>JASDDO010000019.1:454754606-456109729 GCA_030015575.1 Agapanthus africanus | reverse complement strand
TCAAGCTATACCTCTTTATTTATCTAGCCATGCTTCATGCCACCTCATTTTCCATTTGTTTTTCTAAAAAGAAAAACAAATATGAGGTGTTCTTCTTCTAGAAGTATTCCCGTATAAATACAAAATACTTCACCTAGTATATGTATCGCTACATATGCGCGTATCCGTATAAAATTACAGATAGCACCAAAGAGAGAAAATGAATGGTGAACAATAATACTAATATATATATCAAAATACATATATAAAATATTAAATCAAAACCTGTTAATAATCCGGCTTAATCCTAACCCGACTAGTATTATCAATCGTCCGATTAAAGTCCGTGTATCCTGTACATATATTTAATCGGATCCCTGCAAGTACCAACATGCGGATCCTACATCTATCGTCTGAACCAGGAAAACCCTCTGTGTAGGACTCTAAAGACTTGACAATACGCTGACAATGGGTTTAACCACAAGCACGTCAGCGACACCAGCTGTACGTAACGGCTACCTAGGTACTTGCCAAAAGGGGGGTCGACAATCAAGTACGTCCTTACCCTACTGATCCTAAATGTGACAATCTTCATACAGTCCGGTCTCTTCGTCAAAGAGTATCACATGTCGGGTCTTAGGGGGTGGATAACATCAGACCCCTGCTAACCCGATAAGTCATGTCTAAGTCAAGCTCATCACCAATAGAGATACTACTAATCAACCATCAGTAAATCTCATCCACCATGACCATGGATTTTCAGTGATAGCTGACTGAACACAGCACGGCATCGACTCCTAATACCAAGATAGACGAATCCCTGCCAATCGACCACTGCCTCCATGTGGCTCGGGACTGTACCCAACTAAAACCTGTTTTCACGACTCCTTTGAGTCGTGGTAGGGTAGTAATCAAAGTACAATAGGAACCCACACGAGACAAATGACGATCTCAGGTCAAGGGACTGACTTGTACTCATGCCACCTAAGAACTTCCATCTGACGATAGATATAACACCATCTAGAAGTTCTTAGCGAGTCCGTCCGGTGTACTCACCTCCAGTGAGCACCTATATACTATCTTAGGTGACACAAACACAAGTGGCTTGTGAGACCGTCCACCGCCACTCGTCGGGGTCTCAAAATGTATACACTAGTTTACTCCGGAATATCGATGGCCAGTCTCGATACTCCCATAACTAGGACTTTTAAGGATGTGCTTATGGACAACCCAACTCCCACGTATATGATCACCATCATAATGCTGGTCGTCAAGAAAGAATCCTATGGGCTTCATCAACGATGAAGACAAAACAGATAGCATACTATCATCTCGAGTAAGACTGTTACACCTGTATAAGTTCTCCTTCAATTATCATAATCGCCCACTTGCAATCACAATAATTGCCTTGAGGGCACTATATCCAACATTCTCTCACTTGCACTTAAGGCTAATTATTGCGGTATCGTGTACCCACAGCTCGTGTGCTACCGAATATCCAACTTCTCTACTAATAAGTTTCGCAAACTATGTTCGTGAAACTCATTGTGTTCGAGAAATAGCCTTAGTGAGTGGATCCGCTACAATGTTACAACTTCATCTCTCTATATCTCAACTTTGCGGAGATCAACAATCTCCCAAACTGAGAAATTCCCCCCCTCAAGAATTTGTCTGGATACTTGATGAGACTAAGTTCATCAATGAACAACTCCATTCAACAAACTTCTTGGGCTGTACCCTCTGTTGAGTCATAACCAACATCCTGCACCATGATTACCTCAGTATCCATATTGGAACTCTATCCAATATACTGATCCTCAAAAGAGGCTAAACTTAAAACTCTGACAACATCTCTGTCATCCAGGACACCTTGGAACTCTGAACCGATAACTTCCTCCCAAAGGAGGTTGCCGTTATCTTATACTAAGAACATCCACTTATGTTCATTACTGCTTCCCAATATTTCTCTAGGATTGGATTAATATATGCTTAGTACAGCTAGTGCAAAGGCAATATTTAGTGTTATACAAGACTTTGCATGATTGACTTAGTTGCCTAAGCAAATGATATGTCATTCATGTCAGTCCCTCTCCTCATCAGTCTAGAAGACATCCTTTAAGAGAGGGTGACTCCATCACCTGTGGGTACACCACTACGCCAGGAGTTGTCTATTCTAAAATTCCTTTAGAATGCTGTCTAAGTATCCGATTGGGACACTTCCTAAATGTAGATCTAAAACCATAGATCTAGTCACCAGAATCCCTGATACATTATCTATCTGGTTTTATACAAGACATTGCATGATTGACTCAATTGATCGAGCAAATGATATGTCATTCATGCCAGTCTCTCTATTCATTAGTTTAGAAGACATCTCTTCAGAGAGGGTGACTCTATCACCTGTGGGTACACCACACGCCAGGAGTTATCCATTCTAAAATACTTTTAGAATGTTGTCTAAGTACCTGATTGCGGAACTTCCCAAATTTAGATCTAAAGCCATAGATCTAGTCACCAGAATTTCTGCTATATTACACATGTACAACGTGGAGAAAACATTATGTGACAACCAAAATTTGACCGATTGTAGTATAGGAACATCACTTCCTATTTGGAGTATGTCATCCAAATCCCAGGATAGTACTCTCTACATCTTTCTTACTAGGTTCATTTATTGTTTTGATGAAGTCTATCACCTTGACTGTTACATCAAAACAGAAGATCCATCTCCGCTATTCATGCTTCAGTTTACGAATAGACAAAAGCAACCTGCACACCTTCCGCTGCTCCCACTGAGTACGATAACCCTCTGGTAGAGTTATATACACGTATACTTCCAAATTCCCATTTGGAAAGACGTTATAGTCTTCCACTTGCCAGATACCATAGCCAAGAATATCATCAGCGTCAAGTTATATCCATATGGACTTCAGCGTAGACACTGAAGTAGAGTCACATCACAATCCACAACGGGTATTTGATGAAAACAGTTTACAACAAGTCTAGCCTTATTAGGTTGGTACCTTTCCATTCACATAGATCTCAAAAGATCTACTTGCTCCTAATGGATTTTACCCATTCAGGAGCACCCAGCAAAGTCCAAAATCCATGGTTTACTGAAGTGCGTGGAGTCCGTCTTGGATATGAAACATCCGGTAACCTGGAAATTACCACTTCCTATGACCTGCTGATAAAAAGTAGGGGGAACAGCAGTACCAAGTCATATCCATATGGACTTCAGTATAGACACTGAAGTAAAAGTCTCATCACAATCCACAACGGGTATTTGATAAAAACTCTTTACAACAAGTCTAGCCTTATTAGGTTAATATCTTCCACCTGCACAGATCTCAAAAGATTTACTTTCTCCTAATGGGTTTTACCCCTTCAGGAGCACCCAGCAAAGTCCAAAATCCATAATTTGCTAAAGTGCGTGGAGTCCATCTTGGATATAAAGTATCTGGTCATGTGGAAGTTTCCACTTCCTATGACATACTGACAATTAGTAGGGGCATCATCTCCATGATGCTGACTCCCTGTCAACGTTTATGAGAAAACCGAAGTATCACTTGGGTGGCTGAGGTCACCTACTAATATCTACGGAGTGGCTAATGGTTTTACAAGTCCAATTGAATCCTTAGATTCTACTAAATTTTCGGTAACCGTTTGTGGTTCTGGAATCACTTCCAATTCTACTATACTCGCACTAGTTTCTTTTGCAAAAAGATTCTTTTTATAAAATGGTGGCGAGTCAAGAAAAATGTAACTATTGATCTTGCAAATGGTAGAAACAAAATCCTAGCGAATTCTTGGGATAATCCACAAACCGTCATTACCGAAGCGTGCCTTGAGTCTGTCCGGATTCTGCTTTTAAATAGAAACCGGATAACTCTATATCTTAACAACCTCAAAATATACAACCGTTCTATGTCCATATAGAACCAAGGCACTAATTTAAATGGAACCAGATTCAAATGTCATGCAACTATTTCCAGTGCATATCACTTAGTGTAAAAAGGCCAATACATCATTACTCATCAAGGAGCGTACTCACGGATGAGTAATGTTCACCGTCGGAAAACGGACCGGGACATTGGGACCTCTGGCCTGAATTCTGGGGGCAGATGCTATTTGGATTTATCTGTCCAGCTCTCCGAAGATGCCAAGTTAATTTATGACACCATATATCAGAGGTTTGCACGGACACAGCCGTTGTAGCGTGACTTCATCAGATTCCCGCTCATTTTATGAGGGGTTTTTAATTGTGGGGACGATCTTCCCTGCAGGCGCAAGCCCCTACAGTTAATTACGTTACCGCATCGCGATAACCACTTTCTCCTGCTCTGGAAGTTCACTTCGTGTCGTGTGTCTTGTTTTGGTTTTTGTTGCCCATGGATTGTATATGGAGACTAACTTATGCCATTGTCCGTAGGGCGTGGATTAGTCCAAATCAGTATATTTTTAGATTTGGATTTGGGTTGATTTTAGGATTGTTAATCTGGTTTAAGATTAAGATCAGCTTAAATATATGAGCATTTGGGCTCAATTATTTTAGTTTAAGGACATCGCGGTTCATTATCACCATGTTTGAGGCGAAATGTTAATTTAGACGTTTCGGTCCTTTATCGCCATTTTGGAGGCGAATATTAGTTTAAGGACATTTCGGTCCATTATCCATCTTGCGCACATGTGTATTTGTTATGTGCCGAAGTGACCAATGGTGATATGATATGTGCCAAATTTGGGGCACGATCCGATTTGAGGCGTGCACATCAGTTTGGAAGTCCATCAAAGAAAGAAGTTGTTAGTCGTCGGGACCTGCCACCTCTCTGAAGACATTGAGGAATTACAACGACATATATCAGATGTGTGGAGAGATGTACTCTTGAACCAAATCCCGTATTTGAGGGAAAAGTGTAGGGTTACTAAGAACTCACACAAGGGTCTACAAGGCATCAACCATGCCTGATTTAAATTTTAGACGTACCGAACAACCCTAACCAAGATCTTAGACTAGAGATTAGGCGAAACAAATAGCAAGTAAACAACTTTACTTCTAAGAGTTAGGGATTACAACATTTGTAGTCCGTTCCTTCACTTCTAAAGCTCCGTGTTGAGGTCCCTTTGCTGCAATCATCGAGTATCTGGACTCTAGAATGGCTCCACAAAAGAAACACGAAAGCTTGCTTCCGATCTTCGATAACTAAGATGATCTACCTTGAAGAAACTCAAACCCAAGCTCTTGCTTTGCTAATCAAGTATTAGCAAAGCAAACACCCTAATCTAAACGACTAGAATAGATGAGGATGATGAAGTAGGAATTTAGCTCTCATTTGTTTTCGATTTCTCACTCAATTTCATCACTTTTGAAAAAGCTAGAAAGCTTTTCATCAAAGAGGAAGAAGAAGAAGAAGCAAAACCATTTGTGATGAATAATGAATCAAGTGTGAGGTTAGAAATGCAACCATGGGTTAAGAAAGAAAACTTAACCCTTGTAGAGATTTAACTAGGGTAAAGGGCTGGGTTGGGTTAAGGAAATATCTATGCAAAATATCCAAGTCAAAGTCAAAGCTTCAAGAAGCTTCTTGAAAGCTTCATGAAAGCTTAACCCTAATCCAAACCCTAACCATATTTATACTCTACAAATCAAGTTGCATTTATAACCACAACATGTTATAATATTATATATCACATATACAATATTTATTGTAACAAAATAAAATAATACAATTAACATATATCACATATATATCAATGTATTATCCGAGTGAGAAAAAGAATCTTTAAGTGTGCTTATATTAGTTAATGTAATTTAATATATCAAATATATAATTATACATTAAATTATCGAATCAACACTTGATCCGATAATCCGGCTATTTCACAATTAACCGACTAATATAATCTGTATCAGTTCATCGAATCAACACTTGATCCGATAACCCGGCTATATCACATATACCCGGCCGATATCACATATCGTGAGAATCTAATACTGTATCACATACTCGTATTGTTCTCGGTCCCGCACATATCACATATGTGCTCCTACTCCATTTTTCCTGAGCCAGGAAACCTCTGTGTAAGACTCTAAAGAATCGTCAATACGCCGGCAGTAGGTGATGATCATATCAAATACCCACAAGCTGCAAATGGTCAGCTAAACGTAACAGCCACCCAGGTATTGAGCGATCAGAAGATCAATAAGAAAGCCTGTACATTCTCCTGCGAATCCAATCAGTAACACTCCCATACAGTCCGGTCTCTTCATCTGATATGTTGCACATCTCGCCTAGGGGTGGTAAATGTCAGACCCCGGTAGCTTGATAAGTCGTGTCGATATGTGGACTATAACAGTTCGAGAAACTACTGATAACACTTACCAGTAAATCTCAGCAACCCTGGCCAGGGATTTCCAGTTATAGCCAATCGAACACAGCGCAACATCAACTCCCTATACCGGGAGAGACGAATCCCCTCCTATCGCTCATTGCCTCCATGTGATTCGGGACTGTACCCAAAAGCCACCGTTTTGCATGCCCTCTTAGACGTGGTATGATGGAAATCAAAGCACAGTGGGAATCACACAAGACTCAATGACGATCTCGGGTCTACAAACTAACTTGTACCAGTGTTACCAGAGAACTGCCATCTGACGTGAGGTATAATACCATCTGGGAGTTCTCGACGAGTCCGTCCAGTGTACCCAGTCTCCACTGAGCACCCGTATACCTTCTCTGATGTCAAACACCAATGGATATGGGATCATCCATCGCCCATCATATGGGTCAAGAAGCACATACGCTAGTCTACTCTGGTATATCGATGCCCTGTCTCGATACACCCATGACTAGGAACATTTGAAGGATGTACTTGGCGACTACACTGTCCCCACTAGTATGATCTACATCATAGTCCTGGTAGTCAAGTACACATCCTAAGGGCTTTATCAACATGTAACATAGAGACAATAAGAGTACATGTTAAGATAAAGTGTAACCAGATAGCATAATATCATGTCGAGCAAGAAAGTCCTCCCTATATATGTCCAAGCATCCACTACAATATACATCGTATGTACAATAATGGCCTCTAGAGCATACATATAACTAACAATCTCCCACTTGCACTATGGCCATCCGTTGTGGTATCGCATACCCAACAATCAGCTATGGTTGAAGTATCTCATACTCAACCATCCCATAAAAGTCTCTACTGGGGAATAGGCCTTTGTGAGTGGATCCGCGCTGTTATCCTCTGCGTCTACTCTCCTAACCTCGATCTCCCCGGAGATCAACCATCTCCATGATCAGGCAATACTGCCTAAGAATATGTCTGGATTTCAGATGGGACGGGGGTTTCTTGGCAAAAGCAAAAACTCCATTGTCACACAATGGTAGGAACGAAGTTCATCTCATGAACTAGTGTACATCCAGACTATTTCTTTGGTAGCATCCTTGGTAGCGATGTATCTTGCCTTTATCGTCTAGTATGTCACGGTATCTAGCTTGGAACTCTTCCAACATACCGTCCCTCCACTGAGGGTAAAAACAATGCCTGTGACTGACATTCAGTCAACCTTACCACCCTGGAACCATGCCAGTGATTCTCCCCAGGATCGATTGATACCATTTCACTACAACCAGTGAGAATCCTAACATCCAACTAGATCTATCTCATAGATATAAAACCCAGGATTTAGGAGGTATCACTTTGATCCTTATACGGAGAATCCTTGTGATAAGAGGAGATTGACCGAGCGTAGCATATGAAACTCCTTCCCTATCAAGAGTATGTCATCCACATACTCTACGAGGATCACCACCATACTCCCTACTACCTTTTTGTATATACAAGGTTCATCTTCCATTTTGATGAAGTCAAACTCTTTGACTATCACATCAAAACAGACGTTCCAACTCCGCGATGCCTGATTTATCTCATAAAACATATTGCACACTTTCCGCTGCTCCCACTGTCTACGAAGCCCTCTGGCTGTGTACTTATAGACTCTCTCTTCTAAATCATCATTTAGAAAAGCAGTCATGACACCCAACCGCCAGATATCGTAGTCATGGTATGTAGCAGTGGAAAGTAGGATCTGGATGGATTTAAGCATAGCTTCGAAAGTCTCAACTTTTCCATGTACACCAAGTAATCTTCTCAAGATATACTTTCTCCTGATGGGGATTTAACCCTTCAGATAAAGCAACCAAAGTCCATACTTTGTTGGTGTATAAGGATTCCATCTCAGATCACTTAGCATCCAGCCATTCTTACAGAGTCCCACTCCTGATGGCCTACTCGAAACTAGTTAGTTCATCATCTCATGATGTAATCCTCGCTCTCACTGTCATAGAGAAAACTGAAGTATCTCTCAGGTAGGTGAGGAACCCTACTAGATCGGCGGAGAGGCTGAGGTTCATTAGAATCTATTGAATCCTTTAGTTCTACCAAATCCTCAGCTGCGGTTTTTAGCAGGAACTCTTTCCAGTTCTACCTCATGACCACTAATTTCTTCAAAAGAAATTCCCTTTCACAAAGGTGGCATGCTGAGAAACAAAACATCTTTTGTTCCTCGGTTTGGTAGAAGATATTCCCTTGTGAATGCTTGGGATATCCAACAAACTTCCACAGAACTGACTTTGCCTCGAGCTTGTCCGGATTTTGCTTTTAGACATAGGCCGGACAACCCCAAATCTTAACTTACTTTAGATATGGGCTCTTCCCATTCCATATCACATATGGAGTGGTAGGCTTCTGATTTGATTGGAACCCTATTCAATAGGTATGCAGCTTCTCAAGTGCATAACTCCCAAAAGGAAATAGGAAACTCAGTAGTACTCATCATAGAGCGCACCATATCTATTAGGGTGTGATTGCTCCGCCCCGATACACCGACGTGCTGTGGTGTATTCGGAGGAGTAATACTGAGAGAGAATCTTATTCTCCTTTAGAATAGTCCAGGATCTCCGTACTTAAGTATTCTCCTCCTTGATTCATCAAAGGACATAATACTTATACCCGTTTTTGGTTCTCTACTTCTAACTTATATTCTGTGAATATCTCAAAAGCTTCGGACTTATGTTTCAACAGGAACATAAGTCTGAATCTTGAGAGATCATCCGTGAATGTAATGAAGTATAAAGAACCGGTCCTGGTATGTGTAGACTGGGGACCTTACATACATCATCATGTATCAATCCCAAAAGTTCATCTAACTCTTTCTCTGTTTCCAATAAACAGAGCTGAGGTCATCTTATCTTTGTGACATGACCGACAAGTTTCACAAGATGTAAATTCAAACTAATTTAAATATGCATCTAAATGTAACCTAGCTAGTCGGGTCGCATTGATATGACCTAGTCTACAATACCTCAAGAAGGATTCGTTCATTTTCTGAACTCTTCCTCTTGTGTGTGTTCTGTACATTAAGAACTGTGGTTTGATTTAGAACGTCTATGCTTTTAGATAACGTGCCTGATCCGATCAACTCTTGATATAGGAAATGTTCAAAACATTATCCAACAATACAAAATTATATTGTTCTTTGCTAATAAAGAGACCGATATGATGTTATATATCAGCTTCGGTATCTAATAACATTCGTTCAGAATCAATGTATTCTGGTAATACAGGGTGATAACTGCCAACAGACTTGGCTACAACAATTGCACCATTTCCAACTTTTGAAACTTATCGCCCGTTCTCAGTTCTCTACCTATCTGTAGCCCACGTAACAGATTACATATGCGGGATCCTGATCCGGTATCTCATACCCAGGACGTAAAGGATACTGAGAAACAGTTCTCTGTAATGAACACACCCGAAGATGATGCATCAGCATGCACTTTCTTCGTTTGGGCGGCACGGGAATTCTGGTAATCCCTAATTTCCTGCTCTGTCTTATAACAATTATAAGTTGGAGCGGGACCAACGTTCCCTAGCGCAGTATAACAAGCGGGTTCGGTCAATACATCCGTATTATTATCTTGATTAAGGCGTGACATGGTCGCTACCTGGAGAGAGAGAGAAGAAAACACTCAGCGTATGCTCTTGCAAGATTAGATTGGTTATTAATATATCTAATCCGGATGTCTCCCACTGTTTTAGTCAAATCTTCCTTCAAACCCTAAAAGGAAAGACTAGACGGGATTAATTACACGCTACAAGTTCGCCAATCTTTCAGTCAGGCCAGTGCCGGTACTTTGAGGGAGGTTCCCTGTGCTTTCGCACGAACCTAATTAAAGTAAACCTCTTTTTCCCAGGGGCGTAACCCCGTCGACACCTTTCTAGACACCTACTTGATCGGCTAATTGTAATGTGTAAAACTCTCCCAGGAGTAACTCTTACTCGCAGCGGGTATCGGGATCCAACTATCTCATAGAAGGTATGCAATCTCATTGAAAATTTCAACACTTGAAATTCCCAATAAAATTTTATCTCAAGCGTGCTATGACCTTGACGCATGCCAAACAACCCATAGTCCGCTAGTCAAGTTCAACCCGTGCATTTCCTGATTGAATTAAACCCACCCGTACGACCCTTGACGCATGCCAAACAACGCCGTATGAATACCCTAAGCCAATCGCATCGTATGCTAGCAGATAAGCACTGGTTAGCTACCGTGCACTATGCCTTGACGCATGCCAAACTATCGCAGCACGAATACTAAGTAGTACTTATCTGAAATGACGGAGGGCTACGACAGGTTTTAAGAAAACTTTTTGCGTAATGAACTTGATATCGTTGTAGAATCGAGTGATTTTAAATGGAGTGTTTTTTAGGCTTTTCTAGTTTTGCTAAAGAGGTCACTCCCGGTGAAGGGATCTCGGCTCTTTCCTTATCGAATAAGGTGCAGGATATTTCGCAAATACCACTACGTAAAGCAAAAACTATAGAAGCAATCAAAAGGCAAACCGTGTTTGTAGCATCTGCTAGTTTCGCTAAAGAGGTCACTCCCGGTGAAGGGATCTCGGCTCTTTTCTTATCGAATAAGGTGCTGGATATTCTACAAGGAATACCGCTATGCAAAGCAAGAACTAGAGCTACCAGTTTTTGAACAAGTTTCTACAACATTTTTAGGTTTCTTTTAGTTTCATTAACCTCATTAATGAAGTCCCATTTTATTATGCTTCACAAGCATCACTTTTGAAACAAAATCTACAATATACAATATATATCTCATATATATAATATAAACATTCGTCTCAGGCAGTATTAAGATCTCATCACAGAATATTGCAGCAGAAGAACATATATGAAATATTGGATATACTAGGAGGTCCGTGTTTTAATATGAGTCTGTATAAAACACGGATTCCACGGTCGTGATGAATTGTTAGTGTATATGCCCTAGAGGCCATTACTGTATCATACTAGTTTGTATATTACTTGATGGAAGCTTGGGATATTCACCTTGTATAAACAATCTTGCTAAATATAGTAGTATGCTACTTGGTTTGTTTCTACTTCAATGTGTACTTGTGTTTATTTCAGTATATCACTTATACGCATTAGTGGAGCCCTTAGGATCTTTGCTTGATTACCAGCGTTGTAATGGCAGTCACACTAGTGGGGGCTGGGTAATCTATAAGCACATCCTTATACAGGTCCCTAGTCGCAGGACTATCGAGACAGGGCATCGATACTCCGGAGTAGACTAGCGTATGCGCTTCTCATCCCAGTGTGGGAGATGGTCTGTCCCACAACCATCAGTACGTCGTACTGGAGATAGTATACGGGTGCTCGTTGGGTTACGAGTACACTGGACAGGACTCGTCGGGAACTGACAGGTTGGTATTATACCTATCGTCAGTTATCAGTTCCCAGGTGACATGAGTACAGCTTAGTCCGCTGACTTGACACTGGCACTTCGCCTCGAGTGTGTTCCCACTGCACTTTGATCACTACCCTACCACGGCTCAAAGGAGACGTGCAAACAGGAGATGGTTGGGTGCAGTCCCGAAGCACTTGGAGGCAGTGACGGTTAGACAGGATTCGTCTCTCCCGGTATTGGGGGTTGACATCGCGCTGTGTCTAGGAGAGCCATTACACGAGTAGTCCCTGGCCAGCGCAAGCGAGATATACTGGTAGGCTTCCAGTGTTATCTCAGGGTGTTTTGGGCTTCACTCCGACACGACTTGTACCGCTATTGGGGGACTGACGTTTTACCGCCCCCTAGGCCCGACATGCGATGTATCAGACGAACAGACCGGACTGTACGGAGAATGTCACATTCAGACTCAGTAGGAGTTCAGATGGGGTTCACCTCGTCAGCCTTCTTGTCGGCATCTACCTGGGGACCGTTACGCACAGCTAGTGCCGCTTGCGGTCTGTGGTTAAACCCACTGCCAGCGTAGTGTCGAGTCTTTAGAGTCCCACACAGAGGGTATTCGCCTCTGGGCAAAACAGAGTAGAGGTCGCATGGTTTTGCGACAGGGTTCGTTCTCATCCGCGCACTTGTGCACGTTTGGAGTCCGGACGGTTATTACTGGCTGGCTCTGGTTTGAGTCAGATACCGGTATATGTTTTGGGGTTGCTTTTTATCTCTCAGTATTCATGTTCCTCGGAACAAGGATGCAGGTGTGTATGCACAATTATTTGAGGAAGAGGAAGAGGACTTCATTAGGGTTTCGGAACGGGTGCGTATGCACAGTTGACAGTCGTCTTTTTCCAAACCCTAATGGATTTATGTTATATCAATTAATAATATTAATAAAATGAAATTGTGTCATGGTTGGTTTTTATGTTGACTTGTTGACCATGGTTGACTTGTTGACCATGGTTGAAGTTTTGACCATCATCATTACAAAAGAAAGATGCTCTTTGATTCTAGCAAATTCATTTAATGTTTGAAATGATAATGGTCATTCCTAAACTTTCCATCAACCTTTTCATTTTCATTATTATTATTATTTGATAATTCTTTTGCTTTATGTTATGGTTGCAAAAAGAAAAGAGCTCACTTTTTCATTTGGCTTCTCTCTCCTCACTTCATCTTCTTCTTCCTCTAAGCAAAAGGAGAACCCTTCTCATGTGTTGAGAATCCCTCTCCTTAAAAGAAAAGCACCCCTTTGACACTCTCTACTCACTCTAGGATCAAGGGTTTAGCAAGCCGGAGATTCTAGTTCACTCAAAGTTCGAGAAAGAGCCCGAAGGTTGAACCCTCAGGTGGATCCATCTTCGACGGAAGAAGGCTACGAGGCAAGAACCATCAACCTCTACAAGGTTTCAAGAAGAAGGAGTTCAAGTTAGGTATAACTCTTCATCCGAGTAGCTAACGCTCCTTTGTATGCTTGCTAGTTTAGTTTAGACACGATCCCGACCTTGTTTAGTCCATGTTGCCCCTTGCGATAAAAATTTGTTTTTTATACCGTTTCCGCCTCCCCGTAAGCACCGGGGGTCGCAACGTGGACTTACAGTGGTATCAGAGCCAGGTTAAACTTAAACTAGCTTTGTAGTGAAGTGTAACGAAGTTCGGAACCGAAAAAATCCAAAATCCAAACTTTCACAAAACCCTAGTTTCTGTTAAAATTTTTTCTGGTCAAAACGAGATTTGTTATACACCTAAATTCGGCTCAGGGTTTTGTGTGAACACCCAAGAAAAACGATCCCATGATTCATTCAAACCGCCGCGGTTCCGCGGCATGAGGTAGGCATTTGCCGCGGAACCGCCGCCGTTTGTTGTCCTCTCGTCATCGTTTTTCGTGCAGTGTGTCTCTGTGTTGGTTTTGGGATTTTTAAGATATATTATATGTGCCCAGATTTTCCAGAACCGAAATTTACTTTTGGGGTCCTATAATTCCGTATTTTTTTCCGAACTTCACTGCACTTTGACTATGATGGTTATATCTGTGATGTTTGCATGTATTGAATGTCGGCTAACCGCTATAAGTCGATTGGTCGGGGTTATACATGATCTGTGTTTGATATTGGATTGTGTATATGAATGTGTTGGACTGTCGCGGGTGAATAGCCGGGGTGGATGTGAGATGAGCTTTTGTTTTTCTTTCATTCATTGTAAATGTAAATTGATGTAATATTATTATTTGTTTGGCCGCACAACCGGGTCAGGGTTGTAGCCGTCATTGTATAATTCTTTTTACTGTTTTTTGCTCCTAGGATAGACCCATGGAGGGGTGCACAAACTGCCAAGTACTTGGCGGGTAGTTTGCCGCACCCGTAGGGGTCTTGGGTGGGGTATTTGGCTATACACCGCGACCGTGTAATCCGCTTTTCATTGCAGGCTCGAAAGGATTGCGGATTGCTAGTATATCCAATGTATTCATCTGTGATCTGTAATGTCTATCATTGCTTTCTATTTAGGCGTTGCTTATGTTTTACAGCCGCGCTAGCCCAGCCCCCGCTCTGTCGTTAGTTAAGTAACCTAACGAGTGATGACGGGACCCCGTGGCGAATGCGAATGGCATAAGCGTACGTCATATTTTGGTTGTTTTCTGCAATGGTAGGATTAAATGATGGGACGCATTAAAAGAACTAATGCAAGAATATCACGCATTAAAAGAACTAATGCAAGATAATAAACCAAGTTAAAGTCGTTGGAACACTTTCGAAAAACCACTCGGTTCTTTTCAAAACTAACTTTTAAATGCGGAGCTTGAGCCACTCCTTCTAAAAGCTATCTCGTTCCATCGATTATATCAAGTTCACTACGTTCACGGTTTCGCCAAAACCATCCGTAGCCCTCCGTCGTTTCATATGAATATTCAACAATATTCAAGCTGTGTTTGTTGGCCTTAGTCAAGGCACAGTGTTTGGTAGCTGGTGGGTATTCATATGTTGCATAGATAGAATGCGTTGGTTTGGGACAGTCGTATTGCCTTGTTGGCCATAGTCAAGGGTATATACGGATGGGTTCAAATTAACCTGGATAACGACGGGAAGAACTTGACATGTGACTTATGATTTGTTGGCCTTAGTCAAGGTCATAAGAGCATGGGGCAAAAATCCACATCGGGAGTTTCATAAGTACTGAAACTTGCTAGATTTGCATACCATTTGGAGTGTGATGATTCTGGTAGGATTCCTTCAGTTTCGTCACGCGATGATATTTGGATCCCGATCCTACTGTGAGTATATGCTACTCCTCGGGAAATTTCTCACTAAACGATCAATGCTATAAACCTAGTAGGTGCCTAGAAAGGTGTTAGCGAGGCTACGCCCCCAGGGAAAAGAGGTTCTTAAATTAAGGAACTTCGCGAAAGCGTTGGAAAACCTCCCTCGAAGTACCGACACTGGCCTGGCTGAACGGTTAAGCAAGTATTGTACGGTGGGATTGATCCCGGCTAATTCTTCCTTTGTGGTTTGAGGAGAGATTCGAGAGACAGTGAGAGCCATCCTGTTTAGACAAATTAAAAACCATTCTAAACTTGCAAGAGCATCATGCTAAAGTGTTTCTTCTCTCCCCCCTGCAGCAACCAAATCGAAATGACTGGACTTAAGTTACTTCTAGATAAAAACATACTGACAGGGCCAAACTACAAAGATTGGCTCAGGAATGTCAAATTGGCAATCGCTTACGACAAGCTGGGTATCTTCTTACCACCAAAGCTCCCCCCGTCCCAGGTCCCACCTCCAGCGTCGCGGATAAGGAAATCCGTAAGACTTGGGAGATTGATTGCGCGAAGGCCAGGTGCCTCGTGCTTGCCTCTATGGACAACGAACATCAGAGGAGGCATGAGAATATGGACCTTGAGTCCATATTTCTCCATACAAAAGAACTGTATGGAGAGTAGTCTCGTATCACAAGATACGAAGTGTCGAAGAAGTTATTTTCGACTAAGTTGGCCGTCGGATCATCGGTAGCGGACCACGTGCTTAAGATGATTGGCTACACTGAGGAGCTCATAGAACTTGGGACCACGTTGGACAGTGAACTCTATACGGATTTAATTCTCCAGTCCCTTCCATCCACTTACGCCCAGTTTATACTGAACTTCAACTTACAAGAAAAGGAAGTTGAACTTTCAGAACTCCTCAACCTGCTGAGGAGCGTAGAGGGCACCCTACAGAAGGGTAGGGAAACACCCTCTTTGTTTGTAGGAGGATCTTCTTCCTCTAGGTCCAAGGCGAAAGCCAAGGGAAAGAGGAAGAAAGCCCCCGCCAAACCAAGAGGAGGTGTTAGTAAAGTGGGTACGAAGGGAAAGGAAAAGGCAACAAAGATTGCGGGGAAGCTTGTTGGAAAGGAAGAATGCTTCTATTGTCATAAGAGTGGACACTGGAAGAAAGATTGCAGGGCTTGGAAGGCCAGGACACAGGAACTGAAGCAGGTTGCGGCTTCAGCTTCAGGTGTGTATGTTATTGAAAACTGTCTTTCTATAAACTCTACTTCCTGGGTATTGGATACCGGATCAGGATCTCATATCTGTAATTCTTTGCAGGCGTTGAGAAACCGTAGGTTTCTGAAGGCAGGTGACATGACCCTCAGAGTTGCGAACGGAGCTAGCATGGATGCTAAAGCCGTGGGGGACTATCACCTGGGAATGTCAGATGGGCATGTTTTGGTTTTGCGTAATTGCTTTTTTGTACCCAACGCAACTTGTAATATCATTTCTGTATCTTTGGTTTCTAAAGAAGGTTATGAATTTGCGTTTGTAAGTAATGTTGTAAACATTCACCTTAATCAAGTTCTGATTGGGTCAGGTACATTGAGCAATGGTATATACGTGTTAAACCAACCACAGATTTTCAATTTCCAGAATACACACAAAAGAAAGTCTCCAGATATCAATCAGGCTTTCTTATGGCATTGTAGACTGGGTCACATCAATAAGACACGGTTGACTAAGTTACATAAAGAAGGATACTTGGATCCGTTCGAGTATCAGTCTTATGCCACTTGTGAATCTTGTCTCATGGGAAAAATGACAAAGACTCCGTTCACTGGACACGGAGAAAGAGCGAGCGAGCTCTTGGGACTCATACACAGTGACGTGTGTGGTCCAATGTCTACACATGCGCGAAGCGGTGATTCATACTTCATTACTTTCACAGACGATTTCTCTAGGTATGGACATGTCTTCTTAATGAAGCACAAATCCGAGGCCTTTGAGAAATTTCGGGATTACAAGAATAAAGTTGAAAAACAAACAGGCAAAAGTATTAAGATTCTAAGATCGGATCGAGGTGGTGAATACTTGAGTACCGAGTTCCTGGACTATTTAAAAGAGAATGGAATTCTCTCTCAGCGTACTCCTCCATACACTCCGCAACATAACGGTGTATCGGAAAGGAGGAATCGAACCCTATTGGATATGGTTCGTTCCATGATGAGTAAGGCTGAGTTACCGCGATCTTTCTGGGGTTATGCACTAGAAACAGCTGCACATCTCTCAAACCAAGTTCCTACTAAGACAGTGCCTACCACACCATATCAGATGTGGAGTGGGAAGAAACCCTGTCTTAAATCCTTTAAGACATGGGGATGTCCGGCTTTTGTAAAAAAGCAGCATGCGGACAAGCTCGAGGCACGCTCAGTACAGTGCAAGTTTGTGGGATACCCAAAGAACTCCAAGGGGTATCTATTCTATTACGCAGAGGAGCAAAAAGTCCTTGTTTCTCGCCATGCCCACTTCTTGGAAACTGAGTTTTTAGAAAATCAGATAAGTGGGAGCGCAGTAGAACTGGATGAAATTCCAGAACCTCAGACTATTACTGAAAGCTTAGTAGAACCAGAAGGTTCAAAAGAACAGGACATTCCTATGCCGCTCCGCAGAAGTAGTAGGCAGTCTCATCCGCCCGAGAGATACTACGGTTTTCTCATAGACGGGGATAGAGAGGATTGCATCATAGACTATGATGAGCCTACTAGCTTCCAGCAGGCCGTTCAGAGCGTTGACTCGGTAAAATGGCTGGATGCAATGCGGACCGAAATGGAGTCCATGTACACCAACAAAGTATGGACGTTGGACATTGCTCCAGACGGGGTAAAACCCGTAGGATGCAAGTGGATCTTCAAAAGGAAGATTGGTGTAGATGGACAGGTTGAGACCTATAAAGCTAGACTTGTAGCAAAGGGTTTCCGTCAAAGACCTGGCTTGGACTATGACGAAACCTTTTCTCCAGTGGCTATGCTGAAATCCATTCGGATCCTTCTTGCCATTGCTGCCTTCCACGATTATGAGATTTGGCAGATGGACGTAAAAACCGCTTTTCTAAATGGAAATTTAGAGGAGTGTGTCTATATGGATCAGCCAGAGGGTTTCATTCAGAGTGGGAGCAGCGGAAAGGTGTGCAAGTTGCTTAAGTCCATCTATGGACTAAAGCAGGCATCGCGGAGTTGGAACATCTGTTTTGATGAGACGGTCAAGGAATTTGACTTTATCAAAAATCCAGATGAACCATGCATCTATAGTATATTTGTAGCGAGAACTGTAGTATTCCTTGTTTTATACGTGGATGACATTCTCTTAATAGGAAATGACATTCCTATGCTACAATCTGTCAAGGGTTTCTTGTCACACAGGTTCTCCATGAAAGACCTGGGTGATGCCTCTTACATCCTGGGGATCCGGATCCATCGTGATAGATCCAAGAGGATATTAGGACTTTCACAGTCCAGGTACATCGACACCGTACTGAAAAGATTCAGTATGGAAGATTCCAAGCGCGGTAACCTACTGGCTTGTCACGGGATCACCCTCTCTAAAGAGATGTCTCCCAAGACTGATTTGAAGAGGGATCGCATGTCTATTATACCCTACGCTTCTGCGGTAGGCTCTATAATGTATGCGATGTTGTGTACCAGACCGGATGTAGCTTATGCACTGAGTGTAGTAAGCCGGTATCAGTCAAACCCTGGGGAGAAACACTGGATAGCAGTAAAGAACATTCTCAAGTACCTGAGGAGGACTAAGGAGATGTTCTTGGTGTATGGCGGAAAAGACCTCCAGATCGAGGCCTTTGCTGACTCCAGCTTCCAGAGTGACAAGGATGATTCTAAGTCCATGTCGGGTTTTGTCTTTACCCTCAATGGAGGGGCGGTGTGTTGGAAGAGTTCCAAACAAGAAACCGTTGCAGACTCGACTATGGAAGCGGAATACATCGCTGCATCTGATGCCGCAAAAGAAGCTGTCTGGATGAGGAAGTTCTTGAAAGAACTTCAGGTGGTTCCGTCCATTGTTGACCCAATACCTCTGTATTGCGACAACAACGGGGCTATAGCTTTAGCGAAGGAACCCAGGTCCCATCAGAGATCCAGGCACATCTTGAGGCGGTATCACCTGATCAGGGAGATCGTGGATCGCAAGGAGATCGAGGTTCGGAGGGTTGCTTCAGAAGAAAACACTGCAGATCCATTCACCAAGGCCCTACCCCAGACTCAGTTCGAGCGGCTGATCGAGATGATAGGTCTTCGATACGCCAGTACATGGCCTTAGTGCAAGTGGGAGATTGTTAGTGTATATGCCCTAGAGGCCATTACTGTATCATACTAGTTTGTATATTACTTGATGGAAGCTTGGGATATTCACCTTGTATAAACAATTTTGCTAAATATAGCAGTATGCTACTTGGTTTGTTTCTACTTCAATGTGTACTTGTGTTTATTTCAGTATATCACTTATACGCATTAGTGGAGCCCTTAGGATCTTTGCTTGATTACCAGCGTTGTGATGGCAGTCACACTAGTGGGGGCTAGGTAATCTATAAGCACATCCTTATACAGGTCCCTAGTCGCAGGACTATCGAGACAGGGCATCGATACTCCGGAGTAGACTAGCGTATGCGCTTCTCATCCCAGTGTGGGAGATGGTCTGTCCCACAGCCATCAGTACATCGTACTGGAGATAGTATACGGGTGCTCGTTGGGTTACGAGTACACTGGACAGGACTCGTCGGGAACTGACAGGTTGGTATTATACCTATCGTCAGTTATCAGTTCCCAGGTGACATGAGTACAGCTTAGTCCGCTGACTTGACACTGGCACTTCGCCTCGAGTGTGTTCCCACTGCACTTTGATCACTACCCTACCACGGCTCAAAGGAGACGTGCAAACAGGTGATGGTTGGGTGCAGTCCCGAAGCACTTGGAGGCAGTGACGGTTAGACAGGATTCGTCTCTCCCGGTATTGGGGGTTGACATCGCGCTGTGTCTAGGAGAGCCATTACACGAGTAGTCCCTGGCCAGCGCAAGCGAGATATACTGGTAGGCTTCCAGTGTTATCTCAGGGTGTTTTGGGCTTCACTCCGACACGACTTGTACCGCTATTGGGGGACTGACGTTTTACCGCCCCCTAGGCCCGACATGCGATGTATCAGACGAACAGACCGGACTGTACGGAGAATGTCACATTCAGACTCAGTAGGAGTTCAGATGGGGTTCACCTCGTCAGCCTTCTTGTCGGCATCTACCTGGGGACCGTTACGCACAGCTAGTGCCGCTTGCGGTCTGTGGTTAAACCCACTGCCAGCGTAGTGTCGAGTCTTTAGAGTCCCACACAGAGGGTATTCGCCTCTGGGCAAAACAGAGTAGAGGTCGCATGGTTTTGCGACAGGGTTCGTTCTCATCCGCGCACTTGTGCACGTTTGGAGTCCGGACGGTTATTACTGGCTGGCTCTGGTTTGAGTCAGATACCGGTATATGTTTTGGGGTTGCTTTTTATCTCTCAGTATTCATGTTCCTCGGAACAAGGATGCAGGTGTGTATGCACAGTTATTTGAGGAAGAGGAAGAGGACTTTCATTAGGGTTTCGGAACGGGTGCGTATGCACAGTTGACAGTCGTCTCTTTCCAAACCCTAATGGATTTATGTTATATCAATTAATAATATTAATAAAATGAAATTGTGTCATGGTTGGTTTTTATGTTGACTTGTTGACCATGGTTGACTTGTTGACCATGGTTGAAGTTTTGACCATCATCATTACAAAAGAAAGATGCTCTTTGATTCTAGCAAATTCATTTAATGTTTGAAATGATAATGGTCATTCCTAAACTTTCCATCAACCTTTTCATTTTCATTATTATTATTATTTGATAATTCTTTTGCTTTATGTTATGGTTGCAAAAAGAAAAGAGCTCACTTTTTCATTTGGCTTCTCTCTCCTCACTTCATCTTCTTCTTCCTCTAAGCAAAAGGAGAACCCTTCTCATGTGTTGAGAATCCCTCTCCTTAAAAGAAAAGCACCCCTTTGACACTCTCTACTCACTCTAGGATCAAGGGTTTAGCAAGCCGGAGATTCTAGTTCACTCAAAGTTCGAGAAAGAGCCCGAAGGTTGAACCCTCAGGTGGATCCATCTTCGACGGAAGAAGGCTACGAGGCAAGAACCATCAACCTCTACAAGGTTTCAAGAAGAAGGAGTTCAAGTTAGGTATAACTCTTCATCCGAGTAGCTAACGCTCCTTTGTATGCTTGCTAGTTTAGTTTAGACACGATCCCGACCTTGTTTAGTCCATGTTGCCCCTTGCGATAAAAATTTGTTTTTTATACCGTTTCCGCCTCCCCGTAAGCACCGGGGGTCGCAACGTGGACTTACAGTGGTATCAGAGCCAGGTTAAACTTAAACTAGCTTTGTAGTGAAGTGTAACGAAGTTCGGAACCGAAAAAATCCAAAATCCAAACTTTCACAAAACCCTAGTTTCTGTTAAAAATTTTTCTGGTCAAAACGAGATTTGTTATACACCTAAATTCGGCTCAGGGTTTTGTGTGAACACCCAAGATGCCGTTGACGAAGTGCACTAAGGCGGAACACCGCTGTTGCGAGCACCCGAACGGATGCTTTTGGCGACGGGGTTCTTCTACAGTCACTTGGTCGGGGCAATGGGGCGTGGCTATCTATTAAGTTTCCCGGCGAGTATCCGCGTACGCTACGTGATTGCGAAGGACTTTTGATCGCATCAAAAATCACGTGGCAACCGATCATCTGAGACTAAATTACTAGATTTATAACATTCAAATTAGTTATCTCATAACTACTTGTGGATTCCAAATATTGTATCACATTCCAGATAAATAGACAATGTTAAACTTTCCGATCGAATAATCAAACACCCAAGTTATCCCAAATAGCTCAACACTTGAGCGGAGTTCAAAAAACCCAGAACATGTCACAGCTTCAATGAACCAGCCGTAGAAGGGTCAAACCAACGCCTCACTTGTGGCAACGCTAAACTACCACAAACTCTAGGGTTTAAGTGGCAGTTTTGATGGTCACATAATCGAGTTAAGGTTACGTTCTTCTAGAGGGTCCACAGATGCGCTTACATGATTTTCCGAAAGTTTCAAACTCGAGAAAAAATCCAACACTTGAAAGTTTTCCGACAGGGAAAAAAGTGAGTTATTGATATCCGTTCGAACTTTTTAACACGTTCTAAATTATCCGGACAAAACTTAAACGAAGTTAAACTTTCCGATCGAACCAACGAATACAAGAGATCTCCAGAAAACTCAACACTTGAGTAATATTAAAAATTCCTAGAAACATGTAGAAATACCTATGGATGTTACTGTAGAAAACCCTAAACCTAATTCACCTTTACGGCCGCGGAACCGCCGCGCAAGACAGGGTATTGCCGTGGTTCAGCGGCGCTTTAAAGGGATTAGGGGCTCGGTTTTTACAGTAATCCTTAGAATTCCCTGCTTAATTTTCTGAGTATTTTTAATATGAAAAAATCAACATTTTAAAAAATTTCCAGAGAAGGGGTTCGTGTCGAGGTTTCGGGGTTCGATCGGACTTTTAACTTCGTCTAGACATCGCCTAAAGCTCTAGCTTGGCTCTGATACCACTGTAGGGTTACTAGGCACTCTCACAAGGTTCTACAAGGCATCAACCATACCCGATTTAAATTTTAGACGTGCCGAACAACCCTAACCAAGATCTTAGACTAGAGATTAGGCGAAACAAATAGCAAGTAAACAACTTTACTTCTAAGAGTTAGGGATTACAACCTTTGTAGTCCGTTCCTTCACTTCTAAAGCTCCGTGTTGAGGTCCCTTCGCTGCGATCATCGAGTATCCGGACTCTAGAGAGGCTCCACAAAAGAAAGATGCAAGCTTGCTTCCGATCTTCGATAACTAAGATGATCTACCTTGAAGAAACTCAAACCCAAGCCTTTGCTTTGCTAATCAAGTATTAGCAAAGCAAACACCCTAATCTAAACGACTAGAATAGATGAGAATGATGAAGTAGGAATTTAGCTCTCATTTGTTTTCGATTTCTCACTTATTTTCATCACTTTTAAAAAAGCTAGAAAGCTTTTCATCAAAGAGGAAGAAGAAGAAGAAGAAAAACCATTTGTGATGAATAATGAATCAAGTGTGAGGTTAGAAATGCAACTATGGGTTAAGAAAGAAAACTTAACCCTTGTAGAGATTTAACTAGGGTAAAGGGTTGGGTTGGGTTAAGGAAATATCTATGCAAAATATCCAAGTCAAAGTCAAAGCTTCAAGAAGCTTCTTGAAAGCTTCATGAAAGCTTAACCCTAATCCAAACCCTAACCATATTTAAAATCCACAAATCATGTTGCATTGATAACCACAACATGTTACAATATTATATATCACATATACAATATTTATTGTAACAAAATAAAATAATACAATTAACATATATCACATATATATCAACGTATTATCCGAGTGAGAAAAAGAATCTTTAAGTGAGCTTATATTAGTTAATGTAATTTAATATATCAAATATATAATTATACATTAAATTATCGAATCAACACTTGATCCGATAATCCGGCTATTTAACAAATAACCGACTAATATAATCTGTATCAGTTCATCGAATCAACACTTGATCCGATGACCCGGCTATATCACATATTGTGAGAATCTAATACGGTATCACATACTCGTATTGTTCTTGGTCCCGCACATATCACATATGTGCTCCTACTCCATTTTGCCTGAGCCAGGAAACCTCTGTGTAGGACTCTAAAGAATCGGCAATACGCCGGCAGTAGGTGATAATCATATCAAACACCCACAAGCTGCAAGTAGTCAGCTAAACGTAACAGCCACCCAGGTATTGAGCGATCAGAAGATCAACAAGCAAGCCTGTACATTCTCCTGCGAATCCAATCAGTAACACTCCCGTACAGTCCGGTCTCTTCATCTGATATGTCGCATATCTCGCCTAGGGGTGGTAAACATCAGACCACAGTAGCTTGATAAGTCGTGTCGATACGAGGTCTATAACAGTTCGAGAAACTACTAATAACACTTACCAGTAAATCTCAGCAACCCTGGCCAGGGATTTCCAGTTATATCCAATCGAACATAGCGCAACATCAACTCCCTATACTGGGAGAGACGAATCCCCTCCTATCGCTCACTGCCTCCATGTGATTCGGGACTGTACCCAAAAGCCATCGTTTTGCACGCCTCTTGGACGTGGTATGATGGAAATCAAAGCACAGTGGGAATCACACAAGACTCTATGGCGATCTCGGGTCTACAGACTAACCTGTACCAGTGTCACCAGAGAACTGCCATCTGACGTGAGGTATAATACCATCTGGGAGTTCTCGGCGAGTCCTTCCAGTGTACCCAGTCTCCACTGAGCACCCGTATACCTTCTCTGATGTCAAACACCAATGGATATGGGATCATCCATCGCCCATCATATGGGTCAAGAAGCGCATACGCTAGTCTACTCTGGTATATCGATGCCCTGTCTCGATACACCCACGACTAGGAACATTTGAAGGATGTACTTGGCGACTACACTGTCCCCACTAGTATGATCTACATCATAGTACTGGTAGTCAAGTACACATCCTAAGGGCTTTATCAACATGTAACATAGAGACTATAAGAGTACATGTTAAGATAAAGTGTAACCAGATTGCATACTATCATGTCGAGCAAGAAAGTCCTCCCTATATATGTCCAAGCATCCACTACAATATACATCGTATGTACAGTAATGGCCTCTAGGGCATACATATAACTAACATACCAAGATTATTATTTTGAGGATCTGGGATCGTGTTCTTTAAGAACTAAGTTCTTGATTTGAAGGAACTAAGTTCCTAGAGTATTATGAACTCCATGTTTTCTATGTTCATGTTTTCAGAGAGCTTAAACCTCTTTTAATGGTGTTTTGACCATTAAGGATCACCAAGATCACTATTTTGAGGATCTGGGATTAGGTTCTTTTAAGAACCAAGTTCTTGATTTGAAGGAACTAAGTTTCCGGAGTATTTTGAACTCTATCTTCTTCATGTTCTTGTATTCATATTCTCCCCTGAATCTTTGATTCTCAAGAACACGATCTTCCCGATGAGAATTAAATTCTCAACTTGTGGGAGACTTGTATTGTGGATCTCAGATCCAGATAAAGAACTAAGTTCTTTGAGAAGAGTTAAACCCTTTTAATAGAAAAGGAGATGTTTTATGATCTCTTATTTTTTCTTTACCTAAGATTTTTAGGAAGGAAATCTTCTTCTTTGAGAGAATTAAATTCTCTGTTGTTTTTAGAGCCTTCTGTATTTTTACAGAAGCTTATGGGGGGTCTCCTCTTTTCTTTTCGTCCTCCCCCTTCTTTTTGAATAATCTCTTTGCTCTTATTTATAGGAGAAAAGAAAAATCAATTTGTTGAAAAAATCTCTCATTGAGAGATCATGATTGATTTCATGATAAATCAAAATGATCTCGTAGATCAATCGGTGAATTTTATTCACTGTTGGATTTTTAATCCAAAGGCTTTCTGTTTAACAATGAAGATTTCTTGTTTGTTTAACAAGATTAGAAATATTTTTCTAAGATACAATTTTATTCTATCATATAAATATCTTATTAGTTTAACAAGATTAGAATTTTATTCTATCATATGGATATCTTGTTAGTTTAATAAGATTAGGAATATATTTTCTTAATATAGAATTTAATTTTGTTATATGAATATCTTATTAATTTAATAAGATTAGAATTTTATTCCAACATAGAATTTAATTCTATCATATGAATATCTTGTTAGTTTACCAAGATTAGAATTTTATTCTATCATATGAATATCTTGTTAGTTTAGAAAGTTTAGGAATATATTTTCCTAACATAGAATTTAATTCTGTTATATGAATATCTTGTTAGTTTAACAAGATTAGGAAAATATTTTCCTTCACATGAACACCGTTGGATCTTTGATCCAAGGATCTTCTGTTTAACAGAGAAGATCTTTCTAGTTTGAGAAAGATCAGGAAAATATTTCCCACATAAAATTTAATTCTATCAGATGGTTTAATTGGTGATATTTTATCATCATTGGAAAAAGATCTTTCCATATTAGAAAGATCAGGAAAAATATTTCCCACATAGAATTTAATTCTATCACATAGAATTTAATTCTATCAGATGAGATCATTTTAAATTGGGGCGCTCACATGTTTTGCATGTGAGCACTGCCAAAGAATGCGGCAAGAGAACTCGCGTGTTTAACACGTGACCCCTAGTGTGGGTTTTAGCCTGTTTATTTTCAGCACTCATATGCTTTGCATATGAGCGCTCACGTGTTTAACACGTGAGGCATGTTTGGCCATTGGTTATTTATGTTCAGCGCTCATATGCTTTGCATATGAGAGCTCACGTGTTTAACACGTGAGGCCAGTTTGGCCTTTAGGTTTATTTTATTCAGCGCTCATGTGCTTTTCATATGAGCGCTCACGTGTTTAACACGTGAGGCCAGTTTGACCCTTAGTTATTTGTTTTCAGCGTTTATATGCTTTGCTTATAAGCGCTCACGTATTTAACACGTGATGCCAAACTATGAGGATTCTTCATATGAGCGCTCACGTGTTTAACACGTGAGGCCAGTTTGGCCTTTAGGTTTATTTTATTCAGCGCTCATGTGCTTTTCATATGAGCGCTCACGTGTTTAACACGTGAGGCCAGTTTGACCCTTAGTTATTTGTTTTCAGCGTTTATATGCTTTGCATATAAGCGCTCACGTATTTAACACGTGATGCTAAACTATGAGGATTTTTTTCCTCTTTCTTTTCTCTCTCTTTTTTATAAAGGAACAAATAGCTCTTTGCCAAAAATTTTGGCGGGAATAAATGCCCCCACTACTTTGCCTACGTAAGTATGTACGTAAATGAAATAGTGCAGAGTTATGCATGGCCATAAAATTGATGGGTTGGGAGACAAGTTTAGGATCCTTATAGCCTAAGGCTTTTTTTATCTTCATGAGCCATAAGGGTCTCAAGAAGGTTTTTTTCCCTATGAGTTTTGAGGTGAAGGGTTCCCTAGGGTCGCCGCTGGGTTTCGGGAGGCATCAACCATACCGTTTTTAAAAAATTGGCGCGCTAAAGAACCCTAATCTAGAATCTTAACTAGAGAATTAGACGAAACAAGAATGTAAATATCTTTACATCTAAGTGAACAAGGAATACAACCTTTGTAGACCGGTCCTTCACTTCATAAGCTTCGTGTAGTAGTCCCTTCGCTCCAAGTAGTAATCTACCGGACTATAGTAAGGCTCCAAAAGGTGAAATGAACAAGCTTTCTTGAAGTCTTCGAGGCCGAAGATGATCAACGTCGAGGAGACACTAACCCAAGCTATCTCTTCACTAAGAGATGAACTAGTAAATAAACAACCCAATCTAAATGGCTAGTCTAGAAGAGGTTGATGAAGTGGGAATTTTACTCACATTAGAAATTATTTTCTCACTCATTTTCTTCACCTCCCAAAAAGCTAGAGAGCTTAAGGAAGGAGATGAAGAAAAGCAACCATGGAGAGAAGCAAGTGAAGAATGAATCAAGTGGTGAGAATAGCAACCATGGGTGAGATAATATCTCTTACTAACTCATGTAGAGACTTAACCATGGTTTGGGATAATGGTTGGGTTGACAAATATCTCAAGTAAAACAAAATTAGTGGACTAAGTCAATGGTCACCAAAAGCTTCTCCAAGCTTCTAACCATGTGACTAATTTACAACTAATTTTGATTTACTTTAAATAAATAAGACCCATCATTATCATAAGAACGGTGTGAGTCTCATACACCCATGTCTCATGTATCATCTAGCATAACACAAAAGAATGTACATTAATATATATCACAAATATACTAAGTGTACACAAGTGAGAAAAAGAAATCTTAAGTGAGCTAATATTAGTTAATGTAAGTTAATATATCAAATATATAATTATACATTAAATTATTAAATCAATACTTGATTTAATAATCCGGCTATATCACATACAACCAACTAATATCAAATGTATCAACTTATCGAATTAACACTTGATTCGACAGCCCGACTATATCGCATATAACCGACCGATATCACATATCACGAGAATTGAATACGGTATCACATACACGTATTAATCTCGGTCTCGCACATATCACATATGTGCTCCTACTTCGTTTCGCCTGAGCCAGGAAACCTCTGTATAGGACTCTGAAGATTCGTCAATACGCCGACAGTAGGTGGTGATCATATCAGTCACCCACAAGCCGTCAGCGGTCTGCTAAACATAACGGCCATCCGGGTATTAAGCGATCAGAAGATCAACAAGCAAGCCTGCTCATACTCCTGTGAATCTGTAACGTTTTAGAAATCGTTATGCGATTTTTCCGTTTTAGGTAAAAATAGTCGGTGTTTTCCGTAAAAACCCGGAATGTGATCAATTTTCTATATAGACTTGACTACACCTAGTTTAACTAGAATATTGCTAGTTTGCGGTTTTTAGTGGTCACTTGAAAATTTTGGTTCACTTAAATATTTTTCCATAATTAAAATATTATTATAAGTTGTTTATTATTCACTTAATTAGTGGTAATTACAATTTTGTTTGGGTTAATTATTACCAAAGTGAATTTATGCTAATTTAATCACTAGATTAAGTTTTAATCCTTCTCTCCAAAATATCTAGATATTTGTGTAATTAAAAGAAAATTTTAAAAGAAAAGATAAGAGGTGGCAAGGATGGGAGAGGCATTTATTAGCATTAATTGGTGTTTTAGACTAGATTTTTCTACACAATTCCTTAGCCTTCACCATTTCCTTCCCTTGGTCGAGCCCCTCTTTTGCTGCCCTTTGGTTTGTCTCACCGCATTTTCATCGCTCCAAGATCAAATAAATCAACACAAATTCTCAAATAATTCCAAAAACTCATAAATAAATCCCCACCCATCATTCTTCAACACTAAACAAGCTAAGATCTTCATGAAAGACATCATTTTGGAGGCTAAAATTTAGAGTTTAGTTGCTAATTTGTGATCTAGTGGAGGTATAAAATCCTAACCCTAATCTTTTATTGTTGTTTAAATAATTAAGCTAGCTTATTAGATGTTTATTATAGCTTTAATTGCATGTTTAGAATTTTCATGAAAGAGTGGTGAAGATCTAGTTAGGGTTTAATTTTTTGAAGTGGTTAATTAATAAGTGAAGACTTGGAAAACTTAACCCAGTGGGAGAATGTTATTTGTTAAATTCCCAATTTGTCTAATTGAGATTAATAGCGAACTAACTTTTACTAAATCATATTTGGGTGAGATTAAAATTGAAGTTAAGGTTAGAGTGACTTAGTTAAGCTACTTTGCGATGTTTGTGATCACTAGAATTGTGTTAACTTCTAGACTTGAGCTAATATGTGATAAAGTTGCTTACTAGGTTTCGGTAAAAATTGGACGTAGGTTCTAATGGGCATTGAGATGTTATATATATTATCTTCCACGCTTTATATGTGTTGTGAATGCGCGATCGGTACGATCGGGGTGTAGGCTTGGTGGTTGCGTAGTTTAGCGATCCTAGTTAGGGTTGTGCCGATGTCGTACACGTTTTGTGCCCTAGGTGCACAGTGTAATTATCTTGTGGGCGTTATCCTTACGTTTCATTATCTTTATGTCGGCATAGAATATTTAGCCTTATATGTTGTATTTATGAAATTTTAAGATTGCAAGCGAGGACTTCAGACGCTGTGAAGAAAGGGAAGCAGGCGGTCAGGTTTTCTTAGCTCGAGATCATCGGTGAGTAGATTTAACATCTACGGGGAAATCGCCCGTATGGCGTTATGCGTCAGGGTTGGATATGATATTATAGCTGCATGTTTATACGCATATGAGTTGATTGCGCATGAGTGTCATTGCATATTATTACTTGTTGTGCCTTGACTTGGTACCTATTGGACACTGCACCATTACTGACGATTCATATTGCACGGGCACTAAATTGTATGCCGTACTCACACCGCCAGTAATTGCCATGACACGCACTACATATATATATATGTGTGATATTGTATCGGTTATTGTCATTGATACAGGGATTTTTATTCCGTTGCGTACATGAAATGTAGTATACAGGTTATACCTACATGCTTACACATATATCTTGCTATAGCTACATATACATTATGCCTACATACTTACATGTACACCCACATACCTTGCTACAGCTACATGTATATCATGCAAACATACTTACATGTATACCCACATATCTTGCTATAACTACATATACCCCTAAGTTGTATTGTACTGTCATTTGACATTGAGACGTTGATTATTATGCTATTGCGCTTATGAAATGTATCATACATACTTGCTTACATGCAGATACTTATATCTTGCTATAGTTACATGTACACCTTGTATGATGCTGCACTTGATTTTGGAGGATTTGGGAACCGCGTGATATATTTTAAAGCTGGATTCATTTAAAAGAGCGGTTTTCCCTTAATATGCTCATATTTCTGTTTTATGTTGCATATATCAGTTTTCATGGATTTACGCATTGAGATGTGGATTTCATGTGATTTATGGATTTGAGAACCATGGAGGTAATTCAAGAAATTTATATATATTGTTTGAAAACCCGGTTTCTCATGATATGATATTTTAGTGCGTTCACCATGAGTTTTCTCGGTTCTGAGACTTGTGTTAGATACCCGATTCGAGGAGTGGTAGGCACCATCTGCGGGTACATGGTGGACCTGGTATGGTACCCCGGGGCAAGAAATGTATGTCGATGGATTTTCCGATGAGCTTGGCAGAGGGACTACTACCTACCGGTGATAGTATTTGGACTCGGCGGATATCTTGACGATACCGACCGGAGTCGTGAGATGGTACGGGCCGATCTGGACTGACGGAGCCCGTGGGCTGATCCAGACTGACGGAGCCCGAGATATTGATGAGGGCCGATCCGGACCGACGGAGCCCGATATATGAGGATTTGCGTGTCGATGCTGGATATAAGTATTTCATGATATTTCGAGTGTCGATGTTGGACACTCAGGTTCCATGATTTTTATATGTCGTTGATGGACACACGAGATAGATATCCTTATATATATATATATATATATATAGACACACACAGGAATATGTTTTCATGATGTTTCGAGTATCGGTGTTGGACACTCAGGTTCCATGAGACTTACAGGACATGTGATAGATTTATCGCTGTTCGTGTATACTTGCGATTACAGTATAATGTTATTTACTATTCATGAGTTGGCAACTCACCCCCGTTTGGCTACAGTGTTTTGCGGGAATTACCCTCAGAGTAGTCGCGGAAGGACTTCTTGTTATCTCTACTTTTGCGGATACCGCTACGGTTGGCTGTGAGGCCTTTGCTATTAGGTGGGGTCGCGGTTATCCATTTTGTACATTGTATATCTTTTGTTGGATCTAGTATTCTCCATCTACCACTTCATGTATTTGACTTAGAGACGAGTTGTGAAGATCGGTGTTGTGTTATTTTGTGACTTTGGGTGCCGTGCTCGTGGGAGCCGGCCTTGTTATAAAGTTTTATCTCCTTATACTGTTTTCATTTATATTTCTTCGCTACGGCTTCATATATATGCTTGTGGTGGTTGTTTCCACCGTTGGGCATGATGTTGCTCCTATTTGGGATGCTTTATTTATATTCTATGTTGTAGCCGTTTTCGGGGTTAGTTTTTACAAAAGAGGTGCTGCCGAAATTTTTAAGAAAGTAAAAACTTAAGTTTAAAGATTTTTACTTGGGATTTCCGAAGGTTTTAACTATGTTTTCTCTGCTTATTCATTTTTGGGTGGTTTAGATTTATGGGTTTCGGCTTACTTAAGTTGCGTACGCCTGTTGACGTTACGTAATTTAAGTGTCGGTTATGGGCCTAAATTTGGGTCGTGACAAAGTTGGTATGAAAGTGCTAGGATTTTACCTTTCGGAGTGTAGCATGACCTTGGTATGATGGAGTAGGTAGCTTAAGCAGAGTGACGTAGCGTGTGTATATTCCGCGGCATACTTACGACACGGTACTCCGCCTAAGTGACCTTATGACTTATTGATCGAAATTCCTTCCGTGATTATATACATCCTTGTGATTCGATTTCTGTGTCCTTATCGAATCTTTTTTCTATTTCCAGCCTTTAAGCGGCCGAAGACTACGAGGGCACAGAGAGCGGCCGCGAGGATCGAGGTCAGAGTTGACTCTTCTGAGACGAGGACTGACCAAGGCGGTACGCCTGTTGTACCGAAGCAGATTGCTATGCTAGGGGCCGGTATGCAGGATTTGCGCCAGATTATGGGGTCGTTAGTTGAGTCCATTCGAGCACAGAGACAGGAGGTTGTTCCATCTATTGTGGGAACCGCAATGGTGCCTACTGTTCCGGCAGTCGCAACTACAACTACGGAGGTTATCGCTGTATCGTTATCTGAGTTCATGAGGCTGAAGCCTCCGGTTTTCACTGGCACCGATGCGACTGAGGATCCGCAGTCGTTTATCGACCGGATGGCCAAGATATGTCGTTCGCTGAGATGCTCCGACGCGAGATGGATCGAGTTCGCGAGTTTTCGTCTGGAGGGTCTGGCCCAGAAGTGGTGCGAGTCGTTAGAGAAGGGCAGAGCCGCAGGTCTTGCTCCTATGATCTGGGTTGAGTTCATGATAGTGTTTCTCGCCCGTTTTCTTCCGCTGAGCGTCAGGGATGCTCGAGCGCGCAGATTTGAGTCGTTATGCCAGACTCCGGGGTTGATGGTAGCCAAGTATGATGTGCTGTTTATCGAGCTGTCCGTGTATGCTCCATATTTGGTAGCTACCGAGGTGATGCGAGTGAAGAGGTTCGTTCGAGGCCTGCTTACCCAGTTGTTCCTCTCTATCAGCATTCAACATTGTGACATGTATGCAGCAGCGGTGGACGCGGCCCTATTGGTTTAGGAGCGTCTTTCTGAGTCGTCGATTGTTTCGGAACCGAAGAAGGTTCGTACTGGTATGCCAGCATCGAGACAGACGTTTAGACGCTGTGATAGATTCCATTCAGGTACTGGGGGTAGTGGAGGCTCGGGACGAGGCCAGTTATTCAGTACTTACCCCAGGAGGGTCAGCAGTCGACGTCGGGGTGCTTTAGGTGTGGCAGTCTACATCACCTTGTTAGGGATTGTACCGCGATACGCCAGAGAGAGGCAGCCGTACCACATGTTACCTTACCACCTTCTCCACCTCAGAGAGCGTTGCCTCTTGCGCCTGTTGTTGCTCCGCGTCAAACTTTTGCTCAGAGAGGTCGTGGTCGCAGAGGGTTTGTTCAGGGAGGACGGGGTGGCAGAGGACAGCCAATCACGAGTAGAGGGCAGGCTCGGGTCTTTTCCTTGACTCACCAGGACACGCAGGTGTCCAATGGAGTGGTTTCAGGTACCCTTTCTGTATGTTCTTTTGATGCACACGTTTTATTTGATCCGGGATCTACGCATTCATATGTTTCTACGCACTTCTTGCCAAGGTTAAGCCGAGAGTCATGTTTGCTAGGTCAGCCGCTTGTCGTGACTACTCCTGTTGGCGAGTCGTTTGTTGCGCGACACGTGTTTCGGTCATGTGTTTTTCGTTTAGGAGATAGCGATTTGTCCGTCGATTTGATCCTTCTTAAGATGTTGGACTTTGACGTTCTCCTGGGTATGGACTGGTTAGCTACTTGCTACGCGTCCGTGGACTGCCGTGAGAAGACAGTTAGGTTTTGTTTTCCCGACGAGTCAGTGTTTGTTGTGCAGGGGGACCGTGGTGTCGCCCCTCACAGTTTGATTTATGCCCTTTGCGTTAGTCGGCTTTTGAGGAGGGGATGTCGGGGATTCTTGGCTTTCATTCATGATACTGGAGCCACAGTAGAGTCATTGGACTGGGTTCCTATCGTGCGAGAATTTCTCGATGTTTTCCCCGATGAGTTACCTAGTTTGTCGCTAGAGCGCGATGTTGAGTTTTGCATTGATCTGATTCCCGGCACGGGGCCTATTTCTATACCACCTTATCGGATGGCTCCGGCGGAGCTTAGAGAGCTTAAAGGTCAATTGCAAGAGTTTCTTGATAGGGTACTTGTGCGTCCGAGTTTTTCGCCGTGGGGAGATCCTGTTCTGTTAGTCAAGAAGTAGGACGACAGTTTGAAGTTGTGTATGTTAGTGTATATGCCCTAGAGGCCATTACAGTATCATACTAGTTTGTATATTACTTGATGGAAGCTTGGGATATTCACAGTTGTATAGACAATCTTGCTCAAAATGGTAGTATGCTACTTGGTTTGTCTCTACTTCAATATGTGCATGTGTTTCTTTTAGCATATCGCTTATATACATATTAGTAGAGCCCTTAGGATCTTTGCTTGATTACCAGCGTTGTGATGGCGCTCACACTCGTGGGGACTGGGTAATCCATAAGCACATCCTTATACTGGTCCTTAGTCGTAGGACTATCGAGACAGGGCATCGATACTCCGGAGTAGACTAGCGTATGCGCTTCTTGTAGGGTTCCTAGGCACACTAATGAGGTCTCACAAGGCATCAACCATGCCAATTTCAAATTTTACGGGTGCCGAGAAATCCTAATACGGATCGTTAACTAGATATATAGGCGAAACAATGTAACTAGTTTACAACTAAACTAAAAGAACGGAAATACAACCTTTGTAGATCCGGTTCTCCACCTCCATGGCTCCGCGATGAAGTCTCCTCGCTGTACAAATCGGATCTTGGGCTCTAGCGTCGGCTTCATCGGAGAAAAAGCGGGCTAGGTCATCGACGACGATGCCGAAGATGATCTACGTCGAGGCATCGCTAGATCAAGCTCCAACTTCACCAAGTCAAGAAAACTTGTGAAGGAAACACCCTATACTACTTGGCAAGAGGTAGAGGATGAAGAAATAGGAAGTGGGTTCACTTTAGAATTGGATTTCTCACTCATTTCATCAAGTCACCATTGATGAAGTCAAGCTTTCTTCATTGAAGAAGATGAAGAAGAAGAAGAAAGAATATTATGATAAGTTTTTTTGAAAAGAATAACAAAAATGATTCTTATCATAATATTAACCATGGTAATGTGTAGAGAAATAACTAATGTTAAATGAATGGTTAGGGTTTAGGAGATGAAGACAAAAGAGTCACTTTGGTCAAAGTTGCATGAAGCTTCAAGAAGCATCATGAATGAAAGCAACCCTTATGTTTTCATTTCTCATTTCTTTTAATCCAAAATAAATGGATATATGAATGAATGAATAAGAAATAAAACCCTAACCAAGGTTTAACTCTTTACACAAAACCTAGCAATCTTGCATCATCAAACATGATACAATCAAGTGCACAAAAATATATCACATATACGATGTGCACATCCAAGTGAGAAAATCCATTTAAAGTGAACCAATACTAGTTAATGCAAAGTAATATATCAAATATATAATTATGCATTAAATCATTAAATCAACACTTGATTCAATGATCCGGTCATATCGCATATAACCGACTAGTATCCAATGTATCGGCTTATCGAATCAACCCTCGATTCGATAACTAGGTTATATCGCATACAACCTTTCGATACATTCATCACGAGAATGAAATACGATATCACATACACGCATTATTCTCGGTCCCGCACATATCTCATATGCGCTCCTATTTCGTTTCGCTTGAGCCAGGAAACCTCTGTGTAGGACTCTAAAGACTCGTCAATACGCCGGCAGCAGGTGATGATCATATCAAACACCCACAAGCCGCAAGCGGTCTGCTAAACGTAACAATCACCCGGGTATTGAGCGATCAGAAGATCGACGAGCAAGCCCGCTCATACTCCTGTGAATCCAACCAGTAACACTTACCGTACAGTCCGGTCTCGTCGTCTGATATGTCGCATATCTCGCCTAGGGGTGGTAAACGTCAGACCCCAATAGCTCGATAAGTCGTGTCGATATGAGGTCTATAACAGTTCGAGAAACTACAGGTAACACTTACCAGTAAATCTCAGCAACCCTGGCCAGGGATTTCCGGTTATAGCCAATCGAACACAGCGCAACATCAACTCCCTATACCGGGAGAGACGAATCCCCTCCTATCGCTCATTGCCTCCATGTGACTCGGGACTGTACCCAAAAACCACCATTTTGCACGCCCTCTTGGACGTGGTAAGGTGGAAATCAAAGCACAGTGGGAACCACACAAGACTCTATGACGATCTCGGGTCAACAGACTACTCTGTACCAGTGTCACCAGAGAACTGCCATCTGACGTAAGGTATAATACCATCTGGGAGTTCTCGGCGAGTCCGTCCAGTGTACCCAGTCTCCACTGAGCACCCGTATATCATCTCTGATGTCAAACACCAATGGATATGGGATCATCCATCACCCATCTGTATGGGTCGAGAAGGTATACGCTAGTTTACTCTGGTATATCGATGCCCCGTCTCGATACACCCACGACTAGGGACTTTGAAGGATGTACTTATAGACTGTCTGTCCCCACTAGTATGATCTGCATCATAGTCAAGGTAGTCAAGTATACATCCCAAGGGCTTTACCAACATGTAACTGGGAGACAATCAGTGTACACGTTAAGGTAAAGATCAACCAGATAGCATACTATCATGTCGAGCAAGAAAGTCCTCCCTATATATGTCCCAGCATCCACTACAATATACATCCTATGTACAGTAATGGCCTCTAGGGCATACATATAACTAACAATCTCCCACTTGCACTAGGGCCATCTGATAGCAGTGGTTGTAGTATCTCATACTCAACCATCCCATAAAAGTCTCTCTCTAGGAAAAGGCCTTTGTGAGTGGATCCGCCGTGTTGTCCTCTGAGTCTACTCTCCTAACCTTGATCACCCTGGAGATCAACTATCTCCATGATCAGGTGACACTGCCTTAGAATATGTCTGGATCACTGATGGGACGGGTGTTCCTTGGCATAAGCCACAACTCCATTGTCACACAATGGGTGGAACGAAGTTCATCTCATGAACAAATATACACCCAGACTTCCTCTTTGGTAGCATCTCAAATAGCGATGTATTCAGCCTTTATCGTCTAGTATGCCACGGTATCTAGCTTGGAACTTTTCCAACATACCGTCCCTTTACTAAGGGCAAAGACAATGCCTGTGACTGACATTCAGTCGTCTTTATCACCCTAGAACACTTCCAGTGATTCTCCCCAGGATCAATTGATACCATCTCACTACAACTAGTGAGAATCCTAACATCCATTTAGATCTATCTCATAGATCAAAAACCCAGGATTTAAGAGGTATCACTTTGATCCTATATGGAGAATCCTTGTGATAAATGGAGATTGACCGAGCGTAGCATAGGAAACCCCTTCCCTATCAAGAGCATGCCATCCACGTACTTTACGAGGATCGTCACTATACTCCCTACTACCTTTTTGTTTATACAAGGTTCATCTCCCATTTTGATGATGTCAAACTCTTTGACTAATACATCAAAGCAGATGTTCCAACTCCGCGATACCTGCTTTATCTTATAAAGCATCTTGTACACGTTTCCGCTGCTCCTACTGTCTACGAAGCCCTCTGGCTGTGTACTTATAGACGTCCTCTTCTAAAACATCATTTAGAAAAGCAGTCATGGCACCCAACTGCCAGATATCGTAGTCATGGTATGTAGCCGTGGCAAGTAGGATCTGGATGGACTTAAGCATAGCTACTTGAAAAGGTTTCATCATTATCCACGCTTGGTCGATGACGAAAAGCTTTAACAAGTCTAGCTTTGAAAGTCTTAACTTTTCCATTTACACCAAGTAATCTTCTCAAGATATACTTGCTCCTGATGGGGATTTAACCCTTCAGATATTGCAACCAAAGTCCATACTTTGTTGGTGTACATGGATTCCATCTCAGATCGCTAAGCATCCAGCCATTCTTACAGAGTCCCACTCCTGATGGCCAGTTCGAAACTAGTTGGGTCATCATCTCATGATGCAATCCTCGCTCCCACTGTCATAGAGAAACCGAAGTAGCTCTCAGGTGGGTGAGGAACCCTACTAGATCGGCGGAGAGGCTGAGGTTCGTTGGTAACTATTGAATCCTTTGGTTCTGTCAAATCATCAGCTGCAGTTTTGTATAGCTGGAACCTTTCCAGTTCTACATAACAGACCTTGTCTCGAGCTTGTCCGGATTTTGCTTTTCAGACATAGCCCGGACAACCCCAAATCTTAACCAACTTAAGATATGGGCTCTTCCCTTTCCCTATCACATATGAAGTGGTAGGCAACTGATTTGATTCGAACCCTATTCAATAGGTATGCAGCTTCTCAAGTGCATAACTCCCAAAAGAAAATAGGTAACTCAGTAGTACTCATCATAGAGCACACCTTATCATATAGGGTGTGATTGCTCCGCCCCGATATACCATCGTGCTATGGTGTATACGGAGGAGTAATGCTGAGAGAGAATCTCATTCTCCTTTAGAATAGTCCAGGAATTCCGTGCTCAAGTATTCTCCTCCTTGATCTCATCAAAGGACATAGTACTTATACCCGTATTGGTTCTCTACTTCTAACTTATATTCTGTGAATATCTCAAAAGGTTCGGACTTGTGTTTCAACAGGAACATAGGTCTGAATCTTGAAAGATCATCAGAGAATGTAATGAAGTATAAAGAACCGGTCTTGGCAAGTGTAGACAGGGGACCTTACATACATCAACATGTATCATCCCAAGAGTTCACTAACTCTTTCTCTGTTTCCAGTAAACAGAGCTATGGTCATCGTATCTTTGTGACATGACTGGCAAGTTTCACAAGATGTAGATTCAAACTGATTTAAATATGCATCTTCATGTAACTTCAGCTAGTCGGGTCACATTGATATGACCTAGTCTACAATGCCTCAAGAAGGATTCGTTCATTTCTGAACTCTTCCTCTTGTGTGTGTTCCGTATACTAAGAACTGTAGTTTGATTTAGAACATCAATGCTTTTAGATAACGTGCCTGAACCGATCAACTTTTGATATAGGAAATGTTCAAAACATTATCCAACAATACAAAATTTTATCATTTCTTTACTAATAAAGAGAGTGATATGATTTTGTATATCAGGTTCGGTATCTAATAACATTCGTTCAGAATCAATGTATTTGTAATACAGGGTGACAGTGACCAACAGACTTGGCTGCAACTCTTGCCCCGTTTTCTTCCTCATGAAACTTATCATCCGTTCTCAGGTTTTTCTACCTTTTTGTAGCCCTATGTAACATATTACATATCTGGGATCCTGATCCGGTATCATATACCCAGGATTCGGAGGATACTGAGAAACAGTTCTTTGTAACGAACACACCCGAAGATGATGCATCAACATGCACTCTCTTCGTTTGGGCGGCACAGGAATTCTGGTATTCCCCAATTTCCTGCTCTGTCTTATAACAATTATAAGGTGGAGCGGGACCAACGTTCCCTAGCTCAGTATAACAAGCGGGTTCGGTCAATATTCCGTATTATTATCTTGATTAAGGCGTGATATGGTCGCTACCTGGAGAGAGAGAGAAGAAAACACTCAGCGTGCGCTCTTGCAAGATCAGATTGGTTTTTATTTTATCTAATCAGGATGGCTCTCACTGCTTTTTATCAAATCTTCCTTCAAACCCTAAAAGGAAAGACCAGCCGGGATTAATTACACACTACAAGTTCGCCAATCTTTCAGCCAGGCCAGTGTCGGTACTTTGAGGGAGGTCCCCCGTGCTTTCGCACGAACCTAATTAGTGTAAACCTCGTTTTCCCAGAGGCGTAACCTCGTTAACACCTTTCTAGACACCTACTTGATCGGCTAATTGTAATGTATAAAACTCTCCCAGGAGTAACTCTTACTCGCAGTGGGTATCGGGATCCAACTATCTCATAGAAGGTATGCAATCTCATTGCAAATTTCAACACTTGAAATTCCCGATAATTTTGCCCCTAGCGTGCTATGACCTTGACGGAGACCAAACTACCCATAGTCTGCTAGTCAAGTTCAACCCATCATTTCCTGATTGAATTACACCTACCCGCACGACCCTTGACGGAGGCCAAACAACACCGTACGAATACCCTAATCCAATCGCATCATATGCTAGCAGATAAGCACTAGTTAGCTACCGTACACTACGCCTTGACGGAGGCCAAACTACCGCAGCACGAATACTAACTAGTACTTATCTGAAATGACGGAGGGCTACGACAGGTTTTTCTGAAAACCTATTGCGTAATGAACTTGATATCGTTGTAGAATCAAATGATTTTAAAATGGAGTGTTTTTGAGGCTTTTCTAGTTTTGCTAAAGGAGTCACTCCCGGTGATGGGATCGTCGGTCCTTTCCTCGTCGAATGAGGTGCGAAATATATCATATATATCACTGTGCAAAGCAAAAACTCTTAAAAGCAATCAAAAGACAAACCGAGTGTGTAGCATCTGCCAGTTATTGCTAAAGGAGTCACTCCCGGTGAAGGGATCTCGGTCCTTTCCTTATCGAATAAGGTGCAGGATATATCACATATACCGCTGTGCAAAGCAAGAACTGTAGCTACCCTTTTTATTTTGAAATTCGATTCTACAACATCTTAGGTTTCTTTTATTTCATTAATCACATTAATGAAGTCCCATCATTTAAGTACCTAAACATCACAGATAAATACGACGTACACATATGCCATCCGCATTCGCCACGATGTCCCCTCGTGCACCGTTAGGTTAGGTAACTAACGGCAGAGCAGGGCAGGGCTAGCGCGGGTGTAAAACATAAGTAACGTCTATATAATATATCATATATACTATATAAAGTATCCATCACAGAACATCACATGATCACATCACAGATATCGCAGCAGAAGAAACATATGAAATATTGGATATACTAGGACGTCCGTGTTTTCAATACGAGCCAGTATAAAACACGGATTCCACGGTCGCGATGAATAGCCAAACCCACACCCCTAGACCCCTACGAAAGCGGCAAGCAACCCTACCAATTCTAGAGTTAGGAGACCCGGACTCGACTCCTCGAGTTGGTCTCCCACTGGACTCCAGAACCCGGTTACTTATGCCCTTTTCCTTGGGTCTATCCTAGTGCGGAAAAGTAAATAATATACAAACGGTGACATCTTCCGCAACCTGGAAGTGCCCCAATAAAAGAATATTACATACAAGTTTTTACATGAATGAAAATGAAAAACACTCATCTCACATAAAAAACCCCGGCTATTCAAACACGACGATCCAATATAACATATCCGCAACACATAACATCACATGTCATCAACGTAAGTAAATATGCATATCCCAATTGTCGTTGACATATAGCAACGAAACCGGCGATATCACATATTACACTTACGGTCACAGAAAAGAAAGTGTAAAACTACAACAGTTGGAATCCGCAACCTTCATAGACATCGTATGCCTAATCAAATGAATTACTTAGACATCGCATGCTTAATAATTATAAACCCCGCATTTTAGTCTCAAAATCGAAAACACTTTTCAATATCAAGTCGGGCAATTCAACAAGATTCCCGACATCCTGATCGAATACTCGTCGCAAACTTTAGTAGGCGGCCGCACCCCCGATACCGTCGACGAAGTACACCAAGGAGGAACACCGCTGCCGCGAGCACCCGGACGGATGCTTTCGGCGACGGGGTTCTCCTACAGTCACTTGGTCGGGGCTATGGAGTGAGGCTGTCTATTAAGTTTACCCGGCGAGTATCCGCGTACGCTACGTGATTGCGACGGACTTTTGATCGCATCAAAATTCCGTGGCAACCGATCAAGTGAGACTAAAGTGCTATGTTTATAACATTCATTCAGTTATCTCATAACTTCTTGTGAATTCCAATTATTGTATCCCATTCTAGATAAAATAGAAAATGTTAAACTTTTCGATCGAACATTCAAACACCCAAGTTTTCCCGAAACAGCTCAACACATGAAACAAGTTTAAAAACATTCAGTTCATGCCTCAGTACCAACGGTCCAGCCGTAGAAGGGTCAAGCCAACGCCTCACATGTGGCACGCCGTACTGCCCCAAACCCGAAGGTTCAAAGGGCAGTTCAAGACGGTCACATAATCGAGTTAAGGTTTGTTGTCTTCTAGAGGGTCCATCGCGTTACTTGCACTACTTAGAACGTCTTTAAACCACGGAAAGATCCAACACTTGGAAATTTCCCGACAAGGAAAAAGTTGGGTATTTATATCCGGTCGAACTTTTTAACATATTCAAAAATTATCCGGAAAGCCACACAGACAAAACTTGATAATCCGATCGAACATTCGAATCCCCAAAACAACCCAGAAAATTCAACTCTTGAAAAAATATTAAAAATTCCCAGGAAAACCAGCACTAGAAATTAAGAATTACTGTGCAAAACATATTATATAATGAGGCCGTACGGCCGCGGAACCGCCGCACGAGCCATGCTTGTGCCGCGGAACCACGGCGACTTTGTGGAATTGGTCTGTCGAATTTCACAGTGTCTCTTAGATATTCCTACTGATTTTTCTGCATATTTTTAATATCGAAAAACTCCAGATTTTGGAAAAAGTCCAGAGAGCATGTTTGTGTTAGGGTTTCGGGTTCGTTCGGGTTTCAAACTTCGTCTACGCATCGCCTAAGGCTCTAGCTAGGTTCTGATACCACTGTAGGGTTCCTAGGCACACTAATGAGGTCTCACAAGGCATCAACCATGCCGATTTCAAATTTTACGGGTGCCGAGAAACCCTAATACGGATCGTTAACTAGATATATAGGCGAAACAATGTAACTAGTTTACAACTAAATTAAAAGAACGGAAATACAACCTTTGTAGATCCGGTTCTCCACCTCCATGGCTCCGCGATGAAGTCTCCTCGCTGTACAAATTGGATCTTGGGCTCTAGCGTCGGCTTCATCGGAGAAAAAGCGGGCTAGGTCATCGACGACGATGCCGAAGATGATTTACGTCGAGGCATCGCTAGATCAAGCTCCAACTTCACCAAGTCAAGAAAACTTATGAAGGAAACACCCTATACTACTTGGCAAGAGGTAGAGGATGAAGAAATAGGAAGTGGGTTCACTTTAGAATTGGATTTCTCACTCATTTCATCAAGTCAACATTGATGAAGTCAAGCTTTCTTCATTGAAGAAGATGAAGAAGAAGAAGAAAGAATATTATGATAAGTTTTTTTGAAAAGAATAATAAAAATGATTCTTATCATAATATTAACCATGGTAATGTGTAGAGAAATAACTAAGGTTAAATGAATGGTTAGGGTTTAGGAGATGAAGACAAAAGAGTCACTTTGGTCAAAGTTGCATGAAGCTTCAAGAAGCATCATGAATGAAAGCAACCCTTATGTTTTCATTTCTCATTTCTTTTAATCCAAAATAAATAGATATATGAAAGAATGAATAATAAATAAAAGCCTAACCATTTACTTAACCAAGGTTTAACTCTTTAGACAAAACCTAGCAATCTTGCATCATCAAACATGATACAATCAAGTGCACAAAAATATATCACATATACGATGTGCACATCCAAGTGAGAAAATCCATTTAAAGTGAACCAATACTAGTTAATGCAAAGTAATATATCAAATATATAATTATGCATTAAATCATTAAATCAACACTTGATTCAATGATCCGGTCATATCGCATATAACCGACTAGTATCCAATGTATCGGCTTATCGAATCAACCCTCGATTCGATAACTAGGTTATATCGCATACAACCTTTCGATACATTCATCGCGAGAATGAAATACGGTATCACATACATGCATTATTCTCGGTCCCGCACATATCTCATATGCGCTCCTATTTCGTTTCGCTTGAGCCAGGAAACCTCTGTGTAGGACTCTAAAGACTCGTCAATACGCCGGCAGCAGGTGATGATCATATCAAACACCCACAAGCCGCAAGCGGTCTGCTAAACGTAACGGCCACCCGGGTATTGAGCGATCAGAAGATCGATGAGCAAGCCCGCTCATACTCCTGTGAATCCAACCAGTAACACTTACCGTACAGTCCGGTCTCGTCGTCTGATATGTCGCATATCTCGCCTAGGGGTGGTAAACGTCAGACCCCAATAGCTCGATAAGTCGTGTCGATATGAGGTCTATAACAGTTCGAGAAACTAAAGGTAACACTTACCAGTAAATCTCAGCAACCCTGGCCAGGGATTTCCGGTTATAGTCAATCGAACACCGTGCAACATCAACTCCCTATACCGGGAGAGACGAATCCCCTCCTATCGCTCATTGCCTCCATGTGACTCGGGACTGTACCCAAAAACCACCGTTTTGCATGCCCTCTTGGACGTGGTAAGGTGGAAATCAAAGCAAAGTGGGAACCACACAAGACTCTATGACGATCTCGGGTCAACAGACTACTCTGTACCAGTGTCACCAAAGAACTGCCATCTGACGTAAGGTATAATACCATCTGGGAGTTCTCGGCGAGTCCGTCCAGTGTACCCAGTCTCCACTGAGCACCCGTATATCATCTCTGATGTCAAACACCAATGGATATGGGATCATCCATCGCCCATCTGTATGGGTCGAGAAGGTATACGCTAGTCTACTCTGGTATATCAATGCCCCGTCTCGATACACCCACGACTAGGGACTTTGAAGGATGTACCTATAGACTGTCTGTCCCCACTAGTATGATCTGCATCATAGTCCAGGTAGTCAAGTACACATCCCAAGGGCTTTACCAACATGTAACAGGGAGACAATCAGTGTACATGTTAAGGTAAAGATCAACCAGATAGCATACTATCATGTCGAGCAAGAAAGTCCTCCCTATATATGTCCCAGCATCCACTACAATATACATCCTATGTACAGTAATGGCCTCTAGGGCATACATATAACTAACACTTCTCATCCCAGCGGGGGGGGGGACGGTCTGTCCCACAGCCGTCAGTACGTCGTACTTGAGATAGTATACGGGTGCTCGTTAGGTTACGAGTACACTGGACAGGACTCGTCGGGAACTGTTGGTTGGTATTATACCTATCGTCAGTTATCAGTTCCCAGGTGACATGAGTACAGCTTAGTCCGCCGACTTGACACTGTCACTTCGCCTCGAGTGTGTTCCCACTGTACTTAGATTACTACCCTACCACGGCTCAAAGGAGTCGTGCAAACAGGTAGTAGTTGGGTGCAGTCCCGAAGCACTTGGAGGCAGTGACGGTTAGACAGGATTCGTCTCTCCCGGTATTGGGGGTTGACATCGCGCTATGTCTAGAAGAGCCATTACACAAGTAGTCCCTGGTCAGGGCAAGCGAGATATACTGGTAGGTTTCCAGTGTTATCTGGGCTACGCTCCGACACGACTTGTACCGCTATTAGGGGACTGACGTTCACCGCCCCCCTAGGCCCGCCATGCGATGTATCAGACGAACAGACCAGACTGTACGGAGATTGTCACATACAGGCTCAGTAGGAGTTCGGATGGGTTTACCTCATCCGCCTTCTTATCGACATCTACCTGGGGACCGTTACGTACAGCTAGTGCCGCTTGCGGTCTGTGGTTAAACCCACTGCCAGCGTAGTGTCGAGTCTTTAGAGTCCCACAAAGAGAGTTTCCCTGCACTGAGCGAAACGTGTAGAGGCCGTATGGTTTTACGGCGGGGCTACGATCACTTACGTGCACTTGTGTGCGTATGCTGTTCGAGCAGGCAATACTAGTGGGCTTTGGTTTAAGCCAGATCCTAGTATTGCACAGATGGATTTAATTTGTCTTCTGTGCATTCGCATTCTACGGAATGCGGATGCGGGTGTGTATGCACAGTTTTGAGGAGCGATGAAGGAGGAGGTGCCCCATTAGGGCTTTGGCAGTTGGTTCGGCCAAAACCGTAATGTGGCATACTCATTAGGGTTTTGACAGTTCGTTTGGTCAAAACCGTTATGAGCCGGAGACATTGTTTATTAATCCTTTTAGTGATAGATTTGTGATGGCTAATTGCATTGACCATTTGACCACTTGGGTCTCTCTTGACTTTGTTGACCCGTTGACCGTGTTGACCATTGACCTTCAAGAGAGATCCACACTCTTCTTTCATTTTCTTTTTATTTCTTGTGTTATGATAATGGTCAATTCAATGTGCCATCAACTTCTATCATGATAGGATTAGTAATGATGATTTTGTGTATTATTGCAACCATGGTTCATTTCATTTGGCTTAATCTTTTCATTATTCTTTTCTCTTTCTCTCTCATGAAGTGAGAAGAAAAGAAAAGCTCCATGGTTGCAAACTTTCTCCTTCTTCTTCCTCCTCTTGATCTCTTCTTTTGATCTCATGTGTTGAGAGAAAAAGAATCCACAAAGACAAATACATCCATACATCTCCTCTACACATTCTATGGGATTTAGATTAGCAATCTCCTTACCCTAGTTGCCTTGGCTTGAGGCGAAGTTTAGTGTACAACTCTCGGGTGGATCGTCTTCGACTCAAGAAGGCCGCGGAGGTGCCCAAGGTCCGGATCGACGCTTGGAGCTTGGATGGACGAGCGGGACAGCGGAATGAAGACCCGAAGGACCGGTTCCGTGAGGTATACTTTCTACAAGCATAGTAGTTAAAACCTCTAAGTGTTTACTAGTTTCTAGTTTAGCAAAGTTCCGACTTTTAGTCCATGTTGCCTTGCGCTAAAATCATTGTTCATCGCCGTTTCCGTCTCCCCGTAAGAACCGGGGTGAGCAACGTGGACTTACAGTGGTATCAGAGCCTAGCTAAACATAAACTAGTAAGTTAGCAAAGTGTTTAGAACATCGATCGGAAAAAAGTCGCAAAACACATCCGCAAAACCACAACTTTCTATTGATTTTTTTTTCTGCTCTAAAAATAAAAAATCATACTTCAAAAATCGTCTCAGGGTTTTATGAAAACACTGCAGAAAAACGATCCAGTGATTCGATCAAACGACCGCGGTTCCGCGGCAATGACATGCTCATTGCCGCGGTTCCGCCGCCGTTTTGACTCGTCACTCGATCGGCTTTTGTGCAGTATTTTAGTTTGGATATTTTGGGATTTTTAATGCATGTTTTTTCCACCCAGATTTTCCAGAGAGCAAATTGACTTTTGGGGTGGTTAAAAATCCGTATTTTGATCGATAATCCGTAGACTTTGGCTAATGGATATTATCTGTGTTGTGATATATGTATTGAATGTCCGCTAATCGCTATACGTCGATTAGTGGCGGTTATACATATCTGTGATCTGTAATGTTGATGGTTTGTGTATATGAACTCGGTGGATTGTCGCAGATGAATAGCCTGGAATGGGTGTGAGATGAGAGTTTCTTTTTGTTTCATTCATTGTAAAGTTTGTAAATTGATGTAATATTATTTATTTGGCCGCACAACCGGGTCGGGGTTGTAGCCGTCATTGTATAATTTCTTTTTTCTGTTTTTGCTCCTAGGATAGACCCAAGGTAGGGTGCACAAACTACCGGGTATCTCGAAGTGCCGAGTGGCCTACTCACGGGGTTGAGGGAGGTTGCTTCACTTCGGGTACTTGGCGGGTAGTTTGCCTCACCCGTAGGGGTCTAGGGTGGGGTTTGGCTATTCATCGCGACCATGTAATCCGCTTTTCGTTGCAGGCTCGAACGAATCGCCGATTCCTAGTATATCCAAAGTGTTCATCTGTGATCTGTAATGTCTATCATTGCTATATATTTATATATGATAACTATTTAGGCGTTGCTTATGTTTTACAGCCGCGCTAGCCCAGCCCCCGCTCTGTCGTTAGTTAAGTAACCTAACGGGTGATGACGGGGCCCCGTGGCGAATGCGAATGGCATAAGCGTACGTCATATTTTGGTTGTTTTCTGCAATGGTAGGATTAAATGATGGGACGCATTAAAAGAACTAATGCAAGAAAATAAACCAAGAAAAAGTCGTTGGAACACTTTGAAAACCACTCGGTTCTTTTCAAAAATAAGCATTTTAAACGCGGAGCTTGAACCACTCCTTTTAAAAGCTATCTCGTTCCATCGACTATATCAAGTTCACTACGTTCACGGTTTCGCCAAAACCATCCGTAGCCCTCCGTCGTTTCATATGAATATTCAACAGTATTCAAGCTGTGTTTGTTGGCCTTAGTCAAGGCACAGTGTTTGGTAGCTGGTGGGTATTCATATGTTGCATAGATAGAATGCGTTGGTTTGGGACAGTCGTATTGCTTTGTTGGCCATAGTCAAGGGTATATACGGATGGGTTCAAATTAACCTGGATAACGACGGGCAGAACTTGACATGTGACTTATGATTTGTTGGCCTTAGTCAAGGTCATAAGAGCATGGGGCAAAAAAATCTACATCGGGAGTTTCAAAAGTACTGAAACTTGCTAGCACTGCATACCATTTGGAGTGTGATGATTCTGGTAGGATTCCTTCAGTTTTATCACGTGATGATATTTGGATCCCGATCCTACTGTGAGTATATGCTACTCCTCGGGAAAGCTCTCACTTAACGATCAATGCTATAAACCTAGTAGGTGTCTAGAAAGGTGTTAGCGGGGCTACGCCCACAGGGAAAAGAGGTTACTTAATTAAGGAACTTCGTGAAAGCGTTGGAAAACCTCCCTCGAAGTACCGACACTGGCCTAGCTGAACGGTTAAGCAAGTATTGTACGGTGAGAAAGATCCCGACTAATTCTTCCTTTGTGGTTTGAGGAGGGATTCGAGAGACAGTGGGAGCCATCCTGTTTAGATAAATTAAAAACCAATCTAAACTTGCAAGAGCATCATGCTAAGTGTTTTCTTCTCTCTCTCTTAATTGCAGCGACCCAGTGACCGCACCTAGGTTACATCTAGATAATAAAATGACTGAATCTGACTGTTATGACTGGCAAAGGTCTGTCCAGATGTCCATTGCCCAGGACAAGCTGGAACACCTCTTGACTGATCCAACCCCTGCCGTCTCAGGTCCAGTTTCCCCTGTCACGGATATTAATATTCGTAGGACATCGGAAGAAGACTGTGGGAAAGCCAAGTGCCTCGTGTTAGCCTCAGTTGATGGTATATACCAGAGGCAGCACGAGAAGATGGACTCAGCTTCTATCTTCCTCCATAACAAAGTTTTATATGGAGAGCAATCTCGTATCGCAAGATATGAGACCTCGAACGAATTGCTTCCAGCGAGGTTGGCTATCGGGTCATCTGTAGGGGGCAACGTCCTTACAGAGACCAGCTCTTTTGAGCTCTCGGACCTGAAGACCACGTTAAAGAACGGGTCAGATGCTGACTCAGTTCAACAGTCTCTACCTACTACCCTAAAGGAAACTAGGGAAGTTGAAAGAAAGGGAAGGGCAGAAGTTTCAGGAACAGATGTAGTAAAAGAAGGATGTTCCTATTGTTACGAGAATGAACATGGGCGGAAGGATTGCAGGGCTTGTAAAGCCAGTAGCCAGAATTCGAAGCATGTTGTGGCTTCGGCTTCGGGTGTGTTTGTGATAGAGAACTGTATATCAGTTAACCCTACTTCCTGGGTATTGGATACCAGATCAAGATCTCATATCTGTAATTCGTTACAGGCTTTGAGAAACCGTAGGGTTATCAGGAAAGGTGATATGACTCTCAGGGTTGCTAACGGAATGAGCATGTATGCTGAATCCATAGGGGAATATCATCTAGGACTGACAACTGGGCAGATATTGATTCTGCGTGACTGTTTTTATGTACCAGGTGCGACTTGTAACATCATATCTGTATCCTTACTTTCTAAGGAAGGATATGATTTTACTTTTGTAAGCGATGTAGTAAACATCCACCTAAATCAAGTGCTGATTGGGTCAGGTACATTGAAATACGGTATATATGTTTTGAATCAAGCTCAGGTCTTCAGTGTCCAGAACACACTTAAAAGAAAGTCTCCGGAATTAAATCAGGCTTTCTTATGGCATTGTAGACTGGGTTACATTAATGAGACATGGTTGACAAAGTTACATAAAGAAGGATACTTGGATCCGTTCGAGTACCAGTCTTATGCCACTTGTGAATCTTGTCTCATGGGAAAGATGACAAAGACTCCGTTCACTGGACACGAAGAAAGAGCGAGCGAGCTCTTGGGACTCATACACAGTGATGTATGTGGTCCAATGTCTACACATGCGCGAAGTGGTTATTCATACTTCATTACTTTCACAGATGATTTCTCTAGGTATGGGCATGTCTTCTTAATGAAGCACAAATCCGAGGCCTTTGAGAAATTTCAGGAATACAAGAATGAAGTTGAAAAACAAACAGGCAAAAGCATTAAGACACTGAGATCTGATCGAGGTGGCGAATACTTGAGTGCCGAGTTTCTGGGCTTCTTAAAAGAGAATGGAATTCTCTCTCAACTTACTCCTCCATATACACCACAACACAACGGTATACCAGAAAGAAGGAATCAAACCCTATTGGATATGGTTCGTTCCATGATGAGTAAGGCTGAGTTGCCGCGATTCTTCTGGAGTTATGCATTAGAAACAGCTGCAAATCTTTTGAACCAAGTTCCTACTAAGTCAGTGCCTACCACACCATATCAGATGTGGAGTGGGAAGAAACCCAGTCTTAAACACTTTAAGACATGGGGGTGTCCAGCTTTTGTAAAAAAGCAGCATGCGGACAAGCTCGAGGCACGTTCGGTACAGTGTACGTTTGTGGGATACCCAAAGAACTCCAAGGGGTATCTTTTCTATTACGCAGAGGAACAAAAGGTTTTTGTTTCTCGTCATGCCCGCTTCTTGGAAACTGAGTTTTTGGAAAATCAGATAAGTGGGAGCGCAATAGAACTGGAAGAAATTTCAGAACCACAAGCTGTTACTGAAAGCTTGGAAGAACCAGAAGTTTCAAGAGAACCGGACATCCCTGCGCCACTCCGTAGGAGTAGTAGGCAGTCTCATCCGCCCGAGAGATACTACGGTTTTCTCATTGACGGGGATAGAGAAGATTGCACCATAGATTATGGTGAGCCTACTAGCTTCCAGCAAGCCATTCAGAGCGGCGACTCGGTAAAATGGCTGGATGCAATGCGGGCCGAGATGGAGTCCATGTACACCAACAAAGTTTGGACTTTGGACTTTGCACCAGTAGGGGTAAAACCCGTAGGCTGCAAATGGATCTTCAGAAAGAAGATTGGTGTAGATGGGCAGGTTGAGACCTATAAAGCTAGACTTGTTGCAAAGGGTTTTCGTCAAAGACCTGGTTTGGACTATGACGAGACCTTTTCTCCAGTGGCTATGCTGAAATCCATTCGGATCCTTCTTGCCATTGCTGCCTTCCACAATTATGAAATCTGGCAGATGGACGTAAAGACGGCTTTCCTAAATGGAAATTTGGAAGAGTGCGTCTATATGGATCAGCCGGAAGGATTCATTCAGAGTGGGAGCAGCGGTAGAGTGTGCAAGTTGCTCAAGTCCATTTATGGACTCAAGCAGGCATCGCGGAGTTGGAACATCTGCTTTGATGATACTGTCAAAGAATAAAACTTTATCAAAAACCCAGATGAACCATGCATTTACAGTAAGATTGTAGGGAGAACTGTGGTATTCCTCGTCTTGTACATGGATGACATTCTCCTAATAGGAAATGATATTCCTATGCTACAGTCAGTCAAAGTATTCTTGTCGCAGAGGTTCTCCATGAAGGACCTGGGCGATGCCAACTACATTCTGGGGATCCAGATCTATCGTGATAGATCTAAGAGGATGTTGGGACTTTCACAGTCAAGGTACATCGACACCATACTGAAAAGGTTCAGTGTGGAAGATTCCAAGCGCGGTAATCTACCGGCTTGTCACGGGATCACCCTCTCTAAAGAGATGTCTCCCAAGACTGATTTGGAAAGGAATCGCATGTCTATTATACCCTACGCTTCTGCGGTAGGCTCTATAATGTATGCGATGTTGTGTACCAGACCAGATGTAGCATACGCATTGAGCGTTGTAAGCCGGTATCAGTCGAACCCAGGAGAGAAACACTGGATAGCGGTAAAGAACATTCTCAAGTACCTGAGAAGGACTAAGGAGATGTTCTTGGTGTATGGCGGAAAAGACCTCCAGCTTGAGGCCTTTGCTGACTCTAGCTTCCAGAGTGACAAGGATGACTCCAAGTCCATGTCGGGTTATGTCTTTACCCTCAATGGAGGGGCGGTTTGCTGGAGGAGTTCCCAGCAGGAGACCGTTGCAGACTCAACTATGGAAGCGGAGTACATAGCTGCTTGCGATGCCGCAAAGGAAGCTGTCTGGATGAAGAAGTTCCTCACGGAGCTTCAGGTGGTTCTGACCATTATTGATCCAATACCGCTGTATTGCGACAACAACGGAGCTATAGCTTTAGCGAAGGAACCCAGGTCCCATCAGAAGTCCAGGCACATTTTGAGGCGGTACCACCTGATCAGGGAGATCGTAGATCGCCAGGAGATCGAGGTGAAGAGAGTAAATACGGAGAACAACACTGCAGATCCACTCACGAAGGCCCTACCCCAGACTCAGTTCGAGGTGCTGATCGAGATGATAGGTCTTCGATACGCCAGTACATGGCCTTAGTGCAAGTGGGAGATTGTTAGTGTATATGCCCTAGAGGCCATTGCTGTATCATACTAGTTTGTATATTACTTGATGGAAGCTTGGGATATTCACAGTTGTATAGACAATCTTGCTCAAAATGGTAGTATGCTACTTGGTTTGTCTCTACTTCAATATGTGCATGTGTTTCTTTTAGCATATCGCTTATATACATATTAGTAGAGCCCTTAGGATCTTTGCTTGATTAACAGCGTTGTGATGGCGCTCACACTCATGGGGGCTGGGTAATCCATAAGCACATCCTTATACTGGTCCCTAGTCGTAGGACTATCGAGACAGGGCATCGATACTCCGGAGTAGACTAGCGTATGCGCTTCTCATCCCAGCGGGGGGGACGGTCTGTCCCACAGCCGTCAGTACGTCGTACTTGAGATAGTATGCGGGTGCTCGTTAGGTTACGAGTACACTGGACAGGACTCGTCGGGAACTGTTGGTTGGTATTATACCTATCGTCAGTTATCAGTTCCCATGTGACATGAGTACAGCTTAGTCCGCCAACTTGACACTGTCACTTCGCCTCGAGTGTGTTCCCACTGTACTTAGATTACTACCCTACCACGGCTCAAAGGAGTCGTGCAAACAGGTAGTAGTTGGGTGCAGTCCCGAAGCACTTGGAGGCAGTGACGGTTAGACAGGATTCGTCTCTCCCGGTATTGGGGGTTGACATCGCGCTGTGTCTAGGAGAGCCATTACACAAGTAGTCTCTGGCCAGGGCAAGCGAGATATACTGGTAGGTTTCCAGTGTTATCTCAGGGTGTTCTGGGCTACGCTCCGACACGACTTGTACCGCTATTAGGGGACTGACGTTCACCGCCCCTTAGGCCCGCCATGCGATATATCAGACGAACAGACCGGACTGTACGGAGATTGTCACATACAGGCTCAGTAGGAGTTCGGATGGGTTTACCTCATCGGCCTTCTTATCGACATCTACCTGGGGACCGTTACGTACAGCTAGTGCCGCTTGAGGTCTGTGGTTAAACCCACTGCCAGCGTAGGGTCGAGTCTTTAGAGTCCCACAAAGAGAGTTTCCCTGCACTGAGCGAAACGTGTAGAGGCCGTATGGTTTTACGGCGGGACTACGATCACTTACGTGCACTTGTGTGCGTATGCTGTTTGAGCAGGCAATACTAGTGGGCTTTGGTTTAAGCCAGATCCTAGTATTGCACAGATGGATTTGATTTGTCTTCTGTGCATTCGTATTCTACGGAATGCGGATGCGGGTGTGTATGCACAGTTTTGAGGAGCGATGAAGGAGGAGGTGCCCCATTAGGGCTTTGGCAGTTGGTTCGGCCAAAACCGTAATGTGGCACACTCATTAGGGTTTTGACAGTTCGTTTGGTCAAAACCGTTATGAGCCGGAGACATTGTTTACTAATCCTTTTAGTGATAGATTTGTGATGGCTAATTGCATTGACCATTTGACCACTTGGGTCTCTCTTGACTTTGTTGGCCCGTTGACCGTGTTGACCATTGACCTTCAAGAGAGATCCACACTCTTCTTTCATTTTCTTTTTATTTCTTGTGTTATGATAATGGTCAATTCAATGTGCCATCAACTTCTATCATGATAGGATTAGTAATGATGATTTTGTGTATTATTTCAACCATGGTTCATTTCATTTGGCTTAATCTTTTCATTATTCTCTTCTCTTTCTCTCTCATGAAGTGAGAAGAAAAGAAAAGCTCCATGGTTGCAAACTTTCTCCTTCTTCTTCCTCCTCTTGATCTCTTCTTTTGATCTCATGTGTTGAGAGAAAAAGAATCCACAAAGACAAATACATCCATACATCTCCTCTACACATTCTAAGGCATTTAGATTAGCAATCTCCTTGCCCTAGTTGCCTTGGCTTGAGGCGAAGTTTAGTGTATAACTCTCGGGTGGATCGTCTTCGACTCAAGAAGGCCGCGGAGGTGCCCAAGGTCCGGATCGACGCTTGGAGCTTGGATGGACGAGCGGGACAGCGGAATGAAGACCCGAAGGACCGGTTCCGTGAGGTATACTTTCTACAAGCATAGTAGTTAAAACCTCTAAGTGTTTACTAGTTTCTAGTTTAGCAAAGATCCGACTTTTAGTCCATGTTGCCTTGCGCTAAAATCATTGTTTATCGCCGTTTCCGTCTCCCCGTAAGAACCAGGGTGAGCAACGTGGACTTACAGCGTATGAATTATCATCAATTGAACCGAGTTACGGTGCGGAATATGTATCCTTTACCTCGCATTGACGATTTGTTTGATCAGCTCCAGGGTGCGAAACATTTTTCTAAGATTGATTTGCATTCGGTTTATCATCAGTTGCGGGTTCGGAATGATAACATTCCGAAGACTGCTTTTCGTACGCGCTACGGGCATTATGAGTTTTTGGTGATGTCGTTCGGGCTCACCAATGCACCAGCAGCGTTTTTTAATGGATCTGATGAACCGGATTTTCAGGCCGTTCCTCAACCAGTTTATTATTGTGTTTATTGATGACATTCTGGTCTACTCTAGGAGTCGAGAGGAGCATGAGCAGCACTTGAGGATTGCTTTGCAGACATTGAGAGAGCACCAGCTGTATGCTAAATTCTCAAAGTGTGCATTTTGGCTTGATAGAGTTGACTTCCTGGGTCATGTGGTGATGGGAGACGATATTCTTGTGGACCCAAGGAAGATCGAGGCTGTACAGCTTTGGCCCAGATCTGTATTTGTGACTGAGGTCCGCAGCTTTTTGGGCTTAGCTGATTATAATCGCCGTTTCGTGCAGAATTTTTCGAGTATCACTACACCGCTGACCGGACTGACCCGGAAGGGGGTTCCTTTTCTTTGGACTGATGCGTGCGAGCAGAGTTTCCAGTAGTTGAAGACTCGGTTGACGACGGCACCGGTTCTTTCTTTGCCTTCTCGATCGGGCGGCTATGTTGTTTACTGTGATGCTTCTTGAGTGGGGTTCAGTTGTGTATTGATGCAACATGATAGAGTTATCGCTTATGCTTCTCGGCAGCTGAAGAAGCACGAGCAGAATTACCCCACTCACAATCTTGAGATGGCCGCGGTGGTCTTTGCATTGAAGATTTGAAGACACTACTTGTACGGGGAGTCGTGTCAGATTTTCACGGACCACAAGATCTTGAAGTACACATTCCAGCAGCGGGATTTGAATCTGACACAACGCCATTGGATGGAGCTTGTGAAGGATTATGATTGTGAGATCCTTTATCACCCGGGCAAAGGGAATGTGGTAGCTGATGCTTTGAGTCGTAGGCCCAGGGGTAGCTTGTCCCTGTTGAGCGCAGTTCAGCGACAGTCTTCTGCAGATTGGCAGATCTTGTGCGATGGTAGAGTACAGTATGAGTTCACTTCCAATAGGGGACAGCTTGCTCATGTCCGCGCCCGTCCACTACTTTTTTATCGTATCCGTGAGGCGCAGCCCAGTGATGCCTGTTTGTCTGAGATTCATGAGCTTGTTCAGCAGGGTACAGTTTTGGAGTTCGTGATTGATGACCAGGGTGTGCTACGATGTGGGACTCGCTTGTGTGTTCCAGATGCTGATGGGTTGAGACGCGAGATCCTAGAGCAGGTACATCAGTCAGCCTTTAGCGTTCAACTAGGTTCCACCAAGATGTACGGTGACTTGAGAGACTTTTACTGGTGGGATGGGATGAAGCGCGATATTTCGGACTTCGTTTCGAGATGCCTGACTTGTCAGCAAGTCAAAGATGAGCATCAGAGGCCGGCTGGAAAGTTGCAGCCTTTACCCGTTCCGGAGTAGAAATGGGAGCAGATTTCCATGGACTTCGTTGTGGGTCTACTCAGGACCAGTCGAGGGTATGACTCCATTTGGGTGATTGTTGACCGGTTGACGAAAGCGGCTCACTTCTTTCCAGTGAAGACCACTTTCGGTTATGCTCAGTATGCTCAGTTGTATATAGATGAGATTGTGTGTTTGCACGCCGTTCCGACATGCATCGTATCCGACAGAGGCACCCAGTTTACTAGCCTTCTTTGGCAGAAGCTTCAGGAAGCTTTGGGTCGCCGGTTGAGTTTTAGCACCGCTTTTCATCCACAGACCGATGGTCAGTCGGAGCGGACTATACAGACTCTGGAGGATATGCTTCGTGCGTGTGTGGTTGATTTTGGTGGCAGTTGGGATCGTCACTTGCCATTGATTGAATTCTTCTACAATAACAGTTATCAGGAGACAATTTAGATGGCGCCTTTTGAGGCTTTGTATGGTAGGAAGTGCCGATCGCCGGTCTGTTGGACCGAACTCAGCGAGAGTAGGGTTTTGGGACCGCAGCTAGTTCAGGAGGCTACGAAGAAGATCCAGCTGATTCAGGATAGGATGAGAGCATCCCAGTACAGACAGAAGTCTTATGCCGACCGTCGTCGTCGCAGACTAGAGTTCGCAATGGGGGATCATGTATTCCAACGGATTTCTCCGATGAAGGGCGTTGTGAGATTTGGGAAAAAGGGGAAGCTCAGTCCCAGATTTGTAGGTCCTTTCGAGATCCTTGAGCGAGTTGGAGCCGTTGCCTATCGTTTGGCACTTCCGCCCAGTTTTCCGGTTGTTCACCACGTTTTCCATGTGTCGATGCTTCGTAGATACCTTCATGATCCTTCTCACATGATTTAGCACCAGACCGTTCAGCTTGAGCATGATCTTTCGTTCACCGAGCAGCCGATAGTTATATTGGATCGGCATGTGAAGAAACTTCGGTCAAAGGTCTTGCCATCAGTGAAGGTTTTTTGGCGCGGCCCTACTAGTGAAGAGATCACTTGGGAGGCCGAGAGCGAGATGCGGAAGAAATTCCCTCATCTCTTCAAAGGTACGCGTAGTAAAATTTTAAATTCGGGGACCGAATTTCTTTAAGGGGGGAAGAATGTAACGTTTTAGAAATCGTTATGTGATTTTTCCGTTTTAGGTAAAAATAGTCGGTGTTTTCCGTAAAAACCCGAAATGTGATCAATTTTCTGTATAGACTTGACTGCACCTAGTTTAACTAGAATATTGCTAGTTTGCGGTTTTTAGTGGTCACTTGAAAAATTTGGTTCACTTAAATATTTTTCCATAATTAAAATATTATTATAAGTTGTTTATTATTCACTTAATTAGTGGTAATTACAATTTTGTTTGGGTTAATTATTACCAAAGTGAATTTATGCTAATTTAATCACTAGATTAAGTTTTAATCCTTCTCTCCAAAATATCTAGATATTTGTGTAATTAAAAGAAAATTTTAAAAGAAAAGATAAGAGGTGGCAAGGATGGGAGAGGCATTTATTAGCATTAATTGGTGTTTTAGACTATATTTTTCTACACAATTCCTTAGCCTTCACCATTTCCTTCCCTTGGCCGAGCCCTCTCCTTTTGCTGCCCTTTGCTTTGTCTCACTCCATTTTCATCTCTCCAAGCTCAAATAAATCATCACAAATCCTCAAATAATCCCACAAACTCACAAATAAATCCCTACCCATCATTCTTTAGCACTAAACAAGCTTAGATCTTCATGAAAGACATCATTTTGGAGGCTAAAATTTGGAGTTTAGTTGCTAATTTGTGATCTAGTGGAGGTGTAAAATCCTAACCCTAATCTTTTATTGTTGTTTAAATAATTAAGCTAACTTATTAGATGTTTAATATAGCTTTAATTGCATGTTTATAATTTTCATGAAAGAGTGGTGAAGATCTTGTTAGGGTTTAATTTTTTGAAGTGGTTAATAAGTGAAGACTTGGAAAACTTAACCTAACGGGAGAATGTTATTTGTTAAATTCCCAATTTGTCTAATTGAGATTAATAGCGAACTAACTTTTACTAAATCATATTTAGGTGAGATTAAAATTGAAGTAAAGGTTTGGGTGACTTAGTTAAGCTACTTTGCGATGTTTGTGATCACTAGAATTGTGTTAACTTCTAGACTTGAGCTAATATGTGATAAAGTTGCTTACTAGGTTTCGGTAAAAATTGGACGTAGGTTCTAATAGGCGTTGCGATGTTATATATATTATCTTCCACGCTTTATATGTGTTGTGAATGTACGATCGGTACGATCGGGGTGTAGACTTGGTGGTTGCGTAGTTTAGCGATCCTAGCTAGGGTTGTGCCGATGTCGTACGCGTTTTGTGCTCTAGGTGCACAGTGTAATTATCTTGTGGGCGTTATCCTTACGTTTCGTTATCTTTATGTCGGCGTAGGATATTTAGCCTTATGTGCTGTGTTTGTGAAATTTTAGGATTGCAAGCGGGGACTTCGGACGCTGCGAAGAAAGGGAAGCAGGCGGTCAGGTTTTCTTAGCTCGAGATCATCGGTGAGTAGATTTAACATCTACGGGGAAATCGCCCGTATGGCGTTATGCGTCAGGGCTGGATATGATATTATAGCTGCATGTTTATACGCATATGAGTTGATTGCGCATGAGTGTCATTACATATTATTACTTGTTGTGCCTTGACTTGGTACCTATTGGACACTGCACCATTACTGATGATTCATGTTGCACGAGCACTAAATTGTATGCCGCACTCACACCGTCAGTAATTACCATGACACGCACTACATATATACATATGTGATATTGTATCGGTTATTGTCATTGAGACAGGGATTTTTATTCCGTTGCGTACATGAAATGTAGTATACAGGTTATACCTACTTGCTAACACATATATATTGCTATAGCTACATGTACATCATGCATACATACTTACATGTACACCCACATACCTTGCTACAGCTACATGTATATCATGCAAATATACTTACATGTATACCCACATATCTTGCTATAGCTACATATACCCTTAAGTTGTATTGTACTGTCATTTGACATTGAGACGTTGATTATTATGCTATTGCACTTATGAAATGCATCATACATACTTGCTTACATGTAGATACTTATATCTTGCTATAGTTACATGTACACCTCATATGACACAGCACTTGATTTCGGAGGATTTGGGAACCGCATGATATATTTTAAAGCTGGATTCATTTAAAAGAGCGGTTTTCCCTTAATATGCTCATATTGCTGTTTTATATTGCATATATCAGTTTTCATGGATTTACGCATTGAGATGTGGATTTCATGTGATTTATGGATTTGAGAACCGTGGAGGTAATTCAAGAAATTTATATATATTGTTTGAAAACCCGGTTTCTCGTGATATGATATTTCAGTGCGTCCACCATGAGTTTTCTCGGTTCTGAGACTTGTGCTAGATACCCGATTCGAGGAGCGGTAGGCACCGTCTGCGGGTACATGATGGACCCGGTATGGTACCCCGGGACAAGAAATGTATGTCGATGGATTTGCCGATGAGCCTGGCAGAGGGACTACTACCTACCGGTGATAGTATTTGGACTCGGCGGATATCTGGAGGATACCGACCGGAGTCGTGAGATGGTATAGGCCGATCCAGATTGACGGAGCCCGTGGGCCGATCCGGACTGACAGAGCCCGAGATATTGATGAGGGCCGATCCGGACTGACGGAGCCCGATATATGAGGATTTGCGTGTCGATACTGGACACGAGTATTTCATGATGTTTCGAGTGTCAATGTTGGACACTCAGGTTCTATGATTTTTATGTGTCGTTGATGGACACACGAGATAGATATCCTTATACACACACACACACAAGCATATGTTTTCATGATGTTTCGAGTGTCGGTGTTGGACACTCAGGTTCCATAAGACTTACAGGACCTGAGGGCCGATCTGAGGATGCAGTTCCTGAGGTATTGGGATTTGGAGTGTCGTTGATGGACACTAGTTTTCCATGATGAGTATTCTGTGTTGATGATATGTTTTATCCCATACTCAGCATTTATTTGATATGCATTTTTATTCATGTAGATGTAGTACCATGAAGGTGTACCTTGATCTTGATGGTTGCATATCTATATTGCCATACTTATGTTATCGGTTTACATGTGATAGATTTATCGCTGTTCGTGCATACTTGCGATTACAGTATGATGTTATTTACTATTCACGAGTTGGAAACTCACCCCCATTGTGCCACAGTGTTTTGCTGGACTTACCCTCAGAGTAGTCGCGGCAGGACTTCTTGTTATCTCTACGTTTGCGGATACCGCTACGGTTGGCTGTGAGGCCTTTGATATTAGGTGGGTTCGTGGTTATCCGTTTTGTACATTATATATCTTTTGTTAGATCTAGTAATCTCCATCTACCACTTCATGTATTTGACTTAGATACGAGTTGTGGGGATCGGTGTTGTATTATTTTGTGACTTTGGGTGCCGTGCTCGTGGGAGCCGACCTTGTTATAAAGTTTTACCTCCTTATGCTGTTTTCATTTATATTTCTTCACTATAGCGTCGTATATATGCTTGTGGCGGTTGTTTCCACCGCTGGACGTGATTTTGCTCCCGTTTGGGATGCTTTATTTATATTCTATGTTGTACCCGTTTTCGGGGTTAGTTTTTACAAAGGAGGTGCTGCCGAAATTTTTGAGAAAGTAAAAAATTAAGTTTAAAGATTTTTACTTGGGATTTCTGAAGGTTTTATCTTTGTTTTCTCCGCTTATCCATTTTTGGGTGGTTTAGATTTCTAGGTTTCTGCTTACTTAAGTTGCGTACGCTTGTTGACGTTACGTAGTTTAAGTGCCGGTTACAGGCATAAATTTGGGTCATGACAGAATCCAATAACTAACACTACCGTACAGTCCGGTCTCTTCATCTGATATGTCGCATATCTTAGCCTGAGGGTGGTAAACGACAGACCCCAATAGCCTGATAAGTCATGCCGATGTGAGGCTTATAACGGTTCGAGAAACTATTGATAACACTTACCAGTAGATCTCAGCAATCCTGGCCAGGGATATCCTGTTATGACCAATCGAGCATAGCGCAACATCAATCCCCAATACCGGGAGAGACGGAATCCCCTCCTATCGCTCATTGCCTCCATGTGACTCGGGACTGTACCCAAAAACCACCGTTTTGCACGATCTCTTGAATGTTGGAAGGTGGAAATCAAAGCACAGTGGGAATCACACAAGACTTTATGACGATCTCGGGTCGACAGACTAGCCTGTACCAGTGTCACCAGAGAACTGCTATCTGACAATAGGTATAATACCATCTAGGAGTTCTCGGCGAGTCCGTTCAGTGTACCCAGTCTCCACTGAGCACCTGTATACCATCTCTGATGTCAAACACCAGTGGATATGGGATCATCCATCGCCTATCACATGGATCAAGAAGCGTATACGCTAGTCTACTATAGAATATCGATGCCCCGCCTCGATACTCCCACGACTAGGAACAATTGATGGATGTACTTACCGACTACCTTTGCCCCACTAGTATGATCTGCATCATAATCCTGGTAGTCAAGTACTCATCCTAAGGGCTCTATCAACATGTAATAAAGAGACAATAAGTGTTCATGTTAAGATAAAGAGCAACCAGATAGCATACTATCATGTTGAGAAAGAAAGTCCTTCCTATATATGTCCATGCATCCACTATAATATACATCACATGTATAATAATGGCCTCTCGGGCATACATATAACTAACAATCTCCCACTTGCACTAAGGCCATTTTTTGTAGTATCTCATACTCAACGTCCCATAAAAGTCTCTCTTGGGAAAGGTGTCTGTGAGTGGATCCGCCGTGTTATCCTTCGCGTCAACTCTCCTTACCTCGATTCCCTGGAGATCAACCATCTCCCTGATCAGGTGATACTTTCCTCAGAATATGTCTAGATGACTAATGGGACAGGCGTTCCTAGGCCAAAACCACAACTCCATTGTTGTCATAATAACAATTATTGGACGCTCAATGGTAGGAACTATGTTCATCTCATGAAAAAGAATTATCCAGAAATCCATTTTGATAGCATCGTTGGTAGCGATGTATTCAGCATTTATCGTCTAGTTTTCCATGGTATAGAGCTTGGAACTATTCCAATATACCGTCCCTCCACTGAGGGTAAAGACAGCCCGAGACTGACTTTCAGTCAATCTTATCACTTTGGGAGCTGGAATTGGTAAAGGACTCCCACTGGAGTTCACCGTTACCAAACACCAAGAACATTTCTTTAGTGCTTCTCAAGTACTTATGAATGTCCTATACAGCTATCCAGTGATTCTCTCAAGATCCGATTGATTCCTAATCACTATACCTAGTAAGTGAGCTACATCTGGTCTGGTACATAACATCGCGTACATGATAGAGCCTACTTCCGAAGCATAGCTATCCCTTGCACGCGAGCTCTCTCCAAATCAGTCTCGGGAGACATTTTTTTGGAGAGAGTGATTCATGAGTTAGTGGGCGAACCACCACGCTTAGAATATTCCATACTAAACCCTTTTAGTACGGTGTTAATGTTAGTTATATGTATGCCCTAGAGGCCATTACTATACATACGATGTATATTGTAGTGGATGCTTGGACATATACATGGAGGACTTTCTTGCTCGACATGATAGTATGCTATCTGGTTGCTCTTTATCTTAACATGTACATTGTTTGTCTCTATATTACATGTTGATAAAGCCTTTAGGATGAGTACTTGACTACCAGGATTATGACACAGATCATACAAGTGGGGACAGAGTAGTCGATAAGTACATCCTTCAAATGTTCCTAGTCGTAGGTGTATCGAGACAGGGCATCGATATACTAGAGTAGCTAGCGTATAGCTTTTCGACCCATGTAGATGGGCGATGGATGATCCTATATCCATTGGTGTTTGACATCAAAGATAGTATACGGGCGCTCAGTGGAGACTGGGTACACTGGACGGACTCGCCGATAACTCCTAGATGGTATTATACCTATTGTCAGATAGCAGTTTCCTGGTGACACTGATACAGGTTAGTCTGTAAACTCGAGATCGTCATAGAGTCTTGTATGATTCCTACTATGCTTTGATTTCCAACTTACCACGTTCAAGAGAACATGCAAAACTGTGGCTTTTGGGTACAGTCCCGAATCACATGGAGGCAATGAGTGATAAGAGGGGTTTCGTCTCTCCCGGTATTGGGAGTTGATGTTGCGCTATGCTCGATTGGTTATAACAGGAAGTCCCTGGCCAGGGATGCTTCAGAGATATACTGGTAAGTGTTATCAGTAGTTTCTCAACCTGTTATGAGCCTCATATCGACACGACTTATCGAGTTACTGGGGTCTGACGTTTATCACCCCTAGACGAGATATGCGAGATATCAGATGAAGAGATCGGACTGTATGGTAGTGTTACTGATTGGATTCGCAGGAGTATGAGCAGGCTTGCTTGTTGATCTTCTGATCGCTCAATACCCGGGTGGCTGTTACGTTTAGAAGACTGCTTGCGGCTTGTGGGTGTTTGATATGATCATCACCTACTGCCGGCGTATTGACGAGTCTTTAGTGTCCTACATAGAGGTTTCCTGGCTCAAGAGAAACGGAGTAGGAGCACATATGTGATATGTGCGGGAACGAGATTAATACGATATGTGATAACGTATTCTATTCTCACGATTTGTGACATCGGTCGGTTATATGCGATATAGCCGGGTTATCGGATCAAGAGTTGATTCGGTAAGTTGTTATATATAAATATTAGTCGGTTATATGTGATATAGCCGGATTATTAAATCAAGAGTTGATTTGATAATCTAATGTATAATTATATATTTGTTATATTATTTTACATTAACTAGTATTAGCTCACTTATGATTTCTTTTCTCACTTGATGTGCACATTGTATATATGTGATATGTATATTTGTGTACATGTTTGTGTCATGCTAGGTTACAAATGCAACATATTAGTATGAGACTTATACCATACTAGAGTTTGTGTTTGGGTTTTATTTATTATTAAGTAATTTACAAAACATTTGAATTAGTCATGGATAAGCTTGTAGAAGCTTATGGACACATTGACTTATTCAACTCTTTTGTTATTGCTTAAGATATTTATTAACCCAACCCTTAACCTTAGCCCTTGGTTCATTCTCTACATGAGTTAGGCATGAGAGGATAACTCACCATGGTTGCATTTCTAACCTTATGAATTATTCATTCATAACTCTCATTCATCTCTCTTCTTCTTCTTCTTCATCATGAGCTCAAGAAAAATATTTTCTAAGGTTTTGAGAGGTGATGAAATATCATGAGAAAAATAAATCTAAAGTGAGCCCACATCCTACTTCATCATCCTCTACTACTTGCCATTCAGTATAGGGTGTTTGCTTCACTAATTTTATAATTAGTGAAGAGATAGCTTGGGTTAGTGTCTCCTCGACGTAGATCATTTTCGGCCTCAAAGTCTTCTAGCAAGCTTGATCCGTATATCTTGTGGAGCCTCTATAGAGTTCGAGACTACATGATTGCAGCGAAGGGACGACTACACGGAGCTAATGAAGTGAAGGACCTGTTTACAAAGGTTGTATTCCTTATTCACTTTACTTGCAAAGTGTTTGCATTTATATTCGTCGGATTTCTAGTATTCGATTCTAGGGTTAGGGTTAGCTAGAACGACAAATTTTTAATATGGCATGAGAGATACTTCTCGAAACCTTGCTGCCATGCTAGGCAACCCTGCAGTGGTATCAGAGCCATGCTAGAAATTTAGACGGATTTTGTTAAGATTACGAAACCGAAATACTCCGAAACTTGAAACGCGAAAATGTAGTTTCTGTCGATTCTAAAAAGTTGTCAAAATTTTTTTTAAACAAGTACAGAATGTTATATGGGATATATCATGAGCACCATGAAAATTTCAGGCAGTTTGCTCGGATTTTGGCCGAGATCAAGGTAGTTGTGGCCGGCCAAAAAATGATGGTTTTGCATGAAATTTTCACTGTGTTCCAGTGACTGGGTTTTGGTGTTTCAGGTGTTGTTTTTTTTGCTAATTTTGCATGTGATGTAATCTTACACTATAAGCAATTCGGAGTGTTTCGTATTCATATTTTTAACATTGTTTCGAGTTATTCACATATTGTCTAGGCGAAGTTAAAAAGTTCGAACGATTATCAAAAACCCATTTTTCCAAATTTAACGTATTCAGAAAAACATGCAAGTAATTCTGTGAACCCTCTAGAAGAATGAAACCCTAACTCGACTTTTTGGATTGCGGAACCGCGGTCATACCTTAGGATTTGCCGCAGTTCTGTGGCGACATGAGTGAGGCTTAGGTCTTCCCTTCTACGGCTGGTGCATAGGTACTGTGGCATATTCTGGGTATTATTAAAACTGTACTCAAGTGTTGAGTCGTTGGGAAATTGTGGGACTTTGATGAATCGGTCGAAAAGTTTAACATCGTCCGGGTATCATGTGATGGGATACAATTTTTTTGGAATCCACAAAAGTAGTTATGAGATAACTAATTTGAATGTTATAAATCTAGCAATTTAGTCTCATTTGATCGGTTTCCATGGGATTTTGATGTGATCAAAAGTTCGTCGCAATCTCGCAGTGTATGCGGATACTCGCCGGGTAACCTTATTAGATAGCCACGCCCCATAGCCCCGACAAGTGATTGTAGGAGAAACCCGTCGCCAAAAGCATCCGTTCGGGTGCTCACGGTAGCGGTGTTCCGCCTTAGTGCACTTCGTCGACAGTATCGGGGGGAGCGGCCGTCTACTAAAATTTCCGACGAGCATTCGATCAGGATGTCGGGAATCTTGTTGAATTGCCCGACTTGATATTAAAAGGTGTTTTGAATATCGAGACTGAAATGCGGGGTTTATAATTGTTATGCATGTGATGTCTAAGGAATTCATTTGGTTAGGCATGAAATCCAAAGTATGTGATGCATTGGGTTTATGATGTTGAAGGTGGTTGCGGATTCTAACTGTTGTAGTTTTTCACTTTCTTTTCTTCGACCGTAAGTGTAATATGTGGTGTATCGCCGGTTTCGGTGCTATATGTCAACGACAATTGGGATACGCATATTTACTTACGTTGATGACATGCGATGTTATGTGTTGCTATGATATGTTATATTAGATCGTTGTGTTTTGAATAACCGGGGTTTTTATGTGAGATGAGAGTTTTTCATTTTCATTCATATAAAATTCATTGTATGTAATATTCTTTTATTGGGGTACTTCCGGGTTGAGGATGATATCACCATTGTATATTATTTACTTTTCCGTATTAGGATAGACCCAAGGCGGGAAGCACAAGTAACCGGGTTCTAGGGTCTAATGGGAGACCATCACAAGGAGTTGAGACCGGGTCTCCTAACTCTAGAATTGGTAGTGTTGCTTGCCGCTCTCTTAGGGGTCTAGGGATGTGGGTTTGGCTATTCATCACGACCGTAGAATCCGTGTTTTATACAAGAATAATTTAAAACACGGAAATCCTAGTATATCCAATATTTCAATTGTTATCTTCTGCTGCTCTGTGATGTGATCACTGTGATATGTTCAGACGAATGCCTATATTATATATATGAGATATAATTAATATTGCTGCTTTCGTTTCATATGTGATACTTGGGAAGCATAATAAATGGGACTTCATTAATGAAATTAATCAAATAAAAGAAACCTAAAGATGTTGTAGAAACTTGTCTCGAAAACTGGTAGCTCTAGTTCTTGCTTTGCATTGCGGTATTCCTTGTAGAATATCCAGCACCTTATTCGATAAGGAAAGAGCCGAGATCCCTTCACCGGGAGTGACCTCTTTAGCGAAACTAGAAGATGGTACAAACTCGGTTTGTCTTTTGATTGCTTTTATAGTTTTTGCTTTGCATAGTGGTATTTTTGAAATATCCTGCACCTCATTCGATGAGGAAAGAGCCGAGATCCCTTCACCTGGAGTGACCTCTTTAGCAAAACTAGTAAAAACCTCAAAAACACTCCTTTTAAAATTCACTCGATTCTACAGCGATATCAAGTTTATTACGCTCATGGTTTTCTTAAAAAGCTGCGTAGCCCTCCGTCATTTCAGATAAGTAATAGTTAGTATTCGTGTCGCGTTTGTTGACCTTGTCAAGGCGTAGTGTGCGGTAGCTGATTACTGTTGATCTGCTAGCATATGATGCGATTGTTTTAGGGTAGTTGTGCGACCTTGTTGACCTTGTCAAGGGTCGTGCTGGTGGGTTTAATTCAATCAGGAAATGACGGGTTGAACTTGACTTGCGGTCTATGGTTCGTTGACCTTGTCAAGGTCATAGATCGCTCGGGGCAAAATATTATCGGGTATTTCAAGTGTTGAAATTTGCAATGAGATTGCATACCTTCTATGAGATAGTTGGATCTCGATACCCACTGCGAGTAAGAGTTACTCCTGGGAGAGTTTTACACATCACAATTAGCCGATCAAGTAGGTGTCTAGAAAGGTGTTAACGGGGTTATGCCTCTGGGAAAACGGGGTTATGCCTCTGGGAAAACGGGGTTATTCTAATTAGGTCCATGCGAAAGCACAGGGAACCTCTCTCAAAGTACCAACACTGGCCTGGCTGAAAGATTGCCGAACTTGTAAGGTGTAATTAATCCCGGCTAGTCTTTCCTTTTAGGGTTTGAAGGAAGATTTGACTTAAACAGTGGGAGCCATCCTGATTAGATAAACTAATAACCAATCTAATTTTGCAAGAGCATACGCTGAGTGTTTTCTTCTCTCTCTCTCCAGGTAGCGACCATGTCACGCCTTAATCAAGATAATAATATGGATGTATTGACCGAACCCGCTTGTTATACTGAGCTGGGGAACGTTGGTCCCGCTCCAACTTATAATTGTTATAAGACCGAGCAGGAAATATAGGATTACCAGGATTCCCATGCCGCCCAAACGAAGAAAGTGCATGATGATGCACCATCTTCGGGTGTGTTCATTACAGAGAACTGTTTCTCAGTATTCTTTACGTCCTGGGTATGAGATACCGGATCAGAATCCCATATATGTAATCTGTTACATGGGCTACAGATAGGTAGAGAACTGGGAATGGGTGATAAGTTTAAATAGTTGGAAACGGTGCAAGTGTTGCAGCCAAGTATGTTGGCAGTTATCATCCTGTATTACCAAATACATTGATTCTGAACGAATGTTATTAGATACCGAACCTGATATACAATATCATATCAGTCTCTTTATTTAGTAAAGAAGGATATAATTTTGTATTGTTGGATAATGTTTTGAACATTTCCTATATCAAGAGTTGATCGGTTCAGGCACGTTATCTAAAAGCATACACGTTCTAAATCAAACCACAGTTCTTAACGTACTGAACACACACAAGAGGAAGAGTTCAGAGATGAACGAATTCTTCTTGAGGCATTGTAGACTAGGTCATATCAATGCGATCCGATTATCCAAGTTACATTTAGATGCATATTTAAATCAGTTTGAATTTACATCTTATGAAACTTGCCAGTCATGTCACAAAGATAAGATGACCATGGCTCCGTTTATTGGAAACAGAGAAAGAGTTAGTGAACTCTTGGGATTGATACATGATGATGTATGTAAAGTCCCCTGTCTATACATGCCATGATTGATTCTTTGTACATCATTACATTCACTGATGATCTCTCAAGATTCAGACATATATTCCTGTTGAAACACAAGTCTGAAGCTTTTGAAAATTTTAAAGAATATAAGTTAGAAGTAGAGAACCAAAACGGGCATAAGCATTATGTCCTTTGATGTGATCAGGGAGGAGAATGCTTGAGCATGGAGTTCCTGGACTATTCTAAAGGAGAATGAGATTCTCTCTCAGCATTACTCCTCCGTATACACCACAATACGTCGGTATGTCGGGGCAGAGCAATCGCACCCTATGAGATATGGTGTGCTCTATGATGAGTACTACTGAGAAGCCTATTTATTTTTTAGGGGTTATGCACTTGTGAAGCTGCATACCTATTGAATAGGGTTCCAATCAAATCAGGTGCCTACCACTCCATATGTGATATGATATGGGGAGAGCCCATCTCTTAAGGATGTTAAGATTTGGGGTTGTTCGGCCTATGTCTAAAAGCAAAATCCAGACAAGCTCGAGGCAAGGTCAGTTCTGTGGAAGTTTGTTGGATATCACAAGCATTCGCAAGGGAATATCTTCTACCACACTGAAAAGCAAAATGTATTTTGTTTCTCAGCATGCCCCCTTTTGAGAAGAGGATTTTCTTGTGAAGAAATTAAGGGTCATGAGGTAGAACTAGAAAGAGTTCCAGCTATACAAACTGCAGCTGATGATTTGGTAGAATCGGAGGATTCAATAGTTCCCGACGAACCTCAGTCTCTCTGCCGATCTAGTAGGGTTCCTCATCTGACTGAGAGATACTTCGGTTTTCTCAATGACAGTAGGAGCGAGGATTGCATCATGAGATGATGGCCTAACTAGTTTTGAGCAGGCCATCAAAATGGGGACTCTGTGAGAATGGCTGGATGTTAAGCGATCTGAGATGGAATCCATATACACCAACAAAGTATGAACTTTGGTTGCTTTATCTGAAGGGTTAAATCAACATCAAAAGCAAGTATATCTTGAGAAGATTACTTGGTGTACATGGAAAACTTGAGACTTTAAAAGCTAAGACTTGTTGCAAAAGGTTCTCGTCATCGACCAGGTATGGATAATGATGAAGCCTTTTCTAGTGCCTATGCTTAAGTCCATCCGGATCCTACTTGCCATTGCTACATACCATGACTACGATATCTGGCGGTTGGGTGTCATGACTGCTTTTCTAAATAGAGATTTAGAAGAGAGCATCTATAAGTACACAGCCAAAGAGCTTCGTAGACAATGGGAGCAGCGGAAACGTGTGCAAGTTGCTTTATGGCTTAAAGCAGGAATCGCGGAGTTGGAACATTTGTTTTGATGTGATAGTCAAAGCGTTTGACTTCATCAAAATGGTATATGAACCTTGTATATACAAAAAGGTAGTAGGGAGTATGGTGGTGATCCTCGTATTGTACGTGGATGACATACTCTTGATAGGAAAGGAGTTTCCTATGCTACGCTCGGTCAATCTCCTCTTATCACATTGATTCTCCATATAGGATCAAGGTGATACCTCCAAAATCCTGGGTTTTAGATCTATGAGATAGATCTAAGTGGATGTTAGGATTCACACTAGGTGTAGTGAGTTGGTATCAATCGATCCTGGAGAGAATCACTTGATAGCTTCCACGGTAGTAAGGTCGACTGAATATCAGTCACAGGCATTGTCTTTACCCTCAGTGGAGGGACGGTATGTTGGAATAGTTCCAAGCTAGATACCATAGCATACTAGATGATAAAGGCTGGATACATCGCTACTAAGGATGCTACCAAAGAGGTTGTCTAGATGTACACTAGTTCATGAGATGAACTTCGTTCCTACCATTGTGTGACAATGGAGTTATGGCTTATGCTTAGGAACCCCCGTCCCATCAGTGATCCAAACATATTCTTAGGCAGTATCACCTGATCATGGAGATGGATGATCTCCAGGGAGATCGAGGTTAGGAGAGTAGACAAAGAGGACAACAGGGCGGATCCACTCACAAAGGCCTTTTCCCAGGAAAGACTTTTATTGGATGGTTGAGTATGAGATACTTCAACCACTGCTGATTGTTGGGTATTGGATACTACAACAGACGACCCTAGTGCAAGTGGGAGATTGTTAGTTATATGTATGCCTTAGAGGCCATTACTGTACATACGATTTATATTGTAGTGGATGCTTGGACATATACATGGAGGACTTTCTTGCTCGATATGATAGTATGCTATCTGGTTTCTCTTTATCTTAACATGTACACTGATTGTCTCTATATTACATGTTGGTAAAGCCCTTAGGATGAGTACTTGACTACCAGGATTATGATGCAGATCATACTAGTGGGGACAGAGTAGTCGATAATTACATCCTTCAAATGTTCCTAGTCGTAGGTGTATCGAGACAGGGCATCGATATACCAGAGTAGACTAGCGTATAGCTTCTCGACCCATGTAGATAGGCGATGGATGATCCCATATCCATTAGTATTTGACATCAGAGATAGTATACGGTTGCTCAGTGGAGACTGGTTATACAAGACGGACTCGCAGAGAACTCCTAGATGGTATTATACCTATTGTCATGACCTAAAATTTGGAACGTGACGGCCTTTAAACTACGTAACGTCTCCAGGCGTAACGTAATTCAATTAAGCCGAAAACCCATCAATCTAAACCATCAAAAGTAGTAAGTGATAATAACATTGTTAAAACTTTTGAAATCTCAATCGAAATTCTTTAAAGTCCAAATTTATTTCTTTTAAAATTTGGCAGCACCTCCTTTGTAAAACAAGCCCCAAAAAAGGGTACAACAAAAGATATAAGTAAAATATCCCTAAACGGGAGCAAATCCACGCCCAAAGGCGAAAAACAACCACCACAACAGATATATGGCGCCGTAGCGAAGAAAAAGACGATATAAATGAAACTGCATAAAAGACCTCCAGAGTCACAAAATAATATATAATATCATCCCCACAACTCATCTCTAAGTCAATACATGAAAATGGTAGATGGAGAGTACTGGATACAATGAATATACAATGAGCAATATCGGATAACCGCAAAAACCACCTAGCAAAACTGCACACAGTCAGCCGTAGCGATATCCGGTGCAAAAGATGATATGATAGGAAAAATCCCTGCCGCGACTGTTCTGAGGGACTACCTGCAAAACAATGTGGCACAACGGGGGTGAGTTGCCAACTAGTGAATAGTAAATAACATATGCAGGTAATCGCAAGTATGCACGTACTGCGCTAATCTATCACGTGCATGCTGATAGCAATAAACATCAATATATATATGCAACGGTCATGAAAGGTACTCTATCAGATACTACTAATACATGAAGCAATGCATATCAAATAAATGCGGAGTACGGAATAAAACATGTCTTCCTCACATCGGGTGTTAGTGTATATGCCCTAGAGGCCATTACTGTATCATACTGGTTTGTATATTACTTAATGGATGCTTGGGATATTCACCTTGTATATACAATCTTGCTCAAAATAGTAGTATGCTACTTGGTTTGTTTCTACTTCAATGTGTACATGTGTTTATTTTTGTATATCGCCTATACACATTAGTAAAGCCCTTAGGATCTTTGCTTGATTACCAGCGATGTGATGGCCGTCACACTAGTGGGGCTGGGTAATCTATAAGCACATCCTTATGCAGGTCCCTGGTCGCAGGACTATCGAGACAGGGCATCGATACTCCGGAGTAGACCAGTGCATGCGCTTCTCATCCCAGTGTGGGAGACGGTCTGTCCCACAGCCGTCAGTACGTCGTACTTGAGATAGTATGCGGGTGCTCGTTAGGTTACGGGTACACTGGACAGGACTCGTCGGGAACTGACTAGTTGGTATTATACCTATCGTCAGTTATCAGTTCCCAGGTGACATGAGTCCAGCTTAGTCCGCTGACTTGACACTGTCACTTCGCCTCGAGTGTGTTCCCACTGTACTTTGATCACTACCCTACCACGGCTCAAAGGAGTCGTGCAAACAGGTAGTGGTTGGGTGCAGTCCCGAAGCACTTGGAGGCAGTGACGGTTAGACAGGATTCGTCTCTCCCGGTATTGGGGGTTGACATCGCGCTGTGTCTAGGAGAGCCATTACACGAGTAGTCCCTGGCCAGGGCAAACGAGATATACTGGTAGGTTTCCAGTGTTATCTCAGGGTGTTTTGGGCTTCGCTCCGGCACGACTTGTACCGCTATTAGGGGACTGACGTTTACCGCCCCCTAGGCCCGCCATGCGATGTATCAGACGAACAGACCGGACTGTACGGAGAATGTCACACTCAGGCTCAGTAGGAGTTCAGATGGGTTTCGCCTCGTCGGTCTTCTTGTCGGCATTACCTGGGGACCGTTACGCACAGCTAGTGCCGCCTGCGGTCTGTGGTTAAACCCACTGCCAGCGTAGTGTCGAGTCTTTAGAGTCCCACACAGAAAGCTTTTCGCCTTTAGGCAAAAGAGTAGAGGTCGCATGGTATTGCGATAGGTCGCATGGTTTTGCGACAGGGTTCGGTCACATCCGTGCACTTGTGCGCGTACAGTGTCCGGACAGTTTACACTAGCGGGCTTTGGTTTAAGCCAGATCCTAGTGTACCTTATAGGATTGGATTTATCCAGTTTGCATTCATGTTCCTCAGAACGCGGATGCGGGTGTGTATGCACAGTTGACAGGGAGACAGAGGCAGTGGATTCTCATTAGGATTGTTGACAGTTGACCGTTGACTATTGACCTTTTGATCAACCCTAATGAGAATATGATATGTGATTAACTATTATATTAATTAAGTATTATGGTGACATGGTTGTTGACTTTTGTTGACTTTGTTGACTTGTTGACTTTTGTTGACTTGTTGACTTTGTTGACCGGTTGACTAGGCTTGACTAGTTGACCATCATGATAACCATAGCCATCATTTCATGGCAAAGACTTTTACTTGCTTGCTCATTTGTGTAAAATGAGTGCATGAAATGATATGGTTATGGTTGCTTCAACCATCACATAAGACTTTTGTTAGTATGATGAGTTATGATTGCTTTGGATTATGAGAGGGTGAAAGACAAAAGAGAGCCTCATTCTTTCTTGCTCATTCTCTCTCTTGTTCTTGAGCTCTCCTTTTGCTCTCACCCTTTTGCTCTTGCTCCCTCTCTTTAATCTATGGTTCTCTTGTCTCATGAGTTGAGAATCAAGAACCATAGATAAAATCCCATTCTAATTCTTCTCTACTCATTCTAGTTCACTAGGTTTAGCAAACCAAGTGAACTAGTTTCTTCAAAGAACGAAGAAGGAGCTAAAGGTTGGAGCTTTCAGGTGGATCTATCTTCGGCGTACGGAGACGACGAGAAGAAGCCATTCCGGACCACCATCGGAGCTTGAAGACGAAGGAGTTCAAGACAAGCAAGGTATAACCCCCTAACCGAGTAGCTAGAAACTCGTAGTTAGGTTGCTAGATAGATGTTTAACCAAGATCCGGGTTTTAGGTCCATGTTACCACCTCCGTAAAAATCGTTTTTTACCAAATTCCGCATTCCCGAAAGTACCGGGAGAGGTAGCATGGACTTACAGTGGTATCAGAGCCTAGTTAAACTCTATCTAACAAGTTAGCAAGTAACTAGAAGATCGATCAAAGAAAAAGTCCCAAAAACGAACCCATGAATTTTCAACTTTCTGTCGATTTTAAAAGTGCTGGAAAACCTTTTTAAAATACACCTAAAATCGACTCAGGCTTTTTTAAAGAAACTGCAAAAATTTGGGCCCCTGACTCGATCAAAGCGCCGCGTTTCCGCGGCGTGAGCACGCTCCCGCCGCGGAAACGCAGCCGAGTTGACTCGGTCAAGGGTTTTCTTTTTTGCAGTTCACTCATTGGGGTATTTTGGGATTTTTGGAATATATATTTTCAACCCAGATTTTTCAGAACGAAAAATTTACTTTGGGGTCCTGAAAATCCGTATTTTTGATCGAACTTCTAAAAGACTTTAGCTAACGGGTTTTTCTGTAATGTGATATTTGTATTGAACGTCTACTAATCGCTATATGTCGATTAGTGGGGGTTATACAAATCTGTGATCTGTAATGTTGCTGGAATGTGGATATGAATATGTTGGATTGTCGCGGGTGAATAGCCGGGGGTTGTGAGACGAGAGTTTTCTTTTCTTTCAATTCATGTAAATTTGTAAATTGATGTAATAATTATTTGTATGGCCGCACAACCGGATCGGGGTTGTAGCCGTCATTGTATAATTTCTTTTTACTGTTTTTGCTCCTAGGATAGACCCATGGAGGGGGTGCACAAACTACCGGGTATGCCGAAGTGTCGAGTGGCCTACTCATGGAGATGAGGGAGGTTACTACGCTTCGGGTACTTGGCGGGTAGTTTGCCGCACCCGTAGGGGTCTTGGGTGGGGTTTTGGCTATTCACCGCGACCGTGTAATTTGTCTTTCGTTACAGGCTCGTACGAATTACAGATTCCTAGTATATCCAATGTATTCATCTGTGATCTGAAATGTTTATCATTGCAGTATATCTATATATGATATTATTTAGGCGTTGCTTATGTTTTACAGACGCGCTAGCCCAGCCCCCGCTCTGTCGTTAGTTAAGTAACCTAACGGGTAATGACGGGGCCCCGTGGCGAATGCGAATGGCATAAGCGTACGTCATATTTTGGTTGTTTTCTGCAATGGTAGGATTAAATGATGGGACGCATTAAAAGAACTAATGCAAGAATATCACGCATTAAAAGAACTAATGAAAGATAATAAACCAAGTTAAAGTCGTTGGAACACTTTCGAAAAACCACTCGGTTCTTTTCAAAACCAACTTTTAAATGCGGAGCTTGAGCCACTCCTTTTAAAAGCTATCTCGTTCCATCGACCATATCAAGTTCACTACGTTCACGGTTTTGCCAAAACCATCCGTAGTCCTCCGTCGTTTCACATGAATAGTCAATAGTATTCAAGCTGTGTATGCTGGCCAAAGTCAAGGCACAGTGATTGGTAGCTATTGGGTGTTCATGTGTAGCATAGATAGATGCGTTGGTTTGGGACAGTCGTACTGCCATTTTGGCCAAAGTCAAGGGTAGGTACGGATGGATCCAAATTAACCTGGATAATGACGGGTAGAACTTGACATGTGACTTATGATATTTTGGCCAAAGTCAAGGTCATAAGAGCATGGGGCAAAAATTCACATCGGGAGTTTCATAAGTACTGAAACTTGCTAGATTTGCATACCATTTGGAGTGTGATGATTCTGGTAGGATTCCTTCAGTTTCGTCACGCAATGATATTTGGATCCCGATCCTACTGTGAGTATATGCTACTCCTCGGGAAATTTCTCACTTAACGATCAATGCTATAAACCTAGTAGGTGCCTAGAAAGGTGTTAGCGGGGCTACGCCCCCAGGGAAAAGAGGTTCTTTAATTAAGGAACTTCGCGAAAGCGTTGGATAACCTCCCTCGAAGTACCGACACCGGCCTGGCTGAACGGTTAAGCAAGTATTGTGCGGTGGGATTGATCCCGGCTAATTCTTCCTTTATGGTTTGAGGAGGGATTCGAGAAATAGTGGGAGCCATCCTGTTTAGACAAACTAAAAACCACTCTAAACTTGCAAGAGCATCATGCTGAGTGTTTCTTCTTCTCTCTCCTAATTGCAGCGACCAATCAACATGACTGGACTTAAGTTACTCCTAGATAAAAACAAACTGACAGGGCCAAACTACAAAGATTGGCTCAGGAATGTCAAGATAGCAATCACTTACGACAAGCTGGGGTATCTTCTTACCACCAAAGCTCCCCCTGTCCCTGGTCCAACTTCCAGCGTCGCGGATAAGGAAATCCGCAAGACTTGGGAGATTGATAGCGCGAAGGCCAAATGCCTCCTGCTTGCCTCGATGGACAACGAACATCAGAGGAGGCACGAGAATATGGACATGGAATCCATATTGCTTCATACAAAAGAACTGTATGGAGAGCAATCTCGTATCGCAAGATACGAAGCGTCGAAAAAGTTATTTTCGACAAGAATGGCCGTCGGATCATCAGTAGCCGAGCACGTGCTAAAGATGATCGGCTACATTGAGGAGCTCGCGGACCTAGGGATCACATTGGAGAGTGAGCTATATACGGATATAGTTCTCCAGTCCCTTCCTTCCACTTACGCCCAGTTTATACTGAACTTCAACTTACAAGAAAAAGAGGTTGAACTTTCAGAGCTCCTCAACATGCTGAGGAGCGCAGAAGGCACCCTACAGAAAGGTAGGGATACATCCACTTTGTTTGTAGGAGGATCATCTTCTTCTAGGTCCAAGGCGAAAGCCAAGGGAAAGAAGAAGAAGGCCCCCGCCAAACCAAGGGGCGGTGTTAGTAAAGTGGATACGAAGGGAAAAGGTAAAGCAACAAAGATAGCGGGGAAGCTTGTGGATAAGGAAGAATGCTTCTATTGTCATAAGAAAGGACACTGGAAGAATGATTGCAGGGCCTGGAAGGCCAGAACACAAGAATTGAAGCAGGTTGCAGCTTCAGCTTCAGGTGTGTATGTTATTGAAAACTGTCTTTCAATAAACTCTACTTCCTGGGTATTGGATACCGGATCAGGATCTCATATCTGTAATTCTTTGCAGGCGTTGAGAAACCGTACTGTTTTGAAAGCATGTGACATGACCCTCAGAGTTGCGAATGGAGCTAGCATGGATGATAAAGCCGTGGGGGACTATCACCTGGGAATGTCAGATGGACATGTTTTGGTTTTGCGTAATTGCTTTTTTGTACCCAACGCAACTTGTAATATCATTTCTGTATCTTTAGTTTCTAAAGAAGGTTATGAATTTGCGTTTGTAAGTAATGTTGTAAACATTCACCTTAATCAAGTTTTGATTGGGTCAGGTACATTGAGTAATGGTATATACGTGTTAAACCAACCACAGATTTTTAATGTCCAGAATACACACAAAAGAAAGTCTCCAGAAATAAATCAGACTTTCTTATGGCATTGTAGATTGGGTCACATCAATGAGAGAAGGTTGACGAAGTTACATACAGAAGGGTATTTGAATGCGTTCGAATATCAGTCGTATGCCACTTGTCAATCCTGTCTCAAAGGAAAGATGACAAAGACTCCGTTTACTGGACATGGAGTAAGAGCGAGCGAGCTCTTGGGACTCGTACACAGTGACGTGTGCGGTCCAATGTCTACTCATGCCCGAAGCGGACATTCTTACTTCATTACTTTTACGGATGACTTCTCAAGGTACGGTTATGTCTTCTTAATGAAACATAAGTCCGAGGCCTTTGGAAAATTCCAGGAGTATAAGAATGAAGTAGAGAAACAGACCGGCAAAAGTATTAAGATTCTAAGATCGGATCGAGGTGGAGAATACTTAAGTGCCTATTTCCTGGACTATTTAAAAGAGAACGGAATTCTCTCTCAGCTTACTCCTCCATACACCCCGCAACATAACGGTGTATCGGAGAGACGGAACCGCACCCTATTGGATATGGTGCGGTCCATGATGAGTAACGCTGAGTTGCCGCGATCATTCTGGGGATATGCGCTAGAATCAGCCGCATACCTTTTGAACCGAGTTCCCACTAAGACTGTGCCTACTACGCCATTTGAGATGTGGTGTGGGAAGAGACCCCATCTTAATCACATTAAGACATGGGGAAGTCCAGCTTTTGTCAAAAAGCAGCATGCGGACAAGCTCGAGGCACGCTCAGTACTGTGCAAGTTTGTGGGATATCCAAAGAATTCCAAGGGATATTTCTTCTACTGCGAAGAGGAACAAAAAGTTCTTGTTTCTCGTCATGCCTACTTTCTAGAACACCAGTTCATAGAAAAGGAAATAAGTGGGAGCGCAGTAGAACTGGAAGAAATTCCAGAACCACGGACTATTACTGAAAGTTTAGTGGAACCAGAGGGTTCGGAAGAACAGGACATTCCTACGCCGCTCCGCAGGAGTAGTAGGCAGACTCATCCGCCCGAGAGATACTGCGGTTTTCTCATAGACGGGGATAGAGAGGATTGCATCATAGATTATGATGAGCCTACTAGCTTCCAGCAGGCCGTTCAGAGCGTTGACTCAGTGAAATGGCTGGATGCAATGCGGACCGAAATGGAGTCCATGTACACCAACAAGGTATGGACGTTGGACATTGCTCCAGACGGGGTAAAACCTGTAGGATGCAAGTGGATCTTCAAAAGGAAGATTGGTGTAGATGGACAGGTTGAGACCTATAAAGCTAGGCTGGTAGCAAAGGGTTTTCGTCAAAGACCTGGCTTGGACTATGACGAAACCTTTTCTCCAGTAGCCATGCTGAAATCCATTCGGATCCTTCTTGCCATTGCTGCCTTCCACGATTATGAGATCTGGCAAATGGACGTAAAGACAGCTTTTCTAAATGGAAATTTAGAGGAGTGTGTCTATATGGACCAGCCAGAGGGTTTCATTCAGAGTGGGAGCAGCGGAAAGGTGTACAAGTTGCTTAAGTCCATCTATGGACTAAAGCAGGCGTCGCGGAGTTGGAACATCTGCTTTGATGAGACGGTCAAAGAATTTAGCTTTATCAAAAATCCAGATGAACCATGCATCTATAGTAGATTTGTAGCGAGAACTGTAGTATTCCTCGTTTTATACGTGGATGACATTCTCTTAATAGGAAATGACATTCCTATGCTACAATCTGTCAAGGGGTTCTTGTCACACAGGTTCTCCATGAAAGACCTGGGTGATGCCTCATACATTCTGGGTATCCGGATCTACCGTGACAGATCCAAGAGGATATTAGGACTTTCTCAGTCCAGGTACATCGACACCGTGCTGAAAAGATTCAGTATGGAAGATTCTAAGCGCGGTAACCTGCCGGCTTGTCACGGGATCACCCTCTCTAAAGAGATGTCTCCCAAGACTGATTTGGAGAGGGATCGCATGTCTATTATACCCTACGCTTCTGCGGTAGGCTCTATAATGTATGCGATGTTGTGTACCAGACCGGATGTAGCTTATGCACTGAGTGTGGTAAGCCGGTATCAGTCAAACCCTGGGGAGAAACACTGGATAGCGGTAAAGAACATTCTCAAGTACCTGAGAAGGACTAAGGAGATGTTCTTGGTGTATGGCGGAAAAGACCTCCAGATCGAGGCCTTTGCTGACTCCAGCTTCCAGAGTGACAAGGATGATTCCAAGTCCATGTCGGGTTTTGTCTTTACCCTCAATGGAGGGGCGGTGTGTTGGAAGAGTTCCAAACAGGAAACCGTTGCAGACTCGACGATGGAAGCGGAATACATCGCTGCATCTGATGCCGCAAAAGAAGATGTCTGGATGAGGAAGTTCTTGAAAGAACTTCAGGTGGTTCCGTCCATTGTTGATCCAATACCTCTGTATTGCGACAACAACGGGGCTATAGCTTTAGCGAAGGAACCCAGGTCCCATCAGAGATCCAGGCACATCTTGAGGCGGTATCACCTGATCAGGGAGATCGTGGATCGCCAGGAGATCGAGGTTCGGAGAGTCACTTCAGAAGATAACACTGCAGATCCATTCACCAAGGCCCTGCCCCAGACCCAGTTCGAGCGGCTGATCGAGATGATAGGTCTTCGATACGCCAGTACATGGCCTTAGTGCAAGTGGGAGATTGTTAGTGTATATGCCCTAGAGGCCATTACTGTATCATACTGGTTTGTATATTACTTAATGGATGCTTGGGATATTCACCTTGTATATACAATCTTGCTCAAAATAGTAGTATGCTACTTGGTTTGTTTCTACTTCAATGTGTACATGTGTTTATTTTTGTATATCGCCTATACACATTAGTAGAGCCCTTAGGATCTTTGCTTGATTACCAGCGATGTGATGGCCGTCACACTAGTGGGGCTGGGTAATCTATAAGCACATCCTTATGCAGGTCCCTGGTCGCAGGACTATCGAGACAGGGCATCGATACTCCGGAGTAGACCAGCGCATGCGCTTCTCATCCCGGTGTGGGAGACGGTCTGTCCCACAGCCGTCAGTACGTCGTACTTGAGATAGTATGCGGGTGCTCGTTAGGTTACGGGTACACTGGACAGGACTCGTCGGGAACTGACTAGTTGGTATTATACCTATCGTCAGTTATCAGTTCCCAGGTGACATGAGTACAGCTTAGTCCGCTGACTTGACACTGTCACTTCGCCTCGAGTGTGTTCCCACTGTACTTTGATCACTACCCTACCACGGCTCAAAGGAGTCGTGCAAACAGGTAGTGGTTGGGTGCAGTCCCGAAGCACTTGGAGGCAGTGACGGTTAGACAGGATTCGTCTCTCCCGGTATTGGGGGTTGACATCGCGCTGTGTCTAGGAGAGCCATTACATGAGTAGTCCCTGGCCAGGGCAAACGAGATATACTGGTAGGTTTCCAGTGTTATCTCAGGGTGTTTTGGGCTTCGCTCCGGCACGACTTGTACCGCTATTGGGGGACTGACGTTTACCGCCCCCTAGGCCCGCCATGCGATGTATCAGACGAACAGACCGGACTGTACGGAGAATGTCACACTCAGGCTCAGTAGGAGTGCAGATGGGTTTCGCCTCGTCGGTCTTCTTGTCGGCATTACCTGGGGACCGTTACGCACAGCTAGTGCCGCTTGCGGTCTGTGGTTAAACCCACTGCCAGCGTAGTGTCGAGTCTTTAGAGTCCCACACAGAAAGCTTTTCGCCTTTAGGCAAAAGAGTAGAGGTCGCATGGTATTGCGACAGGTCGAATGGTTTTGCGACAGGGTTCGGTCACATCCGTGCACTTGTGCGCGTACAGTGTCCGGACAGTTTACACTAGCGGGCTTTGGTTTAAGACAGATCCTAGTGTACCTTATGGGATTGGATTTATCCAGTTTGCATTCGTGTTCCTCGGAACGCGGATGCGGGTGTGTATGCACAGTTGACAGGGAGACAGAGGCAGTGGATTCTCATTAGGGTTGTTGACAGTTGACCGTTGACTATTGACCTTTTGATCAACCCTAATGAGAATATGATATGTGATTAACTATTATATTAATTAAGTATTATGGTGACATGGTTGTTGACTTTTGTTGACTTTGTTGACTTGTTGACTTTTGTTGACTTGTTGACTTTGTTGACCGGTTGACTAGGCTTGACTAGTTGACCATCATGATAACCATAGCCATCATTTCATGGCAAAGACTTTTACTTGCTTGCTCATTTGTGTAAAATGAGTGCATGAAATGATATGGTTATGGTTGCTTCAACCATCACATAAGACTTTTGTTAGTATGATGAGTTATGATTGCTTTGGATTATGAGAGGGTGAAAGACAAAAGAGAGCCTCATTCTTTCTTGCTCATTCTCTCTCTTGTTCTTGAGCTCTCCTTTTGCTCTCACCCTTTTGCTCTTCCTCCCTCTCTTTAATCTATGGTTCTCTTGTCTCATGAGTTGAGAATCAAGAACCATAGATAAAATCCCATTCTAATTCTTCTCTACTCATTCTAGTTCACTAGGTTTAGCAAACCAAGTGAACTAGTTTCTTCAAAGAACGAAGAAGGAGCTAAAGGTTGGAGCTTTCAGGTGGATCTATCTTCGGCGTACGGAGACGACGAGAAGAAGCCATTCCGGACCACCATCGGAGCTTGAAGACGAAGGAGTTAAAGACAAGCAAGGTATAACCCCCTAACCGAGTAGCTAGAAACTCGTAGTTAGATTGCTAGATAGATGTTTAATCAAGATCCGGATTTTAGGTCCATGTTACCACCTCCGTAAAAATCGTTTTTTACCAAATTCCGCATTCCCGAAAGTACCGGAAGAGGTAGCATGGACTTACATCGGGCACATAGGCCCCTCACATTGGGTATATAGGCCCCTCACATCGGGTACATAGGCCCCTCACATCGAGCACATAAGACCCTCATATCGAGCACGTAGGCCCCTCACATCGAGCACAGTCAGCCGTAGCGGTATCCGGTGCAAAAGATGATACGATAAGAAGAAGCCCTGCCGCGACTGCTCTAAGGGACTACCTGCAAAACACTGTGGCACAACGGGGGTGAGTTGTCAACTAGTGAATAGTAAATAACATATGCAGGTAATCACAAGTATGCACGTACTGCGCTAATCTATCACGTGCATGCTGATAGCAATAAACATCAATATATATATGCAACGGTCATGAAATGTACTCTATCAGGTACTACTAATACATGAAGCAATGCATATCAAATAAATATGGAGTACGGAATAAAACATGTCATCCTCATATCGGGCACATAGGCCCCTCACATCGGGAACATAGGCCCCTCATATCGCGCACAGAGGCCCCTCAAATCGAGCACATAGGCCCCTCACATCGAGCACATAGGCCCCTCACATCGAGTAATGAATAAGAATACATGCACAGATCAATATGATGATATATATTATAGGTATACATATATAAAAGGGTCCCATACCACTGATATATATATATATATATATATATATATATATTAGTTGTACATATATAACAGCGTCCCATACTACTGATATATATACATGTATATATATCAGCGTCCCATACAATTGATATATATACCGAAGAGTAAAACATCCAGAAAACATCATATGAAATCCATATATCAATCCATGAAATATAATATATGCAATATGAAACAGTAATATGAGCATATAAAGGAAAAACCGCTATTTAACTGCAACAAGTTATTAAATATATCACGCGGTTCCTAATTTCTCCAAAAACCATACAACATCATATAAAGGTGATCATGTAGCTATAGCCAGGTATGCGTAACCATGTCGGTATAGCAAGATATGTGTATCTACCTATCAATAATGATGTAATGCCCTCCAGATATGTGTGTAGCTATATCAAGCTAGGTATGTGTATATACATGTCAGTAATGATACAATACCCTCCAGATATATGCGTAGCTATATCAAGCTAGGTATGTGAAAATACATGTCAGTAATGATATGATACCCTCCAGGTATACGTGTAGATATATCAAGCTAGGTATGTGTATATACATGTCAACTCTAGGTATATGTGTAATCAGGTAGGCATAGCAAGGCATATGTGTAAGCTTGTAGGTATACAGGTATGCTATATGTCATATGCATAATGGAATAGAAATCAATGTCTCAATGTCCCTAACCAAACAATATCATATATGTATGTGTGTTGTGCGTGTCATGGCAATTATTGATGGTGTGGGTGGCATACAATCAGTGCTCGTGCAACATGAGCCGTCAATAATAGTGCATTGTCCAATGGGTACAAGTCCAAGCACAACAAGTAATAATATGCAATGAAGTTTATGTGCAACTCTATATGTGCAATATAAACATGCGATTAATATCATATCATATCTAACCCAGACGCATAACGCCATGCGGGCGATTCCCCTGTAGATCTTAAATCTACTCACTGATGATCCTAGGGCTAAGTAAAGCCAACCACTCGCTTTCCCTTCTTCACAGCGTCCAAAGTCACCGCCTGCGTCCTTAAGATGATAAAACAACATAACAAGTGCATATTAGCAATCGACCAATAACACGTACCAACTATGTTTGACCGACGCATCAACTCCAAATATACTCTCAAGTGTTCGTCTAGTGGCTAACGCGCGTAGAGACACTATGAAACTAACCCAAGAGCAACAGATACACAAAGACACGAACCGTATCGGATAACGTAACACACGTAATCGAAACACTATAAACTAGAAAATTGATCCCAGATTTTACTACACAAACAATTTGTAAAAGTTGCACATACCACAAGACCACACACAACTCCAGAGACCCCCAGACCAAAATACAACCCCCCAACCCCTACTCTGGCCTTAAATTGTGGCCAGAACCAATAAATCTGCGGCCATCTTGAAAGGGATTGGGTTCGAGTTTTTATGGTGGGTTCTAGGTCACTACACAACGTCATTGTACTGGGAACTTTTTCAACAAATACCTAGTTTGATAGCAGATCATCCGAGACCCAAAACTACACTAAAAATACGATATTTGCACGAAACGAAACTTTACGTGTTCTAAACTGAAACTTACAAGCTACGCAACATAAAAAAAGACTTACTTAACAAAAAGAGATCATTACCTACTCCCACAAGCTCAAAGATCTTAGCTTTCCAAGCTCCAAGGCATCCAAGAGGCAAAACAAGGTTTATGAAGAGATTTGGGTGATGTTTTGAAGAAGATTAGTGTAGGTTTTGTGGTGAACGAGTAAGTGTTCAGTTGAGATGAAGAGAGATGAAGATAATTGAGAAAGAGATAAAGTAAGAGAGAATGAGAGAGGGTGAGATGAAAAGAGAAAGAGAGGTGAGGATAAGGGTGAGTGCACCATCGCATTAACTCTCTCATTAATGCAAACCATGCCCTCACATGAGTCACCATGCCACCTCCTTTCCAATCCAAAACACAAAGAAATACTTTCCATAAATATTTAGAGGGTTAGGGTTAAAGAAAAGCAAGGATTAGGATTTGGTTAAGTTGTCATGGTCACTAAACTAGATAACACAACACACCCTCATATTAACATGCACACGTGTGTGCAAGCCCAAAACAATTAATAATAAAATATTAATTAATTGTTATAAAATGTGAGGAACCCAAATTGGTAAACTTTTTACAGAAAACCCGCATTATCGCTTAATTAACACTAATCGCAAATCTAAGGTGTTACAATCTCCCCCCTTATAGAAAATTCGTCCCCAAATTTAAAATTCTTACTATGCATACCTTCAAAGATATGAGTGCAAATCATCCACATCTCGCTCGTAGCCTCCCAAGTGAACTCCTTACTATACAGCTACGCAAAAGAAACCCTCCACAGATGGCAAGACCCATGACCGAAGTTTCTCCACCTGCCGATTCGCTAACACCATCGGCTGCTGGTGAACGAAAAGATCGCGTCAAAGCTAAATGGTCTGATGCCGAATCATGTAAGAAAGGTAATGAAGGTATTTGCAAGGTATCGACACAAGGAATACGGGGTGAATACTCAAAATCTGGGCGTAAGTGCCAAATTATAGGCAACTGTACTAACTCGCTAAAGGATTTCACAAGGACCTACAATCTGGGACTAAGCTTCCTAAAACTCAACACGCCATTTCATCGGAAAAATCCATAGGAATAAATGATCTCTCACTACGAACTCAAGTCTGCGACAACTACGGTCGGCATAAGACTTCTGTCTGCACTGGGCTGCTCTCATCCTGACCTGAATCAACTGGATCTTCTCCGAAGCCTCTCGACTAGCTGGGGTCCAAAAATCCTGCTCTCGCAGTGTCGGTAAAACAGACTGGCGATCGACACAACCTACCACACAAGGTTTGAAAGTTTCTAATTGAAATGTCTCCTGATAACTGTTATCGTAGGATAAATTCATCAAGGCAAGTTACGATCCCAACTGCCAACAAACAATTAGTACGTACACACAAGCATATCCTTCAGAGTCTGTATAGTCCGCTCTGTCTGACCATCGGCCTACAGACGGAAAGCGGAGCTAAAGCTCAACCAATACCCAAGGCTTCCTGAAACTTCTACCAAAGACAGCTAGCAAACTGGGTACCTTTCTCGGATACAATGCATGAAGGAACTCCTTGCAAAAGTACAAACTTACCGAGGAACAACGAGAAAAATGAGCATACTGAGCATAACCGGACAATAAATCACCCAAATAGGGTCATACCCTCGACTAGATCTGGGTAGACACCACAACGAAACTCATGGAGATATGCTCCCATTCCCACTCTGGAACGGTAAAAAGGTTGCAACTCTCTATCCGGCCTCAAATGCTCAACCTTAGCTCACTGACAAGCCAAGCACCTCAAAACGAAACCCGAAACATCACTCATCACCCCTGCCCACCAATAACCAACTCTCAAGTCACGTTACATCTCGGTGGCACTTGGATGAACACAGAAAGCTGACTGATGTGCCTGCTCTAGGACCTCGCGTCTCTACCCATCGGTATCGGGTACACGCCATCGAGTCCCTAACGTAGCACACCCTGGTCATAAATCAAGAACTCCGAATCTTTGCCCAGCCGAACATGCTCAAGAATCTCCGACAACGAGCATCGGCGGGCTGTGCTTCACGAAAACGATTAAGTAAAAGTGGACGGGCGTGGACATGAGCAAGTTGTCCCCTCAGTCGAGGCGAACTTAACTGTATTCATCTGTCGCACAAGAACTGTAAATTTGCAGAAGACTGTCTCCGAACTGCACAAAACTGGAACAAACTACCCCCGGGCCTACGACTCAAGCATCAGCTACCACAATCGTCTTGCCACGGGTAATAAAGGATCTTACAATCACAATCCTTCACAAGCTCCATCCAATGGCGCTGTCTCAACAATCAAAACCCGCTGCAGGAAGATGTACGCTAAGCTCTGGTGGTCCGTGAAAATCTGACACGACTCTCCGTATAGGTAGTGTCCCCCAAATCTCCAACGCAAGACCACCGTGGCCATCTCCAGATCATGAGTGGGATAAATCCTGCTCGTACTTCCTCTAACTATCGGGAAGAATAAGCGATAACTCTATCATGCTACATCGGTACACAATCGTGCCCCACTCACGAAACATCACAATAAACGACAAAGTCGCCCGATCCAGAACAAGGATAGAACTGGTGCAGTCGTCTACCAAGTCTTTCAACCACTGAAAACTCAGCACGCATGCCTCAGTCAAAAGAAAAGAACCCCCTTTCCTTGTCAGTACGGTCAAAGGTGCAGCGATACTCAAGAAATCCTGCACGAAACGGCGGTAAAAACCGGCTAAGCCCAATAATCCGCGGACCTCTGTCCCTGATCAGGTCTGGTCCAAAGCTGTACGGCCTCGATCTCTCTCGGGTTCATACGAATACCGTCTCCCGTAACCCTATGACTTAGGAAGTCAACGCTATCAAGACTGAAGGAACACTTTAAGAATTTAGCAAACAACTAGTGCTCTCTCAACGTCTGCAAGGAAATCCTCACGTGCTACTCATGTTCCTCACGACTCTTGGAATAGACCAGAATGTCATCAATAACACAACAATACACTGGTCGAGGAACGGCCTGAAGAATCTGGTTCATCACACCCATGAATGCTGCTAGGGCATTGGTGAGTCCAACGACACCACCAAAACTCATAATGTCCGTAGCGCGCACAAAAAGCAGCCTTCGGAATGTCATCACTCCGAACCCGCAACTAATGATGACCTTGTAACATTTCGGAAAAATAAAATAATATTTTTGGGAATTTTCATAATTAAATAATAAATATATTGAATATTTTATTAATGTGGTATAATTAAATACCGATAAATCGGAAAATATTTGGAAAATTATAGAAATTACTGAAATGAGGATGATTTATGTGATTTAAGCAAATTATAACTTTTTATAATTAATCATATTCATTTTTAAAGCTAATCGCGATTAAATATCGCTAATCGCGCATTAAGCCGGTTTTGTGCACATGACATGCACCATATCACATTTTTATACTTATGCATTTTCTTAACCATGACATTTTGCTTTTGGATTTTCATTTGGGTTTTCAAATAAAAGAAAATAAAATAAAAGAAAAGAATATAATAAAGAAAGAGGGATGTGCAAGAGAGAGAGATGAGGGGTCAACCCAAGACTATGGCTCCTTATCCTTTCATTATTTCTTCTTCATTTCTCTCCCCTCTCATCTCTCATGGCAACACCTATCTCCCTCCTCCCTTTAAACACCTCACTTAATCATCAAAAACACCCCAAAGCATCACCTTGCCTTCACTAAAAATATGCACAAGCTCACAAGCTACACTTTGGACAAAGAAAAATCAGATTTTGATGCTCTAGGGGATTCATGAGTGCCAAATGAGGTAATCCTTTCACAAATTGTGTAGTATTTGCATTCCTTTAGCCTCTTGTGTAGTTTAAAATCGTTTTGGCGAAGTTTAGTGATCTTTGGGAATTCCTAGATGATGGTTTGAGGGAATTTTGAGTGGTGTTAGTGTAATTGGGCTTTAGAGATAACCTTAAACCCCCATAGTGTCAAAAACCCAGACCAAACTTGAAACAAACCCAAATACTGAAAACTGAAACTATTCATGTTGGTTTTGTGAGAATCTAGTGATTGCAGGGAAATCTGGAGTGATCTGGAGCCATTACTAGATGAGAAAATAACTTCAGAGACCTAGTTAGAGCACTACGAGACCACCAAACCAAGACGATCCCAATCCAAGTCCACAAAACCGAGGAAGCTAGAATTTTGGCTAGTGTGGCCGGCTACTTGGATGAGTTAGGTGCCCAGGTTGCTTCATTAGCTTACATACACCCTATATATCACCCCAGTGTTGTTTATGCACCTTGGTTTTCCCTGAACTAAAATCTGGAGCATGTTTTCTTGGTTTCTGCCTTATGTTTTGAGATGGTTATGGATTTAAGTTTTGGTATTTGGTATTGTATTCGATTACTTTACATTTGTACGTCTATATCGATTGTTATTTAGTTGATTTGCAAGAGTAGACCATAGGTTTTGACCTATGTGAGATTCGTGTGTCGTTTAGGTTTTGAATTGGATTTTAATGAGATACAATACGTTATGATGTGTAGGTACCCCGCGAAGACTTCGAGACGACAAGCAAGCGCGTGGAGACATCGGCATCGGCAAGCGAACATCAAGGTGAGTAGATATATAACTACGGGGGAAGTCGGGTGGACGACGTATAACACCCCCACAGTTCGTAATATAGCTTATATATATATATATGGTTATATATGTGTTTTATATTACATGGATGATTATCAAGGTATGATTTTGTGTTCATGGTTTAGTTTAGGGTAGTTAGAAGTAACTTAGTTTAGCTTCTTAGTTGCGAACCCTAGAATAAGGTTTACACCCACCCCCCCACACACTTGGATACTTTTTTTACTTGTGCGTATATGGGGATATGTATACACACACACACACAGACACACACACACACAGGTATGGGACTATGTATGTATATATATATACGTATACCTACACATGGATGATGAGGATTGTACATGGTATTTGGAGATGAGTCGATGAGATTAGGCATGGTGCCATGAGATCGGTGATATGATGTTGTTCGTATTACGAGATACGACATGAAATTTTAGTGGGCTTTTAGACGTGTGTTTCATACACGCATATATTTGCAGATGGTATCAGTTTGTACTAGACTTAGATCAGTACCTCCAGGTCATGAGATATGATGATAAGGATACCAGATAAATGATGAGATGAATATGATATTCGACCCGTACCCAGATTTGGGATGCCGTACGACGGATTTACGTACGAGTTATATATTGATGATAGATCTACACTCTTGACTCGAGGATGTCATAATATATATTGTATCGTATGTGATACTATTGAGGAGGGATCACCGACTATTATATTTATATTTATCGACTCAGATTTAGGTGGTTTCTTTACCTCTTCAATTTTCCTGTTAGTTCAGTCCTGTAGTTACTTGTAGTTCTTAGATTAGACTCGAGTCATACCTATTTCAAAAACTAACGAATCGTAAGTATTTTAAAGACAGGCCAAGGGATACTACGAATATTTTCAAAGAATGTACTTTTTCATAAAAACACCGTAGCCCTATTTTCTAAACACTACGATTCGTGCAACTTTCAAATACCAAAAACTGTGTGACTTGTATATAAAAATTGTATATTTCTTATTGCTGCGTTATTTATTCATTTTCCGCATATTCTTGCTATTCGCATCGCCTTGCATGTTTAAATGTGTTTATTGTTATATTAAACCCATACTATCAGGACACCAGCACCATTACCGATGATGCGTATGCTCCACGCACACTTACTTGCCGGCTCACACACATCATCATCGGTAATTGCCATGTCACTACACAGTAGGATTGCTGCATCATGTTATGACTCCTTGCATAATTTACTTGCTACAGTTACATATGCACCCTTATACGATGCTGCATTTGACTTTGGAGAAATCGGGAACCGCAAGAGACATTTTAAAACTGGATTCATTTAAAAGAGCGGTTTTCCCTCGATATGTGCATATTATTGTTTTATGTTGCATGATATACTGATATGCTTACATTTCTGTTATATGTCGCATACATCATGCTTTATGATTATACGCATTAAGATTTGTTGTTTCCATGAGATTTCTGGATTTGAGAACCGTGGGTATTTCAAAAGAAAGTATGTACTGTTTAAAAAACCCGGTTTCTTTTGATATGATATTTTAGAGCAGCCACCATGAGATTTCTCGGTTCTGATATATACCCCATGCGAGGAGACGTCGTGGGCCGTGTGCGAGTACATGGTGGGGCCCAGAGGTACCCCGGGGCAAGAAGATCAATGGACCACACCGATGAGCCTTACAGGGGAATCATACCTACCGGTGACAGTATTTAGACTCGGCGGTTATCGTGGGGATACCGACCGGAGTTATGTACGTATGGATACGTCGAATTGCGAGGGTCGAAGCTGGGCACTCGGTTTTTCGAGATAGCGTATGATACGTACCTATCAGGGTCAGTTGTGGTGACAGCACCTGATAGATCAGTATTTTGTGTTGATGCTTGACACTGATTTTCTAATGATTTCATTGATGATACTTAAATGTTATACATAAGTCTTACTATATTAAGAAAATAATTTTCTCATTTATGATGTATTCTGTTTCCATTTTACCGCATTCGTACCTCATAGATATGACATATTGCTACCTGAGGCATTGATACGAGCACATGGGATTACACTTATGTTTAGATGTTTACCCTTGCCTGTTTATTATGCTTCAGGCCATATTATCATTTGAGGTTTATATATTACTGATCGTATGACCTAGGATTGAGTCATACATTCGATTTCTGCTCTGTGATGTTTTCTACTCACGAGTTGGCAACTCACCCCCGTTGTGCCACAGTTCTTGCAGGTCTTCCCGTACAGGTTTCTTTGCGGCTTTCTGGCACACTGCTTCCTTTCCGAGTGATTGCTTTGGTAGGTGGGTTCACTTGCATCGTGACCACCACTGTACCATTTATTTATATTCAGTTGTATCTAGTAAAACTCCATCAACTAGACTTGTATATTTATTAGACATAGAAGACCAGTGTATAATCTTTCGACCATAGAGTCGCGCGTTGTATTATTATGGATTTTCATGTTGTTGTGAGTTTCCTTTTCAGTTTTGATCCTCGCCCTTCGGCGTTGTATATTATATTTCTTGCATGGTTGTGTCCGTCGATTGACGAAGAGCTAGCTCCCGCTTGAGGATGCCTTTTTCATTGATGTATATATATTATTCATGTTGTACCCCGTTCGGAGCCAGTATTTACAAAGGAAACTCTGCTAAAATTTTCAGAAAAGACTTGATATTTTAAAAACGCATAATTCAGCTTATGCTATTAAAACCACTTCTTTAAAACCAGTTTTCCTTCATTTATTATTTAAAATGGTTTTAGATTTCTGGGCTTTTGGCTTACTTGAATTAGATGGGGTTCTATAGACTTCATATAATTCAAGGGCCAGTCACGTACTATTTTGGGTCGTGACAGACCTGATCCCAAACAAACTTAGAAAAATGTCTCGCACTTTGGAGCTGATCGAAGAAATCGTCAAGCGAGGTAAAGGATATCCAAATCCGCACCGTAACTCGATTCAATTGATGATCAATCAATACACAGCCTCAAACTGCCGTCCTTCTCCTTGACGAACAGAGTAGGAGCTCTCCAAAGCGAAACACTCGGATGCAGAAGTCCCCCTATCTAGCAACTCTGCAGCCGATCCTTAAGCTCCCTAAGCTCCGCCGACTCATCTGGAACAACGTCGGAAAACTCTCGCATGATAGGAACCCGGTCCAACAAACCCACTGTGGCTCCGTATCACAAATGAAAGCCAAGAATCCACGACATCCTCTCCTCTAAAGCCGATAAGCGAAAAATGCTGAAATCAAGCTGTGAGGGGCGGCACCATAGTCCCTCCTGCACAACAAGAACTGGCTCGCGGGGAAAACAAAGCCTGATTGTCTTCTCATGGCAGTCTACAGACGCATAGAACGTAGCTAACCAGTCCATGCCCAGGAGAACGTCAAAGTCCAATATATCTAGAAGAATCAAATCGACGGACGAATCTTTATCTTCTACCCAATTGGCACCCGACCGAAACACGTGTCGCGCAACCAAAGGATCGCTAACAGGAGTAAACACAACAAACGACTGATCTAGCAAACACAACTATCGACCCAACCACGACACGAAGTGAGTAGAACAAACGAGTGCATAGATCCTGAATTAAACAGACATACGCATCAAAAGAACATACGAATTAAGAATACCTGAAAACTCTGCATTGGACGCCCGCGTGTCCCGATAAGTAGAAGCAAACGATCGTGCCTGCCTTCTACCCACAACTGGCTGAACTCCTCCTCTGCCATCCTGTACACTCGGAACGAACCCTCCGCGACCATGACCTCTTTGAACAAAAGTCTGACGCGGATCAACAACAGGCGCAAAAGGCGACTCTCCCTGAGGTGAAAGTGATACGGTATCACATGGTACAGCTGCCTCGTGCTCACGTGGCTCAGTACAATCTCAAACCCGATGACCCAAACTCCCGCACCGGTAACATCCAAATAAAAACTGCTGACCCACCTGGGGATAAGAGCTAAACAACTGGCCTCGTCCCAAGCCCCTGCTACTCCCGCGACGTGCACGAAACCTGTCACGACGACTAAGCCTCTGTCTCTGGGCTGGTACACCTGCACGAGCCCTTCTCTATCCTCGAACTCCCAAAGTCTCAGAAAGACGCTCCTCAGCTAATAGGGCTGCGTCCTCTGGTGCTGTGTAAGTAACACAATGTTGTGTGCTAATCGCAAGGAATAACTAGAGAACAGTGGTGACAACCTCCTGTCGCTGTGCTCGACTGGCCTCAACTAACGACCTCATCGTTTGGCGCAAGTCCTGCATATCTGCTTCAAGCCTAGCGATACGATTTATCGAAGGCGGATCAAACAGCTCCTGTGCAACAAGCGTACCGTCTTGGTCAGTCCTCGCTCCAAATGAGTTAACTCTGACCTCGGCCCTCGCTGCCTCTCTCTGAGCCCTCATAGTCATCGGCGGAATAAAGGATATAAATGGAAATAGGATTCGATAAGAACACGGAAATCAAATCACAAGGATATGTATCATCTTGGGAAAAAATTCAAGCAATTAGTATTTAGGTCACTTAGGCGAAGTACCGTGTCGTAAGTATGCCGCGGACATACACGCGTTACATCACTCTGCTTAAGCTACCTACTCCATCATACCAAGGTCATCTTACACTCCGAAAGGTAAAACCTAGCGCTTTGATACCAACTTTGTCACGACCCAAAATTTGGCACGTGGCGACCCTTAAACTACGTAACGTCTCCAGGCATAACGTAATTCAAGTAAGCCGAAAACCCAGCAATCTAAACCATCAAAAGTAGTAAGTGATAATAACATTGTTAAAACTTTTGAAATCTCAATCGAAATTCTTTAAAGTCCAAATTTACTTCCTTTAAAATTTGGCAGCACCACCTTTGTAAAACAAGCCCCCAAAAAGGGTACAACAAAAGATATAAGTAAAGCATCCCCAAACGGGAGCAAATCCATGCCCAAAGGCGGAAAACAACCACCACAACATATATATACGACGCCGTAGCGAAGAAAAAGTCGATATAAATGAACTGCATAAAAGACCTCCGGAGTCACAAAATAATATACAATATCGTCCTCACAACTCATCGCTAAGTCAATACATGAAAATGGTAGATGGAGAGTACTGGATACAACGAATATACAATGAGCAATATCGGATAACCGCAAAACCCACCTAGCAAAACTGCACACAGTCAGCCGTAGCAGTATCCGCTGCAAAAGATGATGTGATAGGAAGAAGCCCTGCCGCGACTGCTCTGAGGGACTACCTGCAAAACACCGTGGCACAACGGGGGTGAGTTGCCAACTCATGAATAGTAAATAACATATGCAGGTAATCGCAAGTATGCACGTACTGTGCTAATCTATCACGTGTACGCTGATAGCAATAAACAGCAATATATATGCAACAGTCATGAAAGGTACTCTATCAGGCACTACTAATACATGAAGCAATGCATATCAAATAAATGCGGAGTACGGAATAAAACATGTCATCCTCACATCGGGCACATAGGCCCCTCACATCGAGCACATAGGCCCCTCACATCGAGCACATTGGCCCCTCACATCGAGTAATGAGTAAGCATACTTGCACAGATCATTATGATGATATATATATTATACGTATACATATATAACAGCGTCCCATACCACTGATATATATACCCAAGAGTAAAACATCCAGAAAACATCATATGAAATCCATATATCAATGCGAAATCCATGAAATATAATATATGCAACATGAAACAGTAATATGAGCATATAAAGGAAAAACCGCTATTTAATTGCAACAAGTTATTAAATATATCATGCGGTTCCTAATTTCTCCAAAATCCATACAACATCATATAAAGGTGAACATATAGCTATAGCCAGGCATACGTAACCATGTCGGTATAGCAAGATATGTGTATCTACCTATCAATAATTATGTAATACCCTCCAGGTATGTGTGTAGCTATATCAAGCTAGGTATGTGTAAATACATGTCAGTAATGATACAATACCCTTCAGGTATACGTGTAGCTATATTAAGCTAGGTATGTGTATATACATGTCAATAATAATACAATACCCTCTAGGTATATGCGTAATCAGGTAGGCATAGCAAGGCATATGTGTTAGCATGTAGGTATACAGGTATGCTATTTGTCATATGCATAATGGAATAGAAATCAATGTCTCAATGTCCCTAACCAAACAATATCATATATGTATGTGTGTTGTGCGTGTCATGGCAATTATTGACGGTGTGGGTGGCATACAATCAGTGCTCGTGCAACATGAGCCGTCAATAATACTGCAGTGTCCAATGGGTACAAGTCCTAGCACAACAAGTAATAATATGCAATGAAGTTTATGCGCAACTCTATATGTGCAATATAAACATGCGACTAATATCATAACATATCTAGCCCAGACGCATAACGCCATGCGGGCGATTCCCCTGTAGATGTTAAATCTACTCACTGATGATCCTAAGGCTAAGTAAAGCCAACCACTAGCTTTCCGTTCTTCGCAGCGTCCGAAGTCCCTGCCTGTGTCCCTAAGATCATAAAACAATATAACAAGTGCATATTAGCAATCGACCAATAACACGTACCAACTATATTTGACCGACGCATCAACTCCAACCTGTAGGGTTCCTATACACACTAATGAGGTCTCACAACAGATCAAACATGCCCAATTCAAAAAATTTCATGTGCCTACAAACCCTAATACGGATCGTTAACTAGATGATAAGGCGATGCAAGCAAGTAAACGACTTTATTGCTAAAGGAAAGTGACTACAACCTTTGTAGATCCGGTCCTCCACTTCCTTGGCTCCGTGATGACGTCCCTCAGCTGTACCAATCGGAATCCTAAACTCTCGCAGTGGTTTCATCGGAGAAAAGATCGGGCTAGGTCATCGACTTCGATGCCGAAGATGATCTACGTCGAGGCAACTCAAGATCAAGCTCCAACTTCACCAAGCCATGAAACTTATGAAGAAAACACCCTATACTGCATGGCAAGTGGTAGAGGATGAATAAATAGGAAGTGGGTTCACTTTAGAATTGGATTTCTCACTCTTTTTCTCATTTCGCCATTGATGGTAGCAAGCTTTTCTTCATCTTGAAGAAGGAGAAGAAGAAGAAAAAAAAATGATAAGTATATCTCAAAAAGAAAATAAAATGATACTTATCATATATTCAACCATGGTTTAGTGTAGAGAATAAACTAGGGTTAGGTGAATGGTTAGGGTTAAGGCAAAAGACAAAATGTTAGACTTATTCAAAGCTTCATGAAGCTTCAACAACAAAACAAACTAAGCCACCATTTCATTTTTTGCCCAAAAATGAATTAATGAATAAATAAATAAATGAATAAGTAAATAAACAAAACCCTAACCATTCACTTAAACATGGTTTAAACTAAACATACACCCAAACATGCATATATCATCAAACATGATACAATCAAGTGCACAAAAATATATCACATATACAATGTGCACATCAAGTGAGAAAATCCATTTTAAGTGAACAAATACTAGTTAATGCAAAGTAATATATCTAATATATAATTATACATTAAATCATTAAATCAACACTTGATTTAACGATCCGGTCATATCGCATATGACCGACTAATATCCAATGTATCGGCTTATCTAATCAATCCTTGATTCGATAACTAGGTTATATCACATACAACCATTTCATACATTCATCGCGAGAATAGAATACGGTATCACATACACGCATTATTCTCGGTCCCGCACATATCTCATATGCGCTCCTATTTCGTTTCGCTTGAGCCAGACCTCTGTGTAAGACTCTAAAGACTCGTCAATACGCCGGCAGCAGGTGATGATCATATCAAACACCCACAAGCCGCAAGCGGTCTGCTAAACGTAACGGCCACCCGGGTATTGAGCGATCAGAAGATCGACGAGCAAGCCCACTCACACTCCTGTGAATCCAACCAGTAACACTTACCGTACAGTCCGGTCTATTCGTCTGATATGTCGCATATCTCGCCTAGGGGTGGTAAACGTCAGATCCCAGTAGCTCGATAAGTCATGCCGATATAAGGTCCATAACATAGCATGAAACTATTGATAACACTTACCAGTAGATCACTGCAACCCTGGCCAGGGATTTCCTGTTATGGCTAGTCGTGCATAGCGCAACATCAACCCCCAATACCGGGAGAGACGAATCCCCTCCTATCGCTCATTGCCTCCATGTGAATCGGGACTGTACCCAAAAACCACCTGTTTGCACGACTCAGTAGAGCCGTGGTAGGGTGGAAATCAAAGCACAGTGGGAGACACACAAGACTCTATGACGATCTCGGGTCAACAGACTAAGCTGTACCAGTGTCACCAGAGAACTGCCATCTGACGTGAGGTATAATACCATCTGGGAGTTCTCGGCGAGTCCGTTCAGTGTACCCAGTCTCCACTGAGCACCCGCATACCATCTCTGATGCCAAACACCAATGGATATGGGATCATCCATCGCCCATCACATGGGTCGAGAAGATATACGCTAGTCTACTCTGGAATATCGATGCCCCGTCTCGATATTCCCATGACTAGGAACATTGAAGGATGTACTCATGGACTACCAAGGCCTCACTAGTATGATCTGCATCATAGTCCTGGAAGTCGAGTATACATCCTAAGGGCTTTATCAACATGTAACAGAGAGACAGAATGTATACATGTTAAGATAAAGAGTAACCAGATAGCGTACTATCATGTCGAGCAAGAAAGTCCTACCTATATATGTCCCAGCATCCACTACAATATACATCCAATGTACAGTAATGGCCTCTAGGGCATACATATAACTAACAATCTCCCACTTGCACTAGGGCCATCTGTAGCAGTGGTTGCAGTATCACATACTCAACCATCCCATATAAGTCTCTCTCTGGGAAAAAGCCTTTGTGAGTGGATCCGCCGTGTTGTCCTCTGAGTCTACTCTCCTAACCTCGATCACCCTGGAGATCAACTATCTCCATGATCAGGTGATGCTGCCTCAGAATATGTCTGGGTCACTGATGGGACCAGGGTTCCTAGGCCTAAGCCACACTTCTATTGTCATACAATGGGAGGAACCTAGTTCATCTTATGAACCAATATACACTCAAACTTTCTCTTTGGTAGTATCTTTAATAGCGATGTTACCCGCCTTTATCGTCTAGTTTGCCACGGTATCTAGCTTGGAACTCTTCCAACATACCGTCCCTTTACCGAGGGTAAAGACAATGCCTGCGACTGACATTCAGTCGTCCTTATCACCCTGGAACTTTTCCAGTGATTCTCCCCAGGATCGAGGAGGTATCACCTTTATCCTATTTGGAGAATCCTTGTGATAAGAGGAGATTGACCGATCGTAGTATAGGAAACTCTTTTCCTATCTAGAGTATGTTGTCCACGTATAATACGAGGATGACTACCTTACTCTCTACTACCGTTTTGTATATACAAGGTTCATCTACCATTTTGATGAAGTCAAACATTTCGACTGCCACATCAAAACAGACGTTCCAACTCCGCGATGCCTGCTTTATTTTGTAAAGTAACTTGCACACGTTTCCGCTGCTCCCACTGTTTACGAAGCCCTCTGGCTGTGTTCTTATAGACGTTCTCTTCTAAATTATTTTAGAAAAACAGTCATGGCACCCAACCGCCAGATATCGTAGTCATGGTATGTAGCAGTGGCAAGTAGGATCTGGATGAACTTAAGCATAGTCCCTAGAAAAGGTTTCATCATTATCCACGCCTGATGACAAAAACCTTTAACAAGTATAGCTTTGAAAGTCTCAACCTTTCCATCTACACCAAGTATTCTTCTCAAGATATACTTGCTCCTGATGGGGATTTAACCCTTCAGATATAGCAGCTAAAGTCCATACTTTGTTGGTGTACATGGATTCCATCTCAGATCGCTAAGCATCCAGCCATTCTTACAGAGTCCCTACTCTCGATGGCCTGCTCGAAACTAGTTGGGTCATCATTTCATGATGCATTCCTCGCTCCCACTGTCATCGAGAAACCGAAGTATCTCTCAGGCAGGTGAGGAACCCTACCAGATCGGCGGAGAGGCTGAGGTTCGTCGAGGGCTATAGAATCCTTTGGTTCTGTCAAATCATCAGCTGCAGTTTTGTATAGCTGGAACCTTTCCAGTTCTACAGAACTGACCTTGCCTCGATTTTGTCTGGATTTGCTTTTAGACATAGGTCGGACAACCTCAAATCTTAACTAACTTAAGAGATAGGCTCTTCCCATACCATATCTCATATGGAGTGGTAGGCACTGATTTGATTCGAACCTAATTCAATAGGTATGCAGCTTCTCAAGTGCACAACCCGAAAAGGAAATAGGTAACTCAGTAATACTCATCATAGAGCACACCATATCTAATATTGTGCGATTGCTCCGCCCCGATACACCGTTGTGCTGTGGTATATTCAGAGGAGTAATACTCTGAGAGAATCTCATTTTCTTTTAGAATACTCCAGGAATGCCATGCACAAGTATTCTCCTCCCTGATCTTATCATAGGACATAATACTTATACCAGTATTGGTTCTCTACTTCTAGCTTATATTCTGTGAATATCTCAAAAGGTTCAGACTTGTGTTTCAACAGGAACATATGTCTGAATCTTGAGATATTATCAGAGAACGTAATGAAGTACAAAGAACCGGCCTTGGCATGTGTAGACAGGGGACCTTACATACATCATCATGTATCAGTCCCAAGAGTTTACTAACTCTTTCTCTGTTTCCAATAAACAGAGCTATGGTCATCTTATCTCTGTGACATGACTGGCAAGTTTCACAAGATGTAAATTCAAACTGATTTAAATATGCATCTAAAATGTAACTTCAGCCAGTCGGGTCGCATTGATATGACTTAGTCTACAATGCCTCAAGAAGGATCCGTTCAATTTTGAACTCTTCCTCTTGTGTGTGTTCCATATACTAAGAGCTGTAGTTTGATTTAGAACATCAATGCTTTTAGATAATGTGCCTGAACCGATCAACTTTTGATATAGGAAATGTTCAAAACATTATCCAATAATACAAAATTATATCCTTTCTTTACTAATAAAGAGACTGATATGATTTTGTATATCAGGTTCGGTATCTAATAACATTCGTTCAGAATCAATGTACTGGTAATACAGGGTGACAGTGACCAACAGACTTGGCTGCAACACTTGCCCCGTTCTCTGTCTCATGAAACTTATCACCCGTTCTCAGTTTTCTACCTTTCTGTAGCCCTATGTAACAGATTACATATCTGGGATCCTGATCCGGTATCAAATACCCAGGATGCAGAGGATACCGAGAAACAGTTCTTTATAATGAACACACCCGAAGGAGATGCATCATATGCACTTTCTTCGTTTGGGCGGCATAGGAATTCTGGTATTCCCCTATTTCCTGCTCTGTCTTATAACCATTATAAGTTGGAGCGGGACCAACGTTCCCCAGCTCAGTATAACAAGTGGGTTCGGTCAATATCCGTATTATTATCTTGATTAAGGCGTGATATGGTCGCTACCTGGAGAGAGAGAGAAGAAAACACTCAGCGTGCGCCCTTGCAAGATCAGATTGGTTATATATTTTATCTAATCAGGATAGTTCCCACTGTTTTTCTCAAATCTTCCTTCAAACCTTAAAAGGAAAGACTAGCCGGGATTAATTACACTCTACAAGTTCGCCAATCTTTCAGCCAGGCCAGTGTCGGTACTTTGAGGGAGGTTCCCCGTGCTTTCGCACGGACCTAATTAAAGTAAACCTCGTTTTCCCAGAGGCGTAACCCCGTTGACACCTTTCTAGACACTTACTTGATCGGCTAATTGTAAAGTGCAAAACTCTCCTAGGTGTAACAATTACTCGCAGTGGGTATCGGGATCCAACTATCACATAGAAGGTATGCAATCTCATTGCAAATTTCAACACTTGAAACTCCCGATAATGATTTTTACCCCTAGCACTTATGACCTTAACTATGGTCAACAAATCATAAGTACTAGTCAAGTTCTACCCGTCATTTCGTGATTAATTAGACCCACCCACATGACCCTTAACTAAGGTCAACAAAGTCACGCGACTGTCCTAACTAATCGCATCATATGCGGTGTAGGAAGACATCACTTAGCTACCGTACACTGTGCCTTGACTATGGTCAACAAACACATCACGAATATTAAGTACTCTACTTCCTAAAATGACGGAGGGTTGCGAATGGTTTTTATGAAAACCTTTAACGCTTTGAACTTGATCTCGTTGCGGAATCAAATGGTTTTTAAATGGAATGTTTTTGAGGCTTTTCTAGTTTTGCTAAAGGGGTCACTCCCGGTGAAGGGATCGTCGGCCCTTTCCTCGTTGAATGAGGTGCGGGATATATCACATATATCACTGTGCAAAGCAGAAACTATAGAAGCAATCAAAAGACAAACCGAGGGTGTAGCATCTGCCAGTTATTGCTAAAGGAGTCACTCCCGGTGAAGCAATCTCGGTCCTTTCCTCATCGAATAAGGTGCAGGATGTTCTACAAGGAACACCGCGATGCAAAGCAAGAACTGTAGCTACCTGTTTTTATTTTGAAATTCGATTCCACAACATCAATTAGGTTTATTTTCTTTCATTAATCTCATTAATGAATGTCCCATCATTTAAGTCCACCTAAACATCACAGATAAATATAACGTACGCTTATGCCATCCGCATTTGCCTCGATGTCCCGTCTGCACCGTTAGGTTAGGTAACTAACGCCAGAGCGAGGTAAGGCTAGTGCGGGTGCAAAACATAAGCAACGTCTATATAATATATCATATATACTATATATAATATCTATCTGAACAAATCACATGATCACATCACAGATAACGCAGCAGAAAATATCATATGAAATATTGGATATACTAGGACGTCCGTGTTTTTAATACGAGCCAGTATAAAACACGGATTCCACGGTCATGATGAATAGTCAATCCCACACCCTTAGACCCCTACGAGAGCGGCAAGCAACCCTACCAATTCTAGGGTTAGGAGACCCGAACTCGACTCCTCGAGATGGTCTCCCACTGGACCCTAGAACCCGGTTACTTGTGCTCCCCTCCTTGGGTCTATCCTAATGCGGAAAAGTAAATAATATACAAATGGTGACATCATCCGCAACCTGGAAGTGCCCCAATAAAAGAATATTACATACAAGTTTTTACATGAATGAAAAAGGAAAAACACTCATCTCACATAAAAAACCCTGGCTATTCAAACACGACGATCCAATATAACGTATCCAGCAACACATAACATCACATGTCATCAACGTAAGTAAACATGCGTATCCCAATTGTCGTTGACATATAGCAACGAAACCGGCGATATCACATATTACACTTACGGTCACAGAAAAGAAAGTGTAAAACTACAACAGTTGGAATCCACAAACTCTTCAGACATCGCATGCCTAATCAAATGAATTCCTTAGACATCATATGCCTAACAATTATAAACCACGCATTTTAGTCTCATTATCGAAAACTCTTCTCAATATCAAGTCGGGCAATTCAACAAGATTCCCGACATCCTGATCGAATGCTCGTCGCAAACTTTAGTAGGCGGCTGCACTCCCGACGCCGTCGACGAAGTGCACTAAGGCTGAACACCGCTGCCGCGAGCACCCGAACGGATGCTTTCGGCGACGGGGTTCTCCTACAGTCACATGGTCGGGGCTATGGGGTGAGGCTGTCTATTAAGTTTACCCGGCGAGTATCCGCGTACGCTACGTGATTGCGTCGGACTTTTGATCACATCAAAATTCCGTGGCAACCGATCAAGTGAGACTAAACTGCTATGTTTATAACATTCATTCAGTTATCTCATAACTACTTGTGAATTCCAAATGTTGTATCACATTCCGGGTACATAGAAAATGTTAAACTTTCCGATCGAACAATCGAACACCCAAGTATTCCCGAAACAGCTCAACACATGAAATAAGTTTAAAAACATTCATTTCGTGCCTCAGTACCAACGGTCCAGCCGTAGAAGGGTCAAGCCAAGGCCTCACATGTGGCACGCCGTACTGCCCCAAACCCTAGGGTTCAAAGGGCAGTTCAAGACGGTCACATAATCGAGTTAAGGTTTGTTGTCTTCTAGAGGGACCATCGCGTTACTTGCACTACATAGAACGTCATTAAACTACGGAAAAGTCTAACAATTGGAAATTTCCTGGCAGCGGAAAAAGTGGGTATTTATATCTTGTCGAACTTTTAACATATTCTAAAATTACCCGGAAAAAAACACAGACAAAATTTGACAGTCCGATCGAATCTCCGAACTCCCAATACAACCCAAAAAACTCAACTCTTGAGTTCAGATTAAAAATTCCCAGGAAAACCAGCACTACAAAATAGGAATTACTGTGAAAAACTAAATGGAAGAGGAGACTAAATAGCCACGGAACCGCCGCATTAGCCATGATAATGCCGCGGTTCCGCCGCTCTTTGATTGAATCAGGAGCACAGGCTTCACAGTAATTCATATAAACTCCTGCTGATTTTTCTGCATATTTTTAATTCTCAAAAATCCCCGATTTCAAAAAATGTACAGAGATCAATTTTGCATTAGGGTTTCGGTTCGATCGGACTTCTAACTCCGTCTACGCATCGCCTAAGGCTCTAGCTAGGCTCTGATACCACTGTAGGGTTCTTATGCACACTAATGAGGTCTCACAACAGATCAAACATGCCCAATTCAAAAATTTTCATGTGCCTACAAACCCTAATACGGATCGTTAACTAGAAGATAAGGCGATGCAAGCAAGTAAACGACTTTATTGCTAAAGGAAAGTGACTACAACCTTTGTAGATCCGGTCCTCCACTTCCTTGGCTCCGTGATGACGTCCCTCAGCTGTACCAATCGGAATCCTAGACTCTCGCGGTGGTTTCATCGGAGAAAAGATCGGGCTAGGTCGTCGACTTCGATGCCGAAGATGATCTACGTCGAGGCAACTCAAGATCAAGCTCCAACTTCACCAAGCCATGAAACTTGTGAAGAAAACACCCTATACTACATGGCAAGTGGTAGAGGATGAAGAAATAGGAAGTGGGTTCACTTTAGAATTGGATTTCTCACTCTTTTTCTCATTTCACCATTGATGGTAGCAAGCTTTTCTTCATCTGGAAGAAGGAGAAGAAGAAGAAAAGAATATGATAAGTATATCTCAAAAAGAAAATAAAATGATACTTATCATATATTCAACCATGGTTTAGTGTAAAGAATAAACTAGGGTTAGGTGAATGGTTAGGGTTAAGGCAAAAGACAAAATGGTAGTGTTACGCCCCGCTTCCCAAAATACGGAATACGAGGGGTAAACAAGGCCAGCCATGCTCCTACGGTCAAGGAATGTCCTGCCGTAGTCACACTTCGGCTTCTAGTTTTTCATGGTAAACAGTAAATGACGCGCAGGTAATGAGAAATGCAGTAACTGAAAGGGAACAATGTAAAGACTAACCTGAAGTGGAACAAATGAAGGTAACTCGGATTGGCAAGTCAAGAAGTCTGTGATGCACATCTAGTTCTGGTCCAGACTAAATCTCCTCTTCACACTGAGCATGCATACTCAGGTCGTTAGAGCGACACAATAGCAATATAATTTATATATAATCATGTAACAGTTCTAACAGTGGTAATGGATATGAATAACAGTAAATCAATGACAGCAAGAATATGAATGGCCAGTATCAATGCAGCGGAACAGTAACGCAGTATAACGATATGCCACGTATGCCAACACAGTATATAAGGAATATAAATGCCAGTATCCCTATCAGTCTCTAAGTCTCACTGTACAGGTCACTAAGCCTATCGTCAGTCCAAGTGTGAGAGTCAACCACTCGCGAGTGTCCTCCACCCAAGGGTAGAACCCAAGGGCAAGGGACCACGGGCCCAACATGTAACAAGAATATCACGGTGTATATATCACGTACCCTGTAAATCTCCATATAACTCCCTAAATATATAAGCCGGCATGGGACTTCCAAGATTCTGTTGAACTCACACTTAAATTACCCCACACCCCGTGGTCTACATCAAACGCTAACCATCAACCTAAATACTAATCGATCCGTGACAAGTCTGCTCGAGAACTGGAGGCAGGACCTCCATCAAGCACGTCCCGACTAATACCTAAGATAAATGGCAGTGTCGGATGCCTTATCTATGACACCTGTGCAAGCGATTCCATAAGTGTCCCATACCACTTATAGTCACACGTACACGCATCCCACAGACGTCGACAATGCAATAGAAATAATAGGGTCACTGATTGTGTACAAGTACGTATCACTTTCACTTAATCATGAATACACGAACACTGACGTACTTGCCACAATCATCGCTAGAAACTAACACTGGGTAAATGCACGATATCACTAGGTTATCACTACAATGATATGGGTATGATGTGATGCATGAACAGTATACGAAGCACGATTAAATTGTCATAAAAACCGTATTCTATCACTTGCACGATTAATCATGAAACGTACGTACATAATTTAGCGAAACGATAAACATGTAGTAATTAGTATGTTCAGTTAGCTATCCATCTAAATTGGTTTCAAGCCAATCGGGTTCCAGGATCATTAGTTATAACCATTTCATTTTAAGCGCTCGCGGCTGGAAATCCGGTTTCAGAATCAGAAGTCCGTTTCGCAACGCATTTTAATCCCAGTTGGGATCAGATTTTAGCGACGCTACAGTTGGATGAATTCTAGGGTTTTCAGTAAGGTTTTCAACGCAATAGATGGATTGTCAGTCGCATCTGTACGTCAGGAGTTATACAATGTTTAACAATAATATGTCAGTTCTAATTCTGTTGGGACTGTTATGCGTCCCGATCTTCTAAATTACAAATTAAATATCAAACGGTAACGAAACAGAATGAAATCAATTGTGTTGTCTAGATAATAGATTTATCTATAATAAACAGTGGTGTTCCGCAACTTACAAGTTAAGGAAATCCTGTGGTACCCAATACGGAACAGCAAGGAAAGACTGGAGTCGCTCTGGACTGCAGTCCAGAGTAGCACTCCGATCCAATTATCATCACGGTTTAAGTACAGGAATGTCTGGAAACTAGTATAGTGTTAAATTTCGTTAAGTTAGCTTCGATTTGAGCCCTCGAACGTACCATTCTAATATGTATATGATTTATGGTGAATTTAACGGTTTTCAGGTGCAACAGAATTACAATTTTACGGTTAAACTTGGGGGCAGTTGTTTTAGTCGTTAACGATCAAATTTTTCAACGAAACTTGCACAAGGTACTCAGCATAGCAAGGGCCAATGAGAGCACTCCAGTTCCATCAATTTAGACAAATAATTTCATTGGGATCATATATCAAACGGTTGCATAGTGTAATATATCGAATATGTTTAGTATGAAATTTATACGATTATAGTTTGTAACAAATACTAAATAGCATGTAGCAAGTAAAAACTTGCCTGGATCAGTCCCAGGGATGTACGGTGATTGTAATGTCACGAACGCGCGACGCACACGCGTCACGGCACTCGACTTGGCTCGAATTCGAGTCTCGGCCACGACGGCTCGCAGTTTTGGTGGAGTTGGCTGTTGCGGCCTCGGGCAATGTCGTGGCTAGGGATCGCTGATGTTGTCGGGGCCGATGGAGTGAGTTATTGAGAGAGAGAGAGAGTGTTAGAGAGAGAGAAAGAGATTTAGGGAAAGGGACAAAGAATTATAGAGTGAGAGAGAGAAAGACAGAGAGAGAGGGAGAGTGAGAGAGACAGAGAGATAGAGGGAGAAAGAGTCTGCAGCGAGAGAGAGAAGTAGATAGAGAGCTTGAGAGAATTGAGAGAGAGAAACAGAGGAAAGAGAGAGAGAAGCCGAGAGAGAGAGAGGAACAGAGAGGTAGAGAGTGAGATGTAGAGAGTGTGAGGGGGAGAATAGAGGGAGATAGAGAGAGAGAGAGTATAGAGAAAGAGATGACGATGACAACGACGACGACGATGAAAAGATCACCGGCGTCGGGGCAGGGGACTCGGTGTGCCGGTGAGTGGGTGCAGGGAAAGGCGCTCGGGGGCAGTGGAGGAAGAGGAGGAGTGAGCGGGGTAGTGTGGTCGTCGGCGGCGACGAGAGGAGTGGGTGTGCAGGGAGATCGGCCGGGGTCAGCTCGAGGTGCGAGCAGGGGTCTCGTGGAGGATGAAGGAGGGAGTGGGGAGCTCGGGGTGCTGTGGGTTTTGGGTTGAGGAGAAACGGGGAAGGAAGGCGAGAGAGGTAGTGGGTTGAGGAGAGAGGGTCGTGGGGGAAAACGCGCGCATCGTGGGTAACGTGCGAGCGAGGGCGACGGCGGAGGGAGCGGATCGCGCGCGAGATTGGCGGGAGAGCCGTTGGAGACGAGGGATGAATAGAAACGGGTCGGGTCGAGGTTGAAGCGGGTGCGGGCGCTGAAGGCTGGGAGTGTGGGCTCGGTGATGAAGGAAATGGGCCGGGCCGAGGCAAATAAAAATAAAGAATTTAAATGGGGAAAACTAAGCGGGCCGGGCCAGTAAAAATGGGGATTAAATTAAGAATGAATGGCTGGGCTTTTTGGAGAATAAATATAAGAATTGTAAGGGAAATAAAGAAACGGGCCGGCTGCAAATTTGGGTTGGGAATAAAAGAAATTAATTAGGGAAAATAAATGGAAACGGCCCAGAGGCTTAACTTAAGGTTTTGAGTTAAATTTTGATAAAGAGATTGGGCTTAGAGGATATGGAAAAGAACAGTTTGGGTTTTGGAGTTTAATTGTCTGTATAAATTAAAGGTTCTGGCTTAGGAATTGTTAAGCTTGGAGAAAAGTAAAATGAAATAGGGTTTGTGAAAAGAGGAAGGAGGAAATGAGGCATTGGGATTTGAATGAATTAATTTAAATAAAGGGGATCGGCTAATCTAGGAAATAGAGGAGTGGGCTTGGTGAGTTTGGCCCGGGGAATTTAGATAGTTTGGGAATAAATAGTTGGGCCGGAAAAATGGGTTTGTATAAATGGGAAGAAATAAAATTAAATAACTTAAATAAAATTCAAGAATACAAAATACAGGTATTGGTATAATAAGAAGCTGGGTATTACATCATACCACCCTTATAAAAATTTCGTCCTCGAAATTTAAAGTAAACGATAAATTATACAAATATAGGTGAAAGCTATTATATTGCAAACTAACACGTAACCCTCTAATAGGTATAAGGGAACTAAGAAATTTGAAGGTTTATCTATATAAGAACAACATACAAAGGTATATGTTCAAAGGAGTATAAGACAGGAACAACTACAAAGGCAACCATATGTATGTAAGAATAGCCATAAGAACAATAACGAACAATAATATTCGAGGCGTACTCGATAAAATCGAAACACAATTATGTGCACAAGTAAATATATCAAAAGTAGTACATCGGAAATAGTAAGTTTAAGGCACAAACATTGATGATAGTAATTATAAACACAATACTCGAAGATAAAATAACGACCATAAAATAGTGAAGGGTTAGTCGGTAGGTTAAACATCTTAGGATAATGCATCGGGCAATTTGTTTCAAAATAGCTTAGAAAACTCGTAGAATGAAAATAAGAAACATGGAATAGAAATATGCGCGGTGTAAGGTTGCGCTAAAGAAAACGAGACTAATAATAGTGTACTTAAAATACATGAAACAGGGTAATCAATAACACACTCACTTTGATAAGTTCAAAATACTGAAAACTAAATTTTTGAATGACAGCGTCCCTAAATATAATTAGGGTAATAGGAATAACATAAATAGGTATAGGGCTAGATAGGGTAATGATTATAAGGAAGTGTGGCTCAATCAGAAGGTTGGAGTGTGGCGGCTTTAGGCTGAAAATCAAGAAGATTAGGATCGGGTCAGCACCTAAAATAAGGGTGAGCAATAAAGGACTATAAGGAGAAAAATATATGGGGAGGATGCTGGTCAGTACAACAGGTGAATCAAAAATTTTGAAAAGTTAATGAACTCGGTATTTCATAAGAAAGGTCCTCCTCCTGGCAGGATCTCAAATGGGTGCATATGAAGGATGAAGGGTGGACCTCAAAACTCGGTGTGTTGCTAGTGAATCTCAGTGAGGGTTAAGACAAGGTAAGGAGTAGGAGTGAACATATCTCAGTAGATAAAATAATTGTACGTAAGGAATAATCAAGCAACAAGTGGACTAAGAAGATTGAAGGATTAGCCAAAATCGGCAATTTATTCCATTTCAAAGGATTTTAGACAAAGCATTCTCAAAGACGAGAGGTGGCCCTAAACTATACACAGTTTTATTTGGCCAAAGAAGACAGCATCAAAGGAAATTCCGTCAGTCGCGGTCGTGGAGATTCAGTAGGTTGCGGTAGGCTCGCGCACTCAGGTAGGGGCGTCCATTTCCATATCGCCTCGCGGGCATCGCCATTGGAAGTTCTTCCACAGCAGGGTCTTGATCTTCTGGTCCTTCTTCCTCGGACGGAGCTTCTCCATCGAGGTCCGATTCCATGCGATTCTCTTCTTCTGGATTTCCTTCCACGGAATTTTCCTCAACCGGAATTTCTTCTATCGGGTCTTCATGGGGTCTTCCTCTATCAGGTCTTCCTCTATAGGGTTCTCTTCAGGATCTCCTTCTTCTTCGTCGGAATCAGCTAACACGTTAAACTCTGGGGCGGCTACCCCTTCGTCCTCTGAATCGTTGTTTCCGAAATTTACTTGGGGACCGTTGATCTCATCGTCAGAACTCATCAGCGTGTGGTCTAAGGAAACGCATGACTGTGCATCATCATCTACATGCGGCGCTGCTTCGGGGTGTGCCATGGCCTGAAAAGAAAAGTCATGATTAGATAGTGGGATACATCAAGGAAGAAGCTCAAGGTACGAAGTATAGGAAAATATGCGGTTGCAGGAGTTGAAAGATCAGAATTTGAAATACTGTGATAATGAATAGAATTTGATATAGAGAAAGCATAAGAATGATACATATATTATGATTCAAATTTTGTTGCATTCAACCAAAAGTTCAACGGATACAATATTTTAAACGGAAAGAAACATTCATAAAAAGATGACCACCTAACAATGAAATTGGAAAACATAAAAATTCTTTTTTGATGGCTAAACCGCTGCATCATCGTTACGCGAGTTGAATCCGGTGTTGGGTCTGCTTTATCCTCGAAGAGCGAACTACGCAATAATCCTCACTTGGCAGAAGTGGGAAGTATGGACGAGTTTCCTCCTTGTAGTTCTTTTCTTTCTGGGCAACCGTTGATGAGATGTTCGCTGGATCCACAAATCAGACATTTCCCTTGGGCGCGGCGACAATCCCTCTGAAGATGTCCTGGCCTCTTACAATACCCACAACATGGGGTCATCTGCTGTTTCTGTCGCGGGGAAATAAATTGGCGCTTCATCTTCTTCTCTTTTCCTCGTCTAACAGGGATCCCTTTACAATTGGAAACTCCTGCTGGTGTCTGATTCGTCTGCCTTCTCAGTCCTTCAGCTAACAAGTCGTTCGTTCGCTCCTGAGCTTCTTTCGGACCTTGTAGTACACTCAGAACCTCAATGGTCTGATTCAGGGGAGTGGAGATAGAGGAAGAGTCATTGGAAGACATGATCCTGAAACAATGATTTCGAGGACGATATAAGGCACAAGCTATAAGAATCAAAATATAATATGGATTGGGCAAGGAATCAAGAATATCGGGTGTGATGGAATTCATTACAAGAGGAAATCGACTGTAGAGCTCTAAGTCACTTAAACAGAGTGCGGTAGTGTAACCATGATGTAGTTCACAATTACAACCACGTAACTTTGTCAAGTCACCTGAAACACTAGCGGATGAATAGCAGGACACACAATGTGAATATGGATATGAATGACAAGTTTACAACCTAGACCGAGGAATGTCTTAGATTGTCAAGCTATACACGGAAAACTGCAATCCCAATCGAAGCAAAACCTGGGCTCTGATACCAACTAAACCATATCACGCCCCGCTTCCCAAAATACGGAATACGAGGGGTAGACAAGGCCAGCCATGCTCCTACAGTCAAGGAATGTCCTGCCGTAGTCACACTTCGGCTTCTAGTTTTTCATGGTAAACAGTAAATGACGCGTAGGTAATGAGAAATGCAGTAACTGAAAGGAACAATGTAAAGACTGACCTGAAGTGGAACAAATGAATGTAACTCGGATTGGCAAGTCAAGAAGTCTGTGATGCACATCTAGTTCTGGTCCAGGCTAAATCTCCTCTTCACACTGAGCATGCATACTCAGGTCGTCAGAGCGACACAATAGCAATATAATTTATATATAATCATGTAACAGTTCTAACAGTGGTAATGGATATGAATAACAGTAAATCAATGACAGCAAGAATATGAATGTGCAGTATCAATGCAGCGGAACAGTAACGCAGTATAACGATATGCCACGTATGCCAACACAGTATATAAGGAATATAAATGCCAGTATCCCTATCAGTCTCTAAGTCTCACTGTACAGGTCACTAAGCCTATCGTCAGTCCAAGTGTGAGAGTCAACCACTCGCGAGTGTCCTCCATCCAAGAGTAGAACCCAAGGGCAAGGGACCACGGGCCCAACATGTAACAAGAATATCACGGTGTATATATCACGTACCCTGTAAATCTCCATATCACTCCCTAAATATATAAGCCGGCATGGGACTCCCGAGATTCTGTTGAACTCACACTTAAACTACCCCACACCCCGTGGTCTACATCAAACACTAACCATCAACCTAAATACTAATCGATCCGTGACAAGTTTGCGCGAGAACTGGAGGCAGGACCTCCATCAAGCACGTCCCGACTAATACCTAAGATAAATGGCAGTGTCGGATGCCTTATCTATGACACCCGTGCAAGCGATTCCATAAGTGTCCCATACCACTTATAGTCACACGTACACGCATCCCACAGACGTCGACAATACAATAGAAATAATAGGGTCACTGATTGTGTACAAGTACGTATCACTTTCACTTAATCACGAATACACAAACACTGACGTACTTGCCACAATCATCGCTAGAAACTAACACTGGGTAAATGCACAATATCACTAGGTTATCACTACAATGATATGGGTATGATGTGATGCATGAACAGTATACGAAGCACGATTAAATTGTCATAAAAACCGTATTCTATCACTTGCACGATTAATCATGAAACGTACGTACATAATTTAGCGAAACGATAAACATGTAGTAATTAGTATGTTCAGTTAGCTATCCATCTAAATTGGTTTCAAGCCAATCGGGTTCCAGGATCATTAGTTATAACCATTTCATTTTAAGCGCTCGCGGCTGGAAATCCGGTTTCAGAATCAGAAGTCCGTTTCGCAACGCATTTTAATCCCAGTTGGGATCAGATTTTAGCGATGCTACTGTTGGATGAATTCTAGGGTTTTCAGTAAGGTTTTCAACGCAACAGACGGATTGTCAGTCGCATCTGCACGTCAGGAGTTATACAATGTTTAACAATAATATGTCAGTTCTAATTCTGTTGGGACTGTTATGCGTCCCGATCTTCTAAATTACAAATTAAATATCAAATGGTAACGAAACAGAATGAAATCAATTGTGTTGTCTAGATAATAGATTTATCTATAATAAACAGTGGTGTTCCGCAACTTACAAGTTAAGGAAATCCTGTGGTATCCAATACGGAACAGCAAGCAAAGACTGGAGTCGCTCTGGACTGCAGTCCAGAGTCGCACTCCGATCTAATTATCATCACGGTTTAAGTACAGGAATGTCTGGAAAATAGTATAGTGTTAAATTTCGTCAAGTTATCTTCGATTTGAGCCCTCGAACGCACCATTCTAATATGTATATGATTTATGGTGAATTTAACGGTTTTCAGGTGCAACAGAATTACAATTTTACGGTTAAACTTGGGGGCAGTTGTTTTAGTCGTTAACGATCAAATTTTTCAACGAAACTTGCACAAGGTACTCAGCATAGCAAGGGCCAATGAGAGCACTCCAGTTCCATCAATTTAGACAAATAATTTCATTGGGATCATATATCAAATGGTTGCATAGTGTAATATATCGAATATGTTTAGTATGAAATTTATACGATTATAGTTTGTAACAAATACTAAATAGCATGTAGCAAGTATAAAACTTGCCTGGATCAGTCCCGGGGATGCACGGTGATTGTAACTTCACGAACGCGCGACGCACACGCGTCACGGCACTCGACTTGGCTCGAATTCGAGTCTCGGCCACGACGGCTCGCAGTTTTGGTGGAGTTGGCTGTTGCGGCCTCGGGTAATGTCGTGGTTAGGGATCGCTGATGTTGTCGGGACCGATGGAGTGAGTTATTGAGAGAGAGAGAGAGTGTTAGAGAGAGAGAAAGAGATTTAGAGAAAGGGACAAAGAATTAGAGAGTGAGAGAGAGAAAGACAGAGAGAGAGGGAGAGTGAGAGAGACAGAGAGATAGAGGGAGAAAGAGTCTGCAGCGAGAGAGAGAAGTAGATAGAGAGCTTGAGAGAATTGAGAGAGAGAAACAGAGGAAAGAGAGAGAGAAGCCGAGAGAGAGAGGAACAGAGAGGTAGAGAGTGAGATGTAGAGAGTGTGAGGGGGAGAATAGAGGGAGATAGAGAGAGAGTATAGAGAAAGAGATGACGATGATGACGACGACGACGATGAAAAGATCACCGGTGTCGGGGCAGGAGACTCGGTGTGCCGGTGAGTGGGTGCAGGGAAAGGCGCTCGGGGGCAGTGGAGGAAGAGGAGGAGTGAGCGGGGTAGTGTGGTCGTCGGCGGCGACGAGAGGAGTGGGTGTGCAGGGAGATCGGCCGGGGTCAGCTCGAGGTGCGAGCAGGGGTCTCGTGGAGGATGAAGGAGGGAGTGGGGAGCTCGGGGTGCTGTGGGTTTTGGGTTGAGGAGAAACGGGGAAGGAAGGCGAGAGAGGCAGTGGGTAGAGGAGAGAGGGTCGTGGGGGAAAACACGCGCGTCGTGGGTAACGCTCGCACGAGCGCGGGCGATGGCGGAGGGAGCGGATCGCGCGCGAGATTGGCGGGAGAGCCGTTGGAGACGAGGGATGAATAGGAACGGGTCGGGTCGAGGTTGAAGCGGGTGCGGGCGCTGAAGGCTGGGAGTGTGGGCTCGGTGATGAAGGAAATGGACCGGGCCGAGGCAAATAAAAATAAAGAATTTAAATGGGGAAAACTAAGCGGGCCGGGCCAGTAAAAATGGGGATTAAATTAAGAATGAATGGCTGGGATTTTTGGAGAATAAATATAAGAATTGTAAGGGAAATAAAGAAACGGGCCGGCTGCAAATTTGGGTTGGGAATAAAAGAAATTAATTAGGGAAAATAAATGGAAACGGCCCAGAGGCTTAACTTAAGGTTTTGAGTTAAATTTTGATAAAGAGATTGGGCTTAGAGGATATGGAAAAGAACAGTTTGGGTTTTGGAGTTTAATTGTCTGTATAAATTAAAGGTTCTGGCTTAGGAATTGTTAAGCTTGGAGAAAAGTAAAATGAAATAGGGTTTGTGAAAAGAGGAAGGAGGAAATGAGGCAGGGATTTGAATGAATTAATTTAAATAAAGGGGATCGGCTAATCTAGGAAATAGAGGAGTGGGCTTGGTGAGTTTGGCACGGGGAATTTAGATAGTTTGGGAATAAATAGTTGGGCCGGAAAAATGGGTTTGTATAAATTGGAAGAAATAAAATTAAATAACTTAAATAAAATTCAAGAATACAAAATACAGGTATTGGTATAATAAGAAGCTGGGTATTACAGGTAGACTTATTCAAAGCTTCATGAAGCTTCAACAACAAAACAAACTAAGCCACCATTTCATTTTTTGCCCAAAAATGAATTAATGAATAAATAAATAAATGAATAAGTAAATAAACAAAACCCTAACCATTCACTTAAACATGGTTTAAACTAAACATACACCCAAACATGCATGTATCATCAAACATGATACAATCAAGTGCACAAAAATATATCACATATACAATGTGCACATCAAGTGAGAAAATCAATTTTAAGTGAACAAATACTAGTTAATGCAAAGTAATATATCTAATATATAATTCTACATTAAATCATTAAATCAACACTTGATTTAACGATCCGGTCATATCGCATATGACCGACTAATATCCAATGTATCGGCTTATCGAATCAATCCTTGATTCGATAACTAGGTTATATCACATACAACCATATCATACATTCATCGCGAGAATAGAATACGGTATCACATACACGCATTATTCTCGGTCCCGCACATATCTCATATGCGCTCCTATTTCGTTTCGCTTGAGCCAGGAAACCTCTGTGTAGGACTCTAAAGACTCGTCAATACGCCGGCAGCAGGTGATGATCATATCAAACACCCACAAGCCGCAAGCGGTCTGCTAAACGTAACGGCCACCCGGGTATTGAGCGATCAGAAGATCGACGAGCAAGCCCACTCACACTCCTGTGAATCCAACCAGTAACACTTACCGTACAATCCGGTCTGTTCATCTGATATGTCGCATATCTCGCCTAGGGGTGGTAAACGTCAGACCCCAGTAGCTCGATAAGTCATGCCGCTATAAGATCCATAACATAGCATGAAACTAATGATAACACTTACCAGTAGATCACTGCAACCCTGGCCAGGGATTTCCTATTATGACCAGTCATGCATAGCGCAACATCAACTCCCAATACCGGGAGAGACGAATCCCCTCCTATCGCTCATTGCCTCCATGTGAATCGGGACTGTACCCAAAAACCACCTGTTTGCACGCCTCAGTAGAGCCGTGGTAGGGTGGAAATCAAAGCACAGTGGGAGACACACAAGACTCTATGACGATCTCGGGTCAACAGACTAAGCTGTACCAGTGTCACCAGAGAACTGCCATCTGACGTGAGGTATAATACCTTCTGGGAGTTCTCGGCGAGTCCGTTCAGTGTACCCAGTCTTCACTGAGCACCCGCATACTATCTCTGATGTCAAACACCAATGGATATGGGATCATCCATCGTCCATCACATGGGTCGAGAAGATATACGCTAGTCTACTCTGGAATATCGATACCCCGTCTCGATATTCCCATGACTAGGAACATTGAAGGATGTACTCATGGACTACCCAGGCCCCACTAGTATGATCTGCATCATAGTCCTGGAAGTTGAGTACACATCCTAAGGGCTTTATCAACATATAACAGAGAGACAGAAAGTATACATGTTAAGATAAAGAGTAACCAGATAGCGTACTATCATGCCGAGCAAGAAAGTCCTACCTATATATGTCCCAGCATCCACTACAATATACATCCAATGTACAGTAATGGCCTCCAGGGCATACATATAACTAACACAAACATACTCTCAAGTGTTCGTCTAGTGGCTAACGCACGTAGCGACACTACAAAACTAACCCAAGTGCAACAGATACACAAAGACACGAACCGTATCGGATAACGTAACGCACGTAATCGAAACACTAGAAACTAGCAAAGTGATCCCGGATTTTGCTACACAAACAATTTGTAAAAGTTGCACAGACCACAAAACCACACATAACCCCAGAGACCCCCAGACCAAAATACAACCCCCAGCCCCCACTGTGGCCGCAAATTGCGGCTAGAACCAATAAATCTGCGACCATCTTGAAAGGATTTGTGTTTGAGTTTTTATGGTGGGTACTAGGTCGCTACACAAGGTCACTATGATGGGAAATTTTCCAACAAATACCTTGTTTGATAGCAGATCATCCGAGACCCAAAACTACACTAAAAGTATGATATTTGCACGAAACGAAACTTTACGCGTTCTAAACTAAAACTTACAAGCTACGCAACATAAAAAAAGACTTACTTAACAGAAAGAGATCATTACCTACTACCACAAGCTCAAAGATCCTAGCTTTCCAAGCTCCAAGGCATCCAAGAGGCAAAACAAGGTTTATGAAGTGATTTGGGTGATGTTTTGAAGAAGATTAGTGTAGGTTTTGTGGTGAATGAGTAAGTGTTCAGTTGAGATGAAGAGAGATGAAGATAATTGAAAAAGATATGAAGTGAGAGAGAATGAGAGAGGGTCAGAGGAAAAGAGAATGAGAGAGGGTGAGTGCACCATTGCATTAACTCTCTCATTAATGCAAACCATGCCCTCACATGAGTCACCATGCCACCTCCTCTCCAATCCAAAACACAAAGAAATATCTTTCCACAAATATCTAGAGGGTTAGGGTTTAAGCAAAGCAAGGTTTAGGATTTGGTTAAGTTGTCATGGTCACTAAACTAGATAACAAAACACACCCTCAAATTAACATGCACACGTGTGTGCAAGCCCAAAACAATTAATAATAAAATATTAATTAATTGTTATAAATTGTGAGGAACCAAAATTGGTAAACTTTTTATAAAAAACCCGCATTATCGCTTAATTAACACTAATCGCAAATCTAAGGTGTTACAATCTCCCCCTATAGAAAATTCGTCCCCGAATTTAAAATTCTTACTATGTATACATTCAAAGAGATGAGTGCAAATCATTCACATCTCGCTCGTAGCCTCCCAAGTGAACTCCTCACTATACGGCTACGCCAAAGAAACCCTCCACAGATGGAAAGACCCATGACCGATGTTTGTCCACCTGCCGATGCACTAACACCATCGGCTGCCGGTGAACGAAAAGATCGCGTCAAAACTAAATGGTCTGATGCTGAATCATGTGAGAAAGGTCATGAAGATATTTGCAAGGTATCGACACAAGGAATACGGGGCGAATACTCAAAAATCTGGGCAGAAGTGCTAAATTATAGGCAACGGTACTAACTCGCTAAAGGATTTCAAAAGGACCTACAATCTGGGACTAAGCTTCCCAAAAATCAACAAGCCATTTGATCGGAAAAATCCGTAGGAATACACGATCTCCCACTGCGAACTCAAGTCTGCGACAACTACGGTCGGCATAAGACTTCTCTCTGCACTGGGCTGCTCTCATCCTAACCTGAATCAACTGGATCTTCCCCGAAGCTTCTCGACTAGCTAGGTTCCAAAAATCCTGCTCTCACGGAGTCAGTAAAACAGACTGGCGATCGGCACAACCTACCACACAAGGCTTGAAATTTGCTAATTGAAATGTCTCCTGATAACTGTTATCGTAGGAGAATTTCATCAATGGCAAGTGACGATCCCAACTGCCAACAAACAATTGGTACGTACACACAAGCATATCCTTCAGAGTCTGTATAGTCCGCTATGACTGACCATCGGCCTACAGACGGAAAGCGGAGCTAAAGCTCAACCAGTACCCAAGGCTTCCTGAAGCTTCTGCCAAAGACGGCTAGCAAACTGGGTGCCTCTATCGGATATAACGCTTGAAGGAACTCCGTGCAAACGTACAAACTTACCGAGGAACAACGAGCAAACTGAGCATACTGAGCATAACCGGACAACAAATCACACAAATGGGGTCATACCCTCGACTAGACCTGGGTAGACACCACAACGAAATTCATGGAGATCTGCTCCCATTTCCACTCTGGAACGGTAATGTAATATTTCAGAAAAATAATATATTATTTTTGGGAATTTTTATAATTAAATAATATTATATTGAATATTTTAATAAGGCGGTATAATTAAATACCGATAAATTTGGGAAAAATTTAGAAAATTATAGAAATTACTAAAAAGAGGGCGTTTTGGATTTAAGCAAATTGTGAAATTTTATGATTTATTATATTCTATTTTAATGCTAATCGCGATTAAATATCGCTAATCGCGCATTAAGCCGGTTTTGTGCACATGACATGCACCATATCATTTTTACACTTGTGTTACATTTTCCTACATGACTTTCTCTTCATTTTTCATTCATGGTTTTAGGTTTTATATGAGAAGATAAAAGAAAAGAAAACAGAAGAAAAGAAAATTATAGAATATTGAGGGATGGGCAAGAGAGAGAGGGTGAGGGGTCAAACCTTGGACCAAGACTCCCATTCCTTCTTCATTCCTTCATCATTTCCTCCCCTCATTCTCTCAAGAGCTGCTGCCCTCTCCCTCCACCACCTCTTACACCTCACTTCACCCTCAAAACAACATCAAAATGCATACTTCCCTTCACAAAAAAACTTGCACAAGCTCAATACAAACACATTGGACCAAGAAAGTTTGCATTTTGGTGCTCTAGGGGATTCATGAGTGCCAAGTGAGGTAATTTCTGAACTATTAGCATAGTATTTCCATTGCTTTTACATCCATGTTTGATTAGAACCGATTTAGTGTCGTTTAGTGAGGGTTGGAAATTTCTAGTTAGGGTTTGAGGAACTCTTGAGTTGTGATGTGTAATTGAGGTTAGTAGTGACCTTAAACCCCTGTAATCATTGTATTTTGGACCTAAAACAGAGACTTAAACCCTGGAATACGAACTTAGAAAACCCGATATCGGAGAATTATGGATTCTGTGAGGGTATAATGAAATCTGCTAACACTCGGGTGACCTGAAAATTATTTAGCAAAGACAGTGATACATGCAGGAAACCTAGGACCCCCCACTGAAACCCTAGCCCCTAGTCCCTCACCATGGCCGCATAAATAATCCTTCTGGCCGCAATTTGCGGCCAGACCTGGGGCATTTTGGCTCGAGTTTGTTTCATGGCTCCAGTATCTGTAATCTAGACCCTCCACATATGCAGAATTGGCTGATTTGACCTAAGATAAAATGGGACTAATTTCATGAATTGCTGTTTTGATTCAGGGTTATATTTTTGTACTTTGGATTCTTGATTTTAGTATTTGCATTTTACCTCGATCACTTGACGTTTGTACGACGATATCGAGGGTTTTTTGGTGGTTTGAAAGGCGTAGTCCGTAGGTTCTAACCTATAGGCTTTTAGCGTATCGTTTTGGTTTTGAGTTGGGTTTTAATGCGGCACGATACGTTATGATGTGTAGGTATCCCCAAGAGGACTTCGGGACGACAAGCAAGCGCGTGGCGACGTCGGCAACGTCAAGCGAAGAGCAAGGTGAGTAGATTATATCTATGGGGGAAGTCGGGTGGATGGCGTGTTGCACCCCCGCAGTTCGTAGTGTAGATTATGTTATGTTATACATTTACATATGTGTTGTGAATTTGGAAGATAGTGTCGTGATTGATTTCTTAGTCGCGAACCATAGAATAGGTTTGCACACACGCACACATACACTCTTGCATGCATTATGATTATTACTCGTGCGTATATGGGGATACATATACACACACACATACACACACATATAGATATAGGACTAGGCATATATATGTACACACCTATACATGGATAATGAGGATATTGGATGATATTTGGAGATGAGTCGATGAGATTGGGCATGATACCACGAGATCGATGATATGTTTAGATTCGTATTATGAGATACATCATGAGATTTTAGCGGGCCTTTAGGCGTGTGTTTTCATACACGCATATATATGCAGATGGTATCAGTTTGTATTAGACCTAGATCAGTACCCCCAGTTCATGAGATATGATGATAATGGATACCAGATGAATAATGAGATGAATGTGATATTTGACCCGTACCCATATTTGGGATGCCGTATGATGGATTTACGTACGAGCTATATATTGATGATAGATCCGCACTCTTGACTCGAGGATGTCATATTGTATATTGTATCGTATGTGATACTATTAATGCGGGATCACCGACTATTATATTTATATATATCGACTCAAATTTAGGTGGTTTTCCCTTACCCTTTCAGTTAGACTGTTCGTTTAGTCCCGTAGTTTACTTATAGATGTTAGACAAGACCCGAGTCATACCTATTTCAAAACTAACGAATCGTGAGTATTTTAAAGACAGGACAAGGGATTCTACGGATATTTTCAAAAGACACATCTTTTCCTAAAAACACCGTAGCCCTTATTTTTCTAAACACCAGGATTCGTCTTATTTCAAATAGCAAAAACTGTATATATATATATATATATATATATATATATATATATATTGATGTAGATTCTTCACTGTTGTGTTTATTATTCATTTTCCGTATATTCTTGCTATTCGCATCGCGTTGCATGTTTAAATGTGTTTATTGTTATATTAAACCCATGATGTCATGACACCAGCACCATTATCGATGATGCGTATGTTCCACATACACCTGCTTGCCGGCTCACACACTTCATCATCGATAATTCCCATGTCACTACACAGTAGGATTGTTGCATCAGGATATGACTCCTTGCATGACATACTTGCATACATACGTATTTGTACGTATATAGATGATTTTGGCTTGATTTTGGAGATTTGGGAACCGCAAGATATATTTTAAAACTGGATTCATTTTATAAGAGCGGTTTTCCCTCGATATGTGCATATTACTGTTCCAGGTTGCATGATATACGGATATGCTTACATTCTGTTATATGTCGCATACATCATGCTTTATGATTATACGCATTGAGATATGTTGTTTCCATAATATTTCTGGATTTGAGAACCGTGTGTATTTCAAAGGAAAGTATGTACTGTTTTAAAAACCCAGTTTCTCTTGATATGATATTTCAGCAGCCACCATGAGTTTTATCGGTTCTGATATATATATATCCCATGAGAGGAGGAGCCGTGGGCCGTGTGCGGGTACATGGTGGGTCCCGGTATGGTATCCCGGGGCAAGAAAGGGATGCTGTGTATACAGACGGTGAGCCTGGCAGAGGGACTACTACATACCGGTGATTGTATTTGGGCTCGGCGGATATCCGGAGAATACCGACCGGAGTTGAGAGATGATATGGGACGATCCGGACTGATGGAGCCCTATATATACGAGGATTTACGTGCCGATGCTGGGCACAGGTTTCATGATGTTTTCGAGTGTCGATACTGGACACTCAGGTTCCATGATTTTGATGTGTCGCGAGAGAAACACGTTGATTTATATCCTCATACTTTCGTGCATATGCTTTATGATATTTACATGCATGATGTTTTGTGTCATTGGTTGACCCGTGGACGAGATCCACATGCATACTGGCTTTGATTACATAGTTGGATGATATTCACATACTTATAGACTTCATGCTATAGTTGACACTGATTTCATTGATGATACCTCATATTTATGATATGTTGCTACCCGAGGCACTGACACGAGCACTTGGTACTACACTTATGTATAGATGTTTATCCTTGCCACCTTATCATGCTTCAGACTTTATCATATTGAGGATATATACTAATGATCGTTTTGACCTAGGATTGAGTCATACATATGATTTCTGCTCTGTGATGTTTTCTACTCACGAGTTGGCAACTCACCCCCGTTGTGCCACAGTTTCTTGCAGGTTTTGCCGTACAGGTTTTTCCTTGGCGGCTTGTTAGCACATTACTTCATTCCGGGTGTTTGCTTGGGTAGGTGGGTTCACTTGCATCGTGACCACCATTGTACTTATTTATTTTCAGTTATATCTGGTAAAATTCCATCAACCGGACTTGTATATTGTTTCAGACTTAGAAAACCAGTCGCTATTCTTTCGACCTTAGAGTCGCGCGTTGTATTATTATGGTTTTCTTGATGTTTTGAGTTTCCTTTTTGAGTTTGGATCCTCGCTTTTCGGTGTTGTATATTATTTTGCTTGCGTGGTTGTGACCGTCGATTGACGAAGAACTAATTCCCGCTTGGGGATGTCTTTTATCACTGTGCATATATTATTCATGTTGTACCCCGTTTGGGGCCAGTATTTACAAAGGAAACTCTGCCGAAATTTTCAGAAAAGACTTGGGATTTTAAAAACGCATAATTCGGCTTATGCTATTAAAACCACTTCTCTAAAACTAGTTTTCCTTCCTTTATTATTTAAAATGGTTTTAGATTTCTGGGCTTTTGGCTTACTTGAATTAGATGGTGTTCTATAGAATTCATATGATTCAAGGGCCAGTCACGTGCCATTTCGGGTCGTGACAAAGTTGGTATCAGAGCGCTAGGTTAACCTTGGTTCTAGTCTAAGTTTGACTATACGGAGCCTAGAGCGTTTGTATATATTCAGAACTTAGGCTTGACCTTACGGAACTTAGACTTAGTCGAGGGGGTATTAGACCCGAACCTTCGTCGCGTAGGTTGACCTTGGTTGATGGAGTAGGTGACTTAAGGAGAGTGACGTACCGTGTGTATGTTCCGCGGCATACTTACGATACGCTACTCCGCTTAAGAAGCCTTAGGATGTACATTTCCTTGCACAGTATTATAATCATTCATATGATCTATCCCTATCGATATTGGTTTATGATTTTGCTGCCACGATTATACGGAAGAGAGAGCTACGGCTAAAGTTGTGTCAGCATGAGCTCGTCGCGGACGGGGACTGACCATGGCGTGATTCCAGGGACATACGATTGCATAGAGGCGTCGTTTTATTTTGTTTTCGCGCCATTAGCGTTTGATGGATCACTTTTACGAGATTTCTCGGACGTGCAGATCAGCACCAGAGGATTGAGCCACTGATAGAGGCCAGCCAGATTTTTTATGACCGTCAATGCACAGATTATTCCTGATGATTGAGGCACTGTTCAGCATGCGGACAAATGAGCCAGTTGCTGCTGCGAATGACGAGATATCGCCCCAGATGTTTAGATCTATTGCCGCACGAGTTGTACTTAGAGATGTAATAGAAGATCACTAGTCACCCATGGAGGAAGGACTAGAACATTTAATTCGTTGCCTACCCCGATGCGAGGTCATCAGATTGATTGATTCCAACTAGAGACGACTTCATGCAGGTAAGTTGGGAGTCGATAGAGACGATCGAATGTCAGAAGCCATTTTTCCAAGTTTAAAGTATTCAGAGACAAATGCAAGTAATGCTATGGACCCTCTAGAAGAATGAAACCCTAACTTGACATAATGACCATGAGAACGCTTTGAAATCTTAGGGTTTGCGGCAGTTCAGCGGTGCCATTAGTGAGGCTTGGGTTTGCCCTTCTACGGTTGGTCCATAGGTGCTGTGGCATGTACTCGATATTATTAAACCGTACTCAAGATGTTGAGCTCTTGGGGGGATTATGAGGTTTTGACGAATCGATCGAATGGTTCGACATCTTTCGGATATCATGTGATGGGATTCATTGCTTGGGAGACTACAGATACGAGTATAGCCACTGGAGCATAATCCATGCAGCCACGAAAAGACAAGTCTGAAGCAGTCGACATTAGAGAAAAAGTGGAGTAAAGAGTTCGCACGAGAATTCGACGAGATGACGTTCCAATCCGCTGACATCAGAGATGCGATACGTATGCAGAGGCGTTGATTATTGATATATCTTCCAGAAGGAGTCGTGATGAGAATGCAGCCGTTCCGGAACAAGAAACAAATATAGAAAAGGGTGATAACCTCCGAACAGTTCGACAGAAACGAGATTGAGAGAGACCTAGACAGGACCTTTCTGGAATACTATACGAGAAGATTTGGACGCAGGATCGGTCATATTACGCACACCCAGCAGGCCAGAATTCGGCATCGTCGACGAGATAGTTGGCCAGAGATCTTTAGAGGATGTGCCAGAGCGGGACTGTTTCCGTCGTCATTCCATATTTGGCCGTTGAGCCGAGGAGCTATGCACTTAGCAATCTGCAGTGAGAGACGGGAGCTTAAAGGCACCAGATGATAGGCCACAAACAGTAGGCAAGTAGATATCTTGCTCTGCTAGTATTGGATGCACCGACACCTTCTCGACTTTGAAGGAGGAAATATCGATGACGGTATTTATGATTTGTGATTTGGTGATTCGATTATCACGTATCCGTCATCTTGGATTTCGGTATTTTGGGTGATCTATTCGCATGATTTAGTCATGATGACTGAGTTTCATGATATTTGTTTTCGTGCACCATGGTTGCACCTACTGGGAATTTATATTTTGTGCATAGTTATTATCCTTGAGATATACTTTATACACCGTTGTGTTGATTTATGATTTGTGCACAATTATTGCACTTAATATCGTTTCTGTTCCTTGGTCGCACATGTTTATGATTTCATGGATTTCATACAGTTGGGTTGATTTTGTGCATATGGTACGCACACGATTTGGTTGTTGCACTCGGTATAGTTCATATATGCTTGCAGTGCATTAATACGTATTTTGTGCACCACAGTTGCACCTGACTTCGTTTTGATGTCATTTGAGATATTGATTGTGATTTCATGCCTAGGGCATGCATATGATTTGACTTGTGCTTTCGGCATAGTTTTCATGCACTTTTTGTATTTGATCTGCTTTTGTGCACGCTGATGCACATGGTTATGAGATTATATACCACGGTATACCTGATTTGGATTTGGATTGAAATGTGCTGTATACCGTCGATTTCGATTGTGATACTCGATATTTGTTTTGTGCACCTTGTGCACCGGATTGGATTTTGCGTATGTTCGGCGCTTGATATTGGATTTTGTGATTTCGTGCATGTTGAATGCACATGATTTAGATTTTATTCGTGCATGATGGATGCACCTGATTTGGATTTTCGCGCATGTTGGGCATATGTTATGAGATGTGATTTTGGTGCACACCAGATGCACTAAATCGAGATTCTTCATGCATATCAGATGCACCTGATATTGCTGTCAGGCACACCCGTTGCCTTTGACAGATATTTCGTGCACACCCGATGCACTTAGATGTTGTTTCTGTGCACATGTATGGTACATTCATGGGTTTCGATTTCCGTGCGCACCAGACGCACGTAGCATTCATATGCACATTTTGGAATTGATTTCTTATGGAGCAGTACGTTTTTATGATATTTGCTTCATATTGAGCAGGACTAGTCAGAGGACAGTACCTGGATATATTTTGCATGCATTGATAGTTAGCGAAGGGATTTCCAAAAGGGGAGCTATAGTCTCAGTATTTACCCACGCGTCTGATATGAAACGAAATGTTTAAAACAAGGAAACCCTTCTAAATTATTTTCAAAAATGGCGGGACGTATATACTAAACAAAGGATAAGTATATATATAGTTATTTTCTTATAATAGACATCTGCCACTGTGCCGCGATACGCACATCGCACAACAACATGAAAGGTTTGGCATGCATTTCCTTCAGATGTTTACATGTACAGATTTGATGGTTACATGTATAGTTTTGATGTATATCATATTGGTTTCGTTTTGGGTTTGACATTTGTGTCTTCACCATGACTCCGATGATTGCGGGATGCTTGACGGAGTTTTGTTTTTTGGTTTGGAGTTATCTGCTCATTGTTCATGCGCATGCATTGTGCTATGATGCGTTTTATGTATTGATGATTTCGGAGCCCCGATGACTTGGACTTTTTACTGAAATGTTTTAGTATTTGAGGGGTTTAAATTTAAATTCGGGGACAGAATTTCTTTAAGGGGGAAGATTGTAACATTTCAAAAAAATAAAATATTATTTTTGGGAATTTTTATAATTAAATAATATTATATTGAATATTTTAATAAGACGGTATAATTAAATACCGATAAATTTGGGAAAAATTGGAAAATTATAGAAATTACTAAAAAGAGGGAGTTTTATTGGATTTAAGCAAATTGTGAAATTATATGATTTATTATATTCTATTTTAATGCTAATCACGATTAAATATCGCTAATCGAGTATTAAGCCGGTTTTATGCACATGACATGCACCATATCATTTTTACACTTGTGTTACATTTTCCTGAATTGCTTTCTCTTCATTTTTCATTCATGGTTTTGGGTTTTATGTGAGAATAGAAAAGAAAAGAAAAGAAAAGAAAATTATAGAATATTGAGGGATGGGCAAGAGAGAGGGTGAGGGGTCAAACCTTGGACCAAGGCTCCCATTCCTTCTTCATTCCTTCATCATTCCTCTCCTCATTCTCTTAAGAGCTGCTTCCCTCTCCCTCCACCACCTCTTACACCTCACTTCATCCTCAAAACAACATCAAAACACATATTTCCCTTCACAAAAAACTTGCACAAGCTCAATACAAACACATTGGATCAAGAAAGTTTGCATTTTGGTGCTCTAGGGGATTCATGAGTGCCAAGTGAGGTAATTTATGAACCATTAGCATAGTATTTCCATTGCTATTACATCCATGTTTGATTAGAACCGATTTAGTGTCGTTTAGTGGGGGTTGGAAATTTCTAGTTAGGGTTTGAGGAACTCTTGAGTTGTGATGGGTAATTGAGGTTAGTAATGACCTTAAACCCCTGTAATGATTGTATTTTGGACCTAAAATAGAGTCTTAAACCCCGGAATACGAACTTAGAAAACCCAATATTGGAGAATTATGGATTCTCTGAGGGTATAATGAAATCTGCTAAAACCCGGGTGACCTGAAAATTATTTAGCAAAGACAGTGATACATGCAGGCAACCTAGGACCCCCCACTGAAACCCTAGCCCCTAATCCCTCACCATGGCGGCAGAAATAATCCTTCTGGTCGCAATTTGCGGCCAGACCTGGGGCATTTTGTCTCGAGTTTGTTTCATGGCTCCAGTATCTGTAATCTAGACCCTCCATATATGCAAAATTGGCTGATTTGACCTAGGGTAAAATCTGGGACTAATTTCATGAGTTGCTGTTTTGATTCGGGGTTATATTTTCGTATTTTGGATTCTGGATTTTAGTATTTGCGTTTACCTCGAACTTGACGTTTGTACGACGATATCGAGGGTTGTTTGGTGGTTTGAAAGGCGTAGTCCGTAGGTTCTAACCTATAGGCTTTTAGCGTGTCGTTTTGGTTTTGAGTTGGGTTTTAATGCGGCACGATACGTTATGATGTGTAGGTACCCCCACAAGGACTTCGGGACGATAAGAAAGCGTGTGGCGACGTCAGCAACGGCAAACGAAGAGCAAGGTGAGTAGATTATATCTACGGGGGAAGTCGGATGGATGGCGTGTAGCACCCTCGCAGTTCGTAGTGTAGCTTATGTTATGTTAAACATTTACATATGTGTTGTGAATTTGGAAGATAGTGTCGTGATTGATTTCTTAGTTGCGAACCATAGAATAGGTTTGCACACACGCACACATACACCCTTGAATGCATTATGATTATTACTTGTGCATATATGGGGATACATATATATACATACACACACATAGGTATGGGACTAGGCGCGCACACACACACACACACACACACACATGGATAATGAGGATATTGGATGATATTTGGAGATGAGTCGATGAGATTGGGCATGATGCCACGAGATCGGTGATATGTTTAGATTCGTATTATGAGATACGACATGAGATTTTAGCGGGCCTTTAGGCTTGTGTTTTCATACACGCATATATATGCAGATGGCATCAGTTTGTACTAGACCTAGATCAGTACCCCCCAGTTCATGAGATATGATGATAATGGATACTAGATGATTAATGAGATGAATGTGATATTTGACCCGTACCCAGATTTGGGAAGCCCTAAGACGGATTTACGTACGAGCTATATATTGATGATAAATCCGCACTCTTGACTCGAGAATGTCATATTGTATATTGTATCGTATGTGATACTATTGAGGCGGGATCACCGACTATTATATTTATATATATATATATATATATATCGACTCAGATTTAGGTAGTTTTCCTTTACCCTTTTGGTTATACTGTTCATTTAGTCCCGTAGTTTACTTATAGATATTAGACAAGACCCGAGTCATACCTATTTCAAAACTAACGAATCATGAGTATTTTAAAGACAGGCCAAGGGATTCTACGGATATTTTCAAAAGACACATCTTTTCCTAAAAACACCGTAGCCCTTATTTTTCTAAACACCACGATTCGTCTTATTTCAAATGGTAAAAACCGTATGACATATATATATTGATGTAGATTATTCACTGTTGTGTTTATTATTCATTTTCCGCATATTCTTGCTATTCGTATAGCGTTGCATGTTTAAATGTGTTTATTGTTATATTAAACCCATGCTGTCAGGACACCAGCACCATTATCGATGATGTGTATGTTCTACGTACACCTGCTTGCCGGATCACACACTTCATCATCGATAATTGCCATGTCACTACACAGTAGGATTGTTGCATCAGGATATGATTCCTTGCATGCCATACTTGCATACATACGTATTTGTACGTACATAGATGAGTTTGGCTTGATTTTGGAGATTTGGGAACCGCAAGATATATTTTAAAACTGGATTCATTTTATAAGAGCGGTTTTCCCTAGATATGTGCATATTACTGTTCCACGTTGCATGATATACGGATATGCTTACATTCTGTTATATGCCGCATACATCATGCTTTATGATTATATGCATTAAGATATGTTGTTTCCATGATATTTCTGGATTTGAGAACCGTGGGTATTTCAAAGGAAAGTATGTACTGTTTTAAAAACCGGGTTTCTCTTGATATAATATTTCAGCAGCCACCATAAGTTTTATCGGTTCTGATATATATATACCCAATGCGAGGAGGAGCCGTGGGCCGTGTGCGGGTACATGGTGGGGTCCGGTATGGTAGCCCGGGGCAGGAAAGGGATGTTGTATATACAGACGGTGACCCTGGCAGAGGGACTACTACCTACCGGTGATTTTATTTGGGCTCGGCGGATATCCGGAGGATACCGACTGGAGTTGAGAGATGATATGGGCCGATCCGGACTGACGGAGCCCGTGGGCCGATCCGGACTAACAGAGCCCTATATATATGAGGATTTACGTGTCGATGCTGGGCACAGGTTTCATGATGTTTTCGAGTGTCGATGATGGACACTCAGGTTCCATCATTTTGATGTGTCGCGAGGGACACGCGTTGATTTATATCCTCATACTTTCATGCATATGCTTTATGATATTTACATACATGATGTTTTGTGTCATTGGTTGACCCGTGGACGAGATCCACATGCATACTGGCATTGATTACATAGTTGGATGATATTCGCATACTTATAGACTTCATGCTATAGTTGACACTGATTTCATTGATGATACCTCATATTTATGATATGTTGCTGCCTGAGGCACTGACATGAGCACTTGGTACTACACTTATGTATAGATGTTTACCCTTGCCACCTTATCATGCTTCAGACTTTATCATATTGTGGATATATACTACTGATCGTTTTGACCTATGATTGAGTCATACATACGATTTCTGTTTTGTGATGTTTTCTACTCACGAGTTGGCAACTCACCCCCATTGTGCCACCGTTTCTTGCAGGTTTTGCCATACAAGTTTTTCCTTGGCGGCTTGTTGGCACATTACTTCATTCCAGGTGTTTGCTTGGGTAGGTGGGTTCACTTGCATCGTGACCACCATTGTATTTATTTATTTTCAGTTGTATCTAGTAAAATTACATCAATCGGACTTGTATATTGTTTCAGACTTAGAAAACCAGTCGCTATTCTTTCGACCTTAGAGTCACGCGTTTTATTATTATGGTTTTCTTGATGTTTTGAGTTTCCTTTTTGAGTTTGGATTCTCGCCCTTCGGCGTTGTATATTATTTTGCTTGCGTGGTTGTGACCGTCGATTGTGTAGGGTTCCTAGGCACTCTCATGAGGTCTCACAAGGTATCAACCATACCAATTTCAAATTTTACGGTGCCGAGAAACCCTAGACTAGATCGTTAACTTGAATTTTAGGCGACAAAGTGAAACTAGTTAACTACTTAACTAAAAGAAAGAGGCTACAACCTTTGTAGATCCGGTTCTCCACTTCCTTAGCTCCACGTAGACGTCCTCTCGCTGTCCGTCTCGAATCCCGGACTCAAGCATCGGCTTCATCGGAGAAATGGGCGGGCAAGGTCGTCGGCTTCGTGCCGAAGAGGATCTACGTCGAGGTTACACAAGATCAAGCTCCAACTTCACCAAGTTGTGAAACTTGTGAAGTAAACACCCTATACTACTTGGCAAGAGGTAGAGCATGAAGAAATAGAAGGTGGGTTCACTTTAGAATTGGATTTCTCACTCATTTGCTCAACATGCCATTAATGGTGGCAAGCTTTTTCTTTATCTCATGAAGAAGAAGAAGATGAAGATGATTATGATAAGTCTTTTAAAATCAAAAAGAAAATGAATACTTATCATAAAGTAAACCATGGTTAGGTGTAGAGAATTGACTAAGGTTAGATGAATGGTTAGGGTTAAGCATGAAGACAAAATGGTCACTTTGGTCAAAGCTTCATGAAGCTTCAACAAGCTTCAAGAATGAAAGCAACCCTTTTGTTTTCTTCTGCCATTTCTTTTTAATCCAAATTAAAAAGAAAGATAAAAGAATGAATAAATAAAAACCCTAACCATTTATTTAACCAAGGTTTAATTCTTTACACTTAACCAAATGAGCAAGTATCATCAAACATGATACAAACATGTGCATAAAAGTATATCACATATACAACTTGCACATCAAGTGAGAAAATCCATTTAAAGTGAACCAATACTAGTTAATGCAAAGTAATATATCAAATATATAATTATACATTAAATCATTAAATCAACACTTGATTCAATGATCCGGTCATGTCGCACATAACCGACTAGTATCCAATGTATCGACTTATCGAATCAATCTTTGATTCGATAACTAGGTTATATCACATACAACCAATCGAAACATTCATCGCGAGAATGGAATACGGTATCACATACACGCATTATTCTCGGTCCTGCACATATGTCATATGCGCTCCTATTTCGTTTCGCTTGAGCCAGGAAACCTCTGTGTAGGACTCTAAAGACTCGTCAATACGCCGGCAGCAGATGATGATCATATCAAGCACCCACAAGCCGCAAGCGGTCTGCTAAACATAACGGCCATCCGGATATTGAGCGATCAGAAGATCGACGAGCTAGCCCGCTCACACTCCTGTGAATCCAACTAGTAACACTTACCGTACAGTCCGGTCTGTTCGTCTGATATGTCGCATATCAAGTCTAGGGGTGGTAAACGTCAGACCCCAGTAACCGATAAGTCGTGCCGATGTGAGGCTCATGACGGGTTGAGAAACTACTGGTAACACTTACCAGCAAATCTCTGATAAGCACTGGCCAGGGACTTTCCTGTTACGGCCAATCGAGCACAGCGCAACATCAACCCCCAATACCGGGAGAGACGAAACCCCTCCTATCGCTCATTGTCTCCATGTGACTCGGGACTGTACCCAAAGACCACCGTTTTGCACGCCCTCATGGACGTGGTAAGGTGGAGATCAAAGCACAGTGGGAATCACACAAGACTCTATGATGATCTCGGGTCTACAGACTAACCTGCACAAGTGTCACCTGAGAACTGCCATCTGACGTGAGGTATAATACCATCTGGGAGTTCTCGGCGAGTCCATCCAGTGTACCCAGTCTCCACTGAGCACCCGTGTACCATCTCTGATGTCAAACACCAATGGATATGGGATCATCCATCGCCCATCTCATGGGTCGAGAAGCATATACGCTAGTCTACACTGGTATATCGATGCCCCGTCTCAATACACCCACGACTAGGGACCATGAAGGATGTACTTATGGACTACCATGTCCCCACTAGTATGATCTGCATCATAGTCCAGGTAGTCAAGTACACATCCTAAGGGCTTTATCAACATGTAACTATAAGATAGTTTAAAGAGACAAGTGTACATGTTAAGATAAAGAGCAACCAGATAGCATACTATCATATCGACCAAGAAAGTCATCTCTATATATGTCCAAGCATCCAATATAATATACATCATCTGTACAATACTGGCCTCTAGGGCATACATACAACTAACAATCTCCCACTTGCACTAGGGCCAGCTGCTGTAGTATCGCATCCCGAGCATCCCGAAGAGTCTCTCAAACTGTATCTGGGGAATGGCCTTCGTGAGTGGATCCGCCGTGTTGTTCTTCGTGTCAACCCTCCTGACCTCGATTTCCCGGCGATCAACTATCTCCCGGATCAGGTGATACCGCCTCAGAATATGCCTGGATCGCTGATGGGACCTAGGTTCCTTGGCCAAAGCCACCGCTCCATTGTTATCGCAATACAAAGGTATTGGATGCTCAATGGATGGAACCACTCCAAGTTCAGTAATGAACTTCTTGATCCAGACAGCCTCTTTAGCAGCATCATTGGCAGCGATGTATTCAGCCTCCATCGTCGAGTTTGCCACGGTTTCCTGCTTGGAACTCTTCCAGCTAACCGCCCCTCCGTAAAGGGTAAAGACAAATCCCGACTGCGACTTAGAGTCGTCCTTATCACTCTGGAAGCTCGAATCGGTAAAGGACTCCACTTGGAGTTCTCCATTACCATACACCAAGAGCATCTCTTTAGTCCTTCGCAAGTACTTGAGAATGCTCTTCACAGCTGTCCAGTGACTCTCTCCAGGATCAGCTTGATACCTGCTCACTATACTTAGTGAGTATGCTACATCGGGTCTGGTACATAACATCGCATACATGATAGAGCCTACAGCCGAAGCATAGGGTATCCCTAGCATGCGAGCTCTCTCCAAATCAGTCTTGGAAGACATCTCTTTGGAGAGAGTGACTCCAGAGATCGTGGGCAAGTTCCCACGCTTGGATTCTTCCATACTAAACCTCTTTAGTATGGTGTCAATGTACCTGGATTGGGACAATCCCAATATCCGTTTGGATCTATCTCTATAGATCCTTATTCCCAATATGCAGGAGGCATCACCAAGATCTTTCATTGAGAATCTTTGTGATAAGAAGAGCTTGACCGATTGCAGCATAGGAATATCATTTCCTATCAAGAGTATGTCGTCCGTGTACAATACGAGGAAGACCACCTTACTCTCTGCTACCTTCTTGTAGATACAAGGTTCATCTGGGTTTTTGACGAAATCAAACTCTTTGATAACGACGTCAAAGAAGATGTTCCAACTCCGTGATGCTTGCTTTAATCCATAAATGGATTTAAGCAGCTTGCACACCTTCCCGCTGCTCCCACTGTCTACGAAGCCCTCTGGCTGAGTCATGTACACGTACTCTTCTAAATCACCATTTAGAAAGGCGGTCTTAACATCCATTTGCCAGATTTCGTAGTCATGATATGCAGCGATGGCAAGCATGATCCGGATGGATTTAAGCATAGTCACTGGAGAAAAGGTTTCGTCATAGTCCACACCTGGTCTTTGACGAAAACCTTTTGCAACAAGTCTAGCTTTGAAAGTCTCCACTTTCCCATCTACACCAAGTTTTATCTTGAAGATCCACTTGCTCCTAATGGGTTTTACCCCTTCAGGAGCAACTTTCAAAGTCCATACTTTGTTGGTGTACATGGATTCCATCTCGGACCGCATAGCATCCAGCCATTTCACTGAGTCCCCACTCGTGATGGCCTGCTCGAAGCTAGTTGGGTCATCATCCTCCATGATGCAATCCTCGCTGCCACCATCCATGAGAAAACCGTAGTATCTCACAGGTTGGCGAGGAACCCTACTAGATCGGCGGAGAGGCTGGGGTTCATCAGGAACTACTGAATCCTCTGGTTCAACCAAGTCTTCTGTCGTAGTCTTTATTGCTGGAACCTCTTCCAGTTCTACCTCCTTGCCACTAATCTCTTTATCAAGAAATTCCTTTTCTAAAAAGGTGGCATGTCGAGAAACAAACACCTTTTATTCCTCGGTGTGGTAGAAGATATACCCGCGCGAATGTTTGGGATATCCAATAAACTTACACAGAATGGACCTTGCCGCGAGTTTGTCCGGATTTTGCGTTTTTACATATGCCGGACAACCCCATATCTTAACATAATTAAGACATGGTCTCTTTCCTTTCCATATCTTATATGGAGTGGTTGGCACGGTTTTGGTGGGAACCATATTCAATAGGTCTGCAGCTGTTTCCAGTGCGTATCCCCAGAAGGAAATAGGTAACTCAGCCGTGCTCATCATAGAGCGCACCATATTTAATAGGGTGCGGTTCCTCCGTTCTGATACTCCATTATGCTGTGGTGTATATGGAGGTGTCAGCTGAGAGAGAATCCCATTCTCATTTAGGAAGTCCAGGAATTCATTGCTTAAGTATTCACCTCCTCGATCAGATCATAGGATTTTAATACTTTTTCCAGTTTGGTTCTCGACTTCTTGTTTATATTCTCTAAATTTCTCAAAAGCTTCTGATTTGTGTTTCATCAGGAACACATATCCGAATCTAGAGAGATCGTCAGTGAATGTAATGAAGTACGAAGAACCATCCCTGGTATGTGTAGACATGGGACCGCATACATCACTATGTATTAGTCCCAAGAGTTCGGTAACTCTTTCTCCGTGTCCCGTAAACGGTGTTTTGGTCATCTTGCCTTTGAGACATGACTGGCAAGTGTCATAAGATGAAAATTCAAACGAATTTAAATATCCATCCTTATGCAACTTAGCTAGTCGTGTCGCATTGATGTGACCTAGTCTACAATGCCACAAGAAGGATTCGTTCAGTTCAGAACTCTTCCTCTTGTGTGTGTTTGTTATGCACAGAACTGTTGATTGATTTAAAACATAAATGCCATTACACAACGTGCCTGATCCAACCAACTTTTGGTTACGGAAAATGTTCATAACATTGTCCTGTAATACAAAATTATATCCCTCTTTGCTCAACAAAGAAACCGATATAATGTTGCATATCAGGTTCGGCATGTAATAGCATTCGTTCAGAACCAATGTATTACCAGTTGGTAATGCAAGGTGATATTCCCCGACAGTCTTAGCTGCAACTATTGCACCATTTCCAACTCTTATATCTTTATCACCTTCTCCAAGTTCTCTACCTTTCCTAAGCCCATGTAACTGATTACATATATGGGATCCTGACCCGGTATCTAATACCCATGACGTAGGGCAGATGGAGAAACAGTTCTCAGTAACGAACACACCCGAAGAAAATGCATCAACATGTACTTTCTTCATTCGGGTAGCATGGGAATCCTGGTATTCCCCTATGTCCTGTTCATTCCTATAACTCTTACAAGAAAGAACGGAACCAACGTTCCCCAGCACAGTATAACATGCGGGTTCAGTCAATACATCTATATTATTATCTTTATTAGGGCATGACATGGTCGCTACCTGGAGAGAGAGAGAAGAAAACACTTTAGCGTATGCTCTTGCAAGATCAGATTGGTTATTATCTTATCTAATCAGGATGGCTCCCACTGGTTTTTATCAAATCTTCCTTCAAACCCTAAAAGGAAAGACTAGCCGGGATTAATTACACACTACAAGTTCGTCGATCTTTCAGCCAGGCCAGTGTCGGTACTTTGAGGGAGGTCCCCCGTGCTTTCGCACGAACCTAATTAATGTAAACCTCGTTTTCCCAGAGGCGTAACCCCGTTGACACCTTTCTAAACACCTACTTGATCGGCTAATTGTAATGTGTAAAACTCTCCCAGGAGTAACTCTTACTCGCAGTGGGTATCGGGATCCAACTATCTCATAGAAGGTATGCAATCTCATTGCAAATTTCAACACTTGAAATTCCCGATAATATTTTGCTCTTAGCGTCCTATGACCTTGACGCAGGCCAACAAACCATAGTGCGCTAGTCAAGTTCAACCCGTCATTTCCTGATTGAATTAAACCCACCCGTACGACCCTTGACGCAGGCCAACAAAGTCGCACGACTACCCTAATCCAATCTGCATCATATGCATAAACAGATAAATACTAGTTAGCTACCGCACACTACGCCTTGACGCAGGCCAACAAACGTAGCACGAATACTAACTACTACTTATCTGAAATGACGGAGGGCTACGACAGATTTTTCTGAAAACCTATTGCGTAATGAACTTGATATCGTTGTAGAATCAAATGAAGTTCTGAAATGGAGTGATTTTGAGGCTTTTCTAGTTTTGCTAAAGGGGTCACTCCCGGTGAAGGGATCGTCGGCCCTTTCCTTGTCGAATGAGGTGCGAAATATATCATATATATCACTGTGCAAAGCATGAACTATAGAAGCAATCAAAAGTCAAACCGAGTATGTAGCATCTGCCAGTTATTGCTAAAGGAGTCACTCCCGATGAAGGGATCTCGGTCCTTTCCTCATCGAGTAAGGTGCAGGGTATATCATATATACCGCTATGCAAAGTAAGAATTGTAGCTACCTGTTTTGTTTAAAATTTGATTCTACAACATCTTAGGTTTCTTTTCTTTCATTAATCACATTAATGAAGTCCCATCATTTAAATACCTAAACATCACAGATAAATACGACGTACACTTATGCCATCCGCATTCGCCTGGATGTCCCCTCATGCACCGTTAGGTTAGGTAACTAACGACAGAGCAGGGCAGGGCTAGTGTGGGTGCAAAACATAAGTAACGTCTATATAATATATCATATATCATATATACTGTATCTATCACAGAACATCACATGATCACATCACAGATATCGCAGCAGAAGAAACATATGAAACATTGGATATACTAGGACGTCCGTGTTTTCAATACGAGCCAGTATAAAACACGGATTCCACGGTCGTGATGAATATCCAATCCCACACCCCTAGACCCCTACGAGAGCGGCAAGCAATAGGTTTTCAGAACTTCATTTGATTCTACAACGATATCAATACGAGCCAGTATAAGACATTCACTTCATGCCTCAGTACCAACGGTCCAGCCGTAGAAGCGTCAAGCCAACGCCTCACATGTGGCACGCCGTACTGCCCCAAACCCGAAAGTTCAAAGGGCAGTTCAAGACGGTCACATAATCGAGTTAAGGTTTGTTGTCTTCTAGAGGGACCATCACGTTACTTGCACTACTCAGAACGTCCTTAAACCACAGAAAAATCCAACACTTGGATATTTTCCGGCAGGGGAAAAGTTGGGTATTTATATCCGGTCGAACTTTTTAACATATTCTAAAATTATCCGGAAAACCACACAGACAAAATTTGATAATCCGATCGAATCTACGATTCCCAAAGCAATCCCAGAATACTCAACTCTTGAGTCAAATTAAAAATTCCCAGAAAACTCAGCATCCTTAAATAGGAATTACTGTGCAAAACGGGGAGGATGACGTCATCATCTGGCCGCGGAACCGCCGCAGGAGCCAGGCTTCTGCCGCGGTTCCGCCGCCGTTTGTACTGTTCATGAGTTAAATTTTGCACCGTAATTCTTATAATTCCCTGCTGAATTTTTTAAGCGTTTTTAATCTGGAAAAAACCCAGTTTTAGAAAAAAGCCCAGAGAGCGTGAAAAAGTTAGGGTTTCGAGTTCGATCGGGTTTCAAACATCGTCTAAGCATCGCCTAAGGCTCTAGCTAGGCTCTGATACCACTGTAGGGTTCCTAGGCACTCTCAAGAGGTCTCACAAGGCATCAACCATGCCAATTTCAAATTTTACGGTGCCGAGAAACCCTAGACTAGATCGTTAACTAGAATTTTAGGCGACAAAGTGAAACTGGTTAACTACTTAACTAAAAGAAAGAGGCTACAACCTTTGTAGATCCGGTTCTCCACTTCCTTAGCTCCACGTAGACGTCCTCTCGCTGTCCGTCTCGAATCCCGGACTCAAGCATCGGCTTCATCGGAGAAATGGGCGGGCAAGGTCGTCGGCTTCGTGCCGAAGAGGATCTACGTCGAGGTTACACAAGATCAAGCTCCAACTTCACCAAGTTGTGAAACTTGTGAAGTAAACACCCTATACTACTTGGCAAGAGGTATAGGATGAAGAAATAAGAGGTGGGTTCACTTTAGAATTGGATTTCTCACTCATTTGCTCAACATGCCATTAATGGTGGCAAGCTTTTTCTTTATCTCATGAAGAAGAAGAAGATGAAGATGATTATGATAAGTCTTTTAAAATCAAAAAGAAAATGAATACTTATCCTAAAGTAAACCATGGTTAGGTGTAAAGAATTGACTAAGGTTAGATGAATGGTTAGGGTTAAGCATGAAGACAAAATGGTCACTTTGGTCAAAGCTTCATGAAGCTTCAACAAGCTTCATGAAGCTTCAACAAGCTTCAAGAATGAAAGCAACCCTTTTGTTTTCTTTTGCCATTTCTTTTTAATCCAAATTAAAAAGAAAGATAAAAGAATGAATAAATAAAAACCCTAACTATTTATTTAACCAAGGTTTAATTCTTTACACTTAACCAAATGAGCAAGTATCATCAAACATGATACAAACATGTGCATAAAAGTATATCACATATACAACTTGCACATCAAGTGAGAAAATCCATTTAAAGTTAACCATGTAGGGTTCCTAGGCACCCTAATGAGGTCTCACAAGGCATCAACCATGCCAATTTCAAATTTAAACGGTGCCGAGAAACCCTAGAACGGATCGTTGGCTAGATTTCTAGGCGAAAAGCAAACTAGTTAACACTTAACTATAAGAATACGGAAATACAACCTTTGTAGATCCGGTCCTCCACCTCCACGGCTCCGTGATGAAGTCATCTCCGCTGTCCAAATCAAAATCCGGGCTCTAGCGTCGGCTTCATCGGAGAAAGAGCGGGCAAGGTCGTCGGCTTCGTGCCGAAGATGATCTACGTCGAGGCATCGCTAGATCATGCTCCACCTTCACCAAGCCATGAAAACTTATGAAGGAAACACACTCTACTACTTGGCAAGAGGTAGAGGATGAAGAAATAGGAAGTGGGCAGACTTTAGAATTGGATTTCTCACTCATTTCCATCAATCACCATTGATGGAGCTTGCTTCTTCAAGTGAAGAAGATGAAGAAGAAGAAGATGAATATTATCATAAGTATATCTCAAAAAGGAAATAATAAGAATACTTATCATAATGTAACCATGGTAATGTGTAGAGAGTTAATCATGGTTGAATGGAATGGTTAGGGTTAAGCATGAGACAAAATGGTCACTTGGTCAAAGTCTTCATGAAGCTTCATGAACAAAACAAAACAAGCCACCATTTTCTCATTTGCTTTTCTTTTTCCAAAAGAATAAATAAATGAATAAAATGAATAAGGAAATAGTAAACCCTAACCATTTCATTAACCAAGGTTTAATTCTTTACACTTAACCAAAAGGCATGTATCATCAAACATGATACAAGCAAGTGCACAAAATCATATCGCATATGCAATGCGCACATCCGAGTGAGAAAATCCATCTTAAGTGAACCGATACTAGTTAATGCAAAGTAATATATCAAATATATATAATTATGCATTAAATCATTAAATCAACATTTGATTTAATGATCTGGTCATATCGCATACAACCGACTAATATCCAATGTATCGGTTTATCGAATCAATCCTTGATTCGATAACTAGGTTATATCGCATACAACCATTCGACACATTCATCGCGAGAATGGAATACGGTATCACATACACGTATTATTCTTGGTCCCGCACATATCTCATATACGCTCCTATTTCGTTTCTCTTGAACCAGGAAACCTCTGTGTAGGACTCTAAAGACTCGTCAATACACCGGCAGCAGATGATGATCATATCAAACATCCACAAGCCGCAAGCGGTCTGCTAAACGTAACGGCCACCCGGGTATTGAGCGATCAGAAGATCGACGAGCAAGCCCGCTCACACTCCTGTGAATCCAACCAGTAACACTTACCGTACAGTCCGGTCTGATCGTCTGATATGTCGCATATCTCATCTAGGGGTGGTAAACGTCAGACCCCAATAGCTCGATAAGTCGTGTCGATATGAGGTCTATAACAATTCGAGAAACTACTGGTAACACTTACCAGTAAATCTCAGCAACCCTGGCCAGGGATTTCCTGTTATAGCCAATCGAACACAGCGCAACATCAACTCCCTATACCGGGAGAGACAAATCCCCTCCTATCGCTTATTGCCTCCATGTGACTCGGGACTGTACCCAAAAACCACCGTTTTGCACGCCCTCTTGGACGTGGTAAGATGGAAATCAAAGCACAGTGGGAACCACACAAGACTCTATGACGATCTCGGGTCAACAGACTACTCTGTACCAGTGTCACCAGAGAACTGCCATCTGACGTGAGGTATAATACCATCTGGGAGTTCTCGGCGAGTCCGTCCAGTGTACCCAGTCTCCACTGAGCACCCGTATATCATCTCTGATGTCAAACACCAATGGATATGGGATCATCCATCGCCCATCTATATGGGTCGAGAAGGTATACGCTAGTCTACTCTGGTATATCGATGCCCCGTCTCGATATACCCACGACTAGGGACTTTGAAGGATGTACTTATAGACTACCATGTCCCCACTAGTATGATCCGCATCATAGTCCAGGTAGTCAAGTACACATCCTAAGGGCTTTACCAACATGTAACAGAGAGACAATCAGTATACACGTTAAGGTAAAGAGTAACCAGATAGCATACTATCATGTCGAGCAAGAAAGTCCTCCCTATATATGTCCCAGCATCCACTACAATATACATCCAATGTACAGTAATGGCCTCTAGGGCATACATACAACTAACAATCTCCCACTTGCACTAGGGCCATCTGTAGCAGTGGTTGTAGTATCTCATACTCAACCATCCCATAAAAGTCTCTCTCTGGGAACAGGCCTTTGTGAGTGGATCCGCTGTGTTGTCCTCTGAGTCTACTCTCCTGACCTCGATCCCCTGGAGATCAACCATCTCCATGATCAGGTGATACTGCCTTAGAATATGTCTGGATCACTGACGGGACCGGCGTTCCTCGGCATAAGCCACAACTCCATTGTCTCACAATGGTAGGAACGTAGTTCATCTCATGAACCAATATACACCCAAACAGCCTCTTCGGTAGCATCTTAAGTAGCGATGTATCCTGCCTTTATCGTCTAGTATGCCACGGTATCTAGCTTGGAACTCTTCCAACATACCGTCCCTTTACTGAGGGTATAGACAATGCCTGTGACTGACATTCAGTCGTCTTTATCTCCCTGGAACACTTCCAGTGATTTTCCCCAGGATCAATTGATACCATCTCACTACAACTAGTGAGAATCCTAACATCCATTTAGATCAATCTCATAGATCCAAAATCCAGGATTTAGGAGGTATCACTTTGATCCTATATGGAGAATCATTGTGATAAGCAGACATTGATCGAGCGTAGCATAGGAAACTTTTTTCCTATCAAGAGTATGTCATCCACGTACTCTTCGAGGATCATCACCATACTCCCTACTACCTTTTTGTTTATACAAGGTTCATCTACCATTTTGATGATGTCAACTTCTTTGACTAACTCATCAAAACAGATGTTCCAACTCCGCGATGCCTGCTTTATCACATAAAACATCTTGCACACGTTTCCGCTGCTCCCACTGTCTACGAAGCCCTCTGGCTGTGTACTTATAGACGTTCTCTTCTAAAACATCATTTAGAAAAGCAGTCATGGCACCCAACCGCCAGATATCGTAGTCATGGTATGTAGCCGTGGCAAGTAGGATCTGGATGGACTTAAGCATAGGCACTGGAAAAAGGTTTCATCATTATCCACGCCTGGTCAATGACGAAAACCTTTAACAAGTCTAGCTTTGAAAGTCTCAACCTTTCCATCTACACCAAGTAATCTTCTCAAGATATACTTGCTCCTGATGGGGATTTAACCCTTCAGATATAGCAACCAAAGTCCATACTTTGTTGGTATACATGGATTCCATCTCAGTTCACTAAGCATCCAGCCATTCTTACAGAGTCCCACTCCTGATGGCCAGCTCGAAACTAGTTGGGTCATTATCTCATGATGCAATCCTTGCTCCCACTGTCATAGAGAAACCGAAGTGTCTCTCAGGTGGGTGAGGAACCCTACTAGATCGGCGGAGAGGCTGAGGTTCGTTGGAATCTACTGAATCCTTTGGTTCTACCAAATCATCTGCTATAGTTTGCATAGCTGGAACCTTTCCAGTTCTACATAACAGACCTTGCCTCGAGCTTGTCCGGAGTTTGCTTTTAGACATAGGCCGGACAACCCCAAATCTTAACTAGCTTAAGACATGGGCTCTTCCCATACCATATCTCATATGGAGTGGTAGGCAACTGATTTGATTCGAACCTAATTCAATAGGTATGCAGCTTCTCAAGTGCATAACCCCCAAAAAGGAAACAGGTAACTCAGTAGTACTCATCATAGAGCACATCTTATCATATAGGGTGTGATTGCTCCACCCCGATACACCAACGTGCTATGGTGTATTCGGAGGAGTAATGCTGAGAGAGAATCTCATTCTCCTTTAGAAAAGTCCAGGAATTCCGTGCACAAGTATTCTCCTCCTTGATCGCATCAAAGTACATAATACTTTTACCCGTATTTTGGTTCTCTACTTCTAACTTATATTCTGTGAATATCTCAAAAGGTTCGGACTTGTGTTTCAACAGGAACATAGGTCTGAATCTCGAAAGATCATCAGAGAATGTAATGAAGTACAAAGAACCGATCCTGGCATGTGTAGACAGGGGACCTACATACATCAACATGTATCATCCCAAGAGTTCACTAACTCTTTCTCTGTTTCCAATAAACAGAGCTAGTGTCATTATATCTTTGTGACATGACTGGCAAGTTTCACAAGATGTAGATTCAAACTGATTTAAATATGCATCTATATGTAACTTCAGCTAGTCGGGTCACATTGATCTGACCTAGTCTACAATACCTTAAGAAAGATCCGTTCATTTCTGAACTCTTCCTCTTATGTGTGTTCCATATACTAAGAACTGTAATTTGATTTAGAACATCAATGCTTTTAGATAACGTGCCTGAACGGATCAACTTTTGATATAGGAAATGTTCAAAACATTATCCAACAATACAAAATTTTACCGTTTCTTTACTAATAAAGAGACAGATATGATTTTGTATATCAGGTTCGGTATCTAATAACATTCGTTCAGAATCAATGTATTTGTAATACAGGGTGACAGTGACCAACAGACTTGGCTGCAACATTTGCCCCGTTTTCTGCCTCATGAAACTTATCACCCGTTCTCAGTTCCCTACCTTTCTGTAGCCCTATGTAACAGATTAAATATCTGGGATCCTGATCTGGTATCACATACCCAGGACGTAGAGGATACAGAGAAACAGTTCTACATAATGAACACACCCGAAGATGATGCATCAGCATGCACTATCTTCGTTTGGGCGGCACGGGAAATCTGGTATTCCCCAATTTCCTGCTCTGTCTTATAACAATTATAAGTTGGAGCGGGACCAACGTTCCCCAGCTCAGTATAAAAAGCGGGTTCGGTCAATATTCCGTATTATTATCTTGATTAAAGCGTGATATGGTCGCTACCTGGAGAGAGAGAGAAGAAAACACTCAGCGTGCGCTCTGTCAAGAAAAGATTGGTTATTATTTTATCTAATCAGGATGGCTCCCACTGCTTTTTATTAAATCTTCCTTCAAACCCTAAAAGGAAAGACTAGCCGGGATTAATTACACACTACAAGTTCGCCAATCTTTCAGCCAGGCAAGTGTCGGTACTTTGAGGGAGGTCCCCCGTGCTTTCGCACGAACCTAATTAATGTAAACCTCGTTTTCCCAGAGGCGTAACCCTGTTGACACCTTTCTAGACACCTACTTGATCGGCTAATTGTAATGTGTAAAACTCTCCCAGGAGTAACAATTACTCGCAGTGGGTATCGGGATCCAACTATCACATAGAAGGTATGCAATCTCATTGCAAATTTCAACACTTGAAACTCCCGATAATGGTTTTTACCCCTAGCACCTATGACCTTGGCTAAGGTCAACAAATCATAGGTACTAGTCAAGTTCTACCCATCATTTCGTGATTAATTAGACCCACCCACATGACCCTTGGCTAAGGTCAACAAAGCCACATGACTGTCCTAACTAATCGCATCATATGCTGTGTAGGAAGACATCACTTAGCTACCGCACACTACGCCTCGGCTATGGTCGACAAACGTAGCACGGATACTAAGTACTCTACTTCCTAAAATGACGGAGGGTTGCGAATGGTTTTTATGAAAACCTTTAACGCTTTGAACTTGATCTCGTTGCGGAATTAAATGGTTTTTAAATGGAACGTTTTCGAGGCTTTTCAAAAGAACCAGTAAAGCCTGAATCAAAAACTCCTGCAAAAGAAGTAAAGACTCAAAAGAAGGCAAAAGCAGTCATAAACTTCAACTCCTCAGAATCAGAAGATGATGATATGAAAATATTCCTGGAGTTCCAAAAATTCAGAAAAATGCAGAAACAAATGAGAAGCTCAAAATCAAACTCCAAGCATTCATCAGAAGGATCCTCTACTGATCCTATGGGAGGGCCTTGTGCTCAAGACCCTTTCGAATTGTAAAAAAAAAAAAAAAAAAAAAAATTGTGTATATATCTTATCTTTCTAGTGTTCTCTGTAGTGAATGGTGACTACAGCTAGTCCGGAGCAAACGGCTACCGGTAAAGACTTATCAAATCCGTTCAAAAAAGGTTTGCTCCTAACCCAAAAGAGTATGGCTCTCAAACAGCCAATTTACTGGAGAAGTAATTCTCCACAACAACGTCATATGTAGAACGGTTCAAATCTACATGCTAGCCCAACCTCAAACGGTGGTTGGTAAAGGCATATTAAATCCGTTAATGGCTGCGGATTTGCCAAAAATTCGATTACTAAAGATTCCTCTCAAAAGCAAGAAGACAAAAATGTCTACTCAAAAGATGCCAGCTCAAAAGTAAATATTCCTACTCAAAGATGCCAGCTCAAAAGAAGACGAAAAAGGTCTACTCAAAAGAGGCCAGCTCAAAAGTAAAGATTCCTACTCAAAAGATGACAGCTCAAAAGAAGACAAAAGATGTCTAGTCAAAAGCAATGACAGCTCAAAAGAAAAGCAACCATTTTCAAAAGATACTTTCCAAAAAAGAAGAATGGACAGCCACTCAAATAATTGAAGACAGATGCCAGCTCAAAAGTCAAAAGATGCTCAAATAATTAAAGACAGCCAACCACTCAGCTATTCAAAAAAAGAAAGACAAGACAGCACTAAAAGATTCGTGCTGATCCAAAGAGCATTCAAGAGGAGCATTCAAGTCTATTTAAACACAACTCATTCATGTAACTAGACAGAGGTTTTTTGGAGAGGTTTTAGAGAGAGAGTTCACACTTTGTAACTTTACTCTTTACTTCTGTATCCAAATCCTTTCAATTCAAATAAAGATCAAAGCCAGTTCTCATTCCATCTTCTTGTTTACCTTGTTTTATGATCCTGGACCCCTTATGGTATCAGACAAACTTGTGCACCTTTATATGGAATTTTATTAATATCTTGATCAGAATTAATTTGGATGATATCAAGAAATTATATCACCAGAATAACTACTCCAATCAAGTTTTACACACGATTTCAACTCAAATAGATTCCTTATCTACTGATATTAAGGCTATTTCAAAACCAACAAGTTCAACATTCCCTCACAGTACTTCTTTACCACACTTTCAACCAAGAAGTATTCCTAAAGCCTTAGAAAATAAGCTCACGTTTGAAAACGAGTCATTATTATCTAAACTAAATCAAACACTTGATTCAGTTAACAAGAACCTTCCCGGTCCTTCAAAAATCAACAATATTGACACTATAGAAGAAAATGAAGAATCAGATTCCTCATTAGAATCTAATTCCTCTGAAAACTCTGTAGTTCAATTCTCTGAAAACTCTGTAGTTCAATCTTCTGAAAACTCTGTAGTTCAACAAATCAATAAAGTTGAAAACGATATCTTACAAATTAATTCTGATCAAGATATTAATAAAATTAAAAGAGGAAGGAAACCAAATTTCAATAGACCTCGTAAAAATTGGAACAATAATAGAACTAAAGACTACTATCCACAACCTACTCCTCCTGACATTATGTATGAAAGAAAGAAAAAATTCCTTCAAAAATCTTTTTCACAAAAAAGATATTCAAAGAAATATAAAGATGATTCCTTTTCCCCAAAGAAATTCAGGAGATTTAATAGAAAAAAGAATTCAAGTGATTTCAAGTGCTTTAAATGTGGCAAGAAAGGTCATATTGCTAGCAAATGTCGAAGCAAAGGAAAGATAAATAAAATCATTGATGGCATTTCTGATATTGAAGAAAATATCAGAAACAAGTTAAAAGACAGATTGCAAATCTATTCTGAAATCAATTATATTACTGACGATGATAATGGCAATTATGATTCCTCTAGTGAAAGTCAGGATGACTGTCACTGTAAACAGATTAATATGATTAAGTCTTCTATTGATAATAAGAAGATAAATTCCGATACAAAAGAATTCATCTTTGATATGATTCAACAATTACCTGATCCTATCAAACAAAAGGAACTTTTTGAAAGATTAAAATCTTTAATTCTGCAAAAAGATGAGAAGTTTAATATCATTCAACCTTTCAGTATATCAAAAGCTTTTGAAAAATATCCTATGAATCAAACCTCTGGTATTAAGTCAATCTCTACCAGAGAATTGCAAACAGAGATTCATATTCTAAAGGAAGAAGTCAAGTCTTTAAGACAAACTACTAACAATATAGAGATGAAAAATCTCTCTTCAGAAGCTCATATTGCAATTATTCAATCTAGACTTTCCAAAGGAAAAGAAACTTATCTAGAAGAAGAAGAAGAAACACTTATTCCTCCACAAGAAATAAATATTACCCCTACTCAACTTTCAGCTTCTCAATTCATTTCCACGATTGAGAAATTCCAATTCCAAAAATGGTTAGTTCATCTAACTATTTCTATAGGAAACTTCAAACAAACTTTTGTTGCAATGTTAGACAGTGGTGCAGATCAAAGCTGCATCAGAGATGGTCTAATACCAACAAAATATTATAATTTTACTAATGAAGTCCTTATAGCAGCCAACAACTCTCCTCTTCGAATCAAAGGAAAGTTGACAAAGACCGAAATATGTAATCAAAATTACTGCTTTAAACATCAGTTTATTGTAGTGGAAAATCTCAACACTGATATTATCCTAGGCACTCCTTTCCTTACTCAAATTTACCCTTTTGTTGTTGATAACAAAGGTATCAGCACTAACATTATGGGTAATACTATACATTTCAGATTCCTGATTCCTGTTCGACAAAAGGAGTTAAATGCTTTGCAAAATAACTCCATTTATCAACATATCAACCTTATTCAAAGGAAGCAGAATAAGATAAATTTTCTTAAAGAAGATTTGTCTTATGCTCAAATTGAAGAGCACCTACAATTACCAAACACAAAACAAGAAATTCAACAATTAGAAGATCTATTCAAAAGAGAAGTCTGTGCAGATCTTCCTAATGCTTTTTGGGAAAGAAAGAAGCACATCGTTGAATTACCATATGAAAAGGAATTTTCAGAAAGAAATATTCCTACAAAGGCAAGACCCATTCAAATGAATCATGATCTATTAGAAGTTTGTAAAAAGGAAATTCAAACTCTTTTAGATAAAGAGCTAATACGGCCATCCAAATCACCTTGGAGCTGTGCAGCATTTTATGTCATAAATCAAGCAGAAAAGGAATGTGGTGTCCCTAGGCTTGTTATTAATTATAAACCTCTCAACAAAGTTCTTCAATGGATTCGTTACCCTATTCCAAATAAAAGAGATTTATTAAAACGATTAAGTATTGCAAAAATCTTTTCAAAGTTTGACATGAAATCTGGCTTTTGGCAAATTCAAGTTGCTGAAAAAGACAGATACAAAACCGCCTTTACTGTACCCTTTGGCCATTACGAATGGAATGTAATGCCTTTTGGACTCAAAAACGCCCCTTCAGAATTCCAAAGGATAATGAATGACATTCTGAATCCATATTCAAAGTTTATGATTGTTTATATTGATGATGTATTAGTTTTCTCTGAAAACATTGATCAACATTTTAAACATTTAAAAACTTTCTTATATACTATAAAGAAAAATGGCTTAGTTCTTTCAGCTACAAAAATGAAATTATTTCAAAACAATATTCGTTTTCTTGGACATTTCATAAATCAAGGTACTATTATTCCTATAAATCGAAGTATTGATTTTGCTGATAAATTTCCTGATGAAATTAAAGACAAGACTCAACTCCAAAGATTTTTAGGTTGTTTAAACTATATTTCTGATTTTATTCCAAAGATGAGACAAACTTGTACACCTTTATTTCAACGACTTCAAACAAATCCTCCACCTTGGACTTCGATTCATACAGGTATTGTTAAACAAATCAAAAGAACTATTCATTCTTTACCTTGCATTAATATTCCTCATCCTGATGCTTTCATGATTGTTGAGACTGATGCTTCAAATATTGGTTACGGTGGTATTTTAAAACAACGGCTACCAAACTCTTCAAAAGAAGATCTAGTCAGATATCACTCTGGTGTCTGGTTAGGACCTCAGAAAAATTACTACACTATTAAAAAGGAAATGCTTTCAATTGTTAATTGTATTTTAAAATTTCAAGATGATCTTTTCAATAAAAAATTTCTCCTTAAAATAGATTGTCAATCTGCAAAATTCATTTTAGAAAAAGATGTAAAAAATCTAGTTTCAAAACAAATATTCGCTAGATGGCAAGCTTTACTTTCTGTCTTTGATTTTGATATTCAATATTTAAAAGGTACTGACAATTCATTACCAGACTTTTTGACTAGGGAATTTCTTACAGGAAAAAATGGGTGATCCCAATTCAAAAGTTCGCACTTCAAAGGATTATGAGATGAAAAAATTAACAACAGCAACTTCATCAACAAACAAATTCCATATTCTCCAAGATTTCCCTGCTCTGACTTACTCATCAGTAGTAGAAAGCAAGAAACCTCAAAATTCAACTCCACAAGTTCAAACTTCTCCAAAAGATCAAGACAGCCCATATTTCACAAAATCTGGTGTTCAACACATCTGCTTGACCACCTTCAAAGAACCTCCCCACTACAACACACTTCAAATCTACACTCATCAATTATTCCCGCCGAACTCCTTTTGGCTGGATGATCCCCTCAAAACTCAACAATTCTATGAGTTGATCTTAGTTGACTCTGGGTCAGCTGAAATCACTCATACTCCTGATAGAAAAACTCCTTCACTGATTTCTTATTCAAAATGTGTCATAAAGAAGGTTATTCTACCAAATGAATGGTCCAGCATCTGGACTACAAAAGAATTCTCAATTACTTACGTTCCCAAAGGTTATACATACCAAGACTATCAAATGGCTTGGTTTCGAACCTTATTCTATAGGCCATTCAATCATTCATGGTTCCTTACTATCCATTCAAATTGTGCTGACAATATTCCTATCTGGTTCTACGAATGGTGGCTACGTTTTGGCCCCGTTCCAGACATACTTCCACCTATTGTTCTAAAGGCCTTTCAAACTTGGGTCCAAAGAACAGGAGGTGAACATTTCAAAAAAGCCCTCCTATTCCACAAATCCTTCAAAGTCCCATGGATATTTTGTTGGACATTTACATTATTCAAACACTACAACGGTGACTACCCTCTCAGTCTGGGTAGAGAATTCAAAGTCAAATGGTGGACCCGTTACACTCAAGATTACTGCAATGAGAAGGCAGTGGTGCATTACATTCAAACGGGAAAGAAACTTCAACAAGAAATTCAGCAATTAGAAGATCTATTCAAAAGAGAAGTCTGTGCAGATCTTCCTAATGCTTTTTGGGAAAGAAAGAAGCACATCGTTGAATTACCATATGAAAAGGAATTTTCAGAAAGAAATATTCCTACAAAGGCAAGACTCAAAAGAAGGCAGATTTGTCTTATGCTCAAATTGAAGAGCACTTACAATTACCCAACACAAAACAAGAAATTCAACAGTTAGAAGATCTATTCAAAAGAGAAGTCTGTGCAGATCTTCCTAATGCCTTTTGGGAAAGAAAAAAGCACATCGTTGAATTACCATATGAAAAGGAATTTTCAGAAAGAAATATTCCTACAAAGGCAAGACCCATTCAAATGAATGACATTCTGAATCCATATTCAAAGTTTATGATTGTTTATATTGATGATGTATTAGTTTTTTCTGAAAACATTGATCAACATTTTAAACATTTGAAAACTTTCTTATATACTATAAAGAAAAATGGCTTAGTTCTTTCAGCCACAAAAATGAAATTATTTCAAAACAATATTTGTTTTCTTGGACATTTCATAAATCGAGGTACTATTATTCCTATAAATCGAAGTATTGATTTTGCTGATAAATTTCCTGATGAAATTAAAGACAAAACTCAACTCCAAAGATTTTTAGGTTGTTTAAATTATATTTCTGATTTTATTCCAAAGATGAGACAAATTTGTGCACCTTTATTTCAACAACTTCAAACAAATCCTCCACCTTGGACTTCGATTCATACAGGTATTGTTAAACAAATCAAAAGAACTATTCATTATTTACCTTGCATTAATATTCCTCATCCTGATGTTTTCATGATGGTTGAGACTGATGATTTAAAAGGTACTGACAATTCATTACCAGACTTTTTACAGGAAAAAATGGGTGATCCCATTCAAAGGTTCGCACTTCAAAAGACTATGAGATGAAAAAATTAACAACAGCAACTTCATCAACGAACAAATTCCACATTCTCCAAGATTTCCCTGCTCTGACTTACGCATCAGCAGTGGAAAGCAAGAAACCTCAAAATTCAACTCCACCAATTCAAACTTCTCCAAAAGATCAAGACAGTCCATATTTCACAAAATCTGGTGTTCAACACATCTGCTTGACCACATTCAAAGAATCTCCCCATTACAACACACTTCAAATCTACACTCATCAATTATTCCCGCCAAACTCCTATTGGCTGGATGATCCCCTCAAAACTCAACAATTCTATGAGTTGATCTTAGTTGACTCTGGGTCAGCTGAAATCACTCATACTCCTGATAGAAAAACTCCTTCACTGATTTCTTATTCAAAATGCGTCATAAAGAAGGTTATTCTACCAAATGAATGGTCCAGCATCTGGACTACAAAAGAATTCTCAATTACTTACGTTCCCAAAGGTTATACATACCAAGACTATCAAATGGCTTGGTTTCGAACCTTATTCTATAGGCCATTCAATCATTCATGGTTCCTTACCTTCCACTCAAATTATGCTGACAATATTCCTATCTGGTTCTATGAATGGTGGCTACGTTTTGGCCCCGTTCCAGACATACTTCCACCTGTTGTTCTAAAGGCCTTCCAAACTTGGGTCCAAAGAACGGGAGGTGAACATTTCAAAAAGGCTCTCCTATTCCACAAATCCTTCAAAGTCCCATGGATATTTTGTTGGACATTTACATTATTCAAACACTACAACAGTGACTACCCTCTCAGTCTGGGTAGAGAATTCAAAGTCAAATGGTGGACCCGTTACACTCAAGATTACTGCAATGAGAAGGCAGTAATACATTACATTCAAACAGGGAAGAAACTTCAACAAGAAATTCAGCAAATTCCAAAAGAACCAGCAAAACCTGAACCAAAAACTCCTGCAAAAGAAGTGAAGACTCAAAAGAAGGCAAAAGCAGTCATAGATTTCAACTCCTCAGATTCAGAGAATGATGATATGAAGATTTTTCTGGAGTTCCAAAAATTCAAAAAAATGCAGAAACAAATGAGAAGCTCAAAATCAAACTCCAAGCATTCCTCAGAAGGATCCTCTACTGATCCTATGGGAGGGCATTGTGCTCAAGACCCTTTCGAATTGTAAAAAAAAAAAAAAAAAAAAAAGTATATGTATATTATCTTATCTTTCTAGTGTTCTCTTCTCTGTAGTGAATAGTGACTACAGCTAGTCCGGAGCAAACGGCTACCGGTAAAGACTTATCAAATCCGTTTTAAAATGGTTTGCTCCTAACCCAAAGGAGTATGGCTCTCAAACAGCCAATTTACTGGAGAAGTAATTCTCCACAACAACGTCATATGTAGAACGGTTCAAATCTACATGCTAGCCCAACCTCAAACGGTGGTTGGTAAAGGCATATTAAATCCGTTAATGGCTGCGGATTTGCCAAAAATTCGATTACTAAAGATTCCTCTCAAAAGCAAGAAGACAAAAGATGTCTACTCAAAAGATGCCAGCTCAAAAGTAAAGATTCCTACTCAAAGATGCCAGCTCAAAAGAAGACGGAAAAGGTCTACTCAAAAGAGGCCAGCGCAAAAGTAAAGATTCCTACTCAAAAGATGCCAGCTCAAAAGAAGACAAAAGATGTCTACTCAAAAGCAATGACAGTTCAAAAGAAAAGCAACCATTTTCAAAAGATGCTTTCCAAAAAGAAGAAGGGATATGGACAGCCACTCAAATAATTGAAGACAGACTCAACTATTCAAAAAAGAAGGACAAGACAGCACTAAAAGATTCGTGCTAATCCAAAGAGCATTCAAGAGGAGCATTCAAGTCTATATAAGCACAACTCATTCATTTAACTAGGCAGAGGTTTTTGGAGAGAGAGTTCACACTTTGTAACTTTACTCTTTACTTCTGTATCCAAATCCTTTCAATTCAAATAAAGATCAAAGCCAGTTCTCATTCCATCCTCTTGTTTACTTCGTTTTATGATCCTGAACCCCTTATGGTATCAGAGCCAAGTGTTCTAGTAATTCCACTCTTCGTTGAGAGCAACAAGTGACCTATTCATAGTGACTATCCTGAGCGTTGGTAAGACGTTGGTAAGCTCGTGAATCCGTTGGTAAGCCCGATAGAGTGCGTGGTGTTCCCGGTGGAGTGTTCCCGTTGTTCCCGGTCAAGGTATGATCTGTGTTTAGTTCATAAAATTGCTATTGATGATGGCTAGTTTTATTAGAAAACTTTTCTCTGGTTCTGGAAGTAATTCAGGACACATAATACAAAGCAAAGAAGAGATGATTAATGAGGATTTTTCAAACTGGACTATTCCTAATGAAAATATTGAAAATATTTATAAAATTGGTACCTTTGATTTCAAAAGCGCTTTTAGCGTAAAAATTCATGAAGAGACTTTAAACATTCAAAATAAATTCCAATCAATTCCTCTTTTATCTCATATTTCTCTACAAAAATATTTAGAAAAAGGATTTCGTTATATTCATTTTGGTATGATTCAAGTAGCAGTCAAACCACTTGCTCATATTGGCATAGACATTCCTGTTTACATGGCTTTACGTGATAAACGTTTGCGAAGATACAAATCGTCAATTTTAAGTATGATTCAAACTAATATTTGTAATGGTCCTATTTATTTTAATTGCATTCCTAATTTTCCTGTTTCAATAACTGATCCTTTAATTATGAATTCCTTAATTCTTGATGTTCATCTGCAAGGAGATGAATTTGAAAAACTTGCAGAACAATTTGTAATTATTTATCGCATTTATTTTCGATTAATGAGTTCTGCTATTAATCCCAAATGCAAATTAGTTAATAACTTTACTGATGAGACAATACTATTACAAATTGATGCTGACTATTCAAAGACCTTTGTTCCTAAACGTTTGAAATGGAATGAAATTACCATTCCAGAAGCCTTTCAAATAGATGTTCCTCAGAGACCAAGAAATCTCGAGAGAACAGAAATTCAAGAGATAGTTGAAGAACAAGATGGTACAGTCCTGGTTCGTTTCAACTCACTCAATGAAAATAGGACATCCATCAGACCCTACTCTATTCCTAGAAATTCATTTAGAGAATCTAGATCTTTCATAATAGAAACTCCTTATACTCAAGAAGATCCTTCAGTAAGGATTCACAATCGAACACCTATTCCTGACATTTCAAATGAACTCAATTTTTCTCCTAATAATTCTCCTAATTCCAGTCAGATGCATGGAGAATTCCACGGTATTACTAGAACGCTTTGAACTTGATTTCGTTATATTCATTTTGGTATGATTCAAGTAGCAGTCAAACCACTTGCTCATATTGGCATAGACATTCCTGTTTACATGGCTTTACGTGATAAACGTTTGCGAAGATACAAATCGTCAATTTTAAGTATGATTCAAACTAATATTTGCAATGGTCCTATTTATTTTAATTGCATTCCTAATTTTCCTGTTTCAATAACTGATCCTTTAATTATGAATTCCTTAATTCTTGATGTTCATCTGCAAGGAGATGAATTTGAAAAACTTGCAGAACAATTTGTAATTATTTATCGCATTTACTTTAGATTAATGAGTTCTGCTATTAATCCCAAATGCAAATTAGTTAATAACTTTACTGATGAGACAATACTATTACAAATTGATGCTGACTATTCAAAGACCTTTGTTCCTAAACGTCTGAAATGGAATGAAATTACCATTCCAGAAGCCTTTCAAATAGATGTTCCTCAGAGACCAAGAAATCTCGAGAGAACAGAAATTCAAGAGATAATTGAAGAACAAGATGGTACAGTCCTGGTTCGTTTCAACTCACTCAATGAAAATAGGACATCCATCAGACCCTACTCTATTCCTAGAAATTCATTTAGAGAATCTAGATCTTTCATAGTAGAAACTCCTTATACTCAAGAAGATCCTTCAATAAGGATTCACAATCAAACACCTATTCCTGACATTTCAAATGAACTCAATTTTTCTCCTAATAATTCTCCTAATTCCAGTCAGATGCATGGAGAATTCCACGGTATTAATGTTATCACTAAAGTTGGTGTTAAGATTGATATTGAAGAACTTGAAAAAGATTTCAAAGAAGAATTAGAATACTACACATGGTATTCTAAGCTAGATGCTTACTGTCAAGCTAAGATTCGACTTCAATGGATAAAAGATATTCAAAAATATCATGCTCCCTTTCATTTTGAAAACTGGTTAGAATTTTATTTCACAAAAAATGAAATTTCTGAACCATTCAAAAAATCTGCTATTAATGTACAAACAAGTTTGTACAAGAAATGGCAACTTCAAGATGGCACTACTATTACTGCTATCACTCCTCCCTTACAGACCTTGAAACTCCATTCCAAAGAAGGAGAAGTCATAGCTACACCTTTCAAAAAGGGTCGTGAAAGTATTGACCCTAGAGGAAATGATCAAGTTAATTTGGATGATATTAAGAAATTATATCACCAGAATAACAACTCCAATCAAGTTTTACACACGATTTCAACTCAAATAGATTCCTTATCTACTGATATTAAGGCTATTTCAAAACCAACAAGTTCAACATTCCCTCACAGTACTTCTTTACCACATTTTCAACCAAGAAGTATTCCTAGAGCCTTAGAAAGTAAGCTCACATTTAAAAACGATTCATTATTATCTAAATTGAATCAGACACTTGATTCAATCAATAAGAACCTTCCCGGTCCCTCAAGAATCAACAATATTGATACTATAGAAGATAAGGAAGAATCAGATTCCTCATTATCTTCTGATTCATCTGACAACTCTGAAATTCAACATATCAATAATGTAGAAAACGATCAGACGCTTGATTCAATTAACAAGAACCTTCCTGGTCCTTCAAAAATCAACAATATTGACACTATAGAAGAAAATGAAGAATCAGATTCCTCATTAGAATCTAATTCCTCTGACAACTCTGAAGTTCAACCTCTGAAAACTCTGTAGTTCAACAAATCAATAAAGTTGAAAACGATATCTTACAAATTAATTCCGATCAAGATATTAATAAAATTGAAAGAGGAAAGAAGCCTAATAATTTCAATAAAACTCGTAGAAATTGGAACAATAGTAGAACTAAAGACTACTATCCACGACCTACTCCTCCTGACATTATGTATGAAGAAAGAGCAAAATTCCATACGAAAGATTATGATGGAAATTCCATTTACGAATGGAATATTGATGGAAAAAGTGAGTATGAAATTCTCAACACATTACAAGAAATGGGTATGGCCAAATTAGCATACAAAATGAAAAGATGTTCTGAACAAGATATTGCGAGTTTATTCATAACTGGTTTTACTGGACAGTTAAAGTATTGGTGGGACAATGCTTTGACCTTGCAAGACAAAACAACAATTCTTGAGCATACTATAGACGTAGAAAATGCCCAAGGAGAAATTACTACCCAAAACGATTCAAGTGATTTCCTCATAGTTACCATAGCTATGCACTTTGTAGGAAATCCTCAGGAAGAATTAGCTTCTTCAAAGATATTCCTTACTAACATTAGGTGTCCAACACTTAGTGACTTCAGATGGTACAAAGACATGTTTTTGACTCATGTTCTTAAACGAACAGACAGTACTGCACCATTCTGGAAAGAAAAATTCATTACTGGTTTACCAACCCTGTTTTCCCAAAGAATTATGATTAATTTACAAAAGGAAATGGGAACAGAACAGATTGATTTCACTTCAATGACCTTTGGTCAACTCTTTGCTTTTGTCAAAAAAGAAGCCCTTGCAGCTTGCCAAGAACTCAAATTCCAAGCTAAATATGGCAGTAAGAGAAAAGAAATGGGATCTTTCTGTCAAGCTTTTGGAATTACTGGAATCAGTGCTCCTTCCACTGAAAGAAAGAAAAAATTCCTCCAAAAATCTTTTTCACAAAAAAGATATTCAAAGAAATATAAAGATTATTCTTTTTCCCCAAAGAAATTCAGGAGATTTAATAGAAAAAAGAATTCAAGTGATTTCAAGTGCTTTAAATGTGGCAAGAAAGGTCATATTGCTAGCAAATGTCGAAGCAAAGGAAAGATAAATGAAATCATTGATGGCATTTCTGATGTTGATATCAGAAACAAATTAAAAGAAAGATTGCAAATCTATTCTGAGATCAATCATATTACTGACAATGATAATGGCAATTATGATTCCTCTAGTGAAAGTCAGGATGACTGTCACTGTAAACAGATTAATATGATTAAGTCTTCCACTGATAATAAGAAGATAAATTCCGATACAAAAGAATTCGTCTTCGATATGATTCAACAATTACCTGATCCTATTAAACAAAAGGAACTTTTTGAAAGATTAAAATCTTTAATTCTGCAAGAAGATGAGAAGTTTAATATCATTCAACCTTTCAGTATATCAAAAGTTTTTGAAAAGCATCCTATGAATCAAACCTCTGGTATTAAGTCCATCTCTACCAGAAAATTGCAAACGGAGATTCATATTCTAAAGGAAGAAGTCAAGTCTTTAAGACAGACTACTAACAATATAGAGATGAAAAATCTCTCTTTAGAAGCTCATATGGCAATTATTCAATCTAGACTTTCCAAAGGAAAAGAAACTTATCTAGAAGAAGAAGAAGAAACACTTATTCCTCCACAAGAAATAAATATTACCCCTACTCAACCTTCAACTTCTCAATTCATTTCTACGATTGAGAAATTCCAATTTCAAAAGTGGTTAGTTCATCTAACTATTTCTATAGGAAACTTCAAACAAACCTTTGTTGCAATGTTAGACAGTGGTGCAGATCAAAGCTGCATCAGAGATGGTCTAATACCAACAAAATATTATAGTTTTACTAATGAAGTTCTTATAGCTGCCAACAACTCTCCTCTTCGAATCAAAAGAAAGTTGATGGTAATTTCATTCCATTTCAGACGTTTAGGAACAAAGGTCTTTGAATAGTCAGCATCAATTTGTAATAGTATTGTCTCATCGGTATAGTTATTAATTAATTTGCATTTGGGATTAATAGCAGAACTCATTAATCTAAAGTAAATGCGATAAATAATTACAAATTGTTCTGCAAGTTTTTCAAATTCTTCTCCTTGCAGATGAACATCGAGAATTAAGGAATTCATAATTAAAGGATCAGTTAATGAAACTGGAAAATTAGGAATACAATTGAAATAAATAGGACCATTACAAATATTAGTTTGAATCATACTTAAAATTGATGATTTGTATCTTCGCAAACGTTTATCACGTAAAGCCATGTAAACAGGAATGTCTATGCCAATATGAGCAAGTGGTTTGACTGCTACTTGAATCATACCAAAATGAATATAACGAAATCCTTTTTCTAAATATTTTTGTAAAGAAATATGAGATAAAAGAGGAATTGATTGAAACTTGTTTTGAATGTTTAAAGTCTCTTCATGAATTTTTACGCTCAAAGCGCTTTTGAAATCAAAGGTACCAATTTTATAAATATTTTCAATATTTTCATTAGGAATAGTCCAGTTTGAAAAGTCCTCATTAATCATCTCTTCTTTGCTTTGTATTATGTGTCCTGAATTACTTCCAGAACCAGAGAAAAGTTTTCTAATAAGACCAGCCATCATTAATAGCAATTTTATGAACTAAACACAGATCATACCTTGACCGGGAACAACGGGAACACTCCACCGGGAACACCACGCTCTCTTCGGGCTTACCAACGGATTCACGAGCTTACCAACGTCTTACCAACGCTCAGGATATTCACTATGAATAGGTCACTCGTTGCTCTTAACAAAGAGTGGAATTACTAGAACACTTGGCTCTGATACACCAACATGCTATGGTGTATTCGGAGGAGTAATGCTGAGAGAGAATCTCATTCTCCTTTAGAAAAGTCCAGGAATTCCGTGCACAAGTATTCTCCTCCTTGATCGCATCAAAGTACATAATACTTTTACCCCTTTTTGGTTCTCTACTTCTAACTTATATTCTGTGAATATCTCAAAAGGTTCGGACTTGTGTTTCAACAGGAACATAGGTCTGAATCTCGAAAGATCATCAGAGAATGTAATGAAGTACAAAGAACCGGTCCTGGCATGTGTAGACAGGGGACCTACATACATCAACATGTATCATCCCAAGAGTTCACTAACTCTTTCTCTGTTTCCAATAAACAGAGATAGTGTCATTATATCTTTGTGACATGACTGGCAAGTTTCACAAGATGTAGATTCAAACTGATTTAAATATGCATCTATATGTAACTTCAGCTAGTCGGGTCACATTGATCTGACCTAGTCTACAATACCTTAAGAAGGATCCGTTCATTTCTGAACTCTTCCTCTTATGTGTGTTCCATATACTAAGAACTGTAATTTGATTTAGAACATCAATGCTTTTAGATAACGTGCCTGAACGGATCAACTTTTGATATAGGAAATGTTCAAAACATTATCCAACAATACAAAATTTTACCGTTTCTTTACTAATAAAGAGACAGATATGATTTTGTATATCAGGTTCGGTATCTAATAACATTCGTTCAGAATCAATGTATTTGTAATACAGGGTGACAGTGACCAACAGACTTGGCTGCAACATTTGCCCCGTTTTCTGCCTCATGAAACTTATCACCCGTTCTCAGTTCCCTACCTTTCTGTAGCCCTATGTAACAGATTAAATATCTGGGATCCTGATCTGGTATCACATACCCAGGACGTAGAGGATACAGAGAAACAGTTCTACATAATGAACACACCCGAAGATGATGCATCAGCATGCACTCTCTTCGTTTGGATGGCACGGGAAATCTGGTATTCCCCAATTTCCTGCTCTGTCTTATAACAATTATAAGTTGGAGCGGGACCAACGTTCCCCAGCTCAGTATAAAAAGCGGGTTCGGTCAATATTCCGTATTATTATCTTGATTAAAGCGTGATATGGTCGCTACCTGGAGAGAGAGAGAAGAAAACACTCAGCGTGCGCTCTGTCAAGAAAAGATTGGTTATTATTTTATCTAATCAGGATTGCTCCCACTGCTTTTTATTAAATCTTCCTTCAAACCCTAAAAGGAAAGACTAGCCGGGATTAATTACACACTACAAGTTCGCCAATCTTTCAGCCAGGCCAGTGTCGGTACTTTGAGGGAGGTCCCCCGTGCTTTCGCACGAACCTAATTAATGTAAACCTCGTTTTCCCAGAGGCGTAACCCTGTTGACACCTTTCTAGACACCTACTTGATCGGCTAATTGTAATGTGTAAAACTCTCCCAGGAGTAACAATTACTCGCAGTGGGTATCGGGATCCAACTATCACATAGAAGGTATGCAATCTCATTGCAAATTTCAACACTTGAAACTCCCGATAATGGTTTTTACCCCTAGCACCTATGACCTTGGCTAAGGTCAACAAATCATAGGTACCAGTCAAGTTCTACCCGTCATTTCGTGATTAATTAGACCCACCCACATGACCCTTGGCTAAGGTCAACAAAGCCACATGACTGTCCTAACTAATCGCATCATATGCTGTGTAGGAAGACATCACTTAGCTACCGCACTCTACGCCTCGGCTATGGTCGACAAACGTAGCACGGATACTAAGTACTCTACTTCCTAAAATGACGGAGGGTTGCGAATGGTTTTTATGAAAACCTTTAACGCTTTGAACTTGATCTCGTTGCGGAATTAAATGGTTTTTAAATGGAACGTTTTCGAGGCTTTTCTAGTTTTGCTAAAGGGGTCACTCCCGATGAAGGGATCGTCGGCCCTTTCCTCATCGAATGAGGTGCGGGATATATCATATATATCACTGTGCAAAGCGGAAACTATAGAAGCGATCAAAGACAAACCGAGGGTTGTAGCATCTGCCAGTTATTGCTAAAGGAGTCACTCCCGGTGAAGGGATCTCGGTCCTTTCCTTATCGAATGAGGTGCGGGATGTTCTATAATGAACACCGCGATGTAAAGCAAGAACTGTAGCTACCTGTTTTTATTTTGAAATTCGATTCCACAACATCAATTAGGTTTATTTTCTTTCATTAATCTCATTAATGAATATCCCATCATTTAAGTCCACCTAACCATCACAGATAAATATAACGTACCCTTATGCCATCCGCATTCGCCTCGCTGTCCCGTCTGCACCGTTAGGTTAGGTAACTAACGGCAGAGCGGGGCAGGGCTAGCGCGGGTGTAAAACATAAGTAACGCCTATATAATATATCATATATACTATATACTGTATCTATCACAGAACATTACATGATCACATCACAGATATCGCAGCAGAAGAAACATATGAAATATTGGATATACTAGGACGTCCGTGTTTTCAATACGAACCAGTATAAAACACGGATTCCACGGTCGTGATGAATAGCCAAACCCACACCCCTAGACCCCTACGAGAGCGGCAAGAAACCCTGCCAATTCTAGAGTTAGGAGACCCGGACTCGACTCTTCGAGTTGGTCTCCCACTGGACTCCAGAACCCGGTTACTTGTGCTCCCCTCCTTGGGTCTATCCTAGTGCGGAAAAGTAAATAATATACAAACGGTGACAACTTCCGCAACCTGTAAGCGCCCCACTAAAAGAATATTACATACAAGTTTTTACATGAATGAAAATGAAAAACACTCATCTCACATAAAAACCCCCGGCTATTCAAACACGACGATCCAATATAACATGTCCAGCAACACATAATATCACATGTCATCAACGTAAGTAAATATGCGCATCCCAATTGTCGTAGACATATAGCAACGAAACCGGCGATATCACATATTACACTTACGGTCACAGAAAAGAAAGTGTAAAACTACAACAGTTGGAATCCGCAACCATCTCAGACATCGCATGCCTGACCAAATGAATTTCTTAGACATCGCATGCCTAACAATTATAAACCCCGCATTTTAGTCTCAAAATCGAAAACTCTTTTCAATATCAAGTCGGGCAATTCAACAAGATTCCCGACATCCTGATCGAATGCTCGTCGCAAACTTCAGTAGACAGCTGCACCCCTGATACCGTCGACGAAGTGCACCAAGGCGGAACACCGCTGCCGCGAGCACCCGAACGGATGCTTTCGGCGACGGGGTTCTCCTACAGTCACTTGGTCGGGGCTATGGAGTGAGGCTGTCTATTAAGTTTACCCGGCGAGTATCCGCGTACGCTACGTGATTGCGACGGACTTTTGATCACATCAAAATTCCGTGGCAACCGATCAAGTGAGACTAAACTGCTATGTTTATAACATTCATTCAGTTATCTCATAACTATTGTGAATTCCAATTATTGTATCCCATTCCAGATAAATAGAAAATGATAAACTTTCCGATCGAACAGTCAAACACCCAAGTTTTCCCGAAACAGATCAACTCTTGAAATAAGTCTAAAAACATTCAGTTCGTGCCTCAGTACCAATGGTCCAGCCGTAGAAGGGTCAAGCCAACGCCTCACATGTGGCACGCCGTACTGCCCCAAACCCGAAGGTTCAAAGGGCAGTTCAAGACGGTCACATAATCGAGTTAAGGTTTGTTGTCTTCTAGAGGGACCATCGCGTTACTTGCACTACTTAGAACGCCGTTAAACTACGGAAAATCCAACACTTGGAAATTTCCCGACAGGGGAAAAGTTGGGTATTTATATCCGGTCGAACTTTTTAACATATTCTAAAATTATCCGGAAAGCCACACAGACAAAATTTGATAATCCGACCGAACATTCGAATCCCCAAAACAACTCAGAAAATAAAACTCTGGAAAAAATATTAAAAATTCCCAGGAAAACCAGAACTGAAAACTAAGAATTAAGGTGCAAATTTCGAAGCACAAAACGACAAAAGGGCCGCGGATCCGCCGCATGAGCCTCCTGTAAGGCCGCGGATCCGCGCCCCCTTTATAGAATCACGCGCTCGAATTTTGCAGTAAACCTTATATCTTCCTGCTGATTTTTCTGAATATTTTTAATCTGGAAAAAATCATGATTTTGAAAATTGTCCAGAGAGCTAATTTTGAGTTGGGTTTCGGGTTCGTTCGGGTTTCAAATTCCGTCTAGACTTCGCTTAAGGCTCTAGCTAGGCTCTGATACCACTGTAGGGTTCCTAGGCACCCTAATGAGGTCTCACAAGGCATCAACCATGCCAATTTCAAATTTAAACGGTGCCGAGAAACCCTAGAACGGATCGTTGGCTAGATTTCTAGGCGAAAAGCAAACTAGTTAACACTTAACTATAAGAATACGGAAATACAACCTTTGTAGATCCGGTCCTCCACCTCCACGGCTCCGTGATGAAGTCATCTCCGCTGTCCAAATCAAAATCCGGGCTCTAGCGTCGGCTTCATCGGAGAAAGAGCGGGCAAGGTCGTCGGCTTCGTGCCGAAGATGATCTACGTCGAGGCATCGCTAGATCATGCTCCACCTTCACCAAGCCATGAAAACTTGTGAAGGAAACACACTCTACTACTTGGCAAGAGGTAGAGGATGAAGAAATAGGAAGTGGGTAGACTTTAGAATTGGATTTCTCACTCATTTCCATCAATCACCATTGATGGAGCTTGCTTCTTCAAGTGAAGAAGATGAAGAAGAAGAAGATGAATATTATCATAAGTATATCTTAAAAAGGAAATAATAAGAATACTTATCATAATGTAACCATGGTAATGTGTAGAGAGTTAATCATGGTTGAATGGAATGGTTAGGGTTAAGCATGAGACAAAATGGTCACTTGGTCAAAGTCTTCATGAAGCTTCATGAACAAAACAAAACAAGCCACCATTTTCTCATTTGCTTTTCTTTTTCCAAAAGAATAAATAAATGAATAAAATGAATAAGGAAATAGTAAACCCTAACCATTTCATTAACCAAGGTTTAATTCTTTACACTTAACCAAAAGGCATGTATCATCAAACATGATACAAGCAAGTGCACAAAATCATATCGCATATGCAATGCGCACATCCGAGTGAGAAAATCCATCTTAAGTGAACCGATACTAGTTAATGCAAAGTAATATATCAAATATATATAATTATGCATTAAATCATTAAATCAACATTTGATTTAATGATCCGGTCATATCGCATACAACCGACTAATATCCAATGTATCGGTTTATCGAATCAATCCTTGATTCGATAACTAGGTTATATCGCATACAACCATTCGACACATTCATCGCGAGAAAGGAATACGGTATCACATACACGTATTATTCTCGGTCCCGCACATATCTCATATGCGCTCCTATTTCGTTTCGCTTGAACCAGGAAACCTCTGTGTAGGACTCTAAAGACTCGTCAATACGCCGGCAGCAGATGATGATCATATCAAACATCCACAAGCCGCAAGCGGTCTGCTAAACGTAACGGCCACCCGGGTATTGAGCGATCAGAAGATCGACAAGCAAGCCCGCTCACACTCCTGTGAATCCAACCAGTAACACTTACCGTACAGTCCGGTCTGATCGTCTGATATGTCGCATATCTCACCTAGGGGTGGTAAACGTCAGACCTAAATAGCTCGATAAGTCGTGTCGATATGAGGTCTATAACAATTCGAGAAACTACTGGTAACACTTACCAGTAAATCTCAGCAACCCTGGCCAGGGATTTCCTGTTATAGCCAATCGAATACAGCGCAACATCAACACCCTATACCGGGAGAGACGAATCCCCTCCTATCGCTCATTGCCTCCATGTGACTCGGGACTGTACCCAAAAACCACCGTTTTGCACGCCCTCTTGGACATGGTAAGATGGAAATCAAAGCACAGTGGGAACCACACAAGACTCTATGACGATCTCGGGTCAACAGACTACTCTGTACCAGTGTCACCAGAGAACTGCCATCTGACGTGAGGTATAATACCATCTGGGAGTTCTCGGCGAGTCCGTCCAGTGTACCCAGTCTCCACTGAGCACCCGTATATCATCTCTGATGTCAAACACCAATGGATATGGGATCATCCATCGCCCATCAGTATGGGTCGAGAAAGTATACGCTAGTCTACTCTGGTATATCGATGCCCCGTCTCGATATATCCACGACTAGGGACTTTGAAGGATGTACTTATGGACTACCATGTCCCCACTAGTATGATCCGCATCATAGTCCAGGTAGTCAAGTACACATCCTAAGGGCTTTACCAACATGTAACAGAGAGACAATCAGTATACACGTTAAGGTAAAGAGTAACCAGATAGCATACTATCATGTCGAGCAAGAAAGTCGTCCCTATATATGTCCCAGCCTCCACTACAATATACATCCAATGTACAGTAATGGCCTCTAGGGCATACATACAACTAACAATCCAATACTAGTTAATGCAAAGTAATATATCAAATATATAATTATATATTAAATCATTAAATCAACACTTGATTCAATGATCCGGTCATGTCGCACATAACCGACTAGTATCCAATGTATCGACTTATGGAATCAATCTTTGATTCGATAACTAGGTTATATAACATACAACCAATCGAAAAATTCTTCGCGAGAATGGAATACGGTATCACATACATGCATTATTCTCGGTCCTGCACATATCTCATATGCGCTCCTATTTCATTTCGCTTGAGCCAGGAAACCTCTGTGTAGGACTCTAAAGACTCGTCAATACGCCGGCAGCAGATGATGATCATATCAAGCACCCACAAGCCGCAAGCGGTCTGCTAAACGTAACGGCCATCCGGGTATTGAGCGATCAGAAGATCGACGAGCTAGCCCGCTCACACTCCTGTGAATCCAACCAGTAACACTTACCGTACAGTCCGGTCTGTTCGTCTGATATGTCGCATATCAAGTCTAGGGGTGGTAAACGTCAGACCCCAGTAACCGATAAGTCGTGCCGATGTGAGGCTCATAACGGGTCGTGAAACTACTGGTAACACTTACCAGCAAATCTCTGATCAGCCCTGGCCAGGGACTTCCCTGTTACGGCCAATCGAGCACAGCGCAACATCAACCCCCAATACCGGGAGAGACGAAACTCCTCCTATCGCTCATTGTCTCCATGTGACTCGGGACTGTACCCAAAGACCACCGTTTTGCACGCCCTCATAGACGTGGTAAGGTGGAGATCAAAGCATAGTGGGAATCACACAAGACTCTATGACGATCTCGGGTCTACAGACTAACCTGCACAAGTGTCACCTGAGAACTGCCATCTGACGTGAGGTATAATACCATCTGGGAGTTCTCGGCGAGTCCGTCCAGTGTACCCAGTCTCCACTGAGCACCCGTATACCATCTCTGATATCAAACACCAATGGATATGGGATCATCCATCGCCCATCTCATGGGTCGAGAAGCGTATACGCTAATCTACACTGGTATATCGATGCCCCGTCTCGATACACCCACGACTAGGGACCATGAAGGATGTACTTATGGACTACCATGTCCCCACTAGTATGATCTGCATCATAGTCCAGGTAGTCAAGTACACATCCTAAGGGCCTTATCAACATGTAACTATAAGACAGTTTAAAGAGACAAGTGTACATGTTAAGATAAAGAGCAACCAGATAGCATACTATCATATCGAGCAAGAAAGTCATCTCTATATATGTCCAAGCATCCAATATAATATACATCATCTGTACAATACTGGCCTCTAGGGTATACATACAACTAACAGATTGACGAAGAGCTAGCTCCCGCTTGGGGATGCCTTCTATCATTGTGCGTATATTATTCATGTTGTACCCCGTTTGGGGCCAGTATTTACAAAGGAAACTCTGCCGAAATTTTCAGAAAAAACTTGGGCTTTTAAGAACGCATAATTCGGCTTATGCTATTAAAACCACTTATCTAAAACTAGTTTTCCATCCTTTATTATTTAAAATAGTTTTAGATTTCTGGGCTTTTGGCTTACTTGAATTAGATGGGGTCCTATAGACTTCATATGAATCAAGGGCCAGTCACGTACCATTTCGGGTCGTGACAGGTAAAAAGGTTGCAACTCTCCAGCCGGCCTCAAATGCTCAATCTTAGCTCACTGACAAGCCAAGTGCCTCAAAATGAAATCCGAAACTTCACTCTTCACCCTTCACCCCTGTCCACCAGTAACCAACTCTCAAGTCACGTTACATCTCGGTAGCACTTGGATGAACACAAAAAGCTGACTGATGTGCCTGCTATAGAACCTCGCGTCTCTACCCATCAGTATCGGGTACACACCATCGAATCCCTAACGTAGCACACACTGGTCATAAATCAAGAACTCCGAATCTTTACCCAGCCAAACATGCTCAAGAATCTCCGACAACGAGCATCGGCGGGCTGTGCCTTACGAAAACGATTAAGTAAAAGTGGACGGGCGTGGACATGAGCAAGCTGTCCCCTCAGTAGATGCGAACTTAACTTTACTCATATGTCGCACAAGAACTGTAAATCTGCAAAAGACCGTCTCCGAACTGCGCATAACTGGAACAAACTACCCCCGGGCCTACGACTCAAACATCAGCTACCACAATCGTCTTGCCACGGGTAATAAAGGATCTCACAATCACAATCTTTCACAAGCTCTATCCAACAACGCTGTCTCAACAATCAAAACCCGCTGCAGGAATATGTACACTAAGCTCTGGTGGTCCGTGAAAATCTGACTCGACTCTCCGTACAGGTAATGTCCCCCAAATCTCCAACGCAAGACCACCGCGGCCATCTCCAGATCATGAGTGGGATAAATCCTACTCGTACTTCCTCCAACTGTCGTTGAGCATAAGCGATAACTCTATCATGCTACATCGGTACACAATCGAGCCCCACTTGTGAAACATCATAATAAACGACAAAGTCGCCCGATCCAAAAAAAGGATAGAACTAGTGCAGTCATCTACCAAGTCCTTCAACCATTGAAAACTCAGCACGCATGCCTCAGTCAAAAGAAAAGAACCCTCCTTCCTTGTCAGTACGGTCAAAGGTGTAGCGATACTCAAGAAATCCTGCACGAAACGGCGGTAAAAACTGGCTAAGCCCAAAAATCTGCGGACTTCTGTCCCTTATCAGGTCTGGGCCAAAGCTGTACGGCCTCGATCTCTCTCGGGTCCATACGAATACCGTCTCCCGTAACCCCATGACTTAGGAAGTCAACGCTATCAAGCCTGAAGGAACACTTCAAGAATTTAGCAAACAGCTAGTGCTCTCTCAACATCTGCAAGGAAATCCTCACGTGCTACTCATATTCCTCACGACTCTTGGAATAGACCAGAATGTCATCAATAACACAACAATACACTGGTCGAGGAATGGCCTGAAGAATCTTGTTCATCACACCCATGAATGCTTCTAGGGCATTGGTGAGTCCAATGACACCACCAAAACTTATAATGCCCGTAGCGTGCACAAAAAGCAGCCTTCAGAATGTCATCACTTCGAACCCACAACTAATGATGACCTGATTCCAAACAAACTTAGAAAAATGTCCCGCACCCTGGAGCTGATCGAAGAAATCGTCAAGCGAGATAAAGGATACCTAAATCCGCACCGTAACTCGATTCAATTGACGATCAATCAATACACAGCCACAAACTGCCGTCCTTCTCCTTGACGAACAGAGTAAGAGCTCCCCAAATGTCATGAACCGAAATGGTACGTGACTAACCCTTGAATCATATGAAGTCTATAGGACCCCATCTAATTCAAGTAAGCCAAAAGCCCAGAAATCTAAAACCATTTTAAATAATAAATGAAGGAAAACTGGTTTTAAAGAAATGGTTTTAATAGCATAAGCCGAATTATGCATTTTTAAAATCCTAAGTCTTTTCTGAAAATTTCGGCAGAGTTTCCTTTGTAAATACTGTCCCCGAACGGGTTACAACATGAATAATATATACATCAATGATAAAAGGCATCTCCAAGCGGGAGCTAGCTCTTCGTCAATCGATGATCACAACCATGCAAGCAATATAATATACAACGCCGAATGACGAGGATCAAAACTCAAAAGAAACTCAAAATCATCAGAAAACCATAATAATACAACGCACGACTCTATGGTCTAATGAATAAACAATTGGTTTTCTAAGTCTGAAATAAATATACAAGTCTGGTTGATGGAGTTTACTAGATACAACTGAATAAATAAAAATACAATGGTGGTCACGATACAAGTGATCCCACCTACCAAAGCAATCACCCGGAATGAAGTAATGTGCCGGCAAACCCGCCAAAGAAAACCTGTACAGCAAAACCTGCAAGAAACTGTGGTACAACGGGGGTGAGTTGCCAACTCGTGAGTGGAAAACATCACATAGCAGAAATTGTATGTATGACTCAATCCTAGGTCAAACGATCGGTAATATATATTCTCAATATGATAAAGTCTGAAGCATGATAAGGTGGCAAGGGTAAACATCTATACATAAGTGTAATACTAAGTGCTCGTGTCAGTGACTCAGGTTGCAACATATCATAAATATGAGGTATTAACAATGTAATCATCATGAAATCAGTGTCAACTATATCATGAAGTCTATAAGTATGTGGATATCATCCAACTATGTAAACAATGTATGTATGCATGTGGATCCCGTCCACGTGTCAACCAATGACATAGCAACATCATGCATGTAAAAGTCATAAATACATATACATGAAAGTATGAGGATATAAATCAACGGGTGTCCCTCGCGACACATCAAAATCATGAAAACTTGAGTGCCTAGCATCGACACTCGAAACATCATGAAACCCGTGTCCAGCAGCGACACGTAAATCCTCATCTACCAGGTGCTGTCACTACGACTGGCCGTGATAGGTACGTATCATACGCTATCTCGAAAACCCGAGTGCCCAGCTTCGACCCTCGTAATTCGACGTATCCATACGTACATAACTCCGGTCGGTATCCCCATGAAAATCGCCGAGTCTAAATACAATCACCGGTAGGTAGTGCTCCCCTGCCAGGCTCACCATCCAACATATACGAGTCTTCTTGCCCCGGGGTACCTCACCGGATCCACCATGTACCCGCAGACGGAGCCTACCGCTCCTCGAATCGGGTTTCACATGACACTCTCAGAACCGAGAAAACACATGCTGGACACATAGAAATATCATATCAAGGGTAACCGGGTTTTAAAACAATGCATACTCTCTTTTGAAATAACCACGGTTCCTAAATCCTGAAATCTTATGGAAACAACATATCTCAATGCGTATAATCATAAAGCATGATGTATGCGACATATAACAGAAATGTAAGCATATCCGTATATCATGCAACATGGAACAGTAATATGCGCATATCGAGGGAAAACCGCTCTTTTAAAATAAATCCAGTTTTAAAATATATCTTGCGGTTCCCAATCTCCAAAAATCAAGCCAGAATCATCTATGTATGTGCAAATACGTATGTATGCAAGTATGGGTGTACAATATGTGTGTACGCAAGTATGAGTGTACAATATGCCTATACGCCAATATGTATGTACAAGTAGTATATACGCAAGTATGAGTGTACAATGTGCCTGTGCGCCAATATGGATGTACAAATAGTATATACGCAAGTATGAGTGTACAATGTGCCTGTGCGCCAATATGGATGTACAAATAGTTATATACGCAAGTATGAGTGTACAATGTGCCTGTGCGCCAATATGGATGTACAAATAGTTATATACGCAAGTATGATTGTACAATGTGCCTGTGCGCCAATATGGATGTACAAATAGGTATATACGCAAGTATGAGTGTACAATGTACCTGTGCACCAATATGGATGTACAAATAGGTATATACGCAAGTATCAATGTACAATGTGCCAATATGGATGTACAAATAGGTATATACACAAGTATGATTGTACAAGGAGTCATATCCTGATGCAACAACCCTACTTTGTAGTGACATGGCAATTATCGATGATGAAGTGTGTGAGCCGGCAAGCAGGTGTACGTGGAGCATACGCATCATCGATAATGGTGCTGGTGTCCTGACAGCATGGGTTTAATATAACATAAATCACAAGTATACAGGCATGCAATGCACTAATAACCACATGAAAATATAGAAATGGAAAGTAAATGCAACAATAAGGAATCTACATGAGTTATACGAGTCATACAGTTTGTCATTTGAAATCACACGAATCGTGGTGATTGGAAAAAAAGGCTACCGTGTTTTTAAGAAAAGAGGTACGTCCTTCGAAATATCCGTAGAATCCCTTGACCTATCTTTTAAAATACTCACGATTCGTTAGGTTTGGAAATAGGTATGACTCGAGCCTAGTCTAACATCTACCAGTAAACTACAGGACTAAAGGATCAGTCTAACCGAAAGGGTAAGGGAAAACCACCTAAGGCTGAGTCGATATATATAAATATAATAGTCGGCGATCCCGCCTCAATAGTATCACATACGATACAATATACAATATGACATTCTCGCGTCAAGAGTGCGGATCTATCATCAATATATAGCTCGTACGGTAAATCCATCGTACGGCATCCCAAATCTGGGTACGGGTCAAATAGCACATTCATCTTATCATTTATCTGGTATCCTTATCATCATATCCCATGAACTGGGGTACTGATCTAAATCTAGTACAAACTGATACTATATATATATATATGCGTGTATGAAAACACACGCCTAAAGGCCTGCTAAAATCTCATGTCGCATCTCACAATACGAAACAAAACATATCACCGATCTCATAGCATCATGCCCAATCGCATCGACACATCTCCAAATACCATATACAATCCTCATCATCCATGTGTAGGCATACGTATATATATATATACATAGTCCCATACCTATGTGTGTGTATATATACATACATATCCCCATATACGCACAAGTATAACAAGGTAAGAATGTGTGCGCGTGTGGGTGTAAACCTCATTCTAGGGTTCGCGACTAAGAAGCTAAACTAAGTTACTTCTAACTACCCTAAACTAAACCATGAACACAAAATCATATCTTGATAATCATCCACGTAACATAAAACACATATATAACCATATATATAAGCTATATTACGAACTGCGGGGGTGCTATACGCCATCCACCCGACATCCCCCGTAGATATAATCTACTCACTTGCTCTTCGCTTGCCGTTGCCGACGTCGCCACACGCTTACTTTTCATCTCGAAGTCCTCGTGGGGGTACCTACACATCATAATGTATCGTGCCGCATTAAAACCCAATTCAAAACCAAAACGACATGCTAAAAGCCTATAGGTTAGAACCTACGGGTTACGCCTTTCAAACCACCAAACAACCCTCGATATCGTCGTACAAACGTCAAGTGATCGAGGTAAAACGCAAATACTAAAATACAGAATCCAAAATATGAAAATATAACCCTGATTCAAAACAGCAACTCATGAATATGGTCCCAGATATTACCCTAACTGAAATTAGCTAATTTTGCATATGTGAGGGGTCTAGATTACAGATACTGGAGTCATGAAACAAACACGAGCCAAATTTCCCCAGGTCTGGCCGCAAATTGCAGCCAGAAGGATTATTTCTGCGGCTAAGGTGAGGGCTTAGGGGCTAGGGTTTCAGTGGGGGTCCTAGGTTGCCTGCATGTATCACTGTCTTTGCTAAATAATTTTCAGGTCACCCGGGTGTTAGCAGAAAACCAAAAACCATCACAATTCTCACAATTTCCGTATCTACAGAATTTCAAAGTTCGTATTTAGGGGTTATGTCTTAGGTTTTAGTCCAATATGATATCACTAAAGGGGGTTTAAGGTCACTACTAATCTCAATTACACATCACAACTCAAGAATTCTCAAACCGTAACTTGGAATTTTCTAAGTTCAATAAACTGCACAATATAGATTCTAAGTTAACATGGATGCAAAGCAAATGGGAAAACTACACTAATGATGGATAAATTACCTCCTTTGGCAACTCAAGAATTTTCTTGAGTTGCCCCAAGTGTCCAAAATTCTTGCTTTCTAGGTCCAAAGTGAAGCTTGTGAGCTTGTGCACATTTTTAGTGAAAGTGAGATGGACTTTTAATGGATTTTTGATGGATTTGTGAGGAGGTAGAGAGGAGAGGGAGAGTGGGAAGCAGCAGCCATGGGAGAGGGAGATAGGAAATATGAAGAAGATGAAGAATGATAAACAAAGGCCATGGTCAATAAAGACCCCTCACACTCTCTCTCATGCCCATACCCCATTTCTATATTCATTTCTTTTCTTTTTCTTTTCTTTTCCTCTCTCTTTTCACTCTAAAACCATGAGAGAATATAAGGAAAAGCCATGATAAGATGTAACACAAGTGTAAAAATGATATGGAGCATGTCATGTGCAGAAAACCGGCTTAATGCGCGATTAGCGATATTTAATCGCGATTAGCATTAAAATAGAATATAATAAATCATAAAATTTCACAATTTACTTAAATCCAATAAAACGCCTTCTTTTTAGTAATTTCTATAATTTTCCAAAATTTTCCCAAATTTATCGGTATTTAATTATACCGCCTTATTAAAATATTCAATATAATATTATTTAATTATAAAACTCCCCAAAAATAATAATTTTTTTTCTGAAATGTTACAATTTTCCCCCCTTAAAGAAATTCGGTCCCCAAATTTAAATTTAAACCCCTCAAATACTAAAACATTTCAGTAAAAAAGTCCAAGTCGTCGGGGCTCTGAAATTATCAATACATAAAACGCATCATAGCGCAATGCATGCACATGAAAAATGAGCAGATAACTCCAAATCAAAACTCCGTCAAGCATCCCGCAATCATCGGAGTCATGGTGAAGACACAAATATCAAATCCAATACGAAAACCAATATGATATAAATCAACACTATACATGTAAACATCTGGAGAAAATGCATGCCAAACCTTTCATGTTGCTGTGCGATGCGCGTATCGCAACACAGTGGCGGACGTCTATTGTAAGAAAAAAACTATATATATACTTATCCTTTATTTAATATGTACGTCCTGCCATTTTTGAAAATAATTTAGAAGGGTTTCCTTGTTTTTAAACGTTTCGTGCCATATCAGACACGTAGGTAAATACCGAGGCTATAGCTCCCCTTTTTGGAAATCCCTTTGATAGCTATCAATGCATGCAAAATATATCTAGGTACTGTCCTCTGACTAGTCCTGCTCAGTACGAAAACAAATAACAAATATCATAAAAACGTATTGCTCCATAAGAAATCAATCCCAAAATGTATATAAGAATACCCTGTGCGTCTAGTTTGCACGGAAATCGAAATTCATGAATGTGCCATACAAGTGCACAGAAACAAAATCTAAGTTCAATGGGTGTGCACGAAACACCTGTCAAAGACAACGGGTGTGCCTAACAACAAATATCAGGTGCATTTGATATGCACGAAGAATCCCGATTTAGTGCTTCTGGTGTGCACCAAAATCGCATATCATAACATGCGTCCAATCATGCGTGAAAATCCAAATCAGGTGCATCCCTCATGCAAAAATAAAATCTAAATCATGTGCATTCAACATGCACGAAATCACGAAATCCAATATCAAGCGCCGAACATGCGCAAAATTCCATCCGAGTGCGTCAAATATGCGCAAGAACCCAATCAGGTGCACAAGGTACATAAAACAAATATCGAGTATCACTATCGAAATCGATGGTATACAACACATTTCAATCCAAATCCAAATCAGGTATACCGTGGTATATAATCTCCTAACCATGTGCATCAGCATGCACAAAAGCAAATCAAAATAATAAAAGTGCATGAAAATTATGTCGTATGCATAAGTCAAATCATATGCATGACCTAGGCATGAAATCACAATCAATATCTCAAATGACATCAAAACGAAGTCAGGTGTAACTGTGGTGCACAAAATATGTATCAATGCACTGCAAAAATATGTGAACTATACCGAGTGCAAAAACCAAATCGAATGCATACCATATGCACAAAATCAGCCCAACTGTGTGAAATCCATGAAATCATAAATATGTGCAGCCAAGGCACAAAACGATATCAAGTGTGATACTGTGCATAAATCATAAATCAACACAACGGTGTATAAAGCATATCTTAAGTGTAATAACTATGCACAAAATATAAATACCCAGTTGGTGCGACCATGGTGCACGAAAACAAATATCATGAAACTCGGTCATTAAAACTCAATCATGCAACTAGATCGCCAAAAATACCGAAATCAAGTATGGCGGAATAGTCCCGCTCAAGCACGTCCTCTAAGAATTTCTGGCCAACTGTCATGGTCACTCATAACATGTCTCGTCAACGATGCCGAACCCTGGCCTGCTGGGTGTGCATAAAATGACCGCTCCAGGGTCCAAGTCTTCTCGTAAATTATTCCAGAAAGGTCCTGTCGAGGTCTCTCCCAAATCTCGTCTCTGTCGAACTGTCCGGAGGTTATCACCCTTTATTATATCTGTTTCTTGTTCCGGAACGGCTGCATACTCATCGCGACTCTTTCTGGAAGATATATCCATATACAACGCCTCTGCATGCGTATCACATCTCTGATGTCGGCGGAGTGGAACGTCATCTCATCAAGATCTTGTACGAACCTCTTACTCCACTTTTCTCTAATGTCGATTGATTCAGACTCGTCTCTTCGTCGCTGCATGGACTGCGCTCTAACGGCTATACTCGTATATGGAGTCTCCCAAGTAATGTATACCATCACATGATATCCGAATGATGTCGAACCTTTCGATTGATTTATCAAAGTTCCATAATCCCCCAAGAGCTCAACATCTTGGGTACAGTTTAATAGTATTCCAGTACATGCCACAGTACCTGTGGACCAACCGTAGAAGGGCAAACCCAAGCCTCACTAATGGCACCGCTGAACTGCCGCAAACCCACAAGTTTCAATGCGTTCTCATAGTCATTATGTCGAGTTAGGCTTTCATTCTTCTAGAGGGTCCATAGCATTACTTACATTTGTCTCTGAATACTTTAAACTTGGAAAATGGGCTTCTGACATTCGATCATCTCTATCGACTCCCAACGTACCTGCGTGAAGTCATCTCTAACTGGAATCAATCAATCTGATGACCTCACAACGGGGTAGGCAACGAATTACATGTCCCAGTCCTTCCTCCACGGGTGACTAGCGATCTCCTATCATATCTTTAAGTACAACTCGTGCGGAATAGCTCCAACATCTGGGGCGATATCTCATCATTCGCAGCAGCAACTGGCTCATCCGTCCGTACGCTGAACAGTGCCCCAATCATCAATTAATCGGTGCATCGACGGTCATCACATTCTGGCTGGCCTCTAGTAGTAGCTTGATCCTCTGGTGCTGATCTGCACGTCCGAGAAATCTCGTAAAAGCGATCCATCAAACGCTCATGGCACGAAAAACACAATAAAATGACGCCTCTATGCAATCGTAAGCCCCTGGAATCACGACGTGGCAAGTCCTCATTCGTGACGAGCTCATGCTGACCGCAACTCTAGCCGTAGCTCTTTCTGCCCGTGTAATCGTGGAAGCAAAACCATAAACCAATATCGATGAGGATAGATCATAGGAATGAATATAATGTTGTGCAAGGAAATGTACATCCTAAGGCTTGTTAAGCGGAGTAGCGTATCGTAAGTATGCCGTGGAACATACACACGGTACGACACTCTCCTTAAGTCACCTACTCCATCAACCAAGGTCAACCTACACGACGAAAGTTCGGGTCTAATACCCCCTCGACTAAGTCTAAGTTCCGTAAGGTCAAGCCTAAGTTCCGAATATATATATACGCTCTAGGCTCCGCATAGTCAAACATAGACTCGAACCAAGGTTAACCTAGCACTCTGATACCAACTTTGTCACGACCCGAAATGGCAAGTGACTGGCTCTTGAATCATATGAAGTGTATAAGACCCCATCTAATTCAAGTAAGCCAAAAGCCCATAAATCTAAAACCATTTTAAATAATAAATGAAGCAAAACTGGTTTTAAAGAAGTGGTTTTAATAGCATAAGCCGAATTATGCGTTTTTAAAATCCCAAGTATGTTCTGAAAATTTCGGCAGAGTTTCCTTTGTAAATACTGGCCCCGAATGGTGTACAACATGAATAATATATATATTAATGATAAAAGGAATCCCCAAGCGGGAGCTAGCTCTTTGTCAATCGATGGTCACAACCACACAAGCAATATAATATATAACGCCGAATGGCGAGGATAAAAAATCAAAGGAAACTCAAAATCATCAGGAAAACCATAATAATACAACGCATGACTCTAAGGTTGTAAGAATAAACAACTGGTTTTCTAAGTCTGAAATAAATATACAAGTCTGGTTGATGGAGTTACTAGATATAACTGAATAAATAAAAGTACAATGGTGGTCATGATACAAGTGAACCCACCTACCAAAGCAATCACCCGGAATGAAGTAATGTGCCAGCAAAGCCGCCAAGGAAAACCTGTACGGCAAAACTTGCAAGAAACTGTGGTACAACGGGGGTGAGTTGCCAACTCCTGAGTAGAAAACATCACAGAGCAGAAATCATATGTATGACTCAATCCTAGGCCAAACGATCAGTAATATATATGCTCAATATGATAAAGTCTGAAACATGATAAGGTGGCAAGGGTAAACATCTATACATAAGTGTAATACCAAGTGCTCGTGTCAGTGCCTCAGATGGCAACATATCATAAATATGAGGTATCAACAATGTAATCATCATGAAATCAGTGTCAACTATATCATGAAGTCTATAAGTATGTGGATATCATACAACTATGTAAACAATGTCTGTATACATGTGGATCCCGTCCACGTGTCGACCAATGACATAGTAACATCATGCATGTAAAAGTCATAAATGCATATGCATGAAAGTATGAGGATATAAATCAACGGGTGTCTCTCGCGACACATCAAAATCATGAAAACCTGAGTGCCCAACATTGACACTCGAAACATCATGAAACCCGTGTCTAGCAGCGACACATAAATCCTCATCTATCAGGTGCTGTCACCACGACTGTCCCTGATAGGTACATATCATACGCTATCTCGAAAACCCGAGTGCCCAGCTTCGACCCTCGCAATTCGACGTATCCATACGTACATAACTCCGGTCGGTATCCCCACGATAACCACCGAGTCTAAATACTGTCACCAGTAGGTACTGCTCCCCTGCCAGGCTCACCGTCCAACATATACGAGTCTTCTTGCCCCGGGGTACCTCACCGGGTCCACCATGTATCCGCAGACGGTGACTACCGCCCCTCGAATCAGGTTTCACATGACACTCTCAAAACCGAGAAAACACATGGTGGACGCACTGAAATATCATATTAAGGGCAACCGGGTCTTAAAACAATGCATACTCTCTTTTGAAATAACCACGGTTCCCAAATCCAGAAATCTCATGAAAACAACATATCTCAATGCGTATAATCATAAAACATGATGTATGCGACATATAACAGAAATGTAAGCATATCCGTATATCATGCAACATGGAACAGTAATATGCACATATCGAGGGAAAACCGCTCATTTAAAATGAATCCAGTTTTAAAATATATCTTGCGGTTCCCAATCTCCAAAAATCAAGCCAGAATCATCTATGTATGTGCAAATACATATGTACGCAAGTATGATATGTGTGTACGCAAGTATGAGTGTACCATATGCATGTACGCCAATATGGATATACATGTAGTATATACGCAAGTATGAGTGTACAATGTGCCTGTGCGCCAATATGGATGTACAAATAAGTTTATACGCAAGTATGAGTGTATAATGTGCCTGTGCGCCAATATGAATGTACAAATAGTATATACGCAAGTATGAGTGTACAATGTGTCTGTGCGCCAATATGGACGTACAAATAGTATATACTCAAGTATGAGTGTACAATGTGCCTGTGCGCCAATATGGATGTACAAATAGGTATATACGCAAGTATGAGTGTAATATATGCCTGTGCGCCAATATGGATGTACAAATAGGTAAATACGGAAGTATGAGTGTACAATGTGCCTGTGCGCCAATATGGATGTACAAATAAGTATATATGCAAGTATGAGTGTACAATGTGCATGTGGGCCAATATGGATGTACAAATAGTATATACGCAAGTATGAGTGTACAATGTGCCTGTGCGCCAATATGGATGTACAAATAGTATATACGAAAGTATGAGTGTACAATGTGCCTGTGCGCCAAAATGGATGTACAAATAGGTATATACGCAAGTATGAGTGTACAATGTGCCTGTGCGCCAATATGGATGTACAAATAGGTATATACGCAAGTATGAGTGTACAATGTGCCTGTGCGCCAATATGGATGTACAAATACGTATATACGCAAGTATGAGTGTACAAGGAGTCATATCCAGATGCAACAAGCCTACTGTGTAGTGACATGGCAATTATCGATGATAAAGTGTGTGAGCCGACAAGCAGGTGTACGTGGAGCATACGCATCATCGATAATGGTGCTGGTGTCCTGACAGCATGGGTTTAATATAACATCAATCACAAGTATATAGGCATGCAATGCACTAATAACCACATGAAAATATAGAAATGGAAAGTAAAGCAACAATAAGGAATCTACATGAGTTATACGAGTCATACAGTTTTTCATTTGAAATCACACGAATCGTGGTGTTTGGAAAATAGGGCTACAGTGTTTTTAACAAAAGAGGTACGTCCTTCAAAATATCCGTAGAATCCCTTGACCTGTCTTTTAAAATACTCATGATTCATAGTTTTGGAAATAGGTATGACTCGAGCCTAGTCTAACATCTACCAGTAAACTACAGGACTAAAGGATCAGTCTAACTGAAAGGGTAAGGGAAAACCATTTAAGGCTGAGTCGATATATATAAATATAGTAGTCTATGATCCCGTCTCAATAGTATCACATACGATACAATATACAATATGACATACTCGAGTCAAGAGTGCGGATCTATCATCAATATATAGCTCGTACGGTAAATCCATCGTACGGCATCCCAAATCTGGGTACGAGTCAAATATCACATTCATCTCATTATTTATCTGGTATCCTTATCATCGTATCTCATGAACTGGGGTACTGATCTAAATCTAGTACAAACTGATACCATATATATATATATATATATATATATATATATATATATATATGCGTGTATGAAAACACACGCCTAAAGGCCCGCTAAAATCTCATGTCGTATCTCCCAATACGAAACAAAACATATCACCGATCTCATAGTATCATGCCCAATCTCATCGACACATCTCCAAATACCATATACAATCCTCATCATCCATGTGTGTGTGTGTGTGTGTGTGTGTGTGTATACATAGTCCCATACCTATGTGTGTGTGTGTGTATATATATATATACATATCCCCAATACGTACAAGTATAACAAAGTAAGAATGTGTGTGCATGTAGGTGTAAACCTCATTCTAGTGTTCGCGACTAAGAAGCTAAACTAAGTTACTTCTAACTACCCTAAACTAAACCATGAACACAAAATCATATCTTGATAATCATCCACGTAACATAAAACACATATATAACCATATATATAAGCTATACTACGAACTGCGGGGGTGCTATACGCCATCCACCCGACTTCCCCCGTAGATATAATCTACTCACTTGCTCTTCGCTTACCGTCGCCGACGTCGCCACGTACTTGCTTGTCGTCTCGAAGTCCTCGTAGGGGTACCTACACATCATAACGTATCGTGCTGCATTAAAACCCAATTCAAAACCAAAATGACACGCTAAAAGCCTATAGGTTAGAACCTACGGACTACGCCTTTCAAACTACCAAACAACCCTCGATATCGTCGTGCAAACGTCAAGTGATCGAGGTAAAACGCAAATACTAAAATCCAGAATCCAAAATACGAAAATATAAACCCGATTCAAAACAGCAACTCATGAATATGGTCCCAGATTTTACCCTAACTGAAATTAGCCAATTTTGCATATGTTGGGGGTCTAGATTACAGATACTGGAGTCATGAAACAAACACGAGCCAAATTGCCCCAGGTCTGGCCGCAAATTGCGGCCAAAAGGATTATTTCTGCAGCCAAGGTGAGGCCTTAGGGGCTAGGGTTTCAGTGGGGGGTCCTAGGTTGCCTGCATGTATCGCTGTCTTTGCTAAATAATTTTCAGGTCACCCGGGTGTTAGCAGATTACCAAAAACCATCACAATTCCCATAATTTCCGTATCTTCAGAATTTCAAAGTTCATATTTAGGGGTTAAGTCTCAGGTTTTAGTCCAATATGATATCACTAAAGGGGGTTTAAGGTCACTACTAACCTCAATTACACATCACCACTCAAGAATTCTCAAACCCTAACTTGGAATTTTCTAAGTTCAATAAACCGCACAATATCGATTCTAAGTGAACATGGATGCAAAGCAAATGGGAAAACTACACTAATGATGTATAAATTACCTCCTTTGGCAACTCAAGAATTTTCTTGAGTTTCCCCAAGTGTCTAAAATCCTTGCTTTCTAGGTACAAAGTGAAGCTTGTGAGCTTGTGCACATTTTTAGTGAAAGTGAGATGGACTTTTAATAGATTTTTGATGGATTTGTGAGGAGGTAGAGAGGAGAGGGAGAGAGGGCAGCAGCATCCATGGGAGAGGGAGAGGGAGAGAGGAAATATGAAGAAGATGAAGAATGATAAATAAATTCCATGGTCAATAAAGACCCCTCGCACCCTCTCTCATGCCCATACCGCATTTCTATGTTTCATTTCTTTTTCTTTTCTTTTCTTTTCCTCTCTCTTCTCAGTCAAAAATAAAACCATGAGAGAATATAAGGAAAAGCCATGATAAAATGTAACACAAGTATAAAAATGATATGGTGCATGTCATGTGCACAAAACCGGCTTAATGCACGATTAGCGATATTTAATCGCGATTAGCATTAAAATAGAATATAATAAATCATAAAATTTCACAATTTTCTTAAATCCAATAAAACGCCCTCTTTTTAGTAATTTCTATAATTTTCCAAATTTTCCCCAAATTTATCGGTATTTAATTATACCGCTTTATTAAAATATTCAATATAATATTATTTAATTATAAAAATCCCCAAAAATAATATTTTATTTTTTCTAAAATGTTACACCAAAGCGAAACACTCGGACGCATAAGTCCCTGTATCTAGTAACTCTGCAGCCGATTCTTAAGCTCCCTAAGCTTCGCCGGCTCATCTGGAACAACGTCGGAAAACTTTCGCACGATAGGAACCCGGTCCAACGAACCCACTGTGGCTCCGTATCACAAATGAAAGCTAAAGAATCCACGACATCCTCTCCTCTAAAGCTGACAAGAGAGAATGGATGAAATCAAGCTGTGAGGGGCGGCACCACAGTCCCCCCTGCACAACAAGAACTGACTTGCCGGGAAAACAAAACCTGACTGTCTTCTCGTGGCAGTCCACAGACGCATAGCAGTAGCTAACCATTCCATGCCCAGGCGAACATCAAAGTCCTACATCTCTAGAAGGATCAAACCGATCGACGAATCTCTATCTCCTACACAATTGGCACCTGACCGAAACACGTGTCGCGCAACCAAAGGATCGCTAACAGTAGTAAACACAACAAACGACTGATCTAGCAAACACAACCCTCGGCCCAATCACGTCACAAAGTGTGTAGAACAAACGAGTGCATAGATCCCGAATTAAATAGACATATGCATCAAAAGAACATACGAATTAAGAATACCTGAAAACTCTGCAGTGGATGCGTGCGCGTCTCGATGAGTAGAAGCAAACGCTCATGCTTTCCTTCTACCCGCAACTGGATGAACTCCTCCTCTGCCATCCTGTACACTCGGAACGAACCCTCCGCGACCATGACCTCTTTGAACAAAAGTCTGACGCGGATCAACAACAGGCGCAAAAGGCGACTCTCCCTGAGATGAAGGTGATACGGTATCATATGGTACAACTGCCTCGCGCTCACATGGCTCAATATAATCTCGAACCCAATGACCCAAACTCCCGCACCGGTAACATCCAGATAAAAACTGCTGACCCTCTTAGGGATAAGAGCTAAACAACTGGCATCGTCCCAAGCCTCTGCTACTCCCACGACGTGAACGAAACCTGTCAGGGCGACTAAGCCTCTTTCTCTGGGCCGGTACACCTGCATGAGCCCTTCTCTGTCCTCGAACTCCCAAAGTCTTGGAAAGACGCACCTCAGCTAATAGGGCTGCGTCTATTGGTACTGTGTAAGTAACACAATGTTGTGTGCTGATCGCAAGGAATAACTGGGTAACAGGGGTGACAACCTCCTGTCGCTGCGCTCGACTGGCCTCAACCAACGACCTCATCGTCTAGCGCAAGTCCTGCATATCTGCCTCAAGCCTAGCGATACGATCTATCGAAGGAGGATCAAACTTCTCCTGTGCAACGAGCGTACCTTCCTGGTCAGTCCTCGCCCCAAAAGAGTCAACTCCGACCTCGGCCCTCGCTGCCTCTCTCTGAGCCCTCATAGTCATCGACGGCATAAAGGCTATAAATGGAAATAGGATTCGATAAGAACACGGAAATCAAATCATAAGGATATGTATCATTGATCAGTCGAAAATATTGCATTTTTAACACATCAATTTCCCTACTATTTGCACTCATCTAAACGTGTTCGGTATGAATATAGCACATATTAGCAAATTGACTGCAAAATACCAAATAACATGTGTTATACATTATAACCGGCATTTTGAGGGAAATTGTGTGTTTATTATTGCACGCACGATCTTCTGTATATCACAACACTTGTCTCGAGAATGTGTGCAGGAAATTCTAGGTAAAAGAGCCGAAACTGTTAAAAGTGCTGAGAAAAATACGCCAAGTCCAAGACTTGTGATCTGGCAGTGAATAAGAAGGAATAAAAATATTCCAGACATCAGAAACATACCATGGGGCCAACATCAAGCAGCACAGGAAAAATCATGCACAGATCATTCCAAACGGCTGCGGATCCGCGGCCGAATGGGCGGATCCGTCGCGGATCCGCGGCCACGTGGACTTGTCATCAGCAGCATCTTTCCCGAGGCTCTCTTCTCAGTTACAAAACTTCTTCAAGCCACTTCGTTCTCCAGAAATCTCCAGAAGCTTCTGTCCTAACTGCCAAGCTTCTTGTACAAGTCAAACACCTTTAAGCTTCTCAAGCAAGCTAGCCAAATCTAGAATGTTCTCCTCAACAACCAAGCTTATCAAAGAAGCTAGCTAACTACCTAAATCTAGAAGCTTCCTTCATAACTACCAAGCTTGAAAGAGAATCTAAACTTAGCTTAGCTTCTAAAGGAAGCTAAACCTAATCAAGCTTCTAAGGGAAGCTAAAGAGGAAGAAGGCTATAAAAGGGGACCCAAGGGCTTCATTCAAAGGTTGTTCAACAATTTCCAACACAAGTTGAGTGACACAAATTGTAACCCTAACCCAAATCCAAATCCAAAATCCAATTCAAGATCACCGAGTACAAAATCAAGCAAGAAGCCATCAAGCCTTTTTGGAGCAAAGTCGATCTTCATCCGAGCAAGTGGTCCAAGACGATCCGCGACTCACGAAGACGATGCGACGCTCAATTCGACGATCTAGTTCTCTCCTCAATTTCTTGTAGTCTTGGAGCGAAGTGTAACGAATTGTTGAATAATAAAAGGTGAAGATCTTTAATCTTACTTTCTTTACATTCTTGCATTGTAGAGTTTCTTGATCTTTGATTCGTTTAATTTCATGATGTTTGAGTGAAAACTCCGCTCGTGGAGGAATCGAGAAAATTGATAGTTGACGATGATTAAATTCTTGCACGATTCTTAAGTCCTATGAGTTTTGTAAACTCTAGTAAATTGAATCATCGACAACCTAGTTTCGAGCGAGATGCTTTCTTGATTGTTTTCGCTCTTAACTAGAGATCAACGATCGATGCTTGAATTTCCTAGAGGCTAGAATTTGAATGAAAATCAACGAAAGGACAAGGGATAGATGATGAAACCCTAGTTTCCACAAGATATCCCTAATTCTCGTTGATCATCATCGATCTAGCAACAAATCACCAATGGATAAGAATACGTAATCACAAGTCTTCATCCTCACTATCGATTCGATCGATTCCTACGAGCCTATCTATAAATCTTGATAACTAATTCAATTTGGACAATTCTTGATTCTCGATTCTTGATCTTTAGTATTTCTTGATAATTAGATTTAGTTCTTTAAAATTCTTGAAACTAAATTTCAAAATTCTTGAATCATTTTCTTTTCTTTCCTTTAATTTTTGACCCAACTAAAACAAATACGAGCAAATCACACTTTCCCTGTGGACGATCCGCACTCGCTAACGAACCTACAATTGACACTGTTATTGATTGCGGTTTACAAATTTCTTTGGTTGTGAAACATCATATTCTAAACACGACATCGAATTTAATGATCAATCAATTGGCGCCGTTGCCGGGGATAGTGTGCTAATTTGTTTGTTTTTGAAATTTGAGTTGAAAGATTTATTAATCCATCAGAATTTTTAGATCAAAATTCGCACAAACACTAAACGATTCGTTGTGATTTGTTGCAAGGAAATCTGGAATCTGTGGAGCAAGTGGAAAAATTTTCTGAATATTCCAGAGAGAACAGGGAGTGAACAAGAACAGTGCCTGAAATTTCTGTGCAGGGATTCATTTTACTGACCGCTGATCCACGGTTTTGGGAGCCTTTTCACGGTTGAAGCGCGGCAAGATTAGGGTTTCGCTGTACCAAATTTTCTCGGTGACTTTCTGACTTTCTTATCTCCTCCTTGATCTGCTCCATTAACCAATTTCTGCAGGTTTCTTTGCAAAAATTTGCAGCGCCGCAAAAAGAAAAAAAAATTGTGCGTGTTTGATCTTTGTTGTTTGCATTTTTAATACGGAAATTAAGGGGTAAAGACCAAATTCAGATTAGGTAGGGAGTTCATTACTCTTCCTAAGCCCTAAAAATCATAAAACTGCATCCGCACTACCCTCATTAACTAAAAAATATCTAGACATGACTCTAAAGACCGTCGCGCTCACTTAGGACAGGAGAAGGTCGTGGGTAATCTATTGCTTATCCGTGTTTCTTTTGTGGTGTCTAAGGCAAGTGTGTCTAAGGCAAGTGGTTACTTAATTAGGCCCACTACTTGCGTAGTGGAGAACCTCCCACTTACCTGGCCACAGGAGGGACAAAGAGGAAGTAGAGGATTGATCTAGCGACTTGTCTTCTGGCAGTTAGGAGCGGTCTAGAGACTTGACCTAGGTGACCATTAAATCTAGGGTTGCTTGTGCATTGTTGTGATTTGCATTTTTTCAAAAATCCGTATCCTTTTCAAAACAAACACCGCTTCATCTTTTCCTTAATTATCTTAACGCTGCCACTTGTACTAAACCCTTTAGTGCATGCTCGGCTGGACACGGGATTCTAATGCCCGTCTTGTCCGCGTTACCCCGATCGACTCTGAAGTCGGTATTTCTACGTCTACTTTTTCTTTACCCACCACCACACCCACTTCGATGGAAGGTTCTCTATCGAACTTCTTTACCACTACTCTGCCGCCGTCCGCAGGTGCACAGAATCCTCCCCGCATCTCTCTCCAAGAGAGATGCTACCCTATGCGAGGTCCTCTTTTGACCTGTCTCACCATTCCACCAGCCAACGGGGACAATTTTGAAATAAAACCCAATACATCAACCTTCTACCAGAATATCACGGTCTCGAGTCTGAAGACGTATATATCTTTATTACCAAATTTGAAATGTATGCGCTATGATGGGTACTTCACAGCTTTCTGTGGATGCTATGCGTCTACGTCTTCTTCCATTTACTTTGTGCGATATAGTCGAGAAGTGGCTTTATAACACAACCGCACATTCCATTTCAAATTGGGAAGAAATCGTCGCAGCATTCCTTAAGAAATTCTACCCCAATCATAAAACAGCTCGAGTCCGTAGCGAAATAAATCAATTCACCCAGCTTCCAAATGAACTATTCTCGAAGTGTTTTGAACGCTTCAAGGATCTGTTAGTTCAATGTCTACATCACGGAATCCCTAGATGGGATCTGTGCAGAATCATATATGAGGGCATTAATCCTACCACAAAATAGAACCTTGAATCCATGTGTCAAGGCACTTTCATGACTAAAGATGATGGTGAAGCCTGGAGATTCTTAGAAGATTTCGCTGAAAAATCTTTACTGTAGGAGAGTGTAAACCATTCATCGTCTAGGGGTGGCATTCACCAAATTGATGTTTCCATAGGAGTTAGAGCTGAAATGGCAGCAATGCAAAAGAAGCTCGAAGCTATGGAACATAAATTTTTAGCAGCCTCCCTAAATCAAATGTCACTCCCCAAAACTGTATGTGGATGTTGTTCTGATCCATCTCATCTTACGGAAGAATGTCCATTAAATTCTCCGTTTCAAGGTCATGAGCATACCAATGCTGCTTTCCAACAAAGACCTAGAAACGACCCATATTCTTCCACATATAATCAGGGTTGGAGGAACCACCCTAACTTTTCTTGGAACCAACAACACAATCAAAACACGGTTCCAAACCAAAATAATTTTCAAAGGGCTCCTCCACCACAACAGCAACCACTTCAACTGAGTCAGCACCCCTACCAATCACAAAATTTTCAAAACCAGGTCAACACACCTGCATCGTCTAATCCTTTGCAATTGACCGGTTCTGATGAATTCTCTTCATTCGCACAAACCATGAATTTGCTATTGTCAAATTTCATGCAAGTTTCGGCTGAAATAAAGACTTCCGTCGATGATATAAAGAAAAACTCCACCTCCCAAGCGGAGAGTATAAAATCGATGGAAGCAGAAATTGCACGATTAAAAGCCGAAATGAGTGCGAGAGAGAAAGGGAAACTTCCATCTCAACCCTTACCGAATCCTGGGCATTACAATGTAAATGCCATCACAACGTTGAGATCAGGAAGAGTGCTGAACAATCATGTTGGGGAAGAAATTGATGATACTGAAAAATCTATCAATAATACCCCGGCTGAGACCTTTCCTTCCACACACTTCTACTTCTGATCCTTGTTCTTCTACCCAACCGCCTTCTTGCGAGCTTATTCTCCGTTTCCCACAAGGCTCGACACCTCGGCAACCCTCTTCTAGTCCACCAAAGACGATCCTCACTCCTATTCTGGGATCACGTCCACACACACCACCTTCTCCAATGATGGACCCAGCTCTTATTGCTAAAGCTCCTTATCCGAATCTGTTAAGGGGAAACAAATCGAGTCCATATATGGAGAAGATCATTGAAATGTTCAAACAGGTTAACATCAACATCCCTCTCCTAGATGCTATTCAACAAGTCCCCGCTTATGCGAAAATTATTAAAGACTTGTGCACCAGGAAGAGGAAGACTCAAGTGCCAAAGAAGGTCTTCATGACTAATAATGTTAGCACTGCTTTTACCCCACAGCTACCAAAGAAACGTAAGGACCCAGGATATCCTACGATATCGATTTCTATTGGGGGTAAAAACATCAACCGTGCTTTACTAGACCTTGGCGCAAGTGTTAACCTGCTTCCATACTCTGTTTATGAGCTACTAGGGATTGGAGAGTTGAAACCAGCTCATTGCACTCTCCAAATGGCAGACCGTTCAATCACCAAACCTAGGGGTGAACCGGAGGATGTGTTGATAAAAGTCGGGGAATTTGTATTCCCTGTGGACTTCATTGTTCTTAATACACAACCTGTAGCAAACCCACGGAACCAAATTCCGGTGATTTTGGGTCGACCATTCCTTGCCACTTCCAATGCTGTCATTAACTGTCGAAACGGTTCAATGAACCTATCTTTTGGAAAAATGACAATTGAACTGAACATCTAAAAAATTGGAAGTCAGCCATCTGAACCCTTTGCTCATATACTTGATGTTTGCTCTGTCCATGAGATTGCTCCCGAAAGTTGCGAAGTTGATGAACTTTGCTTTGAAGATCTCGATGACACTAGCACATCAATGTTTGATCTTGCACATCCTAGTGAGGACACATTTTCCACGCTTGAGTCCTAAACTCTTGACTCATCACCTTCCGAGTCTGTATCTTATACAGGATACGAGCTTCTCCTTGACTCCGAAAATCATTCCATGATCCTACCTTCTATTATTTCTCCGCCAGCATTAGATCTCAAACTTTTACCTTCTCATCTTAAATATGCATATTTAGGTGAGAATGAGTCTTTACTTGTTATCATATCCGCTTCTCTGGCATCAGAGCAAGAGAATGCGCTTTTAACGGTATTAAGATCTAATAGGCAGGCGTTTGGTTGGTCTATGGCGGACATCAAAGGGATTAATCCCTTAATTGTTGAACATCATATACATCTAATGGATGATGCCAGGCTAACCCAAGAACCACAGAGACTGTTGAACCCCGTCATGAAGGATGCGGTGAAGAAAGAAATCGTCAAATGTCTTGACAATGGTATCATTTACCCAATCTCCGACAGCCAATGGGTGAGTCCAATTCATGTCGTCCCTAAGAAATCTAGCATCACAGTCATTACCCATGAGGTTAATGAGTTAATCCAGACACGCGCTCAAACTGGGTGGCGTGTATGTATTGATTATAGAAAACTCAATGCCGCTACGAGGAATGACCACTTTCCTACCTTTCATTGACCAGATGCTGGAACGCTTAGCTGGACGTGAGTACTATTGCTTTATGGACGGATACTCTGGCTATAATCAGGTCCCCATTGCCAAAAAAGATCAAGATAAAACCACATTTACTTGTCCTTTTGGTACCTTTGCTTATAGATGCATGCCCTTTGGGTTATGCAATGCTCCCGCTACATTTCAGCGGTGTATGATGGGGATATTCTCGGACATGGTCGAGAATTTTTTGGAGATTTTCATGGACGATTTCTCGGTATTCGGAGATTCTTTTGCTGACTGCCTATCTCATCTTGACGCAGTTCATACTCGTTGTAAAGAGAAGAACTTAATCTTGAATTGGGAAAAATGCCATTTCATGGTCCAAGAGGGAAATGTGCTTGGACATGTGATTTCGAGAAAAGGCATTGAGGTTGACAAAGCTAAAATTGATGTTATTCAAAACCTTCCTCATCCCAAATGCGTCAAGGATATCCGATCATTTCTTAGCCATGCAGGCTTTTACAGGAGATTCATTAAGGATTTTAGCAAAATTGCTAGACCTTTAACTATTCTCTTGGCCAAGGACACGACCTTCGACATTGACTCGGATTGTGAGGCAGCATTCGACTCACTCAAACACTCTCTCACTACAGCCCCTGTTTTATCATCTCCAGATTGGAACCACCCTTTTGAGCTTATGTGTGATGCATCAGATTTTGCAGTTGGTGCAGTCTTAGGACAACACATTGAAAAGATGCCACACGTGATCTATTATGCAAGTAAGACCCTGAACGATGCTCAAATTAACTATACAACTACCGAAAAAGAACTTTTGGCAGTTGTATTTGCATTAGAAAAATTCAGGCTTTACTTGATTGGCTCACCAATTGTTGTGTACACTGACCACTCCGCTTTGAAACATCTTTTGGCAAAGAAGGATGCTAAAGGTAGGCTAATACGTTGGATCCTTCTATTACAAGAATTTTATCTTGTTATCAAAGATAAAAAAGGATGTGAAAACGTTGTAGCCGACCATCTTTCGCGCATCTCTTCTTCACCTATGACCCTGCCGATCAATGATTCTTTTCCGGACGAACAACTCTTGAATGTATCCGATGAACCTTGGTTCAGGGATATTGTGAATTATCTTGCCACGGGACTTATTCTCCGCGAATGGTCAAAACAGGACAAATATCGATTTCTATCCCAACTAAAACACTTTTACTGGGATGAACCCTATCTGTTTAAGTAATGTCCTGACCAGATCATTCGCAGGTGTGTCCCTAATGATGAATTCAAGAGCGTTCTATCTTTTTGTCATGATCAGGAATGTGGAGGTCATTTCGGTCCTCGAAAGACGGCGGAGAAGGTTTTGCAATGCGGTTTTTATTGGCTGACTTTGTTCAAAGATGCATTTGATCATTGCAAAACATGTGCACAGTAGGATTTCTCGGAGAAATGAGATGCCACAACAACCAATTTTAGTGGTTGAAATCTTCGACGTTTGGGGTATTGACTTTATGGGTCCTTTTCCTAACTCCTTTGGGAATCTGTACATACTGCTTGCGGTTGATTACGTCTCAAAGTGGGTTGAAGCTATTCCTTGTCGCACTAATGACAAAAAGGTTGTCATTAGGTTCTTAAAAGAAAACATCTTTTCTCGATTTGGACACCCACGCGCTATCATTAGCGATAATGGGACACATTTCTGCAACAGGTCTTTCGAGACTTTGATGCGGAAATATGCAATCAACCACAAACTTTCCACACCCTATCATCCCCAAACGAGCGGGTAGGCTGAGGTTTCTAACAGACAAATCAAAAAATTTTTGGAGAAGACTGTTGCTAAAAATTGAAAAGATTGGTCGACCAAATTGACGGATGCTCTTTGGGCATTCCGAACTATATATAAAACCGATCTAGGTATGTCTCCTTACAGACTAGTGTTTGGGAAGGCTTGTCAGCTTCCGGTCGAGATTGAGCACAAAGCAATGTGGGCCATTAGAGAAATCAACTTTGACTTAAATCAAGCCTGCAACTTTCGGAAGCTGCAATTAAACGAGCTAAGCGAACTCCGCGATGAAACTTATGATAATGCTGTAATTGTAAAGAACCGGACTAAGGTATTTCACGATAAAAATATTTTGAGCAAAACTTTTACACCTGGTCAACAAGTCCTTCTTTATGATTCACGACTCCATCTTCACGCGGGTAAGCTACGATCTCGGTGGAAGGAACCTTTTGTTGTGCGGTCTGTATACCCGTACGGGGCAGTTGAGGTAGAAAATGCTAAAAACGGTACATTTTTCAAAGTGAATGGACATAGATTAAAGCCGTATTTTTCCACTGACCCCATGGAGGAACTCCTGTTTTTACAGGAGCCAATTTATCATGATTAAAATTCCTCCGTCTCACCTCCATGTCCGATAAATTACTGTATCATCTTTAGAATGGAGGTGAGTGAAAAGAATAAGTTTGGGGGAGGATTTTCACGATCATATTTATTGCCTCCATTAATAAATTTTCTCCCAAGTTTACAGGTTTTTTTGAATTAGCAGAAGGCAACAGTGAGGACACAGTTGAAAACAAGTTTGGGGGAGGTTTGTGCATATTTACGCATCATTTGCATATCGCTCTGCATAAGCACAAAACATTTTCTAAAACCTATAAAAATTTTAAAAAAATTCAAAAGATAAAAATATTTAATATTTAATTTTGTACATAAATAAGATAATAAAAGATTAGATAGTGAAAGATTACATCCAAAAGATTAGAAAAATTTAAGAAAACCAAGAAAATTAGAAGTTTTCTTAGACGAATAGTAATAAGTAGTTATGAGCCGTTGTCCCAAGGGTTAGTAAGATGAAGGAAGTCACTAATTTGAGGATAAAAATAAGTCTGAAAAATAGTTCCTATTTCTGGAAGCCAAACATTTGAATGTTGATACCTTACTATACGCACTTACACACGTCGTGAAACTCGGGATAGTAGAGGATACCTTGAAATGCTCTTGTCTAAAAGCCAAAGTATGAAGGAAATAAAATATGAAGAAAATATAAAATGGTGAAAAGAAAAAATGAACACTGGTTTTTTTATCGCCAAGGAAGCAATAAAAAAATATAGCGAGGGTGCTTCATCACCTAGTGCCTTAGACCAACTAGTCTGGGAGTCACTGCTAAGTCTTAGGTGTTGCAAGACGAGGAAAATATTAAAACACCTAATAAGCAAGCACATGAGTAATCGGTCTGTTAGTACCTCAAGAAGTATTAACGGTCGCATGAAAAATGTGTGAGCAATCTCATTTAAATATTCATCAAATTAAAAAGTACTGAGGCAGATGGACAAGAGTATGATAGCTTGAATTGAATTCCCTGAGTGTAGGGATGCTCTTTATACACACGTAGGGTTATATGATCGATGTTTGAAAGAAAGATAGGAATGAAGAATAAAGACGATGTTTTATTGAGGGATGATGTGATTTCTAACATTTTTTCATGACTATTAAGATAGGGCTCATGACAACCGAAAAGCCAGTGTAGTTGGAAACTCTAATTTTCAAAGTCTTTCTTTTACAATTCTTATCTTTATATATAACTTTCACGGTCTTCCTTTTATTATTGGATTTTATGGGTGCAATCCGCTGAAAACCCTCAGGAGACAACACTCCTCCTACTAGGGACACCTAGAGGTTTAAAGGCTAGTTGCACGTGCTCAGTGCAATCGTGTTGCCTACGAAAGTGTGCTAGTTAGTTTTCCCTTTTTTCTCCTTCTCTTTCTAGTAAAATAGTTTGCTCGTGACGACCAAAAATAAGTTTGGGGGAATTTGATCGGTCGAAAATATTGCATATTTAACACATCAATTTCCCTACTATTTGCCCTCATCTAAAGGTGTTCGGTATGAATATAGCACATATTAGCAAATTGACTGCAAAATACCAAATAACATGTGCTATACATTATAACCGGCATTTTGAGGGAAATTGTGTGTTTATTATTGCACGCATGATCTTCTGTATATCGCAACACTTGTCTCGAGAATGTGTGCAGGAAATTCCAGGTAAAAGAGCTGAAACTGTTAAAAGTGCTGAGAAAAATACGCCAAGTTCAAGACTTGTGATCTGGAAGTAAACAAGAAGGAATAAAAAAATTTCAGACATCAGAAACATACCATGAGGCCAACATCAAGTAGCACAGGAAAAATCATGCACAGATCATTTCAAACGGCCGCGGACCCGCGGCCGAAAATGTGGATCCGCCGCGGATCTGCGGCCACGTGGACTTGTCATCGGCAACATCTTTCCCGAGGCTCTCTTCTCAGTTACAAAACTTTTTCAAGCGACTTCGTTCTCCAGAAATCTCCAGAAGCTTCTGTCCTAACTGCCAAGCTTCTTATACAAGCCAAACACTTTCAAGCTTCTCAAGCAAGCTAGCCAAATCTAGAATGTTCTCCTCAACAACCAAGCTTATCAAAGAAGCTATCTAACTACCTAAATCTAGAAGCTTCTTTCATAACTACCAAGCTTGAAGGAGAAGCTAAACCTAGCTTAGCTTCTAAAGGAAGCTAAACCTAATCAAGCTTCTAGGGGAAGCTAAAGAGGAAGAAGGCTATAAAAGGGGACTCAAGGGCTTCATTCAAAGGTTGTTCAACAATTTCCAACACAAGTTGAGTGAAATAAATTGTAACCCTAACCCAAATCCAAATCCAAAAGCCAATTCAAGATCTCCGAGTACAAAATCAAGCAAGAAGCCATTAAGCCATTTTGGAGCAAAGCCGATCTTCATCCGAGCAAGTGGTCCAAGACGATCCACGACTCACGAAGACGATGCGACGCTCAATTCGACGATCTAGTTCTCTCCTCAATTTCTTGTAGTCTTTGAGCGAAGTGTAACGAATTGTTGAATAATAAAAGGTGAAGATCTTTAATCTTGCTTTCTTTACATTCTTGCATTGTGGAGTTTCTTGATCTTTGATTCATTTAATTTCATGATGTTTGAGTGAAAACTCCGCTCGTGGAGGAATCGAGAAAATTGATTGTTGACGATGATTAAATTCTTGTACGATTCTTAAGTCCTATGAGTTTTGTAAACTCTAGTAAATTGAATCATCGACAACCTAGTTTCGAGCGAGATGCTTTCTTGATTGTTTTCGCTCTTAACTAGAGATCAACGATCGATACTTGAATTTCCTAGAGGCTAGAATTTAAACGAAAATCAACGAAAGGACAAGGGATAGATGATGAAACCCTAGTTTCCGCAAGATATCCCTAATTCTCGTTGATCATCATCGATCTAGCAACAAATCATCAATGGATAAGAATACGTAATCACAAGTCTTCATCCTCACTATCGATTCGATCGATTCCTACGAGCCTCTATACAAATCTTGATAACTAATTCAATTTGGACAATTCTTGATTCTCGATTCTTGATATTTAGTATTTCTTGATAATTAGATTTAGTTCTTTAAAATTCTTGAAACTAAATTTCAAAATTCTTGAATCATTTTCTTTTCTTTCCTTTAATTTTCTACTCAACTAAAACAAATACGAGCAAATCACACTTTCCCTGTGGACGATCCGCACTCGCTAACGAACCTACAATTGACACCGTTATTGATTGCGGTTTATAAATTTCTTTGGTTGTGAAACATCATCTTCTAAATACGACATCGAATTTAATGATCAATCAATCATCATGGAAGGAATTTCAAGCAGTTGGTACTTAGGTCACTTAGGTGGAGTACCGTGTCGTAAGTATGCCGTGGACAAACACACGCTACATCACTCTGCTTAAGCTACCTGCTCCATCATACCAAGGTCATCCTACACTCCGAAAGGTAAAACCTAGCGCTTTGATACCAACTTTTTCACGACCCAAAATTTGGCACGTGACGGCCCTTAAACTACGTAACGTCTCCTGGCGTACCATAAGTCAAATAAGACGAAAACCCATCAATCTAAACCATCTAAAGTAGTAAGTGATAATAACATTGTTAAAACTTTTGAAATCTCAATCGAAATTCTTTAAAGTCCAAATTTACTTTCTTTAAAATTTGGCAGCACCTCCTTTGTAAAACAAGCCCCCAAAAAGGGTACAACAAAAGATATAAGTAGAGCATCCCCAAACGGAAGCAAATCCATGCCCAAAGGCGGAAAACAACCACCACAATAGATATACGATGCCGTAGCGAAGAAAAAGATGATGTAAATGAAACTGCATAAAAGACCTCAAGAGTCACAAAATAATATACAATATCGTCCTCACAACTCGTCTCTAAGTCAATACATGAAAATGGTAGATGGATAGTACTAGATACACGGAATATACAATGAGAAACATCGAATAACCGCAAAACCCACCTAGCAAAACTGCACACAGTCATCCGTAGCGGTATCCGCTGCAAAAGATGATACGATAGGAAGAAGCCCTGCCGCGACTGCTCTTAGGGACTACCTGCAAAACACTATGGCACAACGGGGGTGAGTTGCCAACTCGTGATTAGTAAATAACATATGCAGGTAATCGCAAGTATGTGCGTACTGCGCTAATCTATCACGTGCATGCTGATAGCAATAAAATGCAATATATATATGCAACAGTCATGAAAGGTACTCTATCAGGTACTACTAATATATGAACCAATGCATATCAAATAAATGAGGAGTAAGGAATAAAACATGTCATCCTCACATCGGGCACATAAGCCCCTCACATCGAGCACATATGCCCCTTATATCGAGCACATAGGCCCCTCACATCTAGCACATCGACCCCTCATATCGAGCACACATAGGCCCCTCAAATCGAGCACATAAGCCCCTTATATCGAGCACATAGGCCCCTCACATCGAGCACATAGGCCCCTCACATCGAGTAATGAATAAGAATACCTGCACAGATCATTATGATGATATATATATTATAGGTATACATATATAACAGCGTCCCATACCACTAATATATATATATATATATATATATATATATATATATATATATATTAGGTGTACATATATAACAGCGTCCCATACCACTATATATATACCCAAGAGTAAAACATCCAGAAAACATCATACAAAATCCATATATCAAAATCCATGAAATATAATATATGCAACATGAAACAGTAATATGAGCATATAAAGGAAAAACCGCTATTTAACTGTAACAAGTTATTAAATATATCATGCGGTTCCTAATTTCTCCAAAATCCATACAACATCATATAAAGGTGAACATGTAGCTATAGCCAGGTATGCGTAACCATGTCGGTATAGCAAGATATGCGTATCTACCTATCAATAATGATTTAATACCCTCCAGGTATGTGTGTAGCTATATCAAGCTAGGTATGTGTATATACATGTCAGTAATGATACAATACCCTCCAGGTATATGTGTAGCTAGATCAAGCTAGGTATGTGTATATACATGTCAGTAATGATACAATACCCTTCAGGTATATGTGTAGCTATATCAAGCTAGGTGTTAGTTATATGTATGCCCTAGAGGCTATTACTGTACATACGATGTATATTGTAGTGGATGCTTGGACATATATATAGAGGACTTTCTTGCTCGACATGATAGTATGCTATCTGGTTGCTCTTTATCTTAACATGTACACTGATTGTCTCGATGTTACATGTTGATAAAGCTCTTAGGATGAGTACTTGACTACCAGGATTATGATGTAGATCATATTAGTGGGGACAGTGTAGTCGCTAAGTACACCCTTTAAATGTTCATAGTCGTAGGTGTATCGAGACAGGGCATCGATATACCAGAGTAGACTAGCGTATAGCTTCTCGACCCATATAGATAGGTGATGGATGATCCCATATCCATTGGTGTTTGACATCAGAGACAGTATACGGGTGCTCAATGGAGACTGGATACACTGGATGGACTCGCCGAGAACTCCCAGATGGTATTATACCTAACGTCAGATGGCAGTTCTGTGGTGACACTGGTACAGGTTAGTCTGTAGACCCGAGATCGTCATAGAGTCTTGTGTGATTCCTACTGTGGTTTGATTTTCACCTTACCACGTTCAAGAGAACGTGCAAAACGGTGGCTTTTGGGTACAGTCCCGAGTCACATGGAGGTAATGAGCGATAGGAGGGGTTTCGTCTCTCCCGGTATTGGGAGTTGATGATGCACTGTGCTCGATTGGCTATAACAGGAAGTCCTTGGCCAAGGCTGCTTCAGAGATATACTGGTAAGTGTTATCAGTAGTTTCTTGACCCGTTATGAGCCTCATATCGACACGACTTATCGAGTTACTGGGGTATGACGTTTACCACCCGTAGACGAGATATGCGACATATCAGACGAAGAGACCGGACTGTACGGTAATGTTACTGATTGGATTCGCAAGAGTGTGAACAGGCTTGCTTGTTGATCTTCTGATCGCTCAATACCCGGGTGGACGTTACGTTTAGCAGACCGCTTGTGGCTTGTGGGTGTTTGATATGATCATCACCTACTGCCGGCGTATTGACGAGTCTTTAGAGTCCTACATAGGGGTTTCCTGGCTCAAGTGAAATGGAGTAGGAGCATATATGTGATATGTGCGGGACCAAGATTGATACGATATGAGATACCGTATTCTATTCTCACGATATGAGATATCGGTCGGTTATATATGATATAGCCGGGTTATCGGATCAAGTGTTGATTCGATAAATTGATTCATATGATATTAGTCGGTTATAGGTGATACAGCCGGATTATTAAATCAAGAGTTGATTTGATAATCTAATGTATAATTATATATTTGATATATTACATTACGTTAATTAGTATTAGCTCACTTATGATTTCTTTTCTCACTTTGGATACATTGATATATATATATATGTAATATATGTTAAATGTATCATGCTAGGTTACAAATGCAACTAGGGTTAATGTGTGTTAAACCATGCTAGGGTTAAGATTAGGGTTTATAATTTATCATTAAGTAATTCAAATGTTATGGATAAATGTCATGGTTAATATTTGTTGAAAGCTTATAGAAGTTTCAAAGCATCTTTGACTTTGTCCATTCTCTTTGTCTTGCTTAAGATATTTTTGACCTAACCTTTAACCATAGCTTATGGTTAACTCTCTATAAGGGTTAAGCATGACATGCTTAACCCTTGGTTGCATTTCTAACCTCACACAAGAATTCATATTATGAGTTCTATCTTCTTCTTCTTCCTCCTCAAAAAGCTTTCTAGCTTCAATGGAGCTATGAGAAAAAGTGTGAGAAAATCATTTCTAATGTGAGCAAACTTCCTACTTCATCATCCTCTACTACTTTCCATTTAGTATAGGGTGGTTGCTTCACTAATTCCATGATTAGTGAAGAGATAGCTTGGGTTAGTGTCTCCTCGACGTAGATCATCTTCGGCCTCGAAGTCTTCAAAGCAAGCATGTTCGTTTCTTCTAGGGAGCCTCTCTAGAGTCCGGAGTTCACGATCGCAGCGAAGGGGACTACTATACGGAGCTATTGAAGTGAAGGACCAGTCTACAAAGGTTGTATTCCTTGCTCACTAGACTTGCAAAGTGTTTGCATTTATATTTCCGTCGATTTCTAGTTAACGATTCTTAGTTAGTGTTAGCTAAAATGACAAATTTTTGAATTTGGCATGGTCGATGCCTCCTGAAACCTTGCTGCCGTCTTAGGTAACCCTGCAGTGGTATCAGAGCCATGCTATAAATTTATACGGATTTTGTTAAGATTACGAAACCGAAACAACTCCGAAACTTGCAACGTGAAACCCTATTTTCTGTCGATTTTAATAAGCTTTCAGAAATTTTTTTAAACAAGTGCAGAATGTTGTATGTGATACATCATGAACACACAAGAAAATTGGGCCTCACCCCTCGGAAAATGGCCGGCGACTTTGGTGAAAATTCCGGCGACCTCGGGTCTACAGTGAAGTTTGGGGTTGAAAATTTTTGTGTGTTCCAGACTCTGGGGTTTGGTGTTTCAGGTGTTGTTTGTTTTTGCTAATTTTTCATATGATATAATCTTGCACTATAAGCAATTCGGAGTGTTTCGTATTCGTAGTTTTTACATTGTTTCAGGTTATTCGCATGTTGTCTAGACGAAATTAAAAAGTTCGATCGAATGTCAAAAACCCATTTTTCTAAGTTTAACGTATTCAGATAAACAAGCAAGTAATCCTATGTACCCTCTAGAAGAATGAAACCATAACTCGACTTTTTAGATCGCGGAACCACGGTGAAACCCTAGGGTTTTCCGTAGTTCCTTGGCAACATGAGTGAGGCCTGGGTTTGCCCTTTTACGGCTGGTGCATAGGTACTGTGGCATATTCTGGGTATTACTAAAACTGTGCTCAAGTGTTGAGCTTCCGGGAAATTGTGGGACTTTGATGAATCGATCAAAAAGTTTAACGTTCGTCCGGATAGCATGTGATGGGATATAATATTTGGAATTCATAAGTAGTTATGAGATAACTAATGTGAATGTTATAAATCTAGCAGTTTAGTCTCATTTGATCGGTTGCCACGGGATTTTGATGAGATCAAAAGTCCGTCGCAATCACGTAGCGTACGCGAATACTCGCCGGGTAAACTTAATAGATAACCATGCCCCATAGCCCCAACTAAGTGACCGTAGGAGAACCCCGTCGCCAAAAGCATCCGTTCGGGTACTCGCGGCAGCGGTGTTCCGCCTTAGTGCACTTCGTCGACGGCATCGGGGGGTGCGGCCATCTACTAAAGTTTCCGAGGAGCATTCGATCAGGATGTCGGGAATCTTGTTGAATTGCACGACTAGATATTAAAAAGTGTTTTCGAGATTGAGACTAAAATGCGGGGTTTATAATTGTTAGACATGCGATGTCTAAGGAATTCATTTGGTTAGGCATGAAATCCGAATATGAGATATTTCGGGTTTATGATGTCTAAGGTGGTTGCGGATTCCAACTGCTGTAGTTTTTCACTTTCTTTTCTGCGACCGTAAGTGTAATATGTGGTGTATCGCCGGTTTCGGTACTATATGTCAACGATAATTGGGATACGCATATTTACTTACATTGATGACATGCGATGTTATGTGTTTCTGTGATATGTTATATTGGATCGCCGTGTTTTGAATAGCCGGGGGTTTTATGTGAGATGAGAGTTTTTATTTTCATTCATGTAAAATTCATTGTATGTAAGATTCTTTTATTGGGGCACTTCCGGGTTGAGAATGATGTCACCATTGCATATTATTTACTTTTCCGCATTAGTATAGACCCAGGACGGGGAGCACAAGTAATCGGGTTCTAGGGTCCAGTGGGAGACCATCTCGAGGAATCGAGACCGGGTCTCCTCACTCTAGAATTGGTAGGGTTGCTTTCCGCTCTCGTAGGAGTTTAGGGGTGTAGGATTGGCTATTCATCACGACTGTGGAATCCGTGTTTTATACAGGCTTATATTAAAATACGGAAATCCTAATATATCCAATATTTCATATGTTGTTTTCTGCTGCGATATCTGTGATGCGATCATTTGATATATTGATGAGATGTATATAGGATATAGTATATATGATATATTATATAGACGCTGCTTATGTTTTACACCTGCGCTAGCACTGCCCCACTCTGCCGTTAGTTACCTAACCTAACGGTGCACGAGGGGACATCAAAATGAATGCGGATGGCATAAGCGTACGTTGTATTTATCTGTGATGTTTAGGTAACTTAAAATGATGGGACTTCATTAATGAGATTAATGAAATAAAAGAAACCTAAAGATGTTGTAGAAACCTGTCTCAAAAACTGGTAGCTCTAGTTCTTGCTTTGCAAAACGGTATTCCTTGTAGAATATCCAGCACCTTATTCGATAAGGAAAAAGCCGAGATCCCTTCACCGGGAGTGACCTCTTTACCGAAACTAGTTGTCACGACCCGAAAAGTACGGAACATGACAGACTCCTAAATGATGAAACGTCTCGGGGCGTATGTAATCTAAGTAAGCCAAAACCCAGAAATCAAAACCAATTAAAGCAGTGGAGTGAAGGAAAAACCAAATTTAAAGCAAGAAGTTTAATAACATAAGCCGAGGTATGCATTTTTTTAAAATGTCAAGTCTTTTCTGAAAATTTCGGCAGAGTTTCCTTTGTAAATACTGACCCCAAACGGGTACAAAACCTGATAAAGCATATATAATGAATAAAAGCATCCCCAAGCGGGAGCTAGCACTTCTCCAACCGGCGGACAAAACCACGCAATGCAATATAATATAAAACACCGAAGGGCGAGGATCAAACCCAAAAGAAAGCCCATATCCACCAGAAAACCATAACAATACAAGCGCGACTTTAAGGTCGAAAGAATATACACCGGTCTTCTATGTCTATCAAATATACAAGTCTGGTTGATGGAGTTTACTAGATACAACTGAAATAATAAATGTACAATGGAGGTCACGATGCATGTGAACCCACCTACCAAAGAAATCGAGCCAGCAAAGCCATCAAGAAACCTGTACGGCAAAACCTGCAAGAAGCTGTGGCACAACGGGGGTGAGTTGCCAACTCGTGAGTAGAAAATATCATAGAGCAGAAATCGAAGATATGACGCTATCCTAGGTCATATCAAGTAATATCCTCAAATAAATATCCTGATCCATCTACACATAAGTGCAATACCACGTGCTCATGTCAGTGCTTGAGATAGCAACATATCAGATATATGATGTATGAATGCATTACTAATGGAAACAGAATACATCATGAATGAGACAGCTGTTTTCTTCATTTAATGAGATTTATGTATGTATATAAATCGAGTATCATTAATGAAATCAACAGAGAAACCAGTGTCAAGTATCGACACAAAATATAAATCTCAATATCTCAATATCTTAGGCCCGGCTATCCGGACTGGCCTGTATCATCAAATCTCAATATCTCAGTGTCTCAAATCTCAATATCCCAATATCTCAATACCTCGGGCTCCGTCGGTCTGGATCGTCCGATATCATCAATCACATGACAACGAACGGTATCCTCCGGTTATCCGCCGCGCCAAACAATCACCGGTAGGTAGTCTGCCCTTGCCGGGCTCATCGTCTACAACTCGAGCTTCTTGCCCCGGGGTACCATACCGGTCCACCATGTACCCACAGACGGTTCATCCAACTCCTCGAATCGGGTCTCGAAAACAATCTCAGAACCGAGAAAATATCATGGTGGACAATACTCATCATATCAAGGAAAACCGCATCTTTCTCTTTAAAACAATTCATCAGTTTAATAAACTTTCCCATGCGCTTTCCAAATCCAAAAAACCTCAAGAAGAATCCGAAATCATCAAATCACCATGTCAATAAACAGTGAAAACCGGCACAAATCTCCATAATACTGCATAACCAATGAATATATGAATGCATCGGATATCCTGCAATGAATGCAATAATTAAACTAGCATATGAAAGCTATAACATATTGCAACTATCAGCTAGCAAGCTATGCCAATGAAATAGTATTCTCTAAAGTGTACGTGACATGGCAATTACCGATGATGATGTGTGTGAGCCGGCAAGAAGGTGTACGTGGAACATACGCATCATCGGAAATGATGCCGGTGTCCTGACAGCAGGGTTTCTTAATAATTACAGATAACATATGTACAAGCATGCAATACGATGAAACATCATGAATATACAGAAAGTGATGTAGTAACAGCAACACTGAATATATAACTACCCAATATACGAGTCATACAGTTTGGTATTTAAATTACTCACAATTCTCCACTTTTGAAAATGAGTATGACTCGAGCCCAGTCAAAAGGGTGATGGAATCCACCTAAGTCCGAGTCGATCTATATATATATCTGGTAGTTGGTGATCTCGCCTCAATAGTATCACGTACGATACAATAAATAATATGACATCCTCGAGTCAAGAGTGCGGATCAAACATCATAACTATATCTCGTACGGTGAATCGATCGTACGGCATCCCAAATCTGGGTACGGGTCTATAGGGTTCCTAAGCACTCTAATGAGGTCTCACAAGGCATCAACCATGCCAATTTCAAAAATTACAAGTGCCGAGAAACTCTAATATGGATCGTTAACTAGATTTTTAGGCGAAACATGCAACTAGTTAACAACTTAACTAAAAGAACGGAAATACAACCTTTGTTGATCCGGTACTCCACCTCCATAGCTCCATGATGAAGTCTCATAGCTGTCCAAATAGAATCCCGGGCTCTAGCGTCGGTTTCATCGGAGAAATGGGCGGGCTTGGTCGTCGGTTTCGACGCCGAAGATGATCTACGTCGAGGCAACACTAGATCAAGCTCCAACTTCACCAAGTAAAGAAACTTGTGAAGAAAACACCCTATACTACTTGGCAAGAGGTAGAGGATGAAGAAATAGGAAGTGGGTTCACTTTAGAATTGGATTTCTCACTCTTTTCATCAAATCACCATTGATGGTGCAAGCTTTTCTTCTTTTGTAAAGATGAAGAAGAAGAAGAAGATGAATATTATAAGTTATCATAATTCAAAAGAAAAATAATACTTATCATATATTTAACCATGGTCAAGTGTAGAGAATGAATCATGGTTAAGTGGAATGGTTAGGGTTAAGCATGAGACAAAAATGGTGGACTAGTTCAAAACTTCATGAAGCTTCAATATACAAACAAAGAAAGCCATCATTTTCTCTTTATGCTTATTATTTTCCAAAAAGAATAAATAAATAAATAAATAAATAAGAAACCACAACCCTAACCATTCATATAACCATGGTTTAATCTTTACACAAACCCAAGTTAGCATGCATCATCAAACATGATACAAACTTGTGCACAAAAATATATCACATATACAATGTGCACAAACAAGTGAGAAAAACCATTTAAAGTTAACCAATATTAGTTAATGCAAAGTAATATATCAAATATATAATTATGCATTAAATCAATAAATCAACACTTGATTTAACGATCCGGTCATATCGTATATAACCGACTAATATCCAATGTATCGGCTTATCGAATCAATCCTTGATTCGATAACTAGGTTATATCGCATACAACCATTCGATACATTCATCGCGAGAATGAAATACGGTATCACATACACGCATTATTCTCGGTCCTGCACATATCTCATATGCGCTCCTATTTCGTTTCGCTTGAGCCAGGAAACCTCTGTGTAGGACTCTAAAGACTCGTCAATACGCCGGCAGCAGGTGATGATCATATCAAACACCCACAAGCCGCAAGCGGTCTGCTAAACGTAACGGCCACCCGAGTATTGAGCGATCAGAAGATCGACGAGCAAGCCCGCTCACACTCCTGTGAATCCAACCAGTAACACTTACCGTACAGTCCGGTCTCGTCGTCTGATTTGTCGCATATCTCGCCTAGGGGTGGTAAACGTCAGACCCCAACAGCTCGATAAGTCGTGTCAATATGAGGTCTATAACAGTTCGAGAAACTACTGGTAACACTTACCAGTAAATCTCAGCAACCCTGGCCAGGAATTTCCGGTTATAACCAATCGAACACAGCGCAACATCAACTCCCTATACCGGGAGAGACGAATCCCCTCCTATCGCTCATTGCATCCATGTGATTCAGGACTGTACCTAAAAACCACCGTTTTGCACGCCCTCTTGGACGTGGTAAGGTGGAAATCAAAGCACAGTGGGAATCACACAAGACTCTATGACGATCTCGGGTCAACAGACTACTCTGTACCAGTGTCACCAGAGAACTGCCATCTGACGTAAGGTATAATACCATCTGGGAGTTCTCGGCGAGTCCGTCCAGTGTACCCAGTCTCCACTGAGCACCCGTATATCATCTCTGATGTCAAACACCAATGGATATGGGATCATCCATCGCCCATCTGTATGGGTCGAGAAGGTATACGCTAGTCTACTCTGGTATATCGATGCCCCGTCTCGATATACCCACGACTAGGGACCTTGAAGGATGTACTTATGGACTACCCTGTCCCCACGAGTATGATCCGCATCATAGTCCAGGTAGTCAAGTACAGATCCTAAGGGCTTTACCAACATGTAACAGAGAGACTATCAGTGTACACGTTAAGGTAAAGATCAACCAGATAGCATACTATCATGCCGAGCAAGAAAGTCCTCCCTATATATGTCCCAGCATCCACTACAATATACATCCTATGTATAGTAATGGCCTCTAGGGCATACATATAACTAACAATCTCCCACTTGCACTAGGGCCATCTGATAGCATTGGTTGCAGTATCTCGTACTCAACCATCCCATAAAAGTCTCTCTCTGGGAAAAGGCCTTTGTGAGTGGATCCGCCGTGTTATCCTCTGAGTCTTCTCTCCTTACCTCGATCACCCTGGAGATCAACCATCTCCATGATCAGGTGATACTGCCTTAGAATATGTCTGGATCACTGATGGGACGGACGTTCCTTGGCATAAGCCACAACTCCATTGTCATATAATGGAAGGAACTAAGTTCATCTCATGAACAAATATACATCCAGACTGCCTCTTTGGTAGCATCTTAAGTAGCGATGTATCGAGTCTTTATCGTCTAGTATGCCACAGTATCTAGCTTGGAACTCTTCCAACATACCGTTCCTTTACTGAGGGTAAAGACAATGCCTGTGACTGACTTTCAGTCGTCCTTATCACCCTGGAACCCTTCCAGTGATTCTCCCCAGGATCGATTGATACCTTCTCACTACAACTAGTGAGAATCCTAACATCCATTTAGATCTATCTCATAGATCCAAAACCCAGGATTTAGGAGGTATCACTTTGATCCTATATGGAGAATCATTGTGATAAGCGGAGATTGACCGAGCGTAGCATAGGAAACTCCTTCCCTATCAAGAGTATGTTATCCACGTACTCTACGAGGATCGTCACAATACTCCCTACTACCTTTTTGTTTATACAATGTTCATCTACCATTTTGATGATGTCAAACTCTTTGACTAACACATCAAAACAGATGTTCCATCTCCGCGATACCTGCTTTATCCTATAAAGCATCTTGTACACGTTTCTGCTGCTCCCACTGTCTACGAAGCCCTCTGGCTGTGTACTTATAGATGTTCTCTTCTAAAACATCATTTAGAAAAGCAGTCATGGCATCCAACCGCCAGATATCGTAGTCATGGTATGTAGCCGTGGCAAGTAGGATCTGGATGGACTTAAGCATAGCCACTTAAAAAGGTTTCATCATTATCCATGCCTGGTCGATGACGAAAAGCTTTAACAAGTCTAGCTTTGAAAGTCTCAACTTTTCCATCTACATCAAGTAATCTTCTCAAGATATATTTGCTCCTAATGGGGATTTAACCCTTCAGATATAGCAACCAAAGTCCATACTTTGTTGGTGTACATGGATTCCATCTCAGATCGCTAAGCATCCAGCCATTCTTACAGAGTCCCACTCCTGATGGCCAGCTGGAAACTAGTTGGGTCATCATCTCATGATGCAATCTTCGCTCCCACTGTCATAGAGAAACAGAAGTATCTCTCAGGTGGGTGAGAAACCCTACTAGATCGGCGGAGAGGCTGAGGTTCGTTGGTAACTATTGAATCCTTTGATTTTATCAAATCATCTGTTGTAGTTTGTATAGCTGGAACCTTTCCAGTTCTACATTACAGACCTTGTCTCGAGCTTGTCCGGATTTTGCTTTTCAGACATAGGCTGGACAACCCCAAATCTTAACTAACTTAAGAGATGAGCTCTTCCCTTATCATATCAAATATGAAGTGGTAGGCAACTGATTTGATTCGAACCCTATTCAATAGGTATGCAGCTTCTCAAGCGCATAACTCCCAAAAAGGAAACAGGTAACTCAGTATTACTCATCATTGAGCACACCTTATTATATAGGGTGTGATTGCTCCGCCCTGATATACCATCGTGCTATGGTGTATACGGAGGAGTAATGCTGAGAGAGAATCTCATTCCCCTTTAGAAAAGTCCAAGAATTTCGTGCTCAAGTATTCTCCTCCTTGATCACATCAAAGGACATAATACTTATACCCGTTTTGGTTCTCTACTTCTAACTTATATTCTATGAATATCTCAAAAGGTTCGGACTTGTGTTTCAACAGGAACATAGGTCTGAATCTCGAAAGATCATCAGAGAATGTAATGAAGTAAAAAGAACCGGTCTTGGAAAGTGTAGACAGGGGACCTACATACATCAACATGTATCATCCCAAGAGTTCACTAACTCTTTCTCTGTTTCCATCAAACGGAGCTATGGTCATCGTATCTTTGTGACATGACTGGCAAGTTTCACAAGATGTAAATTCAAACAGTTTTAAATATGCATCTATGTGCAACTTAGCTAGTCAGGTCGCATTGATATGACCTAGTCTACAATACCTCAAGAAGGATTCGTTCATTTCTGAACTCTTCCCCTTTTGTGTGTTTCATATACTAAAGAACTGTAGTTTGATTTAGACCATCAATGCTTTTTAGATAACGTGCCTGAACCGATCAACTTTTGATATAGGAAATGTTCAAAATATTATCCAACAATACAAAATTATATCCTTTCTTTACTAATAAAGAGACTGATATGATTTTGTATATCAGGTTCGGTATCTAATAACATTCATTCAGAATCAATGTATTTGTAATACAGGGTGATAGTGACCAACAGACTTGGCTGCAACACTTGCCCCATTTTCTGCCTCATGAAACTTATCACCCGTTCTCAGTTCACTACCTAGCTGTAGCCCTATGTAACAGATTACATATCTGGGATCCTGATCTGGTATCACATATCCAGGACGTAGAGGGTATAGAGAAATAGTTCTGTGTAACGAACACACCCGAAGGAGATGCATCATATGCACTTTCTTCGTTTGGGCGGCACGGTAAATCTGGTATTCCCCAATTTCCTGCTCTGTCTTATAACAATTATAAGTTGGAGCGGGACCAACGTTCCCCAGCTCAGTATAAAAAGCGGGTTCGGTCAATACATCCGTATTATTATCTTGATTAAGGCGTGATATGGTCGCTACCTGGAGAGAGAGAGAAGAAAACACTCAGCGTGCGCTCTTGCAAGAATAGATTGGTTATTATTTTATCTAATCAGGATGTCTCCCACTGTTTTTATCAAATCTTCCTTCAAACCCTAAAAGGAAAGACTAGCCGGGATTAATTACACGCTACAAGTTCGCCAATCTTTCAGCCAGGCCAGTATCGGTACTTTGAGGGAGGTCCCCCGTGCTTTCGCACGGACCTAATTAATGTAAACCTTGTTTTCCCAGAGGCGTAACCTCGTTAACACCTTTCTAGACACCTACTTGATCGGCTAATTGTAATGTGTAAAACTCTCCCAGGAGTAACAATTACTCGCAGTGGGTATCGGGATCCAACTATTTCATAGAAGGTATGCAATCTCATTGCAAATTTCAACACTTGAAATTCCCGATAATATTTTGCCCCTAACGTGCTATGACCTTGACGAAAGCCAACAAACCATAGCCCGCTAGTCAAGTTCAACCCGTACATTTCTTGATTGAATTAAACCCACCCGCACGACCCTTGACGAAAGCCAACAAAGCCGCACGACTACCCTAATCCAATCGCATCGTATGCAGCAGATAAGCAGCATATAGCTACTGCACACTGCACCTTGACGAAAGCCAACAAATGCAGCACGAATACTATATACAACTTATCTGAAATGACGGAGGGCTACGACAGGTTTTTCTTAATACCTATTGCGTAATGAACTTGATATTGTTGTAGGATCAAATGATTTTAAAATGGAGTGTTTTTGAAGCTTTTCTAGTTTTGCTAAAGGAGTCACTCCCGGTGAAGGGATCGTCGGTCCTTTCCTCATCGAATAAGGTGCGGGATATATCATATATATCACTGTGCAAAGCAAAAACTCTTAAAAGCAATCAAAAGACAAAACGAGTGTGTAGCATCTGCCAGTTATTGCTAAAGGAGTCACTCCCGGTGAAGAGATCTCGGTCCTTTCCTCATCGAATAAGGTGCAGGATATATCACATATACCGCTGTGCAAAGCAAGAACTGTAGCTACCCTTTTTATTTTGAAATTCGATTCTACAACATCTTAGGTTTCTTTTTATTTCATTAATCATATTAATGAAGTCCTATCATTTAAGTTACCTAAACATCACAGATAAATACGACGTACACTTATGCTATCCGCATTCGCCTCGATGTCCCCTCGTGCACCGTTAGGTTAGGTGACTAACGGCAGAGTGGGGCAGGGCTAGCGCGGGTGTAAAACATAAGTAACATCAATATAATATATCATATATATACTATATACAGTATCCATCACAGAACATATCACATGATCACATCACAGATATCGCAGCAGAAGAATCATATGAAATATTGGATATACTAGGACGTCCGTGTTTTCAATACGAGCCAGTATAAAACACGGATTCCACGGTCGTGATGAATAGCCAAACCCACACCCCTAGACCCCTACGAGAGCGGCAAGAAACCCTACCAATTCTAGAGTTAGGAGACCCGGACTCGACTCCTCGAGTTGGTCTCCCACTGGACTCCAGAACCCGGTTACCTGTGCTCTCCTCCTTGGGTCTATCCTAGTGCGGAAAAGTAAATAATATACAAAGGGTGACATCTTCCGCAACCTGGAAGTGCCCCAATAAAAGAATATTACATACAAGTTTTTACATGAATGAAAATGAAAAACACTCATCTCACATAAAAAAAACCCGGCTATTCAAACACGACGATCCAATATAACATATCCAGCAACACATAACATCACATGTCATCAACGTAAGTAAATATGCGCATCCCAATTGTCGTTGACATGTAGCAACGAAACCGGCGATATCACATATTACACTTACGGTCACAGAAAAGGAAGTGTAAAACTACAACAGTTGGAATCCGCAACCTGCATAGACATCGCATGCCTAATCAAATGAACTCCTTAGACATCGCATGCCTAACAATTATAAACCCCGTATTTTAGTCTCATAATCGAAAACACTTTTCAATATCAAGTCGGGCAATTCAACAGGATTCCCGACATTCTGATCGAATGCTCGTCGCAAACTTCAGTAGGCGGCCGCACCCCCGACGCCGTCGACAAAGTGCACCAAGGCGGAACACCGCTGCCGCGAGCACCCGAATGGATGCTTTCGGCGACGGGGTTCTCCTACAGTCATTTGGTCGGGGCTATGGAGTGAGGATGTCTATTAAGTTTACCCGGCGAGTATCCGCGTACGCTACGTGATTGCGACGGACTTTTGATCACATCAAAATTCCATGGCAGCCGATCAAGTGAGACTAAAGTGCTATGTTTATAACATTCATTCAGTTATCTCATAACTGCTTGTGAATTCCAATTATTGTATCACAATCCGGATAAACAGAAAATGTTAAACTTTTCGATCGAACATTCGAACACCCAAGTTTTCCCGAAACAGATCAACACATGAAACAAGTTTTAAAAATATCCAGTTCATGCCTCAGTACCAACGGTCCAGCCGTAGAAGGGTCAAGCCAACGCCTCACATGTGGCACGCCGTACTGCCCCAAATCCGAAGGTTCAAAGGGCAGTTCAAGACGGTCACATAATCGAGTTAAGGTTTGTTGTCTTCTAGAGGGTCCATCGCGTTACTCGCATTACTTAGAACGTCTTTAAACCACGGAAAAATCCAACACTTGGAAATTTCCCGACAGGGGAAAAGGTGGGTATTTATATCCGGTCTAACTTTTTAACATATTCTAAAATTTACCCGGAAAACACATAGACAAAGTTTGACAATCCGATCGAATCATCGAATCCCCAAAACAACCCCAGAAAATTCAACTCTTGAATAAATATTAAAAATTCCCATAAAACTCAGCACTGTGAAAGAGGAATTACTGTGCAAATATGGAGGGCTGACGTCACCAGAGAGCCGCGGAACCGCCGCATAAGCTAGGCTTCTGCCGCGGTTCTGCCACATGTTTGAGGTATCATAGGTCAAATTTTGCACCGTAATTCTTATAATTCACTGCTGAATTTTTTAAGAATTTTTAATCTGGAAAAAACCCAGTTTTTGAAAAAAGTCCAGAGAGCGTGAAATTTTAGGGTTTCGGGTTCGTTCGGGTTTCAAACTTCGTCTACGCATCGCCTACGGCTCTAGCTAGGGTCTGATACCACTGTAGGGTTCCTAAGCACTCTAATGAGGTCTCACAAGGCATCAACCATGCCAATTTCAAAAATTACAAGTGCCGAGAAACTCTAATATGGATCGTTAACTAGATTTTTAGGCGAAACATGCAACTAGTTAACAACTTAAGTAAAAGAACGGAAATACAACCTTTGTAGATCCGGTACTCCACCTCCATAGCTCCATGATGAAGTCTCCTCGCTGTCCAAATAGAATCCCGGGCTCTAGCGTCGGTTTCATCGGAGAAATGGGCGGGCTTGGTCGTCGGCTTCGACGCCGAAGATGATCTACGTCGAGGCAACACTAGATCAAGCTCCAACTTCACTACGTCAAGAAACTTGTGAAGAAAACACCCTATACTACTTGGCAAGAGGTAGAGGATGAAGAAATAGGAAGTGGGTTCACTTTAGAATTGGATTTCTCACTCTTTTCATCAAATCACCATTGATGGTGCAAGCTTTTCTTCTTTTGTAAAGATGAAGAAGAAGAAGAAGATGAATATTATAAGTTATCATAATTCAAAAGAAAAATAATACTTATCATATATTTAACCATGGTCAAGTGTAGAGAATGAATCATGGTTAAGTGGAATGGTTAGGGTTAAGCATGAGACAAAAATGGTGGACTAGTTCAAAGTTTCATGAAGCTTCAATATACAAACAAAGAAAGCCACAATTTTCTCTTTATGCTTATAATTTTCCAAAAAGAATAAATAAATAAATAAATAAGAAACCAAAACCCTAACCATTCATATAACCATGGTTTAATCTTTACACAAACCCAAGTTAGCATGCATCATCAAACATCATACAAACTTGTGCACAAAAATATATCACATATACAATGTGCACAAACAAGTAAGAAAAACCATTTAAAGTGAACCAATACTAGTTAATGCAAAGTAATATATCAAATATATAATTATGCATTAAATCTTTAAATCAACACTTTGTTAGTTATATGTATGCCCTAGAGGCCATTACTGTACATAGGATGTATATTGTAGTGGATGCTGGGACATATATAGGGAGGACTTTCTTGCTCGACATGATAGTATGCTATCTGGTTGATCTTTACCTTAACGTGTATACTGTTTGTCTCTCTGTTACATGTTGGTAAATCCCTTAGGATCTGTACTTGACTACCTGGACTATGATGCGGATCATACTAGTGGGGACATGGTAGTCCATATGTACATCCTTCAAAGTCCCTAGTCGTGGGTGTATCGAGACGGGGCATCGATATACCAGAGTAGACTAGCGTGTACCTTCTCGACCCATACAGATGGGAGATGGATGATCCCATATCCATTGGTGTTTGACATCAGAGATGATATACGGGTGCTCAGTAGAGACTGGGTATACTGGACGGACTCGCCGAGAACTCCCAGATGGTATTATACCTCACGTCAGATGGCAGTTCTCTGGTGACACTGGTACAGAGTAGTCTGTTGACCCAAGATCGTCATAGAGTCTTGTGTGGTTCCCACTGTGCTTTGATTTCCATCTTACCACGTCCAAGAGGGCGTGCAAAACGGTGGTTTTTGGGTACAGTCCCGAGTCACATGGAGGCAATGAGCGATAGGAGGGGATTCGTCTCTCCCGGTATAGGGGGTTGATGTTGCGCTGTGTTCGATTGGCTATAACAGGAAATCCCTGGCCAGGGTTGCTGAGATTTACTGGTAAGTGTTACTAGTAGTTTCTCGAATTGTTATAGACCTCATATCGACACGACTTATCGAGCTATTGGGGTCTGACGTTTACCACCCCTAGGCGAGATATGCGACATATCAGACGATCAGACCGGACTGTACGGTAGTGTTACTGGTTGGATTCACTGGAGTGTGAGCGGGCTTGCTCATCGATCTTCAGATCGCTCAATACCCGGGTGGCCGTTACGTTTAGCAGACCACTTGCGGCTTGTGGATGTTTGATATGATCATCATCTGCTGCCGGCGTATTGACGAGTCTTTAGAGTCCTACACAGAGGTTTCCTGGCTCAAGCGAAACGAAATAGGAGCGCATATGAGATATGTGCGGGACCGAGAATAATGCGTGTATGTGATACCGTATTCTATTCTCGCGATAAATGTATCGAATGGTTGTATGCGATATAACCTAGTTATCGATTCAAGCGTTGATTCGATAAGCCGATATATTGTATACTAGTCGGTTGTGTGCGACATAACCTGATCATTGAATCAAGTGTTGATTTAATGATTTAATGCATATTTATATATTTGATATATTACTTTGCATTAACTAGTATCGGTTCACTTTAAATGGATTTTCTCGCTCGGGTGTGCGCATTCCATATGCGATATGATTTTGTGCACTTGATTGTATCATGTTTGATGATACATACTTTTTGGTTAAGTGTAAAGTATCAAACCTTGGTTAATGAAATGGTTAGTGTTTACTATTTCCTTATTCATTTATTCATTTATTCTTTTTGGAAATTGATAAGCATTAAGAGAAAATGGTGGCTTAATTTGTTTTCTAGCAAAAGCTTCTTGAAGCTTTGACCAAAGTCACCATTTTTGTCTCATGCTTAACCCTATCCACTTCACTAACCCTAGTTCACTCTCTACAACTAACCATGGTTCACTTATGATAAGAATGGATTATTCTTTTCATTTTAATTGATTCTGATCATAACTCTTTCATCTTCTTCTTCATCTTCTTCTTTGAAGAAGCTTGAGGTCATCAATGGTGATTGATGCAAATGAGTGAGAAAACCAATTCTAAAGTCTACCCACTTCCTATTTCTTCATCCTCTACCTCATGCCAAGTGGTAGAGTGTGTTTCCTTCACAAGTTTTCATGGCTTGGTGAAGGTGGAGCTTGATCTTGCGATACTTCGACGTAGATCATCTTCGGCACGTCGTCGACGACCTAGCCCGTCCATTCTCCGATGAAGCCGACGCTACAGCCCGGATTAGATTTGGACAGCGGAGAGGACCTCATCTCGGAGCCGTGGAGGTGGAGGACCGGATCTACAAAGGTTGTATATCCGTATTCTTATAGTTAAATGTTAACTAGTTTGCTTTTTCGCCTAGTTTTCTAGCAAACGATCCGTAGTCGGGTTTCTCGGCACCTAGAATTTTTGAAATTGGCATGGTTGATGCCTTGTGAGACCTCATTAGGATGCCTAGGAACCCTACAGTGGTATCAGAGCCTAGCTAGAGCCTTAGGCGAAGTCTAGATGGAATTTGAAGTCCGAACGAACCCGAAACCCAATTCCGATCATGCTCTCTGTCCAATTTTCAAAAACTGTGATTTTTCAATATTAAAAATATGCAGAAAATCAAGCAGGGTTTTTTATGAAATACTGTGAAAAACGGAGACCTAACTCCGTCATAACGGCGCGGAACCGCGGCCTAAGCCCACGTGGCGCGGCGGTTCCGCGGCAACACTGCTGACTCGTTGACTCCTTTTTGCACAGTAACGTTTATAATTAACCCCTGTGTTTTCTGGGTAATTTTAAAATATACTCTACAGTTGAGTGTTCTGGGGTTGCATTGGGAATAGAGGATTCGATCGGATTATCAAGTTTCGTCTATGTGGCTTTCCAGATATTTTACAATATGTTAAAAAGTTCGACCGGATATAAATACCCAATCTTTCCCCTGACGGAAAATTTCCAAGAGTTGGATTTTTCCGAGGTTTAAAGACGTTCTAAGTAGTGCAAGTAACGCGATGGTCCCTCTAGAAGACAACAAACCTTAACTCGATTATGTGACCGTCTTGAACTGCCCTTTGAACGTTCAGGTTTGGGGTAGTACGGCGTGCCACATGTGAGGCGTTGGCTTGACCCTTCTACGGCTGGACCGTTGGTACTGAGGCATGAACTGAATGTTTTAAAACCTGTTTCATGTGATGAGCTGTATCGGGAAAACTTGGGTGTTCGAATGTTCGATCGGAAAGTTTAACATTTTCTATCTTATTCGGAATGTGATACAATAATTGGAATTCACAATAAGTTATGAGATAACTGAATGAATGTTATAAATCTAGCGGTTTAGTCTCACTTGATCGGTTGCCACGGAATTTTGATGTGATCAAAAGTTCGTCGCAATCACGTAGCGTACGCGGATACTCGCCGGGTAAACTTATTAGACAGCTACATCCCTTAGCCCCGACCAAGTGACTGTAGGAGAACCCCGTTGCCGAAAGCATCCGTTCGGGTGCTCGCGGTAGCGGTGTTCCGCCTTGGTGCACTTCGTCGACGGTATCAGGGGGTGCGGCCGTCTACTGAAGTTTGCGACGAGCATTCGATCTGTTTTTCGGGAATCTTGTTGAATTGCCCGACTTGATATTGAAAAGTGTTTTCGATAACGAGACTAAAATGCGGGGTTTATAATTGTTAGGCATACGATGTCTAAGTAATTCATTTGGTCAGGCATGCGATGTCTGAGGTGGTTGCGGATTCCAACTGTTGTAGTTTTACACTTTCTTTTCTGTGACTGTAAGTGTAATATGTGATATCGCCGGTTTCGTTGCTATATGTCAACGACAATTGGGATGCGCATATTTACTTACGTTGATGACATGAGATGTTATGTGTTGCTGGATATGTTATATTGGATCGTCGTGTTTGAATAGCCGGGGGTTTTTTATGTGAGATGAGTGTTTTTCATTTTCATTCATGTAAAAACTTGTATGTAATATTCTTTTATTGGGGCACTTCCAGGTTGCGGAAGTTGTCACCTTTTGTATATTATTTACTTTTCCGCACTAGGATAGACCCAAGGAGGAGGGCACAAGTAACCGGGTTCTGGAGTCCAGTGGGAGACCAACTCGAGGAGTCGAGTCCGGGTCTCCTAACTCTAGAATTGGTAGGGTTGCTTGCCGCTCTCGTAGGGGTCTAGGGGTGTGGGTTTGGCTATTCATCACGACCGTGGAATCCGTGTTTTATACTGGCTCGTATTGAAAACACGGACGTCCTAGTATATCGAATATTTCATATGATTCTTCTGCTGCTATATCTGTGATGTGATCATGTGATGTTCTGTGATAGATACAGTATATAGTATATATGATATATTATATAGACGTTACTTATGTTTTACACCCGCGCTAGCCCTGCCCTGCTCTGCCGTTAGTTACCTAACCTAACGGTGCACGAGGGGACATCGAGGCGAATGCGGATGGCATAAGTGTACGTCGTATTTATCTGTGATGTTTAGGTACTTAAATGATGGGACTTCATTAATATGATTAATGAAAGAAAAGAAACCTAAGATGTTGTAGAATCGAATTTCAAAATTAAAACAGGTAGCTACAGTTCTTGCTTTGCACAGCGGTATATGAGATATATCCTGCACCTTATTCGATAAGGAAAGGACCGAGATCCCTTCACCGGGAGTGACTCCTTTAGCAATAACTGGTCGATGCTACGCCCTCGGTTTGTCTTTTGATTGCTTTTAAGAGTTTTTGCTTTGCACAGTGATATATATGATATATCCTGCACCTCATTCGACGAGGAAAGGACCGACGATCCCTTCACCGGGAGTGACTCCTTTAGCAAAACTAGAAAAGCCTCAAAAGCACTCCTTTTTTAAAAAATCATTTGATTCTACAACGATATCAAGTTCATTACGCAATAGGTTTTCAGAAAAACCTGTCGTAGCCCTCCGTCATTTCAGATAAATCCTGTTTAGTATTCGTGCTGCGTTTGTTGACCTTGTCAAGGCGCAGTGTGCGGTAGCTAACCAGTATTTATCTGCTTATGCATATGATGCAGATTGGGTTAGGGTAGTCGTGCGGCCTTGTTGACCTTGTCAAGGGTCGTGCGGGTGGGTTTGATTCAATCAAGAAATGATGGGTTGAACTTGACTTGCGGTCTATGGTTTGTTGACCTTGTCAAGGTCATAGATCGTTCGGGGCAAAACATTATCGGGAATTTCAAGTGTTGAAATTTGCAATGAGATTGCATACCTTCTATGAGATAGTTGGATCCCGATACCCGCTGCGAGTAAGAGTTACTCCCGGGAAAGTTTTACACATTACAATTAGCCGATCAAGTAGGTGTCTAGAAAGGTGTCAACGGGGTTACGCCTCTGGGAAAACGAGGTTTACATTAATTAGGTTCGTGCGAAAGCACGGGGGACCTCCCTCAAAGTACCGACACTGGCCTGGCTGAAAGATTGGCGAACTTGTAGTGTGTAATTAATCCCGGCTAGTCTTTCCTTTTAAGGTTTGAAGGGAGATTTGATAAAAAGCAGTGGGAGCCATCCTGATTAGATAAAATAATAACCAATATATTCTTGCAAGAGCGCACGCTGAGTGTTTTCCTCTCTCTCTCCAGGTAGCGACCATATCACGCCTTAATCAAGATAATAATACGGATTATTGACCGAACCCGCTTGTTATACTGAGCTGGGGAACGTTGGTCCCGCTCCAACTTATAAATGTTATAAGACAGAGCAGGAAATTTGGGAATACTAGATTTCCCGTGCCGCCTAAACGAGGAGAGTGCATGATGATGCATCATCTTCGGGTGTGTTCATTACAGAGAACTGTTTCTCAGTATCCTTTACGTCCTGGGTATATGATACCGGATCAGGATCCCAGATATGTAAACTGTTACATAGGGCTACAGAAAGGTAGAGAACTGAGAATGGGTGATAAGTTTCATGAGGCAGAAAACGGGGCAAGTGTTGCAGCCAAGTCTGTTGGTCACTGGCACCCTGTATTACCAATACATTGATTCTGAACGAATGTTGTTAGATACCGAACCTGATATACAAAATCATATCAGTCTCTTTATAAGTAAAGAAATGATAAAATTTTGTATTGGTGGATAATGTTTTGAACATTTCCTATATCAAAAGTTGATCGGTTCAGGCACGTTATCTAAAAGCATTGCTGTTCTAAATCAAACTACAGTTCTTAGTATATGGAACACACACAAGAGGAAGAGTTCAGAAATGAACAAATCCTTCTTGAGGTATTGTAGACTAGGTCAGATCAATGCGACCCGACTGGCTAGAGTTACATAAAGATGCATATTTAAATTAGTTTGAACTTACATCTTGTGAAACTCTCCAGTCATGTCACAAAGATAAGATGACCATAGCTCCGTTTACTGGAAACAGAGAAAGAGTTTGTGAACTCTTGGGATATGATACATGTTGATGTATGTAAGCTCCCCTGTCTACACATGCCAAGATCGGTTCTTTGTACTTCATTACATTCTCTGATGATCTCTTTCGAGTTTCAGACCTATGTTCCTGTTGAAACACAAGTCCGAACCTTTTGAGATATTCACAGAATATAAGTTAAAAGTAGAGAACCAATATACGGGTATAAGTATTATGTCCTTTGATGTGATCAAGGAGGAGAATACTTGAGCATGGAATTCCTGGACTTTTCTAAAGGAGAATGAGATTCTCTCTCAGCATTACTCCTCTGTATACACCATAGCACGATGGTATATCAGGGCGGAGCAATCACACCCTATATGATAAGGTGTGCTCTATGATGAGTACTACTGAGTTACCTGTTTCCTTTTGGGTGTTATGCACTTGAGAAGTTGCATACCTATTGAATAGGGTTCGAATCAAATCAGATCACTGCCTGCCACTCCATATGAGATATGGAAAGGGAAGAGCCCATGTCTTAAGCTAGTTAAGATTTAGGGTTGTCCGGCCTATGTCTGAAAAGCAAAATCCGGACAAGCTCGAGGCAAAGTCAGTTATGTAGAACTGGAAATGTTCCAGCTATACAGACTGCAGCTGATGATTTGATAGAATCAAAGGATTCAGTAGATTCCAATGAACCTCAGCCTCTCCGCCGATCTAGTAGGGTTCCTCACCCACCTGAGAGATACTTCTGTTTCTCTATGACAGTGGGAGCGAGGATTGCATCATGAGATGATGACCCAACTAGTTTCGAGCTGGCCATCAGGAGTAAGACTCTGTAAGAATGGCTGGATGCTTAGTGATCTGAGATGGAATCCTTATACGCCAACAAAGTATGGAATTTGGTTGCTATATCTGAAGGGTTAAATCCCCATCAGGAGCAAGTATATCTTGAGAAGATTACTTGGTGTACATAGAAAAGTTGAGACTTTCAAAGCTAGACTTGTTAAAGGTTTGCATCATTGACCAGGTGTGGATCATGATGAAACTTTTTCAAGTAGCTATGCTTAAGTCCATCCAGATCCTACTTGTCACGGCTACATACCATGACTACGATATCTGGTGGTTGGGTGTCATGACTGCTTTTCTAAATGATGTTTTAGAAGAGTGCGTCTATAAGTACACAGCCAGAGGGCTTCGTAGACAGTGGGAGCAGCGGAAACGTGTGCAAGATGCTTTATAGGATAAAGCAGGCATCGCGGAGTTGGAACATCTGTTTTGATGGATTAGTCAAAGAGTTTGACATCATCAAAATGGTAGATGAACCTTGTATAAACAAAAAGGTAGTAGGGAGTATGGTGGTGATCCTCGTAGAGTACGTGGATGACATACTCTTGATAAGAAAGGAGTTTCTTATGCTACGCTCGGTCAATCTCCGCTTATCACCATAATTCTCCATATAGGATCAAAGTGATACCTCCTAAATCCTGGATTTTGGATCTATGAGATAGATCTAAATGGATGTTAGGATACTCACTAACTGTAGTGAGATGGTATCAATCGATCCTGGGGAGAATCACTGGAAGGGTTCCAGGGTGATAAAGACGACTGAATGTCAGTCGCAGGCATTGTCTTTACCCTCAGTACAGGGACGGTATGTTGGAAGAGTTCCAAGCTAGATACCGTGACATACTAGAAGATAAAGGCAGGATACATCGCTACTTAAGATGCTACCAAAGAGGCTGTTTGGGTGTATATTGGTTCATGAGATGAACTATGTTCCTCCCATTGTGTGACAATGGAGTTGTGGCTTATGCCAAGGAACGCCGGTCCCATCAGTGATCCAGACATATTCTATGGCAGTATCACTTGATCATGGAGATGGTTGATCTCCAGAGAGATCGAGGTTAGGAGAGTAGACTCAGAGGACAACACAGCGGATCCACTCACAATGGCCTGTTCCCAGAGAGAGACTTTTAAGGGATGGTTGAGTATGAGATACTACAACCACTGCTACAGATGGCCCTAGTGCAAGTGGGAGATTGTTAGTTATATGTATGCCCTAGAGGCCATTACTGTACATAGGATGTATATTGTAGTGGATGCTGGGACATATATAGGGAGGACTTTCTTGCTCGACATGATAGTATGCTATCTGGTTGATCTTTACCTTAACGTGTATACTGTTTGTCTCTCTGTTACATGTTGGTAAAGCCCTTAGGATCTGTACTATGATGCGGATCATACTAGTGGGGACATGGTAGTCCATAAGTACATCCTTCAAAGTCCCTAGTCGTGGGTGTATCGAGACGGGGCATCGATATACCAGAGTAGACTAGCGTGTACCTTCTCGACCCATACAGATGGGCGATGGATGATCCCATATCCATTGGTGTTTGACATCAGAGATGATATACGGGTGCTCAGTAGAGACTGGGTACACTGGACGGACTCGCCGAGAACTCCCAGATGGTATTATACCTCACGTCAGATGGCAGTTCTCTGGTGACACTGGTACAGAGTAGTCTGTTGACCCAAGATCGTCATAGAGTCTTGTGTGGTTCCCATTGTGCTTTGATTTCCATCTTACCACGTCCAAGAGGGCGTGCAAAACGGTGGTTTTTGGGTACAGTCCCGAGTCACATGAAGGCAATGAGCGATAGGAGGGGATTCGTCTCTCCCGGTATAGGGGGTTGATGTTGCGCTGTGTTCGATTGGCTATAACAGGAAATCCCTGGCCAGGGTTGCTGAGATTTACTGGTAAGTGTTACCAGTAGTTTCTCGAATTGTTATAGACCTCATATCGACACGACTTATCGAGCTATTGGGGTCTGACGTTTACCACCCCTAGGCGAGATATGCGACATATCAGACGATCAGACCGGACTGTACGGTAGTGTTACTGGTTGGATTTACTGGAGTGTGAGCGGGCTTACTCATCGATCTTCAGATCGCTCAATACCCGGGTGGCCGTTACGTTTAGCAGACCGCTTGCGGCTTGTGGATGTTTGATATGATCATCATCTGCTGCCGGCGTATTGACGAGTCTTTAGAGTCCTACACAGAGGTTTCCTGGCTCAAGCGAAACGAAATAGGAGCGCATATGAGATATGTGCGGGACCGAGAATAATGCGTGTATGTGATACTGTATTCTATTCTCGCGATAAATGTATCGAATGGTTGTATGCGATATAACCTAGTTATCGATTCAAGCGTTGATTCGATAAGCCGATATATTGTATACTAGTCGGTTGTGTGCGACATAACCGGATCATTGAATCAAGTGTTGATTTAATGATTTAATGCATATTTATATATTTGATATATTACTTTGCATTAACTAGTATCGGTTCACTTTAAATGGATTTTCTCGCTCGGGTGTGCGCATTCCATATGCGATATGATTTTGTGCCTTTGATTGTATCATGTTTGATGATACATACTTTTTGGTTAAGTGTAAAGTATCAAACCTTGGTTAATGAAATGGTTAGGGTTTACTATTTCCTTATTCATTTATTCATTTATTCTTTTTGGAAATTGATAAGCATTAAGAGAAAATGGCGGCTTAATTTGTTTTCTAGCAAAAGCTTCTTGAAGCTTTGACCAAAGTCACCCTTTTTGTCTCATGCTTAACCCTATCCACTTCACTAACCCTAGTTCACTCTCTACAACTAACCATGGTTCACTTATGATAAGAATGGATTATTCTTTTCATTTTAATTGATTCTGATCATAACTTTTTCATCTTCTTCTTCATCTTCTTCTTTGAAGAAGCTTGAGGTCATCAATGGTGATTGATGCAAATGAGTGAGAAAACCAATTCTAAAGTCTACCCACTTCCTATTTCTTCATCCTCTACCTCCTGCCAAGTAGTAGAGTGTGTTTCCTTCACAAGTTTTCATGGCTTGGTGAAGGTGGAGCTTGATCTTGCGATGCTTCGACATAGATCATCTTCGGCACGTCGTCGACGACCTAGCCCGTCCATTCTCCGATGAAGCCGACGCTACAGCCCGGATTAGATTTGGACAGCGGAGAGGACCTCATCTCGGAGCCATGGAGGTGGAGGACCGGATCTACAAAGTTTGTATATCCGTATTCTCATAGTTAAATGTTAACTAGTTTGCTTTTTCGCCTAGTTTTCTAGCAAACGATCCGTAGTCGGGTTTCTCGGCACCTAGAATTTTTGAAATTGGCATGGTTGATGCCTTGTGAGACCTCATTAGGATGCCTAGGAACCCTACACACTTGATTTAACGATCCGGTCATATCGCATATAACCGACTAATATCCAATGTATCGGCTTATCGAATCAATCCTTAATTCGATAACTAGGTTATATCGCATACAACCATTCGATACATTCATCACAAGAATGAAATACGGTATCACATACACGCATTATTCTCGGTCCCGCACATATCTCATATGCGCTCCTATTTCGTTTCGCTTGAGCCAGGAAACCTCTGTGTAGGACTCTAAAGACTTGTCAATACGCCGGCAGCAGGTGATGATCATATCAAACACCCACAAGCCGCAAGCGGTCTGCTAAACGTAACGGCCACCCGGGTATTGAGCGATCAGAAGATCGACGAGCAAGCCCGCTCACACTCCTGTGAATCCAACCAGTAACACTTACCGTACAGTCCGGTCTCGTCGTCTGATATGTCGCATATCTCGCCTAGGGGTGGTAAACGTCAGACCCCAACAGCTCGATAAGTCGTGTCGATATGAGGTCTATAACAGTTTGAGAAACCACTGGTAACACTTACCAGTAAATCTCAGCAACCCTGGCCAGGGATTTCTGGTTATAGCCAATCGAACACAGCGCAACATCAACTCCCTATACCGGGAGAGACGAATCCCCTCCTATCGCTCATTGCCTCCATGTGATTCGGGACTGTACCTAAAAACCACCGTTTTGCACGCCCTCTTGTACGTGGTAAGTTGGAAATCAAAGCACAGTGGGAATCACACAAGACCCTATGACGATCTCGGGTCAACAGACTACTCTGTGCCAGTATCACCAGAGAACTGCCATCTGACGTAAGGTATAATACCATCTGGGAGTTCTCGGCGAGTCCGTCCAGTGTACCCAGTCTCCACTGAGCACCCGTATATCATCTCTGATGTCAAACACCAATGGATATGGGATCATCCATCACCCATCTGTATGGGTCGAGAAGGTATACGCTAGTCTACTCTGGTATATCGATGCCCCGTCTCGATATACCCACGACTAGGGACCTTGAAGGATGTACTTATGGACTACCCTGTCCCCACTAGTATGATCCGCATCATAGTCCAGGTAGTCAAGTACACATCCTAAGGGCTTTACCAACATGTAACAGAGAGACTATCAGTGTACACGTTAAGGTAAAGATCAACCAGATAGCATACTATCATATCGAGCAAGAAAGTCCTCCCTATATATGTCCCAGCATCCACTACAATATACATCCTATGTATAGTAATGGCCTCTAGGGCATACATATAACTAACAGGGTCAAATATCATATTTATCTCATTACTCATCTGGTATCCTTATCATCATATGTCATGAACTGGGGTACAGATCTAAGTCTAGTACAAGCTGATACCATCAACAATATATGTGCGTGTGTCTGAAACACATCGCCTAAAGATCCGCTATACTATCATGTCGTATCTCCTAGTACGAACCAAATCACACCATCGATCTCATGGCACCATGCCCATTCCTCATCGACTCATCTCTAAATACCATATACTATCCTCATCAACCGAATATAAGTGTATGTATATACATATATATATTTACATATATATATATATACCGACGCATCTATATATATACATACATATAAATATATGCACTTGGAAAACATGCTCCAGATTTTACCCTAGGTGAAATTAGCCAATTTTGCATATGGGAGGGGTCTAGTTTACTGACATAGGAGCCACAGAATAAGCACGAGCCAATTTACTCGCACCAAGGCCACAAATTATGGCCAAAAAGAGTAAATTTGCAGCCAGGAAAAGTCCAGGGGGTCTCATGTTTCAGTGGTAGCTCCTATGGTGCCTGCATGTGTCACTGTGTTTTCTAAAAAAATTTCAGAGGCTCCGGGTGTTAGCAGATCACCAATTCTCATCACAAATCCCACAATTTCCCGATATCGGGGTTTCTAAGTTTTTGACTAGGTGTTCTATCTCAGGTTTCAGTCCATGAAACTAACTCTAAAGGGGTTGTATAGCCTCTACTAACCTCAATTACACAATCACAACTCAAAAGTCCCTCAAAACCTAACTTGGAATTTTCAAAGTTCGCTAAACTACACAATATCGATTCTAATCTTATATGGATACTTAAGAAATCGAAATACTATTATGATGGTGCAGAAATTACCTTATTTGGCAACTCAAGAATTTTCTTGAGTTGCCCCAAGTCTTAAAAATTGGATTTTTCTTTGTCCAAAGTGTTGCTAGTGGGCTTGTGCACATTTTTTGTGAAATGAATGAAGTGTTTTGGTGTATATTTGATGGTGTTTTGTGGAGTGGGAGATGAAGTGCTTCCATGGGAGTGAGGGAGGAGAGGAAAAGATGAAGGGGATGAAGGATGAATGAAAACAAAATGAGAGCCACGCTAGGTTGACCCCTCACCCTCTCTCTCTCTCATGCCCATGCCTCTTACTTTAATATTTTCTTTTCTTTTTCTCTCACTTTAAAAAAACACAACGATGAAATGAAAATGAAAAGAAAGCCATTATAAAATGTAACAAGAGCCAAAATGTGACATAATGGATGTCATGTGCACAAAACTCGCTTAATGTACAATTAGCGATATTTAATCACGATAAGCCATAAAATGGAATAATTAATCATAAAAATTCATAATTTGCATGAATCACATAAAGCACCCTCTTTTCAGTAATTTCCATAATTTTCCAAATTTTTCCCAATTTATCGGTATTTAATTATACCGCAATATTAAAATATTCAATATATTTATTATTTAATTATAAAAATTCCCAAAAATAATATTTTATTTTTCTGAAATGTTACAATCTTCCCCCCTTAAATAAATTCGCTCCCCGAATTTAAATTTATATCCCTCAAATACTAAAACATTTCAGTAAAAAGTCCAAGTCGTCGGGGCTCCGAAATCATCAATACATAAGACGCATCATAGCGCAATGCATGCGCATGAACAATGAGCAGATAACTCCAAATCAAAACTCCGTCAAGCATCCCGCAATCATCAGAGTCATGGTGAAGACACAAATGTCAAATCCACTACGAAAACCAATATGATATACATCAAAACTATACATGTAACCATCTAAAGGAAATGCATGCCAAACCCTTCATGTTGCTGTGCGTTGCACGTATCGCGGTACAGTGGCCGACGTCTATTGTAATGAAATAACTATATATATACTTATCCTTTGTTTAATATGTACGTCCCGCCGTTTTTGAAAATAATTTAGAAGGGTTTCCTTGTTTTAAACGTTTCGTGTCATATCGGACACGTAGGTAAATACTGAGACTATAGCTCCCTTTTTGGAAATCCCTTCGATAACTATCAATGCATGCAAAATATATCCAGGTACTGTTCTCTGACTAGTCCTGCTCAGTACGAAAACAAATAGCAAATATCATAAAAACGTACTGCTCCATAAGAAATCAACCCCAAAATGTGCATATGAATGCTACGTGCGTCTGGTGCGTACAGAAATTGAAACCCATGAATGTGCCATACATGTGCACAGAAACACCATCTAAGTGCATCGGGTGTGCACAAAACATCTGTCAAGGGAAACGGGTGTGCCTGACAGCAATATCAGGTGCATCTGATATGCACGAAGAATCCCGATTTAGTGCATCTGGTGTGCACCAAAATCTCCTCTCATAACATGCGTCCAACATGCGCGAAAATCCAATCAGGCGCATCCATCATGCACGAATAAAGTCTAAATCATGTGCATTCAACATGCACGAAATCCAATATCAAGCGCCGAACATGCGCAAAATCTAATCCGAGCACGTCAATTATGCGCAAGAATCCAATCAGGTGCACAGGGTGCACAAAACAAATATCAAGTATCACTATCGAAATCGATGGTATACAACACATTTCAATCCAAATCCAAATCAGGTATACCATGGTATATAATCTCCCAACCATGTGCATCAGCGTGCACAAAAGAAAATTAAAATACTAAAAGTGCATGAAAACTATGCCGAAAGCATAAGTCAAATTATATGCATGCCCTGGGCATGAAATCATAATCAATATCTCAAATGACATCAAAACGAAGTCAGGTACAACTGTGGTGCACAAAATACGTATCAATGCACTGCAAGCATATGTTAACTATACCGAGTGCAAAAACCAAATCGAATGCGTACTATATGCACAAAATAAGCCCAACTGTGTGAAATCCATGAAATCATAAACATGTGCAGCCAAGGCACAAAACGATATCAAGTGCGATACTGTGCACAAATCATAAATCAACACAACGGTGTATAAAGCATATCTCAAGTGCAATAACTATGCACAAAATATGAATACCCAGTAGGTGCAATCATGGTGCACGAAACTAAATATCATGAAACTCAGTCATCAAGACTAAATCATGCGAATAGATCGCCCAAAATACCAAAATCCAAGGTGCCGGATACGTGATAATCGAATCCCAAATCCCAAATCATAAATACCGTCGTCGATATGTCCTCCTTCAAAGTCAAGAAGGTGTTGGTGCATCCAATGCTAGCAGAGAAAGATATCTACTTGCCTACTGTTCATGGCGTGTCGTCTGGTGCCCTTAGGCTCTCGTCTCTCACTGCAGATTGCTAAGTGCATAGCTCCTCGGCTTAATGGCCAATTACGGAATGACGATGGAAACAGTGCCGTTCTGGCACATCCTTTAAAGATCTTTGGCCAACTATCTCGTCGACGATGCCGAACTCTGGCCTACTGGGTGTGCGCAATATGACCGCTCCTGAGTCCAAGTATTTTCGTATAGTATCACAGAAAGGTACTGTCGAGGTCTCTCCCAAATCTTGATTCTGCCGAACTGTCCGGAAGTTATCGTCCTTTACTAAATCTGTTCCTTGTTCCGGAACGGCTGCATACTCATCGCGACTCCTTCTAGAAGATATATCCATATCCAACGCCTCTGCATGCGTATCACATCTCTGGTGTCAGTGGAGTGGAACGTCGTCTCGTCCTGATCTCGTACGAACCTCTTACTCCACTTTTCTCTAATGTCGACTGCTTCGGACTCGTCTCTTCGTGGCTGCATGGACTGCGCTCCAACGACTATACTCGTATCTGGAGTCTCCCAAGAAATGTATCCCGTCACATGATATCCGAATGATGTCGAACCTTTCGATCGATTCGTCAAAGTTCCATAATCCCCTAAGAGCTGAACATCTTGGGTACAGTTTAATAGTATTCCAGTACATGCCACAGTACCTGTGGACCAACCGTAGAAGGGCAAACCCAAGCTTCACTAATGGCACCGCTGAACTGCAGTAAACCCTAAGGTTTCAAAGCGTTCTCATGGTCATTATGTCGAGTTAGGGTTTCATTCTTCTATAGGGTCCATAGCATTACTTGCATTTGTCTCTGGATACTTTAAACTTGGAAAATGGGCTTCTGACATTCGATCGTCTCTATCGACCTCCAACGTACCTGCGTGAAATAGTCTCTAGCTGGAATCAATCAATCTGATGACCTCGCATTGGGGTAGGCAATGAATCGCATGTCCTAGTCTTTCATCTTTGGTGACTAGGGATCTTCCATCATATCTGAAGTATAACTCATGCGGCATTAGCTTCAAACATCTGGGGTGATATCTCATCACTCGCAGCAACAACTAGCTCATTCGTCTGCACGCTGAACAATGCCTCAATCATCAAGAATAATCTGTGCATTGACGGTCATCACATTCTGGCTGGCCTCTAACAGTAGCCTGATCCTCTGGTGCTGATCTGCACGTCTGAAAAATCTTGTAAAAGCGATCCATCAAACGCTCATGGCGCGAAAACACAATAAAATGACGCCTCTAAGCAAATAGTATGTCCCTGGAATCAAGCCCTGGTCAGTCCTAGTCCATGACGAGCTCGTGCTGACGCAACTCTAGCCATAGCTCTCTCTGCCCGTGTAATCGTGGCAGCAAAACCATAACTGGTACCGATGATGATAGATTATAGGAATGAATATAATACTGTGCAAGGAAATGTACATCCTAAGGCTTCTTAAGCGGAGTATCGTAAGTAAGTATGCCGCGGAACATACACACGGTACGTCACTCTTCTTAAGTCACCTACTCTATCAACCAAGGGTCATCCTACACTCAGAAGGTAAAACCTAATGCTCTGATACCAACTTTGTCACGACCCGAAAAGTACGGATAATGACAAGCACCTAAATTACGAAACGTCTCGAGGCGTACGTAATCTAAGTAAGCCAAAAACCAGAAATCAAAACCAATTAAAGCAGTGGAGTGAAGGAAAAACCAATTTTAAAGAAAGAAGTTTAACAATATAAGCTGAGGTATGCATTTTTTTTAAAATCTCAAGACTTTTCTGAAAATTTCGGCAGAGTTTCCTTTGTAAATACTGACCCCAAACGGGTACAAAACCTGATAAAGCATATATAATGAATAAAGGCATCCCCAAGCGGGAGCTAGTTCTTTGCCAAGCGGCGGACAAAACCACGCAATGCAATATAATATACAACGCCGAAGGGCGAGGATCAAACTCAAAATGAAGCCCATATCCACAAGAAAACCATAATAATACAAGCGCGGCTATAAGGTCGAAAGAATATACATTGGTCTTCTATGTCTATCAAATATACAAGTCTGGTTGATGGAGTTTACTAGATACAACTGAAATAATAAATGTACAATGACGGTCACGATGCAAGTGAACCCACCTACCAAAGCAATCACCCGTAATGGAAGCAGTGAGCCAGCATAGCCATCAAGAAACCTGTACGGCAAAACCTGCAAGAAGCTGTGGCACAACGGGGGTGAGTTGCCAACTCATGAGTAGAAAATATCACAGAGAAGAAATCGAATGTATGACGCTATCCTAGGTCATATCAAGTAATATCCTCGAATAAATATCCTGATCCATCTACACATAAGTGCAATACCACGTGCTCGTGTCAGTGCCTCAGATAGCAACATATCAGATATATGATGTATGAATGCATTACTAATGGAAACAGAATACATCATGAATGAGACAACTGTTTTCTTTATTTAATGAGATTTCCGTATGTATATAAATCGAGTATCATCAATTAAATCAACAGATAAATCATTGTCAAGTATCGACACAAAACATAAATCTCAATATCTCAAGCTCCGGCTATCCGGACTGGCCTGCATCATCAAATCTCAATATCTCAGTGTCTCAAATCTCAATATCCCAATATCTCAATACCTCGGGCTCTGTCGGGCCGTATCGGACCATATCATCAATCACACGACCACAAACGGTATCCTCCAGATATCCGTCGCGCCAAACAATCACCGGTAGGCAGTCTGCCCCTGCCGGGCTCATCGTCTACAACTCGAGCTTCTTGCCCCGGGTACCATACCGGGTCCACCATGTACCCGCAGACGGTTCATCTAACTCCTCGAATCGGGTCTCGAAAACCATCTCAGAACTGAGAAAACATCATGGTGGACAATACTCATCATATCAAGGAAAACCGCATCTTTCTCTTTAAAACAATTCATCAGTTTAATAAACTTTCACATGCGGTTTCCAAATCCAGAAAATCTCAAGAAGGATCCGAAACCATCAAATCACCATGTCAATAAACAGTGAAAACCGGCATAAATCTCCATAATACGGCATAACCAATGAATATATGAATGCATCGGATATCATGCAATGAATGCAATAGTTAAACTAGCATATGAAAGCTATAACATATTGCAACTATCAGCTAGCAAGCTATGCCAATGAAATAGTATTCTCTAAAGTATACGTGACATGGCAATTACCGATGATGATGTGTGTGAGCCGGCAAGCAGGTGTACATGGAACATACGCATCATCGGAAATGGTGCTGGTGTCCTAATAGCAGGGTTTCATAATAATTACAGATAACATATGTACAAGCATGCAATGCGATGAAAAATCATGAATATACAGAAAGTGATGTAGTAACAGCAACACTGAAAATATACCTACCCAACATACGAGTCATACAAGTTGGTATTTAAATTACTCACAATTCTCCACTTTTGAAAATGAGTATGACTTGAGCCCAGTCAAAAGGGTGAGGGAATCCACCAAAGTCTGAGTCGATCTATATATATATATCTGGTAGTTGGTGATCTCGCCTCAATAGTATCGCGTACGATACAATAAAAAATATGACATCCTCGAGTCAAGAGTGCGGATCTAACATCATAACTATATCTCGTACGGTAAATTTATTGTACGGCATCCCAAATCTGGGTACGGGTCAAATATCATATTTATCTCAATACTCATCCGGTATCCTTATCATCATATGTCATGAACTAGGGTACAGATCTAAGTCTAGTACAAGCTGATACCATCAACAATATATGTGCGTGTGTCTGAAACACATCGCCTAAAGATCCGCTATACTATCATGTCGTATCTCCTAGTACGAACCAAATCACACCACCAATCTTATGGCACCATGCCCAATCCTCATCGACTCATCTCCAAATACTATATACTATCCTCATCAACCGAATATAAGTGTATGTACACACACACACACACACACACACACACACACACACACACACATATATATATACCGACGCATCCATATATATACATACATATAAACATATGCACCCAAACCATATCCCGTGTATGCATGTGTGTATTTGTCAACCTTACTCTAGGGTCCACGACTAAGAACCCAACTAAATACATTTCTTCAAATCTCGCTAACACTATCCCATGATCTCCTAATGCTTTTATTGCTAAGGTTCATATCTCACAATAACCCGTATATGTATATCTATACCACTTCACATCAAAATCTTATGAAAATACGGGGGGTGCTATACGCCATCCACCCGACTTTCCCCATAGATATAAATCTACTCACCTTATCTTCGCTTGCCGATGCCGATGTCGCCACACGCTTGCTTGTCGTCTTGAAGTCCACGTAAGGTACCTACATATCACATATAGCATCGTAAACGAAATCACGTACGAAAACCAAAAGGTCGCACGAAACACCGATAGGTTAAAACCTATAGTCTCGCATGCAAAACACAACCAATAACCCTGTTCGTTGGCGTTCAAATGCCGCACGATGGAACAAAACAACAAATACCAAATTACAATTCATTAGAAGACGCAAAACGAAACCAGAAACATGGAAAACATGCTCCAGATTTTACCTTATGTGAAATTAGCTAATTTTGCATATGGGAGGGGTCTAGTTTACTGACATAGGATCCACAGAACAAGCACGAGCCAATTTAATCACACCAAGGCCGCAAATTGTGGCCAAAAAGAGTAAATTTGCGGCCAGGAAAAGTCCAGGGGGTCTCAGGTTTCAGTGGTAGCTCCTAGGGTGCATGCATGTGTCACTGTGTTTGCTAAAAAATTTTCAGAGGCTCCGGATGTTAGCAGATCACCAATTCTCATCAAAAATCCCACAATTTCCCGATATCGGGGTTTCTAAGTTTATGACTTGGGGTTCTATCTCAGGTTTCAGTTCATGAAACTAACTCTAAAGGGGTTGTATACCCTCTACTAACCTCAATTACACAATCACAACTCAAAATTCCTTCAAAACCTAACTTGGAATTTTTAAAGTTCGCTAAACTACACAATATCGATTCTAAACTTGTATGGATACTTAAGGAATCGAAATACAATTATGATGGTGCACAAATTACCTTATTTGGCAACTCAAGAATTTTCTTGAGTTGCCCAAAGTCTTAAGAATTGGATTTTTCTTTGTCCAAAATGTTGCTAGTGGGCTTGTGCACATTTTTTGTGAAATGAATGAAGTGTTTTGGTGTATATTTGATGGTGGTTTGTGGGTTGAAGAGGAGGGGTAGATGAAGTGCTGCCATGTGAGTGAGGGAGGAGAGGAAAAGATGAAGGGGATGAAGGATGAATGAAAACAAAATGAGAGCCATGCTAGGTTGACCCCTCACCCTTTCTCTCTCATGCCCATACCTCTTACTTTAATATTTTCTTTTCTTTTTCTCTCTCACTTTAAAAAACACAACCATGAATGAAAATGAAGAGAAAGCCATTATAAAATGTAACAAGAGCCAAAATGTGACATGGAGGATGTTATGTGCACAAAACTCGCTTAATGTACAATTAGCGATATTTAATCGCGATAAGCCATAAAATGGAATAATTAATCATAAAAATTCATAATTTGCATAAATCACATAAAACACCCTCTTTTCAGTAATTTCCATAATTTTCCAAATTTTTCCCAATTTATCGGTATTTAATTATACCACAATAATAAAATATTCAATATATTTATTATTTAATTATAAAAATTCCCAAAAATAATATTTTATTTTTCTGAAATGTGACACTAGCAGATGCTACAAACTCAGTTTGTCTTTTGATTGTTTTTATATTTTTTGCTTTGCATAGTGGTAATATGAATATCTTGCACCTCATTCGATGAGGAAAGAGCCGAGATCCCTTCACCGGGAGTGACCTCTTTAGCAAAACTAGTAAAAGCCTAAAAAACACTCCTTTACAAAATCACTCGATTCTACAACGATATCAAGTTCATTACGCAAAGGGTTTTCTTAAAAACCTGTCGTAGCCCTCCGTCATTTCAGATAAGTAATAGTTAGTATTCGTGCTGCGTTTGTTGACCTTGTCAAAGCGTAGTGTGGGTAGCTGATTAGTGCTTATCTGCTTAAGCATATGATGCAATTGGATTAGGGTAGTCGTACGACTTTGTTGACCTTATCAAGGGTCGTGCGGGTGTGTTTAATTCAATCTGGAAATGACGGGTTGAACTTTACTTGCGGTCTATGGTTTGTTGACCTTTCAAGGTCATAGATCGCTCGGGGCAAAACATTATTGGGAATTTCAAGTGTTGAAATTTGCAATGAGATTGCATACCTTCTATGAGATAGTTGGATCCCGATACCCACTGCGAGTAAGAGTTACTCCCGGGAGAGTTTTACACATCACAATTAGCCGATCAAGTAGGTGTCTAGAAAGGTGTCAACGGGGTTACGTCCCTGCGAAAACGAGATTTATTTTAATCAGGTCCGTGCGAAAGCACGGGGAACCTCCCTCAAAGTACTGACACTGGCCTGGCTGAAAGATTGGCGAACTTGTAAGGTGTAATTAATCCCGGCTAGTCTTTCCTTTTAGGTTTTGAAGGAAGATTTGACTAAAACAGTGGGAGCCATCCTGATTAGATATATTAATAACCAATCTAATCTTGCAAGAGCATACGCTGAGTGTTTTCTTCTCTCTCTCTCCAGGTAGTGACCATGTCACGCCTTAATCAAGATAATAATACAGATGTATTGACTGAACCCGCTTGTTATACTAGGCCGGGGAACGTTGGTCCCGCTCCAACTTATAATTGTTATAAGACCGAACAAGAAATAGGGGATTACCAGAATTCCCATTCCGCCCAAATGAAGAAAGTGTATGTTGATACATCTTCTTCGGGTGTGTTTATTACAGAGAACTGTTTCTCAATTTTCTTTACGTCCTGGGTATGAGATGCCGGATCAGAATCCCACATATGTAATATGTTACATGGGCTACAGATAGGTAGAGAACTGAGAATGGGTGATAAGTTTCAAGAGTTGGAAACGGTGCAAGTGTTGCAGCCAAGTATGTTGGCAGTTATCACCCTGTATTACCAAATACATTGATTCCGAACGAATGTTATTAGATACCGAACCTGATATACAACATCATATCAGTCTCTTTATTTACTAAAGAAGGATATAATTTTGTATTGTTGGATAATGTTTTGAACATTTCCTATATTAAGAGTTGATCGGTTCAGGCATGTTATCTAAAAGCATATACGTTCTAAATCAAACCACGGTTCTTAATGTACAGAACACACACAAGAGGAAGAGTTCAGAAATGAACGAATCCTTCTTGAGGCATTGTAGACTAGGTCATATCAATGTGATCCGACTAGAGAAGTTACATTTAGATGCATAATTAAATGAGTTTGAATTTACATCTTGTGAAACTTGCCAGCCATGTTACAAAGATAAGATGACCATAGATCCGTTTATTGGAAATAGAGAAAGGGTTAATGAACTCTTGGTATTGATACATAATGATATATGAGGTCCCCTTTCTACACATGCCAGGAGTGGTTCTTTGTACTTCATTACATTCACTAATCATCTCTCAAGATTCGGACATATGTTCCTGTTGAAACACAAGTCTGAAGCTTTTGAGAAATTCAAAGAATATAAGTTAGAAGTAGAGAACCAAAAAGGGTATAAGTATTATGTCCTTTGATGTGATCAAGGAGGAGAATACTTGAGCACGGAATTCCTGGACTACTGTAAAGGAGAATGAGATTCTCTCTCAGTATTACTCCTCCGTATACACCACAGCAAGATGGTATATCGGGGCGGAGCAATCACACCCTATGTGATATGGTGTGCTCTATGATGAGTACTACTGAGTTGCCTATTTCCTTTTAGGGGTTATGCACTTGAGAAGCTGCATACCTATTGAATAGGGTTCCAATTAAATCAGGTGTCTACCACTCCATATGTGATATGGTATGGGAAGAGCCCATCTCTTAAGGAAGTTAAGATTTGTGGTTGTCCGGGCTATGCCAAAAGCAAAATCCGGACAAGCTCGAGGCAAGGTCAGTTCTGTGGATGTTTTTTGGATATCCCAAGCATTCGCAATGGAATATCTTCTATCGCACTGAGGAAGAAAAAGTGTTTTATTTCTCAGCATGCCACCTTTTGAAAGGGAATTTCTTGTGAAGAAATTAGTGGTCATGAGGTAGAACTGGAAGGAGTTCCAGCTATACAAACTGCAGCTGATGATTTGGTAGAACCGAAGGATTCAATAGTTCCCAACGAACCTCAGCCTCTCCGCCGATTTAGTAGGGTTCCTCATCCACCTGAGAGATACTTCGGTTTTCTCTATGACAGTGGGAGCGAGGATTGCATTATAAGATGATGACCCAACTAGTTTCGAGCAGGCCATCAGGAGTGGGGACTCTGTGAGAATGGCTGGGTGCTAAGTGATCTGAGATGGAATCTATATACACCAACAAAGTATGGACTTTGGTTGCTTTATCTGAAGGGTTATATCCCCATCAGGAGCAAGTATATCTTGAGAAGATTACTTGGTGTACATGGAAAAGTTGAGACTTTCAAAGCTAAGACTTGTTGCAAAAGGTTCTCGTCATCAACCAGATGTGGATAATGATGAAACCTTTTCTAGTCCTTATGCTTAAGTCCATCCAGATCCTACTTGCTATTGCTACATACCATGACTACGATATCTGGCAGTTGGGTGTCATGACTGCTTTTCTAAATGGTGATTTAGAAGAGAGCGTCTATAAGTACACAACCAGAGGGCTTCGTAGATAGTGGGAGCAGCGGAAGGTGTGCAAGTTGCTTTATGAGATAAAACAGGCTTCGCGGAGTTGGAACATCTATTTTGATGTGGTAGTCAAAGAGTTTGACTTCATCAAAATGGTAGATGATCCTTGTATATACAAAAAGGCAGTAGGGAGTATGGTGGTGATCTTCGTATTGTACGTTGATGACATACTCTTGATAGGAAAAGAGTTTCCTATGCTACACTCGGTCAATCTTCTCTTATCACAAATATTCTCCATATAGGATCAAGATGATACCTCCTAAATCCTGGGTTTTGGATCTATGAGATAGATCTAAATGAATGTTAGGATTCTCACTAGGTGTAGTGAGATGGTATCAATCGATCCTGGGGAGAATCACTGGATAGCTTCCAGGGTGGTAAGGTCGATTGAATGTCAGTCAAAGCCATTGTCTTTACCATCAATGGAGGGACGGTATGTTGGAAGAGTTCCAAGCTAGATACCGTGACAAACAAGACGATTAAGGCTAGATACATTGCTACAAACGATACTACAAAAGAGGTAGTCTGGATGTATATAAGTTCATGAGATGAACTTCGTTCCTACCATTGTGTGACAATGGAGTTGTGGCTTTGGCCTAGGAACCCCCGTCCCATCTGTGATCCATACATATTCTTAGGCAGTATCACCTGATCATGGAGATGGATGATCTCCAGGGAGATCGAGGATAGGAGAGTAGACACAGAGGACAACACGGCGGATCCACTCACAAAGGCCTATTCCTAGGAGAGACTTTTATAGGATGGTTGAGTATGAGATACTTCAACCACTGCTGATTCTTGGGTATGGGATATTACAACAGATGGCCCTAGTGCAAGTGGGAGATTGTTAGTTATATGTATGCCCTAGAGGCCATTACTGTACATACGATATATATTGTAGTGGATGCTTGGACATATATATGGAGGACTTTCTTGCTCGACATGATAGTCTGCTATCTTGTTGCTCTTTATCTTAAGATGCACACTGATTGTCTCTATGTTACATGTTGATAAAGCCCTTAGGATGAGTACTTGACTACCAGGATTATGATGCAGATCATACTAGTGGGGACAGTGTAGTCGCTAAGTACATCCTTCAAATGTTCCTAGTCGTAAGTGTATCGAGACAGGGCATCGATATACCAGAGTAGACTAGCGTATAGCTTCTCGACCCATGTAGATGGGCGATGGATGATCCCATATCCATTGGTGTTTGACATCAGAGACAGTATACGGGTGCTCAGTAGAGACTGGGTACACTGGACGGACTCGCCGAGAACTCCCAGATGGTATTATACTTAACGTCAGATGGCAGTTCTCTGGTGACGCTAGTACAGATTAGTCTGTAGACCCGAGATCGTTATAGAGTCTTGTGTGATTCCCACTGTGCTATGATTTCCACCTTACCACGTTCAAGAGAACGTGCAAAACGGCGGCTTTTGGGTACAGTCCCGAGTCATATGGAGGTAATGAGCGATAGGAGGGGTTTCGTCTCTCCCGGTATTGGGAGTTGATGTTGCGCTGTGCTCGATTGGCTATAACAGGAAGTCCTTGGCCAAGGCTGCTTCAGAGATATACTGGTAAGTGTTATCAGTAGTTTCTCGACCCGTTATGAGCCTCATATCGAAACGAATTATCGAGTTACTGGGGTCTGACGTTTACCACCCCTAGACGAGATATGCGACATATCAGACGAAGAGACCGGACTGTATGGTAGTGTTATTGATTGGATTCGTAGGAGTGTGAGAAGGCTTGCTTATTGATCTCCTGATCGCTCAATACCAGGGTGGCCGTTACGTTTAGCAGACCGCTTGCGGATATGATCATCACCTACTGCCGGCGTATTGACGAGACTTTAGAGTCCTACACAGGAGTTTCCTGGCTCAAGGGAAACGGAGTAGGAGCATATATGTGATATGTGCGGGACCGAGATTGATACGATATGAGATACTGTATTCTATTCTCGCGATATGAGATATCGGTCGGTTATATATGATATAGCCGGGTTATCGGATCAAGTGTTGATTCGATAAGTTGATTCATATGATATTAGTCGGTTATAGGTGATATAGCCGGATTATTAAATCAAGAGTTGATTTGATAATCTAATGTATAATTATATATTTGATATATTACATTACATTAACTAGTATTAGCTCACTTATGATTTCTTTTCTCACTTTGGATACATTGATATATATGTGATATATGTTAAATGTATCATGCTAGGTTACAAATGCAAGTAGGATTAATGAGGGTTTAACCATGCTAGGGTTAAGATTAGGGTTTATAATTTATCATTAAGTAATTCAAATGTTATGGATAAATGTCATGGTTGATATTTGTTGAAAGCTTGTAGAAGCTTCAATGCATCTTTGACTTTGTCCATTCTCTTTGTCTTGCTTAAGATATTTTTGACCTAACCTTTAACCATAGCTTATGGTTAACTCTCTACAAGGGTTAAGCATGAGATTCTTAACCCTTGGTTTCATTTCTAACCTCACACAAGAATTCATATGATGAGTTCTATCTTCTTCTTCTTCCTCCTCAAAAAGCTTTCTAGTTTCAATGGAGGTATGAGAAAAGGTGTGAGAAATCATTTCTAATATGAGAAAACTTCGTACTTCATCATCCTCTACTACTTGCCATTTAGTATAGGGTGTTTTCTTCACTAATTCCATGATTAGTGAAGAGATAGCATGGGTTAGTGTCTCCTCGACGCAGATCATCTTCGACCTCAAAGTCTTCAAAGTAAGCATGTTCGTTTCTTCAAGAGAGCCTCTCTAGAGTCCGGAGTTCACGATCGCAGCGAAGGGGAATACTATATGGAGCTATTGAAGTGAAGGACTGGTCTACAAAGGTTTTATTCCTTGCTCACTAGACTTTCAAAGTGTTTGCATTTATATGTCCGTCGATTTCTAGTTAACGATCCTTAGTTAGGGTTAGCTAAAACAGCAAATTTTTGAATTTGGCATGGACGATGCCTCCCGAAACCTTGTTTCCGTCTTAGGTAACCCTGCACTAGGTATGTGTATATACATGTCAAAAATGATACAATACCCTCCAGGTGTATGTGTAATCAGGTAGGTATAGCAAGGCATATGTGTAAGCATGTAGGTATACAGGTATGCTATATGTCATATGCATAATGGAATAGAAATCAATGTCTCAATGTCCCTAACCAAACAATATTATATATATATGTGTATTGTGCATGTCATGGCAATTATTGACGGTGTGGGTGGTATACAATCAGTGCCCGTGCAATATGAGCCGTCAATAATAGTACAATGTCTAATGGGTACAAGTCCAAGAACAACAAGTAATAATATGCAATGAAGTTTATGCGCAACTCTATATGTGCAATATAAATATGCGACTAATATCATATCATATCTAGCCCAGACGCATAACGCCATGCGGGCGATTCCCCTGTAGATGTTAAATCTACTCACTGATGATCCTAGGGCTAAGTAAAGCCAACCACTCGCTCTCCCTTCTTCGCAGCGTCCGAAGTCCCCGCCTATGTCCCTAAGATCATAAAACAACATAACAACTGTAGGGTTCCTAGGCACCCTAATGAGGTTTCACAAGGTATCAACCATGCCAATTTCAAATTTAAACGGTGCCGAGAAACCCTAGAACGGATCGTTGGCTAGATTTCTAGGCGAAAATGAAACTAGTTAACAACTTAACTAAAGTTTAAACGGAAATACAACCTTTGTAGATCCGGTGCTCCACCTCCATAGCTTTGCAACGAAGTCCCCTCGCTGTCCAAATGAATTCCCGGGCTCTAGCGTCGGCTTCGTCGGAGAAATGGCGAGCTAGGTCGTCGATGTCCATGCCGAAGATGATCTACGTCGAGGCATCGCTAGATCAAGCTCCACCTTCACCAAGCCATGAAAACTTGTGAAGGAAACACACTCTACTACTTGGCAAGAGGTAGAGGATGAAGAAATAGGAAGTGGGTAGACTTTAGAATTGGATTTCTCACTTGTTTTCATCAATCACCATTGATGAAGCAAGCTTCTTCAAGTGAAGAAGATGAAGAAGATGATCTAAGAATTATGATAAGTTCTTTTCTAAATAGAAAACAAAAGGAATGCTTATCATAATCTAACCATGGTGAAGTGTAGAGAATCAACTAGGGTTGAGTGGAGTGGTTAGGATTAAGCATGAGACAAAATAGTGACTAAGTCAAAGCTTCATGAAGCTTCAACATGCAAGTCCAAAATTAGCCACCATTTCATTTCTTTATGCTTAATATTTTTCCAAAATAAATAAATGAATAAATAATGGATAAAACAAAACCCTAATTTCCAACTTAACCATGGTTTAATTCTTTACACTTAACCAAAAAGAATGTATTATCAAACATGATACAATCATGTGTACAAAAGTATATCACATATACAATGTGCACAAACCAAGTGAGAAAATCCGTTTAAAGTGAACCAATACTAGTTAGTGCAAAGTAATATATCAAATATATAATTATGCATTAAATCATTAAATCAACATTTGATTCAATGATCCGGTCATGTCGCACACAACCGACTAGTATACAATGTATCGGCTTATCGAATCAATCCTTGATTCGATAACTAGGTTATATCGCATACAACCATTCGACACATTCATCGCGAGAATGAAATACGGTATCACATACACGCATTATTCTCGGTCCCTCACATATCTCATATGCGCTCCTATTTCGTTTCGCTTGAGCCAGGAAACCTCTGTGTAGGACTCTAAAGACTCGTCAATACGCCGGCAGCAGATGATGATCATATCAAACACCCACAAGCCGCAAGCGGTCTGCTAAACGTAACGGCCACCCGGGTATTGAGCGATCAGAAGATCGACGAGCAAGCCCGCTCACACTCCTGTGAATCCAACCAGTAACACTTACCGTACAGTCCGGTCTGATCGTCTGATATGTCGCATATCTCTCCTAGGGGTGGTAAACGTCAGACCCCAATAGCTCGATAAGTCGTGTCGATATGAGGTCTATAACAATTCGAGAAACTACTGGTAACACTTACCAGTAAATCTCTGCAACCCTGGCCAGGGATTTCCTGTTATAGCCAATCGAACACAGCGCAACATCAACTCCCTATACCGGGAGAGACGAATCCCCTCCTATCGCTCATTGCCTCCATGTGACTCGGGACTGTACCCAAAAACCACTGTTTTGCACGCCCTCTTGGACGTGGTAAGATGGAAATCAAAGCACAGTGGGAACCACACAAGACTCTATGACGATCTCGGGTCAACAGACTACTCTGTACCAGTGTCACCAGAGAACTGCCATCTGACGTGAGGTATAATACCATCTGGGAGTTCTCGGCGAGTCCGTCCAGTGTACCCAGTCTCTACTGAGCACCCGTATATCATCTCTGATGTCAAACACCAATGGATATGGGATCATCCATCGCCCATCTGTATGGGTCGAGAAGGTATACGCTAGTCTACTCTGGTATATCGATGCCCTGTCTCGATACACACACGACTAGGGACCTTGAAGGATGTACTTATGGACTACCATGTTCCCACTAGTATGATCCGCATCATAGTCCAGGTAGTCAAGTACACATCCTAAGAGCTTTACCAACATGTAACAGAGAGACAATCAGTATACACGTTAAGGTAAAGAGCAACCAGATAGCATACTATCATGTCGAGCAAGAAAGTCCTCCCTATATATGTCCAAGCATCCACTACAATATACATCCTATGTACAGTAATGGCCTCTAGGGAATACATATAACTAACAATCTCCCACTTGCACTAGGGCCATCTGATAGCAGTAGTTGTAGTATCTCATACTCAACCATCCCATAAAAATCTCTCTCTGGGAACAGGCCTATGTGAGTGGATCCGCTGTGTTGTCCTCTGAGTCTACTCTCCAAACCTCGATCTCTTGGAGATCAAGCATCTCCATGATCAGGTGACACTGCCTTAGAATATGTCTGGATCACTGATGGGACCGTCGTTCCTTGGCATAAGCCACAACTCCATTGTCTCACAATGGTTGGAACCTAGTTCATCTCATGAACCACTATACACCCAAACAGCATCTTTGGTAGCATCTTGAGTAGCGATGTATCCTGCCTTTATCGTCTAGTTTGCCACGGTATCTAGCTTGGAACTCTTCCAACATACCGTCCCTTTACTGAGGGTAAAGACAATGCCTGTGACTGACATTCAGTCGCCTTTATCACCCTGGAACCCTTCCAGTGATTCTCCCCAGGATCGATTGATACCATCTCACTACAACTAGTGAGAATCCTAACATCCAATTAGATCTATCTCATAGATCCAAAACCCAGGATTTAGGAGGTATCATCTTGATCCTATGTGGAGAATCATTGTGATAAGCGGAGATTGATCGAACGTAGCATAGGAAACTCCTTCCCCATCAAGAGTATGTCATCCACGTACTCTACGAGGATCACCACCATACTCCCTACTACCTTTTTGTTTATACAAGGTTCATCTACCATTTTGATGATGTCCTTTGACTTATCCATCAAAACAGATGTTCCAACTCCGTGATGCCTGCTTTATCCTATAAAACATCTTGCACACGTTTCCGCTGCTCCCACTGTCTACAAAGCCCTCTGGCTGTGTACTTATAGACGCCCTTTTCAAAAACATCATTTAGAAAAGCTGTCATGACACCCAACCACCAGATATCGTAGTCATGGTATGTAGCCGTGTCAAGTAGGATCTGGATGGACTTAAGCTCGGTTACTTGAAAAAGGTTTCATCACAATCCACGCCTGGTAAATGATGCAAACTTTTAACAAGTCTAGCTTTGAAAGTCTCAACTTTTCGATGTACACCAAGTAATCTTCTCAAGATATACTTGCTCCTGATGGGTATTTAACCCTTCGGATATAGCAACCAAAGTCCATACTTTGTTGGTGTACATGGATTCCATCTCAGATCTAAGCATCCAGCCATTCTTACAGAGTCCCACTCCTGATGGCCAGCTCGAAACTAGTTGGGTCATCATCTCATGATGCAATCCTCGCTCCCACTGTCATAGAGAAACAGAAGTATCTCTCAGGTGGGTGAGGAACCCTACTAAATCGGCGGAGAGGCTGAGGTTCGTTGGTAACTATTGAATCCTTTGGTTCTTTCAAATCATCAGCTGCATTTTGTATAGCTGGAACATTTCCAGTTCTACATAACAGATCTTGCCTCGAGCTTGTCCAGATTTTGCTTTTCAGACATAGGCTGGACAACCCCAAATCTCAACTAACTTGAGAGATGGGCTCTTCCCTTATCATATCAAATGTGAAGTGGTAGACAACTGATTTGATTTGAACCCTATTCAATAGGTATGCAGCTTCTCAAGTGCATAACTCCCAAAAAGGAAATAGGTAACTCAGTAGTACTCATCATAGAGCACACCTTATCATATAGGGTGAGATAGCTCCGCCCCGATATACCATCGTGCTATGGTGTATACAGAGGAGTAATGCTGAGAGAGAATCTCATTCTCCTTTGGAATAATCCAGGATTTTCGTGCTCAAGTATTCTCCTCCTTGATCACATCAAAGGACATAATACTTTTACCCGTATTTTGGTTCTCTACTTCTAAATCATATTCTGTGAATATCTCAAAAGGTTCGGACTTGTGTTTCAACAGGAACATATGTCTGAATCTTGAGAGATTATCAGAGAATGTAATGAAGTACAAAGAACCAGTCCTGGCATTTGTAGACAGGGGACTTTACATACATCAACATGTATCATCCCAAGAGTTCACTAACTCTTTCTCTGTTTCCAGTAAACGGAGCTATGGTCATCTTATCTCTGTGACATGACTGGCGAGTTTCACAAGATGTAAATTCAAACTGATTTAAATATGCATCTAAATGTAACTTCAGCTAGTCGGGTCACATTGATATGACCTAGTCTACAATGCCTCAAGAAGGATTTGTTCATTTCTGAACTCTTCCTCTTGTGTGTGTTCAGTATATTAAAGAACTGTTGTTTGATTTAGAACATCAATGCTTTTAGATAACGTGCCTGAACCGATCAACTTTTGATATAGGAAATGTTCAAAACATTATCCAACAATACAAAATTATATCCTTTCTTTACTAATAAAGAGATTGATATGATTTTGTATATCAGGTTCGGTATCTAATAACATTCGTTCAGAATCAACGTATTTGCAATACAGGGTGACAGTGACCAACAGACTTGGCTGCAACACTTGCCCCGTTTTCTGCCTCATGAAACTTATCACCCATTCTCAGTCCTCTACCTTTCTGTAGCCCTATGTAACATATTACATATCTGGGATCCTGATCTGGTATCACATACCCAGGACGTAAAGGATACTGAGAAACAGTTCTGTATAATGAACATACCCGAAGATGATGCATCAGCATGCACTCTCTTCGTTTGGGCGGCATAGGAATTCTGGTAATCCCCAATTTCCTGCTCTGTCTTATAACAATTATAAGTTGGAGCGGGACCAACGTTCCCCAGCTCAGTATAACAAGCGGGTTCGGTCAATTTTCCGTATTATTATCTTGATTAAGGCGTGATATGGTCGCTACCTGGAGAGAGAGAGAAGAAAACACTCAGCGTGCGCTCTTGCAAGAATAGATTGGTTATTATTTTATCTAATCAGGATGGCTCCCACTGCTTTTTATCAAATCTTCCTTCAAACCCTAAAAGGAAAGACTAGCCGGGATTAATTACACACTACAAGTTCGCCAATCTTTCAGCCAGGCCAGTGTCGGTACTTTGAGGGAGGTCCCCCGTGCTTTCGCACGAACCTAATTAATGTAAACCTTGTTTTCCCAGAGGCGTAACCCCGTTGACACCTTTCTAGACACCTACTTGATCGGCTAATTGTAATGTATAAAACTCTCCCAGGAGTAACTCTTACTCGCAGCGGGTATCGGGATCCAACTATCTCATAGAAGGTATGCAATCTCATTGCAAATTTAAACACTTGAAATTCCCGATAATATTTTGCCCCTAGCACCCTATGACCTTGACGGAGGTCAACAAACCATAGGCTACTAGTCAAGTTCAACCCGTCATTTCTTGATCGAATTAAACCCACCCGCACGACCCTTGACGGAGGTCAACAAGGCAGCACGACTACCCTAATCCAATCTGCATCATATGCATAAGCAGATAAATACTAGTTAGCTACCGCACACTACGCCTTGACGGAGGTCAACAAACGTAGCACGAATACTAAATAGGACTTATCTGAAATGACGGAGGGCTACGACAGGTTTTTCTGAAAACCTATTGCGTAATGAACTTGATATCGTTGTAGAATCAAATGATTTTAAAATGGAGTGTTTTTGAGGCTTTTCTAGTTTTGCTAAAGGAGTCACTCCCGGTGAAGGGATCGTCGGTCCTTTCCTCGTCAAATGAGGTGCGGGATATATCATATATATATCACTGTGCAAAGCAAAAACTCTTAAAAGCAATCAAAAGACAAACCGAATGTGTAGCATCTGCCAGTCATTGCTAAAGGAGTCACTCCCGGTGAAGGGATCTCGGTCCTTTCCTCATCGAATAAGGTGCAGGATATATCACATATACCGATGTGCAAAGCAAGAACTGTAGCTACCTGTTTTATTTTTGAAATTCGATTCTACAACATCTTAGGTTTCTTTTATTTCATTAATCACATTAATGAAGTCCCATCATTTAAGCTACCTAAACATCACAGATAAATACGACGTACACTTATGCCATCCGCATTCGCCTCGATGTCCCCTCGTGCACCGTTAGGTTAGGTAACTAACGGCAGAGCGGGGCAGGGCTAGCGCGGGTGTAAAACATAAGTAACGCCTATATAATATATCATATATACTATATACAGTATCTATCACAGAACATCACATGATCACATCACAGATATCGCAGCAGAAGAATCATATGAAATATTGGATATACTAGGACGTCCGTGTTTTCAATACGAGCCAGTACAAAATATGGATTCCACGGTCGTGATGAATAGCCAAACCCACACCCCTAGACCTCTATGAGAGCGGCAAGCAACCCTACCAATTCTAGAGTTAGGAGACCCGGTCTCGACTCCTCGAGTTGGTCTCCCACTGGACTCCAGAACCCGGTTACTTGTGCTCCCCTCCTTGGGTCTATCCTAGTGCGGAAAAGTAAATAATATACAAACGGTGACATCTTCCGCAACCTGGAAGTGCCCCAATAAAAGAATATTACATACAAGTTTTTACATGAATGAAAATGAAAAACACTCATCTCACATAAAAAACCCCGGCTATTCAAACACGACAATCCAATATAACATATCCAGCAACACAATACATCACATGTCATCAACGTAAGTAAATATGCGCATCCCAATTGTCGTTGACATATAGCAACGAAACCGGCGATATCACATATTACACTTACGGTCATAGAAAAGAAAGTGTAAAACTACAACAGTTGGAATCCGCAACCACCTCAGACATCGCATGCCTGATCAAATGAATTACTTAGACATCGCATGCCTAACAATTATAAACCTCACATTTTAGTCTCATTATCGAAAACACTTTTCAATATTCAAGTCGGGCAATTCAACAAGATTCCCAACATCCTGATCGAATGCTCGTCGCAAACTTCAGTAGACGGCCGCACCCCCGATACCGTCGACGAAGTGCACCAAGGCGGAACACCGCTACCGCGAGCACCCGAACGGATGCTTTCGGCGACGGGGTTCTCCTACAGTCACTTGGTCGGGGCTATGGAGTGAGGCTGTCTATTAAGTTTACCCGGTGAGTATCCGCGTACGCTACGTGATTGCGACGGACTTTTGATCACATCAACATTCCGTGGCAACCGATCAAGTGAGACTAAATTGCTAGATTTACAACATTCATTCAGTTATCTCATAACTTTTGTGAATTCCAATTATTGTATCCCATTCCAGATAAATAGAAAATGTTAAACTTTTCGATCGAACAATCGAACACCCAATATTTCCCGATACAGATCAACACATGAAACAAGTCTAAAAACATTCAGTTCGTGCCTCAGTACCAACGGTCCAGCCGTAGAAGGGTCAAGCCAACGCCTCACATGTGGCACGCCGTACTGCCCCAAACCCGAAGGTTCAAAGGGCAGTTCAAGACGGTCACATAATCGAGTTAAGGTTTGTTGTCTTCTAGAGGGACCATCGCGTTACTTGCACTACTTAGAACGTCGTTAAACTACGGAAAAATCCAACACTTGGAAATTTCCCGACAGGGGAAAAATTGGGTATTTATATCCGGTCGAACTTTTTAACATGTTCTAAAATTTATCCGGAAAGCCACATAGACAAAATTTGATAATCCGATCGAACATTCGAATCCCCAAAACAACTCAGAAAATTCAACTTTTGAAAAAAATTAAAAATTCCCAGGAAAACCAGCACTGCATATTATGACTTACTGTGCATATTTGGATGCCACAAAAGACAAAACGGCCGCGGATCCGCCGCACGAGCCATGCTCGTGCCGCGGAACCGCGGTGCATTGATGGAATTAGGCACACGAATTTTACAGTATCCCTTAGAATTGCCTGCTGATTTTTCTGCATATTTTTAATGTTGAAAAATCCCAGATTTTAGAAAAAGGACAGAGAGCTATTTTGGGTTCTAATTTTCGGTTCGATCGGACTTCAAATTGCGTCTAGACTTCGCCTAAGGCTCTAGCTTGGCTCTGATACCACTGTAGGGTTCCTAGGCACCCAATGAGGTCTCACAAGGCATCAACCATGCCAATTTCAAATTTAAACGGTGCCGAGAAACCCTAGAACGGATCGTTGGCTAGATTTCTAGGCGAAAATGAAACTAGTTAACAACTTAACTAAAGTTTAAACGAAAATACAACCTTTGTAGATCCGGTGCTCTACCTCCATAGCTTCGCAACGAAGTCCCCTCACTGTCCAAATAAATTCCCGGGCTCTAGCGTCGGCTTCGTCGGAGAAATGGCGAGCTAGGTCGTCGATGTCCATGCCGAAGATGATCTACGTCGAGGCATCGCTCGATCAAGCTCCACCTTCACCAAGCCATGAAAACTTGTGAAGGAAACACACTCTACTACTTGGCAAGAGGTAGAGGATGAAGAAATAGGAAGTGGGTAGACTTTAGAATTGGATTTCTCACTTGTTTTCATCAATCACCATTGATGAAGCAAGCTTCTTCAAGTGAAGAAGATGAAGAAGATGATCTAAGAATTATGATAAGTTCTTTTCTAAATAGAAAACAAAAGGAATGCTTATCATAATCTAACCATGGTGAAGTGTAGAGAATCAACTAGGGTTGAGTGGAGTGGTTAGGGTTAAGCATGAGAGAAAATGGTGACTAAGTCAAAGCTTCATGAAGCTTCAACATGTAAGTCCAAAATTAGCCACCATTTCATTTCTTTATGCTTAATATTTTTCCAAAATAAATAAATGAATAAATAATGGATAAAACAAAACCCTAATTTCCAACTTAACCATGGTTTAATTCTTTACACTTAACCAAAAAGAATGTATCATCAAACATGATACAATCATGTGTACAAAAGTATATCACATATACAATGTGCACAAACCAAGTGAGAAAATCCGTTTAAAGTGAACCAATACTAGTTAGTGCAAAGTAATATATCAAATATATAATTATGCATTAAATCATTAAATCAACACTTGATTCAATGATCCGGTCATGTCGCACACAACCGACTAGTATACAATATATCGGCTTATCGAATCAATCCTTGATTCGATAACTAGGTTATATCGCATACAACCATTCGACACATTCATCGCGAGAATGAAATACGGTATCACATACACGCATTATTCTCGGTCCCGCACATATCTCATATGCGCTTCTATTTCGTTTCGCTTGAGCCAGGAAACCTCTGTGTAGGACTCTAAAGACTCGTCAATACGCCGGCAGCAGATGATGATCATATCAAACACCCAAAAGCCGCAAGCGGTCTGCTAAACGTAACGGCCACCCGGGTATTGAGCGATCAGAAGATCGACGAGCAAGCCCGCTCACACTCCTGTGAATCCAACCAGTAACACTTACCGTACAGTCCGGTCTGATCGTCTGATATGTCGCATATCTCGCCTAGGGGTGGTAAACGTCAGACCCCAATAGCTCGATAAGTCGTGTCGATATGAGGTCTATAACAATTCGAGAAACTACTGATAACACTTACCAGTAAATCTCTGCAACCCTGGCTAGGGATTTCCTGTTATAGCCAATCGAACACAGCGCAACATCAACTCCCTATACCGGGAGAGACGAATCCCCTCCTATCGCTCATTGCCTCCATGTGACTCGGGACTGTACCCAAAAACCACCGTTTTGCACGTCCTCTTGGACGTGGTAAGATGGAAATCAAAGCACAGTGGGAACCACACAAGACTCTATGACGATCTCGGGTCAACAGACTACTCTGTACCAGTGTCACCAGAGAACTGCCATCTGACGTGAGGTATAATACCATCTGGGAGTTCTCGGCGAGTCCGTCCAGTGTACCCAGTCTCTACTGAGCACCCGTATATCATCTCTGATGTCAAACACCAATGGATATGGGATCATCCATCGCCCATCTGTATGGGTCGAGAAGGTATACGCTAGTCTACTCTGGTATATCGATGCCCTGTCTCGATACACCCACGACTAGGGACCTTGAAGGATGTACTTATGGACTACCATGTTCCCACTAGTATGATCCGCATCATAGTCCAGGTAGTCAAGTACACATCCTAAGGGCTTTACCAACATGTAACAGAGAGACAATCAGTATACACGTTAAGGTAAAGAGCAACCAGATAGCATACTATCATGTCGAGCAAGAAAGTCATCCCTATATATGTCCAAGCATCCACTATAATATACATCCTATGTACAGTAATGGCCTCTAGGGCATACATATAACTAACAACAAGTGCATATTAGCAATCGACCAATAACACATACCAACTACGTTTGACCGACGTATTAACTCCAAACATACTCTCAAGTGTTCGTCTAGTGGCTAACGCGCGTAGGGACACTAAGAAACTAACCCAAGAGCAACAGATACACAAAGACACGAACCGTATCGGATAAAGTAATGCGCGTAATCAAAACACTAGAAACTAGCAAAGTGATCCCAGATTTTGCTACACAAACAATTTGTAAAAGTTGCACATACCATAAGACCACACACAACCCCAGAGACCCCCAGACCAAAATACAACCCCCAGCCCCCACTCTGGCCGCAAATTGCGGCCAGAACCAATAAATCTATGGCCATCTTTAAAGGGAATGGGTTCAAGTTTTTATGGTGGGTTGCAGGTCACTACACAAGGTCACTGTGATGGGAACTTTTCCAACAAATAACTGTAGGGTTCCTAGGCACACTAATGAGGTCTCACAAGGCATCAACCATGCCAAATTATAATTTTTTATGTGCCAAAGAAACCCTATACTAGATCGTTAACTAGAGTTTAGGCGAAACGAAATGCTATTAAACTACTTTAGTGCTAAGTGAACGGAAATACAAACTTTGTAGATCCGGTCCTCCACCTCCATAGCTCCGCGTTGACGTCCCTCCGCTGCGATCATCGGATCCCGGACTCTAGTAATGGTTTTGTCGAAAAAATGATCGGGCTAGGTCGTCGACTTTGATGCCGAAGATGATCTACGTCGAGGCAATACAAGATCAAGCTCCAACTTCACCAAGCCATGAAACTTGTGAAGAAAACACCCTATACTACTTGGCAAGTGGTAGAGGATGAAGAAATAGAAAGTGGGTTCACTTTGGATTTGGATTTCTCACTTGGAATGATCACTTGACATTTTTGAAGCAAGCTTTTCTTTTCTTTTTCAAGAAAAAGAAGAAGAAGAAAAGAATGAAAAAGAATAATCAATTTCAAAAGAAAATCAAGTGACCCTTATCATATTGCAACTATGGTAAAGTGTAGAGAATTAACTAGGGTTAGGTGAATGGTTAGGGTTAAGGAAAGAAACAAAATGGTCAAGCTTTCAAAGCTTCATGAAGCTTCAACAAAATCCAAAGTTAGCCACCATTTTATTTCTTTCTCAAATGAATAAATAAATGAATAAGTAAATAAAGCATATTAAACCCTAACCATTAAGTAACAATGGTTTAATTCAAACATATACCCAAACTTGCATGCATCATCAATCATGATATAAACTAGTGCACAAAACTATATCATATATATAATGTGCACATCAAATGAGAAAATCCATTTTAAGTGAACCAATACTAGTTAATGTAAATTAATATATCAAATATATAATTATACATTAAATTATTAAATCAACGCTTGATTTAACTATCCGGTCATATCGCATATGACCGACTAATATCTAATGCATCGACTCATCAAATCAATCCTTGATTCGATAACTAGGTTATATCGCTTACAACCAATCGATACATTCATCGCGAGAATAGAACACGGTATCACATACACGCATTATTCTCGGTCCTGCACATATCTCATATGTGCTCCTATTTCGTTTCGCTTGAGCCAGGTAACCTCTGTGTATGACTCTAAAGACTCGTCAATACGCCGGCAGCAGGTGATGATCATATCAAACACCCACAAGCCGTAAGCGGTTTGCTAAACGTAACGGCCACCCGGGTATTGAGCGATCAGAAGATCGACGAGCAAGCCCGCTCACACTCCTGTGAATCCAACCAGTAACACTTACCGTACAGTCCGGTCTCGTTGTCTGATATGTCGCATATCTTGCCTAGGGGTGGTAAACGTCAGACCCCAATAGCTCGATAAGTCGTGTCGATATAAGGTGTATAACAGTTCGAGAAACTACTGGTAACACTTACCAGTAAATCTCAGCAACCCAGGCCAGGGATTTCCGGTTATAGCCAATCGAACAAAGCGCAACATCAACTCCCTATACCGGGAGAGACGAATTCCCTCCTATCGCTCATTGCCTCCATGTGATTCGGGACTGTACCCAAAAACCACCGTTTTGCACGCCCTCTTGGACGTGGTAAGGTGGAAATCAAAGCACAGTGGGAACCACACAAGACTCTATGACGATCTCGGGTCAACAAACTACTTTATACCAGTGTCACCAGAGAACTGCCATCTGACGTAAGGTATAATACCATTTGGGAGTTCTCGGCGAGTCCGTCCAGTGTACCCAGTCTCCACTGAGCACCCGTATATCATCTCTGATGTCAAACACCAATGGATATGGGATCATCCATCGCCCATCTGTATGGGTTGAGAAAGTATACGCTAGTCTACTCTGGTATATCGATGCCCCGTCTCGATACACCTACGACTAGGGACCTTGAAGGATGTACTTATGGACTACCATGTCCCCACTAGTATGATCCGCATCACAGTCCAGGTAGTCAAGTACACATCCTAAGGGCTTTACCAACATGTAACAGAGAGACAATCAGTATACACGTTAAGGTAAAGAGCAACCAGATAGCATACTATCATGTCGAGCAAGAAAGTCCTCCCTATATATGTCCAAGCATCCACTACAATATACATCCTATGTATAGTAATGGCCTCTAGGGCATACATATAACTAACAATCTCCCACTTGCACTAGGGCCATCTGTATAGCAGTTGTTGTAGTATCTCATACTCAACCATCACATAAAAGTATCTCTCTGGGAAAAGGCCTTTGTGAGTGGATCCGCCGTGTTGTCCTCTGAGTCTACTCTCCTAACCTCGATCACCCTGGAGATCAACCATCTCCATGATCAAGTGATACTGCCTTAGAATATGTCTGGATCACTGATGGGACGGACGTTCCTTGGCATAAGCCACAACTCCATTGTCACACAATGGGAGGAACTAAGTTCATCTCATGAACAAATATACACCCAGACAGCCTCTTTGGTAGCATCTTAAGTAGCGAAGTATCCAGCCTTTATCGTATAGTATGTCACGGTATCTAGCTTGGAACTCTTCCAACATACCGTCCCTTTACTGAGGGTAAAGAGAATGTCTGTGACTGACATTCAGTCGTCCTTATCACCCTGGAACCTTTCCAGTGATTTTCCCCAGGATCAATTGATACCATCTCACTTCAACTAGTGAGAATCCTAACATCCATTTAGATCTATCTCATAGATCTCAAAACCCAGGATTTTAGGAGGTATCGCTTTGATCCTATATGGAGAATGCTTTTGATAAGCGGAGATTGACTGAGCGTAGCATAGGAAACTCTTTCCCTATCAAGAGTATGTCATCCACGTACTCTACGAGGATCACCACCATTCTCCCTACTACCTTTTTGTTTATACAAGGTTCATCTACCTTTTTGATGATGTCAAACTCTTTAACTAATCCATCAAAACAGATGTTCCAACTCCGCGATGCCTGCTTTATCACATAAAATATCTTGCACACGTTTTCGCTGCTCCTACTGTCTACGAAGCCCTCTGACTGTGTACTTATAGACGCACTCTTCTAAAACATCATTTAGAAAAGCAGTCATGACACCCAACCACCAGATATCGTAGTCATGGTATGTAGCCGTGGCAAGTAGGATCTGGATGGACTTAAGCATAGATCCTTAGAAAAGGTTTCAACATACTCCATACTGTTGGAGATAGTGCCCTCAGAGTCAATTATTAGGTCACAGGTACGTGATTGTAATGATTGAGGGAGGACCTATCCCGGTAGGACAGTCTTACTCGAGATGGTAGTATGCTATCTGGTTTACCTTTATCATCGTGTACTGCTTTAGGTGACCTGACACGTCGCTATTACACGTTGATAGAGTCCCTAGGATTCTTGCTTGACCACCAGCAGTATGAGGGCGATCATATAAGTGGGAGCTGGGGTCTATAAGCTTATCCTTAAAAGGTCCCTAGTCGTGGGAGTTTCGAGACTGGGCATCGATACTCCATTAGTAGACTAGTGTATATAGTCGAGACCCCGACGAGGGGCGGTGGCCGGTCTCACAAGCCACTGGTGTCAGTTGGATCACCTAAGATGTATACAGGTGCTCATTGGGTTATGAGTACACCGGACAGGACTCGCCGGGAACATGCTAGTTGGTCATATACCAGACGTCAGATGGCAGTTCCCTGGTGACATGTGTGCAGGTTAGTTCATCGACCTGGGGATCGTCATTTGTCTCGTGTGAGTTCCCACTGTACTTTGATTACTACCCTACCACGGCTCAAAGGAGTCGTGCAAACAGGTTTTAGTTGGGTACAGTCCCGAGCCACATGGAGGCAGTGAGCGTATCTTCAGGGGTTCGTCTCTCCCGGTATTGGGGGTGAGGTCGTGCTGTGTCTAGGAGAGCCATTACACAAAGTCCTTGGCCAAGGCAAGGAGATTTACTGGTAGGTATTCCAGTAGTATCTCAGGGTGTTCTGGGTTACACTCGGACACGACTTGTACCGCTTTTGGGGGTCTGACTTTTACCAACCCCCTAGGCCCGCCATGCGATACTCATAGACGAACGGACCGGACTGTACGGATATTGTCACTGACAGGCTCAGTAGGGTTGTCGGGCTAAGTTCGCTCACAGACGTCCCTTTTAGTCAGTACCTGGTAGCCCGTCACGTATTGGCTTATACCTCTGACGTGCTAGTGGTTAAATCCACAACCAAGGTGTTGATGAGTCTTTAGAGTCCCCCACATTCAGTTACTCAGCTTTCGGGCGAAAGGTTGTAGAGGCCGTATGGAGATATGGCAAGGTCCGATCAGATACGTGCGGTATTGCACGGATCAGGATCGGACAGTTTGTACTATAGGCCGTATGGTTATATGGCAGGGTTCGATCAGATACGTGCGGTATTGCACGGATCAGGATCGAACAGATATTACTAGCCGGTTTTGGTATAAGCCGGATCCTAGTATAGTACAGTGTAGACTTTGTCTCATTGCATTTGTATTTCGGTCGGAATACAAATGCGGGTGTGTATGTACGGTATCGGGGTTTTCCTGTAATTTATTACGGGACCAGTTTTCTGGAGTTGCCAGTTTGCTTTCCGTTTCGGCCAATTTCTATTGTTCCGTTCATTGGCCGAAGATTGGTGGAGGAGGGCTTATTTGCATTGTTGCAAATAAGCTTTTGTGGAAGGGGGTCTTTGCATGTTTCCTTGTATCATGATGGTGCACCATTCTTTTGACCTTGACTTGTATCTTCATGATGGCATGACTTTTAAGCCATCATGTTTGATGATGGTTGGTGATTGAGTGTGGATGTATTTTGTTATCATGTTCTTTCATGATTCCCTTTTGCATTATTGTTATGGTTGCACCACTCATTCCTTGGCTCACTTCTCCCTCATTCTCACACTCCCTCTCCTCTAGTGATGGCCGGCCACTATGAGGGTGGGTTGCCCATTTTTGTAGTGGGGATTTTTGCTCTCTTGATGCTAGAAAAATCCCCGAGTTCCTCCACAAAAGTTCATACCTCATTTCCTCCACCAAAATGGCACCTCCATAAACCCCAAATGAGACACTAGTTCTACTATTTTCTACAGCAAATCTTGGGCACGTCGAGTAGCCGGCTTCGTGCCCGAGTTGCCTCGGCATTGAGGTGGGAGCCCGTAAAAGAAGTAGGCGATGTGGTGCACTTCCGGCGACGAGGAGGAGACGGGACATTCCGCAGGTGATCGGGACGATGACGAGAAGACCGGAGGACTTGGATCGTCGGTATATCTCTATTCCCTTTCTTGTAGATAGCTAGGACTAGTTAATGGTTCGATCCGGGTGTTTAGTGCGCGGTGGTGCCGGTTTGCTAAGTCCGCAAAATTAAAGTTTATCACCGCTTCCGCATTCCGGCGTCGGTTTGACGGCCGGGACGCCGCCGTGCACTTACAGTGGTATCAGAGCCTCGCCATTAACTTAGTCTAGCTTTGTGTAATGTGTTTTTTAGTTCCGATCGATCGAAATGTCCAAAAACCCGTATTTGCCCACATCAGTTTTCTGTTGGAAATTTTTGGTGTCGAAAAATTTTTCAGGTTGTAAAATATTGATGTACTGGAAAATCTAAGAGCTCTGTAAAAATTCGACGAAGTAACTCCACAGTGGGAGCGCGGAACCGCCGCGAAAACCACCTTCCCGCCGCCCTTCCGCCGCGCACTGTGGAGATCACTTCACCAATTTTTTACAGAGGCCTTCTGGGCTTAAAATATGGGTTTTGGAATATTAAAATTGGGCCCAAGATTTCTGTGAGTGCTACAGTTTTGATTGGGGGCCCACTTGTTAATTTTTGATCGATCGGATATTTTAAACACATTTTTCACAGTATTTACATTATATCTGCGACCGTGAATGTCACTCGATCGGTAAATCCAGTCTAACTGCTATAGCCCGGTTAGACGGATTTGCGAACGTGACTTTCACGTTGATGTTCTATGTATTTGCTGTGATGTTGCGGATCGGTCGTGGGGGATAGCCTGGATGCAATGCTAGTACAGTTTTGTTGTATTATGTACATTTGATATTGCGGGACGAGCGTCCGACATGTGGACTGCCGTCACTGCCTGTTTGTATTATTATTTTGGGGCATGACCTGGTTGCGGTCGATGTACCCGGTGTATGTATATTTTACTTTCTGTACTAGGATTGCCCCGCGGAGGGGTGCACGGATAGCCGGGTTCTAGAGGGCAGCAAGCCCGCATCTCATGGCATTGAGACGGAGGGGGCTTCACTCTAGGATTGGCGGGCTATTCGCCGCACTCGTAGGGGGTACAGGTTGACCCAGGAGGGGTGCCCAAGTTGCCGGATTCCATGAAGTGCTGGGTGGTCCATTCACGGCGCTGAAGGGGGCTGCCTCGCTTCAGGTTTTGGCGGGTGACTTGCCGCGCCCGTAGGGGTCTAGGATTTCATTGCACAGGCTATCCACACGACCAGGGGAACGTCGGGTTTCAGCGGCTCTGTGAAACCCGGGGATCCCAGATATCTGTATTGTTTCTGTGATGCTGTTCATTCTCTGTGATGTTGCATTTTATTCACGCCTTGAGCGAAATATAATATATTGGTATATATATTAGTAGATGCTGTATATGTTTTACATCCGCGCTAGTCCAGTCCCCGCTCTGTCGTTAGTTAGCTAACCTAACGGGTAATGACGGGACCCAGTGGCGAATGCGGATGGCATATACGTACGTCATATTATTTTCGTTCTTTTTGGTGTGATCAATTGATGGGACTGCGTTGATTCGGATCAATGCAAGTTAAAAACAAACCTAATCTGATGTTGTTGGAACACTTTTCTAAAAAGCTGTTATTGCAAGGACGTTCACTTTTGTTTTGCATCGCGGTATTCATTTAGAATATCCTGCTCCTCAGTCGACGAGGCAAGGGCCGAGATCCCTTCACCGGGAGTGACCCCTTGGACAAAAAGTTTGCGTCAGGGCATTAACTTCACTATAGCCGATTACTTTTGCTTTGCACTGTGGTATTCAGTTGGAATATCCTGCACCCCATTCTACGGGGAAAGAGCCGAGATCCCTTCACCGGGAGTGACCTCTTTAGCGAAGGTTTTCGTCACTATATTTTCAAAAAGCTATCCGTTCCTTCAACGATATCAAGTTCATTACGTTAAAGGTTTTCGCCAGAAACCATTCGTAGCCCTCCGTCGTTTCATATGGGTAGTCAATAGTATTCAAGCTGTGTTTGTTGGCCAAAGTCAAGGCACAGTGTTTGGTAGCTGTTGGTTATTCATATGCAGCATAGATAGATGCGTTGGTTTGGAACAGTCGTACTGCCTTGTTGGCCAAAGTCAAGGGTATGTACGGGTGGATTCAAAACAACCTGGAGAATGACGGGTGGAACTTGACATGTGACTTATGATTTGTTGGCCAAAGTCAAGGTCATAAGAGCATGGGGCAGAAATCACATCGGGAGTTTCAAAAGAACTGAAACTTGCCAGATATGCGCATACCTTCTGGAGTGTGATGGCGTGAGCGGATTCCGTCACGTTATCATGCAATGATAGTTGGATCCCGATTCCCACTGATGAGTTGGTTTACTCCTCGGGTGATCCCGACTAATTCTTCTTTCAGGTTTGGAGGAGAATTTGAGGTGACAGTGGGAGGTTTCCAGATTAGATAAATTGGTAACCATTCTGATCTAGATTAGAGTGCACGCTGAGTGTTTTCTTTTCTCTCTCTCTTTGGCAGCGACCATTGATCCGACCCTAAGACTTTGACTCAGTGACCAAGTTGACCGAACCTTCTTAACACCGGCTTTTGGATTGTCAGAGTTGCAGACCTCATTGCCACTCATACTTTTACCCTTTTCTCCAGGACACCCCGTATTACTATAAACGTCCACTTCCATTGGACAAAACCATCGTATGGTTATATACGAACTCGAAGGGATTTATTCGAGGATGGTTTCCGGTTCTGGAGAAAATGGATAGGATTATTCAGTTGTCTTTTCCTTTTACCCTCTCTCAGGTTACGAGTACTCCTTGGTTTAGGGGTAGTACACCTATTACGCAAATTGGATTGTCTTCTTCCAAACCTTAGGCTGGTGCCGACCGGTAGGGAATGAAGAAAACCAATTAGCATAACGATGGTGTGCAGGAGGTATTAAGTTCAGACAAAGCAAGGGATTAGTAAGAGGGCAAAGTAAATTGCGACAGATATTCACGACCAAACCAGGTTTTTCATTACCACTCTCAAATCACCTTTGTATTTCTCCAGAACACTCCGTATCACTACGAAGATCCACAGTTTATTTGGATACTCCATCGTATGGTTATATACGAACTCGAATGGAACTTGTTCCAGTCGGGGATGGATCCTGGTTCAGGAGAAATAGGAATAAAGTACATTCAGGTGTCTTTTATCTTCACCTTCTCTCGTGTTGCGAGTGTTCCTAGGATTGGAACAGTACACCCATTATGCTTATTGGATAGTCTTCTTCCAAACCATAGGCTGGTGCCGAACGGTACGTAAGGAAGAAAACCATTTGGCCTAAAAGGGTGTGCAGAAGGTAAAGACTAAAGACATATGAAGGGATTTGGAGAGGTGGTAAAGAACTATACGGTTACAGTTGTGAATCTGAAAGAGGCATTACTAGGAATACCAGGATACCCCATCGGAACATTTCAATGTTTCAGTTTCACTGTGTAATGTTAAAGGAAAACTGATTTCCCGATTAGATACTTACTCCAGGGTATGTATTTACCAGGTATGATTCTCACATCTGTATGGTTTTACAGATGATGAGTGGGAGTAAGTTATTGGGAATTGGGTGATCATCCTCATTATATCGGGATTCGTTGTAATCGGTGATATTTGAGGAAATCACCTGGGCTGTTTGCCGGTCGGCAAATATTTGGTTTTGAATATCCGCTGTTATGCACCAATTTCAAATTGATATATCTGTACGTCTATTTTCATAGAGTGAGATATACCTTTATGAAGTTATGTCTGCGACATTTACCTATATCAGTGGATGGTTAGGTAAGGAGCATTAAACAGCGGTGTAATTCTTCTTAACCATAAGTACAGTTTTCAACCTACGACACACAGTGAATGAGTTATCAGACTCAAGGGACTTATACAAAGGATTGTATGTTGTCCAGGGTCCATCAGGACAGAGGGCTTGGTCCTCGTACTGTATTCGGTTTACTTATGACTTCTCTAGTTTTTAGACAGGTGTTTCGCGGAAACACAGGGTCCAAATTTTGAGAGGTTATAGGTATTTGAATAGAGTAGAGAACCAGGTATAGCAAGTATCGGGATTCTTCAAAGAGATCGAAGATGTAGATACTTGTGTATGGTATTCAGTTGATAGTAATGGTAAAGAGATCTTGCTTCTCTTTCAGGTTACTCATAATTGGAAGCATTCCTAAGTTGGGTAACGCTGATCAGGCCTTCTTCCATTTAGTTGACATGCACTGGAGACAGCTGCATGATTTGGATCTGGTTCAATTAAATCAGTGCCTCTGGTCCTATATTGGATATAGAACAGTTCGTATCTTAACGATGTTAAGGTACGGGGAGTTGTCCGGATTATGCTTAAAACCAGACTCTGGATAACTCAAGGCACGTTTCTGTAATGGCTGTTTGTGGGTTGACCCAGGCTATGACGCGGGTTGACTTTCTACCATCTGGATGAACAATAGCAATATTGTTCTAGACTCGCCACAGTTTTATTAAAAATGGATTTTTTCAGAAAACAGTAGTGGGAGTATGGTAGAACTGGAAGTGATTCCAGAACCACAAACGATTACTGAAAATTTGATAAGGAACCTAAAGATTCAATATGAATTGACATTCCATTGGCCACTCCGCAGATAAGATGGGTAACTTCAGGCACCCGAGAGGCACTACGGTAGCCTCAAGGACGGTGACAGGGAAGTTCTTGTTTACCCACAATTACCATTGCTGTTGTTCCAGGCTGCGAGACCCGGCGGGAGGATGAGTATAGCGTCGTTCTAAACTAGTTTTAGAAGTGCACGTCTATATGACTCTGCCAGAGGGTTGTCGTAGTCAGTGGGAGCAGCGGAAGCATTGGTGGACTGGTAGCTTATGTTTATTTATAGACTAAAGCAGATGTAGCGGAGATAGATCATCTGTTTCTGACGTGACAGTCATGGGTTTGACCTCATCAGAATAGGGGATGGATCTGTTGAGAAGGTAGTAGGGTGTGATGTCCTGGTATTTGGATGACATACACAGAGTAGGAAAAGAAACTCCTACACTACAATCGGTTATACTTTGGTCGTCACACAGTTGTTTCTCCACAAAGGAAATGGATTTTATATCAGACATACTGGTTACTAGATCTATGGTCTTAGATCTAGATTTGGGTGGTTTCCCAATCAGGGTACTTGACAGCATTCTAAGAGTATTTAGGATGGACGACTCCTGGCACGGTAGTGTACCTGCAGGTAATGGAGTCACCCTCTCCAAAGGTGTCTTACAGACTAAAGGGGAGAGGGATGTGCATGATTGGCAGATCACTTGCTCAGGCAATTGAGTCAATCGTGAGATGTCAAGTACCACACCAGATGTTGTTCTTGCACTAGATGCAATAAGTTGACATTAATCCAATCCTGGAGAAACAGTCGGAAGCAGTTTTAGAACATAAGTGGATGTTCTAGGGATATGATAACGACAGCCTCATTCAGGAGACAGTTATCATTCCAGGCTTCCAAGGTGACATGGACGACAAGGAGGTTGTCAGAGTTATAGTTTTCCTTCTGATGAGGGGCAGTATTTTGGACAGGTGGTCCAAGGCAATACTGAGGGAGGCATGGTGCGCAGGATACTGATTAAGTTCAGTTGACGATACAGTCTAAGAAGTTTGGATTTGGAGTTCATTTATGAGCTAGGTCCCATCAGACATCCAGACATATTCTGAGACAGGTATTGCTCTTTTCGGGAGATGGCTTTCTCCGCGAACTTGAGATATAGAGAGACATAGAAAGAAACAACTAAGCGGATCCACTCACTGAGGCTATTCCTCAAACGCAATAGTTCCGCAAACGAGCTTTGTGAGACTGACTAGTAGAGGAGTTGGATGTTCGGTATCACACGGGCTGTGAGTATGCAACATCGCAATAATTAGCCTTGAGTGCAAGTGGGAGATTGTTGGAGATAGTGCCCTCAGAGTCAATTATTAGGTCACAGGTACGTGATTGTAATGATTGAGGGAGGACCTATCCCGGTAGGACAGTCTTACTCGAGATGGTAGTATGCTATCTGGTTTACCTTTATCATCGTGTACTGCTTTAGGTGACCTGACACGTCGCTATTACACGTTGATAGAGCCCCTAGGATTCTTGCTTGACCACCAGCAGTATGAGGGCGATCATATAAGTGGGAGCTGGGGTCTATAAGCTTATCCTTAAAAGGTCCCTAGTCGTGGGAGTTTCGAGACTGGGCATCGATACTCCATTAGTAGACTAGTGTATATAGTCGAGACCCCGACGAGGGGCGGTGGCCGGTCTCACAAGCCACTGGTGTCAGTTGGATCACCTAAGATGTATACAGGTGCTCATTGGGTTATGAGTACACCGGACAGGACTCGCCGGGAACATGCTAGTTGGTCATATACCAGACGTCAGATGGCAGTTCCCTGGTGACATGTGTGCAGGTTAGTTCATCGACCTGGGGATCGTCATTTGTCTCGTGTGAGTTCCCACTGTACTTTGATTACTACCCTACCACGGCTCAAAGGAGTCGTGCAAACAGGTTTTAGTTGGGTACAGTCCCGAGCCACATGGAGGCAGTGAGCGTATCTTCAGGGGTTCGTCTCTCCCGGTATTGGGGGTGAGGTCGTGCTGTGTCTAGGAGAGCCATTACACAAAGTCCTTGGCCAAGGCAAGGAGATTTACTGGTAGGTATTCCAGTAGTATCTCAGGGTGTTCTGGGTTACACTCCGACACGACTTGTACCGCTTTTGGGGGTCTGACTTTTACCAACCCCCTAGGCCCGCCATGCGATACTCATAGACGAACGGACCGGACTGTACGGATATTGTCACTGACAGGCTCAGTAGGGTTGTCGGGCTAAGTTCGCTCACAGACGTCCCTTTTAGTCAGTACCTGGTAGCCCGTCACGTATTGGCTTATACCTCTGACGTGCTAGTGGTTAAATCCACAACCAAGGTGTTGATGAGTCTTTAGAGTCCCCCACATTCAGTTACTCAGCTTTCGGGCGAAAGGTTGTAGAGGCCGTATGGAGATATGGCAAGGTCCGATCAGATACGTGCGGTATTGCACGGATCAGGATCGGACAGTTTGTACTATAGGCCGTATGGTTATATGGCAGGGTTCGATCAGATACGTGCGGTATTGCACGGATCAGGATCGAACAGATATTACTAGCCGGTTTTGGTATAAGCCGGATCCTAGTATAGTACAGTGTAGACTTTGTCTCATTGCATTTGTATTTCGGTCGGAATACAAATGCGGGTGTGTATGTACGGTATCGGGGTTTTCCTGTAATTTATTACGGGACCAGTTTTCTGGAGTTGCCAGTTTGCTTTCCGTTTCGGCCAATTTCTATTGTTCCGTTCATTGGCCGAAGATTGGTGGAGGATGGCTTATTTGCATTGTTGCAAATAAGCTTTTGTGGAAGGGGGTCTTTGCATGTTTCCTTGTATCATGATGGTGCACCATTCTTTTGACCTTGACTTGTATCTTCATGATGGCATGACTTTTAAGCCATCATGTTTGATGATGGTTGGTGATTGAGTGTGGATGTATTTTGTTATCATGTTCTTTCATGATTCCCTTTTGCATTATTGTTATGGTTGCACCACTCATTCCTTGGCTCACTTCTCCCTCATTCTCACACTCCCTCTCCTCTAGTGATGGCCGGCCACCATGAGGGTGGGTTGCCCATTTTTGTAGTGGGGATTTTTGCTCTCTTGATGCTAGAAAAATCCCCGAGTTCCTCCACAAAAGTTCATACCTCATTTCCTCCACCAAAATGGCACCTCCATAAACCCCAAATGAGACACTAGTTCTACTATTTTCTACAGCGAATCTTGGGCACGTCGAGTAGCCGGCTTCGTGCCCGAGTTGCCTCGGCATTGAGGTGGGAGCCCGTAAAAGAAGTAGGCGATGTGGTGCACTTCCGGCGACGAGGAGGAGACGGGACATTCCGCAGGTGATCGGGACGATGACGAGAAGACCGGAGGACTTGGATCGTCGGTATATCTCTATTCCCTTTCTTGTAGATAGCTAGGACTAGTTAATGGTTCGATCCGGGTGTTTAGTGCGCGGTGGTGCCGGTTTGCTAAGTCCGCAAAATTAAAGTTTATCACCGCTTCCGCATTCCGGCGTCGGTTTGACGGCCGGGACGCCGCCGTGCACTTACACATACCTGGTCAATGATGCAAACCTTTAATAAGTCTAGCTTTGAAAGTCTCAACTTTTCCATGTACACCAAGTAATCTTCTCAAGATATACTTGCTCCTGATGGGGATTTAACCCTTCAGATAAAGCAACCAAAGTCCATACTTTGTTGGTGTATAAGGATTCCATCTCAGATCGCTAAGCATCCAGCCATTCTTACAGAGTCCCACTCCTGATGGCCAGCTCGAAACTAGTTGATTCATCATCTCATGATGCAATCCTCGCTCCCACTGTCATAGAGAAACCGAAGTATCTCTCAGGTGGGTGAGGAACCCTACTAGATCGGCGGAGAGGCTGAGGTTCGTTGGAATCTACTGAATCCTTTGGTTCTACCAAATCATTTGCTGTAGTTTGTATAGCTGGAACCTTTCCAGTTCTACACTACAGACCTTGCCTCGAGCTTGTCTGGATTTTGCTTTTAGACATAGGCCGGACAACCCCATATCTTAACTAGCTTAAGACATGGGCTCTTCCCATACCATATCTCATATGGAGTAGTAGGCTGTGATCTGATTCGAACCCTATTTAATAGGTATGCAGCTTCTCAAGCGCATAACTCCCAAAAGGAAACATGTAACTCAGTAGTACTCATCATAGAGCGCACCATATCGAATAGGGTGCAACTGCTCCGCCCCGATATACCATCGTGCTATGGTGTATACGGAGGAGCAATGCTGAGAGAGAATCTCATTCTCCTTTAGAATAGTCCAGGAATTCCGTGCTCAAGTACTCTCCTCCCTGATCGCATCAAAGGACATAATACTTATACCCTCATTTTGGTTCTTTACTTCTAACTTATATTCCGTGAATATCTCAAAAGGTTCGGACTTGTGTTTCAACAGGAACATATGTCTGAATCTTGAGAGATTATCAGAGAATGTAATGAAGTACAAAGAACCGGTCTTGGCATGTGTAGACTGGGGACTTTATACATCAACATGTATCATCTCAAAAGTTTACTAACTCTTTCTCTGTTACCAATAAACAGCGCTGTGGTCATCTTATCTCTGTGACATGACTGGTAAGTTTCATAAGATGTAAATTCAAACTAATTTAAATATGCATCTATATGTAACTTCAGCTAGTCGGGTCGCATTGATATGACCTAGTCTACAATACCTCAAGAAGGATTCGTTCAGTTCTGAACTCTTCCTCTTGTGTGTGTTCTGTATACTAAGAACTGTAGTTTGATTTAGAACGTCAATGCTTTTAGATAACGTGCCTAAACCGATCAACTTTTGATATAGGAAATGTTCAAAACATTATCCAACAATACAAAATTATATCCTTTCTTTACGAATAAAGAGACTGATATGATGTTGTATATCAGGTTCGGAATCTAATAACATTTTTTCAGAATCAATGTATTTGTAATACAGGGTGACAGTGACCAACAGACTTGGCTGCAACACTTGCACCGTTTTCTGCCTCATGAAACTTATCACCCGTTCTCAGTTCTCTGCCTTTCTGTAGCCCTATGTAACAGATTACATATCTGGGATCCTGATTCGGTATCAAATACCCAGGACGTGGAGGATATAGAGAAACAGTTCTTTGTAATGAACACACCCGAAGGAGATGCATCATATGCACTTTCTTCATTTGGGTGGCACGGGAAATCTGGTATTCCCCAATTTCCTGCTCTGTCTTATAACAATTATAAGTTGGAGCGGGACCAACGTTCCCCAGCTTAGTATAACAAGCGGGTCCGGTCAATACATCCGTATTATTATCTTGATTAAGGCGTGATACGGTCCCTACCTAGAGAGATAGAGAAGAAAACACTCAGCGTGCGCTCTTGCAGGAATAAATTGGTTATTATTTTATCTAATCAGGATGGCTCCCACTGTTTTTATAAAATCTTCCTTCAAACCCTAAAAGGAAAGACTAGCCGGGATTAATTACACGCTACAAGTTCGCCAATCTTTCAGCCAGGCCAGTGTCGGTACTTTGAGGGAGGTCCACCGTGCTTTCGCACGAACCTAATTAATGTAAACCTCGTTTTCCCAGAGGCGTAACCTCGTTAACACCTTTCTAGACACCTACTTGATCGGCTAATTGTAATGTGTAAAACTCTCCCAGGGGTAACTCTTAGTCACAGTGGGTATCGGGATCCAATTATCTCATAGAAGGTATGCAATCTCATTGCAAATTTCAACACTTGAAATTCCCGATAATTTTGCCCCTAGCACCCTATGACCTTGACGGAGGTCAACAAACCATAGGCTATTAGTCAAGTTCAACCCGTCATTTCTTGATTGAATCAAACCCACCCGCACGACCCTTGACGGAGGTCAACAAGGTCGCACAACTACCCTAATCCAATCCGCATCATATGCATAAGCAGATAAATACTAGTTAGCTACCGCACACTACGCCTTGACGGAGGTCAACAAACGTAGCACGAATACTAAGTAGTACTTATCTGAAATGACGGAGGGCTACGACAGGTTTTTTGGTAAACCTATTGCGTAATGAACTTGATATCGTTGTAGAATCAAATGATTTTAAAATGGAGTGTTTTTTAGGCTTTTCTAGTTTTGCTAAAGGGGTCACTCCCGGTGAAGGGATCGTCGGCCCTTTCCTCGTCGAATGAGGTGCGGGATATATCATATATATCACTGTGCAAAGCAGAAACTATAGAAGCTATCAAAAGACAAACCGAGTGTGTAGCATCTGTCAGTTATTGCTAAAGGGGTCACTCCCGGTGAAGGGATCGTCGGCCCTTTCCTCATCGAATAAGGTGCAGGATATATCATATATACCTCTGTGCAAAGCAAGAACTGTAGCTACCTATTTTAATTTTGAAATTCGATTCCACAACATTTTTAGGTTTCTTTTTACTTTCATTAATCATATTAATGAAGTCCCATCATTTAAATACCTAAACATCACAGATAAATACGACGTACACTTATGCCATCCGCGTTCGCCTCGATGTCCCCTCGTGCACCGTTAGGTTAGGTACCTAACGGCAGAGCGGGGCAGGGCTAGCGCGGGTGTAAAACATAAGTAACGCCTATATAATATATCATATATACTATATACAGTATCCATCACAGAACATCAAATGATCACATTACAGATATCGCAGCAGAAGAAACATATGAAATATTGGATATACTAGGACGTCCGTGTTTTCAATACGAGCCAGTATAAAACACGGATTCCACGGTCGTGATGAATAGCCAAACCCACACCTCTAGACCCCTACGAGAGCAGCAAGCAACCCTACCAATTCTAGAGTTAGGAGACCCGGACTCGACTCCTCGAGTTGGTCTCCCACTGGACTCCAGAACCCGGTTACTTGTGCCCTCCTCCTTGGGTCTATCCTAGTGTGGAAAAGTAAATAATATACAAAAGGTGACATCTTCCACAACCTGGAAGTGCCCCAATAAAAGAATATTACATACAAGTTTTTACATGAATGAAAATGAAAAAACACTCATCTCACATAAAAAAAAAACCCGGCTATTCAAACACGATGATCCAATATAACATATCCAGCAACACATAACATCACATGTCATCAACGTAAGTAAATATGCGCATCCCAATTGTGGTCGACATATAGCAACGAAACCGGCGATATCACATATTACACTTACGGTCACAGAAAAAGAAAGTGTAAAACTACAACAGTTGGAATCCGCAAGCTCTGTAGACATCGCATGCCTAACCAAATGAATTCCTTAGACATCGCATGCCTAACAATTATAAACCCCGTATTTTAGTCTCATTATCGAAAACACTTTTCAATATCAGGTCGGGCAATTCAACAAGATTCCCGACATCCTGAACGAATGTTCGTCGCAAACTTTAGTAGACGGTCGCACCCCCGATACCGTCGACGAAGTGCACCAAGGCGGAACACCGCTGCCGTGAGCACCCGAACGGATGCTTTCGGCGACGGGGTCTCCTACAGTCACTTGGTCGGGGCTATGGGGTGTAGCTGTCTATTAAGTTTATCCGGCGAGTATCCGCGTATGCTACGCGATTGCGACGGACTTTTGATCACATCAAAATCCCGTGGCAATCGATCAAGTGAGACTAAAGTGCTATGTTTATAACATCCAAATCAGTTATCTCATAACAACTTGTAGATTCCAAGTATTGTATCACATTCCGGATAAATAGAAAATGTTAAACTTTCCGTTCGAACAATCAAACACCCAAGTTTTCCCGAAACAGCTCAACACATGAAATAAGTTTAAATAACATTCACTTCGTGCCTCAGTACCAACGGTCCAGCCATAGAAGGGTCAAGCCAACGCCTCACATGTGGCACGCCGTACTGCCCCAAACCCTAAGGTTCAAAGGGCAGTTCAAGACGGTCACATAATCGAGTTAAGGTTTGTTGTCTTCTAGAGGGACCATCGCGTTACTTGCACTACTTAGAACGTCATTAAACTACGGAAAATTCCAACAATTGAAAATTTCCCGGCAGGGGAAAAAGTGGGTATTTATATCCGGTCGAACTTTTTAACATGCTCTAAAAATACCGGGAAAAAACACAGACAAAATTAGACAATCCGATCGAATCTCCGAACTTCCAATACAACCCAGAAAACTCAACTCTTGAGTAAGATTTAAAAATTCCCAGAAAATACAGCACCAAAATATAGGAATTACTGTGCAAAAATCAATTGAATAAGCGACTAAGTGGCCGCGGAACCGCCGCATTAGCCATGCTAATGCCGCGGTTCCGCCGCGCTTTGATTGAATCAGGCGCACGGGCTTCACAGTAATTCTTAGAAACGCCTGCTGATTTTTCTGCATATTTTTAATTCTCCAAAATCCCCGATTTCAAAAAATGTACAGAGAAGGAATTTGCATTAGGGTTTTGGTTCGATCGGACTTCTAACTCCGTCTACGCATCGCCTAAGGCTTTAGCTAGGCTCTGATACCACTGTAGGGTTCCTAGGCACACTAATGAGGTCTCACAAGGCATCAACCATACCAAATTATAATTTTTTATGTGCCAAAGAAACCCTATACTAGATCGTTAACTAGAGTTTAGGCGAAACGAAATGATACTAAACTACTTTAGTGCTAAGTGAACGGAAATACAACCTTTGTAGATCCGGTCCTCCACCTCCATAGCTCCGCGTTGACGTCCCTCCGCTGTGATCATCAAATCCCGGACTCTAGTAATGGTTTCGTTGAAGAAATGATCGGGCCAGGTTGTCGACTTTGATGCCGAAGATGATCTACGTCGAGGCAACACAAGATCAAGCTCCAACTTCACCAAGCGATGAAACTTGTGAAGAAAACACCCTATACTACTTGGAAAGTGGTAGAGGATGAAGAAATAAGAAGTGGGTTCACTTTGGATTTGGATTTCTCACTTGGAATGATCACTTGACATTTTTGAAGCAAGCTTTTCTTTTCTTTTTCAAGAAGAAGAAGAAGAAGAAAAGAATGAAAAAGAATAATCAATTTCAAAAGAAAATCAAGTGACCCTTATCATATTTCAACCATGGTAATGTGTAGAGAATTAACTAGGGTTAGGTGAATGGTTAGGGTTAAGGAAAGAAACAAAATGGTCAAGCTTTCAAAGCTTCATGAAGCTTCAACAAAATCCAAAGTTAGCCACCATTTTATTTCTTTCTCAAATGAATAAATAAATGAATAAGTAAATAAAGCATATGAAACCCTAACCATTAACTAACCATGGTTTAATTCAAACATATATCCAAACTTGCATGCATCATCAATCATGATACAAACTAGTGCACAAAACTATATCATATATATAATGTGCACATCAAATGAGAAAATCCATTTTAAGTGAACCAATACTAGTTAATGTAAAGTAATATATCAAATATATAATTATACATTAAATCATTAAATCAACGCTTGATTTAACGATCCGGTCATATCGCATATGACCGACTAATATCCAATGCATCGACTCATCAAATCAATCCTTGATTCGATAACTAGGTTATATCGCATACAACCAATCGATACATTCATCGCGAGAATAGAACACGGTATCACATACACGCATTATTCTCGGTCCCGCACATATCTTATATGCGCTCCTATTTCGTTTCGCTTGAGCCAGGAAACCTCCGTGTAGGACTCTAAAGACTCATCAATACGCCGGCAGCAGGTGATGATCATATCAAACACCCACAAGCCGCAAGCGATCTGCTAAACGTAATGGCCACCCGGGTATTGAGCGATCAGAAGATCGACGAGCAAGCCCGCTCACACTCCTGTGAATCCAACCAGTAACACTTACCGTACAGTCCGGTCTCGTCGTCTGATTTGTCGCATATCTTGCCTAGGGGTGGTAAACGTCAGACCCCAATAGCTCGATAAGTCGTGTCGATATGAGGTGTATAATAGTTCGAGAAACTACTGGTAACACTTACCAGTAAATCTCAGCAACCCTGGCCAGGGATTTCCGGTTATAGCCAATCGAACACAGCGCAACATCAACTCCCTATACCGGGAGAGACGAATCCCCTCCTATCGCTCATTGCCTCCATGTGATTCGGGACTGTACCCAAAAACCACCGTTTTGCACGCCCTCTTGGACATGGTAATGTGGAAATCAAAGCACAGTGGGAACCACACAAGACTCTATGACGATCTCGGGTCAACAGACTACTCTGTACCAGTGTCACCAGATAGCTGCCATCTGACGTAAGGTATAATACCATCTGGGAGTTCTCGGCGAGTCCGTCCAGTGTACCCAGTCTCCATTGAGCACCCATATATCATCTCTGATGTCAAACACCAATGGATATGGGATCATCCATCGCCCATCTGTATGGGTCGAGAAGGTATACGCTAGTCTACTCTGGTATATCGATGCCCCATCTCGATACACCTACGACTAGGGACCTTGAAGGATGTACTTATGGACTACCATGTCCCCACTAGTATGATCCGCATCACAGTCCAGGTAGTCAAGTACACATCCTAAGGCTTTACCAACATGTAACATAGAGACAATCAGTATACACGTTAAGGTAAAGAGCAACCAGATAGCATACTATCATGTCGAGCAAGAAAGTCCTCCCTATATATGTCCAAGCATCCACTACAATATACATCCTATGTATAGTAATGGCCTCTAGGGCATACATATAACTAACAATACCTGGTTTGATAGCAGATCATCCGAGACCCAAAACTACACTAAAAATACGATATTTGCACGAAACGAAACTTTATGCATTCTAAACTAAAACTTACAAGCTACGCAACATAAAAGAAGACTTTACATAAAGAGATCATTACCTACTCCCACAAGCTCAAAGATCCTAGCTTTCCAAGCTCCAAGGCATCCAAGAGGCAAAACAAGGTTTATGAAGTGATTTGGGTGATGTTTTGAAGAAGATTAGTGTAGGTTTTGTGGTGAATGAGTAAGTGTTCAGTTGAGATGAAGAGAAATGAAGATAATTGAGGAAGAGATGAAGTGAGAGAGAATGAGAGAGGGTGAGATGAAAAGAGAAAGAGAGGTGAGGATAAGGGTGAGTGCCCCATTGCATTAACTCTCTCATTAATGCAAACCATGCCCTCACATGAGTCACCATACCACCTCCTCTCCAATCCAAAACACAAAGAAATATCTCTCCAAAAATATCTAGAGGGTTAGGGTTAAAGCAAAGCAAGAATTAGGATTTGGTTAAGTTGTCATGGTCACTAAACTAGATAACACAACACACCCTCACATTAACATGCACACGTGTGTGCAAGCCTAAAACAATTAATAATAAAATATTAATTAATTGTTATAAAATGTGAGGAACCCAAATTGGTAAACTTTTCACAGAAAACCCGCATTATCGCTTAATTAACACCAATCGCAAATCTAAGGTGCTACACCTATCGTCAGATAGCAGTTCTCTGGTGACACTGGTACAGGTTAGTCTGTAGACCCGAGATCGTCATAGAGTCTTGTGTGATTCCCACTGTGCTTTGATTTCCACCTTACCACATTCAAGAGAACGTGCAAAACGGTGGCTTTTGGGTACAGTCCCGAATCACATGGAGGCAATGAGCGATAGAAGGGGTTTCGTCTCTCCCGGTATTGGGAGTTGATGTTGCGCTGTGTTCGATTGGCTATAACAGGAAGTCCCTGGCCAGGGCTACTTCAGAGATATACTGGTAAGTGTTATCATTAGTTTCTCGACCCGTTATGAGCCTCATATCGACACGACTTATCGAGTTACTGGGGTCTGACGTTTACTACCCCTAAACGAGATATGCGACATATCAGACGAAGAGACCGGACATTACGGTAGTGTTACTGATTGGATTCGCAGGAGTATGAGAAGGCTTGCTTGTTGATCTTCTGATCGCTCAATACCCGGGTGGCCGTTACGTTTAGCAGACCGCTTGCAGCTTGTGGGTGTTTGATATGATCATCACCTACTGCCGGCGTATTGACGAGTCTTTAGAGTCCTACACAGAGGTTTCCTGGCTCAAGAGAAACGGAGTAGGAGAACATATGTGATATGTGCGGGACTGAGATTAATACGATATGCGATAACATATTCTATTCTTGCGATTTGTGACATCGGTCGGTTATATGCGATATAGCCGGGTTATCGGATCAAGAGTTGATTCGATAAGCTGTTACATATAAAAATTAGTCGGTTATAAATGATATAGCCGGATTATTAAATCAAGAGTTGATTTGAGAATCCAATGTATAATTATATATTTGATATATTAATTTGCATTAACTAGTATTAGCTCACTTATGATTTCTTTACTCACTTGATGTGCACATTGTATATATGTGATATGTATATTTGTGTACATGTTTGTGTCATGCTAGGTTACAAATGCAACATATTAGTATGAGACTTATACCATACTAGGGTTTGTGTTTGGGTTTTATTTATCATTAAGTAATTTACAAAACATTTGAATTAGTCATGGATAAGCTTGTAGAAGCTTATAGACACATTGACTTATTTAACTCTTTTGTCATTGCTTAAGATATTTGTTAACCTGACCATTAACCTTAGCCCTTGGTTTATTCTCTACATGAGTTAGGCATGAGAGGATAACTCACCATGGTTTCATTTCTAACCTAATGAATTATTCATTCATAACTCTCATTCATCTCTCTTCTTCTTCTTCTTCATCGTGGGCTCAAGAAAAATGTTTTCTAGGGTTTTGAGAGATGATGAAATATTATGAGAAAAATAAATCTACAGTGAGCTCACTTCCTACTTCATCATCCTCTACTACTTGACATTTAGTATAGCGTGTTTGATTCACTAATTTCACAATTAGTGAAGAGATAGCTTGGGTTAGTGTCTCCTCGGCGTAGATCGTCTTCGGCCTCGAAGTCTTCTAGCAAGCTTGATCCGTACATCTTGTGGATCCTCCCTAGAGTCCGGGACTACATGATCGCAGCGAAGGGACGACTACACGGAGCTAATGAAGTGAAGGACCGGTCTACAAAGGTTGTATTCTTTGTTCACTTTACTTGCAAAGTGTTTGCATTTATATTCGTCGGATTTCTAGTATTCGATTCTAGGGTTAGGGTTAGATAGAACGGCAAATTTTTAATATGGCATGAGAGATGATTCCCGAAACCTTGCTGCCGTGCTAGGAAACCCTGCAGTTAATGTACCTGGATTTGGGACACTCCTAATATCCACATGGATCTATCTCTATAGATCATAATCTATAAGATGTAGTAGGTATCATCCAAATCTTCCATGGAGAATCCTCATGATAAGAGGATCTTGACCGAGTGTGGTATAGGAAATCATTTCCTATCAAGAGTATGTCATCTACGTACAATACGTGTAAGACAAGCTTACTCTTTACAACCTTCTTGTATATACAAGGTTCATCTACCTTTTTGATGAAGTCAAACTCTTTGACTGCCACATCAAAACAGATGTTCCAACTTGGCGATGCGTGCTTTAATCCTGATGGACTTAAGCATAGCCTCTGGAGAAAAGGTTTCATCATAAACCACAACTGATTATTAGAGAAAACCTTTTACTACAAGTGTAGCTTTGAAAGTCTCAACTTTTCCATTTACAGCAAGAATCTTCTCAAGATCCTTTTGCACCCGATGGGTTTTACCCCTTCAAGTGCAACATCCAAAGTCATACTTTGTTGGTGTACATGGATTCCATCTCTGATTGCATAGCATCCAGCCATTTCATAGAGTCCCCACTCGAGATGGCCTGCCCGAACCTGGTTGGGTCATCATCTACCTTGATGCAATCCTCGCTCCCACCGTCACCGAGAAAACCGTAGTATCTCTTAGGTGGATGAGGAACCCTACTAGATTCACGGAGATGCTGAGGTTCGTTGGAGACTATTGAATCCTTTGGTTTCACAAAATCATCAGCTGTTAGTTTGTCCAGCTGGAACTCCTTCCAGTTCTACCTCATTACCAAAAATTTCTTCACAAGAAATTCCTTTTCTAAAAAGGTGGCAAGCTGAGAAACAAAACACCTTTTGCTCCTCAGTGTGGTAGAAGATATTCTCTCGCAAATGTTCGGGATATCCAACAAAGTTATACAGAACTGACCTTGCCTCGAGCTTGTCCAGATTTTGTTTTTCAACATAGGTCGGACAACCCCATATCTTAACTCGTTTAAGACATGGTCTCTTCCCATACCATATCACGTATGGAGTGGTAGGCAATGATTTAGATGGAACCCCATTCAATAGGTATGTAACTTCTCAATTGCATAACTCCAAAAGGAAACAGGTAACTCAGCAGTACTCATCATAGAGCGCACCATATCTCATAGGGCGCGATACCTCCGCCCCGATACACCGTTGTGCTGTGGTGTATTTGAAGGAGTAAGCTGAGAGGGAATCCCATTCTCCATTTAGAAAATCCAGGAACTCCATGCCTAAGTATTCGCCTCCCCGATCTCATCGAAGGACTTTAATACTTCTACTCGTCTGGTTCTTAACTTCAAGCTTATATTCTTTGAATTTCTCAAAAGTTTCAGACTTGTGTTTCAACAGGAACATATGTCCGAATCTTGAGAGATGATCAGTGAATATAATGAAGTACGAAGAACCAAGCCTGGCATTTGTAGACTTAGGACCGTATACATCACCATGTATTAGGCCCAAGAGTTCAGTAACTCTTTCTCCGTTTTCAGTAAACGGAGTATTGGTCAATTTACCTTTGAGACAAGACTGGAAAGTATCATAAGATGAAAATTCGAATAAATTCTAATATTCATCCTTATGTAACTTAGATAGCCGTGTCGCATTGATATGACGTAGTCTATAATGCCACTAGAAGGATTCGTTCATTTCTGAACTACTCCTCTTGTGTGTGTTCTATATACTTTGAACTGTGGTTTGATTTAGAACGATATGCTATTATATAACGCTCCTGATCCAATCAACTCTTGATTAAGGAAAATGTTCACAACATCATCCTGCATTACAAAATTATATCCTTCTTTAACTTAATAAAGAAACTGATGTAATGTTGTATATCAGGTTCGGCATGTAATAACATTTGTTCAGAATCAATGTATCTACCATTTTGTAATACAAGGTGATATCTGCCAACTGATTTGGCTGCAACAATTGCACCATTCTCTAACACTTAAAGACATATCACCCAATCCCAGTTCTCTACCTTTCTGTAGCCTATGTAACTCTTACATATATGGGATCCTAATCCAGTATCTCATACCTAGGACGTAGAGGATATTGAGAAACAGTTCTCGGTAACGAACATGTAGGGTTACAAGGCACTCTAACAAGGGATAAGAAGGCATCAACCATGCCCGATTAAAATTTTAGCCGTGCCGAACAACCCTAAACAAGATCTTTGCTAGATAATTAGGGTTACACATGCAAGTAAATACCATTTACAACTAAGTGAATACGAAATACAACCTTTGTAGATCGGTCCTTCACTTCTAAAGCTCCTTGTCGTAGTCCCTTCGCTGCGATCATTATGCTTCCGGACTCTCGGACGGCTCTATGAGAAGATGGCAACGGTTTTGCTTGAAGTCTTCGAGGCCGAAGATGATCAACGTCGAGAGAATACGAACTTAAGCTTCTACTTCACTAAAGTGAAGCAAACACCCTATACTAAAGTGCTAATCTAGTAGAGGATGGAGAAATAGGAAATGGGTACACTTTAGAATTTATTTTCTCACATTATTTCTCTCTCTCTATCAAACCTTAGCAAGCATTTGAAGGAGGAAGAAGATGAGCTCAAAATGAGAATGAAAAACTAATCAAGAGAGAGAGAGATAACCATGGGTGAGTGGGTATCATATACTAACTCATGTAGAGACATAACAATGGCTACATTATAATGGTTAGGTTAATTAATATCTCAAGTGATTGGTGTGAAAGAGTGTGTTTGTAGTTAAACCGCAATCAATAACGGTGTCGCGTGTAGCTAGACCGAGATGAGTACGGGCCGTCCTCTAGGAAACGTGGAACCTTTTACTCTTACTTTAGATGTGTTGAAAAAAAGAGGAGGAAGAAAGAATTTTGTGAATGGTTTCTAGATCTACGTTAAGAAAGAATGCACAAATATAGATTTAGATTATTTTAAGGATGTAGTTAATATAATAAGGGGGCTTGTAGGGTTCGTTAGGATTTAGTAGTTATGGACAATTAATTAAAAGTTACCCTTTTTATCCTTTAATAGATTTAAAACTAGAACGACGGTGATGCATGTAGATTAGGGTTTCTGGAGGGAAAAGGAATCCCACTCTTAACCCTTATCTCGACACGGAACTCCGTTCATATCTAGCATTTACCAAAACAATCATTAATCTAATCTCTAATCGCGGTCGGGACTAACAAAGAATTGTTAGCGCGACCGATTAGGATGTTAATAATTCTTTTGATAAATTTCATAAACTTTATAGGACTTAAAAAGGGTTTAGGGATGTTCATCATCCATTAGCCTATCCTAATCTTACGAACCCTAACAAGCGGAGAATTACTCGCGCATGTTGGGAGAAAAAGAGATGGAAAGAAATTGAATAATTAAACTACTAAGAAATAGAATAAGAAGAAGAAAGCTACCTTTATTAATCAACAATATCAAGTACACTTTGATTCCATGGAAAATGATTACAAAAACCTAGTTTGCTTCTCGATCTCTTCTAAGGAGGTAGATGAACCGTTGATGATCAGCCTGGATGCGTGAGCCGTCTTGGACTTCGTGATCTCGTCGGCTTGATAAATTTTCCAAGAGACTCTCGGTCTTTATTTATAGTCCCAAAGCCAGAAATTTAGATGCCTAAATTAGGGAAATAGTGGTAGAGATTTTCCCCAAAAAACTCAGCTTCAATACCCTCTATCATGCCGCGGATCCGCGGCCTAAGGGTGAGTACGACCGCGGATCTGCGGCCATTTGATCTCATCCGTTCATCATTTTTCTGGGGATGGCTACTTGTGACATTTGGCGATCCTTGGCACCTTCAGAATTTGGAAATCTTTTCTTTTCTTCTTCCAGAATTGATTCCTTCATTTTGATTTCTTAATTAGGCAGGTTAGCTTTAACAGCTTGATTTTCTTGATTTAAGACCTGAAAATTCTGCACAACAACTTAGATAATATTTAGTAGACTTAGTTCTACTAGGATTATGTCAATAATATTATTTGCATACATTTTCCTACCAAATGCTAATTATAATATATCAACACATTGAAAATAGTACTTTTACATATAAACCCTCATATGTATGATCTATTATAATAAAGTCCTTTTTTAATATGAAAATGGTAGGAAAAATGTAATACAAATATGCAGTTTTATCAACTGAACAAATACCCCCAAACTTATCTTTGATCATCCCGAGCAAACTAGTTTATTCAAGAGGAGAAAAAGAAAGGAGAAAACTAAGCACACTTTCGTTGGCAGACACGATTGCACTGAGCACGTGCAACAAGCCGTTAAACCTCTAGGTGTCCCTAATAGGAGGAGTGTTGTCTCCTGGGGGTTTTCAGCGGATTACACCCATAAAATCCTATAACAAAAGAAAGATGGTGAAATTTACATATAAAGATAAGAACCATAAAAGAAAAACTTTGAAAATAAGAGTTTCCAACTATACAAGCTTTTCAGTTGTTATGAGCCCTATCTTAATAGTCATGAAAAGATGTTAGAAATCACATTATCCCTCAATAAAACATCATCTTTATTTTTCATTCCTATCTTTCATCCAAACATCGATCATATACCCCTACGTGTGTGTAATGGACATCCCTACACTCGGAGAATTCAATTCAAGCTATCATACTCTTGTCCATCTACCTCAGTACTTTTTGACTTGATGAATATTTAGATTTGTTCACACATTTTCATGCGACCGTTAATACGTCTTGAGGTACTAACCGACCGATTACTCATGTGCTTGCTGATTAGGTGATAATATTTTCCCCGTCTTGCACCACCTAAGGCTTAGCAGTGACTCCCAGACCAGTTGGCCTTAGGGCACTAGGTGAAGAAGCACCCTCGCTATATTTTTTTATTGCTGCCTTGGCGATACAAAACCAGTGTTCATTTTTTTCTTTCACCATTTATATTTTCTTCATTTTTTTATTTTTTCATTTCCTCCATACTTTGGCTTTTAGACAAGAGCATTTCAAGGTATCCTCTACTATCCCGAGTTTCAAGACGTGTGTAAGTGCATATAGTAGGGTATCAACATTCAAATGTTTGGCTTCCAGAATAGAAACTATTTTTTAGACTTATTTTTATCGTCAGATTAGTGACTTCCTTCATCTTACTAACCCTTGGGACAACAGCTCAGAACTACTTATTACTGGTTCGTTTAAGAAAACTTCTAATTTTCTTGGTTTTCTTAAACTATTCCTATCTTTTGGATGTAACTTTTCACTTTCTATTCTTTTATTATCAAAGAAAAAAATATAAAATTTTTGAAAATGTTGTGCTTCTACAAAATATGATGTAAATTGATACGTAAATAAGCACAAACCTCCCCCAAACCTGTTTACAGCAGTGTGCTCACTAAAGTCATCCGTTAAGCTCAAAAACCTGTAGACTTGGGAGGAAATTATTAATGGGGGCAAGAATATATGAAAGTGAGAATCCTCCCCCAAACTTATTTTTGGCTCATAAATTTGAGGACAAAAGTTATGTTCAAGAGCCAAAAATATATCCCCCCTCAAACATGAGTTAGACAAAACGAAGCATTTTAAGAGGGGGTGAGTCATTTGGTCAAAGTAAGACTTTACAAAGACCAAAAGTTAACACCAACTATTCAAAGATTTTATCAGTATAGCGTATAGGTTGGTGGAAGAATGTGTTGTATCGAGTCAAGAAAAAGTGGGGAAGGGATAAGAGGTGGTCTGGAAAGGGTTTGAAATTAGAGAAAAGAAAGAATGAGGATAAATGTGAATGATTAGGAAGAAGGAATGGTGACGGTTCAACCTCTATAGGTATTGATTGATTAATCACAAAATCCGTATTGTTTAAAAATTCAAGTTCGTCAGCAAAAAGTTCTTCAAAACTTTTATCAATGGTATGATTGAACATTTTGCTGTCAAAAAGTTTTGTGCCAAAATTTATCCAACTTGATTCATCAAAAAACATTGAGGTAGAGGACTCGAAAAACTTATCTACCTCATTTTTAAAAATATCCAAATCAAGTTGAATTTCTGATATTATTGAACTTGAATTAACAGACTGTGATTCATCAAAACTCACAGAAACTATAGGAACAGAAGAAGAACCGGAGAAAGTAGAAGATGAAATGGGTAAACAAATTGGTGTGCCAAGTGTTGCTGAACCAGATGTGGAAGATGGAGGTTGTATTTCGGTCAGATCTTCGGGTATACCATTATCATCAACTTCAAGACATATTTGGGGTTCGGGAAGAATTAAAGGCTCAAGATGATGACCACAAGGAAGTGAAAGGATTTGATGAATTGGTGGGACAAAATCATCCAAACTTTCGGGTTCATCAATCAATATACCCCCAACATCAATCACCTCATTCAAGTGAAGGTTAAAATTCTCAAACACCTCATCAAAAGTATGGTTTTCAATCAGTTTTGGTTCAAGAGTGGAGGTGTAGAGATCACAAGGGTTGGGTATGGTTTCACTTGAAATGGACCCTTCACAGTCGGGTAAATCAAACACTACAAAGTTACACAACTTATCAGTCATTCTATTTAGTGTACTTGATGAATCTATGAAACTGGAGTTGTGGATTTCAGTTTGGAATGGGGAGGTTTGATTAGTAAGGGTGTACAGTTCTGTCTTACTACCCAAATCCTTCCTAATTTGGTTCGACGGTTCCAGAAATTTTTCTAATGTCTGCTCCAGACTAGTCTTGGGTTGATAAGGAATTTCAGTATAAGATTGAAATTCCTATGGATAATTAAAACTCCCAAATGACTGATTAGAAGAACTGTCTAGAGTAGGTGGAAAAGTCGGATTGGATTGATAGGAATAGAATGGTTGCGAAACTTGGGTAGGAGTAGGATCAATATTATGATAAGAAGAATATTGATATGGGTTGGTTGGTTGGCTATTTTCAATAGACACAAACCGCATATCAAACTCTTCTCTGGACAGTGATGGTTGATATTGGTCCGGGTTGAAACTTTGGCCTCTAGACCTAGCTATGTGCTCAGCAATGGACATTCGTCTAGGGGCTTCCTCACTCTGGGTATGAACTGAAACAGGTGTAGGATTAGGATATGGTTGATAAGACCTAGATTGAGATGGCCAACTGTTTCTTCCTACTTGTTCTATATGATCTCTTAAGGACATGGAAGAGCCGGACGGTATACCGAAGGGATTACGAAAACAAGAGATATCTGGTTGTGGACAGCAAAGCTCGGCAAGTGTTCTTCTGTTTGGGTCACCCATTATAAGAAAAGAAGAAGGGGGAAGGGGTAAAAAAAAGGGAGAAAATAATTGGTTTGTTTTGAAAAATGACGGATTTAGACAAATCACACAAAAATGCACAAACAACCCTAGAACTAAGGTCACCTAGGTCCATTCTCTAGACCGCTCCTAGACTTCCAAAAGACAATCCGCAGGATCAATCCTCTACCGCCTCCGTACTACCCTTGTAGCCAGGTAAGTGCCAGGTAAGTGGGAAGGAACCACAGTAGTGGGCCTAATTAAAAACCACTAGCCTTTGTCACACTTGCCTAAACACTATAAAAGTAATGCGGATAAACGATAGATTACCCACGACCTTCCTCTGTCCTTATTGAGCGCGACAGTTCTTAGAGTCTGGTCTAGATATTTTTTAAATTAATGAAGGGTTGATGCAGATGCTCGGTTTGTGATTTCTGGGGCTTAGGAAGGGTGATGAAATCCACACCTAATCTGGATTTTGGTCTTGCCCCTTAAAAATCCGTATTAAAATATGCAAAAATAAACCGCAAAACAAAATTTTGCAAAAAGATTTTTTTGAGCGGCGATATTTTGCAAAGAATCCTGCAGAAAAGAGATTTTATTGGATTTGAGAGGAGAGAGGAAGAGGCTAGAATCTTACCAGAGAAGACTGAAGCCCTAGATCCTCGGTTGTGTCGCGTTTCTGCTGCGGATGTGCACCTTTTGCCGCGGTTCCGCCGCCGACTTGAGGGATCAGGTGATGAGTTTTGCTATGTGGCCTCCTGTACTCTTCTGGATCTTGATGAATGTCTCTGTCTCTCTGTATCCTTAAGTATGTGACTCCAGATTTCCTCGCAAAATTCACACAATAATCGTTAAATATACAATTTGCAGTTTTGTTTTATTTATGATATTGATCGTATAAGAATTCAACACAAATAGTAAGAATAAAAAAATAACGCACGTATCCCCGGCAACGGCGCCATTTGATTGGTGTGAAAGAGTGTGTTTGTAATTAAACCGCAATCAATAACGGTGTCGCGTGTAGCTAGACCGAGATGAGTACGGGTCGTCCTCTGGGAAATATGGAACCTTTTACTCTTACTTTAGATGTGTTGAAAAAGAGAGGAGGAAGAAAGAATTTTGTGAATGGTTTCTAGATCTACGTTAAGAAAGAATGCACAAATATATATCTAGATTATTTTAAGGATGTAGTTAATATAATAAGGGGGCTTGTAGGGTTCGTTAGGATTTAGTAGTTATGGACAATTAATCAAAAGTTACCCTTTTTATTCTTTAATAGATTTAAAATTAGAACGACAGTGATGCATGTAGATTAGGGTTTCTGGAGGGAAAAGGAATCCCACTCTTAACCCTTATCTCGACACGGAACTCCGTTCATATCTAGCCTTTACCAAAATAATCATTAATCTAATCTCTAATCGCGGTCGGGACTAACAAAGAATTGTTAGCGCGCCCGATTAGGATGTTAATAATTCTTTTGATAAATTTCATAAACTTTATAGGACTTAAAAAGGGTTTAGGGATGTTCATCATCCATTAGCCTACCCTAATCCTACGAACCCTAACAAGCGGAGAATTACACGCATGTTGGGAGAAAAAGAGATGGAAAGAAATTGAATAATTAAACTACTAAGAAATAGAATAAGAAGAAGAAAGCTACCTTTATTAATCAACAATATCAAGTACACTTTGATTCCTTAGAAAATGATTACAAAAACCTAGTTTGCTTCTCGATCTCTTCTAAGGAGGTAGATGAACCGTTGATGATCAGCCTGGATGCGTGAGCCGTCTTGGACTTCGTGATCTCGTCGGCTTGATAAATTTTCCAAGAGGCTCTCGGTCTTTATTTATAGTCCCAAAGCCAGAAATTTAGATGCCTAAATTAAGGAAATAGTAGTAGAGATTTTCCCCAAAAAACTCAGCTTTAATACCCTCTATCATGCCGCGGATCCGCGGCCCAAAGGTGGGTACGACCGCGGATCCGCGGCCGTTTGATCTCATCCGTTCATCATTTTTCTGGGGATGGCTACTTGTGACATTTGGCGATCCTTGGCACCTTCAGAATTTGGAAATCTTTTCTTTTCTTCTGCCAGAATTGATTCCTTCATTTTGATTTCTTAATTAGGCAGGTTGGCTTTAACAACTTGATTTCCTTGATTTAAGACCTGAAAATTCTGCACAACAACTTAGATAATATTTAGTAGACTTAGTTCTATTAGGATTAGGTCAATAATATTATTTGCATACATTTTCCTACCAAATGCTAATTATAATATATCAACACATGGAAAATAGTATTTTTACACATAAACCCTCATATGTATGATATATTATAATAAAGTCCTTTTTTAATATGAAAATGGTAGGAAAAATATAATACAAATGTGCAGTTTTATCAACTGAACATCAAGTAAAACAAAATTAGTAGACTAAGTCAATGCAACCCAAAGCTTCATGAAGCTTCATGCATGTGAGCTCATTATCCACTAATTTTAGAATTACTTTAAATATAAAAATCTAACACTATAATTAGTATGGTATAAGTCTTATACACCCATGTAAGTTGTATCAATAACCATGATACAAAATGAACACAAATAAATATATATCACATATATATTAAGTTGTGCACAAGTGAGAAAAACAAATGCTTAAGTGAACCAATGTTAGTTAATGTAAATTAGTATATCACATATACAATTATACACTAAATTATTAAATCAACACTTGACTTAATAATCCGATTATATCACATATAACCGACTAACACAAAATGTACCAACTTATCGAATCAACACTTGATTCGATAACCCGGCTATATCACATATATAACGGGCCGATACAATAGTCGCGAGAATAGAATACGGTATCACATACACGCATTATTCTCGGTCCCTCACATATCACATATGCGCTCCTATTTCGTTTTTCCTGAGCCAGTAAAACCTCTATGTAAGACTCTAAAGACTCGTCAATACGCCGGCAGTAGGTGATGATCATATCAAGCACCCACAAGCTGTCAGTGGTACTAGCTGGACGTAACGGCTACCCGGGTATTGAGCGATCAGAAGATCAGCAAGCAAGCCCGCTCCAACTCCTACAAAAAGCCTGACAGTGACACTACCGTACAGTCCGGTCTCCTCGTCTGATATGTCGCATATCAAGTCTAGGGGTGGTAAACGTCAGACCCCAATAACCGATAAGTCGTGCCGATATGAGGCGCATAACGGGTCGAGAAACTATGGGTAACACTTACCAGTAAATCTCTAAACCATCCCTGGCCAGGGACTTTCCTGTTATGGCCAATCGAGCACAGCGCAACATCAACCCCCAATACCGGGAGAGACGAAACCCCTCTTATCGCTCATTGCCTCCATGTGACTCGGGACTGTACCCAAAAACCACCATTTTGCACGCCCTCTTGGACGTGGTAAGGTGGAAATCAAAGCACAGTGGGAATCACACAAGACTCTATGACGATCTCGGGTCTACAGACTAACCTGCACAAGTGTCACCAGAGAACTGCCATCCGATGTGAGGTATAATACCATCTGGGAGTTCTCGGCGAGTCCGTCCAGTGTACCCAGTCTCCACTGAGCACCCGTATACCATCTCTGATGTCAAACACCAATGGATATGGGATCATCCATCGCCCATCTCATGGGTCGAGAAGCGTATACGCTAGTCTACTCTGGTATATCGATGCCCCGTCTTGATATACCCACGACTAGGGACCTTGAAGGATGTACTTATGGACTACCATGTCCCCACTAGTATGATCGGCATCATAGTCCAGGTAGTCAAGTACACATCCTAAGGGCTTTACCAATATGTAGCAAAGAGACAATCAGTGTACACGTTAAGGTAAAGAGTAACCAGATAGCATACTATCATGTCGAGCAAGAAAGTCCTCTCTATATATGTCCAAGCATCCACTACAATATACATCTCTTGTATAGTATTGGACTCTACGGCATACATATAACTAACAATCTCCCACTTGCACTAGGGCCATCTGATAACAGTGGTTGTAGTATCTCATACTCAACCATCCCATAATAGTCTCTCTCTGGGAAAATGCCTTTGTGAGTGGATCCGCCGTGTTGTCCTCTGAGTCTACTCTCCTGACCTCGATCCCCTGGAGATTAACCATCTCCATGATCAGGTGACACTGCCTTAGAATATGTCTGGATCACTGATGGGTCGGGCGTTCCTAGGCATAAGCCACAACTGCATTGTCACACAATGGTAGGAACGAAGTTCATCTCATGAACTAATATCTATCTAGACTGCCTCTTTGGTAGCATCCTTGGTAACGATGTATCTTGCCTTTAATCGTCTAGTAAGTCACGGTATCTAGCTTGGAACTCTTCCAACATACCGTCCCTCCACTGAAGGCAAAGACAATGCCTGCGACTGATATTCAGTCGTCCTTATCACCCTAGAACCTTTCCAGTGATTCTCCCCAGGATCGATTGATACCATCTTACTACAACTAGTGAGTATCCTAACATCCAATTAGATCTATCTCATATATCCAAAACCCAAGATTTAGGAGGTATCACTTTGATCCTATATGGAGAATCCTTGTGATAGGCGGAGATTGACCGAGCGTAGCATAGGAAACTCCTTCCCTATCAAGAGTATGTCATCCACGTACTCTACGAGGATCATCAACATACTCCCTACTACCTTTTCGTATATACAAGGTTCATCTACCATTTTTATGAAGTCAAACTCATTGACTACCACATCAAAACAGACGTTCCAACTCTGCGATGCCTGCTTTATCCTATAAAGCATCTTGCACACGTTTTCGCTGCTCCCACTGTCCACGAAGCCCTCTGGCTGTGTACTTATAGACGCTCTCTTCCAAATCAACATTTAGAAAAGATGTCATGACACCCAACCACCAGATATCGTAGTCATGGTATGTCGCAATGGCAAGTAGGATCTGGATGGACTTAAACATAGGCCCCAGAAAAGGTTTCATCATTAGCCACAACTGGTCTATGATGCAAACCTTTAACAAGTCTAGCTTTGAAAATCTCAACTTTTCCATGTACACCAAGTAATCTTCTCAAGATATACTTGCTCCTATTAGGGATTTAACCCTTCAGATAAAGCAACCAAAGTCCATACTTTGTTGGTGTATATGGATTCCATCTCAGATCGCTTAGCATCCAGCCATTCTTACAGAGTCCCTACTCCTGATGGCCTTGTAACACCTGAGTTTTTGTTTTGTGGTAATTGTGTGTTTAACGCGGGGTTTCTGGTAAAAAGTTTACCAAAATGGCTTTTAAATATTTATCTGGTTTTATGAATATTTTATTGGAATTTTATCTGGAATGCACACACTTGTGCATGTTAACTTGGGTTAAGTATAGGGTTACCATGTTTAGATGAGCATGGTGAGTTAACCATGTTTAGCCAACCATGATGGGTTAACCATTTGGTTAAGATAATTGCGGTTAATTAAGGGTCTTTAGCTTTGTTTAAGGGTGATTAGGATGGAGGTTGACTTGTGTAGAGAGAGAGAGAGAGCCATGATGGATGTGTCATGTAGCATTTAATGAAGGGTGAGGATGATGGGAGTTAACTCATCTCATTTCAAAACTTTTTGCTTGCTCTCTCAAACTCCCTCTCACTCACAACCCCATCATAACACACACACACCAGCCCCTAACACCATAGCCCAACACCTACACACTCACATCAGCACAACTTCACCCCCCATATCAACACTTCAGCTGCTGCTCAAACATCAGTAACTTAGCATCAGCTGCATCAGCAGCCACCCCAGCCCCTAAATTCAGCTGCAACAATACCATCAGCCATCAACACCCAACTAGCTACTCTACACCAGCTGCACCCAACTTCAACACTTCACCACAAATACATCAAAACCCTTCTTTAGCTGCTGCTGCAACACACATACACAAAAATATAACCAAAACAACAGCAGCAGCTTCAGCCAGAACAGCTTCAGCAACAGCTGCAACAGCAACATCTGGAGCAAATGGAGCAGCTCCACTGTAGCAACAGCCCTTCTTCCTTCTTCCTCCTTCCCTTCTCCATAATTCTAGGACCCCTTGAGGTATAATCTTGCAACTCAACTCCTTTCTTGCTTGATCATGGTTATTAGGCTGAAATTTAGTGTTTATATTGTGATTAGTGCTAGTTTAGGCAAATTGGAGTGAGACTTGACCAAGTGTTGGTTTTGAATGTTAGTATAGCCTCATTAGGAGTGTTTGAGACCGGTTAACCTCAGAATACCCCATATTTCCAGTTAGTTACCTGAAAGTTTCGACTTGGCGTATTTTAGCAATTTTGTCAACTTTGTGACCTTTTTAGAATCTGCTACAACCCGAGATACCCTAAAATAATTTTGGTTGGACAGTGAGATATGCAGGCTGGTAGAAACCAACACCCAAAACCCTAGCCCCTAACTTATTTCCCTAGATGCAGATTTAATCCCCCATGCCGCAATTTGCGGCCAGAGCTGGGGTTCTTGTGCTTGTTTTGGTTCTGTAGCCTTATACCCTGTAGACTTGACCTTGGGTATGTCTAGTTTTGACTGATTCCAGTAAGGGTAAAATCTGGGTTGATTTCCTTGAGTTGGCACATGATTTACGACTTGTTTAGCATGTATTTTTGGTATTCGACGATTCGTTTCTGTCGGGTGGCGTTTGAACGCCAACGTCAGAGGGATATTGGCTGTGTTTGCACGCGAGGCCACAGGTTTTTACATATGGGCGTAGCGTGCACCATTTTGGTTTCCGACATGGTTTTCATGTGTTTTACCATGTGATATCCTTGTAGGTACCCCACATGGCGTCGAGGCGTTGGAGATGCAAATGGCGATATCGGCACCAGCACGCATAAAGCTAGTTTAGTAGATTTATATCTACGGGGAGAAGTCGGGTGGATGGGGTATAGCACCCCCGCAATTCGTAGTGATGTATATGGATGCGTATACACACATATAATTATTATATGTTGTTTGGAAATTATTGATGTTAAAGATGGATATTTGGTGTGCTTAGATGATTTAGTGTCGCGAAACCCTAGAGTAGAGGTCGCACCACACATGCACACACACATACATACTTGCATACATCCTTATTTCATATGTGGTTATGGAATTCTATATGGTTATGTGTTCACATGGGTATGGGACTATGTATTCGCATACGGACTTGAGGATGATACATGGGATTGAGATGAGTCGACGATATTTGATCCGAGATTATGATATCGGTGATATGGTAAAATTCGTATTTGAGATACGTCTTGACGCTTTAGCGGATTTTGGGATGATGATACCATAGGAATAGTGACATATATATGTAAATGATCGACATTTGATTATGATACGAGATATGATATGATATGACAAGATATTTATGATAGGCCGCCTTGGGCGATGTATACTCCTTGAGATGATATGTGCTGATGATATCGATTCATACGAGACTGTTGATCAGTAGTCAGATCATGATTATAGTGATGATGTTAACTTTGTACTAGACGTAGGTCAGTACCCAGATTATGATATTTGATAAAGAGAATACCAGATGAATTATATAATGAATATGATATTGACCCGTACCCAGATTTGGGGATGCCGTACGACGGATTTACGTACGAGCTATAATTTGATGTTTGATCCGCACTCTTGATTTGGGAATAACTGATTATAGAGATATGGTATCGGATGTGATATTATCGAGGCGGGATCACCGACTATATATGTGTATATATATATATATATATATATATATATATATATATATATATGTATCGACTTAGAGGTTAGGCGGTTTCCCTTACCTACAGTTAGCCTATTAGCTCAGCCCTATAGTTGGAGTAGCTGTATGACTCTTATGACATTAGATGCAGTCTAGCTATCATTGTGTTTAGTATTTAGCTCCCGCATATTATTGTTGTTGCTCCGCATTGCATACTGTTGTGATTCATATTCCATTATTGATATCATGATGTTAGGACACCAGCACAATTACCGATGATGCGTATGTACCACGTACACTTATTTGCCGGCTCACACACATCTTCATCGGTAATTGCTATGTCACATACACTTAGAGAATATCATTGCCTGATTTAGCTTTTTAGCTAGTAGTTTGACATGATATTAGTGTACTTTCCTTATATGCCAGCTTGACATTGTAGTTATTACTTGTCACTTCATGCATACTGTTACTCATTATATGCCGCATTCATGGATTCTCATGACTATGTTCAAGGTTTTACATGCTATTGATGATTTAGATTCGGATTTCCATGATGTTTTCTGGATTTGGGGGAAACCGCAAAACGTATATAAACTGCTTTCTCTCTTTTTAAATAAAAGTGCGGTTTTCCCATGATGTGAGAGTCGTCCACCATGAGTTTCCTGATAGATTTCGAGACCCGATTTGAGGAGTGGAGGAACCGTTTCGGGTACATGGTGGGCCCGGTGCGGTACCCCGGGGCAAGAGGATCGCAAGAGATGGCGTTGAGCCTGACAGGGGAGCACTACCGACCGGTGATTTTACTCGACGCGTCGGATATCCGGAGGATACCGTCGTGGTCTTGAGATGGATGGTAGGGGCTGGTCTGGACTGACGGTGCCCGAGATATTGTGATTGAGACATTGAGATTTTCAGATATTGAGGTACAGAGATTGTGACACAGAGATATCGAGATATTTGGACACTTGTTTTGTGTCGATGCTGGGCACTGTTTTATGCCGATTTCATTTATGATACCTCATTTTTAAAATACAGAAATCTCACTGAGTTATGGAAGAAGTTTTCTTTAGTATATGCATTCTGTTTCATGCATTCATACATCATCCATATGATACATTGCTACCTGAGGCACTGACACGGGCACATGAGTTTACACTTGGGCTAGATATTTACCCTAGTCATTGTTATAGACTGCTGGTTATATATATAAGGATTATATATTATGATCGTATGACCTAGGATTGCGGCATACATGCGATTTTCTGTTCATAGATCTTTTTCTACTCACGAGTTGGCAACTCACCCCTGTTATGCCCCAGTTTCTTGCAGGTTTTGCCGTACAGGTTTCATTACGGCTTTGCGGGCACTGCTTCTTTCGGGTGACTTGCTAGTAGGTGGGTTTATTTGTATCGTACCCATCATTATACATTGTATATTGTATTTCAGTTGTATCTAGAAGTTCCATGAGCCAAACATGTACTTATTTATGATAGAGACCAGTGATGTTTATTCTTTCGACCTTAGAGTCGCGTGTTACATTTCTATGGATTTCATGCTGATTGGAGTTTCCTTTTCTGTTGTGATCCTCGCCTTTAGGCGTTGTATATTATGTTGCATACTGGTTGATTTGATATGGTTTTTCCTACCCTCTACTACTTTTCTTGGTTTGGATTTCTGGGTTCGGCTTACTTAGGATACGTACGCCTCGAGACGTTCGTAGTCTAAGTGCTAGTCATGTTCCGTACTTTCGGGTCGTGACAAAGTTGGTATCAGAGCGTTAGGTTTTACCTTCGGAGCGTAGGATGACCCTTGGTTGATGGAATAGGTGACTAAAGTAGAGTGACGTACCGTGGGTATGTTCCGCGGCATATTTACGATACGCCACTCCACTTAAGGAGACTTAGGATGTACATTTCCTTGTTCAGTATTATATTCCTTCCTATGATCTAGCCTCATCGGTACCAGTTATGGTTTTGCTGCCAGAATTACGGGCAGGGAGAGCTACGGCTAGAGTTGTGGTCAGCACGAGCTCGTTACGAACGAGGACTGACCAGGGCGTGATTCCGGCGACACACGATTGCAGAGATGTGTCTTTTTATGATGTTTTCGCGCCACGAACGTTGGATGGGTCGCCGTATGAGATTACTCGGACGTGCAGATTAGCACCGGAGGATTGAGCCACTTACAGAGGCCAGCCAGACGTTGATGACCGTTAAGTATTGCTTATTCATGATGATTGAGGCACTGTTCAGCGTGCGGACGAGTGAGCCAGTTGTTGCTGCGAACGATGAGATATCGCCCCAGATGTTGGAGCTACGAGTTATACTAAGAGATGATAGAAGGTCGCTAGTCACCGAGGATGAATGACTAGGACATATAGATCGTTCGCTACCCCGACGCGAGGTCATCAGATAGACTGATTCCAGCTAGAGACAACTTCACGCGGAGACGTTGAGAGTCAACAGAGACGATCGAATGTCAGAAACCTATTATTCCAAGTTTAAAGTATTCGAAAAGACGTGCAGGAAATTCTATGGACCCTCTAGAAGAATGAAACCCTAACTCGACTTAATGACCATGTGAAAGCCTTTGAACCTTAGGGTTTGCGGCAGTTCTGCGGCGCCATTAGTGAGGCTTGGGTTTGCCCTTCTACGGCTGGACCACCGATACTGTGGTATGTACTCGATACTATTAAACTGTACCCAAGATGTTGAGCTCTTGGGGGAATATGAGGTTTCGACGAATCGATTGGATGGCTCGACTTAATTCGGATTCTAGGTGGTGAGATGCATTTCTTGGGAAACTCCAGGCACGAGGATAGCCGTTGGAGCTCAGTCCATGCAGCCACAACGAGACGAGTCCGAAGAAGTCGACATTAGAGAAAAGTGGAGTAAGAGATTCGTGCAAGACCTGGATAAGATGACGTTCCACTCCGCCGACATCAGAGATGCGATGTGCATACTGAGGCATTGTACTTGGATATACCTTCCAGAAGCAGTCGTGATGAGAATGCAGCCGTTCCGGAGAAAGAAGCAGATGTAGTAAAGGACGATGACTTCCGGACAGTTAGGCAGAGACGAGATTTGGAAGAGACCTTGAGCAGGATTCCTTCCAGGACACTGCTGCAATGATATTTGCACCCAGGCTCAGATGTGTCACGTGCATTCAGAGAGCCATATGCCGACGCCAGTGACATGCTGCTTTACGAGTGGTCGCGATGATTGACCGAAAGACGATCAGAGAAGTGCCAAAACGGAATCGTCCCCGTTAGCACGTCTGACAGGGCCGATGAGCTGATGGATCGTGAGATTGGTAATCCACAGAGAAGACTTGGACCCAGGGGCGGTCATGTTACGCACACCAGCAGGCCAGAGTTCAGGAACGTCGACGAGATATGCTATGAGTGACCACGACAGTTGTCCAGAGATTCTTGGAGGATGTGCTTTAGCGGGACTATTCCGCCATACTGGATTTCGATGTTTTGGGCGATCTATTCGCATGACTGATTTGATGATTGAGTTTCATGATAATTGTTTTCATGCACCAGGGTGGCACTTACTGAGTATTTACGATTTTCGCACAGTTGTTGCACTTGATATTGTTTTCGTGTCTTGATTTCACATGTTTATGATTTTATGGGTTTCATACAGTTGAGTTGATTTTGTGCGTATATACGCACACGATTTGGTTTTTGCACTCGGTATAGTTCGTATATGCTTGCAGTGCAGTGATTCACATTTTGTGCACTTAGTTGCACTGGACTTCGATTTCGATTGTCATGCTCGATATTTATTTTGTGCACCTTGTGCACCTGATTGGGTTTTGCGCGTGTTTGGCGCTTGGTATTGGATTCATGATTTCGTGCATGATGGATTCACCGGATTAGGATTTTTAACGCATGTTGGGCGCATGTTATGAGATGCGGTTTGGTGCACACCAGATGCACTAAATCGAGATTTTTCGTGCATGTCAGATGCACATGATTTTGCTGTCAGGTACACACGTTTCCTATGACCGATGTTGTGTGCACACCCGTTGCACCTTGATACCGTTTTGTGCACCTGCTTGGCACATGTATGGATTTTGATTTCCGTGCGCACCGGACGCACAGGGTTTTCATATGCACTTTTTGGGATTGATTTCTTATGGAGCAGTGCATTTTTATAAATTGCGATTTGTTTCGTATGGAGCAGGACTAGTCAGAGGATAGTACCTGAATATATTTTGCATGCATTGATAGTTATTGAAGGGATTTCCAAAAGTGAGCTATAGTCTCAGTATTACCTACGTGTCTGATATGACACGAAACGTTTAAAAACAGGGAACCTTTCTAAATTGTTTTCAAAAACGGCGGAACGTACATATTAGACAAAAGATATATACGTATATAGCTATTTTCTTATAGAAACGTCCGCCACTGTGCGGTGTTATGCACATTGCACATCGACTTTAAAGAATTTGGCATGCATTTCCTTCAGATATTTACATGTACAAACCTGATATTTACATGTATAGTTTCGATTTAGAGCATATCGGTTTCGCTTTGGATTTGGCATTCGTGTTTTCACCTTGACTCCGATGATTGCGGGATGCTTGACGGAGTTTTGATTTCGAGTTATCTGCTCATTACTCATGCGCATGTATTGCGCCACGTTTTGTTTTTATGTATTGATGATTTCGGAGCCCCGTTGACTTGAAATGTTTTACAATTTGGGGGTTTTAAATTTTAATTCGGGGACGAATTTTCTTAAAGGGGGAAGGCTGTAACACCTGAGTTTGTGTTTTGTGGTAATAGTGTGTTTAATGCGGGGTTTCTGGTAAAAAGTTTACCAAAACGGCTTTTAAATTTTTTATCTGGTTTTATGAATATTTTATTGGAATTTTATCTGGACTGCACACACTTGTGCATGTTAACTTAGGTTAAGTCTAGGGTTACCATATTTAGATGAGCATGGTGGGTTAACCATGTTTAGCCAACCATGATGGGTTAACCATTTGGTTAAGATAATTGGGGTTAATTAAGGGTCTTTAGCTTTGTTTAAGGGTGATTAGGATGGAGGTTGACTTGTGTAGAGAGAGAGAGAGAGAGAGAGCCATGATGGATGTGTCATGTAGCATTTAATGAAGGGTGAGGATGATGGGGGTTAACTCATCTCATTTCAAAACTTTTTGCTTGCACTCTCAAACTCCCTCTCACTCACAACCCCATCATAACACACACACACCAGCCCCTAACACCATAGCCCAACACCTACACACTCACATCAGCACAACTTCAGCCCCCATATCAACACTTCAGCTGCTGCTCAAATATCAGCAACTTAGCATCAACTGCATCAGCAGCCACCCCAGCCCCTAAATTCAGCTGGAACAATACCATCAGCCAACAACACCCTACTAGCTACTCTACACCAGCTGCACCCAACTTCAACACTTCACCACAAATACATCAAACCCCTTCTTTAGCTGCTGCTGCAACATACATACACAAAAATATAACCAAAACAACAACAGCGGCTTCAGCCAGAACAGCTTCAGCAACAGCTGCAACAGCAACATCTGGAGCAAATGGAGCAGCTCCACTGCAGCAACAGCCCTTCTTCCTTCCTCCTCCTTCCCTTCTCCTTCATTCTAGGACCCCTTGAGGTATAATCTTGCAACTCAACTCCTTTCTTGCTTGATCATGGTTATTTAGCTGAAATTTAGTGTTTATATTGTGATTAGTGCTAGTTTAGGCAAATTGGAGTGAGACTTGACCAAGTGTTGGTTTTGAATGTTAGTATAGCCTCATTAGGAGTGTTTGAGACCAGTTAACCTCAGAATACCCCAGATTTCCAGTTAGTTACTTGAAAGTTTCGACTTGGCGTATTTTAGCAATTTTGTCGACTTTGTGTCCTTTCTCGAATCTGCTACAACCCGAGATACCCTAAAATAATTTTGGTTGGACAGTGAGATGTGCAGGCTGGTAGAAACCAGCACCCAAAACCCTAGCCCCCAACTCATTTCCCTGGCCGCAGATTTAATCCCCCTTGCCGCAATTTGCGGCCAGAGCAGGGGTTCTGGTGCTCGTTTTGGTTCTGTAGCCTTATACCCTGTAGACTTGACCTTGGGTATGTCTAGTTTTGACTGATTCCAGTTAGGGTAAAATCTTGGTTGATTTCCTTGCGTTGGCGCATGATTTACGACTTGTTTAGCATGGATTTTTGGTATTCAACGATTCGTTTCTGTCGGGTGGCGTTTGAACACCAACGGCAGAGGGATATTGGCTGTGTTTGCACGCGAGGCCACAGGTTTTTACCTATGGGCGTAGCGTATACCATTTTGGTTTCCGACATGGTTTTCATGTGTTTTAGCGTGTGATATCCTTGTAGGTACCCCCACATGGCGTCGAAGCATTGGAGATGCAAATGGCGACATCGGCACCGGCACGCATAAAGCTAGGTGAGTAGATTTATATCTACGGGGAGAAATCGGGTGGATGGCGTATAGCACCCCCGCAATTCGTAGTGATGTATACGGATGCGTATACACACATATAATTATCATATGTTGTTTGGAAATTATTGATGTTAAAGATGGATATTTGGTGTGCTTGGATGATTTAGTGTCGCGGAACCCTAGAGTAGAGGTCGCACCACACATGCACACACACATACATACGTGTATACATCCTTATTTCATATGTGGTTATGGGATTCTATACGGTTATGTGTTCACATGGGTATGGGACTATGTGTTCGCATACGGACTTTAGGATGATACATGGGATTGAGATGAGTCGATGATATTTGATCCGAGATTATGATATCGGTGATAAGGTAAAATTCCTATTTGAGATACGTCTTGATGCTTTAGTGGATTTTGGGATGATGATGCCATAGGAATAGTGACATATATATGTAAATGATCGACATGTGATTATGATACGAGATATGATATGATATGATATGATATGACAAGATATTTATGATAGGCCGCCTTGGGCGATGTATACTCCTTGAGATGATATGTGCTGATGATATCGATTCATACGAGACTGTTGATCAGTAGTCAGATCATGATTATAGTGATGATGTTAACTTTGTACTAGACGTAGGTCAGTTCCCAGATTATGATATTTGATAAAGAGAATAATAGATGAATGATATAATGAATATGATATTGACCCGTACCCAGATTTGGGGATGCCGTACGACGGATTTACGTACGAGCTATAATTTGATGTTTGATCCGCACTCTTGATTTGGGAATAACTGATTATAGAGATATGGTATCGGATGTGATATTATCGAGGCGGGATCACCGACCATATATGTATATATATATGTATGTATGTATATATATATATATATATATATATATGTATATGTATCGACTCAGAGATTAGGCGGTTTCCCTTACCTACAGTTAGCCTATTAGCTCAGCCCTATAGTTGGAGTAGCTGTATGACTCTTATGACATTAGATGCAGTCTAGCTATCATTGTATTTAGTATTCAGCTCCCGCACATTATTGTTGTTGGCCTATTAGCTCAGCCCTATAGTTGGAGTAGCTGTATGACTCTTATGACATTAGATGCAGTCTAGCTATCATTGTGTTTAGTATTCAGCTCCCGCACATTATTGTTGTTGCTCCGCATTGCATACTGTTGTGATTCATATTCCATTATTGATATCATGATGTTAGGACACTAGCACCATTACCGATGATGCGTATGTACCACGTTCACTTATTTTCCGGCTCACACACATCTTCATCGGTAATTACCATCTCACGTACACTTAGAGAATATCATTGCCTGATTTAGCTTGTTAGCTAGTAGTTTGACATGATATTAGTGTACTTTCCTTATATGCCAGCTTGACATTGTAGTTATTACTAGTCACTTCATGCATACTGTTACTCATTATATGCCGCGTTCATGGATTCTCATGCCTATGTTCATGGTTTTACATGCTATTGATGATTTAGATTCGGATTTCCATGATGTTTTCTGGATTTGGAGGAAAACCGCAAAGCGTATATAAACAGCTTTCTCTCTTTTTAAATAAAAAGTGCGGTTTTCCCATGATGTATGAGTCGTCCACCATGAGTTTGCTGATGGATTTCGAGACCCGATTCGAGGAGTGGAGGAACCGTTTCGGGTACATGGTGGGCCCGGTGCGGTACCCCGGGGCAAGAGGATCGCAGGAAATGGCGTTGAGCCTGGCAGGGGAGCACTACCGACCGGTGATTTTACCCGACGCGTCGGATATCCGGAGGATACCGTCGTGGTCTTGAGATGGATGGTAGGGGCCAGTCTGGACTGACGATGCCCGAGATATTGTGATTGAGATATTGAGATTTTTAGATATTGAGGTATTAGGTGTATGTATGCCCTAGAGGCCAGTATTGTACATATGGTGTATATTATATTGGATGCTTGGACATATATAGAGAGGACTTTCTTGCTCGATATGATAGTATGCTATCTGGTTGCTCTTTATCTTAACATGTATACTTGTCTCTTGATACTGTCTAATAGTTACATGTTGATAAAGCCCTTAGGATGTGTACTTGACTACCTGGATGTGATGTAGATCATACTAGTGGGGCCATGGTAGTCCATAAGTACATCCTTTAATATTCCTAGTCGTGGGTGTATCGAGACAGGGCATCGATATACCAGAGTAGACTAGCGTATACGCTTCTCGACCCATGAGATGGGCGATGGATGATCCCATATCCATTGGTGTTTGACATCAGAGATGGTATACGGGTGCTCAGTGGAGACTGGTACACTGGACGGACTCGCCGAGAACTCCCAGATGGTATTATAACTCACGTCAGATGACAGTTCCCTGGTGACACTTGTGCATGTTAGTCTGTAGACCCGAGATCGTCATAGAGTCTTGTGTGATTCTCACTATGCTTTGATTTCCACCTTACCACGTCCATGAGGGCGTGCAAAACGATGGTTTTTGGGTACAGTCCCGAGTCACATGGAGGCAATGAGCGATAGGAGGGGTTTCGTCTCTCCCGGTATTGGGGGTTGATGTTGCGCTGTGCCCGATTGGCCGTAACAGGGAAGTCCCTGGCCAGGGCTGATTTAGAGATTTACTGGTAAGTGTTACAAGTAGTTTCTCGACCCGTTTATGAGCCTCACATCGGTACGACTTATCGGTTGTTGGGGTCTGACGTTTACCACTCCTAGACTTGATATGCGACATATCAGATGAGGAGACCGGACTGTACGGAAGTGTTACCGGCAGGCTTTTACAGGAGTTGGAGCGGGCTTGCTTGCTGATCTTCTGATCGCTCAATTCCGGGTAGCCGTTACGTCCAGCTAGCACCGCTGACGGCTTGTGGATGCTTGATGTGATCATCACCTACTGCCGGCGTATTGACGAGTCTTTAGAGTCCTACATAGAGGTTTTACTGGCTCAGGAAAAAGGAAATAGGAGCGCATATGTGATATGTGCGGGACCGAGAATAATGCGTGTATGTGATACCGTATTCTATTCTCGCGACTTTTTGTATCGGTCGGTTATATATGATATAGCCGGGTTATTGAATCAAGTGTTGATTCAATATGTCGATACAATGTTTGTTAGTCGGTTATATGTGATATGAACGGATTATTAAGTCATGTGTTGATTTAATGATTTATTGTATAATTGTATATTTGATATACTAGTTTACATTAACTAACACTTGTTCACTTTAGGTTTTTTCTCACATGTACACAACTTTAATATATATGTGATATATATTAAAATTGTGTTTTCTTTTTATCATGGTTGATGATACGCATGACTTGGGTGTATGAGACTTACACCATGCTATCTATTATGTTGGGTTTTTATATTTTAAGTAATTACAAAATTAGTGGAGGATTAGCACAATACATGAAGCTTGTGGAAGCTTGTGGATGCATTGACTAAGTCCACTAAGTTTGTTTTTACCATGGATATTTCTTAACCCAACCATAAGTATTAGCCATGGGTTAAGTCTCTACATGAGTTAGTATATGATACTCACTCACCATGGTTAGCTCACTCACTTGATCATTATCCTCATCTCTTTCTTTTGTTCTTCTTCTTCATTGTTAAAAAGAAAAAGCTTGCTAGGGTTTGATCAAAAGTGAGAATCATTGTGAGAAATAAAATTCCAAAGAGAACCCACTTCCTATTTCTCCATCTTCTACTAGATTAGCACTTTAGTTTAGGGTGTTTGCTTCACTAATTCTCTAGTTAGTGAAGCAGTAGCTTGAGTCGGTATTCCCTCGACGTAGATCATCTTCGTCTTCGGAGACTTCAAGCAAGGACGTGTCTTTCGTCTCGTGCAGCCATGCAAGAGCCCGGGAGAACCATGATCGCAGCGAAGGGACTACGACAAGGAGCCTTAGAAGTGAAGGACCGATCTACAAAGGTTGTATTTCGCATACCCTTAATCGTAAAGTTGTTTACTTGCTATTTTATTCGCCTAATCTCTAGTATACGATCTTGCTTAGGGTTGTTCGGCACATAAAAATTTAATTTTTGCATGGTCGATACCTTGTAGAGCCTTGTTAGTGTGCCTAGTAACCCTACAGAGGTATCAGAGCCTAGCTAGAGCATTAGGCGATGTGTTAACGAAGTTAAAACTCCGAATGAACCCGAATACGCAAATTTAACCCCTTCTCTGGACAATTTCTAAAAATGTGATTTTTTCTGAATTAAAAATGCCTAAAAATAATCAGCAGGGGATTCTAAGAGTTACCATAAAATTCGACATCATAATTCCGTACAACCACAGCGGAACCGCGGTCCTAAGCCACTATTTGCGGCGGTTCCGCGGCAGGTAAAGAGAATCATGAATAGTGTTTTATGCAGTAACCTCCGTAGCTATTCCTATATTTTTCTGGGTATTTTTGTTCTGACTCAAGTGTTGAGTATTTTGGGGTTTATTTTGTAATCGTCGATTCGATCGGAGAATTTAATTTTGTTATGTTATTCCGAATAATTTAGAAAGTATTAAAATGTTCGAACGGATATCATTAACTCAATTTTTCCCGGCACGAAAAACATTCAAGTGTTGAATTTTTCTCGGGTTTAAATCTTTCGGAAAAACGTGCATGTGACGCGATGGACCCTCTAGAAGACAACAAACCTTAACTCGATTATGTGACCGTCTTGAACTGCCTTTTGAACCTTAGGGTTTGGGGCAGTACGCCATACCACATGTGAGGCGTTGGCTTGACCCTTCTACGGCTGGACCGTTGCTATTGTGATGTATTCTGGAATTTTTGAACTCCGCTCAAGTGTTGAGCGATTACGGAAATCTTGGGTATTTGATTATTCGATCGGAAAGTTTAATACTGTCTATTTATCTGGAATGTGATACAATATGTGGAAGTCATACAGTTAGGCAAGAAATGAGAAATATGTGATATTTCGGATTTACGATGTCTAAAGAGATTGTGGATTCCAAATGTTGTAGTTTTACACTTTCTTTTCTGCGACCGTAAGTGTAATATGTGATATCACCGGTTTCGTTGCTATATGTCAACGACAATTGGGATGCACATATTTACTTACGTTGATGACATGTGATGTTATGTGTTGCTGGATATGTTATATTGGATCGTCGCGTTCTGAATAGCTGGGGGTTTTATGTGAGATGAGGGTTTTTATTTTCATTCATGTAAAATTAAATGTATGTAATATTCTTTTATTGGGGTACTTCCGGGATGAGGTCAATGTCACCATTTGTATATTATTTACTTTTCTGCATTAGGATAGACCCAAGGAGGAGAGCACAAGTAACCGGGTTCTAGAGTCCAGTGGGAGACCAACTCGAGGAGTCGAGTCCGGGTCTCCTAACTCTAGAATTGGTAGGGTTGCTTGCCACTCTCGTAGAGGTCTAGGGGTGTGGGTTTGACTATTCGTCGCGACCGTGGAATCCGTGTTTTATAGAGGCTCAAAATAAAACACGGACGTCCTAGTATATCCAATGTTGCATATGTTTCTTCTGCTGCGATATCTATGATGTGATCATTTGATGTTCTGTGATAAATACTGTATATAGTATATATGATATATTATATAGACGTTACTTATGTTTTACACCCGCGCTAGCCCTGCCTTTCTCTGCTGTTAATTACCTAACCTAACGGTGCACGAGGGGACATCGAGGCGAATGCGGATGGCATAAGTGTACGTCGTATTTATCTGTGATGTTTAGGTGATTTAAATGATGGGACTTCATTAATGTGATTAATGAAAGAAAAGAAACCTAAAAGATATTGTAGAATCAAATTTTTCAAAAGGGGTAGCTACAGTTTTGCTTTGCATAGCGGTATATATGATATACCCTGCACCTTATTCGATGAGGAAAGAGCCGAGATCCCTTCACCGGGAGTGATCTCTTTAGCAAAACTGGCAGATGCTACAAAACACGGTTTGGTTTTTGATTGCTCTTGGAGTTTTGCTTTGCATAGTGATATATATGATATGTCCTGCACCTTATTCGATGAGGAAAGAGCCGAGATCCCTTCACCGGGAGTGACCTCTTTAGCAAAACTAATAAAAGCCTCAAAATCACTCCATTTCAAAATTCACTCGATTCTACAACGATATCAAGTTCATTACGCAATACGTTTTCAGAAAAACCTGTCGTAGCCCTCCGTCATTTCAGATAAGTTGTATATAGTATTCGTGCTGTATTTGTTGGCTTTCGTCAAGGTGTAGTGTGCGGTAGCTATATGCTGCTTATCTACTGCATATGATGCGATTGGATTAGGGTAGTCGTACGGCTTTGTTGGCTTTCGTCAAGGGTCGTGCGGGTGGGTTTAATTCAATCAAGAAATGTACGGGTTGAACTTGACTAGCGGGCTATGGTTTGTTGGCTTTCGTCAAGGTTATAGCACGTTAGGGGCAAAATATTATCGGGAATTTCAAGTGTTGAGATTTGCAATGAGATTGCATACCTTCTATGAGATAGTTGGATCCCGATACCCACAGCGAGTAATTGTTACTCCTGGAGAGTTTTACACAGGACAATTAGCCGATCAAGTAGGTGTCTAGAAAGGTGTCAACGGGGTTACGCCTCTGGGAAAACGAGGTTTACTTTAATTAGGTCCGTGCGAAAGCACGGTGAACCTCCCTCAAAGTACCGACACTGGCCTGGCTGAAAAATTGGCAAAGTTGTAGGGTGTAATTAATCTCGGCTAGTCTTTCCTTTTAGGGTTTGAAGGAAGATTTGATAAAAACAGTGGGAGCCATCCTGATTAGATAAAATAATAACCAATCTAATCTTGTAAGAGCATACGCTAAAGTGTTTTCTTCTCTCTCTCTCCACGTAGCGACCATATCATGCCTTAATCAAGATAATAATATAGATGTATTGACCGAACCCGCATGTTATACTGTGCTGGGGAACGTTGGTTCCGTTCTTTCTTATAAGAGTTATAGGACTGAACAGGATATAGGGGAATACCAGGATTCCTATGCCACCCGTGTGAAAAAAGTACATGTTGATGCATTTTCTTCGGGTGTGTTCGTTACGGAGAATTGTTTCTCCATTTGCTCTACGTCCTGGGTATTAGATACCGGGTCAGGATCCCATATATGTAATCAGTTACATGGGCTTAGAAAAGATAGAGAACTTGGAAAAGGTGATAAAAACATAAGGGTTGAAAATGGTGCAATTGTTGCAGCTAAAACCCTCGGGGAATATCACCTTGTATTGCCAACTGGTAATACATTGGTTCTGAATGAATGCTATAACATGTCGAACCTGATATGCAACATTATATCGGTTTCTTTACTAAGTAAAGAGGGATATAATTTTGTATTACAGGATAATGTTATGGACATTTTCCTTAACCAAAAGTTGGTTGGATCAGGCACGTTGTGCAATGGCATTTATGTTCTAAATCAATCAACAGTTCTGAGCATAACAAACACACACAAGAGGAAGAGTTCAGAACTGAACGAATCCTTCTTGTGGCATTATAAACTCGGTCATATAAATGCGACACGGCTAGCTAAGTTGCATAAGGATGGATACTTGAAAACATTCGAATTTTTATCTTATGACACTTGCCAATCATGTCTCAAAGGCAAGATGACCAAAACTCCGTTTACGGGACACGGAGAAAGAGTTACCGAACTCTTGGGACTGATACATAGTGATGTATGCGGTCCCATGTCTACACATGCCAGGGATGGTTCTTCATACTTCATTACATTCACTGACGATCTCTCAAGATACGGACATGTGTTCTTGATAAGACACAAGTCTGAAGCTTTTGAGAAATTTAGAGAATATAAATGAGAAGACAAGAACCAAACCGGAAAAAGTATTAAAATCCTTCGATCTGATCGAGGAGGTGAATACTTGAGCAATGAATTCCTGGACTTCCTAAAAGAGAATGGGATTCTCTCTCAGCTGACTCCTCCATATAAACCACAACACAACGGTGTATCGGAACGGAGGAACCGCACCCTATTAGATATGGTGCGCTCTATGATGAGCACAGCTGAGTTGCCTATTTCCTTCTGGGGATATGCGCTGGAGACAGCAGCATACCTATTGAAGCAAGTTCCATCTAAATCTGTACCTACCACACCATATGAGATATGGAGTGGAAAGAGACCATATCTTAAACGAGTTAAGATATGGGGTTGTCCGGCCTATGTCCAAAGACAAAATCCGGACAAACTCGAGGCATGGTCAGTTCCTTGCAAGTTTGTGGGATATCCAAAGAACTCATATGGGTATTTTTTCTACCACAGTGAGGAACAAAAGGTGTTTGTTGCTCAACATGCCACCTTTTTAGAAAAGGAATTTCTTGTAAAAGAAATTAGTGGCAAAGTGGTAGAGCTGGAAGAGGTTCCAGATACACAAACTGCAAATGAAGATTTAGTGGAACCAGAGGATTCGGTAGTTCCCAATGAACCCCAGCTACTCCGTCAATCTAGTAGGGTTCCTCACCCACCTGAGAGATACTACGGTTTTCTCATGGATGGTGGGAGTGAGGATTGCATCATGGTTGATGATGACCCAACTAGCTTCGAGCAGGCCATCACGAGTGGGGACTCAGTGAAATGGCTGGATGCAATGTGGTCCGAGATGGAATCCATGTACACCAACAAAGTATGGACTTTGGAAGTTTCTCCTGAAGGGGTAAAACCCATTGGGAGTAAGTGGATCTTCAAGAAAAAACTTGGTGTAGATGGGAAAGTGGAGACTTTCAAAGCTAGACTTGTTGCAAAGGGTTTTCATCAAAGACCAGGTGCAGACTATGACGAAACCTTTTCTCCAATGGCTATGCTTAAATCCATCCGGATCATGCTTGCCATCGCTGCATATCATGATTACGAAATCTGGCAAATGGATGTTAAGACCGCCTTTCTAAACGGTGATTTAGAAGAGTGCGTATACATAACTTAGCCAGAGGGCTTCGTAGATAGTGGGAGCAGCGGAAAGGTGTGCAAGCTGCTTAAATCCATTTATGGATTAAAGCAAGCATCGCGGAGTTGGAACATCTGCTTTGACGTCGTTATCAAAGAGTTTGATTTCGTCAAAAACGTAGATGAACCTTGTATCTACAAGAAGGTGGCAGAGAGTAAGGTTGTCTTCCTCGTATTGTACGTGGACGACATACTCTTGATAGAAAATGACATTCCTATGCTGCAATCGGTCAAGCTCTTCTTATCACAAAGATTCTCAATGAAAGATCTTGGTGATTCCTCCTGCATATTGGGAATTATGATATATAGAGATAGATCTAAAAGGATATTGGGATTGTCCCAATCCAGGTACATTGACACCATACTAAAGAGGTTTAGTATGGAAGAGTCCAAACGTGGGTTTTTACCCACGATCTCAGGGCTCACTCTCTCCAAAGAGATGTCTCCCAAGACTGATTTGGAGAGAGCTCGCATGCAAGGGATACCCTATGCTTCGGCAGTAGGCTCTATCATGTACGCGATGCTATGTACCAGACCCGATGTAGTATACTCACTAAGTGTAGTGAGTAGGTATCAAGCTGATCCTGGAGAGAGTCACTGGACAGCTGTGAAGAGCATTCTCAAGTACTTACGAAGGACTAAGGAGATGCTCTTAGTGTATGGTAATGGAGAACTCCAAGTGGAGCCCTTTACCGATTCGAGCTTCCAGAGTGATAAGGACGACTCTAAGTCGCACTCTGGATTTTTATTTACCCTTTATGGAGGGGCGGTTAGCTGGAAGAGTTCCAAGCAGGAAACCGTGGCAGACTCGACGATGGAGGCTGAATACATCGCTGCCAACGATGCTGCCAAAGAGGCTGTCTGGATCAAGAAGTTCATTACTGAACTTGGAGTGGTTCCATACATTGAGCATCCAATACCTTTGTATTGCGATAACAATGGAGCGGTGGCTTTGGCCAAGGAACCCAGGTCCCATCAGCGATCCAGGCATATTCTGAGGCGGTATCACCTGATCCGAGAGATAGTTGATCGCCGGAAGATCGAGGTCAGGAGGGTTGACACGAATAACAACACAGCGGATCCACTCACGAAGGCTATTTCCCAGATACAGTTTGAGAGACTCTTCGGGATGCTTGGTATGCGATACTACAGCAGCTGGCCCTAGTGCAAGTAGGAGATTGTTAGTTGTATGTATGCCCTAGAGGCCAGTATTGTACAGATGATGTATATTATATTGGATGCTTGGACATATATAGAGAGGACTTTCTTGCTCGATATGATAGTATGCTATCGGTTGCTCTTTATCTTAACATGTATACTTGTCTCTTGATACTGTCTAATAGTTACATGTTGATAAAGCCCTTAGGATGTGTACTTGACTACCTGGACTGTGATGTAGATCATACTAGTGGGGCCATGGTAGTCCATAAGTACATTCTTTAATGTTCCTAGTCGTGGGTGTATCGAGACAGAGCATCGATATACCAGAGTAGACTAGCGTATATGCTTCTCGACCCATGAGATGGGCGATGGGTGATCCCATATCCATTGGTGTTTGACATCAGAGATGGTATACGGGTGCTCAGTAGAGACTGGGTACACTGGACAGACTTGCCGAGAACTCACAGATGGTATTATACCTCACGTCAGATGGCAGTTCTCTGGTGACACTTGTGCATGTTAGTCTGTAGACCCGAGATCGTCATAGAGTCTTGTGTGATTCCCACTGTGCTTTGATTTTCACCTTACCACGTCCATGAGGGCGTGCAAAACGGTGGTTTTTGGGTACAATCCCGAGTCACATGGAGGCAATGAGCGATAGGAGGGGTTTCGTCTCTCCCGGTATTGGGGGTTGATGTTGCGCTGTGCCCGATTGGCCGTAACAGGGAAGTCCCTGGCCAGGGCAGATTTAGAGATTTACTGGTAAGTGTTACCAGTAGTTTCTCGACCCGTTATGAGCCTCACATCGACACGATTTATCGTTTGTTAGGGTCTGACGTTTACCACCCCTAGACTTGATATGCGACATATCAGATGAGGAGACCGGACTGTACGGGAAATGTTACCGGCAGGCTTTTACAGGAGTTGGAGGGGGCTTGCTTGCTGATCTGCTGATCGCTCAATACCGGGTAGCCGTTACGTCCAGCTAGCACCGCTGACGGCTTATGGGTGCTTGATGTGATCATCACCTACTGCCGGCGTATTGACGAGTCTTTAGAGTCCTACATAGAGGTTTTACTGGCTCAGGCAAAACGAAATAGGAGCGCATATGTGATATGTGCGGGACCGAGAATAATGCGTGTATGTGATACCGTGTTCTATTCTCGCGACTTTTTGTATCGGTCGGTTATATATGATATAGCCGGGTTATCGAATCAAGTGTTGATTCGATAAGTCGATACAATGTTTGTTAGTCGGTTATATGTGATATGACCGGATTATTAATTCATGTGTTGATTTAATGATTTATTGTATAAATGTATATTTGATATACTAGTTTACATTAACTAACACTTGTTCACTTTAGGTTTTTTCTCACATGTACACAACTTTAATATATATGTGATATATATTAAAATTGTGTTTTCTTTTTATCATGGTTGATGATACACATGACTTGGGTGTATGAGACTTACACCATGCTATCTATTATGTTGGGTTTTTATATTTTAAGTAAATACAAAATTAGTGGAGGATTAGCACAATGCATGAAGCTTGTGGAAGCTTGTTGATGCATTGACTAAGTCCACTAAGTTTGTTTTTACCATGGATATTTCTTAACCCAACCATAAGTATTAGCCATGGGTGGGTTAAGTCTCTACATGAGTTAGTATATGATACTCACTCACCATGGTTAGCTCACTCACTTGATCATTATCCTCATCTCTTTCTTTTGTTCTTCTTCTTCATTGTTAAAAAGAAAAAGCTTGCTAGGGTTTGATCAAAAGTGAGAATCATTATGAGAAATAAAATTCCAAAGAGAACCCACTTCCTATTTCTCCATCCTCTACTAGACTAGCACTTTAGTTTAGGGTGTTTGCTTCACTAATTCTCTAGTTAGTGAAGTAGTAGCTTGAGTCGGTATTCCCTCGACGTAGATCATCTTCGGCCTCGGAGACTTCAAGCAAGGACGTGTCTTTCGCCTCGTGAAGCCATTCAAGAGCCCGGGAGAACCATGATCGCAGCGAAGGGACTACGACAAGGAGCCTTAGAAGTGAAGGACCGATCTACAAAGGTTGTATTTCGCATACCCTTAGTCATAAAGTTGTTTACTTGCTATTTTATTCGCCTAATCTCTAGTATACGATCTTGCATAGGGTTGTTCGGCATATAAAAATTTAATTTTGGCATGGTCGATGCCTTGTAGAGCCTTGTTAGTGTGCCTAGTAACCCTATATGAGGTACAGAGATTGTGACACAGAGATATCGAGATATTTGAACACTTGTTTTGTGTCGATGCTGGGTACTGTTTTATGCCGATTTCATTTATGATACCTCATTTTTAAAATACAGAAATCTCACTGAGTTATGAAAGCAGTTTTCTTCAATATATGCATTCTGTTTCATGCATTCATACATCATCCATATGATACATTGCTACCTGAGGCATTGACACGGGCACATGGGTTTACACTTGGGTTAGATATTTACCCTAGTCATTGTTATGGACTGCTGGTTATATATTTGAGGATTATATATTATGATCGTATGACCTAGAATTGCGTCATACATGCGATTTTCTGTTCGTAGATCTTTTTCTACTCACGAGTTGGCAACTCACTCCCGTTGTGTCCCATTTTCTTGCAGGTTTTGCCGTACAGGTTTCATTACGGCTTTGCGGGCACTGCTTCTTTCGGGTGACTTGCTAGTCGGTGGGTTTATTTGTATCATACCCATCATTATACATTGTATATTGTATTTCAGTTGTATCTAGAAGTTCCATCAACCAAACATGTACTTATTTGTGATAGAGACCAGTGATGTTTATTCTTTCGACCTTAGAGTCGCGTATTACATTTCTATGGATTTCATGCTGATTGGAGTTTCCTTTTCTGTTGTGATCCTCGCCTTTAGGCGTTGTATATTATGTTGCATACTGGTTGATTTGATATGGTTTTTCCTACCCTCTACTACTTTTCTTGGTTTGGATTTCTGGGTTCGGCTTACTTAGGATACGTACGCCTCGAGACGTTCGTAGTCTAAGTGACGGTCATTTTCCGTACTTTCGGGTCATGACAGGCCTGCTCGAACATAGTTGGGTCATCATATCATTATGCAATCCTCGCTCCTACTGTCATAGAGAAACCAAAGTATCTCTCAGGTGGGTGAGGAACCCTACTAGATCGGCGAAGAGGCTGAGGTTCGTTGGTTATTATTGAATCCTTCGGTTCTACCAAATCATCTGCTGTAGTTTGTATAGCTAGAACTCCTTCCAGTTCTACCTCATGACCACAAATTTCTTCACAAGAAATTCCCTTTCACAAAGGTGGCATGTTGAGAAACAAAACATCTTTTGTCCCTCGATTAGGTAGAAGATATTCCCTTGCATATGCTTGGGATATCCAACAAACTTCCACAGATCTGATTTTGCCTCGAGCTTGTCTGGATTATGCTTTTAAACACAGGCTGGACAACCCCAAATCTTAACTACTTAAGATATGGGCTCTTCCCATTCCATATCACATATGAAATGGTAGGCAACTGATTTGATTTGAACCCTATTCAATAGGTATGCAGCTTCTCAAGTGCACAACTCCCAAAAGGAAATAGGAAACTCAGTAATACTCATCATAGAGCACACCATATCACATAGGGTGCTATTTCTCCGCCCCGATATACCATCGTGCTATGGTGTATACGGAGGAGTAATGCTGAGAGAGAATCTCATTCTCCTTTAGAATAGTCCAGGAATCCCGTGTTCAAGTATTCTCCTCCCTGAGCACATCAAAGGACATTATACTTATACCCATTTTTGGTTCTCTACTTCTAACTTATATTCTGTGATTATCTCAAAAGTTTCGGACTTGTGTTTCAACAGAAACATATGTTTGAATCTTGAGAGATCATCAGTGAATGTAATGAAGTACAAAGAACCGGTCTTGGCATGTGTAGATAGGGGACCTTCATACATCAGCATGTATCAATCCCAAAAGTTCACCAACTCTTTCTCTGTTCCCAATAAACAGAGTTGTGGTCATCTTATCTTTGTGACATGACCGGCAAGTTTCACAAGATGTAAATTCAAACTAATTTAAATATGCATCTAGATGTAACTTCAGTTAGTCAGGTCGCATTGATATGACCTAGTCTATAATGCCTCAATAAGGATTCGTCCATTTCTGAACTCTTCTTCTTGTGTGTGTTCTGTATACTAAGAACTGTAGTTTGATTTAGAACGCCAATGCTTTTAGATATCGTGCCTGAACCGATCAACTCTTGATATAGGAAATGTTCAAAACATTATCCAATAATACAAAATTATATCCTTCTTTACAAATAAAGAAACTGATATGATGTTGTATATCAGGTTCGGTATCTAATAACATTCGTTCAGAATCAATGTATTTGCTAATACAGGGTGATAGTAACCAACAGACTTGGCTGCAACACTTGCACCGTTTCTATTTCATGAAACTTATCACCCGTTCTCAGTTCTCTACCTATCTGTAGCCTATGTAACAAATTACATTTGCGGGATCCTGATCCGGTATCTCATACCCAGGACGTAAAGGATACTGAGAAACAGTTCTCTGTAATTAACACACCCGAAGAAAATGCATTAACATGTACTTTCTTCATTCGGGTGACTTGGGAATCCCGGTATTCCCCTATATCCTGCTCTGTCTTATAATATTTATAAGTTGGAGCGGGATCAACGTTCCCCAGCTCAGTATAACAAGCGGGTCCGGTCAATACATCCGTATTATTATCTTGATTATGGCATGATATGGTCGCTACCTGCAGAGAGAGAGAAGAAAACACTTTAGCGTATGATCTTGCAAGATCAGATTGGTTATTATTTTATCTAATCAGGATGGCTCCCACTGTTTTTATCAAATCTTCCTTCAAACCCTAAAAGGAAAGACTAGCCGAGATTAATTACACCCTACAATTTCGCCAATCTAGCCAGGCCAGTGTCGGTACTTTGAAGGAGGTTCCCCGTGCTTTCACACGGACCTAATTAAAGTAAACCTCGTTTTCCCAGAGGCGTAACCCCGTTGACATCTTTCTAGACACCTACTTGATCGGCTAATTGTCATGTGTAAAACTCTTCCAGGAGTAACAATTACTCGCAGTAGGTATCGGGATCCAACTATCTCATAGAAGGTATGCAATCTCATTGCAAATTTCAACACTTGAAATTCCCGATAATATTTTGCCCCAAAAGGACTATGACCTTGATAAGGTCAACAAACCATAGACCGTAAGTCAAGTTCAACCCGTCATTTCTTGATTGAATTAAACCCACCCGTACGACCCTTGACAAGGTCAACAAGGCCGTACGACTACCCTAATCCAATCTGCATCATATGCATAAGTAGATAAATACTGGTCAGCTACCGCACACTGCGCCTTGACAAGGTTAACAAACGTAGCAAGAATACTAAGTAGGACTTATCTGAAATGACGGAGGGCTACGACAGGTTTTTCTGAAGAACTATTGTGTAATGAACTTGATATCGTTGTAGAATCGAGTGAATTTTGAAATGGAGTGATTTTGAGGCTTTCATTAGTTTTGCTAAAGAGGTCACTCCCGGTGAAGGGATCTCGGCTCTTTCCTTATGGAATAAGGTGCAGGATATATCATATATATCGCTATGCAAAGCAAAAACTCCAAAAGCAATCAAAAAACAAACCGAGTGTTGTAGCATCTGCCAGTTTTGCTAAAGAGGTCACTCCCGGTGAAGGGATCTCAGCTCTTTCCTCATCGAATAAGGTGCAGATATATCATATATATCGCTATGCAAAGAAAAAACTGTAGCTACCCTTTTTGAAAATTTGATTCTACAACATCTTTTAGGTTTCTTTTCTTTCATTAATCATATTAATGAAGTCCCATCATTTAAGTCACCTAAACATCACAGATAAATACGACGTACACTTATGCCATCCGCATTCGCCTCGATGTCCCCTCGTGCACCGTTAGGTTAGGTAACTAACGGCAGAGCGGGGCAGGGCTAGTGCGGGTGTAAAATATAAGTAACGTCTATATAATATATCATATATACTATATACAGTATCTATCACAACATATCAAATGATCACATCACAGATATCGCAGCAGAAGAAACATATGAAATAATGGATATACTAGGAGCTAGGTCCGTGTTTTATTTTGAGCCTCTATAAAACACGGATTCCATGGTCGCGATGAATAGCCAAACCCACACCCCTAGACCCCTAAGAGAGCGGCAAGCAACCCTTCCAATTCTAGAGTTAGGAGACCCGGACTCGACTCCTCGAGTTGGTCTCCCACTGGACTCTAGAACCCGGTTACTTGTGCTCTCCTCCTTGGGCGGAAAAGTAAATAATATACAAATGGTGACATCAACCTCATCCCGGAAGTGCCCCAATAAAAGAATATTACATACATTTAATTTTACATGAATGAAAATAAAAACCGTCATCTCACATAAAACCCCCGGCTATTCAGAATGCGACGATCCAATATAACATATCCAGCAACACATAACATCACATGTCATCAACGTAAGTAAATATGCGCATCCCAATTGTCGTTGACATATAGCAATGAAACCGGCGATATCACATATTACACTTACGGTCGCAGAAAAGAAAGTGTAAAACTACAACATTTGGAATCCACAATCTGTTTAGACATCGTAAATCCGAAATATCACATACTTCGCATTTCATGCCTAACTATATGAATTCCACATATTTTATCACATTCCAGATAAATAGACAGTATTAAACTTTCCGATCGAATAATCAAATACCCAAGATTTCCAAAATAGCTCAACACTTGAGCGGAGTTCAAAAAATTCCAGAATACGACACAGTATCAATGGTCCAGCCGTAGAAGGGTCAAGCTAACGCCTCACATGTGGCATGCCGTACTGCCCCAAACCCTAAGGTTTAGAGGCGGTTCAGACGGTCACATAATCGAGTTAAGGTTTGTGTTCTTCTAGAAGGTCTATCGTGTTACTTGCATGTTTTTCCGAAAGATTTAAACTCAAGAAAAATTCAACACTTGAAAGTTTTTCGTGCCGGAAAAAATGAGTTAATGATATCCGTATGAACATTTTAACAGTTTCTAAATATCCGGAAAACATAACGAAATTAAATTTTCCGATCGAATCAACGAATACAAAATAAACCCCAGATCACTCAACACTTGAGTCGGATAAAAAATACCCATAAAATATAAATAGCAGGTAAGGGCATTACTGTGCCAGAAGAAAAGTCAAAGCTCACTGTACGACCGCGGATCCACGGCCCAAGCAGGGTATTGCCGCGGTTCAACGGCGGTCCGTACGGCTTACGTCATAGTTTTGCACAGTAATGCTTAAAATTACCTGCTGAATTTTTTAGGTATTTTTAATTCAGAAAAAATCACAGTTTTAAAAAATGACAAGAGAGGGGTTGATTTTGAGGTTTCGCGGTTCGTTCGGAGTTTTAACTTCGTATACACGTCGTCTAATGCTCTAGCTAGGCTCTGATACCACTGTAGGGTTACTAGGCACTCTAACAATGGATAAGAAGGCATCAACCATGCCCGATTAAAATTTTAGCCGTGCCGAACAACCCTAAACAAGATCTTTGCTAGATAATTAGGGTTACACATGCAAGTAAATACCATTTACAACTAAGTGAATACGAAATACAACCTTTGTAGATCGGTCCTTCACTTCTAAAGCTCCTTGTCGTAGTCCCTTCGCTGCGATCATTGTGCTTCCGGACTCTCGGACGGCTCCATGAGAAGATGGCAACGGTTTTGCTTGAAGTCTTCGAGGCCGAAGATGATCTATGTCAAGGGAATACGAACTCAAGCTTCTACTTCACTAAAGTGAAGCAAACACCATATACTAAAGTGCTAATCTAGTAGAGGATGGAGAAATAGGAAATGGATACACTTTAGAATTTCTTTTCTCACATTATTTCTCTCTCTCTATCAAACCCTAGCAAGCATTTGAAGGAGGAAGAAGATGAGCTCAAAATGAGAATGAAAAACTAATCAAGAGAGAGAGCTAACCATGGGTGAGTGGGTATCATATACTAACTCATGTAGAGACATAACCATGGCTACATTATAATAGTTAAGTTAATTAATATCTCAAGTAAAACAAAATTAGTAGACTAAGTCAATGCAACCCAAAGCTTCATGAAGCTTCATGCATGTAAGCTCATTATCCACTAATTTTAGAATTACTTTAAATATAAAAACCTAACACTATAATTAGTATGGTATAAGTCTTATACACCCATGTAAGTTGTATCAATAACCATGATGCAAAATGAACACAAATAAATATATATCACATATATATTAAGTTGTGCACAAGTGAGAAAAACAAATGCTTAAGTGAACCAATGTTAGTTAATATAAATTAGTATATCACATATACAATTATACACTAAATTATTAAATCAACACTTGACTTAATAATCCGGTTATATCACATATAACCGACTAACACAAAATGTACCAACTTATCGAATCAACACTTGATTCGATAACCCGGCTATATCACTTATATAACCGGTCGATACAATAGTCGCAAGAATAGAATACGGTATCACATACACGCATTATTCTCGGTCCCGCACATATCACATATGCGCTCCTATTTCATTTGGCCTGAGCCAGTAAAACCTCAATGTAGGACTCTAAAGACTCGTCAATACGCCGGCAGTAGGTGATGATCATATCAAGCACCCACAAGCCGTCAGTGGTACTAGCTGGACTTAACGGCTACCCGGGTATTGAGCGATCAGAAGATCATCAAGCAAGCCCGCTCCAACTCCTGCAAGAAGCCTGACAGTGACACTACCGTACAGTCCAGTCTCCTCGTCTGATATGTCGCATATCAAGTCTAGGGGAGGTAAACGTCAGACCCCAATAACCGATAAGTCGTGCCGATATGAGGCGCATAACGGGTCGAGAAACTACGGGTAACACTTACCAGTAAATCTCTAAACCAGCCCTGGCCAGGGACTTCCCTGTTATGGCCAATCGAGCACAACGCAACATCAACCCCCAATACCGGGAGAGACGAAACCCCTCATATCGCTCATTGCCTCCATGTGACTCGGGACTGTACCCAAAAAACGACCGTTTTGCATGTCCTCTTGGACGTGGTAAGGTGGAAATCAAAGCACAGTGGGAATCACACAAGACTCTATGACGATCTCGGGTCTACAGACTAACCTGCACAAGTGTCACCAGAGAACTGCCATCTGACGTGAGGTATAATACCATATGGGAGTTCTCGGCGAGTCCGTTCAAAGTACCCAGTCTCCACTGAGCACCCGTATACCATCTCTGATGTCAAACACCAATGGATATGGGATCATCCATCGCCCATCTCATGGGTCGAGAAGCGTATACGCTAGTCTACTCTGGTATATCGATGCCTCATCTCGATATACCCACGACTAGGGACCTTGAAGGATGAACTTATGGATTACCATGTCCCCACTAGTATGATCCGCATCATATTCCAGGTAGTCAAGTACACATCCTAAGGGCTTTACCAACATGTAGCAGAGAGACAATCAGTGTACACGTTATGGTAAAGAGTAACCAGATAGCATACTATCATATCGAGCAAGAAAGTCCTCCCTATATATGTCTAAGCATCCACTACAATATACATCTCATGTATAGTAATGGCCTCTAGGGCATACATATAACTAACAGAACACACCCGAAGAATATGCATCAACATGCTTTTTTCTCGATTGGGTCGCGTAGGAATCCGGATATTCCCCTATTTCCTGCCCGGACTTATAACAGTTATAAGATAGAGCGAAACCAACGTTCCCCAGCTCAGTATAATAAGCAGGTTCGGTCAATACATCCTTATTATTATTTTGATTAAGGTGTGTCACGGTCGCTACCAGGAGAGAGAGAGAGAAGAAAACACTCAGCGTATGCTCTTGTAAGATCAGATTGGTTATTATTTTATCTAATCAGGATGGCTCCTACTGTTTATCAAATCTTCCTTCAAACCCTAAAAGGTAAGACTAGCCGGGATTAATTACACCCTTCAAGTTTGCCAATCTTTCGGCCATGCCAGTGTCAGTTCTTTGAGGGAGGTTCCCCGTGCTTTCGCATAGACCTAATTAAAATAAACCTCGTTTTTCCAGGGGCGTAACCCCGTTAACACCTTTCTAGACACCCAGTGGGTATCGGGATCCAACTATCTTATAGAAGGTATGCAATCTCATTGCAAATTTCAACACTTGAAATTCCCAATAATATTTTTCGCCTAGCGTCCTATGACCTTGACGCAGGCCAACAAACCATAGTCCGCTAGCCAAGTTCAACCCGTACATTTCCTGATTGAATTAAACCCACCCGCACGACCCTTGACGCAGGCCAACAAAGTCGCACAACTACCCTAATCCAATCACATCATATGCTTTGCAGATAAGCACTAATCGGCTACTGCACACTACGCCTTGACGCAGGCCAACAAACGTAGCACGAATACTAAGTGGTACTTATCTGAAATGACGGAGGCTTTCGACAGGTTTTTAGGAAAACCCTTTGCGTAATGAACTTGATATCCTTGTAGAATCGAGTGATTTTCAAAAGGAGTGTTTTTTAGGCTTTTGATAGTTTTGATAAAGAGGCCACTCTTGGTGAAGGGATCTCCGCTCTTTCCTCATCGAATGAGGTGCTTGATATTTCACAAATACCACTATCTAAAGCATGAACTAAAAAACAATCAAAAACAAAACCGAGTGGGTTGTAGCATCTTCCAGTTTCACTAAAGAGATCACTCCCGGTGAAGGGATCTCGGCTCTTTCCTTATCGAATAAGGTGCTGGATATTCTACAAGAAATACTGCTATGCAAAGCAAGAACTAGAGCTACCAGTTTTTAAAACAAGATTCCACAATCTTTAGTTTTCTTTTATTTCATTAATCTCATTAATGAAGTCCCATCAATTATGCTTCCTAACCATCATAGAAGAAATGAAAGCAACAATATTTATTATATATCATATATATAATATAAGCATTCGTCTCATCATATAAAGTGATCACATCACAGAATATCAACAGCAGAAGAACACATATGAAATATTGGATATACTAGGAATTCCGTGTTTTAAATTAAGCCAGTAAAAATGCGGATTCCACAGTCGTGATGAATAGCCAAACCCATATCCCTAGACCCCTACGAGAGCAGCAAGCAACCCTACCAATTCTAGAGTTAGGAGACTCGGTCTCGACTCCTCGAGATGGTCTTCCACTGGACTCTAGAACCCGGTTACTTGTGGTCTCTTCCTTGGGTCTATCCTAATGCGGAAAAGTAAATAATATACATCAATGGTGACATCATCCTCAAACCGGAAGTGCCCCAATAAAAGAATATTACACACAAGTTTTTACATGAATGAAAAAGAAAAACTCCCATCTCACGCAAAACCCCCGGCTATTCAAAACACGACGATCCAATATAACATATCCCGGAAACACATAACACCACATGTCATCAACGTAAGTAAATATGCGTATCCTAATTGTCGTTGACATATATCAACGAAACCGGCGATACACCACATATTACACTTACGGTCCCAGAAAAGAAAGTGAAAACTACAACAATTGGAATCCGCAACCACCTTAGACATCATAAACCCAATGTATCACATACTTTGGATTTCATGCCTAACCAAATGAATTCCTTAGACATCACATGCCTAACAATTATAAACCCTGCATTTGAGTCTCGATATTGAAAACACTTTTGAATAATTAGTCGGGGAATTCAACAAGATTCCCGACAAGTTGATAAAATGCTCATCGGAAACTTTAGTAGACGGCTGCACCCCCGATGCCATCGACGAAGTGCACTTGGGCGGAACACCGCGGCCGCGAGCACCCGAACGGATGCTTTTGACGACGGGGTTCTCCTACAGTCACTTGGTTGGGGCTATGGGGCGTGGCTATCTGGTAAGGTTACCCGGCGAGTATCCGCGTACACTACGTAATTGCGACGGACTTTTGATCCACATCAAAATCTCGTGGCAACCGATCAAATGAGACTGAATTGCTAGATTTATAAAATTCAAATTAGTTTTCATAAAACTAAATATTGTGGATACCAAGTATTGTATCACAATTCACAGATAGCTAGACGATGTTAAACTTTTCGATCGAAACAACAAACACCCAAAACTTTCCAAAGAGCTCAACACTTGAACATAGTTTAGAAAACACCCAGAACATGCCACAACACCTATGGACCAACCGTAGAAGGGTCAACCCTTACCTCACCTATGGCACCGCGGAACTACCACAAACCCTATGGTTTGGTGGCGGTTCCGGCGGTCACAGAATCGAGTTAGGGTTTCGTTCCTCTAGAGGGTCCATAGAATCACCTGCATGATTTTTCTGAAGATTTTAAACATGAAAAAAATCCAACTTGTAGGGATTCTTTAGCACCACTGCTAGGTTTTGGTAGCATCACACATGCCATATTTTAAAAATTAGAGGGTGCTAAACAATCTAACCTAGGAAACGAACTAGAAAAAAACTAGGGTAACAATAAGTTGTATCACATACAACATATAATAAAGCACTAAGTTGAGAAATTACAACCTTTGTAGCTCTCTTTCGTTAACTCCTTAGATCATTGAGAGGTTGGAATGGCTTGCTAGTATGCTTCTTTGTCCACGATGATCCACCCGAAGTCCCTTTGCCCAAAGCTCCTTGCTTTACTTGGTCTTTTGAACAAAGTGTAGAAAACACCCTACACAAATGGGATAGATAGGTGTATAATAAAGAGGTGGTTTATATTCTCTAATCAAAACCCTTTTTTTTTGTGAACCTCACTCAAAAGAAATATCAAGAGAGCTTGAGGAAGAAGAAGGAAATGGCAAAAGCTTTTTGTCACAAGATAATGATCAAACTTTTTAGAAAAAAGAGAAAAGAAAATATATATATTTTCTTTCTCTCATCACTAACCATGGTACAATAATATCTAGATATTTATCATTTGGGTTAAAGTCCAAAAGAAAATAAACCCATGGGTTAAAGTTAGGTTAAAGATAAGAAGAGTGTAGAAAAACCCATTAATGATTTAATTTCCCTTTCCTTTTCTTTAATCCAAATGCTAAAATATATACATATTATTGAACCATGTAAGTCTTATGTTTCCATCTCCTTTGTATCAACAACCATGATACAATGTATGCATGTATGTGTCCATGCACATCAACATGTGCATACATGCATGCATACACCATTAAAGAAAAAGGGTTTAAATAAAGAATAATTCTAAACGTCAAATATTAAATCAACACTTGATTTAATAAACCGGTCATATCACATACGACCCGACCGATTAAAATACAGTATCTCATACTCGCATTTAATCGGGTCCCCGTGCATATCTCATATGCACACCACCTCGTTTCGCCTGAGCTAGGAAACTCCTGTGTGGGACTCTAAGACTCGTCAATACGCCAGCAGTGGGTGATGATCACATCAAACACCCACAAGCCGCAAGAGGTCAGCTAAACGTAACGGCCACCCGGGTATTGAGTGATCAGAAGAAAAACCAGCAAAGCTGTCAAAAACTCCCGTCGAGCCAACCGGCAACACTTACCGTACAGTCCGGTCTCTTCGTCAGATATGTTGCATATCGAGTCTAGGGATGGTAACGTCGACTCCAATAACTTAATAAGTCGTGCCGATGAATGGTCTATAACAGATCGAGAAACTACTGATAACGCTTATAAGTAAATCTCAACAGCCCTGGCCAGGGACTTACTGATATAGCCAATCGAGCACAGCACAACATCAACCCCCAATACCGGGAGAGACGAAACCCCTCCTATCGCTCATTGTCTCCATGTGTCTCGAGACTGTACCCAAAGGCCACCCGTTTACACGACTCAGTAGAGCCGTGGTAGGGTGGAAATCAAAGCACAGTGGGAGAACACATGAGACTCTATGACGATCTCGGGTCTACAGATTAAACTGTACCAGTGTCACCTGAGAACTGCTATCCGACGATAGATATAATACCATATAGAAGTTCTTGGTGAGTCCGTCCAGTGTACCCAGTCTCCACTGAGAACCCGTATACTATCTAGATGTCAAACATCAATGGATGTAGGAACATCCATCGCCCATCATATGGGTCTAGTATCATATACGCTAGTTTACTCTGGAATATCGATGCCCCGTCTCGATATACCCACGACTAGGGACATTTCAGGATATGCTTATAAACTACAAATGTCCCACTAATATGATCTACATCATAATCACAGTAGCCAAGCAAATATCCTCAGGGCTTTATCAACATGTGCAAATGAATAAAAGCATGATCAAGTGAACATGTCAGATGAAAAGTAACCAGATAGCATACTATCATGTTGAGCAAGAATGTACACTGAATATATATACATGTATAAATACATCCACTATCATATAATGGTCTCTAGGGCATACATATATCCATCAGTCTCCCACTTGCACCAAGGCCAGTTATTGGCGTATCTCATACTCAAAAAGTCGCTCATGCTGCGGCTGAGGGAGGGCCTTGGTGAGTGGATCCGCGGTGCCATTCTTTGTGTCTACTCTCCTAATCTCGATCTCGCGGCGATCTTCTATCTCATGGATTGGATGATATCGCCTCAAGGTGTGTCTGGATCGCTGATAGGACCTGGGCTCCTTGGCTAACGCCATAGCCCTATTATTGTCACAATACAATGGTATTGGATCAATAATAGTTGGAACTACACCTAGCTCCGTGACGAACTTGCTCATCCAGAAGGCTTCCTTTGCGGCATCATTTGTAGCAATGTACTCAGCTTCCATCGTAGAGTCTGCAACGGTATCCTGTTTAGAACTCTTCCAACTCACCGCCCCTCCATTGAGGGTAAATACAAACCCAGAGATAGATTTGCTGTCGTCCTTATCACTCTCGGTAAAGGCCTCCATTTGGAGATCTCCGCTACCATACACCAAGAACAATTCTTTAGTCCTTCGCAAGTACTTATGTGTTAGTTATATGTATGCCCTAGAGGCCATTACTGTACATAGGATGTATATTGTAGTGGATGCTGGGACATATATAGGGAGGACTTTCTTGCTCGACATGATAGTATGCTATCTGGTTGCTCTTTATCTTAACGTGTACACTGATTATCTCTCTGTTACATGTTGGTAAAGCCCTTAGGATATGTACTTGACTACCTGAACTATGATGCGGATCATACTAGTAGGGGCATGGTAGTCCATAAGTACATCCTTCAAGGTCCCTAGTCGTGGGTGTATCGAGACGGGGCATCGATATACCAGAGTAGACTAGCGTATACCTTCTCGACCCATACAGATGGGCGATGGATGATCCCATATCCATTGGTGTTTGACATCAGAGATGATATACGGGTGCTCAGTGGAGACTGGGTACACTGGACGGACTCGCCGAGAACTCCCAGATGGTATTATACCTTACGTCAGGTTCAAAGGGAAGTTCAAGACGGTCACATAATCGAGTTAAGGTTTGTTGTCTTCTAGAGGGTCCATCACGTTACTTGCACTACTTAGAACGTTATTAACTACGGAAATGTCCAACATTTGGAAATTTCCGGACAGGGGAAAAAGTGGGTATTTATATCCGATCGAACTTTTCAACATGTTCTAAAATTACCCGGAAAAACACATAGACGAAGTTAGACTTCCCGATCGAAACACCGAGTCCCCAATACAACCCAGAAAACTCAACTGTTGAGTAATGATTAAAAATACCCAGGAAACACAGGAGTCCAATAGAAACATTACTATTTATCTGGAATGTGATACAATATTTGGAATCCACAAATAGTTATGAAATAACTGAATGAATGTTATAAACATAGCAGTTTAGTCTCACTTGATCGGTTGCCATGGAATTTTGATGCGATCAAAAGTCCGTCGCAATCACGGAGCGTACGCGGATACTTGCCGGATAAACTTAATAGACTGCTACACCCCATAGCCACGACCAAGTGACAGTAGGAGAATCCCGTCGCCGAAAGCATCCGTTCGGGTGCTCGCGGCAGCGATGTTCCGCCTTAGTGCACTTCGTCGACGGTATCGGGGATGCGGCCGTCTACTAAAGTTTGCAACGAGCATTCGGTCAGGATGCCGGGAATCTTGTTGAATTGCCCGACTTCATATTGAAAAGAGTTTTCGATAAATGAGACTAAAATGCGGGGTTTATAATTGTTAGGCATGTGATGTCTAAGGAATTCATTTGATTAGGCATGCGATGTCTAAAGAGGTTGCGGATTCCAACTGTTGTATTTTTACACTTTCTTTTCTGCGACCGTAAGTGTAATATGTGATATCGCCGGTTTCGTTGCTATATGTCAACGACAATTGGGATGGACATATTTACTTATGTTGATGACATGTGATGTTATGTGTTGCTGGATATGTTATATTGGATCGTCGTGTTTGAATGGCCGGGGTTTTTTTTTTTATGTGAGATGAGTGTTTTTCATTTTCATTCATGTAAAAACTTGTATGTAATATTCTTTTATTGGGGCACTTCCAGGTTGCGGAAGATGTCACCTTTTGTATATTATTTACTTTTCCGCACTAGAATAGACCCAAGGAGGAGAGCACAAGTAACCGGGTTCTGGAGTCCAGTGGGAGACCAACTCGAGGAGTCGAGTCCGGGTCTCCTAACTCTAGAATTGGTAGGGTTGCTTGCCGCTCTCGTAGGGGTCTAGGGGTGTGGGTTTGGCTATTCATCGCGACCGTGGAATCCGTGTTTTATACTGGCTCATATTGAAAACGGACGTCCTAGTATATCCAATGTTTCATATGATTCTTCTGCTGCGATATCTGTGATGTGATCATTTGATGTTCTATGATAAATACTGTATATAGTATATATGATATATTATATAGACGCTACTTATGTTTTACACCCGCGCTAGCCCTGCCCCGCTCTGCCGTTAGTTACCTAACCTAACGGTGCACGAGGGGACATCGAGGCGAATGCGGATGGCATAAGTGTACGTCGTATTTATCTGTGATGTTTAGGTAACTTAAATGATGGGACTTCATTAATTTGATTAATGAAAGAAAAGAAACCTAAAAGATGTTGTGGAATCTAATTTCAAAAATAAAACAGGTAGCTACAGTTCTTGCTTTGCACAGCGGTATATATGATATATCCTGCACTTTATTCGATGAGGAAAGGGCCGACGATCCCTTCAACGGGAGTGACCCCTTTAGCAATAACTGGCAGATGCTACATACTCGGTTTGTCTTTTGATTGCTTCTATAGTTTCTGGTTTGCACAGTGATATATATGATATATCCTGCACCTCATTCGACGAGGAAAGGGCCGACGATCCCTTCACCGGGAGTGATCCCTTTAGCAAAACTAGAAAAGCCTAAAAAACACTCCATTTTAAAATCATTTGATTCTACAACGATATCAAGTTCATTACGCAATAGGTTTTCAGAAAACCTGTCGTAGCCCTCCGTCATTTCAGATAAGTACTAGTTAGTATTCGTGCTACGTTTGTTGACTATGTTAAGGCGTAGTGTGCGGTAGCTGATTAGTGCTTATCTGTATAAGCATATGATGCGATTGGATTAGGGTAGTCGTGCGACTTTGTTGACTATGTTAAGGGTCGTGCGGGTGGGTTTAATTTAATCGGGAAATGACGGGTTGAACTTGACTAGCACTTATGATTTGTTGACTATATTAAGGTCATATAGCTGCTAGGGGCAAAATATTATTGGGAATTTCAAGTGTTGAAATTTGTAATGAGATTGAATACCTTCTATGAGATAGTTGGATCCCGATACCCGCTGCGAGTAATTGTTACTCCTGGGAGAGTTTTACACATTACAATTAGCCGATCAAGTAGGTGTATAGAAAGGTGTTAACGAGGTTACGCCTCTAGGAAAACGAGGTTTACATTAATTAGGTTCGTGCGAAAGCACGGGGGACCTCCCTCAAAGTACCGACACTGGCCTGGCTGAAAGATTGGCGAACTTGTAGCGTGTAATTAATCCCGGCTAGTCTTTCCTTTTAGGGTTTGAAGGAAGATTTGATAGAAAACAGTGGGAGCCATCCTGATTAGATAAAATAATAACCAATCTATTCTTGCAAGAGCGCACGCTGAGTGTTTTCTTCTCTCTCTCCAGGTAGCGACCATATCACACCTTAATTAAGATAATAATACGGATTATTGACCGAACCCGCTTGTTATACTGAGCTGGAGAACGTTGGTCCTGCTCTAACTTATAATTGTTATAAGACAGACCAGGAAATAGGGGATTACCAGAATTCCCATGCCGCCCAAACGAAGAAAGTGCATGTGATGCATCTCCTTCAGGTGTGTTCATTACAGAGAACTGTTTCTCAGTATCCTTTACGTCCTGGGTATATTATACCGGATCAGGATCCCGCATATGTAATCTGTTACATAGGCTACAGATAGGTAAAGAACTGAGGACAGGTGATAAGTTTCATGAGACAGAAAACGGTGCAAGTGTTGCAGCCAAGTCTGTTGGTCACTGTCACCCTGTATTACCAGTGTATTGATTCTGAACGAATGTTGTTAGATACCGAACCTGATATACAAAATCATATCAATTTCTTTATTTATTAAAGAAAGGATATAATTTTGTATTGTTGGATAATGTTTTGAAAATTTCCTATATCAAAAGTTGATCGGTTCAGGTACGTTATCTAAAAGCATTGAAGTTCTAAATCAAACTACAGTTCTTAGTATACAGAACACACACAAGAGAAAGAGTTCAGAAATGAACGAATTCTTCTTGAGGTATTGTAGACTAGGTCATATCAATGTGACCCGACTAGTTTAAGTTACATTTTAGATGCATATTTAAATCAGTTTGAATTTACATATTGTAAAACTTGCCAGTCATGTCACAAAGATTAGATGACCATAGCTCTGTTTATTGGAAACAGAGAAAGAGTTAGTGAACTTTTGGGATTGATATATGCTGATATATGAAAGGTCCCCTGTCTATACATACCAAGACTGGTTCTTTGTACTTCATTACATTCTCTGATGATCTCTCAAGATTCAGACATATGTTCCTGTTGAAACACAAGTCCGAACCTTTTAAGATATTCACAGAATATAAGTTAGAAATAGAGAACCAAAATGAGTATAAGTATTATGTCCTTTGATGCGATCAAGGAGGAGAATACTTTAGCACAGAATTTCTGGATTATTCTAAAAGAGAATGAGATTCTCTCTCAGTATTACTCCTCCGTATACACCACAGCATGTCGGTGTATCGGGGCGGAGCATCACACCCTATATGATAAGGTGTGCTCTATGATGAGTACTACTGAGTTTCCTATTAGGACTTATGCACTTGAGAAGCTGCATGCCTATTGAATAGGGTTTTAATCAAATCAGATGCCCATCACTTCATATGTGATATGGAAAGGGAAGAGCCCATATCTTAAGTTTGTTAAGATTTGGGGTTGTCCGGGCTATGTCTAAAAGCAAAATCCGGACAAGCTCGAGGCAAGGTCTGTTATGTAGAACTGGAATGGTTCCAGCTAAACAAACTGCAGCTGAAGATTTGGTAGAACCAAAGGATTCAATAGATTCCAACGAACCTCAGCCTCTCCGCCGATCTAGTAGGGTTCCTCACCCACCCGAGAGATACTTCGGTTTCTCTATGACAGTGGGAGTGAGGATTGCATTATGAGATGATGACCCAACTAGTTTCGATCTGGCCATCATGAGTATGACTCTGTAAGAATGGCTGGATGCTTAGTGATCTGAGATGGAATCCTTATACACCAACAAAGTATGGACATTGGTTGCTTTATCTGAAGGGTTAAATCCCCATCAGGAGCAAGTATATCTTGAGAAGATTACTTGGTGTACATGGAAAAGTTGAGACTTTCAAAGCTAGACTTGTTAAAGGTTTGCATCATTGACCAGGTATGGATTATGTTGAAACCTTTTCTAAGTAGCTATGCTTAAGTCCATCCAGATCCTACTTGCCACGGCTACATACCATGACTACGATATCTGGTGGTTGGGTGTCATGACTCCTTTTCTAAAATGATGTTTTAGAAGAGAGCGTCTATAAGTACACAGCCAGAGGGCTTCGTAGACAGTGGGAGCAGCGGAAACGTGTGCAAGATGTTTTATAGGATAAAGCAGGCATCGCGGAGTTGGAACATCTATTTTGATGAGTTATTCAAACAGTTTGACATCATCAAAATGGTAGATGAGCCTTGTATATACAAAAAGGTAGTAGGGAGTATAGTGATGATCCTCGTAGAGTATGTGGATGACATACTCTTGATAGGGAAGGAGTTTCCTATGCTACGCTCAGTCAATCTCCGCTTATCACAAGAAATCTCCATATAGGGTCAAAGTGATACCTCCTAAATCCTGAGTTTTCATCTATGAGATAGATGTAATTGGATGTTTGGATTCTCACTAAATGTAGTGAGATGGTATCAATCGATCCTGGGGAGAATCACTGGAAGTGTTCTAGGGTGATAAGGATGACTGAATGTTAGTCACAGGCATTGCCTTTACCCTCTATGGAGGGACGGTATGTTGGAAGAGTTCCAAGCTAGATACCGTGACATACTAGACGATGAAAGGCAAGATACATCGCTACTTAAGATGCTACCAAAGAGGCTGTCTAGGTGTATATTAGTTCATGAGATGAACTTAGTTCCTCCCATTGTGTGACAATGGAGTTATGGCTTATGCCAAGGAACGTCCGTCCCATCAGTGACCCGGACGTATTCTGAGGCAGCATCACTTGATCATGGAAAAAGTTGATCTCCACGGTGATCGAGGTTCGGAGAGTAGACTCAGAGGACAACACGGCGGATCCACTCACAAAGGCCTTTTCCCAGAGAGAGACTATTATGGGATGGTTGAGTATGAGAAACTGCAACCACTGCTACAGATGGCCCTACTGTAAATGGGAGATTGTTAGTTATATGTATGCCCTAGAGGCCATTACTGTACATAGGATGTATATTGTAGTGGATGCTGGGACATATATAGGGAGGACTTTCTTGCTCGACATGATAATATGCTATCTGGTTGCTCTTTATCTTAATGTGTACACTGATTGTCTCTCTGTTACATGTTGGTAAAGCCCTTAGGATATGTACTTGACTACCTGGACTATGATACGGATCATACTAGTGGGGGCATGGTAGTCCATAAGTACATCCTTCAAGGTCCCTAGTCGTGGACGTATCGAGACAGGGCATCGATATACCAGAGTAGACTAGCGTATACCTTCTCGACCCATACAGATAGGCGATGGATTATCCCATATCCATTGGTGTTTGACATCAGAGATGATATACGGGTGCTCAGTGGAGACTGGGTATACTGGACGGACTCGCCGAGAACTCCCATATGGTATTATACCTTACGTCAGATGGCAGTTCTCTGGTGACACTGGTACAGGTTAGTCTGTAGACCCTAGATCGTCATAGAGTCTTGTGTGATTCCCACTGTACTTTGATTTCCACCTTACCACATCTAAGAGGGCGTGCAAAATGGTGGTTTTTGGGTACAGTCCCGAATCACATGGAGGCAATGAGCGATAGGAGGGGATTCTTCTCTCATGGTATAGGGAGTTGATGTTGCGCTGTGTTCGATTGGCTATAACCGGAAATCCCTGGCCAGGGTTACTGAGATTTACTGGTAAGTGTTACCAGTAGTTTCTCGAACTGTTATAGACCTCATATCGACACGACTTATCGAGCTATTGGGGTCTGACGTTTACCACCCCTAGGCAAGATATGCGACATATCAGACGACGAGACCGGACTGTACGGTAAGTGTTACTGGTTGGATTCACAGGAGTGTGAGCAGGCTTGCTCGTCGATCTTCTGATCGCTCAATACCCGGGTGGCCGTTACGTTTAGCAGACCGCTTGCGGCTTGTGGGTGTTTGATATGATCATCACCTGCTGCCGGCGTATTGACGAGTCTTTAGAGTCCTACACAGAGGTTTCCTGGCTCAAGCAAAACGAAATAGGAGCGCATATGAGATATGTGCGGGACTGAAAATAATGCGTGTATGTGATACCGTATTCTATTCTCACGATGAATGTATCGATTGGCTGTATGCGATATAACCTAGTTATCGAATCGAGGATTGATTCGATAAGTCGATACATTGGATATTAGTCGGTCATATGCGATATGACCGGATCGATAAATCAAGTGTTGATTTAATAATTTAATGTATAATTATATATTAGATATATTACTTTACATTAACTAGTATTTGGTCACTTAAGATGGATTTTATCACTTGATGTGCACATTGTATATATGATATAGTTTTGTGCACCAGTTTGTATCATGTTTGATGATACATGCAAACTTGGGTGTATGTTTGTTTTGAACCATGTTTAGGTAAATGGTTAGGGTTTTGATTTACTTATTCATTTATTTATTTATTCATTTTAGCAAGAAATAAAATGGTGGCTAACTTTGGATTTTCTTTGAAGCTTCATGAAGCTTTGAAAAGTTCAACCATTTTGTTTCTTTTGCTTAACCTAACCATTTGACTTAACCCTAGTTCATTCTCTACATGAGTTACACTAACCCAAGGTTGCATTATGATAAGATAAATTGATTTTATTATTCTCATAAAAAAAATTCTTTTTCTTCTTCATCTTCTTCTTCAAGAAGAAGAAACCTTGCTACTTCAATGGTGCCATGAGAAAAAGAGTGAGAAATCCAAATCCAAAGTGAACCCACTTCCTATTTCTTCATCCTCTACCACTTGCCATGTAGTATATGGTGTTTTCTTCACAAGTTTCATGACTTGGTGAAGTTGGAGCTTGATCTTGAGTTGCCTCGACGTAGATCATCTTCGGCATCGAAGTCGACGACCTAGCCCGATCATTTCTTCGACGAAACCATCGCTAGAGTCCGGGATCCGATGATCGCAGCGGAGGGACATCATCATGGAGCTAAGGAAGTGGAGGACCAGATCTACAAAGGTTGTAGTCTCTTTCACTTAGCAGTAAAGTTGTTTACTAGCTTGTAGTTTCTCCTATTCTCTAGTTAACGATCTAGTTTAGGGTTTCTCGGCACCGGAAAATTTTGAATTTGGCATGGTTGATGCCTTGTGAGACCTCATTAGTGTGCCTAGGAACCCTACATTAAGAATATTCTTCATAGCTACCTAGTGATTCTCCCTGGGTTGGATTGATACATGCTTACTACACTAAGTGCATAAGCTACATCGAGGCGTGTACATAACATTGCATACATTATAGATCCTACGGCCGAAACATAAGGTATAATGCTCATGCGAGCTCTCTCCTCATCGGTCTTTGGGCAAAAGTCTTTTGAGAGAGTGACTCCATGGCAAGCGGGTAAGGCACCCCGCTTGGAGTCTTCCATACCAAACCTTTTTAGTATGGTGTTGATGTACCTGGTTTGGGACAATCCCAATAACCTTTTGGATCTATCTCTATAAATCCGAATACCCAATATGTACGTGGCATCACCCATGTCTTTCATGGAGAACCTTTGTGATAAGAATGATTTGACCGACTGTAGCATAGGAATATCATTTCCTATCAGAAGAATGTCATCCACGTACAATTCGAGGAATGTGACAGCTCTCCCTACAGCCTTCTTATAAACACAAGGTTCATATGGATTTTTTATGAAATCAAACTCTTTGATAACATCATCAAAACAGATGTTCCAACTCCGTGATGCATGCTTTAATCCATAAATGGATTTAAGCAATCTACATGCTTTCCCGCTGCTCCCACTGTCAATGAAGCCCTCTGTCTAATCCATATAAACACATTCATCTAAATCACCATTTAGAAATGCAGTTTTAACGTCCATTTGCCAGATTTCATAGTCGTAGTGAGCAACAATAGCAAGTAGGATCCGAATGGATTTAAGCATGGCTACGGGAGAAAAGGTTTCATCATAGTCCAGACCTGGTCTTTGACGAAATCCTTTCGCCACAAGTGTTGCCTTATAGGTCTCCATGTGTCCATCTACACCAATCTTTCTTTTAAAGATCCATTTTCACCCTACGGGTTTTACCCCAGGGGGTACAACGTCCAAAGTCCATACTTTGTTGGTGTACATAGACTCCATTTCAGATCTCATGGCATCCAGCCACTTCACAGAGTCTCCACTCGTGATAGCTTGCTGAAAACTAGTAGGATCATCATCCTCTATGATGCAATCTTCTCTATCACCATCAATGAGAAAACCGTAGTATCTCTCCGGTGGGCAAGAAGTCCTACCAGATCTACGGAGTGGTTGAGGTTCATTAATTTCTGTTTCAACAGCCGGTTCAATCAAGTCGTCATTTGTTACTTGTGTTTCTAGAACCTCTTCTAGGTCTACCACGCTGCCACCAGTATCATTTGTAAAAAATTCTTTTTCTAAAAATATGGCATACTGAGAAACAAACACCTTTTGTTCCTCCTTATGGTAGAAAAGATATCCATAAGAATTCTTTGGATATCCCAGAAAAATTACATATGACTGACCGTGTCTCGAGTTTGTCCGGATTCTGCTTTTTGACATAGGCCGGACAACCCCAAATCTTAACTCGTTTAAGAGATGGTCTCTTCCCATGCCATATCTTATATGGTTGGTAGACACGGTTTTGGTTGGAACCCTGTTCAATAGAAATGCTGCAGTCTCCAATGCATGCCCCCAAAATGAGACAGGTAACTCAGCATCACTCATCATGGAACGAACCATATCTAATAGGGTCCGATTCCGACGTTCTGACACACCGTTGTGCTGTGGTGTGTAAGGAAGAGTGAGCTGAGAGTGAATCCCATTCTCTTTTAGAAAGTCTACAAACTCTGTACTGAGATACTCCCTACCTCGATCTGATCGAAGCATTTTGATACTCAAGCCGGTTTGTTTTTCTACTTCAAGTTTGTACTCAGTGAATTTCTCGAAAGCTTCAGACTTATGCTTTAACAAAAGCACATGACCGAATCTTGAGAAATCATCAGTAAAAGTAATGAAGTAAGAAAAACTACATCTAGCCTGTGTAGATATTGGCCCGCATACATCACTATGTATGAGACCTAAGAGCTCAGTAGCTCTTTCTCCGTGTCCGGTAAACGGAGTTTTGGTCATTTTACCCTTGATACAAGACTGGCAAGTCGCATAAGATTTATATTCAAAAGGGTTTAAATATCCATCTTTATGTAGCTTGTTTAGTCTTGTTTCGTTAATATGACCAAGTCTACAGTGCCAAAGAAAAGCTTCATTTATATCTTAAAATTTTCTTTTAGAAGTGTATTGTACACTGAAAACTGTGTGTTGATTTAAGACATATATCCCGTTATTAAGTGTACCATACCCAACCAACATTTGATTCTGGTTAATGTTCATAACATTATTCTGCAATACAAAATTATATCCTTTATTGTCTAAAAAAGAAACGGATATTATATTACAAAGCATACTAGGTACATAATAACATGGGTTCAAAACCAATATACACCCTGACGACAACCCTAGGTGATACACTCCTACTGAAACTGCATGTACGTTGGAACCATTTCCAACCTGGAGATTATGGTCACTTGTCTTCAAAACTTTGCTATTTCTCAGCCCCTGCATGGAATTGCAGATGTGAGAACCCGAACCGGTATCTAATACCGTGGAAGCGGAGTTCATAGAAAAACAGTTTTCTGTCACAAACACACCTGAAGCTGAAGAATCACCATGCTTCTTTTTCTTGAGATCCAGATACTCAGTACAGTTGCGCTTCCAGTGTCCCGTTTTGTGGCAGTGATAACATTCCCCTTTCCCCGATTCTCCAGCCTTGGACTTTTCTTTCCCCTTAGCGTTTTTAACTCCACCTCTAGGTTTGGTGGGTTTCTTCTTCATCTTTTCCTTGGATTTAGCCTTCGGGCGAGAGGAGGAAGATGGCCCAACAGTCAAAGCGGGAGTCTTCACTGACTTCAGCGTTCTCTCTGCACTCCTTAACATATTAAGGAGTTCAGGTAGTGACTTCTCCATGTCGTGCATGTTGAAGTTTACTACAAGCTGAGCAAAAGTGGGGGGGGGGGAGGGAGAGACACTGCAGAATGATATCAGTATATTGTTCGTTGTCCATTTCCCATCCGAGGTCCTCAAGCTCTTCTATAAGGGCTATCATCTTCAGAAAATGGTCACCTACTGGTGTGCCAGGAGCCATCCGCATCTGAAACAGCTTTCTAGATGCTTCGTATCGTAGGACACGAGATTGCTCCTCATACAACTCTTTTGTATGGAGAAAAATGGATTGGACATCCATCTGCTCGTGCTGCTTTTGATGTGTGTTATCCATCGATGCAAGCGCGAGGCATTCAGCGTCCCATATCTTGCGAACTTCCTTGTCCACAACCGAAAATTTAGGACCTAGGACGGCCGGGGCTGGTGTCGTGAGGACATATGATACCTTATCATAAGTCAAGGCAATGTTGATGTTCTCAGCCAGTCTTTATAATTGGTCCCATTCAGTTTATTTTTATCTAGTAGAAGTTTGAGTCATGTCATTGGTATCTGCCATTAAGAGAGAGAAAAGAATACACTCAGCGAAAGCTCTTACAAAGGTCATATTGGTTATTATCTTATCTAATCGATGTCTCCCACTGCTTTTATCAAATTTTCCTTCAAACCTTAAAAGGAAAACTAGCCAGGATTAATTACAGTCTACAACTTTGCTAACCGTTCAGCCAGGCCAGTGTCGGTACTTGAGGGAGGTTCCCCGTGCTTTCGTACGGACCTAATTAATATAAATCCCGTCTTCCCAGAGGCGTAGCCTCGTTAACACCTTTCTAGATACCTAATGGGTTAGCTAATTGTAAAATGTAAAACTCTCCTGGGAGCAACTCTTGCTCACAGTGGGATCGGGATCCAACCATCATATGGAAGGTATGCAATCTCATTGCAAATTTCAACTCTTGAAACTCCCGATATGGTTTTTACCCCTAGCACTCTTGACTTTAACTATGGTCAACAAATCACAAGCACCAATCAAGTTCTATCCGTCATTTCTTGATTAATTAGACCCACCCATATGACCCTTAACTATGGTCAACAAAGTCATATGAATGTCCTAAGTAATCTGCATCATATACAGTGTAGGAAGACATCACTTAGCTACCGTACACTACGCCTTAACTATAGTCAACAAACGTAGCACGAATACTAAGTACTCTACTTCCTAAAATGACGGAGGGTTGTGAATGGTTTTTAAGAAAACCTTTAACGCTTTGAACTTGATATCGTCGTAAAATCAAATGGTTTTCAAAAGGAGTGGCTTAAGCTCCGCAATTTTGAAACTTTGCTTTTTCTCAAAATGCCGAGTGGTTTTCAAATCCGATTGTACAACATCTTTTTAGGTTTATTTTCCTTTACATTAATCTTATTAATGTAGTCCCATCATTTAAGTCCTTAAGCCAAACACAGAAAAGAAACGAAAATACAACGTACGCTTATGCCATCCGCATTCGCCACAATGTTCCGTTATGCACCGTTAGGTTACTTAACTAACGGCATACCTGAACGGGACTAGCGCGGGTGCAAAACATAATCAACGTCTAATATATATCTCATATTTAATATTGCATTCGTCTCAGATATATCAAGCGATCACATCACTGAATATAAGCAGCAGAAACACATATATGAAAATATTGGATATGCTAGGACGTCCGTATTTTGTATTTAGCCAACAATAGAAAATACGGATTCCACGGTCGTGATGAATAGGCAATCCCACACCCCTAGACCCTTACGAGAGCGGCAAGTGACCCTACCAATTCTGGAGTTAGGAAACCCGGTCTCGACGCCTCGAGATGGTCTCCCACTGGACCCCAGAACCCGGTCACTTGTGCTCCCCACCTTGGGTCTATCCTAATGCGGAAAAGTAAATAATATACAACAATGGTGACATCATCCTCAACCCGGAAGTGCCCTAAATAAAAGAATATTACATACAATTGAATTTTACATGAATGAAAAGAAAAACTCTCAACTCACATAAAACCCCTGACCATTCATTCACGACGATCATATACATCATATCACAGCAACACATAACATCACGTGTCATCAACGTAAGTAAGTATGTGTACCCTAATTGTCATTAATGTATAGTAACGAAACCGGCGATACACCACATACTAGGCTTACGGTCGCAGAAGAGAAAGTGAAAAACTACAACAATTGGAATCATATCCGCCCTTAGACACCATAAATCTGGGATATCTCATATCTAAGATTTCATGCCTAACATGTAGGTCTCACATTTAGGTCTCATCCCATGAAAACACTTTTCAAAGAAGTCGGATAATTCAACAAGATTTCCGATTACATCAGAGACCGAAATGGTAGATTTACACGCAACATATAAATGTAGATTCCAATTATTGTATCACAATATACTAGACTATGTTAAATATTTCGATCGAATCAACCAACACCCTCATCACCCGATAAGCTCAACACTTGAGCGAAGTTAAAGTACTCAAAAACGTGCCACAGTACCTATGATCCAGCTGTAGAAGGGTCAAACCAATGCCTCACCTATGACACCGCGGAACTACTGCAAACCCTAGGGTTCAAGTCGTGGTTCCGAAGGCATAGAATCGAGTTAAGGTTTTTGTTCTTTTAGAGGGTCCATAGAGTTACTTGCACGGCTATTGAATATAATTAACTTAAGAAAATTCCAACTATTGAAAATTTCAGCGGGGTTCTTGACGGAGTGTTTGAAGTTCGACCGAACTATTAAACATTGTCTAGGTTACCATTACAATGCTAAAAAATACGACTACGAAATAATCCGCAATTAGCCCATAACACAATTATCATCACATGAAAATCTGGACTAAACAAACAATACCAGAAACCCCACATCCTGCACATCAGAACACATGAGAAATACAGGGAGATTTAGAGTCCACAGGGCCGGCGTCGCCGGAAATTGATGCCCTGGGCTCGGGAAAAATCCGAGCACCCCCCCCCCGTATTTCACATGTTCTCTTATAGTATCCCATACTACACTCTGCAGTTGCTAAAATAATTCTTAAACGATTTTTCAAAAAATTTCCAGAGAGCATTTTCTAGGGTTTCTAAAACCGTAATTTGCGGAGTTTTTCGGTTTCGTATTATCTTAACACCGTCTAGGTTTCTAGTTTGGCTCTGATACCACTGTAGGGATTCTTTAGCACCACTACTAGGTTTTGGTAGCATTACACATGCCATATTTTAAAAATTAGAGGGTGCTAAACAATCTAACCTAGGAATCGAATTAGAAAAAAACTAGGGTAACAATAAGTTGTATCACATACAACATATAATAAAGCACTAAGTTGAGATATTATGTCACGACCCGAAATTAGCTCGTGATCGGCACTTAAATCACCCAACGTCTAAAGGCGTAACGTAATTCAAGTAAACCGAAACCCAGAAATCTAAACCCTTTTAAGAAAATAAAAGAGGTGTAGTTTTGAAATACGGTATAATGAAATCAAGTTTTCTTAAATGCATAGAAAGGAACGTGAAGAATACAAGTGAAGTTTACTAATTGAAAACATGTTTCTCCTTTTAAAAATTTGGGCAGCACCTCCTTTGTATTTTTTGATCCAAAACCATAATACATAATAATATAAAGGCATCCCCAAGCGGGAGCTAGCTCTTCCTCAATCGGCGGATCCACAACCACGCAAAGCATAAATATAAGTATACGACGCCCAACGGCGAAGTTCACCACAATAGATAAAGAAATAAGCAAGACATCAAAACCACAAGTAGCAGAAACCCCTCACTCTTGTAGGGTTCCTAGGCACACACTAGAGGTCTCACAAGGCATCAACCATGCCAATTTCAAATTTTAACGGTGCCGAGAAACCCTAATACGGATCGTTGGCTAGATGTCTAGGCGAAAAAGCAACTAGTAAACTACTTTACTAAGAGAATACGGAAATACAACCTTTGTAGATCCGGTCCTCCACCTCCACGGCTCCGTGATGAAGTCCTCTCCGCTGTCCAAATCAAATCCTGGGCTCTAGCGTCGGCTTCATCGGAGAAAGAGCGGGCTAGGTCATCGACGACGTGCCGAAGATGATCTACGTCGAGGCATCGCTAGATCAAGCTCCAACTTCACCAAGTCTAAAAAACTTGTGAAGGAAACACACTCTACTACTTGGCAAGAGGTAGAGGATGAAGAAATAGGAAGTGGGTAGACTTTAGAATTGGATTTCTCACTCTTTTTCATCAATCACCATTGATGAAGTAAGCTTTCTTCTTTGAAGAAGATGAAAAAGAAGAAGATAATTGTTATGATAAGTTATTAGAATAGAATAGAAAATCAATCCTTATCATAATTCTAACTATGGTTATGTGTAGAGAATTGACCAAGGTTAAAGCAATGGTTAGGGTTAAGGATGAGATAAGAATGGTGGACTAGGTCAAAGCATAATGAAGCTTCAACTAAACAACAAATAAAGCCACCATTCTTTTCTCTTTTCCATTTATTTTCCAATATATATAAACAAATAAATAAATGAATATGTAAATAATGGAAAATAAAAGCCTAATTATATGTTTAACCATGGTTTAATTCTTTACACTTAACCAAGTAAACATGTATCATCAAACATGATACAATCATGTGTACAAAAGTATATCACATATACAATGTGCACAAACCGAGTGAGAAAATCCATTTAAAGTGAACCAATACTAGTTAACGCAAAGTAATATATCAAATATATAATTATGCATTAAATAATTAAATCAACACTTGATTTAACGATCCGGTCATATCGCATATAACCGATTAGTATCCAATGTATCGGCTTATCGAATCAACCCTCGATTCGATAACTAGGTTATATCGCATATAACCATTCGACACATTCTTCGCGAGAATGAAATACGGTATCACATACACGCATTATTCTCGGTCCCTTACATATCTCATATGCGCTCCTATTTCGTTTCGCTTGAGCCAGGAAACCTCTGTGTAGGACTCTAAAGACTCGTCAATACGCCGGCAGCAGGTGATGATTATATCAAACACCCACAAGCCACAAGCGGTCTGCTAAACGTAACGGCCACCCGGGTATTGAGCGATCAGAAGATCGACGAGCAAGCCCGCTCACACTCCAGTGAATACAACCAGTAACACTACCGTACAGTCCGGTCTGATCGTCTGATATGTCGCATATCTCGCCTAGGGGTGGTAAACGTCAGACCCCAATAGCTCGATAAGTCGTGTCGATATGAGGTCTATAACAATTCGAGAAACTACTGGTAACACTTACCAGTAAATCTCAGCAACCCTGGCCAGGGATTTCCTGTTATAGCCAATCGAACACAGCGCAACATCAACCCCATATACCGGGAGAGACGAATCCCCTCCTATCGCTCATTGCCTCCATGTGACTCGGGACTGTACCCAAAAACCACCGTTTTGCACACCCTCTTGGACGTGGTAAGATGGAAATCAAAGCACAGTGGGAACCACACAAGACTCTATGACGATCTCGGGTCAACAGACTACTCTGTACCAGTGTCACCAGAGAACTGCCATCTGACGTAAGGTATAATACCATCTGGGAGTTCTCGGCGAGTCCGTCCAGTGTACCCAGTCTCTACTGAGCACCCGTATATCATCTCTGATGTCAAACACCAATGGATATGGGATCATCCATCGCCCATCTATATGGGTCGAGAAGGTATACGCTAGTCTACTCTGGTATATCGATGCCCCATCTCGATATACCCACGACTAGGGACAGTGAAGGATGTACTTATGGACTACCATGTCCCCACTAGTATGATCCGCATCATAGTCCAGGTAGTCAAGTACACATCCTAAGGGCTTTACCAACATGTAACAGAGAGACAATCAGTATACACGTTAAGGTAAAGAGCAACCAGATAGCATACTATCATGTCGAGCAAGAAAGTCCTCCCTATATATGTCCCAGCATCCACTACAATATACATCCTATGTATAGTAATGGCCTCTAGGGCATACATATAACTAACAATCTCCCACTTGCACTAGGACCATCTGATAGCAGTGGTTGCAGTATCTCATACTCAACCATGCCATAAAAGTCTCTCTCTAGGAACAGGCTTTTGTGAGTGGATCCGCTGTGTTATCCTCTAAGTCTACTCTCCTAACCTCGATCTCTCTGGAGATCAACCATCTCCATGATCAAGTGACACTGCCTTAGAATATGTCTGGATCACTGATGGGACCGGCGTTCCTTGGCATAAGCCACAACTCCATTGTCTCACAATGGTTGGAACGTAGTTCATTTCATGAACCAATATATACCCAAACAGCCTCTTTGGTAGCATCTTAAATAGCGATGTATCCTGCCTTTATCGTCTAGTATGTCACGGTATCTAGCTTGGAACTCTTCCAACATACCGTCCCCCTGTTTAGGGTAAAGACAATGCCTGTGACTGACATTCAGTCGTCCTTATCACCCTGGAACCCTTCCAGTGATTCTCCCCAGGATCGGTCGATACCATCTCACTACAACTAGTGAGAATCCTAACATCCAATTAGATCTATCTCATAGATCCAAAATCCAGGATTTAGTAGGTATCACTTTGATCCTATATGGAGAATCTTTGTGATAATCAGAGATTGATCGAGCGTAGCATAAGAAACTCTTTCCCTATCAAGAGTATGTCATCCACGTACTCTACGAGAATCGCCACCATACTCCCTACTACCTTTTTGTTTATACAAGGTTCATCTACCATTTTGATGATGTCAAACTCTTTGACTTATCCATCAATACAGATGTTCCGACTCCGCGATGCCTGCTTTATCCTATAAAACATCTTGTACACGTTTCCGCTGCTCCCACTGTTTATGAAGCCCTCTGGCTGTGTACTTATAGACGTCCTCTTCTAAAACATCATTTAGAAAAGCAGTCATGACACCCAACCGCCAGATATCGTAGTCATGGTATGTAGCCGTGGAAAGTAGGATCTGGATGGACTTAAGCATAGCTACTTGAAAAATTTTCATCATTATCCACGCCTGGTCGATGACGAAAAGCTTTAACAAGTCTAGCTTTGAAAGTCTCAACTTTTCCATCTACACCAAGTAATCTTCTCAAGATATACTTGCTCCTGATGGGGATTTAACCCTTCAGATATAGCAACCAAAGTCCTTACTTTGCTGGTATACATGGATTCCATCTCAGTTCACTAAGCATCCAGCCATTCTTCCAGAGTCCCACTCCTGATGGCCAGCTCGAAACTAGTTGGGTCATCATCTCATGATGCAATCCTCGCTCCCACTGTCATAGAGAAACCGAAGTAGCTCTCAGGTGGGTGAGGAACCCTACTAGATCGGCGGAGAGGCTGAGGTTCGTTGGTAACTATTGAATCCTTTGGTTCTTTCAAATCATCAGCTGCAGTTTGTATAGCTGGAACATTTCCAGTTCTACATAACAGATCTTGCCTCGAGCTTGTCCGGATTTTGCTTTTAGACATAGACCGGAAAACCCCAAATCTTAACTAGCTTAAGACATGGGCTCTTCCCTTTCCATATCGCATATGAAGTGGTAGGTAACTGATTTGATTCGAACCTATTCAATAGGTATGCAACTTCATAAGTGCATAACTCCCAAAAGGAAAAAGGTAACTCAGTAGTACTCATCATAGAGCACACCATATCAAATAGGGTGTATCTGCTCCGCCCCGACATACCATCATGCTATGGTGTATACAGAGGAGTAATGCTGAGAGAGAATCTCATTCTCCTTTTAGAATAGTCCAGGATTTCCGTGCTCAAGTATTCTCCTCCTTGATCTTATCAAAGGACATAATACTTATACCCGCATTGGTTCTCTACTTCTAACTTATATTCTGTGAATATCTCAAAAGGTTCGGACTTGTGTTTCAACAGGAACATAGGTCTGAATCTCGAGAGATCATCAGAGAATGCAATGAAGTATAAAGAACCAGTCTTGGCATGTGTAGACAGGGGACCTTACATACATCAACATGTATCATCCCAAGAGTTCACTAACTCTTTCTCTGTTTCCAGTAAACGGAGCTATGGTCATCTTATCTTTGTGACATGACTGGCGAGTTTCACAAGATGTAAATTCAAACTGATTTAAATATGCATCTATATGTAACTCTAGCTAGTCGGGTCACATTGATCTGACCTAGTCTACAATGCCTCAAGAAGAATTCGTTCAGTTCTGAACTCTTCCTCTTGTGTGTGTTCTGTATACTAAGAACTGTAGTTTGATTTAGAACAGCAATGCTTTTAGATAACGTGCCTGAACCGATCAACTTTTGATATAGGAAATGTTCAAAACATTATCCAACAATACAAAATTTTATCATTTCTTTACTAATAAGGAGATAGATACGATTTTGTATATCAGGTTCGGTATCTAATAACATTCGTTCAGAATCAATGTATTTGTAATACAGGGTGACAGTGACCAACAGACTTGGCTGCAACATTTGCCCCGTTTTCTGCCTCATGAAACTTATCACCCGTTCTCAGTTCTCTACCTATCTGTAGCCCTATGTAACAGATTACATATCTGGGATCCTGATCTGGTATCACATACCCAGGACGTAAAGGATACTGAGAAACAGTTCTCTGTAATGAACACACCCGAAGATGATGCATCAACATGCACTCTCTTCGTTTCGGCGGCACGGGAAATCTGGTATTCCCCAATTTCCTGCTCTGTCTTATAACAATTATAAGTTGGAGCGGGACCAACGTTCCCCAGCTCAGTATAACAAGCGGGTTCGGTCAATTATCCGTATTATTATCTTAATTAAGGCGTGATATGGTCGCTACCTGGAGAGAGAGAGAAGAAAACACTCAGCGTGCGCTCTTGCAAGAATAGATTGGTTTTTATTTTATCTAATCAGGATGGCTCCCACTGCTTTTTATCAAATCTTCCTTCAAACCCTAAAAGGAAAAACTAGCCGGGATTAATTACACACTACAAGTTCGCCAATCTTTCAGCCAGGCCAGTGTCGGTACTTTGAGGGAGGTCCCCCGTGCTTTCGCACGAACCTAATTAATGTAAACCACGTTTTCCCAGAGGCTTAACCCCGTTGACACCTTTCTAGACACCTACTTGATCGGCTAATTGTAATGTATAAAACTCTCCCAGGAGTAACTCTTACTCGCAGCGGGTATCGGGATCCAACTATCTCATAGAAGGTATGCAATCTCATTGCAAATTTCAACACTTGAAATTCCTGATAATATTTTGCCCCTAACCTCCTATGACCTTGACAAAGGCCAATAAACCATAGGATGCTAGTCAAGTTCAACCCGTCATTTCCTGATTGAATTAAACCCACCCGCACGGCCCTTGACAAAGGCCAACAAGGTCGCACGACTACCCTAACTCAATCTGCATCATATGCATAAGCAGATAAGCACCAGTTAGCTACCGCACACTGTGCCTTGAAAAAGGCCAACAAACGCAGCACGAATACTAACTACTACTTATCTGAAATGACGGAGGGCTACGACAGGTTTTTATGAAAACCTTTTGCGTAATTAACTTGATATCGTTGTAGAATCAAATTATTTTAAAATGGAGTGCTTTTGAGGCTTTTCTAGTTTTGCTAAAGGAGTCACTCCCGGTGAAGGGATCGTCGGTCCTTTCCTCGTCGAATGAGGTGCGGGATATATCATATATATCACTGTGCAAAGCAAAAACTCTTAAAAGCAATCAAAAGCAAACCGAGTGTGTAGCATCTGCCAGTTATTGCTAAAGGAGTCACTCCGGGTGAAGGGATCTCGGTCCTTTCCTCATCGAGTAAGGTGCAGGATATATCACATATACCGCTGTGCAAAGCAAGAACTGTAGCTACCTGTTTTAATTTTGAAATTCGATTCTACAACATCTTAGGTTTCTTTTATTTCATTAATCATATTAATGAAGTCCCATCATTTTAAGTACCTAATCATCACAGATAAATACGACGTACACTTATGCCATCCGCATTCGCCTCGATGTCCCCTCGTGCACCGTTAGGTTAGGTAACTAACGGCAGAGCGGGGCAGGGCTAGCGCGGGTGTAAAACATAAGTAACGCCTATATAATATATCATATATACTATATATTGTATCTATCACAGAACATCACATGATCACATCACAGATATCGCAGCAGAAGAAACATATGAAATATTGGATATACTAGGACGTCCGTGTTTTCAATACGAGCCAGTATAAAACACGGATTCCACGGTCGTGATGAATAGCCAAAACCACACCCCTAGACCCTTACGAGAGCGGCAAGCAACCCTACTAATTATAGAGTTAGGAGACCCGGACTCGACTCCTCGAGTTGGTCTCCCACTAGACTCCAGAACCCGGTTACTTGTGCTCCCCTCCTTGGGTCTATCCTAGTGCGGAAAAGTAAATAATATACAAAAGGTGACAACTTCCGCAACCTGGAAGTGCCCCAATAAAAGAATATTACATACAAGTTTTTACATGAATGAAAATGAAAAACACCCATCTCACATAAAAACCCCCGGCTATTCAAACACGACGATCCAATATAACATATCCAGCAACACATAACATCACATGTCATCAACGTAAGTAAATATGCGCATCCCAATTGTCGTTAACATATAGCAACGAAACCGGCGATATCACATATTACACTTACGGTCACAGAAAAGAAAGTGTAAAACTACAACAGTTGGAATCCGCAACCTGCATAGATATCGCATGCCTAATCAAATGAATTCCTTAGACATCACATGCCTAACAATTATAAACCCCGCATTTTAGTCTCAAAATCGAAAACAATTTTCAATATCAAGTCGGGCAATTCAACAAGATTCCCGACATACTGATCGAATGCTCGTCGCAAACTTCAGTAGACGGCCGCACCCCCGATACCGTCGACGAAGTGCACCAAGGCGGAACACCGCTGCCGCGAGCACCCAAACGGATGCTTTCGGCGACGGGGTTCTCTTACAGTCACTTGGTCGGGGCTATGGAGTGAGGCTGTCTATTAAGTTTACCCGGTGAGTATCCGCGTACGCTACGTGATTGCGACGGACTTTTGATCGCATCAAAATTCCGTGGCAACCGATCAAGTGAGACTAAGGTGCTATGTTTATAACATTCATTCAGTTATCTCATAACTCATTATGAATTCCAATTATTGTATCACATTCCCGATAAATAGAAAATGTTAAACTTTCCGATCGAACGATCGAACACCCAAGTTTTCCCTATACAGATCAACACATGAAACAAGTCTAACAACATTCAGTTCGTGCCTCAGTACCAACAGTCCAGCCGTAGAAGGGTCAAGCCAACGCCTTACATGTGGCACGCCGTACTGCCCCAAACCCGAAGGTTCAAAAGGCAGTTCAAGACGGTCACATAATCGAGTTAAGGTTTGTTGTCTTCTAGAGGGTCCATCGCGTTACTTGCACTACTTAGAACGTCGTTAAACTACGGAAAAATCCAACACTTGGAAATTTCCCGACATGGGAAAAATTGGGTATTTATATCCGGTCGAACTTTTTAACATGTTCTAAAATTTATCCGGAAAGCCACATAGACAAAATTTGATAATCCGATCGAACATTCGAATCCCCAAAACAACTCAGAAAATTCAACTCTTGAAAAAAAAAAAAAATTCCCAGGAAAACCAGCACTACATATTATGAATTACTGTGCAAAACTGGATGCCACAAAAGACAAAACGGCCGCGGATCCGCCGCACGAGCCATGCTCGTGCCGCAGAACCGCGGCGCATTGATGGAATTAGGAATTTTACAGTATCCCTTAGAATTTCCTGCTGATTTTTCTGCATATTTTTAATGTTGGAAAATCCCAGATTTTAGAAAAAGGACAGAGAGCCATTTTGGGTTCTAATTTTCGGTTCGATCGGACTTCAAATTGCGTCTAGACTTCGCCTAAGGCTCTAGCTAGGCTTTGATACCACTGTAGGGTTCCTAGGCACACACTAGAGGTCTCACAAGGCATCAACCATGCCAATTTCAAATTTTAACGGTGCCGAGAAACTCTAATACGGATCGTTGGCTAGATGTCTAGGCGAAAAAGCAACTAGTAAACTACTTTACTAAGAGAATACGGAAATACAACCTTTGTAGATCCGGTCCTCCACCTCCACGGCTCCGTGATGAAGTCCTCTCCGCTGTCCAAATCAAATCCCGGGCTCTAGCGTCGGCTTCATCGGAGAAAGAGCGGGCTAGGTCATCGACGACGTGCCGAAGATGATCTACGTCGAGGCATCGCTAGATCAAGCTCCAACTTCACCAAGTCTAAAAAACTTGTGAAGGAAACACACTCTACTACTTGGCAAGAGGTAGAGGATGAAGAAATAGGAAGTGGGTAGACTTTAGAATTGGATTTCTCACTCTTTTTCATCGATCACCATTGATGAAGTAAGCTTTCTTCTTTGAAGAAGATGAAGAAGAAGAAGATAATTGTTATGATAAGTTATTAGAATAGAATAGAAAATCAATCCTTATCATAATTCTAACTATGGTTATGTATAGAGAATTGACCAAGGTTAAAGCAATGGTTAGGGTTAAGGATGAGATAAGAATGGTGGACTAGGTCAAAGCATCATGAAGCTTCAACTAAACAACAAATAAAGCCACCATTCTTTTCTCTTTTCCATTTATTTTCCAATATATATAAACAAATAAATAAATGAATATGTAAATAATGGAAAATAAAAGCCTAATTATATGTTTAACCATGGTTTAATTCTTTACACTTAACCAAGTAAACATGTATCATCAAACATGATACAATCATGTGTACAAAAGTATATCACATATACAATGTGCACAAACCGAGTGAGAAAATCCATTTAAAGTGAACCAATACTAGTTAACGCAAAGTAATATATCAAATATATAATTATGCATTAAATAATTAAATCAACACTTGATTTAACGATCCGGTCATATCGCATATAACCGACTAGTATCCAATGTATCTGGCTTATCGAATCAACCCTCGATTCGATAACTAGGTTATATCGCATATAACCATTCGACACATTCTTCGCGAGAATGAAATACGGTATCACATACACGCATTATTCTCGGTCCCGCACATATCTCATATGCGCTCCTATTTCGTTTCGCTTGAGCCAGGAAACCTCTGTGTAGGACTCTAAAGACTCGTCAATACGCCGGCAGCAGGTGATGATCATATCAAACACCTACAAGCCGCAAGCGGTCTGCTAAACGTAACGGCCACCCGGGTATTGAGCGATCAGAAGATCGATGAGCAAGCCCGCTCACACTCCAGTAAATCCAACCAGTAACACTACCGTACAGTCCGGTCTGATCGTCTGATATGTCGCATATCTCGCCTAGGGGTGGTAAACGTCAGACCCCAATAGCTCGATAAGTCGTGTCGATATGAGGTCTATAACAATTCGAGAAACTACTGGTAACACTTACCAGTAAATCTCAGCAACCCTGGCCAGGGATTTCCTGTTATAGCCAATCGAACACAGCGCAACATCAACCCCCTATACCGGGAGAGACGAATCCCCTCCTATCGCTCATTGCCTCCATGTGACTCGGGACTGTACCCAAAAACCACCGTTTTGCACGCCCTCTTGGACGTGGTAAGATGGAAATCAAAGCACAGTGGGAACCACACAAGACTCTATGACGATCTCGGGTCAACAGACTACTCTGTACCAGTGTCACCAGAGAACTGCCATCTGACGTAAGGTATAATACCATCTGGGAGTTCTCGGCGAGTCCGTCCAGTGTACCCAGTCTCCACTGAGCACCCGTATATCATCTCTGATGTCAAACACCAATGGATATGGGATCATCCATCGCCCATCTATATGGGTCGAGAAGGTATACGCTAGTCTACTCTGGTATATCGATGCCCCGTCTCGATATACCCACGACTAGGGACTGTGAAGGATGTACTTATGGACTACCATGTCCCCACTAGTATGATCCGCATCATAGTCTAGGTAGTCAAGTACACATCCTAAGGGCTTTACCAACATGTAACAGAGAGACAATCAGTATACACGTTAAGGTAAAGAGCAACCAGATAGCATACTATCATGTCGAGCAAGAAATTCCTCCCTATATATGTCCCAGCATCCACTACAATATACATCCTATGTATAGTAATGGCCTCTAGGGCATACATATAACTAACAACTCTAAGTCTCGCAACCACAAGTCTCACTAAGTCTCATTACTTATACAATTACAAGTTTTGATTGATGGAGTTGATTAGATACAATATGAAATATAAATACAAGAGTGGGTACGATACAAATGTCCTACCTACCAAAGCAATCACCCGAAAGCAACTGTGTACCAGCGATGCCGCTACTGATCCATGCGGTCAACCTGCAAGAACTGTGGCACAAAGAGGGTGCGTTGCTGACTCGTGAGTAGAAAAACATCGACAAGTAGAAATTGAATAAACAACGACTCCTGGGTCAACTATATCATAAAGATGATACTATGATATCTAGGGTGGTCGTATCTGTATATGTGCCAACACTATACTCAAGCCAATGTGCCAGTGGATATCATCCAACAATTTAATAAATGCCTGTATGCATGTGGATCACGTCCATGTGTCAACCGATGACACAACAACATCATGCATGTAAATATCATAAAAGTATGCATGAAAATATGAGGATATAAATCAACGTGTGTCTCTCGCGACACATCAAAATCATGGAACCTGAGTGTCCAGCATCGACACTCGAAACATCATGAAACCCGTGTCCAGCATCGACATGTAAATCCTCATATCTCTCAGGCGCTGCATCCTCAGATCGGCCCTCAGGCGCCGCACACCCTGGTCGGCCCTCATATACATCTCACTACTCCGGTCGGTATCCTCCGAATGACCTCCGAGTCCAAATACTATCACCGGTAGGTAGTGCGCCCCTCCCAGGCTCACCGTCTAACAATACGAGTCTTCTTGCTTCGGGGTACCTCACCGGGTCTACTATGTACCCACAGACGGTGCCTACCGCTCCTTGAATCGGATTTCACATTCCACTCTCAGAACCAAGAAAACACATGGAGGACGCACCGAAATATCATATCAAGAGAAACCGGGTTTTTAAAACAGTACATACTTTCTTTTGAAATCACCACGGTTCTCAAATCCAGAAATCTCATGAAAACAACATATCTCAATGCATATAATCATAAAAGCATGATGTATGCGACATATAATAGAAATGTAAGCATATCCATATATCATGCACATGGACTAGTAATATGCACATATTGAGGGAAAACCGGTCTTTTAAATGAATCCAGTTTTAAAATATATCCTGCGGTTCCCAAGTTCTACAAAGTCCAATGCAACATCGTATAAAGGTGCATATGCAATAATAGCAAGTAAATTATGAAAGGAGTCATATCATGATGCAGCAATCCTACTGTGTAGTTACATGGCAATTATCGATGATGAAGTGTGTGAGTCGGCAAATCTGTGTAAGTGTAACATACGCATCATCGATAAATGTGTAGGTGTACTAGCACAGGTATATGTCATGCAATGAGAATAACATGAATGCAACATAAAGTAATCGTATACGAATGCTAACAGGTATACGTATCTAACATGACCGAGTCGGTGAATCTATCAATTGGCATCCAGCCTCACGACATCACGTATGGTATAATGCATCGTACGGCATCCTCTAGTCAAGGGTAAAGATCAATCATCAAGTCAAACTCATCACGTACGGAAAATCATCGTACGACGGCATTAAACCATTAGGGATCCTATCAACCTACATGACAATGAGGGTACGGACCTACGTCTCGTACGGTATATCATTCACGATTTACAATATATATAAATATATTTATATACCTATGTCCCAGGTCGCATCCACAACAATCTTATATCAGGGGACCGGCAAGGTATCAATCATCTCAATCGACTCGCATCTGTATACCAATATATCATCCAATCATCATATCACGTCTTATATTCTTTTCATCGCATTTATATCCCACATCAAGTCAATTTTACATATACTATAAGCATACGTCTCTAATCTAACATACACACCCGAACCATACAATCAGTTTTTAAAGGATGCGAATCGTAGTTTTGAAAGTAGGGGCTACGGTGTTTTTAAGGAAAAGATATCATTTGAAAATCCGTAACGTCCCTCAAGGTATCTGTTTAAAAGATGCATACGATTCTTCAGTTTGGAAATAGGTATTGTTCGGATGACACATTTACGTCGGTTATCTAGTCTTATAGTATCCAATACAGCACTATCATCGAACATCATCCTCGAATCTTGTCATCACGTATTAATCGTATTATATCACTGCTAACTATCCTTTCGTTTCTAATATGGTTTCTATAACTATCTTTTAACTCTATTCATAGTTTTCTATTAAAGGTTCCCTTAACCATATTCTATATATAAATCAGTTTCCATCAAAGTTTGCGGGGGTGCTATACGCCATCCACCCGAATTCCCCCGTAGATATAGATCTACTCACCTTGATCCTTGCTTTCCAAAGTCGATGACGCCATGCTCCGTCGCCTCGGAATCCACGCGAAGGTACCTATAATATCAACACAATCGCAATCGCTATTAAAATCGAATCCGGAAAACCGATACGGCACACGGATTGCCTATAGGTTAGAACCTATAGCCTACGCGTGCAAAAACAATCAAACAACCCTTGTTGTTGACGTACAAACACCTAACAACCAAATACAATACCAAATATCAAACCCAAGCATTCCAAAATACGGAAAACATAACCAAAAATCACACCAAAGTGCTCCTAGATTTTGACTCAGGTCAAATCAAGCTAAAAAACAATACTGGGATGTTGTATAGGAGGCATATAAGCCGCAGAACCAACCTAGGACCCTAAATCCACCATGTGGCCGGCCACTATGGCCAAAAATCCAGCCTCTTCAGCCTTAGGTGCTCTGTTCTGGTTCGTCTGGTCAGGGCGGTCTCCTATTGGTCCAATTTGGCCTCTAGAGTTGTTTGGTTTTCTCAGAAATTCCCCGTGTTGCTCTAGATTCACTGTAGGCACACCAAAAGCAACAAAACCAACATGGACACAATTCTAAGTTTGTATTCTCTATTCTAGGTCCACCAATTGATCTCTAGGGTCGTGCACACCCTCACTACAGCTCACAACCCCACAAGTCACCAAACCCTCTCTTGAATTTTCCAATTTCACAAACCCACACCTTAAACCCATTCTAAACTAACTAGAATGTTAGGAAAACATAAACTAAACTAAATGGAACGGATTATACCTCATGGATGAAACTCTAGAGAACCCTAGCTTCCCAATATTATCAAAATCCCACTTTGCTTGGTCCATTGTATAGAGGATGAGGAGGTGATCATTTTTGTGAAAAGGGTATAGGGTTTTGGCAAGCTTTTTGAGATGGATTTTAGGGTTGAAGGTGGAGGGAGATGAGGGTGAGGAAGATGAAGGAGAAAAAATGGGGGAAATAATGGCGGCGTCCCTCTCTTATTCTCTCTCTTATTCTACTCTTACCCTCACTCTCTCTCTCTCTTATTCTCATCTCCCAATCATTTCTTACTTCAACCTTTTCCCTTTTCTTTTCTTTTCTCACCAAACAAAACCAACCATAACTAAAACAACACAAATGAACATGTAACCAAATGAAACATGTCATGGTGCACTAACCATGAAAACTGTAGAAATACGGATTTGGCTTAATCGCGATTAGCAGTGCACTAATCGGGTTTTTATTTAAACTTCATATAATTGATTTTAAAAATGCCAAATTCTTTAAATATATTATTAAATGCATAAATCATTTTAATTTCCATTTATTTCACAATTATTGGTATATATTTATACCCTTTTTCGAAAACCCCAATTTCGCAAATCGGGCAGTTTTCGGGAAAAATATTATTTTAATATTAAATTCCAAAAATAATATTTTATATTTTCTGAAATATTACAGATTACAACCTTTGTAGCACTGTTTTGTTGACTCCTTGGATCGTTGAGAAGTTGGAACGGCTTGCTAGTATACTTCCTTGTCCACGATGATCCACCCGAAGTCACGTTGCCCAAAGCTCCTTACTTTACTTGGTCTTTTGAACAAAGTGTAGCAAACACCCTACACAAATAGGCTAGATAGATGTAGAATGAAGAAGTGGTTTATATTCTCTAATCAAAACCCTTTCTTTTTGTTAACCTCACTCAAAAGAAATATCAAGAGAGCATGAGGAAGAAGAAGGAAATGGCAAAAGCTTTTTGTCACAAGATAATGATCAAACTTTTTAGAAAAATGAGAAAAGAAAGTATATATATTTTCTTTCTCTCATTAGTAACCATGGTACAATAATATCTAGATATTTATCATTTGGGTTAAAGTCCAAAAGAAAATAAACCCATGGGTTAAAGCTAGGTTAAAGATAAGAAGAGTGTAGAAAAACCCATTAATGATTTAATTTCCTTTTTCCTTTTCTTTAATCCAAATGCTAAAATATATACATATTATTGAACCATGTAAGTCTTATATTGCCATCTCCTTTGTATCAACAACCATGATACAATGTATGTATGTATGTGTCTATGCACATCAATATGTGCATACATGAATGCATACACCATTAAAGAAAAAGGGTTTAAATAAAGAATAATTCTAAAAGTCAAATATTAAATCAACACTTGATTTAATAAACCGGTCATATCACATACGACCCGACCAATAGAAAAATGCCCGATTAAAATACAGTATCTCATACTCGCATTTAATCGGGTCCTCGCGCATATCTCATATGCACACCACCTCATTTCACCTGAGCTAGGAAACTCCTGTATGGGACTCTAATACCCGTCAATACGCCAGCATTTGGTGATGATCACATCAAACACCCACAAGCCGCAAGAGGTCAGCTAAACGTAACGGCCACCTGGGTATTGAGTGTGATCAGAAGAAAAACCAGCAAAGCTATCAAAAACTCCTGTCGAGCCAACCGGCAATACTTACCGTACAGTCCGGTCTCTTCGTCAGATATGTTGCATATCGAGTCTAGAGATGGAAACGTTGACTCCAATAACTCAATAAGTCGTTCCGATGAATGGTCTATAACAGATCGAGAAACTATTGATAACACTTATCAGTAAATCTTAACAGCCTTGGCCAGGGACTTACTGATATAGCCAATCGAACACAGCACATCATCAACCCCCAATACCGGGAGAGACGAAACCCTTCCTATCGCTCATTGTCTTCATGTGTCTCGGGACTGTACCCAAAAGCCACCTGTTTGCACGACTCAGTAGAGCCGTGGTAGGGTGGAAATCAAAGCACAGTGGGAGAACACATGAGACTCTATGATGATCTCGGGTCTACAGACTAACCTGTACTAGTGTCACCTGAGAACTGCTATCCGACAATAGATATAATACCATATAGGAGTTCTCGGCGAGTCCGTCCAGTTTACCCAGTCTCCACTGAGCACCCGTATACTATCTAGATGTCAAACATCAATGGATGTGGGAACATCCATCGCCCATCATATGGGTCTAGTATCATATACGCTAGTCTACTCTGGAATATCGATGCCCCGTCTCGATATACCCACGACTAGGGACATTTCAGGATATACTTATAAACTACAAATGTCCCACTAGTATGATCTACATCATAATCACAGTAGTCAAGCAAATATCCTCAGGGCCTTATCAACATGTGCAAATGAATAAAAGCATGATCAAGTGAACATGTCAAATAAAGAGTAACCAGATAGCATACTATCATATCGAGCAAGAATATACACTGAATATATATACATGTATAAATACATCCACTATCATATAATGGCCTCTAGGGCATACATATATCCAACGAAACTCTTGGAAAATTTCCAGCAAGTGAGAAAAATTGGGTATTTGATATTTGTTCGAACTTTTTAACCTCGTCAAGATAACCCAAAACGATATTAGAATTACGACTGTGAAACACTCTGAATTGCCTTTATAGAAATATAACATCACATGTAATATCAGTAAAAACAAGAAAAACCTGAAACACCAAAACCCAGAGACTGGAACACCACACGAAAACGAAGCCAGAACAAGCCTAAAAAACCGGTAGGGTCGGTCCTGTAGCAACATGTGGCCGGTCCAAATCCAGCGAAAAGAGCTCGTTTTCGTCTGGTGTTCATGTTACATCTCATGCAACATACTGCAACTGCTTAAAAAAATTTTAGGCACCTTAAAAATTTCGACAGAAACTTGGTTTTTGTTTTGAGCGTTTCGAAGTTTTTTCGGTTTCATAATTCTACAAACATCGTTTAATTCTCTAGCCAGGCTCTAATACCACTGAAGGGTTCCCTAGGGTCGCCGCTGGGTTTCGGGAGGCATCGACCATGCCGTTTTTAAAAAATTAGCGAGCTAAAGAACCCTAACCTAGAATATTAACTAGACAATTAGACAAAACGAAAATGTAAACATCTTTACATCTAAGTGAACAAGGAATACTATTGGATGTATATGCCCTAGAGGCCAGTATTGTATATGTATACATATGGATACTAGGGATATGTACGTACAGAACAATCTTGCTCAGTTTTATAGTATATTATTTGACCTGTCTTTATCGGGATATGTGTATTTATTTGTATTGTTGTTATATCCGGTTTGCACATATTGATAAAGACTAGATACGGTAGTATACTATTGTAGTTTGTCTTTATCTTAACATGGCATATGTCATACTCGTTATTACATATTGCGGTTACATGTTGATAAAGCCCCTAGGATCTTGCTTGACTACCTGCGTTGTGATGGCGATCATACTTGTGAGAGCAGAGTATTCCATAAGCACATCCTTAAATGGTCCCTAGTCGCATGAGTATCGAGACTGGGCACTGATACTCCAGAGTAGACTGGTGTGTACGTTTCTAGCCCCGTCGGGGATGGTTGGTCCCGCAGCCATTGGTCTGATGCACCTACGATCGTATACAGGTGCTCACTTGGTGTGAGTACACTGGACGGACTCGCCGAGAACCTCCATGTGGTACTATACCTATCGTCATATGGAAGTTCTCAGATGACATGTGTACAGGTTAGTCTTTGGACCCGAGATCGGCATTTGTCTCGTGTAAGTTCCCACTGAACTTTGATCACTACCCTACCACGGCTCTACTGAGTCGTGCAAACAGGTTTTGGTTGGGTTCAGTCCCGAGCCACATAGAGGCAGTGAGCGATTGTCGGGGATCGTCTCTCCCGGTATAGGGAGTCGATATCGCACTGTGATTCGACTGGTCAGGACCATAAGAACTTTGCCAAGGAAGTTAGGATTTACTGATAGGTTGATCAGTAGTTTCCCGGATTGGTCCTGAGCCACATCGGCAGGACTTATCAGGTTATTAGGGTCTAACGTTCACCATCCCCTAGACCCGGTATGCGATACTCTTTGACGAAGAGACCGGACTGTACGGATATTATCACGGATAGGCTCAGTAGGGGATCCGGATGAGTTTGCTCATCGGCCTTCTTTTCGACAGATACCTGGGTAGCCGTTACGTACAGCTAGTGCCATTGACGTGCTTGTGAATAAACCTACTGCCAGAGTACTGTCGAGTCTTTAGAGTCCGACACAGAGGGTTTCCCTGATTCAGGAGAAATGATGTAGTAGCCGTATTGGTTACGTGCAGGGTTCGATCGATTGATGTACTTTGTACTCGGACTTTCGGTCGAACAGTTGGTAATACTATCCGACTCAGGTTTGAGCCGGATTATTAAATCAGGTATTGATTTAAAAATTTACGTATATGTATTTCAATATATATATTCTAGTATTACGTTCTTCCTGTTATTCTATCTCTTTGGGCGTTCGGATTTTTATCTGATTGCCGGTATATATGTACAGTAGACTGAAATCCGTATTTATTACAGATTTCCTTCTAGAAGGTGGCCACCTCATTTTAGATTTTCCGTTTATTTGATAAATGGAAATGAGGTGTAAAGTGAGAGGTGAGGGAGGTATGGAGTTGACCATGTTTCAATAGTTTACAAATGAATTTATAATTCATTTTGTGTTTACTATTGAAGCATGGTTGCTATTGTTTAATGAAAGAAATGAGCAAACAAAACTCTTGTGTGTGAATTTCTCTCTCATGCTTGATCATTATTTTCTTGAGCTCCATTTTCTCTCCTAGCTCCTCCTTCTTGCTTTCCTCCATCTTCATCTTCTTCCTCTTCTCTAACATTCTTATGTGTTGAGAAACAGGTGAAGAGGTTAGAAAAGAGATAGAAAACACTTAGACACCCTCACTACATCCTAGACCACTTGGTTTAGCAACCCAAATTCTCTAGTTTCTCCATATAGTCATTTGATTAGGAGCTAAAGACATGGATCATATTCCCCGGGTGGATCATCTACGACAAAGCAAGGCCGGAGAACAAGCTCGATCCGGAGGACCGATGGAGCCGGAATTGGAGATCAAGCAAGTTCAAGGTGGTTAAAAGGAGCCAAGGATGAAGAACGAAGACCGAAGGACTTGGTTCGTTTGGTGAGAATCCTTTATCATAGTAGATAGAACTCCTTTTAGCTAACTAGGTTTATGGTTAATGATCCAGTTAAGTTTTATTCTAGTGCCAAGTTTTCGATCGTTTTAAAATTTTTGTTCCGCATTTGGCCACGGAAGTTGGCCGGGGCACTAGGGTAACCCTTCATGGTACCAGAGCCAGACCATAAACCCTAGTCTAGAAAGTTTAAAGATTGTTAAAACAACGAAACCAAAACGACTCCGTAACAGCAACACCAAAACTGCGCTTTCTGTTGTCTTTAAAAAAGTTTTTATACAAGTGCAGAGTGATCCTTATACTATGAGATGCACCCAGAACAAAAACGAGGCATTTCCACCATAAAGTGGCCGGCTAAAACCCCATAATTTCCGGCCTCCTCGGTTTTCTAGGGTGGGAATGCAATGATTTTTGGTCTGGGCACTTATCTCTAGGTATTTGGTTTTCTGGTGTTGTTTGTTTTTTGCCCAAAATTGATTCCATGTTGTTTTCTGTACGGGGCAATTTGGCGTGTTTCGAAGTCGTTAAAATTTAACACTGTTTAACAGTATACAGTTCATTCACTTTTATCTGCAACCGGGAATGTCACTCGATCGGTAAAACTCGTCTGATTGATATATGTTCCTTTAGACGGGTTTTGCGAATGTGACATTCGCGTTGATGTTTTGTGCTTGTGCTGTGTTTATGGTTGGATTGTCGTGGTAGATAGCATGTGGTGCAACATTAGAAATACAGTTTATATTCATTTGTACATTTGTTGTTTCGGGACGAGCGTCAGACATGTGGACTGCCGTCTTTGCCAGGTTGTATATTATTTTGCGGCACGACCGGGTTGAGGTCGATGTCACCGCTTGTATATATTATTTTCTTTTTCTATATTAGGATTACCCTACGGTGGAGTGCACGAATAGCCGGGTTCTAGAAGGCAACAAGCCCGCATCTCATGGCGCTGAGACGGAGGGGACTTCATTCTAGAACTGGCGGGCTATTCGCCGCACTCGTAGGGGGTACAGGTTTTCATTGTACAGGCTATCCACACGACCGGGAACGTCGGGTTTAATTTGCGGCTCAAATGAAACCCAGGGCTCAAAGATTATCCACCATTCTGTATTGTTATCTGTGATGTTGTTTATTATCATGCCTGGGACGAATGTTATATATACTTATATATATACTAGTAGATGTTGTATATGTTTTGCACTTGCGCTAGTCCAGCCCCCGCTCTGTCGTTAGTTAAGTAACCTAACGAGTGATGACGGGGCCCAGTGGAGAATGCGGATGGCATATACGTACATCATAATTTCGTTCTTTTCTGGTGTGATAGGCCACAAATTGATAGGATCGCATTAATTTTGATTAATGCAAGATAATAAACCTAAAAGATGTTGTTGGAACCAAGCTTTAAAAACTGACATTACAGACGTTCTCTTTCGCTTTGCACAGTGGTATTCAGTTTGGAATATCCAGCACATCATTCGACGAGGCAAGGGCCGAGATCCCTTTGCCGGGAGTGACCCCTTGAGTAAAAGTTTACGTCAACGTAATAACTTCAATACAGTCGATTATTTTTGCTTTGCATCGTGGTATTCAGTTTGGAATATCCTGCACCTCATTCGACGAGGAAAGAGCCGAGATCCCTTTACAGGGAGTGACCTCTTTAGCAAAGGTTTTCGCCACTATATATTTTAAAAAACTACTCAGGTTCCTTCAACGATATCAAGTTCATTACGTTAACGGGTTTATCGCCAAAAACCCAGACGTAGCCTTCCGTCGTTTCAGATAAGTAGCATTTAGTATTCGTGTTGTGTTTATTGGCATCCGTCAAGGCATAGTGTGCGGTAGCTGAATGATACTTATTTGTTGCATGAATATGGATTAATTTAGGACAGTCATGCAGCCTTGTTGGCATCCGTCAAGGGTATGTATGGGTGGGTATAAATTAATCAGGACAATGACAGGTAGAACTTGACTTGCGCTTTATGATTTGTTGGCATCCGTCAAGGTCATAGAACGCTTGGGGCAAAAACCATATCGGGAGTTTCAAACAGACAGGAAACTTGCAGATTTAGCATACCTTATAGAGTATGGTGAATAGAGTGGATTCCATCTAGTGCATCACACAATGATAGTTGGATCCCGATCCCACTGATGAGTAGGATTACTCTTGGGAGATTTTTTCACTTAACAATCAATGCTATAAACCAAGTGTCTAGAACGGTGTTAGCAGGGCTACGCCTCCAGGGAAAAGAGGTTATGTAATTAAGGAACTTCGCGAAAGCGTTGGAAAATCTCCCTCGAAGTACCAACACCAGCCTGGCTGAAACGTTAAGCAAGTATTGTGACGTGCGATTAATCCTGACCAATTCTTCCTTTAGGGTTTGAAGAAAAATTTGAGGAAACAGTGGGAGCCATCCTGGTTAGATAAATTAATAACCAAATCTAATCTTCTAAGAGCGCACGCTGAGTGTTTTCCCTCTCTCTCTCCTGGTAGAAACCATTTCACGCCCTAATCAAGATAATAAAGCGTATCGCTTGACCGATCCAAATTCTTATTCGGGGCTGGGGAACGTCGGTTCGGCCCTAACTTATGACAACAGTCATGAGTATAAGCTTGGGAAAGAGGATTGTTTGAATTCCTTGGTGACCCCTTCGAAGAAGAAACATACTGTTGTCTCTTCTTTAGGTGTTCTTGTTATTGAGAACTTTTTTCGGTCAGTCCTACCTCATGGGTACTCGATACCGGATCAGGATCTCATATCAGTAATTTATTGCAGGGACTGAGAAAAAGTAGGATAGTTGGACCTGGTGATATGTCCCTGAGAGTAGGGAACGGAGCACAAGTTAATGCTGGGGTCGTCGGTGGATATCACCTAGTGTTGCCAAATAGCAATACTATGATTTTGAACAATTGCTACTATGTACCTTCCATGGTTTGCAACATAATATCAGTTTCTTTACTTGATAAAGATGGATATAACTTTGTTCTTGATAGAAATATCATGAACATCTACCTTGATAAGGTATTGGTTGCAGAAGGTACACTGTGTAATGGTATCTATGTTCTAAATCAGAATATAGTTCTCAATATACAAAACACACGTAAGAGGAAGAGTTCAGATACGAACGAATCCTACTTGTGGCATTGTAGACTTAGTAATATCGGAGAGAAAAGAATAAGTAAGTTACATAAAAATGGATTCTTGAATACGTTCGAATTTTCATCTTATGAAACTTGTCAGTCTTGTCTCAAAAGAAAGATGACCAAATCTCCATTCACCGGACATGGAGAAAAAGCATCGGAGATCTTAGGACTCATACATACCGATGTATGTGGTCCCATGTCTGTACATGCAAGGGGTGGGTTCTCATACTTCATCACATTCACTGACGATCTCTCTAGGTTCGGATATGTATATCTAATGAAACACAAATCTGAAGCTTTTGAGAAATTCAAAGAATTCAGAAAGGAAGTAGAGAACCAGATTAGCAAAAGTATTAAGATCCTCAGATCTGATAGAGGAGGGGAGTACTTAAGCACGGAATTTCTAGAATACTTAAAAGAGAATGGAATTCTCTCTCAGCTTACTCCTCCTTATACACCACAGCACAACGATGTATCGGAGCGGAGGATTCGTACCCTATTGGATATGGTTCGCTCCATGATGAGTATTGCTGAGTTACCTCTTTCATTTTAGGGACTTGCGCTTGAAACAACAGCCTATCTATTGAATAGGGTTCCGACCAAATCCGTGCCTACCACCGCATATGAACTGTGGGAGCGGAAGAGACCATACCTTAATTTTATTAAGATATGGGGTTGTCTAGCTTATGTAAAGAAGCAGAACCCGGACAAACTCGAGGAACGGTCAGTTTTGTGTAAGTTTGTAGGATATCCTAAGCATTCGAGAGGATATCAGTTCTACCACACCGAGGAACAGAAGGAGTTTGTAGCTCGCCACGTTGTTTTCTTAGAAAAGGAATTTCTTATAAAAGAGATTAGTGGGAGCACGGTAGAACTGGAAGAAATTCCAGAGGGACAAACTGCAACCGAAGATTTGGTGGAACCTCAGGATTCAATAACCCTGGACGAAGCTCAGCCACTCCGCAGATCTAGTAGGATTTTCCATCCGCCCAAGAGATACTACAGTTTTCTCATAGATGGGGATCGAGAGGATTGCATCTTGGAAGAGATGATCCTACTAGTTTCAGACAGGCCATTATCAGTAGGGACTCTGATAAGTGGCTGGATGCTATGCAATCTGAAATGGAGTCCATGTACACCAATAAAGTGTGGACCCTGGAAGTTGCTCCACCTGGGGTAAAACCCGTTGGATGCAAATGGATCTACAAGAAAAAGTTTTGTGTAGATGGGCAGGTGGATAGCTATAAGGCTAGACTTATTGCAAAAGGTTTTTGTTAAAGACCAGGAGTGGACTATGATGAAACTTTTTCTCCAGTGGCTATGCTCAAATCCATTCGGATCCTGCTTGCCATTGATACCTTCCATGACTATGAGATCTGGCAGATGGATGTAAAAACGACTTTTCTAAACGGAAGTTTGGAAGAGTGCGTTTATATGGATCAGCCGGAAGGTTTTATAGACAGTGGGAGCGGCGGGAAGGTGTGCAAGTTGCTCAAATCCATTTATGGATTGAAGCAAGCATCGCGGAGCTGGAACATCTGTTTTGATGAGAAAGTCAAGGACTTTGACTTCATCAAGAACGAGGATGAGCCTTGTATTTATAAGAAGATTGTAGGACGAACTGTCGTATTCCTAGTCTTGTACGTGGATGACATTCTTTTGATAGGAAATGACATTCCTATGCTACAATCGGTCAATCTATTCTTATCACAAAGGTTCTCCATGAAAGACCTAGGTGATGCCTCATACATTCTGGGGATCAAGATCTACAGAGATTGATCCAAGAGACTACTGGGACTTTCGCAGTCCAGGTACATAGAGACCGTACTATAGAGATTTTGTATGGAAGATTCCAAGAGCGGTAACATACCCGCATTGCACGTAATCACCCACTCCAAGGAGATGTCGCCCAAGACTGACGAGGAGAGGGTTCGCATGAGCACTATACCCTACGCCTCGGCGGTAGGATCTATAATGTATGTGATGCTATGTACTAGACCAGATGTAGCTTACGCACTAAGCGTGGTGAGCTGGTATCAGTCAGACCCAGGTGAAAACTACTAAACAGCAATAAAGAACATTCTCAAGTACCTGAGAAGGACTAAGGAGATGTTCCTAGTTTACGGTAATAGAGACCTCAGGGTCGAGTCCTTTACCGACTCAAGCTTCCAGAGTGACAAGGATGACAGCAAGTCTGTCTTGAGTTTTGCGTTTGCCCTCAACAGAGGGATGGTATGTTGGAAGAGTTCCAAACAGGATACCGTCCCAGACTCGACGATGGAGGCTGAATACATTGATGCAAGCGATGTCGCAAAAGAGGCGGTCTGGATGAAGAAGTTCATAGCTGAACTTTAGGTGGTTCCGACCATTGTTGATCCAATACCAGTGTATTGTGATAACAATGGGGCTATAGCTTTAGCGAAGAAACCACGGTCCCATCAGAATTCCAGGCACATCTTAAGGTGGTATCACCTGATCAGGAAGATCGTAGATCGCCAGGAGATCGAGGTCCGGAGAGTGGATACGAATGACAACACGGTGGATCTATTAACAAAGGCCCTCCCTCAAGCACAGTTCGAGCGCCTTTTTAGAATGTTGGGTATGCAGTACGCCAGCAGCTGGTCTTAGAGCAGACGTTGGGTATTCGGTATGCCAATCACTGGCCTTTAGTGCAAGTGGGAGATTGTTGGATGTATATGCCCTAGAGGCCAGTATTGTATATGTATACATATGGATACTAGAGATATGTACGTACAGAACAATCTTGCTCAGTTTTATAGTATATTATTTGACTTGTCTTTATCGGGATATGTGTATTTATTTGTATTGTTGTTATATCTGGTTTGCATATATTGATAAAGACTCGATACGGTAGTATACTATTATGGTTTGTCTTTACCTTAACATGGCACATGTCATACTCGTTATTACATATTGCGGTTACATGTTGATAAAGCCCCTAGGATCTTGCTTGACTACCTGCGTTGTGATGGCGATCATACTTGTGGGAGCAGGGTAGTCCATAAGCACATCCTTAAATGGTCCCTAGTCGCGTGAGTATCGAGACTGGGTACTGATACTCCAGAGTATACTGGTGTGTATGTTTCTAGCCCCGTCGGGGGATGGTTGGTCCCGCAGCCATTGGTCTGATGCACCTAAGATCGTATACAGGTACTCACTGGGTGCGAGTACACTGGACGGACTCGCCGAGAACTTCCATGCGGTACTATACCTATCGTCAGATGGAAGTTCTCAGGCGACATGTGTACATGTTAGTCTTTGGACCCGAGATCGGCATTTGTCTCGTGTGAGTTCCCACTGAACATTGATCACTACCCTACCACGGCTCTACTGAGTCGTGCAAACAGGTTTTGGATGGGTTCAGTCCCGAGCCACATGGAGGCAGTGAGCGATTGTCGGGGATTCGTCTCTCCCGGTATAGGGAGTCGATATCGCACTGTGATTCGATTGGTCAGGACCATAAGAACTTGGCCAAGGCACTTGGGATTTACTGATAGGTTGATCAGTAGTTTCCTGGATTGGTCCTGAGCCACATCGGCACGACTTATAGGGTTATTAGGGTCTGACGTTCACCATCCCCTAGACCCGGTATGCGATACTCTTTGACGAAGAGACCGGACTATACGGATATTGTCACGGATAGGCTCAGTAGGAGATCCGGATGAGTTTTCTCATCGACCTTCTTTTCGACAGGTACTTGGGTAGCCGTTACGTACAGCTAGTGCCGCTGACGTGCTTGTGATTAAACCTACTGCCAGAGTACTGTCGAGTCTTTAGAGTCCCACACAGAGGGTTTCCCTGATTCAGGAGAAATGATGTAGTAGCCGTATTGGATACGTGCAGGGTTCGATCGATTGATGTACTTTGTACTCGGACTTTCGGTCGGACAGTTGGTAATACTAGCTGGCTCGGGTTTAAGCCAGATTATTAAATCGGGTATTGATTTAATAATTTACATATATGTATTTCGATATATATATTCTAGTATTACATTCTTCGTGTTATTCTATCTCTTTGGGCGTTCGGATTTTTATCTGATTGCCGGTATATATGTACAGTAGACTGAAATCCGTATTTATTACAGATTTCCTTCTAGAAGGTGGCCACCTCATTTTGGATTTTCCATTTATTTGATAAATGGAAATGAGGTGTAATGTGAAAGGTGAGGGAGGTATGGAGTTGACCATACTTCAATAGTTTACAAATGAATTTATAATCCATTTTGTGTTTACTATTGAAGCATGGTTGCTATTTTTTAATGAAAGAAATGAGCATACAAAACTCTTGTGTGTGAATTTCTCTCTCATGCTTGACCATTATTTTCTTGAGCTCCATTTTCTCTCCAAGCTCCTCCCTCCTCTTGCTTTCCTCCATCTTCATCTTCTTCCTCTTCACTAATATTCTCATGTGTTGAGAAACAAGTGAAGAGGTTAGAAAAGGGATAACAAACACTTAGACACCCTCATTACATCCTAGACCACTTGGTTTAGCAACCCAAGTTCTCTAGTTACTCCTTATAGTCATTTGATTAGGAGCTAAACCCATGGATCATATTCCCCAGGTGGATCATCTACGACAAAGCAAGGCCGGAGAACAAGCTCGATCCCGGAGGACCGATGGAGCCGGAATTGGAGATCAAGCAAGTTCAAGGTGGTTACAAGGAGCCAAGGATGAAGACCGAAGACCGAAGGACTTGGTTCGTTTGGTGAGAATCCTTTATCATAGTAGATAGAACTCCTTTTATCTAACTACGTTTATGGTTAATGATCCGGTTAAGTTTTATTCTAGTGCCAATTTTTCGATCGTTTTAAAAAAAAATTCTGCATTTGGCCACGGAAGTTGGCCGGGGCACTAGGGTAACCCTTCAAATACAACCTTTGTAGACCGGTCCTTCACTTCAGAAGTTTCATGTAGTAGTCCCTTCGCTCCAAGTAGTGATCTCCCGGACTCTAGTAAGGCTCCATAAAGTGAAATGAACAAGTTTGCTTGATGTCTTCGAGGCCGAAGATGATCAACGTCGAGGAGACACTAACCCAAGCTACCTCTTTACTAAGTGATGAACTAGTGAAGAAACAACCCAATCTAAATGGCTGGTCTAGAAGAGGTTGATGAAGTAGGAATTTTGCTCACTTTAGAAATTATTTTCTCACTCATTTTCTTCACCTCCCAAAAAGCTAGAGAGCTTGAGGAAGGAGATGAAAAAAAGCAACCATGGAGAGAATCAAGTGAAGAATGAATCAAGTGGTGAGAATAGCAACCATGGGTGAGATAATATCTCATACTAACTCATGTAGAGACTTAACCATGGCTTGGGATAATGGTTGGGTTAACAAATATCTCAAGTAAAACAAAATTAGTGGACTAAGTCAATGGTCACCACAAGCTTCTCCAAGCTTTTAACCATGTGACTAATTTCCAAGTAATTTTGATTTACTTTAAAAAAATAAGACCCATCATTATGATAAGCATGGTGTGAGTCTCATACACCCATGTCTCATGTATCATCTAGCATGACACAAAAGAATGTACATTAATATATATCACATATATACTAAGTGTACACAAGTGAGAAAAAAAATCTTAAGTGAGCTAATATTAGTTAATATAAGTTAATATATCATATATATAATTATACATTAAATTATTAAATCAACACTTAATTTAATAATACGGCTATATCACATACAACCGACTAATATCAAATGTATCAACCTATCGAATCAACACTTGATTCGACAGCCCGACTATATCACATATAATCGACCGATATCACATATCGTGAGAATAGAATACGGTATCACATACACGTATTAATCTCTGTCCCGCACATATCACATATGTGCTCCTACTTCGTTTCTCCTAAGCTAGGAAACCTCTGTGTAGAACTCTAAAGACTCGTCAATACGCCGGCAGTACATGGTGATCATATCAGTCACCCACAAGTCGTCAGCGGTCTACTAAACGTAACGGCTACCTGAGTATTGAGCGATCAGAAGATCAACAAGAAATCCTGCTCATACTCCTTTGAATCCAATAAGTAACACTATCGTACAGTCCGGTCTCTTCGTCTGATATGTCGCATATCTCAGCCTGGGGGTGGTAAACGTCAGACCCCAATAGCCTCATAAGTCATGCCGATGTGAGGCTCATAACGGTTCGAGAAACTATTGATAACACTTACCGGTAGATCTCAACAACCCTGGCCTGCGATTTCCTGTTATGTCCAATCGAGAATAGCGAAACATCAACCCCCAATACCGAGGGATACGGAATCCCCTCCTATCGCTCATTGCTTCCATGTGACTCAGGACTGTACCCAAAAACCACCGTTTTGCACGATCTGTTGAATGTGGTAAGGTAGAAATCAAAGCACAGTGGGAATCACACAAGACTCTATGACGATCTCGGGTCGACAGACTAACCTGTATTAGTGTCACCAGAGAACTGCTATATGACGATAGGTATAATACCATCTAGAATTTCTCGGCGAGTCCGTTCATTGTATCCAGTCTCCACTGAGCACCCGCATACCATCTCTGATGTCAAACACTAATGGATATAGGATCATCCATCGCCCATCATATGGTTCGAGAAGCGTATACGCTAGTCTACTCTGGAATATCGATGCCCCGTCTCGATACTCCCACGACTAGGAACAATTGAAGGATGTACTTACCGACTACCTCTGCCCCACTAGTATAATCTGCATCATAATCCTGGTAGTCAAGTACTCATCCTAAGTGATTTATCAGCATGTAATAGAGAGACAATAAGTGTATATGTTAAGATAGAGAGCAACCAGATAGCATACTATCATGTCGAGCAAGAAAGTCCTCCCTATATATGTCCAAGCATCTACTATAATATACATCACATGTGTAATAATGGCCTCTAGGGCATACATATAACTAACATGAGGATCTCATAGGTGTGTATTCTCCATAGAAATTGTGAGGATTTCTAAGTGTTCATCGCCTCCGTGAATCATAAGGATCTCACTCGGGTATTTTTTTTCATTACGAGCCGTGAGGTCCCATAAGTAGTTTCATCATTTTATTGGCGAATGTGTCCCGTGGATGGTATACAAGAGTCAGTTTGGACCTTCTTGTAAGGCAGCAATGGCTTAGGAAACAGGTTTAGATCTGTCGCCTAAGGCTTTTCAACTTTATGACCCGTGAGGGTCTCATAAAGAGGTTTCTTCCTACGAGTCGGGAGAATCTCGTAGGTGTATTTTCTCCTTAAGAGTTGTGAGGACTCCTAAGTGTGTTTTCTCTTGAGAGTCGTAAGGAACTCACAAGAGAATTTTCTCCTTACGAGTTGAGAGGACTCGCAAGTAGTTTTTTTTCCTCATCGGTATGCGACTTTGGAGAATGTGGCCCGTGGATAGTGTACAAGAGTCAATTTGGATCTTCTTGTAGGGTAGCGATGGCTTAGGAAATAGGTTTAGATCTGTCGCCTAAGTCTTTTCAACATTATGAGCCGTGAGGGTCTCATAAAGACTTTTCTCCCTACGAGTTGAGAGGATCTCGTATGTGTATTTTCTCCTTAGAAGTCGTGAGGACTCCTAAGTGCGTTTTCTCTTGAGAGTCGTAAGGATCTCACAAGAGACTTTTCTCCTTATGAGTCGAGAGGACTCGCAAGTGGTTTTTCCCCCTCGTCGGTATGCGAATTTGGAGAATGTGGCCCGTGGATAAAATAAAAGAGTCAGTTTGGAGCTACTTGTAGGGCCGTGATAGCTTAAAAAATAGGTTTAGATCTGTCTCCTAAGGTTTTTCAACTTTATGAGCCATGAGGGTCTCATAAAGACTTTTCTCTTTACGAGTCGAGAGGATCTCGTAGGTGTATTTTCTCCTTAGGAGTCGTGAAGGCTCCTAAGTGTGTTTTCTCTTAGGAGTCGTAAGGATCTCACAAGAGACTTTTCTTCTTACGAGTCGAGAGGACTCACAAGTGGTTTTTCCTCCTCGTCGGTATGCGACTTTGGAGAATGTGTCCCGTGGATAGTATACAAGGGTCATTTTGGACCTACTTATAAGGCCACAGTGCTTAGAAAACATGTTGATATCCCCGTCGCCTAAAGCTTTTCACCTTCATGAGCCGTAATGGTTTCATAAAGAAGTTTTTCCCTACGAGTCGAGATGAGTCGAGAAGATCTTGCAGGTGTATCCTAACGTGAAATATATATAACCCCTATTCTTTATGACAGTGGTACGTTAGATTTATGGTACTAGGGTTTTAGTCTATGGTACCGTCGCATTGACCGATGTATTCCTCGATATGCAGTCTTTAAGTTGTTGTTCGAGTAGCCCTATGACTGTCGTGTCTCTGATCCCTTCTGAGGCTGGATAAGACGTCTTCAAGTAATCTTCTTATGTCATTTTACCATTGGAAGAGCAAGCGTTAGGAATTTACCATGACGCTTTTTACTTGAGGTTAGGCTCCATTTGGAGCCCCGATGAGTCATAACCACTCCGCAATGGTGTGGGATGATCTCCGATATGTTGGATATGTATGCCGTAGAGGACATTATTGTATAGTACTAGTTTGTATATTACACTTTGGAAGCTTGGGATATATACACGGATTGATGACAGTCTTGCTCGATATAGTAGTATGCTACTTAGTTTGTATCTATCTTAATATGTGTATATGTTTCTTTTAACATATCGCTAATACATATTGATAGAGCCCTTAAGATCTTTGCTTGACTACCAGCGTTGTGATGGTAGTCACACTAGTGGGGGCTGGGTAGTCTATAAGCACATCCTTATACAGGTCCCTAGTCATAGGATTATCGAGACAGGGTATCGATACTCCAGAGTAGACTAGTGTATACGCTTCTCATCACAGTAGGGGAGATGGTCTATCCCACAGCCATTAGTACGTCCTACTGGAGATAGTATGCAGGTGCTTATTGGGTTATGAGTTACACGGGATGGACTCGTTGGGTACTGCTAGTTGGTATTATACCTATCGTCAGGTAGCAGTTCCCAGGTGACATGAATACAGCTTAGTCCGTTGACTTGACACTGCTACTTCGCTTCAAGTGTGTTCCCACTGTTCTTAGATTGCTACCCAACCATGGCTTTATTGAGTCGTGCAAACAGGTAGTAGTTGGGTGCAGTCCCGAAGCACTTGGTGGCAGTGGCGGTTAGATAGGATTCGTCTCTCCCGGTATTGGGGGTTGATATCGCGCTGTGTTCGGAACGCCATTACACAAAGTCCCTGGCCAAGGCAAGCGAGATTTACTGGTAGGTACTCTAGTAGTTTCTCAGGGTGTTTTGGACTGTACTCCGAAACGACTTATACCGCTATTAGGGGTCTGACGTTTACCGCCCCATAGGCCCGATATGCGATACTCTTAGACGAACAGACCGGACTGTACGGAGATTGTCACAGACCGGCTCAGTGGGAGTTTGGATGAGCTTGCTTGTCGACATTCTTATCAACAGATATCTGGGTAGCCGTTACGTATAGCTAGTGCCGCTGACGTGCTTGTGGTTAAACCCACTGCCAGAGTACTTTCGAGTCTTTAGAGTCCCACACAGAGGTTTTCCCAGCTTCGGGCGAAACGAGTAGTGGTCGTATGGTTTTACGACAGGGTTCGATCACATATATGTACTTGTGCGTGTGTGGTGTTCGAACGGACAATACTAGTGGGCTTTGGTTTAAGCCGGATCCTATTATTTGATTATTGGATTAGCTTCGTCTCATTGTATTCGTGTTTCTCGGAACACGGATGCGGGTATATATATACGGATGAGAGGAGGTATAGAAGGAGACACCTCATTAGGGTTTTTGACCATTGACTTGGTCAAAACAAAAATGAGGTAGAGAAAAGAATTTGTTATTTTTGGTAAATGATAATTATATATGGCATGGCTACTTGGGTTGACCTTTTGACTTGGCTTGACTTGTTGACCTTAGATATTTTGATGAGATATTTTTGACCTAGATATTTTTGTGAGATATTTTCCATGCCATGCTTGAGGTCATATAAAAGATAGCCATTCCATTTTTTATTATCATTATCACAAATACTTTCTCTTTTCTCAAGTTTGCTCTCTCCTTCTTCCTCTCAAAACCCTAAGTGTATCATGTGTTGATAATCAAGGGTTAATGAGACTTAGCTACTCTAAATCACACTCTACTCACTCTAGTCTACTTAGATTAGCAAGCTAAGTATTCTAGTTACCTCAACTTGGAGGTTTAGCTCAAGGTTGGAACTCTCGGGTGGATCATCGTTGACACAAGGAGTCCGAAGTTCAAGCACGATCCATACTTCCATCGAGAAGCTTAAGGAGAAGATCGAAGACCCGCAGGACTTGGTTTATTTAGGTATACTTTCTATCATACTAGATAGAACCCTAACATGCTAATTAAGTTTATGGTTAAGATCTGGTTTAGGTTTATTCTAGTGCCAAGTTTCTAATCGTTCTAAAATTTTTGTTCCGCATTTGGCCACGGAAGTTGGCCGGGACGCTAGCGTAACCCTTCATGGAATCAGAGCCAACACATAAACCCTACACTAGAAAGTTTAAACAGTGTTAAAACAATGAAACCGAGACGACTCCGTAACATCAAAACCCATACTGCAGTTTTTGTCAATTTTTTAAAGGCTTCAAAATTTTTTTTTAAACAAGTGCAGAGTGATCCTTAGACTGTGAGATGTACCCAGAACAAAAACGATGCATTTTTACCATGATATGGCCACCACAACCCCATTAAAACGGGTCTCCTCGCTTCAGGTTTGGAGAAATGGGTAGAGTTCTGTTCTGGGTTCTTATCTCGAAGAGTTTGGTTGTCTGGTGTTGCTAGTTTTTGCCCAAGTTTGATTTTCTGTTGTTTTATTGTACGGGGCAATTTGGAGTGTTTCGAAGTCTTTATATTTGACACTGTTTAATAGTTTATAGTACATTCACTTTTATCTGCAACCGTGAATGTCATTTGATCGGTAAACTCGTCTGATTGCTATATGTTCCTTTAGACGGGTTTGCGAACGTGACATTCGCATTGATGTTTTGTGCTTGTACTGTGATTGTGGTTGGATAGTCGTGATGGATAGCATGTGGTGCAATGTTAGCAGTACAGTTTATATTCATTTGTACATTTGATATTGCGGGGCGAGAGTCCAACATGTGGACTGCCGTCTTTGTCGGGTTGTATATAATTTGCTTGGGGCATGACCGTGTTGAGGTCGATGTCACCATTTGTACATATTATTTTCTTTTTCTATACTAGGATCATCCCAAGGTGGAGTGCACGGATAGCCGGGTTCTAGAAGGCAACATGCCCGCATTTCATAGCGTTGAGACAGAGGGGGCTTCGTTCTAGAATTGGCGGGCTATTCGTCGCACTCGTAGGGGGTATAGTTTGACCCACGGAGGGGAGCCCAAGTTACCGGATTCCGTGAAGTGCTGGGTGGCCCATTCACTTTGTTGAAGGGGGCTGCCTCACATCTGGGATTGGCGGGTAACTTGCCACGCTCGTAGGGGTCCAAGTTTTCATTGCACAGGCTATCCACACGACCCGGAATGTCGGGTGTTTTTTGCGGCTCAAAATGAAACCCGGGGCTCCAAGATTATCCACCTTTCTGAATTGTTGGCTGAGATTCTTTGATGTTGATTATTATCATGCCTGGGACGAATGTTGTATATAATTTATATATATACATATACTAGTAGATGTTGTATATGTTTTGCACCCGCGCTAGTCCAGCCCCCGCTTTGTCGTTAGTTAAGTAACCTAACGGGTGATGATGGGCCCCGTGGCGAACGCGGATGGCATATACGTACATTGTATTTTCGTTCTTTTTTGTGGTGTGATAGGATTAACTGATGGGACCACATTAATTTTGATTAATGCAAGAAAATAAACCTAAAAGATGTTGGACCAAATTTCGAAAAACTACAGTTATATTCTTTCGCTTTTCATAGTGGTATTCGGTCATGAATATCCAGCACCTCATTCTACGAGGCAAGAGCCGAGATCCCTTCGCGGGGAGTGACCTCTTGAGCAAAATTCTGTACTGTAGATTACTCGGTTTTCTTCAAAACCACTAGTTTTCAAAAGCGGAGCTTAAACCACTCCTTTTCAAAACTGCTCAGGTTCCTTCAACGATATCAAGTTCATTACGTTAACGGGTTTTTCGCCAAAGACCCAGCCATAGCCCTCCGTCATTTCAGATAATTACTACTTAGTATTCGTGCTGCGTTTGTTGATTATTCGTTAAGGCATAGTGAACGGTAGCTGAGTAATAATTCTCTGTTGCACTGATAGATGCAATTGGTTAGAACGGTCACATGATTTTGTTGATTATTCGTTAAGGATCATGTGAGTGGGTATAATGCAATCCAGGATAACGACGGGTTGAACTTGACTAGGACCTTTCAATTTGTTGATTATTCATCAAGGTCACTTTCCTAGGGGTAAAAACCATATCGGGAGTTTCAAATATACAGGAAAATTGCAGATTTAGCATGCCTTCTGGAGTGTAGTGACTAGAGTGGATTCCATCTTGGTCATCACACAATGATAGTTGGATCCTGATCCCACTGATGAGTTGGATTACTCTCGGGAGATTATTTCACTTAACAATCAATGCTATAAACCAAGTAGGTGTCAAGAACGGTGTTAGCGGGGCTACGCCTCCAGGGAAAAGAGATTATATAATTAAGGAACTTCGCGAAAGCGTTGGAAAACCTCCCTCGAAGTACCAACACTAGCCTAGCTGAAAGGTTAAGCAAGTATTGTGACGTGCGATTAAATCCTGACTAGTTCTTCTTTTAGGGTTTGAAGAAGAATTTGATGAAACAGTGGGAGCCATCCTGGTTAGATAAATTAATAACCAATCTAATCTTGCAAGAGCGCACGCTGAGTGTTTCTTTCTCCCTCTCCACGTAGCAAACATTTCACGTCCTAATCAAGATAATAAAATGTATCGCTTGACCGATCCGAATTCTTATTCGAGGCTGCGGAACGTCGGTTTTGTAGGGTTCCTAGGCACACTATGGAAGTCTCAAAAGGCATCAACCATGCGAAATTAAAATTTTATGGGTGCCGAGAAACCCTAATACGGATCGTCGGCTAGATTTCTAGGCGAAACGGTAAACTAGTTAACTACTTAACTAAAAGTAAGATGCTACAACCTTTGTAGATCCGGTTATCCACTTCCTTAGCTCCACGTGGGTGTCCTCTCGCTGTCCATCATGAATCCCGAACTCATTCGTCGGCTTCATCGGAGAAACGGGCGGAATAGGTCGTCGGCTTCGTGTCAAAGACGATCTACGTCGAGGCATCACAAGTTCAAGCTCCGACTTCACAAAGTTGTGAAACTTGTGAAGAAAACACCCAAAACAACTTGGCAAGAGGTAGAGGGTGAAGAAATAGGAGGTGGGTTCACTTTAGAATTGGATTTCACTCAGTTTTGCTCAAGTTGCCATTGATGGCATCTAGTTTTCTCTCTTGAAGAAGAAGGAGAAGATGAAGCTAGAATATGATAAGTATTGTGAAAAAATGAATAATAAAATCAAATACTTATCATGTTCTAACCTAGGTTAAGCGTAGAGAATAAACCATGGTCACTTGGATGGGTTAGGGTTAAGCATGATGACAAGAATGGTTACTAAAGTCAAAGCTTCATGAAGCTTCAACTTAAAACAAAAAAGGCCACCATTCTTATCTTAATCCTTTTCAAATAAATAAATAAATGATAATGCAAAACCCTAATCAACACTTAACCATGGTTTAATTCTTTATACTTAACAACAAGATCATGTATCATCAAACATGATACAAATATGTGCACAAAAGTATATCACATATACTTCTTGCACATCAAGTGAGAAAATCCATTTAAAGTGAACCAATACTAGTTAATGCAATGCAATATATCAAATATATAATTATGCATTAAATCATTAAATCAACATTTGATTCAATGATCCGGTCATGTCGCACATAACCGACTAGTATGCAATGTATCGATTTATCGAATCAATGATTCGATAACTAGGTCATATCGAATATAACCAATCGAAACATTTATCGCGAGAATGAAATGCGGTATCACATACACGCATTATTCTCGCTCCCGCACATATCTCATATGCGCTCCTATTTCGTTTCGCTTGAGCCAGGAAACCTCTGTGTAGGACTCTAAAGACTCGTCAATACGCCGGTAGCAGATGATGATCATATCAAGCACCCACAAGCCGCAAGCGGTCTGCTAAACGTAACGGCCATCCGGGTATTGAGCGATCAGAAGATCGACGAGCTAGCCCGCTCACACTCCTGTGAATCCAACCAGTAACACTTACCATACAGTCCGGTCTGTTCGTCTGATATGTCGCATATCAAGTCTAGGGGTGGTATACGTCAGACCCCAATAATCGATAAGTCGTGCCGATGTGAGGCTCATAACGGGTCGAGAAACTACTGGTAACACTTACCAGCAAATCTCTGATCAGCCCTGGCCAGGGACTTCCCTGTTACGGCCAATCGAGCACAGCGCAATATCAACCCCCAATACCAGGAGAGACGAAACCCCTCCTATCGCTCATTGCCTCCATGTGACTCGGGACTGTACCCAAAGACCACCGTTTTGCATGCCCTCATGGACGTGGTAAGGTGGAGATCAAAGCACAGTGGGAATCACACAAGACTCTATGACGATCTCGGGTCTACAGACTAACCTGCACAAGTGTCACCTGAGAACTGCCATCTGACGTGAGGTATAATACCATCTGGGAGTTCTCGGCGAGTCCGTCCAGTGTACCCAGTCTCCATTGAGCACCCGTATACCATCTCTAATGTCAAACACCAATGGATATGGGATCATCCATCGCCCATCACATGGGTCGAGAAGCGTATACGCTAGTCTACACTGGTATATCGATGCCCCGTCTCGATACACCCACGACTAGGGACCTTGAAGGATGTACTTATGGACTACCATGTCCCCACTAGTATGATCTGCATCATAGTCCAGGTAGTCAAGTACACATCCTAAGGGCTTTATCAACATGTAACTATAAGACTGTTTAAAGAGACTAGTGTACATGTTAAGATAAAGAGCAACCAGATAGCATACTATCATATCGAGCAAGAAAGTCATCTCTATATATGTCCAAGCATCCAATATAATATACATCATCTGTACAATACTGGCCTCTAGGGCATACATACAACTAACAGGTTTGGCTCTAACTTATGATGGCAATCGTAAGTAGGAGTAGAGGAAAGAGGATAGTCTGGATTCCAAGGAGACCCCATTGAAGAAGAAGCATACTAATGCATCTACATCAGGTGTTCTTGTAATTGAGAACCGCTTTTCGGTCAGTCCTACCTCCTGGGTACTAGATACCGGATCAGGATCTCATATCTGTAATTTATTGCAGGGACTTAGAAAAAGTATGATAGTTGCACCTGGTGATATGTCCCTCAGGGTAAGGAACGGAGCAAAAGTTAATGTTGCGGCCGTCGGTGGATATCACCTAGTGTTGCCAAATGGCAATACTATGATTTTGAACAATTGCTACTATGTACTTTCCATGGTTTTCAACATCATATCAGTTTCTTTACTTGATAAAGATAGATATAACTTTGTTCTTGATAGAAATATCATGAACATTTACCTTGATATGGTACTGGTTGCAGAATGTACACTATGTAATGGTATCTATGTTCTAAATTAGAATACAGTTCTCAATGTACAAAATACACGCAAGAGGAAGAGTTCAGATACGAACGAATCCTACTTGTGGCATTGTAGACTTGGTCATATCGGAGAGAAAAGACTAAGTAAGTTACATAAAGATGGACCCTTGAATACGTTCAAATTTTCATCTTATGAAACTTGTCAAACATGTCTCAAAGGAAAGATGACCAAATCTCCGTTCACCGGACATGGAGAAAGAGCAGCAGAGCTCTTGGGACTCGTATACAATGATGTGTGTGGTCCGATGTCTATACATGCAAGGTGTGGGTTCTCGTACTTCATCACATTCACTGACGATCTCTCTAGATTCAGATACGTGTATCTTATGAAACACAAATCTGAAGCTTTTGAGAAATTCAAAGAATTCAGGAACGAAGTAGAGAACCAGGTTGGCAAAAATAAAGATCCTCCGATTTGATAGGGAAGGGGAGTACTTGAGCACGGAATTCCTAGATTACTTAAAAGAGAATAGAATTCTCTCTCAGCTTACTCCTACTTACACACCACAGAACAATGGTGTATCGGAGCGGAGGAATCGTATCCTATTGGATATGGTTCGCTTCATGATGAGTAGTGCTGAGTTGCCTATTTCATTCTGGGGACATGCGCTTCCGACAGCGGCATACCTTTTGAATCAAGTTCCGTCCAAATCTATGTCTAAGACTCCGTATGAAATATGGAGTAGTAAGAAACTATGTATTAAATTTATTAAGATATGGGGTTGTTTAGCCTATGTGAAAACACAAAAACTGGACAAGCTTCAGGCACGTTCAGTTCTATGTAAATTTGTGGGATATCCTAAGGATTCACTAGGATATATGTTCTATTAGTTATATATACGCCCTAGAGGCCATTACTATACATAGGATGTATATTGTGTAGGGTTCCTAGGCACACTAATAAGATCTCACAAGGCATCAACCATGCCAATTTCAAATTTTACAAGTGCCGAGAAACCCTAATACGGATCGTTGACTAGAGTTTAGGCGAAACTAGAAGCTAGTTAACAACTTAACTAAAGGGTAAACGGAAATACAACCTTTGTAGATCCGGTCCTCCACCTCCATAGCTCCATGATGAAGTCTCCTTGCTGTCTAAATCGAATCCCGGGCTCTAGCGTCGGCTTCATCGAAGAAATGGACGGGCTTGGTCGTCGGCTTCGAAGCCGAAGATGATCTACGTCGAGGCAACACAAGATCAAGCTCCAACTTCACCAAGTCATGAAACTTGTGAAGAAAACACCCTATACTACTTGGCAAGTGGTAGAGGATGAAGAAATAGGAAGTGGGTTCACTTTAGAATTGGATTTCTCACTCATTTTCACAAGTTGCCATTGATGGAGGCAAGCTTTCTTCATTGTTGAAGATGAAGAAGAAGATGATAGAATATGATAAGTGTTATCTCAAAATAGAAAAATAAAATGAATACTTATCAAATACCAACAATGGTTAGATGTAGAGAATAGACTAGAATTAAGTGGAATGGTTAGGGTTAAGCATGAGACAAAATGGTCACTTAGTCAAAGCTTCATGAAGCTTCAACAACAAACAAAGAAAGCCACCATTTTTCTCTTTATCTTTTCCATAATAAATAAATAAATAAATAGATATGAAAATCAAAACCCTAACCATTTAAATAACCATGGTTTAATCTTTACACAAACTCAAGTAAGCATGTATCATCAAACATGATACAATCAAGTGCACATAAAAATATATCACATATACAATGTGCACATCAAGTGAGAAAATCCTTTTAAAGTGAACCAATACTAGTTAATGCAAAGTAATATATCAAATATATAATTATACATTAAATCATTAAATCAACACTTGATTCAATGATCCGGTCATGTCGCATATAACCGACTAGTATCCAATGTATCGACTTATCGAATCAATCCTTGATTCGATAACTAGGTTATATCACATACAACCATTCGATATATTCATCGCGAGAATGGAATACGGTATCACATACACGCATTATTCTCGGTCCCGTACATATCTCATATGCGCTCCTATTTCGTTTCGCTTGAGCCAGGAAACCTCTGTGTAGGACTCTAAAGACTCGTCAATACGCCGGCAGCAGATGATGATCATATCAAACACCCACAAGCCGTAAGCGGTCTGTTAAACGTAACGGCCACCCGGGTATTGAGCGATCAGAAGATCGACGAGCAAGCCTGCTCACACTCCTGTGAATCCAACCAGTAACACTTACCGTACAGTCCGGTCTCGTCGTCTGATATGTTGCATATCTCTCCTAGGGGTGGTAAACGTCAGACCCCAATAGCTCGATAAGTCGTGTTGATATGAGGTCTATAACAGTTCGAGAAACTACTGGTAACACTTACCAGTAAATCTCAGCAACCCTGGCCAGGGATTTTCGGTTATAGCCAATCGAACACAGAGCAACATCAACTCCCTATACCGGGAGAGACGAATCCCCTCCTATCGCTCATTGCCTCCATGTGATTCGGGACTGTACCCAAAAACCACCGTTTTGCACGCCCTCTTGGACGTGGTAAGGTGGAAATCAAAGCACAGTGGGAACCACACAAGACTCTATGACGATCTCGGGTCAACAGACTACTCTGTACCAGTGTCACCAGAGAACTGCCATCTGACGTAAGGTATAATACCATCTGGGAGTTCTCGGCGAGTCCGTCCAGTGTACCCAGTCTCCACTGAGCACCCGTATATCATCTCTGATGTCAAACACCAATGGATATGGGATCATCCATCGCCCAACTGTATGGGTCGAGAAGGTATACGCTAGTCTACTCTGGTATATCGATGCCCCGTCTCGATACACCCATGACTAGGGACCTTGAAGGATGTACTTATGGACTACCATGTCCCCACTAGTATGATCCGCATCATAGTCCAGGTAGTCAAGTACACATCCTAAGGGCTTTACCAACATGTAACAGAGAGACAATCAGTTTACACGTTAAGGTAAAGAGCAACCAGATAGCATACTATCATGTCGAGCAAGAAAGTCCTCCCTATATATGTCCAAGCATCCACTACAATATACATTCTATGTATAGTAATGGCCTCTAGGGCATACATATAACTAACAATCTCCCACTTGCACTAGGGCCATCTGATAGCAGTGGTTGTAGTATCTCATACTCGACCATCCCATAAAAGTCTCTCTCTGGGAAAAGGCCTTTGTGAGTGGATCCGCCGTATTGTCCTCTGAGTCTACTCTCCTAACCTTGATCCCCTGGAGATCAACTATCTCCATGATCAGGTGATGCTGCCTCAGAATACGCCTGGGTCACTGATGGGACGGGCGTTCCTTGGCATAAGCCACAACTCCATTGTCTCACAATGGTAGGAACGAAGTTCATCTCATGAACTAATATACACCCAAACAGCCTCTTTGGTAGCATCTTTAGTAGCGATGTATCTAGCCTTTATCGTCTAGTTTGCCATGGTATCTAGCTTGGAACTCTTCTAACATACCGTCCCTTTACTGAGGGGAAAGACAATGCCTGTGACTGACTTTCAGTCGTCCTTATCACCCTGGAACCCTTCCAGTGATTCTCCCCAGGATCGATTGATACCATCTCACTGCAACTAGTGAGAATCCTAACATCCAATTAGATCTATCTCATAGATCCAAAACCCAGGATTTAGGAGGTATCACTTTGATCCTATATGGAGAATCATTGTGATAAGCGGAGATTGACCGAGCGTAGCATAGGAAACTCCTTCCCTATCAAGAGTATGTCATCCACGTACTCTACGAGGATCATCACCATACACCCTACTACCTTTTTGTATATACAAGGTTCATCTACCATTTTGATGATGTCAAACTGTTTGACTACCACATCAAAACAGATGTTCCAACTCCGCGATACCTGCTTTATCCTATAAAGCATCTTGTACACGTTTCCGCTGCTCTCACTATCTACGAAGCCCTCTGGCTGTGTACTTATGGACGTTCTCTTCTAAAACATCATTTAGAAAAGCAGTCATGGCACCCAACCCCCAGATATCGTAGTCATGGTATGTAGCCGTAGAAAGTAGGATCTGGATGGACTTAAGCATAGCCACTTAAAAAGGTTTCATCATTATCCACGCCTGGTCGATGACGAAAAGCTTTAACAAGTCTAGCTTTGAAAGTCTCAACTTTTCCATCTACACCAAGTAATCTTCTCAAGATATACTTGCTCCTGATGGGGATTTAACCCTTCAGATATAGCAACCAAAGTCCATACTTTGTTGGTGTACATGGATTCCATCTCAGATCGCAAAGCATCCAGCCATTCTTACAGAGTCCCACTCCTGATGGCCAGCTCAAAACTAGTTGGGTCATCATCCCATGATGCAATCCTCGCTCCCACTGTCATAGTGTAGGGTTCTTAGGCACAGTCAAGAGGTCTCACAAGGCATCAACCATGCCAATTTCAAAAATTACGGTGCCGAGAAACCCTAGACTACGGATCGTTAACTAGAATTCTAGGCGACGAAAGTAACTAGTTAACAAATTAACTAAGTGAACGGAAATACAACCTTTGTAGATCCGGTCCTCCACCTCCACGGCTCCGTGATGAAGTCCTCTCCGCTGTCCAAATGAAATCCCGGGCTCAAGCGTCGTCTTCATCGGAGAAATGGGTGGGCAAGGTCGTCGGCTTCGTGCCGAAGATGATCTACGTCGAGGCATCACTAGATCAAGCTCCCACTTCACCAAGTCATGCTTCTTGTGAAGAGAACACCCTATACTACTTGGCAAGAGGTAGAGGATGAAGAAATAGGAAGTGGGTTTACTTTAGAATTGGATTTCTCACTCTTTTCATCAAGTTGCCATTGATGGAGGCAAGCTTCTTCATGTGAAGAAGAAGAAGAAGATGATGAAGTTATGCTAAGTATATCTAAAATGAATAATAAAATCAATACTTATCATATGCTAACCTTAGTTAGGTGTAGAGAATAGACTAGGGTTAAGTGGAATGGTTAGGGTTAAGCATGAGACAAAATGGTCACTAAGTCAAAGCTTCATGAAGCTTCATAATACAAACAAAGTTAGCAACCATTTTTTCTCTTTATGCTTTTTATTTTCCAAAATGAATAAACAAATAAATAAGAAAATGAAAAACCCTAACCATTACACAACCATGGTTTAATCTTTACACAAACTCAAGTAAACATGCATCATCAAACATGATACAATCATTTGCACAAAAAGTATATCACATATACAACTTGTACAACTAAGTGAGAAAATCCATTTAAAGTGAACCAATACTAGTTAATGCAAAGTAATATATCAAATATATAATTATGCATTAAATCATTAAATCAACACTTGATTCAATGATCCGGTCATGTCGCACACAACCGACTAGTATACAATGTATCGATTTATCGAATCAATCCTTGATTCGATAACTAGGTTATATCGCATACAACCATTCGACACATTCATCGCGAGAATGAAATACGGTATCACATACACGCATTATTCTCGGTCCCGCACATATCTCATATGCGCTCCTATTTCGTTTCGCTTGAACCAGGAAACCTCTGTGTAGGACTCTAAAGACTCGTCAATACGCCGGCAGCAGGTGATGATCATATCAAACACCCACAAGCCGCAAGCGGTCTGCTAAACGTAACGGCCACCCGGGTATTGAGCGATCAGAAGATCGACGAGCAAGCCCGCTCACACTCCTGTGAATCCAACCAGTAACACTACCGTACAGTCCGGTCTGTTCGTCTGATATGTCGCATATCTTGCCTAGGGGTGGTAAACGTCAGTCCCCAATAGCTCGATAATTCGTGTCGATATGAGGTCTATAACAATTCGAGAAACTACTGGTAACACTTACCAGTAAATCTCAGCAACCCTGGCCAGGGATTTCCGGTTATAGCCAATCGATCACAGCGCAACATCAACCCCCTATACCGGGAGAGACGAATCCCCTCCTATCGCTCATTGCCTCCATGTGACTCGGGACTGTACCCAAAAACCACCGTTTTGCACGCCCTCTTGGACGTGGTAAGATGGAAATCAAAGCACAGTGGGAACCACACAAGACTCTATGACGATCTCGGGTCAACAGACTACTCTGTACCAGTGTCACCAGAGAACTGCCATCTGACGTAAGATATAATACCATCTGGGAGTTCTCGGCGAGTCCGTCCAGTGTACCCAGTCTCCACTGAGCACCCGTATATCATCTCTGATGTCAAACACCAATGGATATGGGATCATCTATCGCCCATCTGTATGGGTCGAGAAGGTATACGCTAGTCTACTCTGGTATATCGATGCCCCGTCTCGATACACCCACGACTAGGGATTTTGAAGGATGTACTTATGGACTATCTGTCCCCACTAGTATGATCTGCATCATAATCCAGGTAGTCAAGTACACATCCTAAGGGCTTTACCAACATGTAACAGAGAGACAATCAGTGTACACATTAAGGTAAAGAGCAACCAGATAGCATACTATCATGTCGAGCAAGAAAGTTCTCCCTATATACGTCCTAGCATCCACTACAATATACATCATATGTACAGTAATGGCCTCTAGGGCATACATATAACTAACAATCTCCCACTTGCACTAGGGCCATCTGTAGCAGTGGTTGTAGTATCTCATACTCAACCATCCCATAAAAGTCTCTCTCTGGGAAAAGGCCTTTGTGAGTAGATCCGCTGTGTTGTCTTCTGAGTCAACTCTCCTAACCTTGATCACCCTGGAGATCAAAGTATCTCCATGATCAGGTGATACTGCCTTAGAATATGTCTGGATCACTGATGGGATGGACGTTCCTTGGCATAAGCCACAACTCCATTGTCACACAATGGGAGGAACTAAGTTCATCTCATGAACAAATATACATCCAGACTGCCTCTTTGGTAGCATCTCAAATAGCGATGTATCCAGCCTTTATCGTCTAGTATGCCACGGTATCTAGCTTGGAACTCTTCCAACATACCGTCCCTTTACTGATGGTAGACAATGCCTGTGACTGACTTTCAGTCGTCCTTATCACCCTGGAACCCTTCCAGTGATTCTCCCCAGGATCGGTCGATACCATCTCACTACAACTAGTGAGAATCCTAATATCCAATTAGATCTATCTCATAGATCCAAAACCCAGGATTTAGGAGGTATCACTTTGATCCTATGTGGAGAATCATTGAGATAAGCGGAGATTGACCGAGCGTAGCATAGGAAACTCCTTCCCTATCAAGAGTATGTCATCCACGTACTCTACGAGGATCATCACCATACTCCCTACTACCTTTTTGTATATACAAGGTTCATCTACCATTTTGATGATGTCAAACTCTTTGACTAACTCATCAAAACAGATGTTCCAACTCCGCGATACCTGCTTTATCTTATAAAGCATCTTGTGCACGTTTCCGCTGCTCCCACTGTCTACGAAGCCCTCTGGCTGTGTACTTATAGACTTTCTCTTCTAAATCATTATTTAGAAAAGTAGTCATGGCACCCAACCGCCAGATATCGTAGTCATGGTATGTAGCCGTGGCAAGTAGGATCTGAATGGACTTAAGCATAGCTCCATAGAAAAAGGTTTCCTCATGATCCATACCTGGTCATGATGCAAACCTTTAACAAGTCTAGCTTTGAAAGTCTCAACTTTTCCATATACACCATGTAATCTTCTCAAGATATACTTGCTCCTGATAGGGATTTAACCCTTCAGATATAGCAACCAAAGTCCATACTTTGTTGGTGTACATGGATTCCATCTCAGATCGCTAAGCATCCAGCCATTCTTACAGAGTCTCTACTCTCGATGGCCTGCTCGAAAGTAGTTGGGTCATCATCTCATGATGCAATCCTCGCTCCCACTGTCATAGAGAAACCAAAGTATCTCTCAGGTGGGTGAGGAACCCTACTAGATCGGCGGAGAGGCTGAGATTCGTTGGTAACTATTGAATCCTTCGGTTTTATCAAATCATGTGCTGTAGTTTGTATAGCTGGAACATTTCCATAACAGATCTTTCCTCGAGCATGTCCGGATTTTGCTTTTAAACATAGCCCGGACAACCCTAAATCTTAACTAACTTAAGATATGGGCTCTTCCCTTTCCATATCACATATGAAGTGGTAGGCAACTGATTTGATTTGAACCCTATTCAATAGGTATGCAGCTTTTCAAGTGCATAACACCCAAAAGGAAATAGGTAACTCAGTAGTACTCATCATAGAGCACACCATATCATATAGGGTGTTATTGCTCCGCCCCGATATACCATCGTGCTATGGTGTATTCGGAGGAGTAATACTGAGAGAGAATTTCATTCTCCTTTAGAATAATCCAGGAATTCCGTGCTCAAGTATTCTCCTCCTTGATCACATCAAAGGACATAATACTTTTACCCGTATTTTGGTTCTCTACTTCTAACTTATATTCTGTGAATATCTCAAAAGGTTCGGACTTGTGTTTCAACAGGAACATAGGTCTGAATCTCGAAAGATCATCAGAGAATGTAATGAAGTACAAAGAACCAGTCTTGGCATGTGTAGACAAGGGACCTACATACATCAACATGTATCATCCCAAGAGTTCACTAACTCTTTCTCTGTTTCCAATAAACAGAGCTGGTGTCAATATATCTTTGTGACATGACTGGCAAGTTTCACAAGATGTAGATTCAAACTGATTTAAATATGCATCTACATGTAATTTCAGCTAGTCGGGTCACATTGATATGACCTAGTCAACAATGCCTCAAGAAGGATTCGTTCATTTCTGAACTCTTCCTCTTGTGTGTGTTCTGTCTACTAAGAACTGTAGTTTGATTTAGAACATCAACGCTTTTAGATAACGTGCCTGATCCGATCAACTTTTGATATAGGAAATGTTCAAAACATTATCCAACAATACAAAATTTTATCATTTCTTTACTAATAAAGAGACTGATATGATTTTGTATATTAGGTTCGGTATCTAATAACATTCGTTCAGAATCAATGTATTGACAATACAGGGTGACAGTGACCAACAGACTTGGCTGTAACACTTGCCCCGTTTTCTGCCTCATGAAACTTATCACCCGTTCTCAGTTTTTCTACCCTTTTGTAGCCCTATGTAACAGATTACATATCTGGGATCCTGATCCGGTATCATATACCTAGGATGCGGAGGATACTGAGAAACAGTTCTTTGTAATGAACACACCCGAAGATGATGCATCACATGCACTTTCTTCGTATGGGCGGCACGGGAATTCTGGTATTCCCCAATTTCCTGCTCTATCTTATAACTATTATAAGTTGGAGCGGGACCAACGTTTCCCAGCTCAGTATAACAAGCGGGTTCGGTCAATTTTCCGTATTATTATCTTGATTAAGGCGTGATATGGTCGCTACCTGGAGAGAGAGAGAAGAAAACACTCAGCGTGCGCTCTTGCAAGAATAGATTGGTTATTATTTTATCTAATCAGGATGGCTCCCACTGGTTTTATCAAATCTTCCTTCAAACCCTAAAAGGAAAGACTAGCCGGGATTAATTACACACTACAAGTTCGCCAATCTTTCAACCAGGCCAGTGTCGGTACTTTGAGAGAGGTCCCCCGTGCTTTCGCACGAACCTAATTACAGTAAACCTTGTTTTCCCAGAGGCGTAACCTCGTTAACACCTTTCTAGACACCTACTTGATCGGCTAATTGTACTGTGTAAAACTCTCCCAGGAGTAACTCTTACTCGCAGCGGGTATCGGGATCCAACTATCTCATAGAAGGTATGCAATCTCATTGCAAATTTCAACACTTGAAATTCCTGATAATATTTTGCCCCAAACGATCTATGACCTTGACAAGGTCAACAAACCATAGACCGTAAGTCAAGTTCAACCCGTCATTTCTTGATTGAATCAAACCCACCCGCATGACCCTTGACAAGGTCAACAAGGTCGTACGACTACCCTAACCCAATCTGCATCATATGCATAAGCAGATAAACACTGGTTAGCTACCGCACACTGCGCCTTGACAAGGTCAACAAATGCAGCACGAATACTAAACAGGACTTATCTGAAATGACGGAGGGCTACGACAGGTTTTTCTGAAAACCTATTGCGTAATGAACTTGATATCGTTGTAGAATCAAATGATTTTAAAATGGAGTGCTTTTGAGGCTTTTCTAGTTTTGCTAAAGGAGTCACTCCCGGTGAAGGGATCGTCGGTCCTTTCCTCGTCGAATGAGGTGCGGGATATACCATATATATCACTGTGCAAAGCAAAACACTTAAAAGCAATCAGAAGACAAACCGAGTGTGTAGCATCTGCCAGTTATTGCTAAAGGAGTCACTCCCGGTAAAGGGATCTCGGTCCTTTCCTCATCGGATAAGGTGCTGGATATATCATATATACCGCTGTGCAAAGCAAGAACTGGAGCTACCTGTTTTATTTTTGAAATTCGATTCCACAACGTCTTAGGTTTCTTTTACTTTCATTAATCATATTAATGAAGTCCCATCATTTAAGTACCTAAACATCACAGATAAATACGACGTACACTTATGCCATCCGCATTTGCCTCGATGTCCTCTCGTGCACCGTTAGGTTAGGTAACTAACGGCAGAGCGGGGCAGGGCTAGCGCGGGTGTAAAACATAAGTAACGTCTATATAATATATCATATATACTATATACTGTATCTATCATAGAACATCACATGATCACATCACAGATATCGCAGCAGAAGAATCATATGAAATATTGGATATACTAGGACGTCCGTGTTTTCAATACGAGCCAGTATAAAACACGGATTCCACGGTCGCGATGAATAGCCAAACCCACACCCCTAGACCCCTACGAGAGCGGCAAGCAACCCTACCAATTCTGGAGTTAGGAGACCCGGACTCGACTCCTCGAGTTGGTCTCCCACTGGACTTCAGAACCCGGTTACTTGTGCCCTCCTCCTTGGGTCTATCCTACTGCGGAAAAGTAAATAATATACAAATGGTGACATCTTCCGCAACCTGGAAGTGCCCCAATAAAAGAATATTACATACAAGTTTTTACATGAATGAAAATGAAAAACACTCATCTCACATAAAAACCCCCGGCTATTCAAACACGACGATCCAATATAACATATACAGCAACACATAACATCACATGTCATCAACGTAAGTAAATATGCGAATCCCAATTGTCGTTGACGTATAGCAACGAAACCGGCAATATCACATATTACACTTACGGTCACAGAAAAGAAAGTGTAAAACTACAACAGTTGGAATCCGCAACCTGCATAGACATCGCATGCCTAATCAAATGAATTCCTTAGACATCGCATGCCTAACAATTATAAACCTCGCATTTTAGTCTCATTATCGAAAACACTTTTCAATATCAAGTCGGGTAATTCAACAAGATTCCCAACATCATGATCGAATGCTCGTCGCAAACTTTAGTAGGCGGCCGCACCCCCGACGCCTCGACGAAGTGCACCAAGGCGGAACACCGCTGCCGCGAGCACCCGAACGGATGCTTTCGGCGACGGGGTTCTCCTACAGTCACTTGGTCGGGGCTATGGGGTGAGGCTGTCTATTAAGTTTACCCGGCTAGTATCCGCGTACGCTACGTGATTGCGACGGACTTTTGATCACATCAAAATTCCGTGGCAACCGATCAAGTAAGACTAAAGTGCTATGTTTATAACATTCATTCAGTTATCTCATAACTACTTGTGAATTCCAATTATTGTATCCCATTCCAGATAAATAGAAAATGTTAAACTTTCCGATCGAACAATCAAACACCCAAGTTTTCCCGAAACAGCTCAACACATGAAACAAGTTTAAAAACATCCAGTTCATGCCTCAGTACCAACGGTCCAGCCGTAGAAGGGTCAAGCCAACGCCTCACATGTGGCACGCCGTACTGCCCCAAACCCTAAGGTTCAAAGGGCAGTTCAACACAGTCACATAATCGAGTTAAGGTTTGTTGTCTTCTAAAGGGACCATCGCGTTACTTGCACTACTTAGAACGTTATTAAACCACGGAAAGATCCAACACTTGGAAATTTCCCGACAGGGGAAAAAATGGGTATTTATATCCGGTCGAACTTTTTAACATATTCTAAAATTACCCGGAAAAACACATAGACAATGTTTGATAATCCGATCGAATATACGAACTCCCAATACAACCCAGATAACTCAACTCTTGAGTTCAGATTAAAAATTCCCAGGAAAACCAGCACTTCCTTATAGGAATTACTGTGCAAAAAGTAATGCACAAGGTGAACATATGGCCGCGGAACCGCCGCACGAGCCATGCTCGTGCCGCGGTTACGCCGCGCTATAGTTGAATCAGCCCCTCGAATTTCACAGTAATTCAAATAACACCCTGCTGAATTTTTTAGCAATTTTTAATGTGGAAAAAACCCAGTTTTTGAAAAAAGTCCAGAGAGCATTTTGGATTAGGGTTTCGATGTTCGTTCGGATTTCAAACGTCGTCTACACATTGCCTAAGGCTCTAGCTAGGCTCTGATACCACTGTAGGGTTCCTAGGCACAATAATGAGGTCTCACAAGGAATCAACCATGCCAATTTCAAATTTTACAAGTGCCGAGAAACCCTAATACGGATCGTTGACTAGAGTTTAGGCGAAACTAGAAGCTAGTTAACAACTTAACTAAAGGGTAAACGGAAATACAACCTTTGTAGATCTGGTCCTCCACCTCCATAGCTCCATGATGAAGTCTCCTTGCTGTCCAAATCGAATTCCGGGCTCTAGCGTCGACTTCATCGGAGAAATGGGCGGGCTTGGTCGTCGGCTTCGATGCCGAAGATGATCTATGTCGAGGCAACACAAGATCAAGCTCCAACTTCACCAAGTCATGAAACTTGTAAAGAAAACACCCTATACTACTTGGCAAGTGGTAGAGGATGAAGAAATAGGAAGTGGGTTCACTTTAGAATTGGATTTCTCACTCATTTTCACAAGTTGCCATTGATGGAGGCAAGCTTTCTTCATTGTTGAAGATGAAGAAGAAGATGATAGAATATGATAAGTGTTATCTCAAAATAGAAAAATAAAATGAATACTTATCATATACCAACCATGGTTAGATGTAGAGAATAGACTATGGTTAGGTGGAATGGTTAGGGTTAAGCATGAGACAAAATGGTCACTTAGTCAAAGCTTCATGAAGCTTCAACAACAAACAAAGAAAGCCACCATTTTTCTCTTTATCTTTTCCATAATAAATAAATAAATAAATAGATATGAAAATCAAAATCCTAACCATTTAAATAACCATGGTTTAATCTTTACACAAACCCAAGTAAGCATGTATCATCAAACATGATACAATCAAGTGCACACAAAAATATATCACATATACAATGTGCACATCAAGTGAGAAAATTCTTTTAAAGTGAACCAATACTAGTTAATGCAAAGTAATATATCAAATATATAATTATACATTAAATCATTAAATCAACACTTGATTCAATGATCCGGTCATGTCGCATATAACCGACTAGTATCCAATGTATCGACTTATCGAATCAATCCTTGATTCGATAACTAGGTTATATCACATACAACCATTCGATACATTCATCACGAGAATGGAATACGGTATCACATACACGCATTATTCTCGGTCCCGCACATATCTCATATGCGCTCCGATTTCGTTTCGCTTGAGCCAGGAAACCTCTGTGTAGGACTCTAAAGACTCGTCAATACGCCGGCAGCAGATGATGATCATATCAAACACCCACAAGCCGCAAGCGGTCTGCTAAACGTAACGGCCACCCGGGTATTGAGCGATCAGAAGATCGACGAGCAAGCCCGCTCACACTCCTGTGAATCCAACCAGTAACACTTACCGTACAGTCCGGTCTCATCGTCTGATATGTTGCATATCTCGCCTAGGGGTGGTAAACGTCAGACCCCAATAGCTCGATAAGTCGTGTTGATATGAGGTCTATAACAGTTCGAGAAACTACTGGTAACACTTACCAGTAAATCTCAGCAACCCTGACCAGGGATTTCCGGTTATAGCTAATCGAACACAGCGCAACATCAACTCCTTATACCGGGAGAGACGAATCCCCTCCTATCGCTCATTGCCTCCATGTGATTCGGGACTGTACCCAAAAACCACCGTTTTGCACGCCCTCTTGGACGTGGTAAGGTGTAAATCAAAGCACAGTGGAAACCACACAAGACTCTATGACGATCTCGGGTCAACAGACTACTCTATACAAGTGTCACCAGAGAACTGCCATCTGACGTAAGGTATAATACCATCTGGGAGTTCTCGGCGAGTCCGTCCAGTGTACCCAGTCTCCACTGAGCACCCGTATATCATCTCTGATGTCAAACACCAATGGATATAGGATCATCCATCGCCCATCTGTATGGGTCGAGAAGGTATACGCTAGTCTACTCTGGTATATCGATGCCCCGTCTCGATACACCCACGACTAGGGACCTTGAAGGATGTACTTATGGACTACCATGTCCCCACTAGTATGATCCGCATCATAGTCCAGGTAGTCAAGTACACATCCTAAGGGCTTTACCAACATGTAACAGAGAGACAATCAGTGTACACATTAAGGTAAAGAGCAACCAGATAGCATACTATCATGTCGAGCAAGAAAGTCCTCCCTATATATGTCCAAGCATCCACTACAATATACATCCTATGTATAGTAATGGCCTCTAGGGCATACATATAACTAACATATTGTAGTGGATGCTTGGACATATATAGGATGACTTTCTTGCTCGATATGATAGTATGCTATCTGGTTACTCTTTACCTTAACGTGTACACTGATTGTCTCTCTGTTACATGTTGGTAAAGCCCTTAGGATGTGTACTTGACTACCTGGACTATGATACGGATCATACTAGTGGGGACGTGGTAGTCCATAAGTACATCCTTCAAAGTCCCTAGTCGTGGGTGTATCGAGACGGGGCATCGATATACCAGAGTAGACTAGCGTGTAGCTTCTCGACCCATATAGATGGGCGATGGATGATCCCATATCCATTGGTGTTTGACATCAGAGATGATATACGGGTGCTCAGTGGAGACTGGGTACACTGGACGGACTCGCCGAGAACTCCCAGATGGTATTATACCTTACGTCAAATGGCAGTTCTCCGGTGACACTGGTACAGGTTAGTCTGTATACCCGAGATCGTCATAGAGTCTTGTGTGATTCCCACTGTGCTTTGATTTCCACCTTACCACGTCCAAGAGGGCGTGCAAAACGGTGGTTTATGGGTACAGTCCCGAGTCACATGGAGGCAATGAGCGATAGGAGGGGTTTCGTCTCTCCCGGTATAGGGAGTTGATGTTGCCTGTGCTCGATTGGCTATAACAGGAAGTCCTTGGCCAAGGGTGGTTTAGGGATTTACTGGTAAGTGTTACCAGTAGTTTCTCGACCCGTTATGAGCCTCATATCGACACGACTTATCGAGTTATTGGGGTATGACGTTTACCACACCTAGACGAGATATGCGACATATCAGACGAACAGACCGGACTGTACGGTAGTGTTACTGATTGGATTCACAGGAGTGTGAGCGGGCTTGCTCGTTGATCTTCTGATCACTCAATACCCGGGTGGCCGTTACGTTTAGCAGACCGCTTGCGGCTTGTGGGTGTTTGATATGATCATCACCTACTGCCGGCGTATTGACGAGTCTTTAGAGTCCTACACAGGGGTTTCCTGGTTCAAGCGAAACGAAATAAGAGCACATATGAGATATGTGCGGGACCGAGAATAATACCAGTATGTGATACTGTATTCTATTCTCGCGATTTGTGACATTAATCGGTTGTATGCGATATAGCCGGGTTATCGGATCAAGTGTTGATTCGATAAGTTGTTACTATTGATATTAGTCGGTTGTATGCAATATGACCGGATCGTTAAATCAAGTGTTGATTTAATGATTTAATGTATAATTATATATTTGATTTATTACTTTACATTAACTAGTATTGGTTCACTTAAGATTGATTTTCTCACTTGATTGTGCACATTGTTTATATGTGATATATGCAAGTGTACAACTTTGTATCATGCTTGATGATACAAACAAGTTGTGTGTATGAGACTTATACCAAATCAAGGTTAAATTAGGGTTTACTATTTTCCTAACAAATAACAAAAGAGTCAGACTTTGGTAAAAGTTATCAAGCTTCATGAAGCTTGAAGAAACTTTGACAAAGTCATATCTTTTGTCATTTCCTTAGGATATTAGATAACCAAACCATTAACCTAAGGCTTTGGTTAATTCTCTACATGAGTTAAGCATGAGAGCTTAACTCAACCATGGTGCCATAATTAAAAGGATAAGTTTCATTTTATTCTATTGATTCTTTTCTTCTTCTTCTTCATCATCAAGCTCCACAAAAGCTTGCTAGCTCCAATAGTGCCATGAGAAAAAGAGTGAGAAATCCAATTCTAAAGTGAACCCACTTCCTATTTCTTCATTCTCTACTACTTGCCATGTAGTATAGGGTGTTCTCTTCACAAAGTTTTTGACCAAGTGAAGGAATAGCTTGAGTTTGAGTATTCCCGACATAGATCATCTTCGGCCTCGAAGTCAACGACCTAGCCCGATTATTTCTCCGACGAAACCGTCACTAGAGTCCAAGATTCCGATGATCGCAGCGGAGGGACGTCAACACGGAGCTAAAGAAGCGGAGGACCGGATGTACAAAGGTTGTAATCCCTTTCTCTTAGTAGTAAAATAGTTTACTAGCTTTTCGTTTCGCCTAATCTCTAGTTAACGATCTATATTAGGGTTTCTCGGCACCTAAATTTTTGAATTTGGCATGGTTGATGCCTTGTGGAACCTCTTGTGTGTGCCTAGTAACCCTACAGTGGTATCAGAGCCTAGCTAGAGCCTTAGGCGAAGTGTAGACGATGTTAGAAGTCCAATCGAACCCGAAACCCTAATTGCAAACCCTTCTCTGTACAATTTTTCAAAATTGTGATTTTTGTGAATTAAAAATATGCAGAAAAATCAGCAGGGTTTAATAAGAATTACTGTGCAAAACGTGGTCCTAACTCCATTAATTAGCCGCGGAACCGCGGCCGTACCCCACGTGGCGCTGCGGTTCCGCGGCCATACTGTTGCTTCGTTGACCAAACTTTGCAAAGTAATGTTTCTATTTGACTCTTGTGTTTTCTGGGTAATTTTAATCTTTACTCAAGAGTTGAGTTTTCAGGGTTGTATTGGGCACTCGGTGTTTCGATCGGGAAGTCTAACTTCGTCTGTATGTTTTTCCAGGTATTTTAGAACATGTTAAAAAATTTGACCAGATATAAATACCCACTTTTTCCTCTGTCGGGAAATTTCCAAGTGTTGGATCTTTCCGTAGTTTAAGAACGTTCGAAGTAGTGCAAGTAACGCGATGGACCCTCTAGAAGACAACAAACCTTAACTCGATTATGTGACCGTCTTGAACTGCCCTTTGAACCTTAGGGTTTGGGGCAGTACGGCGTGCCACATGTGAGGCGTTGGCTTGACCCTTCTACGGCTGGACCGTTGGTACTGAGGCATGATGTGAATGTTTTTAAACCTATTTCATGTGTTGAGCTGTTTCGGGAAAACTTGGGTGTTTGATTGTTCGATCGAAAAGTTTAACATTTTCTATTTATCTGGAATGTGATACAATATTTGGAATTCACAAGTAGTTATGAGATAACTAATATGAATGGTATAAACGTAGCACTTTAGTCTCACTTGATCGGTTGCCACGGAATTTTGATGCGATCAAAAGTCCGTCGCAATCACGTAGCGTACGCGGATACTCGCTGGATAAACTTAATAGACAGCTACACCCCTTAGCCCCGACCAAGTGACTGTAGGAGAACCCCATCGCCGAAAGCATCCGTTCGGATGCTCGCGGTAGCGGTGTTCCGCCTTGGTGCACTTCATCGACGGTATCGGGGGTGCGGCCGCCTACTAAAGTTTGCGACGAGCATTCGATCAGGATGTCGGGAATCTTGTTGAATTGCCCGACTTGATATTGAAAAGAGTTTTCGATAATGAGACTAAACTGCGGGCTTTATAATAGTTAGGCATTCGATGTCTAAGGAATTCATTTGTTTAGGCATGCGATGTCTAAGGAGCTTGCGGATTCCAACTGTTGTAGTTTTATACTTTCTTTTCTGCGACCGTAAGTGTAATATGTGATATCGCCTATTTCGTTGCTATATGTCAACGACAATTGGGATGCGCATATTTACTTATGTTTATAACATGTGATGTTATGTGTTGCTGGATATGTTATATTGGATCGTCGTGTTTGAATAGCCGGGTTTTTTTTATGTGAGATGAGTGTTTTTCATTTTCATTCATGTAAAAGCTTGTATGCAATATTCTTTTATTGGGGCACTTCCAGATTGCGGAAGATGTCACCATTGTATATTATTTAATTTTCTGCATTAGGATAGACCTAAAGAGGGGAGCACAAGTAACCGGGTTCTAGGGTCCAGTAGGAGACCATCTCGAGGAGTCGAGTCCGGGTCTCCTAACCCTAGAATTGGTAGGGTTGCTTGCCGCTCTTGTAGGGGTCTAGGGGTGTGGGTTTGGCTATTCATCGCGACCATGGAATCCGTGTTTTATACAGGCTCGTATTGAAAACACGGACGTCCTAGTATATCCAATGTTTCATATGTTTCTTCTGCTACGATATCTGTGATGTGATCATTTGATATGTTGAGATAGATACTGTATATAGTATATATGATATATTATATAGACGTTACTTATGTTTTACACCCGCGCTAGCCCTGCCCCGCTCTGCCGTTAGTTACCTAACCTAACGGTGCACGAGGGGACATCGAGGCGAATGAGGATGGCACAAGTGTACGTCGTATTATCTGTGATGTTTAGGTGACTTAAATGATGGGACTTCATTAATATGATTAATGAAAGAAAAAGAAACCTAATAGATGTTGTGGAATCGAATTTTCAAAAACAGGTAGCTACAGTTCTTGCTTTGCATCGCGGTGTTCCTTGTAGAACATCCTGCACCTTATTCGATGAGGAAAGGGCCAAGATCCCTTCACCGGGAGTGACCCCTTTAGCAATAACTGACAGATGCTACACACTCGGTTTGTATTTTGATTGCTTCTATAGTTTCTGCTTTGCACAGTGATATATATGATATATCCCGCACCTCATTCGACGAGGAAAGGGCCGACGATCCCTTCACCGGGAGTGACCCCTTTAGCAAAACTAGAAAAGCCTAAAAAACACTCCATTTTAAAATCACTCGATTCTACAACGATATCAAGTTCATTACGCAAAGGGTTTTTCTTAAAAACCCGTCGTAGCCCTCCGTCATTTCAGATAAGTACTACTTAGTATTCGTGCTGCGGTAGTTTGGCATTCGTCAAGGCGTAGTGTGCGGTAGCTAACTAGTATTTATCTGCTTTTGCATATGATGTAGATTGGATTAGGGTATTCGTACGGCGTTGTTTGGCATTCGTCAAGGGTCGTGCGGGTGGGTTTAATTCAATCAAGAAATGTACGGGTTGAACTTGACTAGTGGACTATGGGTTGTTTGGCATTCGTCAAGGTCATAGAACGCTAGGGGTAAAATATTATCGGGAATTTCAAGTGTTGAAATTTACAATGAGATTGCATACCTTCTATGAGATAGTTGGATCCCGATACCCACTGCGAGTAATTGTTACTCCTGGGAGAGTTTTACACATTACAATTAGCCGATCAAGTAGGTGTTTAGAAAGGTGTCAACGGGGTTATGCCTCTGGGAAAACGAGGTTTACTTTAATTAGGTCCGTGCGAAACCACGGGGAACCTCCCTCAAAGTACCGACACTGGCCTAGCTGAAAGATTGGCGAACTTGTAGCGTGTAATTAATCCCGGCTAGTCTTTCCTTTTAAGGTTTGAAGAAAGATTTGATAAAAACAGTGGGAGCCATCCTGATTAGATAAAATAATAACCAATCTGATCTTGCAAGAGCATACGCTGAGTGTTTTCTTCTCTCTCTCTCTAGGTAGCGACCATATCACGTCTTAATCAAGATAATAATACGGATATATTGACCGAACCCGCTTGTTATACTGAGCTGGGGAATGTTTGTCCCGCTCCAACTTATAATTGTTATAAGACAGAGCAGGAAATTGGGGAATACCAGAATTCCTATGCCGCCCAAACAAAGAAAGTGCATATGATGCATCTCCTTCGGGTGTGTTAGTTATAAAGAACTGTTTCTCAGTGTCCTCTACGTCAAAGGTATTAGATACCGGATCAGGATCCCGCTAATGTAATCCGTTACAAGGGCTACAGAAAGGTAGAAAACTGAGAATGGGTGATAAGTTTCATGAGACAGAAAACGGTGCAAGTGTTGCAGCCAAGTCTGTTGGTCACTGTCACCCTGTATTTCCAAATACATTGATTCTGAACAAATGCTATTATATACCGAACCTGATATATAAAATCATATCGATCTCTTTATTTAATAAAGAAAGGATATAATTTTGTATTGTTGGATTATGTTTTGAACATTTCCTATATCAAAAGTTGATCGGTTCAGGCACGTTATCTAAAAGCATTGATGTTCTAAATCAAACTACAGTTCTTAGTATACAGAACACACACAAGAGGAATAGTTCAGAAATGAACGAATCCTTCTTGAGGTATTGTAGACTAGGTCATATCAATGCGACCCGACTAGCTGAAGTTACATATAGATGCATATTTAAATCAGTTTGAATTTACATCTTGTGAAACTTGACGGTCATGTCACAGAGATAAGATGACCATAGCTCCATTTATTAGAAACAGAGAAAGAGTTCGTGAACTCTTGGGACTGATACATGATGATGTATGTAAGGTCCCCTGTCTACACATGCCAGGACCGGTTCTTTGTACTTCATTACATTCTCTGATAATCTTTCAAGATTCAGACATATGTTCCTATTGAAACACAAGCCCGAAGCTTTTGAGATATTCACAGAATATAAGTTAGAAGTAGAGAACCAAAATATAGGTATAAGTATTATGTCCTATGATGAGATCAGGGAAGAGAATACTTGTGCATGGAATTCTTAGACTATTCTAAGAATAAATTCTCTCTCAGCATTACTCCTCCGTATACACCATAGCACGATGGTATATCGGGGCGGAGCAATAGCACCCTATGTGATATGGTGTGCTCTATGATGTGTACTACTGAGTTTCCTATTTCCTTTTAGGGAGTTATGCACTTAAGAAGTTGCATACCTATTGAATAGGGTTCCGATCAAATAAGATGCCTACCATTTCATATGAGATATGGATAGGGAAGAGCCCATCTCTTAAGTCAGTTAAGATTTGGGGTTGTCCGGCCTATGTCTAAAAGGCAAAATCCGGACAAGCTCGAGGCAAAGTCAGTACTGTAGAAGTTTGTTGGATATCCCAAGCATACGCAAGGGAATATCTTCTACCTAATCGAGGAACAAAACCTGTTTTGTTACTCAGCATGCCACCTTTGTGAAAGGGAATTTCTTATGAAGAAATTAAAGTGCATGAGGTAGAACTGGAAAAAGTTCCAGCTATACAAACTGCAGCTGATGATTTGGTAGAACCAAAGGATTCAATAGCAACCAACGAACCTCAGCTTCTCCGCCGATCTAGTAGGGTTTCTCACCCACCTGAGAGATACTTTGGTTTCTTTATGATAGTGGGAGTAAGGATTGCATCATGAGATGATGACCCAACTAGTTTCGAGCTGGCCATCAGGAGTAGGACTCTATAAGAATGGCTGGATGCTTATCGATCTGAGATGGAATCCTTATACACCAACAAAGTATAGACTTTGGTTGCTTTATCTGAAGGGTTAAATCCCCATCAGGAGCAAGTATATCTTGAGAAGATTACTTGGTGTACATGGAAAAGTTGAGACTTTCAAAGCTAGACTTGTTAAAGGTTTGCATCATTGACCAGCTTTGGATTGTGATGAAACCTTTTCTAAGTACCTATGCTTAAGTCCATTCAGATCCTACTTACCGCGGCTACATACCATGACTACGATATCTGGCAGTTGGGTGTCATGACTGCTTTTCTAAATGATGTTTTAGAAGAGAGAGTCTGTAAGTACACAGTCAGAAGGCTTCGTAGACAGTGGGAGCAGCGGAAATGTGTGCAAGATGTTTTATGTGATAAAGTAGGCATCGCGGAGTTGGAACATCTGTTTTGATGAGTTAGTCAAAGAGTTTGACTTCATCAAAATGGTAGATGAACCTTGTATATACAAAAAGGTAGTAGGGAGTATGGTGATGGTCCTCGTAGAGTACGTGGATGACATACTCTTGATAAGGAAGGAGTTTCCTATGCTATGCTCAGTCAATCTCCGCTTATCACAAGGATTATCCATATAGGATCAATGTGATACCTTCTAAATCCTGAATTTTGATCTATGAGATAGATCTAATTGGATATTGGGATTCTCACTAACTGTAGTGGGATAGTATCAATGGATCCTGGGGAGAATAACTGGAAAGGTTCCAGGGTGATAAGGACGACTGAATGAAAGTCGCAGGCATTGTCTTTACCCTCAGTGGAGGGACGGTATGTTGGAAGAGTTCCAAGCTAGATACCGTGGCAAACTAGACGATAAAAGCTGGTAACATCGCTATTAAAGATACTACCAAAGAGGCAGTTTGGGTGTATATTACTTCATGAGATGAACTTCGTTCCTTCCATTGTGTGACAACGGAGTTGTGGCTTATGCCTAGGAACGCTCGTCCCATCAGTGATCCAGACATATTCTTAGGCAGTATCACCTGATCATGGAGATGGTTGATCTCCAGGGGATCGAGGTTAGGAGAGTAGACTCAGGAGACAACACGGCGGATCCACTCACAAAGGCCTTTTCCCAGAAAGAGACTTTTATGGGATGGTTGAGTATGAGATACTACAACCACTGCTATCAGATAGCCCTAGTGCAAGTGGTAGATTGGTAGTTATATGTATGCCCTAGAGGCCATTACTTTACATAGGATGTATATTGTAGTGGATGCTTGGACATATATAGGGATGACTTTCTTGCTCGATATGATAGTATGCTATCTGGTTACTCTTTACCTTAACGTGTACACTGATTGTCTCTCTGTTACATGTTGGTAAAGCCCATAGGATGTGTACTTGACTACCTGGACTATGATGCAGATCATACTAGTAGGGACGTAGTAGTCCATAAGTACATCCTTCAAAGTCCCTAGTCATGGGTGTATCGAGACGGGGCATCGATATACCAGAGTAGACTAGCGTGTAGCTTCTCGACCCATATAGATGGGTAATGGATGATCCCATATCCATTGGTGTTTGACATCAGAGATGATATACGGGTGCTCAGTGGAGACTGGGTACACTGGACGGACTCGCCGAGAACTCCCAGATGGTATTATACCTTACGTCAGATGGCAGTTCTCTGGTGACACTGGTACAGGTTAGTCTTTAGACCTGAGATCGTCATAAAGTCTTGTGTGATTCCCACTGTGCTTTGATTTCCATCTTACCACGTCCAAGAGGGCGTGCAAAACGGTGGTTTTTGGGTACAGTCCCAAGTCACATGGAGGCAATGAGCGATAGGAGGGGTTTCGTCTCTCCCGGTATAGGGAGTTGATGTTGCGCTGTGCTCGATTGGCTATAACAGGAAGTCCTTGGCCAAGGCTGCTTTAGGGATTTACTGGTAAGTGTTACCAGTAGTTTCTCGACCCGTAATGAGCCTCATATCGACACGACTTATCGAGTTATTGGGGTCTGACGTTTACTACCCCTAGACGAGATATGCGACATATCAGACGAACAGATCGGACTGTACGGTAGTGTTACTGATTGGATTCACAGGAGTGTGAGCGGGTTTGCTCGTTGATCTTCTGATCGCTCAATACCCGGGTGGCCGTTACGTTTAGCAGACCGCTTGCGGCTTGTGGATGTTTGATATGATCATCACCTACTGCCGGCGTATTGACGAGTCTTTAGAGTCCTACACAGGAGTTTCCTGGCTCAATCGAAACGAAATAGGAGCGCATATGAGATATGTACGGGACCGAGAATAATACCAGTATGTGATACTGTATTCTATTCTCGCGATTTGTGACATTAATCGGTTGTATGCGATATAGCCGGGTTATCAGATTAAGTGTTGATTCGATAAGATGTTACTATTGATATTAGTCGGTTGTATGAAATATGACCGGATCGTTAAATCAAGTGTTGATTTAGTGATTTAATGTATAATTATATATTTGATATATTACTTTACATTAACTAGTATTGGTTCACTTAAGATTGATTTTCTCACTTGATTGTGCACATTGTTTATATGTGATATATGCAAGTGTACAAGTTTGTATCATGCTTGATGACACAAACAAGTTGTGTGTATGAGACTTATTCCAAATCAAGGTTAAATTAGGGTTTACTATTTTCCTAACAAATAACAAAAGAGTGAGACTTTGGTAAAAGTTATCAAGCTTCATGAAGCTTGAAGAAACTTTGACAAAGTCATATCTTTTGTCATTTCCTTAGGATATTAGATAACCCAACCATTAACCTAAGGCTTTGGTTAATTCTCTACATGAGTTAAGCATGAGAGCTTAACTCAACTATGGTGCCATAATTAAAAGGATAAGTTTCATTTTATTCTATTGATTCTTTTCTTCTTCTTCTTCATCATAAAGCTCCACAAAAACTTGCTAGCTCCAATGGTGCCATGAGAAAAAGAGTGAGAAATCCAATTCTAAAGTGAACCCACTTCCTATTTCGTCATTCTCTACTACTTGCCATGTAGTATAGGGTGTTATCTTCATAAAGTTTTTGACCAAGTGAAGGAATAGCTTGAGTTTGAGTCTTCCCGACGTAGATCATCTTCGACCTCGAAGTCAACGACTTAGCCCGATTATTTCTCCGACGTAACCGTCACTAGAGTCCAGGATTCCGAAGATCGCAGCGGAGGGAAGTCAACACGGAGCTAAAGAAGCAGAGGACCGAATCTACAAAGGTTGTAATCTCTTTCTCTTAGTAGTAAAATAGTTTACTAGCTTTTCGTTTCGCCTAATCTCTAGTTAACGATCTATATTAGGGTTTCTCGGCACCTAAATTTTTGAATTTGGCATGGTTGATGCCCTGTGGAACCTCTTATGTGTGCCTAGTAACCCTACATATTGTACTACACTGAGGAACAGAAGGTGTTTGTATCTCGCAATGCTACCTTTTTAGAAAGGGAGTTTCTTGCAAAAGAAACTAGTGGGAGTACGGTAGAACTGGGAGAAATCCATGAACCACAAAATATAACTGAGGATTTGGAAGAACCACTAGATTCAGTAATCCCAGACGAACCTCAACCACTCCACAGATCTGGTAGGATTTCACATCCGCCCGAAAGATACCACGGTTTTCTCATAGACGGGTATCAAAAGGATTGCATCTTGGAAGAAGATGACCCTACCAGTTTCAGGCAGGCCATTATTAGTAGGGACTCTGATAAGTGGCTAGATGCTATACGATCCGAAATGGAGTCCATGTACACCAATAAAGTGTGGACCTTGGATATTGCTCCACCTTGGGTAAAACCCGTTGGATGCAAATGGATCTACAGAAGGAAACTTGGTGTAGATGGGCAGGTGGAAACCTATAAAGGTAGACTCGTTGCAAAAGGTTTTCGTTAAAGACCAGGTATGGACTATGACAAAACTTTTTCTCCAGTGGCTATGCTCAAATCCATTCGGATCCTACTTGCCATTGCTTCCTTCCATGACTATGAAATCTGGAAGATGGACGTAAAAACGGCTTTTCTAAATAGCAGTTTGGAAGAGCGCGTTTATATGGATCAGCCAGAAGGTTTTGTAGACAGTGGGAGAAGCGAGAAGGTGTGCAAGTTGCTTAAATTCATTTATGGATTAAAACAGGAATCGTAGAGCTGGAACATCTATTTTAATGAAATAGTCAAAGAATTTGACTTCATCAAGAATGAAGATGAGCCATGTATATATAAGAAGATTGTAGGACGAACTGTCGTATTCCTAGTCTTGTACGTGGATGACATTCTTTTGATAGGAAATGATATTCCTATGCTACAATCGGTCAAGCTATTCTTGTCACAACGGTTCCCAATGAAAGACCTGGGTGATGCCTCATGCATTCTGGGGATCAAGATCTACAGAAATAGATCTAAGAGATTACTGGGACTTTCGCAGTCCAGGTACATAGAGACCGTACTAAAAAGATTTAGTATGAAAGATTCCAAGCGCGGTAATATACCCGCATTGCACGGAATCACCCTCTCCAAGAAGATGTCTCCCAAGACTGACGAGGAGAGGGTTCGCATGAGCACTATGCCCTACGCTTCGGTGGTAGGATCTATAATGTATACGGTGCTATGTACAAGACCAGATGTAGCTTACGCGCTAAGCGTGGAGAGCCGGTATCAGTCAGACCCAGGTGAGAACCGCTGGACAACAGTGAAGAACATTCTCAAGTACCTGAGAAGGACTAAGGAGATGTTCCTGGTTTACGGTAATAGAGACCTCAGGGTCGAGTCCTTTACCGATTCAAGCTTCCAGAGTGACAAGGACGACAAAAAGTCTGTCTCGGGTTTTGTGTTTACCCTTAATGGAGGGGCGGTGTGTTGGAAGAGCTCCAAACAGGATACCGCCGCAGACTTGACGATGGAGGCTGAATACATTGCTGCAAGCGATGCCGCAAAAGATGCGGTCTGGATAAAGAAGTTCATTAGTGAACATCAGGTAGTTCCGTCCATTGTTGACCCAATATCTTTGTATTGCGATAACAATGGGGATATAGCTTTAGCGAAGGAACCACGGTCCCATCAGAAATCCAGACACATCTTAAGGACGTATCACCTAATCAGGGAGATCATTGATCGTCAGGAGATCGAGGTGCGGAGAGTGGACACTAAAGAAAACACGGCAGATCCATTTACAAAGGCCCTCCCTCAAGCACAGTTCGAGCGACTTTCTGAGCTATTGGGTATGCGGTACGCCAGCAGCTGGCCTTAGTGTAGACGTTGGGTATGCAGTACACCAATTACTGGCTTTTAGTGCAAGTGGGAGATTGTTGGATATGTATGCCCTAGAGGCCATTATTGTATAGTACTAGTTGTATATTACATTTTGAAAACTTAGGATATATACACAGATTAATGACAGTCTTTCTCGATATAGTAGTATGCTACTTGGTTTGTATCTATCTTAATATGTGTATATGTTTCTTTTAACATATCGCTAATACATATTGATAGAGCCCTTAGGATCTTTGCTTGACTACCAGCATTATGATGGCAGTCACACTAGTGTGGGCTGGATATTCTATAAGCACATCCTTATACAGGTCCCTAGTCGTTGGATTATCGAGACAAGGTATGATACTCCAAAGTAGACTAGTTTATACGCTTCTCATCCCAGCAGGGGAGATAGTCTGTCCCACAGCCATCAGTACGTCGTAATGGAGATAGTATGCAGGTACTCATTGGCTTATGAGTTACACTGTACGGACTCGTTAGGTACTGCTGGTTGGTATTATACCTATCGTCAGGTAGCAGTTCCCAGGTGACATGAGTACAGCTTAGTCCGTTGACTTGACACTGCTACTTCTCCTCAAGTGTGTTCCCACTGGTTCATAGATTGCTACCCTACCACGACTTTATTGAGTTGTGCAAACAGGTAGTAGTTGGGTGCAGTCCCGAAGCACTTGGAGGCAGTGGCGGTTAGATAGGATTCGTCTCTTTCGGTATTGGGGGTTGATATCGCGCTGTGTTCGGAACGCCATTACACAAAGTCCCTAGCTAGGGAAAGCGAGATTTACTGGTAGGTACTCCAGTAGTTTCTCAGGGTGTTTTGGACTGTACTCCGACACGAATTATACCGCTATTATGGGTCTGACGTTTACCGCCCCGTAGGCCTAATATGCGATACTCTTAGACGAGCAGACCGGACTGTACGAAGATTTTCACAGACAGGCTCAGTAGGAGTTTGGATGAGCTTGCTCGTCGACCTTCTTATCGACAGATACCTTGGCTGCAGTTATGTACAACTAGTGCCGCTGACGTGCTTGTGGTTAAACCCACTGCCAGAGTACTGTCGAGTCTTTAGAGTCCCACATAGAGGGTTTCCCAGCTTCAGGCGAAACGAGTACAGGTCTTATGGTTTTACGACAGGGGTAGATCACATATGTGTACTTGTGCGCGTGTGGTGTTCGAGCGGACAATACTAGTGAGCTTTTATTTAAGCCGGATCCCAGTATTTGATTATTGGATTAGCTTCGTCTCATTGTTTTCGTGTTTCTCGGAACATGGATGCAGGTATGTATATACGGATGAGAGGAGGTATAGAAGGAGACACCTCATTAGGGGTTTTGACCATTGACTTGGTCAAAACAAAAATGAGGTGGAGAAAATAATTTGTTATTTTTGGTAAATGATAATTATATACGGCATGGCTACTTGGGTTGACCTTTTGACTTGGCTTGACTTGTTGACCTTAGATATTTTGATGAGATATTTTTGACCTAGATATTTTGGTGAGATATTTTCCATGCCATGCTTGAGTTCATATAAAAGATAGACATTCCATTTTTTATTATCATTATCACAAATACTTTCTCTTTCCTCAAGCTTGCTCTCTCCTTCTTCCTCTCAAAACCCTAAGTGTATCATGTGTTGATAATCAAGGGTTATTGAGACTTCGCTACTCTAAATCACACTCTACTCACGATATTCTACTTAGATTAGTAAGCTAAGTATTCTAATTATCTCAACTTGGAGGTTTAGCTCAAGGTTGGAACTCTCGGGTGGATCATCGTTGACACAAGGAGGCCGAAATTCAAGCACGATCCATACTTCCATCGAGGAGCTTAAGGAAAGGGTCGAAGACCCGCAGGACTTGGTTTCTTTAGGTATACTTTCTATCATAGTAGATAGAACCCTAACATGCTAATTAGGTTTATGGCTAAGATCCGGTTTAGGTTTATTCTAGCGCCAAGTTTCTAATCGTTATAAAAATTTTGTTCAACATTTGGCCGCGGAAGTTGGTCGGAGAGCTAGCGTAACCCTTCGCGATAGTCTTTTAGGCTTTATATGAGTTTCCGTCAAGTCCCGAAGCTGGGAATATGCCGTCGCTTCATTTTTGTTTTGACAATGTTGTGCTATTTCTTTATTGAAGTAGGGTAGACATGTAGGGTTCCTAGGCATCCTAATGAGGTCTCACAAGGCATCAACCATGCCAATTTCAAAAATTATAGGTGCCGAGTAACCCTAGAACGGATCGTTGGCTAGATTTCTAGGCGAAAAGATAACTAGTTAACAATTAACTAAGAGATACGGAAATACAACCTTTGTAGATCCGGTTCTCCACCTCCATAGCTCCGCAATGAAGTCTCCTCGCTATCCATAACAAGTCCCGGGCTCTAGCGTCGGCTTCATCGGAGAATGGACGGGCTAGGTCATCGATGTCCATGCCGAAGATGATCTACGTCGAGGCATCGCTAAATCAAGCTCCGACTTCACCAAGTCAAGAAACTTGTGAAGAAAACACACTCTACTACTTGGCAAGAGGTAGAGGATGAAGAAATAGGAAGTGGGTAGACTTTAGAATTGGATTTCTCACTCATTTCCATCAATCACCATTGATGGAGCTTGCTTTCTTCATGAAGAATGAAGAAGAAGAAGAGGAAGAAGATGATAAGTGTTATATTATCTCTATTTAAAAAGAATATATTATGAATATTGTTATCATAAGCCAAACATAGTTTGTTTTAGAGAATAAACCATAGTTAGAATGAAGGGTTAGGGTTAAGCATCAAGACAAAATGGTCACAAGGTCAAAGCTTCATGAAGCTTCAATGTACAAACAAAGAAAGCCACCATTTTCTCTTTATGCAAATTATTTTCCAAAAAGAAATGGATAAATAAATAAGTGAATAAAACAAAACCCTAACCATAATCATGTAACCATGGTTTGATCTTTACACAAACCCTAGTGAGCATGTATCATCAAACATGATACAACCAAGTGCACAAAAAGTATATCACATATACAATGTGCACATCCGAGTGAGAAAATCCATTTAAAGTGAACCAATACTAGTTAATGCAAAGTAATATATCTAATATATAATTATGCATTAAATCAACACTTGATTTAACGATCCGGTCATATCACATATAACCGACTAATATCCAATGTATCGATTTATCGAATCAATCCTTGATTCGATAACTAGGTTATATCGCATACAACCATTCGACACATTCATCGCGAGAATAGAATACGGTATCACATACACGCATTATTCTCGGTCCCGCACATATCTCATATGCGCTCCTATTTCGTTTCGCTTAAGCCAGGAAACCTCTGTGTAGGACTCTAAAGACTCGTCAATACGCCGGCAGCAGATGATGATCATATCAAACACCTACAAGCCGCAAGCGGTCTGCTAAACGTAACGGCCACCCGGGTATTGAGCGATCTGAAGATCGACGAGCAAGCCAGCTCACACTCCAGTGAATCCGACCAGTAACACTACCGTACAGTCCGGTCTGATCGTCTGATATGTCGCATATCTCGCCTAGGGGTGGTAAACGTCAGACCCCAATAGCTCGATAAGTCGTGTCGATATGAGGTCTATAACTATTCGAGAAACTACAGGTAACACTTACCAGTAAATCTCAGCAACCCTGGCCAGGGATTTCCTGTTATAGCCAATCGAACACAGCACAACATCAACTCCCTATACCGGGAGAGACGAATCCCCTCCTATCGCTCATTGCCTCCATGTGACTCGGGACTGTACCCAAAAACCACCATTTTGCATGCCCTCTTGGACGTGGTAAGATGGAAATCAAAGCACAGTGGGAACCACACAAGACTCTATGACGATCTCGGGTCAACAGACTACTCTGTACCAGTGTCACCAGAGAACTGCCATCTGACGTGAGGTATAATACCATCTGGGAGTTCTCGGCAAGTCCGTCCAGTGTACCCAGTCTCTACTGAGCACCCGTATATCATCTCTGATGTCAAACACCGATGGATATGGGATCATCCATCGCCCATCTGTATGGGTCGAGAATGTACACGCTAGTCTACTCTGGTATATCGATGCCCCGTCTCGATACACCCACGACTAGGGACTTTGAAGGATGTACTTATGGACTACCATGTCCCCACTAGTATGATCCGCATCATAGTCCAGGTAGTCAAGTACACATCCTAAGGGCTTTACCAACATGTAACAGAGAGACAAACAGTATACACGTTAAGGTAAAGATCAACCAGATAGCATACTATCATGTCGAGCAAGAAAGTCCTCCCTATATATGTCCCAGCATCCACTACAATATACATCCTATGTACAGTAATGGCCTCTAGGGCATACATATAACTAACAATCTCCCACTTGCACTAGGGCCATCTGTAGCAGTGGTTGAAATATCTCATACTCAACCATCCGATAAAAGTCTCTCTCTGGGAACAGGCCTTTGTGAGTGGATCCGCTGTGTTGTCCTCTGAGTCTACTCTCCTAACCTCGATCTCCCCGGAGATCAACCATCTCCATGATCAAGTGATACTGCCTTAGAATATGTCTGGATCACTGATGGGACCGGCGTTCCTTGGCATAAGCCACAACTCCATTGTCTCACAATGGTAGGAACGTAGTTCATCTCATGAACCAATATACACCCAAACAGCCTGTTCGGTAGCATCTTAAGTAGCGATGTATCCTGCCTTTATCGTCTAGTATGCCACGGTATCTAGCTTGGAACTCTTCCAACATACCGTCCCTTTACTGAGGGTATAGACAATGCCTGTGACTGACATTCAGTCGTCTTTATCACCCTGGAACACTTCTAGTGATTTTCCCCAGGATCAACTGATACCACCTCACTACAACTAGTGAGTATCCTAACATCTATTTAGATCTATCTCATAGATCCAAAATCCAGGATTTAGTAGGTATCATTTTGATCCTATGTGGAGAATCATTGTGATAAGTGGAGATTGATCGAGCGCAGCATAGGAAACTCTTTCCCTATCAAGAGTATGTCATCCACGTACTCTACGAGGAACTCACCATACTCCCTACTACCTTTTTGTTTATACAAGGTTCATCTACCATTTTGATGATGTCAACTTCTTTGACTACTTCATCAAAACAGATGTTCCAACCCCGCGATGCCTGCTTTATCATATAAAACATCTTGCACACGTTTCCGCTGCTCCCACTGTCTACGAGGCCCTCTGGCTGTGTACTTATAGACGCTCTCTTCTAAATCATCATTTAGAAAAGCAGTCAAGACACCCAACCACCAGATATCGCAGTCATGGTATGTAGTCATGACAAGTAGGATCTGGATGGACTTAAGCATAGCTACTGGAAAAGGTTTCATCATTATCCATGCCTGGTCGATGACGAAAACCTTTAACAATTCTAGCTTTAAAAGTCTCAACTTTTCCATGTACACCAAGTAATCTTCTCAAGATATACTTGCTCCTGATGGGGATTTAACCCTTCAGATATCGCAACCAAAGTCCATACTTTGTTGGTGTATAAGGATTCCATCTCAGATCGCTAAGCATCCAGCCATTCTTACAGAGTCCTACTCCTGATGGCCAGCTCGAAACAAGTTGGGTCATCATCTCATGATGTAATCCTAGCTCCCACTGTCATAGAGAAACCGAAGTATCTCTCAGGTGGGTGAGGAACCCTACTAGATCGGCGGAGAGGCTGAGGTTCGTTGGTAACTATTGAATCCTTTGGTTCTTTCAAATCATCAGCAGCAGTTTGTATAGCTGGAACCTTTCCAGTTCTACATTACAGACCTTGCCTCGAGCTTGTACGGATTTTTCTTTTAGACATAGCCCGGACAACCCCAAATCTTAACCAACTTAAGATATGGGCTCTTCCCTTATCATATCACATATGAAATGGTAGGCAACTGATTTGATTTGAACCCTATTCAATAGGTATGCAACTTCATAAGTGCATAACTCCCAAAAAGGAAAAAGGTAACTCAGTATTACTCATCATAGAGCACACCATATCAAATAGGGTGTATCTGCTCCGCCCCGACATACCATCGTGCAATGGTATATACGGAGGAGTAATGCTGAGAGAGAATCTCATTCTCCTTTAGAATAGTCCAGGATTTCCGTGCTCAAGTATTCTCCTCCCTGATCTCATCATAGGACATAATACTTATACCCGTATTTTGGTTCTCTACTTCTAACTTATATTCCGTGAATATCTCAAAAGGTTCGGACTTGTGTTTCAACAAGAACATAGATCTGAATCTCGAGAGATTATCAGAGAATGTAATGAAGTACAAAGAACCGGTCTTGGCATGTGTAGACAGGGGACCTACATACATCAACATGTATCATCCCAAGAGTTCAGTAACTCTTTCTCTGTTTCCAGTAAACGGAGCTATGGTCATCTTATCTTTGTTACATGACTGGCGAGTTTCACAAGATGTAAATTCAAACTGATTTAAATATGCATCTATATGTAACTCTAGCTAGTCGGGTCACATTGATCTGACCTAGTCTACAATGCCTCAAGTAGGATTCGTTCATTTCTGAACTCTTCCTCTTGTGTGTGTTCCGTATACTAAAGAACTGTAGTTTGATTTAGAACATCAATGCTTTTAGATAACGTGCCTGAACCGATCAACTTTTGATATAGGAAATGTTCAAAACATTATCCAACAATACAAAATTTTATCATTTCTTTACTAATAAAGAGACTGATATGATTTTGTATATCAGGTTCGGTATCTAATAACATTCGTTCAGAATCAATGTATCGGTAATACAGGGTGACAGTGACCAACAGACTTGGCTGCAACACTTGCCCCGTTTTCTGTCTCATGAAACTTATCACCCGTTCTTAGTTATCTACCTGTCTGTAGCCCTATATAACAAATTACATATATGGGATCCTGATCTGGTATCACATACCCAGGACGTAAAGGATACTGAGAAACAGTTCTCTGTAATGAACACACCCGAAGATGATGCATCAGCATGCACTCTCTTCGTTTGGGCGGCACGGGAATTCTGGTAATCCCATATTTCCTGCTCTGTCTTATAACAATTATAAGTTGGAGCGGGACCAACGTTCCCCAGCTCAGTATAACAAGCGGGTTCGGTCAATAATCCGTTTTATTATCTTGATTAAGGCGTGATATGGTCGCTACCTGGAGAGAGAGAGAAGAAAACACTCAGCGTGCGCTCTTGCAAGAATAGATTGGTTATTATTTTATCTAATCAGGATGGCTCCCACTGCTTTTTATCAAATCTTCCTTCAAACCTTAAAAGGAAAGACTGGCCGGGATTAATTACACACTACAAGTTCGCCAATCTTTCAGCCAGGCCAGTGTCGGTACTTTGAGGGAGGTCCCCCGTGCTTTCGCACGAACCTAATTAATGTAAACCTCGTTTTCCCAGAGGCGTAACCCCGTTGACACCTTTCTAGACACCTATTTGATCGGCTAATTGTAATGTATAAAACACTCCCAGGAGTAACTCTTACTCGCAGCGGGTATCGGGATCCAACTATCTCATAGAAGGTATGCAATCTCATTGCAAATTTCAACACTTGAAATTCCCGATAATATTTTGCCCCTAGCGTCCTATGACCTTGACGCAGGCCAACAAACCATAGTCCGCTAGTCAAGTTCAACCCGTCATTTCCTGATTGAATTAAACCCACCCGCACGACCCTTGACGCAGGCCAACAAAGTCGCACGACTACCCTAATCCAATCACATCATATGCTTATGCAGATAAGCACCAGTTAGCTACCGCACACTACGCCTTGACGCAGGCCAACAAACGTAGCACGAATACTAACTACTACTTATCTGAAATGACGGAGGGCTACGACAGATTTTTCTGAAAACCTATTGTGTAATGAACTTGATATCGTTGTAGAATCAAATGAATTTTGAAATGGAGTGCTTTTGAGGCTTTTCTAGTTTTGCTAAAGGAGTCACTCCCGGTGAAGGGATCGTCGGTCCTTTCCTCGTCGAATGAGGTGCGGGATATATCATATATATCACTGTGCAAAGCAAAAACTCTTAAAAGCAATCAAAAGACAAACCGAGTGTGTAGCATCTGCCAGTTATTGCTAAAGGAGTCACTCCCGGTGAAGGGATCTCGGTCCTTTCCTCATCGAATAAGGTGCAGGATATATCTCATATACCGCTATGCAAAGCAAGAACTGTAGCTACCTGTTTTATATTGAAATTCGATTCTACAACATCTTAGGTTTCTTTTTATTTCATTAATCACATTAATGAAGTCCCATCATTTATATACCTAAACATCACAGATAAATACGACGTACACTTATGCCATCCGCATTCGCCTCGATGTCCCCTCGTGCACCGTTAGGTTAGGTAACTAACGGCAGGGCAGGGCAGGGCTAGCGCGGGAGTAAAACATAAGTAACGTCTATATAATATATCATATATACTATATACTGTATCTATCACAGAACATCACATGATCACATCACAGATATCGCAGCAGAAGAATCATATGAAATATTGGATATACTAAGACGTCCGTGTTTTCAATACGAGCCAGTATAAAACACGGATTCCACGGTCGTGATGAATAGCCAAACCCACACCCCTAGACCCCTACGAGAGCGGCAAGCAACCCTACCAATTCTAGAGTTAGGAGACCCGGACTCGACTCCTCGAGTTGGTCTCCCACTGGACTCCAGAACCCGGTTACTTGTGCCCTCCTCCTTGGGTCTATCCTAGTGCGGAAAAGTAAATAATATACAAACGGGTGACGACTTCCGCAACCTGGAAGTGCCCCAATAAAAGAATATTACATACAAGTTTTTACATGAATGAAAATGAAAAACACTCATCTCACATAAAAAAACCCCGGCTATTCAAACACGACGATCCAATATAACATATCCAGCAACACATAACATCACATGTCATCAACGTAAGTAAATATGCGCATCCCAATTGTCGTTGACATATAGCAACGAAACCGGTGATATCACATATTACACTTACGGTCACAGAAAAGAAAGTGTAAAACTACAACAATTGGAATCCGCAACCACCTCAGACATCGCATGCCTGACCAAATGAATTACTTAGACATCCCATGCCTAACAATTATAAACCCCGCATTTTAGTCTCATTATCGAAAACTCTTTTCAATATCAAGTCGGGCAATTCAACAAGATTCCCGACATGATGATCGAATGCTCATCGCAAACTTCAGTACACGGCCGCACCCCCGATACCGTCGACGAAGTGCACCAAGGCGGAACACCGTTACCGCGAGCACCCGAACGGATGCTTTCGGCGACGGGGTTCTCCTACAGTCACTTGGTCGGGGCTATGGAGTGAGGCTGTCTATTAAGTTTACCTGGCGAGTATCCGCGTACGCTACGTGATTGCGACGGACTTTTGATCACATCAAAATTCCGTGGCAACCGATCAAGTGAGACTAAACTGCTATGTTTATAACATTCATTTAGTTATTTCATAACTTCTTGTGAATTCCAATTATTGTATCCCATTCCGGATAAATAGAAAATGTCAAACTTTCCGATCGAACAATCGAACACCCAATTTTTCCCGATACAGATCAACACATGAAATAAGTCTAACAACATTCAGTTCGTGCCTCAGTACCGACGGTCCAGCCGTAGAAGGGTCAAGCCAACGCCTCACATGTGGCACGCCGTACTGCCCCAAACCCGAAGGTTCAAAGGGCAGTTCAAGACGGTCACATAATCGAGTTAAGGTTTGTTGTCTTCTAGAGGGTCCATCGAGTTACTTGCACTACTTAGAACGTCGTTAAACTACGGAAAAATCCAACACTTGGAAATTTCCCGACAGGGGAAAAAATGGGTATTTATATCCGGTCGAACTTTTTAACATATTCTAAAAATTATCCGGAAAGCCACACAGACAAAATTTGATACTCCGATCGAAACACCGAATCCCCAAATCAACTCCAGAAAATTCAACTCTTGAATAAATTTTAAAAATACCCAGAGAACTCAGAACCAGAAACAATGAATTACAGTGTAACATGTTAGGGCTGACGTCATACATCCGCCGCGGAACCGCCGCATAAGCTAGGCTTATGCCGCGGTTCCGCCGCCAAAATCACTGTTCATGAAAAATATTTTCCGCCGTAATTCTTAGAATTCCCTGCTGAGTTTTCTGTATATTTTTAATTTGGAAAAATCCCAGTTTTTAGAAAAAGGACAGAGAGCAAGTTTAGGTTTGGGTTTTCGGGTCGTTCGGAATTCAAATTCCGTCTAGACTTCGCCTAAGGCTCTAGCTAGGCTCTGATATCACTGTAGGGTTCCTAGGCATCCTAATGAGGTCTCACAAGGCATCAACCATGCCAATTTCAAAAATTATAGGTGCCGAGAAACCCTAGAACGGATCGTTGGCTAGATTTCTAGGCGAAAAGATAACTAGTTAACAATTAACTCAGAGATACGGAAATACAACCTTTGTAGATCCGGTTCTCTACCTCCATAGCTCCGCAATGAAGTCTCCTCGCTGTCCATAACAAGTCCCGGGCTCTAGCGTCGGCTTCATCGGAGAATGGACGGGCTAGGTCATCGATGTCCATGCCGAAGATGATCTACGTCGAGGCATCGCTAAATCAAGCTCCGACTTCACCAAGTCAAGAAACTTGTGAAGAAAACACACTCTACTACTTGGCAAGAGGTAGAGGATGAAGAAATAGGAAGTGGGTAGACTTTAGAATTGGATTTCTCACTCATTTCCATCAATCACCATTGATGGAGCTTGCTTTCTTCATGAAGAATGAAGAAGAAGATGATAAGTGTTATATTATCTCTTTTTAAAAAGAATATATTATGAATATTGTTATCATAAGCCAACCATAGTTTGTTGTAGAGAATAAACCATAGTTAGAATGAAGGGTTAGGGTTAAGCATCAAGACAAAATGGTCACAAGGTCAAAGCTTCATGAAGCTTCAATGTACAAACAAAGAAAGCCACCGTTTTCTCTTTATGCAAATTATTTTCCAAAAAGAAATGGATAAATAAATAAGTGAATAAAACAAAACCCTAACCATAATCATGTAACCATGGTTTGATCTTTAAACAAACCCTAGTGAGCATGTATCATCAAACATGATACAACCAAGTGCACAAAAAGTATATCACATATACAATGTGCACATCCGAGCGAGAAAATCCATTTAAAGTGAACCAATACTAGTTAATGCAAAGTAATATATCTAATATATAATTATGCATTAAATCATTAAATCAACACTTGATTTAACGATCCGGTCATATCACATATAACCGACTAATATCCAATGTATCGATTTATCGAATCAATCCTTGATTCGATAACTAGGTTATATCGCATACAACCATTCGACACATTCATCGCGAGAATAGAATACGGTATCACATCGCATTATTCTCGGTCCCGCACATATCTCATATGCGCTCCTATTTCGTTTCGCTTGAGCCAGGAAACCTATGTGTAGGACTCTAAAGACTCGTCAATACGCCGGCAGCAGATGATGATCATATCAAACACCTAGAAGCCGCAAGCGGTCTGCTAAACGTAACGGCCACCCGGGTATTGAGCGATCTGAAGATCGACGAGCAAGCCCGCTCACACTCCAGTGAATCCGACCAGTAACACTACCGTACAGTCCGGTCTGATCGTCTGATATGTCGCATATCTCGCCTAGGGGTGGTAAACGTCAGACCCCAATAGCTCGATAAGTCGTGTCGATATGAGGTCTATAACTATTCGAGAAACTACAGGTAACACTTACCAGTAAATCTCAGCAACCCTGGCCAGGGATTTCCTGTTATAGCCAATCGAACACAGCACAACATCAACTCCCTATACCGGGAGAGACGAATCCCCTCCTATCGCTCATTGCCTCCATGTGACTCGGGACTGTACCCAAAAACCACCGTTTTGCACGCCCTCTTGGACGTGGTAAGATGGAAATCAAAGCATAGTGGGAACCACACAAGACTCTATGACGATCTCGGGTCAACAGACTACTCTGTACCAGTGTCACCAGAGAACTGCCATCTGACGTGAGGTATAATACCATCTGGGAGTTCTCGGCGAGTCCGTCCAGTGTACCCAGTCTCTACTGAGCACCCGTATATCATCTCTGATGTCAAACACCGATGGATATGGGATCATCCATCGCCCATCTGTATGGGTCGAGAAGGTACACGCTAGTCTACTCTGGTATATCGATGCCCCGTCTCGATACACCCACGACTAGGGACTTTGAAGGATGTACTTATGGACTACCATGTCCCCACTAGTATGATCCGCATCATAGTCCAGGTAGTCAAGTACACATCCTAAGGGCTTTACCAACATGTAACAGAGAGACAAACAGTATACACGTTAAGGTAAAGATCAACCAGATAGACTATCATGTCGAGCAAGAAAGTCCTCCCTATATATGTCCCAGCATCCACTACAATATACATCCTATGTACAGTAATGGCCTCTAGGGCATACATATAACTAACAAGACATCTGTAGGACTTCTATGCTCTATGTATTGCAATTGAAGTCCGGAGCTAGGCATATGCCATCACCCCATGACGGTCGTGTCTCTGATCCCTTCAGAGGCTGGACAAGACGTCTTCAAGTAATCTCTTTAGGTTATATTGCCGTTAGAAGAGCAAGCGTTAGGAATTTGTCATGACACTTTTTACTTGAGGTTAAGCTCAATTCCAAGCTCCTATGAGTTATAACCGCACCCTTTTAGGGTGGGATGATCTCCAATGGTCTTTCGGGTTTTATATGAGTTGTCGTTAAGACCCGAAGCTTGGAATATGCCGTCACTTCATTTTTTGCTTTGACGATGTCGCGCCGATTCTTTGCTGAGGTAGGGTAGACATCTGTAGGACCTCTATGTTGTATGTATTGCAATTAAAATCCGGAGTTAGGAATATTCCATTGCTCCAATTTCATGTGATGGTGTTCATACCAGAATACTGCATTTTATACCGCCCATTCTTATGCTCGTTTGGTTATAGGCAGGTGCTTTTAATCAGTGTTTGCTACATATTTACAGGATACTGGTCCTCAGCTCTAAACAATGAAATTCATGGAAAAGTACGACAAATTCCGGATTACTGCCAACCACAGATAAAACACGGGTCTCCGCTCTCTATCCGTATGTTGACGCACACCAGTAAGGGACAAAATGGAAAATCAGTTGTCATTTTCATGCACAAAGCTCAATGTCAAAACAAGATCCAAGAAATCTGCGCGGAGCTCGAGGAAATCATGGCAAAAGATCCACATCACATCACCTTTTGTTCTACTGAAATTCTGGAAGAATTGTGAAGAGATTCTGAGAAAAGTACTATACCACACTGAAGAGGACCACAAACTAGGGGATACGACAAAATATGAAGGCACAATCCTTCTAAAGGGCCGCGGAACCGCGGCATAAGCGGGCTTAGGCCGCGGATCCGCGGCCATATAGGCTCCGTAGTGGATGAAATTTTAGGGGCTTTTTGGTCATTTCATGATGTGCCAGAATATTGCCCTAGGTTCTCTGTTTCCTGCCTATAAATAGCCCAGAACTTGCCAAGCCAATGGTGTTCATTCTCATGCCCTCTTTTTGTTAGCTTTTAGTTTTCTTCTTCTTCTTCTTCTTCATCTTTCCTCCATTAAATTGTTGTGAGAGCTTTTGAGTGGATGTTAAATGAAGATGAGGGTTTTTGTATCATTCTTTTTGCTTAGCTTCCCCCTTGAGCTCTCTACCTTAACTTGATCTTGCAACCTCTTAAGTGAGCTTGCAAGTTTAAGCTTTGGTCATTGATCTCAAGGGGTTGTATCATTTTGTTCTTCATTCTCCATGAGTTCTTTGCCTTTTCTTGATCTTGCAAGCTCTTAAGTGAGCTTGCAAGTTTAAGATTTGGTTATTGAACCCATGTCTTGTATTTGGTTCTATGGTTCCTAGTTTCATTTCTTGCTCATTTACTTTCTTGCACTTTAATACTTGCTTTACTTTCATGCACTTAAATTCCATGAACTTTTAATTACTTGCTTGTAATCTTTTCTTTTCTTTGTTTATCTTTTCTTTTTCTCTTTTTGGTTTGTTTTGTGAATGGTTGTAATTATTGTTGTTAAGAATAAATACGATATTGTAAGTTAATGTTTCTTTACTCATTTCTTTTTCCCGTTATTTTCCTTTGAACTCCGCCCAAACGTTACGCAAGCGTTTCGTTAGGCACCCTACCCTACCAAGGTAACGGTGATTCCTAACCGTGACCGGCTGCGTTCGGTTTGGCCGAAGGCGAAAGCAAGAGACAAGAACGGAAGGACAAGGGTCAATAAGCCGGATTCCACGAATACCGTGCTTAAGTAACCTAATCCACGTTGTTGCCGATTGCTCTATCTTCAATTGGTCAAGACTCGGCTCAAAGGTTTTGAGTGCGGATTTCTTTAGCTTACACTTTCGTATCTTTTTTCTTAACAACTTTATACTTGCATAAAACACATAGGTTAGAATTGAACAAACATATACACATTCTTTATTGACTCGTCTAAAACTCGAACGGACATACAACCATCTCCCTATGGATCGATCTGTGCTCAACCGGCTAGCTGCAAAGCGACACCGTCCTGATCGCGGTTATAACTTTAGAACTTTGAACATCCGACACGCCAAAAGCGTGCGATCAAATGGTGCCGTTGCCGGGGAGACGGTAGCGTATTTTCTTTCTTGTTATTCGGGTTAATATTATTTTTGTATATATTTATAAATAAAAAAAAATCTTTTTGTTTTTTTTGATAATTTTTGTGGGCAAGTCTGCAGATTTTTGCGGATTTGCGAATTGTGATTGTGGGGAGCAAAGTGTACGTTCAAGGCTAAGGTGATTGCAAACTACAGTGCCAAAGATCCGGGTAGTTTGACCCGCGCAAGCGAATTTTTCAAGCTTACCGGATTTGATTCAACGGGGGTTTCCTAACCCAAAAACTTAACGGTACATACTTTACTAACACCTTCTTCTCAAATCCGACGCATCTAATATACTATTCTTTGCAGGATTCTTTGCAAGTTCGCTAGCAAACGCTAAAAATTGACTAACCCGTATTTGTTGCAGTGCCGTGGTTAAACTAAAAAATGATTGTTTGATTCTTTATAGAATTTTTATTGAATTGCGCATTGCATACATTAATACGAACTTAAGGGCAAGCGAACCCCACAACATACGGTAAAGGATTTCATCACCTTTTCCGTGGCCCACAAATAACGAACTTGAGCATAACGTTTACCCGCACAAACTTTAAAAGAAACTAGACTTTAAGCCTTAAGGACTTCGCGCTCACTAGGAAAAGTTAACTGTGTTTAGAACCTCACTTAACGGTATATTGTTTACGGGGTGTCTAGAAAAGTGTTAACGGCGAAACCGCCAAAAGAGAAAAGGTTATTTAATTAAGGAAATTCACGAAAGCGTTGGAAAACCTCCCCTTATCTCTGCACTTACCTGGCCTCGTGATCAGTGTATCTTGAGCCCGTTTCTCGACACAGTTTTACTTCGACAATCAAGTTCTGGAGCAGGTCTAGTTGACCTAGGTGAACCCTAGAACGATTAGGTGTGTGGTATTTTTGTGTCGTGATTGTTTTTGTCCAGATTCTTTTTGTGTGTATATTTCATTCTTTTGTTAAAAACTATAAAAAAAAATCACATTCTTTTTCCCCTCCTTTTCTCTGCCTTTCTTTCTCTCTCTCTCTTCATATCATGGGTACCCCACCTCGCAAAACTCTTGCCGAACTTTGGTATCCACAACCAGATATTACTTCTTACGGTTCTTGCTTTGGCCGAACATCGAACGACCCCTCCATGCCCAAAATGTCATTGAAAGATCGCATAGACGCATCTAGGACAAACACTTGCCCTCCACCTTCCACTTTGTATCAACCTTTTCAACCTCCCGCACCCGCTTATGTTGATACCCCTTTTGCAAGTCGTCCTTTGTCCATCGCTGAACGTATTGAACAATCTCATAGCCGATCTTTCTCTCCTTTCACCACTTCAAATTCTTGGGATCAACAATTCCATTCACCTTCGTATCCAAATGTTGATCCTATCCCTGTCCAGCCATTCAATTCCTACCAGTCCTACCCGACTTTTACACCTTCCCTAGACATTGCTTCTGAACCATCATTTGGGAGTTTCCAGTACCAAAACAACTTTGAATCTTTTACTGAAACCCCTTCACAACCCATGTCTAGTCTGGAACAGTCATTGGAAGACTTTAGGTTAGCGTCGTACCAACAGATAATGGATTTGAATGCTTCCATGGGTGCCCTCATACAACCTAGTGACCTGGTAGCTAGTTTTCAACTAACTCCAAATTTTCCAATGTATGAAGAGGCGGTAGGACAGGTTGAGAATTTGAGCGGAGAGAGTGAGCCATATACCTTTCCAAATCAATCCTACCCATTTCAACTTGAATCCCACAACTCCTGTTTTGAAAGTCTATCAAGTGTCCCAAATGATTTATCAATTGAAGATAGAACAGATAATGAGTTGTGTGACCTTGTAGTGTTCGATTTGCCCGATTGTGAAGAGTCCCTTTCGAGTGAAACCGCACCCAACCCTTTTGACCTCTACACCTCCATCTTAGAACCTGAATTGATTGATATCCATGCTTTTGTTGAGGTGTCTGAGAATATAGATTTTCACTTGATTGAGGATATTGACGCTGGGAATATTTTGGATGATGAACCCGTAGATTTAGCTGAGTTTTTCTCTCCAATTCATCATCCCGAGTCATTAAATGTTTTTCCCGAACCCCATATGCGTCTGGATTTTGAGGATAAACGCATGGATGTGCTTAACTTTGAGGAGACTATTGAGGATATTTTTGAGGATGAACCAGTTTTAATTGATGAGTCGGATTTTCCAATTTATCCTGTTCCTGTCATTGACTGTGTACACCCTCCAGAACCCTTAACCGATACCCTTTCTCAATCACTCCCTTCCATCCTTTCCATCGTTCCGACCATGCAAGAAACCGCATTACTTTCATTTCGTATGTCTGGTTTACCAAGTTCGGCTTACCCATGGTTTCTTACGAATCTTAAAGGATTTGACCCCATTTCTCGATGGGTTAATAGATTAGCACAAACGCTTCTTACACATCAGTCATCACAAATTGTGCTAATCTATTCACTCCATTTCCACCCTCAAGTTCGTATTCCACTTCTTTCTCCCTTCCGCTGTTCTTCTTCTCATATACCGAGACCGTATCCCGCTTCTATCTCCATACGGTCTCGCGTATTCTCCATTTCTTTCCTCTTCACCTTCTTTCACCAACCCGCATATTACAGAGATAGAATCTTTGAATGGTTGGTGCTCACTTTTGGCCTGTGTAAGGCCTTGTATAGTTTGAAACTGTTTTCTTTCCCCTTAATCCTGAACTTCACCGCTTAAACAGTGGAAACACTGTTTCACTTAAGTTTGGGGGGAACCCTTTTTTGTATATATCTTTTTTGATTTTCTTTTTGTTTTGTATAAAATTTTCTTTTGGAGAGAGCCGACAATTTTGACCCTCTTGGTGTAGCTTGACAGTGAGGGCACTGTCAAGTTTAAGTTTGGGGGTGTGCTCGGTAAGCTTTCTACCTTCGCATTCATTTGTATATTTTGCATTTGCATACCTATTTAAAAATCCATAAAAATCGAAAATTTTCCAAAAAAATATAAAAACTTTGTCAAGTTAGCTAGTGGGAGAACTCTGATTCAACATTTCGACGGTTTTGTTTGATAAGATAAGAATAACTAAATCTTATTTTTAGATTTTGAAAACCTGAAAGATAACTCTCCTTTGAAGTTAACTATAGCTGATATACGTCTTTACATCACACTACACGTGTCGTGAGTTTTGGAAATTAGATGACAAGTCTTTTATGTCTAAAAACTTTTAAATGGATAAATGATTTTCTGAGGATCAAATAGGTTTGTTCTGAAATAAGTAATATCAAGAATTGTTTATGAAGTGAAGTGAATATGAAGGAATGTTATTGATGCCTTAATTAGAACTAAGTCTGAAAAATAACCCATCTGGAACTTGATTGGAATGATTACACACCTATCCCACTAAAACACGTCTTTTATCCAAAAAAATAACTGAACTGCCGGTTATATCTCCGTTCGCATTGAATCATCATGATTTTCACGCTAAATTGTCTTTTGTTTTTGGGACTAGGTAACTTGAGTAATTAAGTCCGCTGGGGTGTCTCTACACCTAATGCCCTAAAGCCAACTGGTTTGGGTGCATTGGCCCAAAGCTCGTTAAGAAGCCTAGAAAGTCCAGATTAAAACAAAGTCAAGCAAGTGTTCTTTCCGAGTTAAAATTCCTAACGGTTCTTTGTGTGAGAATAATCTTGACAAAAGACAGGATTTTATAAAAAATATTTCTAGCGGAGATATGAAGGTTTTATTCTATGATAAAGACTATTGCACGTTCACAGAGGTGTGTATGAAATGAAAACAAGAAAAATGTGGAGTGAAAAATAAGACCTAGTTTCCTGTTAAGGAAGATAGAAATTCTGAAGTTGAAACCTTACTGGAAAACGAAACTTGAAAAATGCTTAATTCTGTATAAAACTTATGTGATCCTTTTAAAATTTTTATCTGGGCTTTGTTGTATGACATGATGACTTTATTCGACCCTTCTGGAACTTAACGACACTATTTGCACTGCACGTAAAGACATATAAAATCTTAAGTTAAATAAGAAGCGAGGTGTGAAAAATAAGTGTTCGATAGTCTAGACTTAGGATCATAGAATTGTTATTATCTGAAACAAAAATTTAGGGTTTAAATCATAGTTATTTCGCAAAACTAACTTGACCGGATTTTGTGGGTAGCATCCGCTGAAAACCCTCAGGAGACAACACTCCTCCAACTAGGGACATCTAGAGGTTTAACGGCTTGTTGCACGTGCTCAGTGCAATCGCGTTCCCTGCGAAAGTGCGGTTAGGACTTTTTTGTGAATAATTGGTTTTGCTCGGGACGAGCAAAAGTTAAGTTTGGGGCTATTTGTTCATACCAGAATACTGCATTTTATACCGCCCATTCTTTTTATACCGCCCATTCTTACGCTCGTTTGGTTATAGGCAGGTGCTTTTAATCAGTGTTTGCTACATATTTATAGGATACTGGTTCTCAGCTCTAAACAATGAAATTCATGGAAAAGTACGACAAATTCCGGATTACTGCCAACCACAGATAAAACACGGGTCTCCGCTCTCTATCCGTATGTTGACGCACACCAGTAAGGGACAAAATGGCAAACCGGTTGTCACTTTCATGCACAAAGCTCAATGTCAAAACAAGATCCAAGAAATCTATGCGGAGCTCGAGGAAATCATGGCAAAAGATCCACATCACATCACCTTTTGTTCTACTGAAATTCTGGAAGAATTGTGAAGAGATTCTGAGAAAAGTACTATACCACACTGAAGAGGACCACAAACTAGGGGATACGACAAAATATGAAGGCACAATCCTTCTAAAGGGCCGCGGAACCGCGGCATAAGCGCGCTTAGGCCGCGGATCCGCGGCCATATAGGCTCCGTAGTGGATGAAATTTTAGGCGTTTTTTGGTCATTTCATGATGTGCCGGAATATTGCCCTAGGTTCTCTGTTTCCTGCCTATAAATAGCCCAGAACTTGCCAAGCCAATGGTGTTCATTCTCATGCCCTCTTTTTGTTAGCTTTTAGTTTTCTTCTTCTTCTTCTTCTTCATCTTTCCTCCATTAAATTGTTGTGAGAGCTTTTGAGTGGATGTTAAATGAAGATGAGGGTTTTTGTATCATTCTTTTTGCTTAGCTTCCCCCTTGAGCTCTCTACCTTAACTTGATCTTGCAACCTCTTAAGTGAGCTTGCAAGTTTAAGCTTTGATCATTGATCTCAAGAGGTAGTATCATTTTGTTCTCTCTTTTGTGCTTCATTCTCCATGAGTTCTTTGCCTTTTCTTGATCTTACAACCTCTTAAGTGAGCTTGCAAGTTTAAGATTTGGTTATTGAACCCATGTCTTGTATTTGGTTCTATGGTTCCTAGTTTTATTTCTTGCTCATTTACTTTCTTGCACTTTAATACTTCCTTTACTTTCATGCACTTAAATTCTATGAACTTTTAATTACTTGCTTGTAATCTTTTCTTTTCTTTGTTTATCTTTTCTTTTTCTCTATTTGATTTGTTTTGTGAATGGTTGTAATTATTGTTGTTAAGAATAAATACGATATTGTAAGTTAATGTTTCTTTGCTCATTTCCTTTTCCCGTTATTTTCCTTTGAAATCCGCCCAAACGTTACGCAAGCGCTCCGTTAGGCACCCTACCCTACCAAGGTAACGGTGATTCCTAACCGCGACCGGTTGCGTTCGGTTTGGCCGAAGGCGAAAGCAAGAGACAAGAACGGAAGGACAAGGGTCAATAAGCCGGATTCCACGAATACCGTGCTTAAGTACCCTAATCCACGTTGTTGCCGATTGCTCTAGCTTCAATTGGTCAAGACTCGGCTCAAAGGTTTTGAGTGCGGATTTCTTTAGCTTACACTTTCGTATCTTTTTTCTTAACAACTTTATACTTGCATAAAACACATAGGTTAGAATTGAACAAACATATACGCATTCTTTATTGACTCGTCTAAAACTCGAACGGACATACAACCATCTCCCTATGGATCGACCCGTGCTCAACCGGCTTGCTGCAAAGCGACACCGTCCTGATCGCGGTTATAACTTTAGAAATTTGAACATCTGACACGCCAAAAGCGTGCGATCAGATGGTTGTGTCCGCATCGTGCTGAAATGAGGGGGAACGTCGAGATAGTCTATGGGTTGTATATGAATCGTCAAGACTTGGAGCTAGGATTTTGCCGTGACTCCATTTTTTATTTGAGCCTTGGATCTTTTGTTGACGTTGCATCTGCGTCCTACTAGTATAAGAAGCACGTCGAGCTGGAGTTAGGATTTTGCCGTCACTCCTTTTTGATTTGGGTCCTTGGAGCCTTTGTTGACGCCGCATCTGCACCGAGAAGGAACGTCGAGATGGAGCTGGAATTTTGCCATTACTCCTTTTTGTTTGAACCTTGGGTCTTTGATGGCGTTGCGTCTACATCCTGTTGGTATGAGAAGCACATCGAGCCGAAGTCAGGATTTTGCCGTCACTCCTTTTCGATTTGGCTCCTTAGAGCCTTTGTTGATGTCGCATCTGCGCCGAGAAGGAACGTCGAGCTGGAGATGGGATTTTGCCATCATTCCCTTTTTTTGTTTTGGCCATTGGATCTTTTGTTGATGTTGCGTTTGCACTGAGAAGGAACGCCGAACTGGAGCTAGGAATATGCCGTTGCTCTACCTTATTTTGGTGATGTCATACTGATTCTTTGCTGAACTTCGGTAGACATCCAAATGACCTTTATGTTGTATGTGTCGCCATCAAGGTCCGGAGCTAAGAATATGCCATTGCTCGAATTTCATTTGACAGTTATGCCCGCGCCCTGCTGGAATGAGGAGAACGTCGAGCTGGAGCTTGGATTTTTGCCATCACTCCACTTTTGTTTGCTAACGTTGCGTTTGCACCGAGAAAGAACGTCGAGTTAGACCTCGGATTTTTCCATTACTCCCTTTTGATTTGGCTCCTTGGATTTTTGCTGACGTCACGTTTGCACCCTGTTGGAATGAGAAGAGCGTCGAGCTGATCTTTAGGCTGTAGATGTTGCCATCAAGATCTGGCTCTCCCTTTGACGGAGCCCGGTGGGAAAATTGGTTCCTTTTCTTTCATTTGTGCCCATGGATCGTATACATGAGTCAATATGGACATACTTGCATGGCAGAGGAAATTTTATTTTATATTATTTTTTATTACTGCGATGCTCTATCTTTTCATCTTTTCATATCACGAAAGTCGCGATTGCCCAATCATTTCAGATTTTTTATATATTTTTACTCGCTGCTTTTTATTACGAGTTGCCCAAACATTTCGGCTATTTTTATATGCATATATTTTTTTACTCGCTAATTTTCATTGCGAGTTGCCCCATCATTCCGGCCGATTTTTATATGCATTTTTTTGCTACTCGCTGTTGTTTTGTATTGCGAGTTTGGAATCTGATACCAACCTTAGTATCAACATCGCTGCAACTGGAATATTGCCAGGAGCGAATCATCATTTGCCGTGAAAGGACTTGGAGTTTGACGCCCGTTTAGGCATCAACATCACTACGACTGGAATATTGCCAGGGGTGACTCATCATTTGCCTTTGTTGATTTGAACAAAGGTGGCTTAGCAAAAAGGGTTAGGATCCTGTCGATTAAGACTTTTGAATTTATGAGCTGGAAGTGTCTCATAAAGGTATTTCTCCCCACGAGTCCTGAGGATCTCATAGGCGTATTTTCTCGTTAGGAATCGTGGGGATTCCTAAGTGTGTGTTCTCTTATAAGTCGTAAGGATCTTATAAGAGTATTTTCTTCTTATTAGTTTAGAGGACTTACAAGTGTCGTTCACCATATAAGGACATTTCTCGTCATTGGTGGAACTTGGCGGGAAAATCGTTTATTTGTGCCCGTGGATTGTATACAAAGGCAAATATGGACCGCCTGTAGGGCAACTTGGGGGATACTATGGCTTAAGAACATGTTTGGATCCATGTAGCTTAAGGCTTTTGAATCCTATGAGCCGTGAGGGTCTCATAGAGGAAGTTCTCCTTATGAGTCGAGAGGATCTCTTAAGTGTAAAAAAATTTATGAGATTGCACCCATCCGGGTTTTCACAAGCTCGCTGGTAATCCTGCTGTTTTTACTCACGGCACCCTTTCGGGTTTTCATCCGTGCCCATTTTGCTTGTGGACATACCGTTTTTTATGAGATTGCGCCCTTCCGGATTTTCACAAGCTCGCCGGTAATCCTGCTTTTTTTACTCACGGCGCCCTTTCGCGGTATACGGAAAAATCATTCGATTCGATCTAATAAGTACCTTGTGTCAGAATTGAGAAATTCTATGACTCGAATCTTTAGTATTCTCTTATTTATCACCCGTGTCTACTATTTAGGCAGAATGCCGTCGCCTATTGTCACTAAGAAACTGAAAGAAACCTCAGAAACGGGAGAAAGAAAGGAAGAAAGCGATGTAGAAACAACTTACGAAACGAAGAAGGCTAAACAGGAACAAGAGGGATCCACCGAAGAAGACAAAGATAGCCCAGTTTATTTTTCATCTGTGCCCATTATGCTTGTGGACATATCGTTTTTTTCTTTCTTTTTCTTAATGACCCATCTATTTGCCAGTGGGACTTGGGGATGACTTCACCGCTGGAGTAGCTGTGTAGCCAGTGGGACTTGAGTTGCAGTCTTCACCGTTAGGGCTTCGATTGCAATATAAATCTCAAGGGAGAATATCACCATTTTGGAGGCTATGTGCTAGTTTAGGGACATCTCAGTCCGTTATCGCCATGTTTGAGGCAAATTTTTAGTTTTAAAGACTTCTCGGTCTACTGTCGCCATGCTTGAGGTGAATTTTTAGTTTAAGGACATCTCGGTCCGGTATCGCCGTTTATGAGACAAAGTTTCGGTCAGATGTCGCCATTTTTTAGGCGAATTTTTAGTTAAGGACATTTCGGTCCGGTACCGCCGTTTTTGAGATGAAGTTTTAGTTTAAGGACATCTCGGTCCGATGTCGCCATATTTGAGACGAATTTTTAGTTTAAGAACATTTCGGTCCGTTGTTAGTTTAGGGACTTCTCAGTCCGTACTGCCATGTTTGAGGTAGATAATTAGCTTAAGGACTTCTCGGTCCTATATTGCCATATTTGAGGCGAGATTCTAGTTTAGGGACATCTCGGTCCGTTATCGCCATGTTTGAGGCGAATTTTTAGTTTAAGGACATCTCGGTCCGTCGTCGCCATGTTTGAGGCGAATTTCTATTTTAAGGACATCTCGGTCTTATATCGCCATATTTGAGGCGGAGTTCTTTGAAGAGAGGGTTGAGGGGTATTTTGTCCTCAGAATCGCTCCCGAAAGTAAGAACTTGGGGCTTTTCCCCTTCCGGACTGGTATCAACCATATAACAGTTGCCAGTCGTTTTTCATGCGCATCTGTCGCACTCTTTTGTTGTCGATGAGCTTCGCGCTTCATCCTCTTGATGTGTTTTTGTTGGTCAACATATACTTTCCACCACTTCTTGAAGGTACTGCATTCTTCGGTGGGGTGGATGACCCTCCGATGATATAGGTAGTAGTTTGGATGTGAATCCTCTCCGTCGAGGCGTATGACCCCGGGAGTGTTTCCTACCAAAGGCGGCAGCTTCATTCCCATTGACAGGGCTTTGGCGAACGGATTCTCTGCCTAGATCCTGCTCTTATTTATCACAGGTATGCCTTGGTTTGGTTGGAGTACTTTACGACTCCACCTTGACGCAGCTTCTTCATCCTGACACTGACGCTTAGCCTTTTCGTATATGGCTGTTTCGTGTTCTCGATCAGCTTTGCTTTTTTGAAAGGCTTCGTTTTACAGCCTATCGATCGAGTCTTCTGGAAGTTTCGGGGATTTTAGCGCGGATTCTGCGTCCAGTTTCTTTGCGTTGTTTTCTGACGCTGAGGGAGTTTCTTCGTCATTTAACAACAAATGGGAGACTATGTGGCAACTTGCTACATAGTCTTCTGTTTCTTCTGATGAGTCATTTTCCTCATCGTTGTCACTATCTTCTTTCTCAAGAATATGCTTGAGGAACTCTTCGAGCGTGACCGGTTTCTGCGCCTTCTAGTTGTACTCTTCTAGCGCGTCAATGTACTTTTGTATGTTTGTGCGCTTGTCGTCATATTCGGCAGGCTGCACAGGCTTCTTAGTCTTCTTCATTTTCTTCGAAGACTTTGAAGACTCGACTTAGGGATTTTACCCTTTGTCAACAATCTTCGGTACGGGACACGGTTCCAACATCCCCTTGATGATTTCAGGTTCAAGTGGGCTTTTCCACCTGACTGCCGGACATGCCTATAGATCCTTCAGCATTCTTTTGGTCTTTGCTGAAAGAACAATTTCCCATGGAGTTTCTTCCACGAGCGAGCATGATGCCCCCGGTGCATCCATATTTTTAGGAGTGTGCTTCTGTGGCTGGTTCACCCTCCAGTTCTCAGACAGCATGAACTTCCCCTGTTGATACTGATCCTCGACCTAGTTCTTGAAGACGTAGAAATCCTCAATTGGGTGGCTCACCATTCTATGATAGGAGCCGTAGTTGGGGTTGTTGACGTCGCCGGGTTGCGGTGGACACCGTGAGTCTGACAATGTGATGAGTTTGTTACGCATTGCCAACTCAAATAGTTTCCTCGTCTTATCACGGGGAAACGAGTAAGCGCATCCTAGCTTTTCTTCTAGGGATAGGCGTGGATGTGCATTGTTTTGGCGAACAGCCGGTTTTGGGTCGCTCGGTTGTTGTTGAGTGTTGGTGACGAAGTCTTCTTTCCCTTTACCCTTGGCGTTTCGAGGGTCCATATTTGAAGGGGAAGGCCTGTAGCCCATCTTGTCCATTTAGGCCAGTTTATCGATCAGAGCCTGGAAAGTCGTCGGCTTGAAGAATGTCATGAACTGGGACATAGACGTTTGCGGATCTAGGGTCCCGATGAGCATGCCCATGGTGTGGGATTCTTCGATGCGCTGTTCGCATTTTGACCATAGGTTCCACCACCAGATCGCGTATTAGACCCAAGTTTCTCCCGACTTTACCCTGGCATTGATTAAAGCCGTGAACGGGGTGCGCTCGCTTGCGCTGACAAACCGCTGTGTGAACAGCAGTTCCATTTCTGTGAATGTTTTCACAGAGTCATTTCGGAGCTCCGAGCACCATTCAAAAGCCGTTTCTGACAGACTGTCAATGAACTGGCAAAGCAACAGTTTGTCGTCGCCTCCAGTGTTGCCGCACAAAGCTCTGAACTGAGTGGCGTGCTGGTGTGGGTTGCCAGTCCCCTTGTACACATGGAAATTAGAGATCGTATATCCCGGCGGGTATTTGATTTGGTCATACCATCCTGGATACGGTCGCCCAGTTCTGACGATTTGGCCAGCCACTTCACTAAATTGATGAGCTCGTATTTGTTAAGCGATGTAATCATCAAGAGCAGCCTTGGAGATCGTTTCCTCCCTGTCTACTGATAGAGCTGAAATAGGGTTTGACGTTTCCCCTCTGTCATCCTCGATGATTATTGGTGGATCCTCAGCTGGGGGTTCTGGCTGAATCATCATTCCAACCATATCCTGGAATAAGAGCGCCATATGATTTATGTTAGCGGCTTGCTCTGCAACTTCTTTATCTTTTCTTTCAAGCACCATTCGCAGGAACTCTGTATCGGTCTTCTGTTCTTGGCGTTGTTCGGCTGTTGGATCCGGACTTTCTTTCTGCCCGGTGAGTGTTGTCATTTTGGTCAGCATCTCTTAGAGCTTTTGTTGTTGCTCCTGATCTTTTGTTAGTGACCGAGTTTGCAGTCGATGAGCCACAGAAGAATGGCTTTCCTCTTTCCTAGAATCCATGTAAACCATGTGTACGATCATGCCCCCAGCCTCGGGGTGTTTGGGTCCATCGCCTTTGGAATTTGCCGCGGGCGGTGGGATTTTCTCTGGCCTCCTCCTTTTGTGGGAGGTCAAAGTTGAACGAACCGTTGTAACAGGCACCCATGTGGAAGAAGTCCCTCGCTGTATGGTGGAGGATGATCTTCCTCTTGCCGAGCCTTCGATTTCTTTGGTCGACAAGATTAGTTATTGTTAATCACAGAGTCCTGGACTTTCCGCCAGACCCTGTGAATTTGCGAGGAGAGCCGCTAATGGGGCTACTCCGCCTTTACCTGCATTGTGGTTTCCGCAGGCAGGGGCGATTTCTTTAGCACCACCGTTGGAGAGTTCTTTCGCACCCTACTGAGCAGATCAAAGTTGTTCCCGGTTGGAACAACCACATCAATTTCCACCATTGGAGCTTGCGGAGTAAGTCCAGAGGGAGAATTGCCCCTAGCTTTTCTCACCCGGCGCCATTGGCGACGTCGAGCGTGTCTTGCAGACTGGACTGCCTCAGTTTTGGAAGCGACTTCTTCATGTCCATGACTTTGGTGAGGGACTGTTGCTGGTGTCAGCTTATTGAAGACTGATGTCCTTAGTAGGGTTTGCTGAGGAACTACCAATCTTCCAATCTTCCGAAGACCGGTCTTCTGATGGGGGAATTGCTTTTGACGGCTTCACCTGCAGGAGGAATTGGGAGAGCTATCCGTTTTGGGGCAGCCCATTCAGGTATGACGAGCCTCTTTGCGAGCCCGTTTTGGTTGTGGCTCAGCCTGTTGAAGACTAAGATGTCTGAGCTTTGACCCAGCCGGTTGAAGACTGAAGCATCGGATTTGGACAGCCCGTTGAGAGGGGTCGTTGTAGTTGCAAGTTGATCGAAGACCGACTTCTTGGGAGCTTCGTCTTGCGGCGCTGGGGCGCTGAAACTCATTGGTGGGATCATGGTCTCGAAGAATAAATCCGGTAGTGGCTTGAGTTACTTGCCCCACCGGTATTGAAAAGATGGAGGCCGCGTTGGGCCTATATGTCACTCTTCCAGTTGGGACGGAGCGGGAGTTGCTGTTGCAAGTTGTGCAGCTGGAAGCCATCAATTTTTTCTTCTTCTGCATAGGAACAAGACACCAAATCTTAGCACCTCGAATCCAAGGGCAACCATAGAGAACCACGATTTTGTTCGCGAAAAACGACATATGAAGTGTGGAGTGGAAAGAGAAAAAGGTCCCACCGGGCGTGCCAGAATCTGTTCACCGCCGGAAGACGGATCGGGACGTTGGGATGTCTGGCCTAAATTCTGTGGGCAAATGCTATTTGGATTTATCCGTCCACCTCTCCGAAGATGCCAAGTTGATTTATGGAATCATATATCGGAGGTTTGGACGGAAGCGACCGTTGTAACGTGACTTCATCTGATTCCCCCTCATTTTATGAGGTTTTTTTTAATTTTAGGGATGCTCTTCCGTGCAGGCGCAAGCCCCTGCAGTTAATTACGTTACCACATCGCGATAACCACTTTCACCTGCTCCGGAAGTTCACTTCGTGTCGTGTGCCTTGTTTTGGTTTTGGTTGCCCGTGGACTGTATACGGAGACTAATTTATGTCGTCACCCGCGTGGATTAGTCCAAATTCGTATATTTTTAGATTTGGATTTGGGTTGATTTAAGGATCGTTAATCTGGTTTGAGATTAAGATCAGCTTATACATATGAGCATTTGGACTCGATTATTTTAATTTAAGGACATCGCGGTCCATTATCGCCATATTTGAGGCGAAATGTTAATTTAAGGACGTTTCGGTCCTTTATCGCCATTTTAGAGGCGAATATTAGTTTAAGGACATATCGGTCCATTATCCATCTTGCACGCACGTGTATTTGTTACGTGACGAAGTGAACAATGGTGATATGGAATATGCCCAATTTGGGGCACGATCCGATTTGAGGGTTGCACGTCAGTTTGGAAGTGCATCAACGAAAGAAGTTATTGGTCGTCAGGACCCACCATCTCTCTGAGGACGTTAAGGAATTAAAACAACATATATCATTGATGTGGAGAGATATACCCTTGAACCAAATCTCGTATTTGAGGGAAAAGATCATGGTGGATCATCTAAGAATCATTAGCCTTATTTGAGACTAAGATTATTTGAGGAGATATGGGATGAATATCATTTTGGATATCATCAACGAGAGATCATCAGTCATGTTTGAGACTAACATTAGTTTGGATATCAGTTTTGATATCATGAAGCTTAGCCAATTTAGGCTAAGATTGGGTTTCTACAACACCCTGTAGTGCTAAGCACTCGGCTGCATATAGCGCTCACATGTATATCACGTGAGACGCTCCAATAGTGCTAAGCACTAACTTTTATGGCGCTCGCGTGTATTTCACGTGAGGCACTCCAATAGTGCTAAGTACTAACTTCTGTGGCGCTCACGTGTATTTCACGCGAGGCATTCCAATAGTGCTAAGCACTAACTTTTCCCGGCGCTCACGTGTGTTTCACGTAAGGCGCTATGTTTTTGGAGATCTAATCTTTGTTGATATTTTTAGAGAACTTTAATCTCTGTTAATGGTATTTTGACCATTAACGATCACCAAGATCATTATTTTGAGGATCTAAGATCATGTTCTTTAAGAACTAAGTTCTTAATTTGAAGGAACTAAGTTCCTGGAGTATGAACTCCATGTTTTCCATGTTCATGTTTTCAGAGAGGTTAATGTTGGCTATAGTGCCCTCAAGGCAATTATTGAAATCGCAAGCAAGTGATTATGATGATTGAGGGAGGACCTATACGGATAGAACAATCTTTTTCAAGATGATAGTATGCTATCTGGTTTGTCTTTGTCATTATGTACATGCATTATGTGGTATTACAGATCACTATTACATATTGATAGAGCCCATATGATTCATTCTTGACTACCAGCATTATGATGGTGATCATATACGTGGGAGCTGTGTGGTCTATAAGCACATCCTTAAATGTCCCTAGTCGTGGGAGTATCGAGACTGGGCATTGATACTCCAGAGTAGACTAGTGTATACTTATTGAGACCTCGATGAGGGGCGGTGGTCGGTCTCACAAGCCATTGGTGTCTGTTAGTCACCTAAGATAGTATACAGGTGCTCATTGGGTTATGAGTACACTGGACAGACTCGACGGGAACATGCTAGTTGGTATTATACCTATTGTCAGATAGCAGTTCCCATGTGACATGTATACAGGTTATTCTATCGACCTGAGATCGTCATTTGTCTCGTGTGAGTTCCCACTGTGCTTTGATTCTACCCTACTACGGCTCAAAGGAGTCGTGCAAACAGGTTTTAGTTGGGTACAGTCCCGAGCCACATGAAGGCAGTGAGCGGATCGTCGGGGATTCGTCTCTCCCGGTATTGGGGGTTGATGTCGCGAGGTGCATGGGTGGCCATCCCCAGAAATACTTGTCCAAGGTAGTCGAGAATTACTGATTTGGATCAGTAGTTTCTCAGTTGGTGATGGGCTTCATACCGACACGAAATATCGCGTTATTAAGGGTCTGGTATTATCCACCCCCTAGACTCGATATGTGATACTCTTAGACTAACAGACCGGACTGTATGGAGATTATCACGGAAAAGCTCAGTAGGGGTTCGGATGAGTTTACTCGTCGGCCTTCTTTTCGCTCAATACCTTGGTAGCCGTTACGTACAGCTAGTGCCGCTGACGCGCTTGTGGTTAAACCCATTGCCAGCGTATTGACGAGTTTTTAGAGTCCCATACAGAGGGTTTCCTTGCTTCAGGCGAAACGATGTAGAGGCCGTATGGTTTTACGGCAGGATTCGCTCATATACGTGCACTTGTGCACGTATCATGATTCGGACGGATAATATTAGTGGGCTTTGGTTTAAGCCGGATTTTAGTATTATATTATTGGATTATTTTCGTCTCTTTGTATTCGTATTTTTTGGAATACCAATACGGGTATGTATATACGGATGAGAGGTATCCTTGTAATTTATTACAAGATTACTTCTAGAAGATGCACATCATTTTTGTTTTAACCATTTTGTTAAATGGTTAAATGAGGTGGAGGATGAGGTGTTCTTTGCATTTATGGAAGCATGGCTCACTTGGTGACTCATGGTATGACTCATGGTTCACTATTGTGGCATGCTTGATATTTGTTGTTATGAAATATTTTTGTAAGGCTTGATTCATTCTTGGTACAGAACACTTAGCCATTTTTCTTTAGTTGCTTCACACACTCATCCTCAATCTTTTTCTTCTACCTCCATCCTAAAAGTCTCATATGTTGAGAAATCTAGGGTGTTTGGAGACAAATTAATCCATCATTAGACTCTACATCCTCTAGGCTATCTAGTTTAGCGAACTAGGTACCCTAGTTACCTCGGCTATGAGGTTGGAGCTCGGACTACAAATCCTTAGGTGGATCATCTTCGATGGAAGGAGACCGGCGATCAAGCTTGATCATGGTGGCCTCTAGGAGCTTAGGAAGATGGTAGAAGATCGAAGGACACGGATCATTCGGTATAACCATTCTAAACTCCTTTATAATTTGCAACCTTTAGGTTTATGGTAGATCCGGGTTATCGGGTTGTTCTAGCGTCAGTTTTGAAAATTTTTGTTCCGCAAATGGTCACGGTAGACGGCCAGGGCGCTAGCATAACCCAACAGTTAAACCTCTTTTAATGGTGTTTTGACCATTATGTTTCACCAAGACACTATTTTGAGAATCTGGGGTCAGGTTCTTTTAAGAACTAAGTTCTTGATTTGAAGAAACTAAGTTCCCGGAGTATTATGAACTCCATCTTCTTCATGTTCTTGTATCCATATTCTCCCATGAATCTTTGATTCTCAAGAACAAGATCTTCTTGATGAGAATTAAATTCTCAACTTGTGGGAGACTTGTCTTGTGGATCTTAGATCCAGAGAAAGAACTAAGTTCTTTGAGAAGGGTTAAACCCTTTTAATAGGTAAGGGAGATGTTTTTTGATCTCTTCTTTTTTCTTTACCTAAGGTTTTTAGGAGGGAAATCTGCTTCTTTGAGAGAATTAAATTCTCTGTTGTTTTGAGAGCCTTCTGTATTTTTACAGAAGCTTATCGGTGTCTCCTCTTTTCTTTTCCTCCTCCTCCCTTCTTTTTGATTAATCTCTTTGCTCCTATTTATAGGAGAAGAGAAAAATCAATTTGTTGAAAAGATCTCTCATTGAGATATCATGATTGATTTCATGATAAATCAAAATGATTTCGTAGATCAATCGGTGAATTTTATTCACCGTTGGATTTTTAATCCAAAGGCTCTCTGTTTAACAGAGAAGATTTCTTGTTTGTTTAACAAGATTAGGAAACATTTTCCTAAGATAGAATTTTATTCTATCATATCAATATCTTATTAGTTTAACAAGATTGGAATTTTATTTTATCATATAGATATCATGTTAGTTTAACAAGATTAGGAATATATTTTCCTAATATAGAATTTAATTCTGTTATATGAATATCGTATTAATTTAACAAGATTAGAATTTTATTCCAATATAGAATTTAGTTCTATCATATGAATATCTTGTTAGTTTAACAAGATTAGAATTCTATTCTATCATATGAATATCTTGTTAGTTTAACAAGTTTAGGAATATATTTTCCTAACATAGAATTTAATTCTGTTATAAGAATATCTTGTTAGTTTAACAAGATTAGGAAAATATTTTCCTAAGATAGAATTTTATTCTATCACATGAACACCGTTGGATCTTTGATCCAAAGGTCCTCTGTTTAACAGAGAAGATATTTCTAGTTTGAGAAAGATCAGGAAAATATTTTCCACATAAAATTTAATTCTATCAGATGGTTTAATTGGTGATATTTTGTCATCATTGGATTTTAAATCCAAGATTCTCTATTAGAAAAAGGTCTTTCCATATTAGAAAGATCAGGGAAAATATTTCCCAAATAGAATTTAATTTTATCACATAGAATTTAATTCTATCAGATGAGATCATTCTAAATTGGGGCGCTCACATGTTTTGCATGTGAGCGCTGCTAAAGAATGTGGAAAGAGAACTCACGTGTTTAACACGTGACCCCTAGTGTGGGTTTTAGCCTGTTTATTTTCAGTGCTCATATGCTTTGCATATGAGCGCTCACGTGTTTAACACATGAGGCATGTTTGGCCATTGGTCATTTATGTTCAGCGCTCATATCATTTGCATATGAGCGCTCATGCATTTAACACGTGAGGCCAGTTTAGCCTTTAGATTTATTTTATTCAGCGCTCATATGCTTTGCATATGATCGCTCACGTGTTTAACACGTGAGGGCAATTTGACCCTTAGTTATTTGTTTTCAGCGTTTATATGCTTTGCATATAAGCGTTCACGTATTTAACACGTGATGCCAAACTATGAGAATTCTTTTCCTCTTTCTTTTCTCTCCATTTTTTATAAGGGAACTGTAACATTTCAGAAAAATAAAATATTATTTTTGGGAATTTATATAATTAAATAATAAATATTATGAATATTTTAATGATGCGGTATAATTAAATACCGATAAATCGGAAAATATTTGGAAAATTATAGAAATTACTGAAATGAGGGTGCTTTATGTGATTTATGCAAATTGCAATTTTTATAATTAATTATACACTATTTTAATGCTAATCGCGATTAAATATCGCTAATCTTGCATTAATCCGGTTTTTTGCACATGAATGCACCATATCATTTTTCACACTTATTACATTTTTCCTACCATAATTCTTGTGTGTATGGTTTATTTGTTTTGGGTTTGCAAAAGAAAAGAAAAAGAAAAGAAAAGAAAAGGGAAAACATTAGAATAATGGGTATGGGCATGAGAGAGAGAGAGAGAGAGGTGAGGGGTCTTCCATTGACTAAGACCATTTGTATCATTCATTTCCTCATCATTCTCACTCCCTCTTTCACCATGGCTGCTGCCCTCATCTCCCTCCTCCACTACAACCCTCATAACACCACCAAAAACTCATCAAAGTTCCATCTCCACTTCATTAAAAACATGCACAAACTCCTCACAAACACTTTGGACCAAGAAAAATCAGATTTTGAGCGCTTGGGGCAACTCAAGAATTTTCTTGAGTTGCCAAATGAGGTAACTTCTCCACCATTAGCATTGTATCACTTTCACTTTAGTATCCTTGCATGTTTAGAAGTGTTTAATTTTGGTTTAGCGAACTTTGAAAATTCTAAGTTGATGATTAGGGCTTGAGTTGAATCCAAAGGTGAAATTGAGTCTTAATAGTGACCTTAAACCCCTGTGGTGTGTGATTATAGACCTAGACCATAGAGTAAACCCCCAATTCACAAACTTAGAAACCCCGACATCGGAAAATCGTGAGAATTGTGATGGTATTTAGGAATCTGGAGTGACTCGGGGACCTAGAATATTATTTAGCGAAGACTGAGAGTTGTGCAGGTGACCAGAAGACTACCACCGAGACCCCAGCCCCCAGAACCAATTCCTGGCCGCAAATTTAATGTTTCTGGCCGCAATTTGCGGCCAGGGTAGAGTGAAATATGTTCATGCTTGGTCCAGGGATTTATCTCCAGTAAAATAGACCCTCCATGTGTGCAAAATTGACCAATTTGACCTAGGGTAAAATCTGGAGCAAGTTTTCAAGGTTTCTGATTTCGTTTTGCGGCTTTTAATTAATTGGAATTTGGTATTTGTTATTGTGTTCCGTCGTGTGGCGTTTGAATGTCAACAACGGGGGTTGTTTAGTTATTCTCGCATGCTTAGATCATAGGTTTTAACCTATGTACGATTCGTGTGCCATTTTGGTTTTCATGCGTGATTTCTGTTTACGATGCTGATTGATATTGTTTTTGCGTGCTTAGTTAATTACCACAATCAAGACGGTTTCGCTTGTAGCTAGCCGGTTGAGTAAGGGTCGTCCGCAAGGAGATGGGAATCTTTTTCTATGTGCTTTAACGAGTTAAGTCCAAATGTCCAGGTTTGTTTTTAGATTAACTATGTGCTAAAATGATATATAAAGAGAGCTTGTTAGGGTTAGGATTTTGTTAGTTTGAGTTAGGAGTCGCTCACTTCTTTCGTTGCCACTCTTAATATCGGTGTTACGGTAATCGGCAACAACGGGGATTAGCACGACTAGGAAGGACCTTGCGAGTATAAGCTAGGCTTTCCAACGCATAAGTTCTTCCTTTTGGTGCTTGTCCGTCCATTCTTGGCTCTTAGCCTTAACCTCCGGTTAATTCAACCACAACTGGTCTCACTAAGGAATCACCGCTATCATGTAGGATAGGGTGCCGTAGGGAGCGGATTGTGGTTCAATTAACGGGAGTCCGAATTAAGATGTTGTGCAAGAAAAGAGTGAGAGAGATTTCCTTCTCTCAAACTTTCCTTATCCTACCCTAACAAGTATGAAAACTACTCACCCATTATAAGAAAAAGAAAATAAAACAAAAGGAGGAAGATAGAAAGAAAGAGGTTAGAAGATTACAACTAGCTATTTGAGACCTCACCTTGGCAAGGATCAAGCTTAAGTATCATTGTTGTTAAGGATAAAGAAAAACTAGAAGAAACAAACAAACAACAAATAACAACAAGTAGATTAGCAAAATGAAAATTACAAGCAATTATAATTAACAATAAGACAAGCATGGCAACAACAAGAACTCTTTATTCATCACTTCACTCACAAAAGCTCACTACAAGGTTTTAATGGAGAAGAGATGAGAAAAGGAAGAAGAACAACAACATGTATTCTAAAATCTAAGTACAAGAATAAGCACCCTTGGTTTTGGCAAGTTCTGGACTATTTATAGGCAGTAAACTGGAAACCTAGGGCAACAATCTGACCCATCATGAAAAGACCAATCTGCCCCTAAAAACTTTCCATCTGACGAGCCATAATGGTCGCGGTTCCTCGGCCTAAGCGTGCTTATGCCGCGAACCGCGGCCCTATTGGGGATTTAGGTCTTCAATTTTGGTGTCTTCCCCTGGTTTGCAGTACCCTTCAGTCTGGCATATGTTTTTTCTCAGAATTCTTTCACGATTTTTCTAGAATTTCTACTGATCAAAAGGTGATGTGATGTGGATCTTTTGCCATGATTTTTCTTGAGCTCCGGATAGATATGTTGGATCTTGTGTTGATATTGAGCTTTGTGCATGAAAATGACATCGATTTGCCATTTTGTCCCTTAAACTGGTGTGCGGCAACATACGAATAGAAAGCGGAGACCCGTGTTTTATCTGTGGTTGGCAGTAATCCTTCTTTTTCGTGCTTTTCCATAAATTTCACTGTTTAGAGCTGAGAACCTGTATCCTGCAATTGACTAGCAAACACGGCTCAAGAGTACCTACCGATAAGCAATGTGATAAAAATTGGACGGTATAAAAATGCAAAAATCTGATATGAACAAATACCCCCAAACTTATCATTTGCTCGTCCCGAGCAAAGCCAATTTATTCACAAAAAAAAATCCTAACCTCACTTTCGCAGGGAACGCGATTGCACTGAGCATGTGCAACAAGCCGTTAAACCTCTAGGTGTCCCTAGTAGGAAGAGTATTGTCTCCTGAGGGTTTTCAGCGGATACTACCCATAAAATCCGGTCAAGCTAGTTTTGCAAAATAACTATGATTCAAACCCCTAAAGTTTTGTTTCAGAAAATAACAATTCTATGATCCTAAGTCTAGACTATTGAACCCTTATTTTTCACACCTCGCTTTTTATTTAACTACAGATTTTATATGTCTTTACGTGCAGTGCAAATAGTGTCGTTAAGTTCCAGAAGGATCGGTTAAAGTCATCATGTCACACAATAAAGCCCAGATAACGATTTTAAAAGGATCACATAAGTTTTATAAAGAGTTAAGCATTTTTCAAGTTTCGTTTTCCAGTAATGTTTCAATTTCAGAATTTCTATCTTCCTTAACAGGAAACTAGATCTTATTTTTCACTCCACCTTTTTCTTGTTTTCATTTCATACACACCTCTGTGAACGTGCAATAGTCTTTATCATAGAATAAAATCTTCATATCTCCGCTAGAAATACTTTTTTATAAAAACTTGTCTTTTGTCAAGATTATTCTCACACAAAGAACCGTTAGGAATTTTAACTCGGAGAGAACACTTGCTTGACTTTGTTTTAATCTGGACTTTCTAGGCTTCTTAACGAGCTTTAGGCCAATGCACCCAAACCAGTTGGCTTTAGGGCATTAGGTGTAGAGACACCCCAGCGGACTTAATTACTCAAGTTACCTACGTCCAAAAACAAAAGACAATTTAGCATGAAAATCATGATGATTCAATACGAACGGAGATATAACCTGCAGTTCAATTATTTTATTTTTTTGATAAAAGACGTGTTTAGTAGGTTAGGTGTGTAATCATTCCAATCAAGTTTCAGATGGGTTATTTTTCAGATTTAGTTCCAATTAAGGCATCAATAATATCCCTTCATATTTACTTCACTTCATAAACTATTCTTGATATTACTTATTTCAGAACAAACCTATTTGATCCTCAGAAAATCATTTATCCATTTAAAAGTTTTTAGACATAAAAAACTTGTCATCTAATTTCCAAAACTCACGACACGTGTAGGGTGATGTAAAGACGTATATCAGCTATAGTTAACATCAAAGGAGAGTTATCTTTCAGGTTTTCAAAATCTAAAAATAAAATTTAGTTATTCTTATCTTATCAAACAAAACCGTCGAAATGTTGAATCAGAGTTCTCCCACTAGCTAACTTGACAAAAAAGTTTTTATGTTTTTAGAAAATTTTCTGATTTTTATGGATTTTATTATGCAGATGAAAAATATACATATGAATGCGAAGGTTAGAAATGCGTACCGAGCGTACCCCCAAACTTAAACTGGACAGTGTCCTCACTGTCATTGCAAGAAGAGATCATTGAAGGGTCAAAATTGTCGGTTAGATATATACAATATATTTTTTTTTTGGTTTTAGAAAAAAAGAAAAATAGTAAAAATGGAAAAGAATATCCACAAATATATACAAAAATCTATATACATACCCCCAAACTTATTTGGAACAGTGTCCACTGTTCTTGGCTGGATAACCGAAGTTTGGTGGTAGGCAGAGGAAGATTATGCAGGGTAAACCGGCTCCTGTAAGACCAGGAGCTCCTCTGTTGGTTCGGCGCTAAGGTACGGTTTAAGTCGGTGTCCGTTTACTTTGAAAAAAGAACCGTCCTTTGGATTCTTCAAATCCACCGCGCCATGCGAATACACATTCCGCACAAAGTATGACCCTTTCCAGCGAGATCCGAGCTTACCTGGATGAAAATGTAGCCGGGTGTCGTAAAGCAGCACCTTTTGACCAGGTGTGAAAGTTTTGCGCAAAAGGTGTTTATCGTGAAACACCTTCGTTCGGTTCTTAACGACAACCGCGTTTTCGTAAGCCTCATCCCTAAGCTCGCTCAATTCGTTCAACTGCAGCTTCTGATGGCTGCCCGCATCTTCGAGAGACAGATTCAGCTCTTTTATCGCCCAAAATGCACGATGCTCTATTTCCACAAGGAGGTGGCAAGCCTTTCCGTATACAAGCCGATAGGGAGACATGCCAAGATCGGTCTTATAAGCAGTTCGAAATGCCCAAAGGGCATCAGTGAGTTTCAGCGACCAATCCTTACGGTTCTTGGAAACCGTCTTCTCCAGTATCTGCTTGATTTGCCGATTTGAAACTTCGTCTTGCCCACAGGTTTGGGGGTGGTAGGGCGTAGATAGCTTATGATTAATGGAATATTTCCGCATCAAGGCCTCGAAAGTCTTATTGCAGAAATGAGTTCCATTGTCACTAATGATCGCTCGGGGGTGCCCAAAACGGGAGAAAATGTTTTCTTTAAGAAACCTAACGACAACCTTGTTGTCGTTAGTCCGGCTGGGCACAGCCTCGACCCACTTAGAGACGTAATCAACAGCGAGAAGGATGTACAAGTTCCCGAAAGTGCTGGGAAACGGCCCTATGAAATCTATAACCCAAATATCGAAAATCTCCACAACCAAGATTGGTTGGAGCGGCATCTCATTCCTCCGGGATATCCGGCCCAAGTGTTGGCACCGGGAGCAAGTCTTGCAATAGTCATGAGCGTCTTTGAAGAGTTGTGGCCAGTAGAAACTGTTAGTGTATATGCCCTAGAGGCCATTACTGTATCATACTAGTTTGTATATTACTTGATGGAAGCTTGGGATATTCACAGTTGTATATACAATCTTTCTCAAAATGGTAGTATGCTACTTGGTTTGTCTCTGCTTTAATATGTGCATGTGTTTCTTTTAGCATATCGCTGATATACATATTAGTAGAGCCCTTAGGATTTTTGCTTGATTACCAGCGTTGTGATGGCGCTCACACTCGTGGGAGCTGGGTGATCTATAAGCACATCCTTATACAGGTCCCTAGTCGTTGGACTATCGAGACAGGGCATCGATACTCCGGAGTAGACTGGCGTATGCGCTTCTCATCCCAGTGTGGGAGACGGTCTGTCCCACAGCCGTCAGTATGTCGTACTTGAGATAGTATGCGGGTGCTCGTTAGGTTACGAGTACACTGGACAGGACTCGTCGGAAACTGCTGGTTGGTATTATACCTATCGTCAGTTATCAGTTCCCAGGTGACATGAGTACAGCTTAGTCCGCTGACTTGACACTGTCACTTCGCCTCGAGTGTGTTCCCACTGCACTTTGATTACTACCCTACCACGGCTCAAAGGAGTCGTGCAAACAGGTAGTTTTTGGGTGCAGTCCCGAAGCACTTGGAGACAGGATTCGTCTCTCCCGGTATTGGGGGTTGACATCGCGCTGTGTCTAGGAGAGCCATTACATGAGTAGTCCCTGGCCAGGGCAAGCGAGATATACTGGTAGGTTTCCAGTGTTATCTCAGGGTGTTCTGGGCTACACTCCGACACGACTTGTACCGCTATTAGGGGATTGACGTTCACCGCCCCCTAGGCCCGCCATGCGATATATCAGACGAACAGACCGGACTGTACGGAGACTGTCACATACAGGATCAGTAGGAGTTCAGATGGGGTTCACCTCGTCAGTCTTCTTATCGACATCTACCTGGGGACGGTTACGTACAGCTAGTATCGCTTGCGGTCTGTGGTTAAACCCACTGCCAGAGTAGTGTCGAGTCTTTAGAGTCCCACACAGAGAGCTATTCGCCTTTAGGCAAAATGAGTAGAGGTCGCATGATTTTGCGACAGGGTTCGTTCACATCCGCGCACTTGTGCACGTTTGCTGTCCGGACAGCTTATACTAGCGGGCTTTGGTTTAAGCCAGATCCTAGTATAGATTTGGGATTGGTTTTATCTCATTGTATTCATGTTCCTCGGATCACGAATACGGGTGCGTATGCACAGTTGCTTGAGACAGAGGGAGAGGACTTTGATTAGGGTTAATGACTATTGTCATTTTATTAACCCTAATGCTTATGTGTGTATTATGGTTAATTGATATTAGTTTAAATAATTGTGCATGGTTATGGTTGTTGACCATTTGACCTCCTTGACTTGTTGACCTTGGTTGACAATTTGACCATCATCATTTCATTTGGAAGATGCTCTTTGATCCTTGCAATTTGCATTAAAAATGAAATGATAATGGTCATGTCTTGATTAAACCATGACAATTATCTTACTAATTATCTAATTAAAATAATACACACATATATGTGAGAATGGTTTATTTTATTCTCATTCTATCATTCATTTTCTCTCTCTTGTTCTTCCTCTCCCTCAAGCTCTCCCCTCTCATGTGTTGAGAAACACTTGAGCTTGAGAAAAACCCTTTCTTGATAATCTCTACTCTCATCTAGGGCTCAAGGATTAGCACTTCTTGCACCCTAGTTACTTTTAGCTTAGAGTTGAAGCCAAAGGTCGAGGCTTTCGGGTGGATCTTTCTTCGACGTGAGAAGACGACAAAGGTGACCTCCTTCCACCACTCCAAGGAGTAAGGAGAGAAGGACATAAAGCCCAAGGTATAACCTTTCTAGCACTTAGCTAGTTTCTAGTTAGCTTTAGCTTGTTTTGTTTAGCAAAGATCCTTCATAGTCTAGTCCATGTTACCTAAGTTCATAAAAATTCATTTTTTATTCCATTTTCCGCCTCCCCGCAAGCACCGAGGTGGGTAACGTGGACTTACAGTGGTATCAGAGCCTAACTAAACATAAACTAGCTAGGTAGTAGAGTGTATCGAAGTTCGAATCGGAGAAATCGAAAAACCGAGTTTTCAAAACCCTAAGTTTCTGTTAAAAATTTTTCTGTTCAAAACAAAATAAATCATACTCCAAAAATCATCTCAGGGTTTTGTGAAGAAAGCCACCAAAAACGATCCAGTGATTCGACCAAAGAGCCGCGGTTCCGCGGCAATAGCAAGCTATTGCCGCGCAACCGCGGCCGTCTTGGCTCTTCACTGGGTCGAGTTTGGTGCAGTGTATTTCTGGCTTGGTTTTGGGATTTTTAAGATGGTTTATATGTGCCCAGGTTTTCCAGAATAGAAATTTGTTTTTGGGGGCCTATAAATCCGTATTTTTTATCGAACTTCAATACACTTTGACTAAAAGGTTATATCTGTGATGTTTATATGTATTGAACGTCGGCTAATCGCTATATGTCGATTAGTCGGGGTTATACATATCTGTGATCTGTGTTTGATGATGGTATGTGTATATGAATGTGTTGGATTGTCGCTGGTGAATAGCCGGGGTGGATGTGAGATGAGTGTTTCTTTTTCTTTCATTCATTGTAATATGTAAATTGATGTAATATTATTATTTGTTTGGCCGCACAACCGGGTCGGGGTTGTAACCGTCATTGTATAATTCTTTTTACTGTTTCTGCTCCTAGGATAGACCCATGGAGGGGGTGCACAAACTACCGGGTATCTCGAAGTGTCGAGTGGCCTACTCACGGTGGTGAGGGAGGTTGCTTCGCTTCGGGTACTTGGCGGATAGTTTGCCGCACCCGTAGGGGTCTTGGGTGGGGTATTGGCTATTCACCGCGACCGTGTAATCCGCTTTTCGTTGCAGGCTCGAACGGATTGCGGATTCCTAGTATATCCAATGTATTCATCTGTGATCTGTAATGTCTATCATTGCTATATATTTATATATGATAACTATTTAGGCGTTGCTTATGTTTTACAGCAGCGCCAGCCCAGCCCCCGCTCTGTCTTAGTTAAGTAACCTAATGGGTGATGACGGAGCCGCGTGGCGAATGCGATGGCATAAGCGTGCGTCATATTTTGGTTGTTTTCTGCAATGGTAGGATTGAATGATGGGACGCATTAAAAGAACTAATGCAAGAAAATAAACCAAGTAAAAGTCGATTGGAACATTTTGAAAACTACTCAGTTCTTTTCAAAACTAAACTTTTAAACGCGGAGCTTGAACCACTCCTTTTAAAAGCAATCTCGTTCCATCGATTATATCAAGTTCACTGCGTTCACGGTTTCGCCAAAACCATTCGTAGCCCTCCGTCATTCCACATGAAAGGTCATAAAGTATTCAAGCTATGTATTTTGGCCAAAGTCAAGGCATAGTGATTGGTAGCTATTGGGTATTCATGTGCAGCATAGATAGATGCGTTGGTTTGGGACAGTCGTGCTGCCATTTTGGCCAAAGTCAAGGGTAGGTACGGGTGGGTCCAAATTAACCAGGAGAATGACGGGTAGAACTTGACATGTGACTTATGATATTTTGGCCAAAGTCAAGGTCATAAGAGCATGGGGCAGAAATCCACATCGGGAGTTTCATAAGTACTGAAACTTGCTAGCGCTGCATACCATTTAGAGTGTGATAATTCTGGTAGGATTCCTTCGGTTTTATCACGCGATGATATTTGGATCCCGATCCTACTGTGAGTATATGCTACTCCTCGGGAAAACTCTCACTTAACGATCAATGCTATAAGCTTAGTAGGTGTCTAGAAAGGTGTTAGTGGGGCTACGCCCACAGGGAAAAGAGGTTACTTAATTAAGGAACTTCGCGAAAGCGTTGGAAAACCTCCCTCGAAGTACCTACACTGGCCTGGCTGAACGGTTAAGCAAGTATTGTACGGTGAGATTGATCCTGACTAATCCTTTCTTTACGGTTTGGGAAGGGATTCGAGAGACAGTGGAAGCCATCCAGTTTAGACAAACTAAAAACCACTCTAAACTTGCAAGAGCATCATGCTAAAGTGTTTCTTTTCTCTCTCCTAATTGCAGCGACCATTCAACATGACCGGACTTAAGTTATTACTAGATAAAAACATATTGACAGGGCCAAACTACAAAGATTGGCTCAGGAATGTCAAGATGGCAATCACTTACAACAAGCTGGGGTATCTCCTTACCACCAAAGCTCCCCCTGTCCCAGGTCCCAAAACCAGTGTCGTAGATAGGGAAATCTATAAGACCTGGGAAATAGATTGCGTGAAGGCCAAATGTCTCGTACTTGCCTCGATGGACAACGAACATCAGAGGAGGCACGAGAATATGGACCTAGAGTCCATATTTCTTCATACAAAAGAACTGTATGGAGAGCAGTCTCGTATCGCCAGATACGAAGTGTCGAAGAAGTTGTTTTCGGCAAGGTTGGCCGTCGGATCATCGGTAGCGGAACACGTGCTTAAGATGATTGGCTACATAGAGGAGCTCGCAGAACTTCGGACCACGTTGGAGAATGAGCTCTATACGGACTTGATTCTCCAGTCCCTTCCTTCCAGTTACGCCCAGTTCATCCTGAACTTCAACTTACAGGAAAAAGAAGTTGAACTTTCAGAGCTCCTCAACATGCTGAGGAGTGCAGAGGGCACCCTACAGAAAAGTAGGGAGACATCCACTTTGTTTGTAGGAGGATCTTCCTCTTCTAGATTCAGGGCGAAAGCCAAGGGTAAGAAGAAGAAAGCCCCCGCCAAACCAAGAGGCGGTGTCAGTAAAGTGGATACGAAGGGAAAAGGAAAAGCAACAAAGGTAGCGGGAAAGCTGGTGGGGAAGGAAGAATGCTTCTACTGTCACAAAAGTGGTCACTGGAAACAGGATTGCAAGGCTTGGAAGGCCAGAACACAGGATTTGAAGCGAGTTGCGGCTTCAGCTTCAGGTGTATATGTTATTGAAAACTGTCTATCAATAAACTCTACATCCTGGGTATTGGCTACCGGATCAGGATCTCATATCTATAATTCTTTGCAGGCGTTGAGAAAGCGTAGAGTTTTGAAGGCAGGTGACATGACCCTCAGAGTTGCAAACGGTGCTAGCATGGATGCTGAGGCCGTGGGGGACTATCACCTGGGATTGTCAGATGGACACTTTTTGGTTTTGCGTAGTTGTTATTATGTACCAAATGCAACCTGTAATATCATTTCTGTATCTTTATTATCTAAAGAAGGTTATGAATTTGCATTTGTAAGTAATGTAGTGAATATTCACCTTAATCAAGTTTTGATTGGGTCAGGTACATTGAACAACGGTATATACGTGTTAAACCAACCACAGATTTTCAATGTCCAGAATACACACAAAAGAAAGTCTCCAGAAATCAATAAAACTTTCTTATGGCATTGTAGACTGGGTGATATCAATGAGAGAAGGTTGACTAAGTTACATACTGAAGGATATTTGGATCCGTTCGAATATCAATCGTATGCAACTTGTCAATCCTGTCTCAAGGGAAAGATGACAAAAACTCCGTTCACTGGACACGGAGTAAGAGCGAGCGAGCTCTTGGGACTCGTACACAGCGACGTGTGCGGTCCAATGTCTACACATGCGCGAAGCGGTTATTCTTACTTCATCATTTTACGGATGACTTTTCAAGGTACGGTTATGTCTTCTTAATGAAACATAAATCCGATGCTTTTGAAAAATTCCAGGAATATAAGAATGAAGTAGAAAAACAAACAGGCAAAAGTATCAAGGCACTGAGATCTGATCGAGGTGGTGAATACTTGAGTGCCGAGTTCCTGGGTTACTTAAAAGAGAATGGAATATTCTCTCAGCTTACTCCTCCATACACTCCGCAACATAACGGTGTATCGGAGAGATGGAACCGAACCCTTTTGGATATGGTACGGTCCATGATGAGTAACGCCGAGTTGCCGCGATCGTTTTGGGGATATGCGCTAGAATCAGCTGCATACCTTTTGAACCGAGTTCCAACTAAGACTGTGCCTACTACACCATATCAGATGTGGTGTGGGAAGAGACCCTATCTTAATCACATTAAGACATGGGGATGTCCAGCTTTTGTAAAAAAGAAGCATGCGGACAAGTTCGAGGCACGCTCAGTACAGTGCAAGTTTGTGGGATATCCAAAGAACTCCAAGGGATATTTCTTCTATTGCGAAGAGGAACAAAAGGTGTTTGTTTCTAGCCATGCCCACTTTCTAGAACACCAGTTCTTAGAAAAAGAATTAAGTGGGAGCATAATAGAACTGGAAGAAATTCCAGAACCACGAGCTATTACTGAAAGCTTAGTAGAACCAGAGGGTTCGAAAGATCAGGACATTCCCACGCCACTCCGCAGGAGTAGCAGGCAGTCTCATCCGCCCGAGAGATACTACGGTTTTCTCATTGACGGGGATAGAGAGGATTGCATCATGGACTTTGCTGAGCCTACTAGCTTCCAGCAAGCCATTCAGCGCGTCGACTCGGTAAAATGGCTGGATGCAATGCGGACCGAAATGGAGTCCATGTACACAAACAAAGTATGGACGTTGGACATTGCTCCAGATGGGGTAAAACCCGTAGGATGCAAGTGGATCTTCAAAAGGAAGATTGGTGTAGATGGACAGGTTGAGACCTATAAAGCTAGACTGGTAGCAAAGGGTTTTCGTCAGCGACCTGGTTTGGACTATGACGAAACCTTTTCTCCAGTAGCTATGCTGAAATCCATTTGGATCCTTCTTACCATTGCTGCCTTCCACGATTATGAGATTTGGCAGATGGACGTAAAGACAGCTTTTCTAAATGGACATTTAGAGGAGTGTGTCTATATGGACCAGCCAGAGGGTTTCATTCAGAGTGGGAGCAGCGGAAAAGTGTGCAAGTTGCTTAAGTCCATTTATGGACTAAAGCAGGCATCGCGGGTTGGAACATCTGTTTTGACGAGACGGTCAAGGAATTTGGCTCTATCAAAAATCCAGATGAACCATGCATCTATTGTAGATTTGTAGCGAGAACTGTAGTATTCCTCGTTTTATACGTGGATGACATTCTCTTAATAGGAAATGACATTCCTATGCTACAATCTGTCAAGGGGTTCTTGTCACACAGGTTCTCCATGAAAGACCTGGGTGATGCCTCATACATTCTGGGTATCCGGATCTACCGTGACAGATCCAAGAGGATATTAGGACTTTCGCAGTCCAGGTACATCGACACCATACTGAAGAGATTCAGTATGGAAGATTCCAAGCGCGGTAATCTACCGGCTTGTCACGGGATCACCCTCTCCAAAGAGATGTCTCCCAAGACTGATTTGGAGAGGGATCGCATGTCTATTATACCCTACGCTTCTGCGGTAGGCTCTATAATGTATGCGATGTTGTGTACCAGACCGGATGTGGCTTATGCACTGAGTGTGGTAAGCAGGTATCAGTCAAACCCTGGGGAGAAACATTGGATAGCAGTAAAGAACATTCTCAAGTACCTGAGAAAGACTAAGGAGATGTTCTTGGTGTATGGCGGAAAAGACCTCCAGATTGAGGCCTTTGCTGACTCCAGCTTCCAGAGTGACAAGGATGATTACAAGTCCATGTCGGGTTTTGTCTTTACCCTTAATGGAGGGGTCGTGTGTTAGAAGAGCTCCAAACAGGAAACCGTTGCCGACTCGACTATGGAAGCGGAATACATCGCTACATCTGATGCCACAAAAGAAGCTGTCTGGATGAGGAAGTTCTTGAAAGAACTTCAGGTGGTTCCGTCCATTGTTGACCCAATACCTCTGTATTGCGACAACAACGGGGCTATAGCTTTAGCGAAGGAACCCGGGTCCCATCAGAAATCCAGACACATCTTAAGGCGGTATCACCTGATCAGGGAGATCGTGGATCGCCAGGAGATCGAGGTTCGGAGGGTTGCTTCAGAAGATAACACAGCAAACCCATTCACCAAGGCCTTGCCCCAGACTCAGTTCGAGCGGCTGATCGAGATGATAGGTCTTCGATACGCCAGTACATGGCCTTAGTGCAAGTGGGAGATTGTTAGTGTATATGCCCTAGAGGCCATTACTGTATCATACTAGTTTGTATATTACTTGATGGAAGCTTGGGATATTCACAGTTGTATATACAATCTTGCTCAAAATGGTAGTATGCTACTTGGTTTGTCTCTGCTTTAATATGTGCATGTGTTTCTTTTAGCATATCGCTGATATACATATTAGTAGAGCCCTTAGGATTTTTGCTTGATTACCAGCGTTGTGATGGCGCTCACACTCGTGGGAGCTGGGTGATCTATAAGCACATCCTTATACAGGTCCCTAGTCGTTGGACTATCAAGACAGGGCATCGATACTCCGGAGTAGACTAGCGTATGCGCTTCTCATCCCAGTGTGGGAGACGGTCTGTCCCACAGCCGTCAGTACGTCGTACTTGAGATAGTATGCGGGTGCTCGTTAGGTTACGAGTACACAGGACAGGACTCGTCGGGAACTGTTGGTAGGTATTATACCAATCGTCAGTTATCAGTTCCCAGGTGACATGAGTACAGCTTAGTCCGCTGACTTGACACTGTCACTTCGCCTCGAGTGTGATCCCACTGCACTTTGATTACTATCCTACCACGGCTCAAAGGAGTCGTGCAAACAGGTAGTTTTTGGGTGCAGTCCCGAAGCACTTGGAGGCAGTGACGGTTAGAAAGGATTCGTCTCTCTCGGTATTGGGGGTTGACATTGCGCTGGGTCTAGGAGAGCCATTACACGAGTAGTCCCTGGCCAGGGCAAGCGAGATATACTGGTAGGTTTCCAGTGTTATCTCAGGGTGTTCTGGGCTACACTCCGACACGACTTGTACCGCTATTAGGGGACTGACGTTCACCGCCCCCTAGGCCCGCCATGTGATGTATCAGACGAACAGACCGGACTGTACGGAGACTGTCACATACAGGCTCAGTTGGAGTTCAGATGGGGTTCACCTCGTCAGTCTTCTTATCGACATCTACCTGGGGACCGTTACGTACAGTTAGTGCCGCTTGCGGTCTGTGGTTAAACCCACTGCCAGAGTAGTGTCGAGTCTTTAGAGTCCCACACAGAGAGCTATTCGCCTTTAGGCAAAATGAGTAGAGGTCGCATGGTTTTGCGACAGGGTTCGTTCACATCCGCGCACTTGTGCACGTTTGCTGTCTGGACAGCTTATACTAGCGGGCTTTGGTTTAAGCCAGATCCTAGTATAGATTTGGGATTGGTTTTATCTCATTGTATTCATGTTTCTCGGATCACGAATACGGGTGCGTATGCACAGTTGCTTGAGACAGAGGGAGAGGACTTTGATTAGGATTAATGACTATTGTCATTTTATTAACCCTAATGCTTATGTGTGTATTATGGTTAATTGATATTAGTTTAAATAATTGTGCATGGTTATGGTTGTTGACCATTTGACCTCCTTGACTTGTTGACCTTGGTTGACAATTTGACCATCATCATTTCATTTGGAAGATGCTCTTTGATCCTTGCAATTTGTATTAAAAATGAAATGATAATGGTCATGTCTTGATTAAGCCATGACAATTATCTTACTAATTATCTAATTAAAATAATACACACATATATGTGAGAATGGTTTATTTTATTCTCATTCTATCATTCATTTTCTCTCTCTTGTTCTTCCTCTCCCTCAAGCTCTCCCCTCTCATGTGTTGAGAAACACTTGAGCTTAAGAAAAACCCTTTCTTGATAATCTCTACTCTCATCTAGGGCTCAAGGATTAGCACTTCTTGCACCCTAGTTACTTCTAGCTTGGAGTTGAAGCCAAATGTCGAGGCTTTCGGGTGGATCTTTCTTCGACGTGAGAAGACGACAAAGGTGACCTCCTTCCACCACTCCAAGGAGCAAGGAGAGAAGGACATAAAGCCCAAGGTATAACCTTTCTAGCACTTAGCTAGTTTCTAGTTAGCTTTAGCTTGTTTTTGTTTAGCAAAGATCCTTCATAGTCTAGTCCATGTTGCCTAAGTTCATAAAAATTCGTTTTTTATTCCGTTTTCCGCCTCCCCGCATGCACCGGGGTGGGCAACGTGGACTTACAGAAACCACCCTGCAAGATCTTCTAAGCTGTCTTTCTGGGGCCAAAATGCTCGCCACATGCTTGATCGTGGCAAAATGACAGCACACTCTTGAATTCATCATCAGGGACACAGTGACGAATAATCTGGTCGGGACAGTACTTGAACAGATAGGGTTCGTCCCAGTAAAAGTGATTTACTTGGGATAAGAATCGAAGTCTGTCCTGACTTGACCATTCAGTCGGTAGTAACCCTGTGGCCAAATAGTTCACAATATCTGCGAACCATGGTTCGCGAGATACTGTCAAGAGTTGTTCATCCGGAAAAACGTCGTTGATCGGAAGTTGAGGCGACGGTGAAGAAGAAAGTCGTGAGAGATGGTCGGCGACTACGTTTTCACATCCTCTTTTATCCTTGATGACAAGGTCAAACTCTTGAAGCAAGAGGATCCAATGTATAAGCCGAGATTTTGCATCTTTCTTCGCAAAAAGATGGCGCAGAGCAGAATGGTCTGTGTAGACAATGACTGGAGAGCCGATGAGGTAGGGCCTGAACTTTTCTAAAGCAAATACAACAGCCAAGAATTCCTTCACAGTTGTTGTATAATTAAGTTGGGCGTCGTTCAGGGTTCGGCTAGCATAATAGATTACGTGCAGCATCTTGTTGATGTGTTGTCTAAGGATAGCACCAATGGCAAAGTCGGATGCATCGCACATAATTTCAAATGGGTGCGTCCAGTCAGGTGAAGAAAGAACGGGAGCAGAAGTGAGTGAGCTTTTTAATGACTCGAACGCAGTGACACAGCTCAAGTTGAAGTCGAATGGCGTGTCCTTGGCCAGTAGAAGAGTCAAGGTCCTAGAAATCTTGCTAAAGTCCTTGATGAACCGTCTATAGAAACCGGCATGGCCAAGGAAGGCTCGGATGTCTCTGACGCATCTGGGAGGAGGGAGATTGGAGATGACCTCAATCTTCGCTTTGTTAATCTCTATGCCATTTTGCGAAATGATATGTCCTAAGACAATACCTTCGCGCACCATGAAGTGGCACTTCTCCCAATTCAAAGTGAGGTTCTTGTCCTTACATCGGGTAAGGACAGCGTCAACATACAGCAAACACTCGTTAAAGGAATCGCCGAAGATGGAGAAATCATCCATGAAGATCTCCAGAAATTTTTCCACCATGTCTGAGAAGATTCCTATCATACACCGCTGGAAGGTAGCGGGCGCATTGCATAATCCTATCTGTTTAAATATTATCCTGATCAGATCATTCGCCGGTGTGTCCCGAATGAAGAGTTCAAGAGTGTTCTTTCATTTTGTCATGATCAGGCCTGTGGGGGTCACTTTGGTCCTAAAAAGACAGCGGAAAAGGTTTTGCAATGTGGATTTTATTGGCCGACCTTATTTAAGGACGCATTTGACCATTGCAAAACCTGTACACAATGTCAGTATACGGGTAGAATATCCCGGAGGAATGAAATGCCTCAGCAACCCATTCTGGTTGTTGAAATATTCGATGTTTGGGGCATTGATTTTATGGGTCCTTTTCCCAACTCCTTTGGGAATTTGTACACACTGTTGGCGGTTGATTATGTCTCCAAGTGGGTAGAAGCTATTCCATGTCGCACTAATGACAAGAAAGTTGTCATTAAGTTTTTAAAAGAGAATATCTTTTCGCGATTTGGATACCCACGCGCTATTATTAGCGATAATGGGACACATTTCTGCAACAGATCTTTCGAGACTCTGATGCGAAAATACGCAATCAACCACCGACTTTCTACACCCTATCATCCCCAAACGAGCGGGCAAGCTGAAATTTCAAATAAACAAATCAAACTTATCCTGGAGAAGACTGTTGCTAAAAATAGAAAAGACTGGTCGACCAAATTGACGGATGCTCTTTGGGCATTCAGGACTGCATATAAAACCGACCTAGGGATGTCTCCATATAGGATAGTGTTTGGGAAGGCATGTCATTTACCCGTCGAGATAGAGCATAAAGCATTGTGGGCTATAAAGGAAATAAATTTTGATCTAAACCAGGCCTGCAACTTTCGGAAGCTGCAACTTAATGAGCTAAGCGAACTCCGCGATGAAGCTTATGATAACGCTGTAATCACAAAGAATAGGACTAAGGTTTTTCACGATAAAAACATTTTGAGGAAAACATTTTCACCTGGTCAACAAGTCCTTCTTTATGATTCACGATTACACCTTTACGCAGGTAAGCTCCGATCTCAATGGAAGGGACCTTTTGTTGTGCGGTCTGTATACCCGCACGGGGCAGTAGAAGTAGAAAATGTTAAAAAATGGCACCTTTTTCAAAGTGAATGGACATAGACTAAAGCCGTATTTTTCCACTGACCCCACGGAGGAGCTCTTGTTCTTACAAGAGCCAGTTTATTTGGATTAAAATTCCTCCGTCTCACCTTCATGTCCAATATATCACTGCATCATCTTTTGAATGAAGGTGAGCGAAAAGAATAAGTTTGGGGGAAGTTCTTCACATATATGTTTTGCCCCCACTAATAATTCCTCCCAGACTTACAGTTTTTGTAGGTATAGCGATTGGCAACAGTGAGGACACTGTTGAAAACAAGTTTGGGGGAGGTTTGTGCTTATTTTTACATCATTTGCATATCATCTGCATAAGCACAAAACGTTTCTTTTAAAAATCTATAAAAATTTAAAAAATTTCAAAAACCCACAAAAATTTAAAAATTTTCAAGTATAAAAGTAATTTTAATATTTACACTTTTTTGTACATAAATAAGATAATGAAAGTTTAGATAGTGAAAAATTACATCCATGAGATTAGAAAAATTTAAGAAAACCAAGAAAATTAGAAGTTTTCTTATACGAACTAGTAATAAGTAGTTATGAGCCGTTGTCCCAAGGGTTAGTAAGATGAAGGACGTCACTAATCTGAGGATAAAAATAAGTCTGAAAAATAGTTTCTATTCTGGAAGCCAAACATTTTGAACGTTGCTACCCTGCTATTCGCACTTACACACGTCTTGAAGCCTGGGATAGTAGAGGATACCTTGAAATGCTCTTGTCTTAAAGCCGATGTATGAAGGAAATAAAATGAAAAAGAAAAGTGAATAAAAAAATATATATATATAAAGAGGTGAGAAAAATGGACACTGGTTTTGTTATCGCCAAGGGCAATAAAAAAATTGTATAGCGAGGGTGCCTTTTCACCTAGTGTCCTAAGGCCAACTGGTCTGGGAGTCACTGCTATGCCTAAGGTGGTGCAAGACGAGGAAAATACACCAAATAAGCAAGCACATGAGTAATCGGTCGGTTAGTATCTCAAGAAGTATTAACGGTCGCATGAAAGTGTGTGAGCAATATCATCTAAATATTCATTAATTAAAAAGTACTGAGGCTGATGGGCAAGAGTATGATAGCTTGAATTGAATTCTTCGGGTGTAGGGATGTCTTTACACACACGCAGGGTTATATGATCGATGTTTGGAAGAAAGATAGGAATGAAGAATAAGACGATGTTTTATTGAGGGAGGACGTGATTTCTAACATCTTTTCATTACCATTAAGATAGGGCTCATGACAACCGAAAAACTAGCTTAAATGGAAACCCTAATTTTCAAAGTTTTTCTTTTACAATTCTTTTCTTTAAATGTAATATTCATGATCTTCCTTTTATTATTGGATTTTGTGGGTGCAATTCGCTGAAAACCCTCAGGAGACAACATTCCTCCTACTAGGGACACCTAGAGGTTTAAAGGCTTGTTGCACGTGCTCAGTGCAATCGTGTTGCCTACGAAAGTGTGCTAGTTAGTTTTTCTCTTTCTTTATTTTCTCCTTCTCTTTTTAATAAAACAGTTCGCTCGAGACGATCGAAATTAAGTTTGGGGGAATTTGATTAGTCGAAAATATTGTATTTTTAACACGGCAATTTCCCTATCATTTGCACTCATTTAGAAGTGTACGGTATTCATATTTCACATATTAGTAAAACTATCGCAAAATATCAGATTGCATTTGTTAGACTCTAAAACCAGCATTTTCTAGGGAAATTGACCGCATTTCATGGCATCGCATCATTCCTATATTGCGCAACACTTGTTTTAAGATCTGTGCAGGAAAATCCAGAAGAAAGGCCAAAAGTTATACGGTACCGATCAAAAATTACGCCAACTCAAAGATTTGGAATCTGGTATTAATGTAAAGGGGATTCAGGAATTCAACATATCATATAAAGCCCCAAGTGTCAACCCAAGACCACTGCAAAGAGCCCAAGCCCCAAGGAGCCTACTTGGCCGCGGAACCGCGGCCTAAGCCGCCTTGTGCCGCGGTTCCACGGTAGTATTGCCCCTTCATCATCTCAATTTTGGTGCACAATGCTTCACTCAGGGCCCACATTCAGCTCATATACTTCATTTTCCAGAAGACTCCAGAAACTTCTGCCAGATCAGCAAGCTTTGGGATCAACACTAAACTAGCCTTGTATTCTAGAAACTTCTCCCTAAACCCTAGCTTAAACCCTAAGCTAAGCCTAACTAACTACTTCTAGAAGTCTTTCAACAAACTTTTGGAGGGAACTCAAAGGCTTAGGGTTTGGGAGATCTATAAATAAGACCCTAGGCTCACTTGTATCATAATCTCTTATCTTGGACTTGATCCTTGACTAGTTCATTTAGCCAATTTAGATCCATTCACTCTCTTTCTTCATCTTCTTCTTCCACAAGTCTAGTGAGAGGACTTGTATGAAATCCAAACCCTAATTCCAATCAAAAGCCAAGATCCCGAGTACCCATCAAGCAAGAAGCCTTACAACCTTTTATGAGCCGAGCCGATCTTCAACAGAGCAAGTGGTCCAAGCCGATCCGCGACTCACGGAGCCGAGCGACGCCAATTCAACAATTTAGTTCTTCCTCTTGTAATTCTTGAGCGACTGTAATCAAATTGTTGATATAAATAAAATGTGATATTCTTTTATCTTGTTTTCTTTAAATTCTTGTATCATGATATCTTTTCAATTCTTGAATGTTTTCTGTGTGATGATGTTTGAGTAATACTCCGCTCGTCGAGGAGTCGAGACGATCAATAGAATGATGATGTAGTATATCTTAAATCGATTCTTGAATCCTACGAGTTTTGTAAACCCTAGCAAGTTCAAGAATCGACGACCCAATTCGTTGCGATGCTTTCTTGATTGATATCGCTCGAGATTGGGGAGTTACGATCGTTTCTTGAAATTGCTAGAGGCTAGAATGTGAATGATATCTACGAAAGAACAAGGGTTAAATGATGAAACCCTAGTTTCATCAAGAAAGCCCTAACTCTCGTCGATCATCATCAATCTAGTATCAATCCTTCGGAGGACAAGAACACGAAATCTTGAGATTACATCACGTCTATAGATCCGATCGATTCTTACGAGCCTCATTTAGATTCTTGACATTTTTGGTTGGAAATATCATCAAAACACCGATTCTTGATTTGTTTATCAGTTTTTTGATTCTTGATTAAACATCGTGACACCTGAATCAATCGATAAATTCTTGAATCATGTTTTCTTTTCCTTTCGATTAACTTTTCAATTCATACAAATTAAATACAGAAACAAATCGTACAATCCCTATGGACGATCCGCACTCGCTTACGATCTACAATCGACACCGTAATTGATTGCGGTCAAATATAATTCTTTGATTGTGAATTTTATTCAATATTACCTACACATAGAAACTTATTCTCTTATTTCGATTTACACATACAAGATACTATTAACAATCAAATGGCGCCGTTGCCGGGGACTATTTGATTTGATACACAATCGGAAATATACAGAACAATCAAATGGCGCCGTTGCCGGGAATCGCGCGCTAATTCGTTTCATATTATAGTTTGAATTGAAAGAATTATTCCATTGTTATTTTGAGATCAAAATTCGTGCAAACCCTAAACGATTTGTTGTGGTTCATTGCAAGGAAATCTGGAGCTATTTGGCAATTGAAGAAAAATTTTGGAAAATACCAGAGAGCAGAGGGAGTCTACAGAAGCTCCCTGGAAAATTTTGGTGCAGTGTTCCCATTGTCAGACCGCGGAAGCGCGGTGGGAGTCTCCTTTTGCGGCGGAACCGCGGCACCTTGGACTCATCTCTGTGCCAAAATTCCTCAGGTGATTTCTTACCTTCTCCTCTCTCCTCTTTTTAGCTCCAACTAACAATTTTCTGCAGGATTCTTTGCAAATAAATCGCAGCGCCGCAAAAGCAAAATTAAATTTGTGCGTGATTTTGTTTCTTGGTTGTTTGCATTCTAAATACGGAAATTAAGGGGCACGGCCAAATCCAAATTAGGTGGGGATTTCATTACCCTTCCTAGGCCCCGAAAATCGCAAAACTTGCATCCGCATTGACCCACATTAACTAAAAAAAATCTAGAGATGACTCTAAGGACTATCGTGCTCAATTAGGACAGGAGAAGGCCGTAGGTAATTCATTGCTTATCCACGTTTTCTTGTGGTGTCTAAGGCGAGTGTGTCTAAGGCTAGTGATTTTTAATTAGGCCCACTACTTACGTAGTGGAGTACCTTCCCACTTACCTGGCACTTATCCGGCCATAGGGGGACAAAGAGGCAGTGGAGGATTCTATCCTGCGACTTGTCTTTTGGCAGTTAGGAGCGGTCTAGAGCCGGACCTAGGTGACCACTAGATTCTAGGGTTTTGTGTGCTGCATTTGTTTTGTCGCGTCATTTTTTCAAAAATCCGCCCCTTTTTCAAAGCAAACACCGCATTCATTCATTACCCCTAATTATAAGTCAACGCTGCCACTTGTACTAACCCTTTTTAGTACAAGATAGGCTGGACACGGGATTCTAGTGCCCGTTTAGTCCGCGTACCCTTTATCGACTCCGAAGTCGATATTTCTCCATTTACCTTTTCTTTACCCACTACCACACCCACACCGATGGATCCGAATCCATCAAACTTCTTTAACCCTAATCTGCCACCGTCCGTTGGTGCGCAGAATCCACCCCGCATCTCTCTCCAGGAGAGGTGCTACCCCTATTCGAGGTCCTCTTTCGACCTGCTTATCCACACCACCAGCCAACGGGGATAACTTTGAGATTAAGCCCCAGTATATCAATCTTTTACCTAAATTCCACGGACTTGAGACTGAGGACGCTTACGTTTTCATTACCAAATTTGAAAACGTATGCGCAATGATGGGTACGTCACAACTTTTAGTGGATGCGATGCGTCTACGACTTCTTCCATTTACTTTGTGCGATATAGCCGAGAAGTGGCTATATAACACTACCGCACACTCTATCACGAATTGGGAAGAATTCGTCGCTGCATTCCTTAAGAAATTTTACCCAATACAAAAGACAGCTCGAATCCGTAGCGAACTGAATCAATTTGCCCAGCTCCCTACTGAACCATTTTCAAAATGCTTTGAACGTTTCAAGGATCTATTGGTTCAGTGTCCTCATCACGGCATCCCGAGATGGGAGCTTTGCCGAATCATTTATGAGGGCATTAATCCAAACACTAAACAGAGCCTTGAAAACATGTGTCAAGGTACTTTTATGACCAAAGATGATGGGGAAGCTTGGAAGTATTTAGAAGAGTTCGCTAAAAAATCACTACAGTGGGAGAGTGGAACCCAACCATTGAATAGGGATGGCGTACACCAAATAGATGTGTCGATAGGTGTTCGAGCTGAAATGGCAGCAATGCAAAAGAAGCTGGACGCTATGGAACACAAATTTGCAGCAGCCTCCCTAAACCCAGTGTCGCTCCCCAAAACTGTTTGTGGGTGCTGTTCTGATCCGTCTCATTTAACGGAAGAATGTCCATTAAACTCTGCGTTTCAAGGTCACGAGCATTCTAATGCTGAATTTCAAAGACCTCGAAACGATCCATATTCTTCCACGTACAATCAGGGTTGGAGGAATCACCCGAATTTCTCTTGGAACCAAAACCAATCTCAAAACACAGTTCTAAACACGAATAATTTTCAAAGGGCTCTTCCTCCACCACAACAGCAACCCCTTCAACTCACTCAGCACCCCTATCAGTCACAAAACTTCCAAAATCAGGTCAACACTCCTGCACAGTCTAATCCTTTGACCTGTTCTGACGAATTCTCTCAATTCACTCAAACCATGAAATCACTTTTGTCAAATTTCATAGAGGTTTCGGCTGAGGTTAGATCTTCCGTCGGTGAGATAAAGAAAAACTCAGCGTCCCAAGCTGAGAGTATCAGAACGATGGAAGCTGAAATCGCACGACTTAAAGCCGAAATGAGTGCGAGAGAAAAAGGGAAACTTCCCTCTCAACCCCTACAGAATCCTGGGCATTACAATGTAAATGCCATCACAACGTTGAGATCGGGAAAAGTGCTGAATAATCATGTCGGGGAAGGTATTGATGATACTGAAAATCATATCAACACCACGGCTGAGACCTTTCCATACACACACACTTCTCCTTCTGATCCTTCTTCTTCTACCACACCACTTTCTCGCGAGCCTATTCTCCATTTCCCACTAGGCTCGACACCTCAGTATAGCCCTTCTAGTTCTCCACAGACGGTCTCCACACCTCTTTTGGGACCTCGTCTACCCTCTCTTCCTTCTCCTGTGATGGACCCTGCGCTTATTGCGAAAGCTCCTTACCCGAATCGGTTAAGGGGTAATAGAACGAGTCCTCATATGGAGAAAATTATGGAAATGTTCAAACAGGTTAACATTAATATCCCTCTCCTAAATGCAATTCAACAAGTCCCCGCATATGCGAAAATTCTTAAGGACTTGTGCACTAGGAAGAGGAAGACTCAAGTGCCGAAGAAGGTCTTTATGGCTAATAATATTAGCACTACTTTTATTCCCCAGCTACCAAAGAAACGAAAGGACCCAGGATGTCCTACAATATCGATTTCGATTGGGGGTAAAAACATAAATCGTGCTCTTTTAGACCTTGGCGCAAGTGTTAACCTCCTTCCATATTCTGTCTATGAGCAATTAGGGATTGGAGAGTTGAAACCTGCTCACTGCACTCTCCAGATGGCAGACTTATCTATCACCAAACCAAGGGGTGAATTAGAGGATGTGTTAATAAAGGTCGGGGAATTTGTTTTCCCTGTAGACTTCATTGTACTTGACACACAGCCTGTAGCAAACCCCCGGAGCCAAATTCCGGTGATTCTGGGTCGTCGTTTCCTTGCCACTTCCAACGCTGTTATAAACTGTAGAAATGGTTCAATGAACTTATCATTTGGAAATATGACCATTGAACTCAATATCTATAAAGTTGGAAGTCAGCCATCAGAACCCTCTGCTCATATTTTAGATGTGTGCTCTGTCCACGAGATCGCTCCCGATAGTTGTGGAGCTGAGGATCTTTGCTTTCTAGATCTCGACGACATTACCACATCTCTGCTTGATCTTACACATGATCTTAGTGAGGACACTTTTCCTACACTTGAGTCCTGCACTCCTGACTTTACTCCACCCGAGTCTGTATCTTTCACAGGCTCTGAGCTTCTGTGTAAATCCAAAAATCATTCAATGATCCATCCTTCTCTCATTTCTCCACCCGAATTAGATCTCAAAATTTTACCTTCTCACCTTAAATATGCATATCTAGGTGAGAATGAGTCATTACCGGTTATAATATCCGCTTCTCTTGCATCAGAGCAAGAGAATGTACTTTTATCGGTATTGAGATCTAACAAAGAGGCGTTTGGTTAGAGTATGGCGGACATCAAAGGGATTAGTCCCTTGATAGTTGAACATCATATACATGTGATGAATGATGCCAGACCGACCCGAGAACCACAGAGACGGTTGAATCCCGTCATGAAGGAAGCTGTCATGAAAGAGATCGTCAAATGCTTAGATAATGGTATTATATACCCCATCTCCGATAGCCAATGGGTGAGTCCTATACATGTCGTTCCTAAGAAATCCGGCATCACTGTTATAACCAATGAGGCAAATGAGTTGATTCAGACACGCGCCCAAACTGGGTGGCGTGTATGTATTGATTATAGAAAACTCAATGCTGCCACGAGGAAAGACCACTTTCCTCTACCATTCATTGATCAGATGCTGGAACGCTTAGCGGGACGAGAGTATTATTGTTTTATGGACGGATACTCAGGCTATAATCAGGTCCCCATCGCCAAAAAGGATCAAGATAAAACCACTTTTACTTGTCCTTTTGGTACCTTTGCCTACAGTCGCATGCCTTTTGGGTTATGCAATGCACCCGCTACCTTTCAGCGCTGTATGATGGGGATATTCTCTGATATGGTAGAGAATTTTCTAGAGATCTTTATGGACGATTTCTCGATTTTTGGAGATTCTTTTTCTGATTGCCTATCGAATCTTGACGCTGTTCTTACTCGTTGCAAGGAGAAGAACTTGACATTGAACTGGGAAAAATGCCATTTTATAGTCCAAGAAGGAATTGTACTTGGACATGCTATTTCACAGAAAGGCATTGAGGTTGACAGAGCTAAGATAGATGTCATTCAAAACCTCCCTCATCCCAAAAGCGTCAAAGATATTCGATCTTTACTTGGCCATGCGGGCTTTTATAGGAGATTCATTAAGGACTTTAGCAAAATTGCTAGACCTTTAACTCTTCTCCTGGCCAAGGATACGACCTTCCATTTTGACTCGGACTACGAGACAACTTTCGACTCACTTAAACACTCACTCACTTCAGCCCCCGTGTTATCATCACCAAACTGGGACTACCCCTTTGAGCTGATGTGTGACGCATCTGATTTTGTAGTAGGTGCAGTCTTAGGACAGCACATCGAAAAGATGCCACACGTGATATACTATGCAAGTAAGACCCTGAATGATGCGCAAATCAATTATACAACCACCGAAAAGGAACTTTTAGCGGTTGTATTTGCATTAGAAAAATTCAGGCCTTACTTAATTGGCTCTCCTATAGTTGTATATACTGACCATTCCGCTTTAAAACATCTTCTGGCGAAGAAAGATGCAAAAGGTCGACTAATACGTTGGATCCTTCTGTTACAAGAATTCGATCTTGTTATCAAAGATAAGAAAGGATGTGAAAACGTAGTAGCCGACCATCTTTCACGCATCTCTTCTTCCCCTGTGACCCTGCCGATCAATGATTCATTCCCTGACAAACAACTCTTGAGCGTATCCAATGAACCATGGTTTAGGGATATTGTGAACTATCATGCCACAGGACTGATACCCAGCGATTGGTCAAAACAGGACAAATACCGTTTTCTATCCCAAGTAAAACACTTTTAATGGGATGAACCCTATCTGTTTAAATATTGTCCTGATCAGATCATTCGCCGGTGTGTCCCGAATGAAGAGTTCAAGAGTGTTCTTTCATTTTGTCATGATCAGGCCTGTGGGGGTCACTTTGGTCCTAAAAAGACAACGGAAAAGGTTTTGCAATGTGGATTTTATTGGCCGACCTTATTTAAGGACGCATTTGACCATTGCAAAACCTGTACACAATGTCAGTATACGGGTAGAATATCCCGGAGGAATGAAATGCCTCAGCAACCCATTCTGGTTGTTGAAATATTCGATATTTGGGGCATTGATTTTATGGGTCCTTTTCCCAACTCCTTTGGGAATTTGTACATACTGCTGGCGGTTGATTATGTCTCCAAGTGGGTAGAAGCCATTCCATGTCGCACTAATGACAAGAAAGTTGTCATTAAGTTTTTAAAAGAGAATATCTTTTCGCGATTTGGACACCCACGCGCTATTATTAGCGATAATGGGACACATTTCTGCAACAGATCTTTCGAGACTCTGATGCGAAAATACGCAATCAACCACCGACTTTCTACACCCTATCATCCCCAAACGAGTGGGCAGGCTGAAATTTCAAATAAACAAATCAAACTTATCCTGGAGAAGACTGTTGCTATAAATAGAAAAGACTGGTCGACCAAATTGACGGATGCTCTTTGGGCATTCAGGACTGCATATAAAACCGACCTAGGGATGTCTCCATATAGGATAGTGTTTGGGAAGGCATGTCATTTACCCGTCGAGATAGAGCATAAAGCATTGTGGGCTATAAAGGAAATAAATTTTGATCTAAACCAGGCCTGCAACTTTCGGAAGCTGCAACTTAATGAGCTAAGCGAACTCCGCGATGAAGCTTATGATAACGCTGTAATCACAAAGAATAGGACTAAGGTTTTTCACGATAAAAACATTTTGAGGAAAACATTTTCACCTGGTCAACAATTCCTTCTTTATGATTCACGATTACACCTTCACGCGGGTAAGCTTCGATCTCGATGGAAGGGACCTTTTGTTGTGCGGTCTGTATACCCGCACGGGGCAGTAGAAGTAGAAAATGTTATAAACGGCACCTTTTTCAAAGTGAATGGACATAGACTAAAGCCGTATTTTTCCACTGACCCCACAGAGGAGCTCTTGTTCTTACAAGAGCCAGTTTATTTGGATTAAAATTTCTCCGTCTCACCTTCATGTCCAGTATATCACTGCATCATCTTTTGAATGAAGGTGAGTGAAAAGAATAAGTTTGGGGGAAGTTCTTCACTTATATGTTTTGCCCCCACTAATAATTCCTCCCAGACTTACAGTTTTTGTAGGTATAGCGATTGGCAACAGTGAGGACACTGTTGAAAACAAGTTTGGGGGAGGTTTGTGCTTATTTTTGCATCATTTGCATATCATCTGCATAAGCACAAAACGTTTCTTTCAAAAATCTATAAAAATTTAAAATTTTTCAAAAACCCACAAAAATTTAAAAATTTTCAAGTATAAAAATAATTTTAATATTTACACTTTTTTGTACATAAATAAGATAATAAAAGTTTAGATAGTGAAAAATTACATCCATGAGATTAGAAAAATTTAAGAAAACCAAGAAAATTAGAAGTTTTCTTATACGGACTAGTAATAAGTAGTTATGAGCCGTTGTCCCAAGGGTTAGTAAGATGAAGGACGTCATTAATCTGAGGATAAAAATAAGTCTGAAAAATAGTTTCTATTCTGGAAGCCAAACATTTTGAACGTTGCTACCCTGCTATTCGCACTTACACACGTCTTGAAGCCTGGGATAGTAGAGGATGTTAGTTATATGTATGCCCTAGAGGCCATTACTGTACATATGATGTATATTGTAGTGGATGCTAGGACGTATATAGGGAGGACTTTCTTGCTCGACCTGATAGTATGCTATCTGGTTGCACTTTACCTTAACGTGTACACTGATTGTCTCTCTGTTACATGTTGGTAAAGCCCTTAGGATGTGTACTTGACTACCTGGACTATGATGCGGATCATACTAGTGGGGACATGGTAGTCCATAAGTACATCCTTCAAAGTCTCTTGTCATGGGTATATCGAGACGGGGCATCGATATACCAGAGTAGACTAGCGTATACCTTCTCGACTCATACAGATGGGCGATGGATGATCCCTTATCCATTGGTATTTGACATCGGAGATGATATACGGGTGCTCAATGGAGACTGGGTACACTGGACGGACTCGCCGAGAACTCCCAGATGGTATTATACCTTACGTCAGATGGCAGTTCTCTGGTGACACTGGTACAGAGTAGTCTGTTGACCCGAGATCGTCATAGAGTCTTGTGTGGTTCCCACTGTGCTTTGATTTCCATCTTACCACGTCCAAGAGGGCGTGCAAAACGGTGGTTTTTGCGTACAGTCCCGAATCACATGGAGGCAATGAGCGATTGGAGGGGATTCGTCTCTCCTGGTATAGGGAGTTGATGTTGCGCTGTGTTCGATTGGCTATAACCGGAAATCCCTGGACAGGGTTGCTGAGATTTACTGGTAAGTGTTACCAGTAGTTTCTCGAACTCATATAGACCTCATATCAACACGACTTATCGAGCTATCGGGGTCTGACGTTTACCACCCCTAGGCAAGATATGCGACATATCAGACGATCAGACCGGACTGTACGGTAAGTGTTACTGGTTGGATTCACAGGAGTATGAGCGGGCTTGCTCGTCGATCTTCTGATCGCTCAATACCCGGGTGGCCGTTACGTTTAGCAGACCGCTTGCGGCTTGTGGGTGTTTGATATGATCATCACCTGCTGCCGGCGTATTGATGAGTCTTTAGAGTCCTACACAGAGGTTTCCTGGCTCAAGCAAAATGAAATAGGAGCGCATATGAGATATGTGCGGGACCGAGAATAATGCGTGTATGTGATACCGTATTTCATTCTCGCGATGAATGTGTCGAATGGTTATATGCGATATAACCTAGTTATCGAATCAAGGATTGATTCGATAAAACGATACATTGTATACTAGTCGGTTGTGTGCGACATGACCGGATCATTGAATCAAGTGTTGATTTAATGATTTAATGCATAAATATATATTTGATATATTACTTTGCATTAACTAGTATTGGTTCACTTTAAATGGTTTTTCTCACTTGTTTGTGCATATTGTATATGTGATATATTTTTGTGCACAAGATTGTATCATGTTTGATGATGCATGATAACTTGGGTTTGTGTAAAGATTAAACCATGGTTATATGGATGGTTAGGGTTTTATTTTCTTATTCATTTATTTATTTATTTATTCTTTTGGAAAATAAAAAGCATAATGAGAAAAATGGTGGCTTTCTTTGTTTGCATCTTGAAGCTTCATGAAGCTTTGACTAAGTGACCATTTTGTCTCATGCTTAACCCTAACCACTCCATCTAACCTTAGTTAAATCTCTACACTAAACCATGGTTTGTATATGATAAGAATTGATTTTTCTTTTCTATTTGATAATTCTTATCATATCATTATCTTCATCTTCTTCTTCTTCTTCACATGAAGAAAGCTTGCCTCATCAATGGCAAGTGAAGAAATCAAGTGAGAAATCCAATTCTAAAGTGAACCCACTTCCTATTTCTTCATCCTCTACCTCTTGCCAAGTAGTATAGGGTTTTTTCTTCACAAGTTTCATGACTTGGTGAAGTGGGAGCTTGATCTAGTGATGCCTCGACGTAGATCATCTTCGGCATCGTCGTCGATGACCTAGCCCGCTTTTTCTCCAATGAAGCCGATGCTAGAGTCATGGTTCGATTTGGACAGCGGAGAGGACTTCATCATGGAGCTATGGAGGTGGAGAAACAGATCTACAAAGGTTGTATTTCCGTTCTTTTAGTTTAGTTGTAAACTAGTTTCATTGTTTCGCCTATATTTCTAGTTAACGATCCGTATTAGGGTTTCTCGGCACCCGTAAAATTTGAAATTGGCATGGTTGATGCCTTGTGAGACCTCATTAGTGTGCCTAGGAACCCTTCAGTGGTATCAGAGCCTAGCTAGAACCTTAGGCGATGCATAGACGGAATTTCGAATCCGAATAAACCCCGAAACCCTAATCCGACCCGCTCTCTAGACTTTTTTCAAAATTGTGGAATTTTCCATATTAAAAATATGTAGAAAAATCAGCAGGGAATTGTAAGAAATACTGTGCAGCACGTACCTTTGATTCATCCAAAGAGCGGCGGAACCGCGGCACGAGCATGGCTCGTGCGGCGGTTCCGCGGCCATTATGTCACATCAGCTGTAGAAATTTATACAGTAATTCTTATTTTGCAGTGCTGGTTTTCCTGGGAATTTTTAATAATTATTCAAGAGTTGAATTTTCTAGGGTTGTATTGGGGACTCGGAGTTTCGATCGGATTGTCTAATTTTGTCTATGTGTTTTTCCGGATATTTTAGAATATGTTAAAAAGTTCGACCGGATATAAATACCCACTTTTTCCCTTGTCGGGAAATTTCCAAGTGTTGGATCTTTCCGTGACGTTCTAAGTAGTGCAAGTAACGCGATGGACCCTCTAGAAGACAACAAACCTTAACTCGATTATGTGACCGTCTTGAACTGCCCTTTGAACCTTAGGGTTTGGGGCAGTACGGCGTGCCACATGTGAGGCGTTGGCTTGACCCTTCTACGGCTGGACCGTTGGTACTGAGGCACGAAGTGAATGTCTTTGAACTTATTTCATGAGTTGAGCTATTTCGGGAAAACTTCGGTGTTCGATTGTTCGATCGGAAAGTTTAACATTTTCTATTTATCTGGAATGGGATACAATAATTGGAATTCACAAAAAGTTATGAGATAACTGAATGAATGTTATAAACATAGCAGTTTAGTCGCACTTGATCGGTTGCCACGGAATTTTGATGTGATCAAAAGTCCGTCGCAATCACGTAGCATATGCGGATACTCGCCGGTAAACTTAATAGACAACTACGCCCCATAGCCCAGACTAAGTGACTGTAGGAGAACCCCGTCGCCGAAAGCATCCGTCCGGGTGCTCGCGGTAGCGGTGTTCCGCCTTGGTGCACTTCGTCGACGGTATCGGGGGTGCGGCCGCCTACTAAAGTTTGCGACGAGCATTCGATCAGTATGTCGGGAATCTTGTTGAATTGCCCGACTTTATATTGAAAAGTGTTTTCGATTTTGAGACTAAAATGCGGGGTTTATAATTGTTAGGCATGCGATGTCTAAGTATTTCATTTGATTAGGCATGCGATGTCTAAAGAGGTTGCGGATTCCAACTGTTGTAGTTTTACACTTTCTTTTCTGTGACCGTAAGTGTAATATGTGATATCGCCGGTTTCGTTGCTATATGTCAACGACAATTGGGATACGCATGTTTACTTACGTTGATGACATGTGATGTTATGTGTTACTGGATATGTTATATTGGATCGTCGTGTTTGAATAGCCGGGTTTTTTTTATGTGAGATGAGTGTTTTTCATTTTCATTCATGTAAAAACTTGTATGTAATATTCTTTTATTGGGGCACTTCCAGGTTGCGGAAGATGTCACCTTTTGTATATTATTTACTTTTCCGCACTAGGATAGACCCAAGGAGGGGAGCACAAGTAACCGGGTTCTGGAGTCCAGTGGGAGACCAACTCGAGGAGTCGAGTCCGGGTCTCCTAACTCTAGAATTAGTAGGGTTGCTTGCCGCTCTCGTAGGAGTCTAGGGGTGTGGGTTTGGCTATTCATCACGACCGTGGAATCCATGTTTTATACTGGCTCGTATTGAAAACACGGACGTCCTAGTATATCCAATATTTCATATGTTTCTTCTGCTGCGATATCTGTGTTGTGATCATGTGATGTTCTGTGATGGATACTGTATATAGTATATATGATATATTATATAGACGTTACTTATGTTTTACACCCGCGCTAGCCCTGCCCCGCTCTGTCGTTAGTTACCTAACCTAACGGTGCACGAGGGGACATCGAGGCGAATGCGGATGGCATAAGTGTATGTCGTATTTATCTGTGATGTTTAGGTATTTAAATGATGGGACTTCATTAATATGATTAATGAAATAAAAGAAACCTAAGATGTTGTAGAATCGAATTTCAAAAATAAAACAGGTAGCTACAGTTCTTGCTTTGCACAGCGGTATATTTGATATATCCTGCACCTTATTCGATGAGGAAAGGACCGAGATCCCTTCACAGGGAGTGACTCCTTTAGCAATAACTGGCAGATGCTACACACTCGGTTTGTCTTTTGATTGCTTTTAAGAGTTTTTCCTTTGCACAGTGATATATATGATATATCCCGCACCTTATTCGATAAGGAAAGGACCGACGATCCCTTCACCGGGAGTGACTCCTTTAGCAAAACTAGAAAAGCCTCAAAGAAACTCCATTTCAAAATTCATTCGATCCTACAACGATATCAAGTTCATTACGCAATAGGTTTTCAGAAAAACCTGTCGTAGCCCTCCGTCATTTCAGATAAGTGCTAGTTAGTATTCGTGCAACGTTTGTTGGCCTGCGTCAAGGCGTAGTGTGCGGTAGCTAACTAGTATTTATCTGCTTATGCATATGATGCAGATTGGATTAGGGTAGTCGTGCGACTTTGTTGGCTTGCGTCAAGGGTCGTGCGGGTGGGTTTAATTCAATCAGGAAATGACGGGTTGAACTTGACTAGCGCACTATGGTTTGTTGGCCTGCGTCAAGGTCATAGGACGCTAGGGGCAAAATTATCGGGAATTTCAAGTGTTGAAATTTGCAATGAGATTGCATACCTTCAATGAGATAGTTGGATCCCGATACCCACTGCGAGTAAGAGTTACTCCTGGGAGAGTTTTACACATTACAATTAGCCGATCAAGTAGGTGTCTAGAAAGGTGTTAACGGGGTTACGCCTCTAGGAAAACGAGGTTTACTGTAATTAGGTTCGTACGAAAGCACGGGGGACCCCCCTCAAAGTACCGACACTGGCCTGGCTGAAAGATTGGCGAACTTGTAGTGTGTAATTAATCCCGGCTAGTCTTTCCTTTTAGGGTTTGAAGGAAGATTTGATAAAAACAGTGGGAGCCATCCTGATTAGATAAAATAATAACCAATCTATTCTTGAAAGAGCGCACGCTGAGTGTTTTCTTCTCTCTCTCTCCAGGTAGCGACCATATCATGCCTTAATCAAGATAATAATACGGAATATTGACCAAACCCGCTTGTTATACAGAGCTGGGGAACGTTGGTCCCGCTCCAACTTATAATTGTTATAAGACAGAGCAGGAAATAGGGGAATACCAGAATTCCTTTGCCGCCCAAACGAAGAGAGTGCATGCTGATGCATCATCTTCGGGTATGTTCATTACATAGAACTGTTTCTCTGTATCCTCTACGTCGTGGGTATGTGATACCAGATCAGGATCCCAGATATGTAATCTGTTACATAGGGCTACTGCTAGGTAGAGAACTGAGAACGGGTGATAAGTTTCATGAGGCAGAAAAAGGGGCAAGAGTTGCAGCCAAGTCTGTTGGTCACTGTCACCCTGTATTACCAATACATTGATTCTGAACGAATGTTATTAGATACCAAACCTGATATACAAAATCATATCAGTCTCTTTATCAGTAAAGAAATGATAAAATTTTGTATTGTTGGATAATGTTTTGAACATTTCCTATATCAAAAGTTGATCGGTTCAGGCACGTTATCTAAAAGCATTGATGTTCTAAATCAAACTACAGTTCTTTAGTATACGGAACACACACAAGAGGAAGAGTTCAGAAATGAACGAATCCTTCTTGAGGCATTGTAGACTAGGTCATATCAATGTGACCCGACTAGCTGAAGTTACATGTAGATGCATATTTAAATCAGTTTGAATTTACATCTTGTGAAACTTGCCAGTCATGTCACAGAGATAATATGACCATAGCTCTGTTTACTGGAAGCAGAGAAAGAGTTAGTGAACTCTTGGGATGATACATGTTGATGTATGTAGGTCCCCTGTCTACATATGCCAGGACTGGTTCTTTGTACTTCATTACATTCTCTGATGATCTCTTTAGATTCAGACATATGTTCCTGTTGAAACATAAGTCCGAACCTTTTGAGATATTCACAGAATATAAGTTAGAAGTAGGGAACCAATAAGAGTATAAGTATTATGTCCTTTGATGTGATCAGGGAGGAGAATACTTGAGCACGGAATTCCTGGACTATTCTAAAGGAGAATGAGATTCGCTCTCAGCATTACTCCTCCGTATACACCATAGCACGATGGTATATCGGGGCGGAGCAATCACACCCTATGTGATAAGGTGTGCTTTATGATGAGTAATACTGAGTTACCTGTTCCTTTTTGGGAGTTATGCACTTGAGAAGCTGCATACCTATTGAATAGGGTTCAAATCAAATCCGTTGCCTACCACTTCATATTTGATATGATAAGGGAAGAGCCCATCTCTTAAGTTGGTTAAGATTTGGGGTTGTCCGGGCTATGTCTAAAAGCAAAATCCGGACAAGCTCGAGGCAAAGTCAGTTATGTAGAACTGGAAATGTTCCAGCTATACAAACTGCAGCTGATGATTTGATAGAACCAAAGGATTCAATAGTTACCAACGAACCTCAGCCTCTCCGCCGATCTAGTAGGGTTCCTCACCCACCTGAGAGATACTTCGGTTTCTCTATGACAGTGGGAGCGAGGATTGCATCATGAGATGATAACCCAACTAGTTTCGAGCTGGCCATCTAGAGTGGGACTTTATAAGAATGGCTGGATGCTTAGTGATCTGAGATGGAATCCATGTACACCAACAAAGTATGGACTTTGGTTGCTATATCTGAAGGGTTAAATCCCCATCAGGAGCAAGTATATCTTGAGAAGATTACTTGGTGTAGATGGAAAAGTTGAGACTTTCAAAGCTAGACTTGTTAAAGCTTTTCGTCATCGACCAGGCGAGAATTATGATGAAACCTTTTCAAGTGGCTATGCTTAAGTCCTACTTGCCACGGCTACATACCATGACCACGATATCTGGCGGTTGGGTGTCATGACTGCTTTTCTAAATGATGATTTGGAAGAGGGCGTCTATAAGTACACAGCCAGAGGGCTTCGTAGACAGTGGGAACAGCGGAAACGTGTAAAAGATGCTTTATAGGATAAAGCAGGTATCGCGGAGTTGGAACATCTGTTTTGATGTATTAGTCAAAGAGTTTGACATCATCAAAATGGGAGATGAACCTTGTATAAACAAAAGGGTAGCAGGGAGTATAGTAACGATCCTCGTAGAGTACGTGGATGACATACTCTTGATAGGGAAGGAGTTTCCTATGCTACGATCGATCAATCTCCGCTTATCACAATGATTCTCCATATAGGATCAAAGTGATTCCTCCTAAATCCTGAGTTTTGATCTATGAGATAGAAGTAAATGGATGTTAGGATTCTCACTAGTTGTAGTGAGATGGTATCAATCGATCCTGGGGAGAATCACTGGAAATGTTCCAGGGTGATAAGGACGACTGAATGTCAGTCGCAGGCATTGTCTTTACCCTCAGTAAAAGAACGGTATGTTGGAAAAGTTCCAAGCTAGATACCGTGGCATACTAGACGATAAAGGCAGGATACATCGCTACTTAAGATGCTACCAAGGAGGATGTTTGGGTGTATATTGGTTCATGAGATGAACTACGTTCCAACCATTATGAGACAATGGAGTTGTGGCTTATGCCAAGGAACGCTGGTCCCATCAGTGATCCAGACATATTCTAAGGCGATGTCACCTGATCATGGAGATAGTTGATCTCCAGGGTGATCGAGGTTAGGAGAGTAGACACAGAGGACAACACGGCGGATCCACTCACAAAGGCCTTTTCCCAGAGAGAGACTTTTATGGGATGGTTGAGTATGAGATACTACAACCACTGCTACAGATGGCCCTAGTGCAAGTGGAAGATTGTTAGTTATATGTATGCCCTAGAGGCCATTACTGTACATATGATGTATATTGTAGTGGATGCTAGGACGTATATAGGGAGGACTTTCTTTCTCGACATGATAGTATGCTATCTGGTTGCACTTTACCTTAACGTGTACACTGATTGTCTCTCTGTTACATGTTGGTAAAGCCCTTAGGATGTGTACTTGACTACCTGGACTATGATGCGGATCATACTAGTGGGGACATGGTAGTCCATAAGTACATCCTTCAAAGTCCCTAGTCGTGGGTATATCGAGACGGGGCATCGATATACCAGAGTAGACTAGCGTATACCTTCTCGACCCATACAGATGGGCGATGGATGATCCCATATCCATTGGTGTTTGACATCGGAGATGATATACGGGTGCTCAGTGGAGACTGGGTACACTGGACGAACTCGCCGAGAACTCCCAGATGGTATTATACCTTACGTCAGATGGCAGTTCTCTGGTGACACTGGTACAGAGTAGTCTGTTGACCCGAGATCGTCATAGAGTCTTGTGTGGTTCCCACTGTGCTTTGATTTCCATCTTACCACATCCAAGAGGGCGTGCAAAACGGTGGTTTTTGGGTACAGTCCCGAATCACATGGAGGCAATGAGCGATAGGAGGGGATTCGTCTCTCCCGGTATAGGGAGTTGATGTTGCGCTGTGTTCGATTGGCTATAACCGGAAATCCCTGGCCAGGGTTGCTGAGATTTACTGGTAAGTGTTACCAGTAGTTTCTCGAACTGTTATAGACCTCATATCAACACGACTTATCGAGCTATCGGGGTCTGACGTTTACCACCCCTAGGCAAGATATGCGACATATCAGACGATCAGACCGGACTGTACGGTAAGTGTTACTGGTTGGATTCACAGGAGTATGAGCGGGCTTGCTCGTCGATCTTCTGATCGCTCAATACCCGGGTGGCCGTTACGTTTAGCAGACCGCTTGCGGCTTGTGGGTGTTTGATATGATCATCACCTGCTGCCGGCGTATTGATGAGTCTTTAGAGTCCTACACAGAGGTTTCCTGGCTCAAGCAAAATGAAATAGGAGTGCATATGAGATATGTGCGGGACCGAGAATAATGCGTGTATGTGATACCGTATTTCATTCTCGCGATGAATGTGTCGAATGGTTATATGCGATATAACTTAGTTATCGAATCAAGGATTGATTCGATAAAACGATACATTGTATACTAGTCGGTTGTGTGCGACATGACCGGATCATTGAATCAAGTGTTGATTTAATGATTTAATGCATAAATATATATTTGATATATTACTTTGCATTAACTAGTATTGGTTCACTTTAAATGGTTTTTCTCACTTGTTTGTGCACATTGTATATGTGATATATTTTTGTGCACGGGATTGTATCATGTTTGATGATGCATGATAACTTGGGTTTGTGTAAAGATTAAACCATGGTTATATCGATGGTTAGGGTTTTGTTTTCTTATTCATTTATTTATTTATTTATTCTTTTGGAAAATAAAAAGCATAATGAGAAAAATGGTGGCTTTCTTTGTTTGCATCTTGAAGCTTCATGAAGCTTTGACTAAGTGACCATTTTGTCTCATGCTTAACCCTAACCACTCCATCTAACCTTAGTTAAATCTCTACACTAAACCATGGTTTGTATATGATAAGAATTGATTTTTCTTTTCTATTTGATAATTCTTATCATATCATTATCTTCATCTTCTTCTTCTTCTTCACATGAAGAAAGCTTGCCTCATCAATGACAAGTGAAGAAATCAAGTGAGAAATCCAATTCTAAAGTGAACCCACTTCCTATTTCATCATCCTCTACCTCTTGCCAAGTAGTATAGGGTGTTTTCTTCACAAGTTTCATGACTTGGTGAATTGGGAGCTTGATCTAGTGATGCCTCGACGTAGATCATCTTCGGCATCGTCGTCGATGACCTAGCTCGCTTTTTCTCCGATGAAGCCGATGCTAGAGTCATGGTTCGATTTGGACAGCGGAGAGGACTTCATCATGGAGCTATGGAGGTGGAGAAACGGATCTACAAAGGTTGTATTTCCGTTCTTTTAGTTTAGTTGTAAACTAGTTTCATTGTTTCGCCTATATATCTAGTTAACGATCCGTATTAGGGTTTCTCGGCACCCGTAAAATTTGAAATTGGCATGGTTGATGCCTTGTGAGACCTCATTAGTGTGCCTAGGAACCCTTCAGAGGATACCTTGAAATGCTCTTGTCTTAAAGCCGATGTATGAAGGAAATAAAAAGAAAAAGAAAAGTGAATAAAAAAATATATATATAAAGTGGTGAGAAAAATGGACACTGGTTTTGTTATCGCCAAGGGCAATAAAAAAATTGTATAGCGAGGGTGCCTTTTCACCTAGTGCCCTAAGGCCAACTGGTCTGGGAGTCACTGCTATGCCTAAGGTGGTGCAAGACGAGGAAAATACACCAAATAAGCAAGCACATGAGTAATCGGTCGGTTAGTATCTCAAGAAGTATTAACGGTTGCATGAAAGTGTGTGAGCAATCTCATCTAAATATTCATTAATTAAAAAGTACTGAGGCTGATGGGCAAGAGTATGATAGCTTGAATTGAATTCTCCGGGTGTAGGGATGTCTTTACACACACGCAGGGTTATATGATCGATGTTTGGAAGAAAGATAGGAATGAAGAATAAGACGATGTTTTATTGAGGGAGGACGTGATTTCTAACATCTTTTCATGACCATTAAGATAGGGCTCATGACAACCGAAAAACTAGCTTAGTTGGAAACCCTAATTTTCAAAGTTTTTCTTTTACAATTCTTTTCTTTAAATGTAATATTCATGATCTTCCTTTTATTATTGTATTTTGTGGGTGCAATCCGCTGAAAACCCTCAGGAGACAACACTCCTCCTACTAGGGACACCTAGAGGTTTAAAGGCTTGTAGCACGTGCTCAGTGCAATCGTGTTGCCTACGAAAGTGTGCTAGTTAATTTTTCTCTTTCTTTATTTTCTCCTTCTCTTTTTAATAAAACAGTTCCCTCGAGACGATCGAAATTAAGTTTGGGGGAATTTGATTAGTCGAAAATATTGTATTTTTAACACGGCAATTTCCCTATCATTTGCACTCATTTAGAAGTGTACGGTATTCATATTTCACATATTAGTAAAACTATCGCAAAATATCAGATTGCATGTGTTAGACTCTAAAACCAGCATTTTCTAGGGAAATTGACCGCATTTCATGGCATCGCATCATTCCTATATTGCGCAACACTTGTTTTAAGATCTGTGCAGGAAAATCCAGAAGAAAGGCCAAAAGTTATACGGTACCGATCAAACATTACGCAAACTCAAAGATTTGGAATCTGGTATTAATGTAAAGGGGATTCAGGAATTCAACATATCATATAAAGCCCCAAGTGTCAACCCAAGACCACTGCAAAGAGCCCAAGCCCCAAGGAGCCTACTTGGCCGTGGAACCGCGGCCTAAGCCGCCTTGTGCCGCGGTTCCGCGGTAGTATTGCCCCTTCATCATCTCAATTTTGGTGCACAATGCTTCACTCAGGGCCCACATTCAGCTCATATACTTCATTTTCCAGAAGACTCCAGAAACTTCTGCCAGATCAGCAAGCTTTGGGATCAACACTAAACTAGCCTTGTATTCTAGAAACTTCTCCCTAAACCCTAGCTTAAACCCTAAGCTAAGCCTAACTAACTACTTCTAGAAGTCTTTCAACAAACTTTTGGAGGGAACTCAAAGGCTTAGGGTTTGGGAGATCTATAAATAAGACCCTAGGCTCACTTGTATCAAAATCTCTTATCTTGGACTTGATCCTTGGCTAGTTCATTTAGCCAATTTAGATCCATTCACTCTCTTTCTTCATCTTCTTCTTCCACAAGTCTAGTGAGAGGACTTGTGTGAAACCCTAACCCTAATTCCAATCAAAAGCCAAGATCCCGAGTACCCATCAAGCAAGAAGCCTTGCAACCTTTTATGAGCCGAGCTGATCTTCAACAGAGCAAGTGGTCCAAGCCGATCCACGACTCACGGAGCCGAGCGACGCCAATTCAACAATTTAGTTCTTCCTCTTATAGTTCTTGAGCGACTGTAATCAAATTTTTGATATAAATAAAAGGTGATATTCTTTTATTTTGTTTTCTTTAAATTCTTGCATCATGATATCTTTTCAATTCTTGAATGTTTTCTGTGTGATGATGTTTGAGTAATACTCCGCTCGTCGAGGAGTCGAGACAATCAATAGGATGATGATGTAGTATATCTTAAATCGATTCTTGAATCCTACGAGTTTTGTAAACCCTAGCAAGTTCAAGAATCGACGACCCAATTTGTTGCGATGCTTTCTTGATTGATATCGCTCGAGATTGGGGAGTTACGATCGTTTCTTGAAATTGCTAGAGGCTAGAATGTGAATGATATCTACGAAAGAACAAGGGTTAAACGATGAAACCCTGGTTTCATCAAGAAAGCCCTAACTCTCGTCGATCGTCATCGATCTAGTATCAATCATTCGAAGGACAAGAACACGAAATCTTGAGATTACATCACGTCTATAGATCCGATCGATTCCTACGAGCCTCATTTAGATTCTTGACATTTTTGGTTGGAAATATCATCAAAACACCGATTCTTGATTTGTTTATCCGTTTCTTGATTCTTGATTAAACGTCGTGACACCTGAATCAATCGATAAATTCTTGAATCATGTTTTCTTTTCCTTTCGATTAACTTTTCAATTCAAACAAATTAAATACATAAACGAATCGCACAATCCCTGTGGACGATCCGCACTCGCTTACGATCTACAATCGACACCGTAATTGATTGCGGTCAAATATAATTCTTTGATTGTGAATTTTATTCAATATTACCTACACATAGAAACTTATTCGCTTATTTCGATTTACACATACAAGATACTATTAACAATCAAATGGCGCCGTTGCCGGGGACTATTTGATTTGATACACAATCGGAAAATTAATAACAATCAGGCATCATCCATCAGATGAATGTGATGTTCAACGATCAGGGGACTAATCCCCTTGATGTCCGCCATGGACCAGCCAAAAGCTTGCCTATTGATGTTCAAGACCGCAAGAAGGGCTTTCTCTTGCTCTTGAGCTAGAAAAGCCGAGATGATAACCGGGAGGGTCTCGTTCTCACCCAAGTAAGCATACTTAAGGTGATACGGCAAAGGCTTGAGTTCGAGCGTTGGAGGTGAAATGATTGAAGGCAAGATTGGTGAAAGGGTCTCGAACTCAAAGGATTCCAGCAAAGGTTCAAAACGAGTGTAAGCGACCGAGTTGGATGGTTTAGGTAACTCTTCCGGAAATTCGAAGGATTCAAACTCGGGTGGTGAGTGGCTAAGATCGTTCGAGAAAGTGAAACACTCGTCGTCATTGTTGGGCGCAGAAACAGCAGCAGGTTCAAAGAGGAACGCACTAGTGGCGTTAAGTTATCGTGATCGAACAAAAACTCCTCAAACTCACACTCTTCTGGGGTGATCTCCTGGATTGAGCAAACGGCTAGTATATGAGCATTAGGTTCGGTGGGCTGATTCCCCAACCTAAAAATGTTGAGTTCAATTGTCATGTTTCCAAAAGACAGCTTCATCGAACCATTTCGACAATTGATCACAGCATTTGAGGTTGCAAGGAATGGGCGACCGAGTATCACCAGAATTTGATTCCGGGGGTTAGCTACAGGCTGTGTGTCTAAAACAATGAAGTCAACAGGGAATATGAAGTCCCCAACCTTGATTAACACATCCTCTAGCTCACCCCTAGGATGGGTGATCGATCGGTCGGCCAATTGGAGAGTGCAGTGTGTGGGTTTCAGCTCTCCTACACCTAGTTGCTCATATACTGAGTACGGAAGCAGGTTAACACTGGAACCAAGATCTAATAGTGCGCGGTTGATGTTCTTATCCCTAATGGTAATAGAAATCGTAGGACAGCCAGGGTCCTTCCGTTTTTGAGGTAAAGATTGGGTAAGAGCATCACTCACAGCACTAGCCAAGAAAACTTTCTTGGGTACCTGAGACTTCCCCTTTTTCGTGCACAAGTCCTTTAAGATTTTCGCGTAGGACGGGACTTGTTGGACAGCATCTAAAAGGGGAATGTTAATGTTAACCTGCTTAAACAACTCCAGAATCTTCTCCATTTGTGGATTTTGTTAATTGGACCTCAACCGGTTTGGAAATGGAGCGTTTTTAAAATTGGTTGAGTCCAAAGCTTGTGGAGGAGATTGTGGAGTTGGAACGGATCCCAGAGCTGGTGTTTTCGTGGAGTGAGAAGTGGGTCCATTCAGAGCAGAAGAAGAAGAAGAAGAGCCTTTTGAAGAATGGAGAATAGGCTCAGAAGACGAAGAAGAAGAAGAAGAAGAAGAAGAAGAAGAAGAAGCGGCCAGGGTGTCATTATCTTCAATTGTTGTGCCGATGTTGTTGTGCAGCATCCTTCCCGATCTCAATGTAGTCATGGCACTCACATTATGGTTCTGTTGTTCAAGAGCAACAAGTACATTATGTGGGTGACCGGGATTTAGGAGTGGTTGAGATGGAAGCTTCCCCTTTTCTCGCTCGCTTAACGCCGCATTCAGCTGTGCAATCTGGGCTTCGATGGTCTTGATGCTTTGCCCGTGTGCAGCAGTGTGTTGCACCAAAGACTAAATAGACGACTGGATGTTGGCGGTGGATTGTGTCGATTGTTTAACGAACGCCTCCAGACTTCGTTCTAGCGAGGAAACTTTACCGGTGTTTGACAGAACAAAGTTGTTTTACGGAAAAGAATTGTTGGGTGCAAAGTTGTTCGTCTGATTTTGAAAAGGTTGGGGTTGGAAGGGCTGCTGAAACTGATTTTGTCACGCATGTTGTTGCGGAGGAGGGGGCCTCTGGAAATTGTTGCCTTGGAATTGATGCTGATTCTGATTCCAGGCAAAATTGGGGCGGTTCCTCCAACCGGGATTGTAGGTGGAAGAGTATGGATCATTTCTTGGTCTTTGCTGAAATGCAGCATTAACCTGATCCTGTTCTTGAGATGGTCGATTGTAAGGACACTCTTCGGTTAAGTGAGAAGGATCGGAACAACAAGCACAAATGGTACGAAGGGGGAGAACAGGGGCAGGAGGAGCAGGAGATGAAAATTTGCTCTCTATCGCTTCAAGTTTTCTCGTTATTGCAGCCATTTCAGCCTTCATCGCAATAGAGACATTAAGTTGGTGAATTCCTATCCTAGACTGACCAGTAGAAGTGGAGGAAGAAGAAGAAGTTGGTCTGGTGCTCTCCCATTGAAGCGTTTGTTCCGCAAGGTCGTCGAAGAATTGCCACGCTTCCTCATCAGATTTCGATAGGAAGTGGCCCTGACAAATGGTTTCCAACCACTGCTTGGTTGCTGGTGTTGGATATAGTGCCCTCTAAGTCAATTATTGGATCGCAGGTACGTGATTGCAATGATTGAGGGAGGACCTATACCGATAAAACAGTCTTACTCGAGATGATAGTATGCTATCTGGTTTGTCTTTATCATCATGTAGATGTTGATAGAGCCCATAGGATTCTTGCTTGACTACCAGCAGTATGATGGCGATCATATATATGGGAGCTGGGGTCTATAAGCATATCCTTAAAAGAGTCCCTAGTCGTGGGAGTTTCGAGATAGGGCATCGATACTCCAGAGTAGACTAGTGTATACAGTCGAGACCCCGACGAGGGGCGGTGGCCGGTCTCACAAGCCACTGGTGTCAGTTGGATCACCTATGATGTATACAGGTGCTCATTAGGTTATGAGTACACCGGACAGGACTCGCCGGGAACATGCTAGTTGGTATTATACATATCGTCAGATAGCAGTTCCCTGGTGACATGTGTACAGGTTAGTTCATTGACCTGAGGTCGTCATTTGTCTCGTGTGAGTTCCCACTGTGCTTAGATTACTACCCTACCACGCTCAAAGGAGTTGTGCAAACAGGTTTTAGTTGGGTACAGTCCCGAACCACATTGGAGGCAAGTGAGCGGATCTTCGGGGATTCGTCTCTCCCGGTATTGGGGGTGAGATCGCGCTGTGTTTAGGAGAGCCATTACACGAAATCCCTGTCCAGGGTAATCGAGATATACTGGTAGGTATACCAGCAGAATCTCAGAGTGTTCTGGACTGCTCTCTGACACGACTTATGCAGCTATTGGGGGTCTGACGTTTACCGACCCCCTAGGCCTAATATGCGATACTCATAGACGAATGTTCCGGACTGTACGATTATTATCACTATCAGGCTCAGTAGGGTTTATAGATGAGTTCGCTCGTCAGTTTCCCTTCCAATCAATACATAGGCAAAACGTTACGTACAGCTTGTACCTCTGACGTGCTAGGGGTTATACCCAGTGCCAGTGTACTGATGAGTCATTAGAGTCCCCCACAGACACTTTCCCAAGTTCGGGCGAAACGTTGTAGAGGCCATATGGGTTTATGGCAAGGTTCGGAAAATGCACGTGCGTTTTCGCACGTGTCAGTTTTCGGGCAGATAATACTGGTAGGCTTTGGTTTAAGCCGGAATCCAGTATTATACTGTGTAGATATAATATCTTTGTCTCAGTTGCATTTGTATTCGGTCGTAATACAAATGCGGGTATGTTTATACCAATACGGGGTTATCCTGAAATTCGTTTCGGGATGATTTTTGGAAGTTGCCAGTTTCCAGTTTTCTATCAGCCGTATTTTGACATTCGGTTAAATACGGATTTGTCTTTTCGTCTTCAGGGTGAGTCATGCTTCTAGAAGGTTCTAGAAGTGGTGATTAGGCATATGACTCATTTGTGTCATTAATGGTTCATTAATGATGCAAGGTGACTAGGTTTAATGTGATTGGTTTGCATTTATTGTTTCTAGTGATTCATGCTTTGTTGTTAGGTTATGATAACTATCATTTGTTATGGTCACCACTTGAAGCTCCTACCATCACCTCCCTCCTCTCATATATAGTGGCCGGCCCCTCTTTGTGTGTGTGTGTGATTTTTGAATCATTTCAAATTGGCAAAAGATTATGATAACTAGTATGGAAATTTCCTAGTTCAATTTCCATTCACCCGATTCCAAATGGCAACTTCTTTTAACCGTTCGTCCATAGTCTTGGACGTAACGAGACAAAGTATTCTATTCATTCTCTACTTCATCTTGGTCGTCTCTTTTAGCAAACTTGACGAGCGAGTTGCCTCGGTTCAGAGGCGGGAGCTCGTTTAAAGATCCGTCGACGTGGTGCCACCTAGACGACGAGACCGGAGATCAAGCAAGTTCGGATCAGTTGCAACATAGCGTGGGATGATGGTTGAAGACCGAAGGACTCGGATCATTCGGTATAACAATTCTACCCTCTTTACAATTTGTTAGTTTAGCTTTAATGGGCGATCCGGGATATAGTACGCGATAGCGCCAGTCGTAAAAGTTTTGTTCCGCATATCGGCGTCTGTTAGACGTCCGGGGCGCCGCCGCGTACTTACAGTGGTATCAGAGCCTCACCATTAAGCTATACTAACTTGTGCTAACGCGTTTAAAAGATCGATCGAACGGATTTCGCGAAATCACAATTTTCTGTACATGCAGTTTCTGTCGATTTTTAAAGTGTTCTAAAATTCATTTTGAGCATTTCAGAAAATCATGCAGGGTTTTTTAAGAATACTGGTGAAATTTGGGCACGTGATCCCACAAAACGACCGCGGATCCGCGGCCCAAACCATGCTTTTGCCGCTGATCCGCCGCGCTTTTGTGAGAACAGTGCGCCAAATTTTTTCAGTGGGTTTCTCATGGGAAATGGTGATTTTTGGTATATATCTTTTGGGCCCAGGTTTTGTTACCGTACACCAGATGTATGTGGGGCCCACTTCGGGAAATTTAGTCGATCGAAATTTTAAACTTGTTGGTTTTTCAGTGCTTACATTATATCTCCGACCGGGAATGTCATTTGATCGGTAAACCACGTCTGATTGCTATAGTTCTTTTAGACGGGTTTGCGAACGTGACATTCGCGTTGATGTTCTTTGTTGTTCTGTAATGTTGCAGATTTGTCGTGGTGGATAGCAGGGTGCAATGATAGTGTTGTTTAAATTTATTTGTACATTTGATTTTGCGGGACGAGCGTCCGACTTGTGGACTGCCGTCACTGCCTGTTTGTATAATATTCTTTTAGGGCACGACCAGGTTGCGGTCGATGTACCTATTGTACTATTTTTATTTCTGTACTAAGTTTACCCCGCGATGGGGTGCACGAATAACCGGGTTCTGGAGGGCAACGGGTTCGTATCTCATGGCATTGAGAGGCAAAGGGACCACACTCTAGAATTGGCAGACTATTCGCCGCACTCGTAGGGGGTACAGGTTGACCTAAGGTGGGGTGCTCAATTTACCGGATTACGTGAAGTGCCGGGTGTTCCATTCACTATGTTGTGGGGACCACCTCGCTTCAGGTTTTGGTGGGTAACTTGCCGCACCCGTAGGGGTCCAGGTTTCATTGCACAGGCTATCCACACGACCAGGGGAACATCGGGTTTCAGCAGCAGCTCTGTGAAACCCGGAGATCCCAGATTATCTGTATTGTTCTGTGATGCTTATTACTTTTCTGTAATGTTGCATATTATCACGCCTGGAGCGATTATTGTATATTAGTATATATACTATTAGATGTTGTATATGTTTTACACCCGCGCTAGTCCAGTCCCCGCTCTATCGTTAGTTAAGTAACCTAACGGGTGATGACGGGACCCAGTGGCAAATGCGGATGGCATATACGTACATTTTATTTTCGTTCTTTTCTGGTGTGATTGATTGATGGGACTGCATTGATTCTTATTAATGCAAAGATAAAACAAATCTATATTTGATGTTGTTGGAACAAATTTTAAAATCATTATAAAGACGTTTCCTTTTGTTTTGCATAGCGGTATTCAGTTGGAATATCCTGCACCTCATTCCACGAGGAAAGAGCCGAGATCCCTTCACCGGGAGTGACCTCTTTAACAAAAGGTTTTCGCTACTATATATTTTTATAAAGCTATCAGGTTCCTTCAACGAGATCAGGTTCATTACGTTAAAGGTTTTTCGCCAAAGACCAGCCGTAATCCTCCGTCGTTTCTTATGGATGGTCAGTAGTATTCAAGCTATGTTTGTTGGCCTACGTCAAGGCATAGTGTTTGGTAGCTGCTGGGTATTCATTTGTTGCATAGATAGATGCATTAGTTTAAGTCAGACGTACACCTTGTTGGCCTACGTCAAGGGTTTGTACGATGACTTAAGTTGATCAGGACAACGACGGGTAGAACTTGACATGTTGCTTATGACTTGTTGGCCTACGTCAAGGTCATAAGAGCATGGGATAAAAATTACATCGGGAGTTTCAAACATACAAGAAACTTGCCAGACTTGCGCATACCTTCTGGAGTGTGTTAACTTGAGTGGCTTCCATCAAGTTATCATGCGATGATAGTTGGATCCTGATTCTCACTGATGAGTTGGTTTACTCTTCGGGTGACCCCGACTAATTCTTCTTTCAGGTTTGGAGGAGAATTTGAGATTACAGTGGGAGATTTCCTAATTAGATAAAGTGATAACCATTCTGATTTAGGCTAGAGTGCACGCAGAGTGTTTCTTTTCTCTCTCTCTCTCTTATGGCAGCAACCTTTGACCGACCCTAGACTATAACTCAGTGACCAAAGTTGACCGAACCTTCTTAATATACTGACTTTTGGATTGTCTATAGTTGCATAAGTCATTGCAGCTCCTTCTTTTACCCTTTGTATTTCTCAGAACAACCCGTGTTACTACGGACATCCACTTCCATTGGATAGATCCATCGTATGGTTATATACGAACTCGAAGGGACTTCTTCGAGGATGGATCCAGGTTCAGGAGAAATAGAATTGGTTTATTCTGTTGTCTTTTATTATCACCTTCTCTAAGGTTGCGAGGGCTCCTTGGTTTAGGAAAGTACACCTATTACGCTTATTGGATAGTCTTCTTCCAAACCATAGGCTGGTGCCGAACGGTAGGGAATGAAGAAAACCAATTAGCCTAAGTAGGGTGTGCAAAAGGTAATATGTAAAGACAAGATAAAGGAATTAGAAAGAGGGCAAAGTAAATTGCGACTATTTACATTCATGACCAAATCACGTATTTCATCGCCACTCCTACTTCACCTTTGATTTCTCCAGAACAACCCGTATCACTACAAACATCCAATTCCATTGGATAAATCCATCGTATGATTATATACGAACTCGAAGGATATTTTTTCGAGGATGGATTCTGGTTCAGGAGAAATAGGAATAATGTATTATTCAGTTGTCTTTTATCGCTACCTTCTCTCAAGTCACGAGTACTCCTAGGATTAGGAGGGTACACCTATTATGCTTACTGGATATTCTTCTTCCAAACCATAGGCTGGTGCCGAACGGTAGGGAAGGAAGAAAACAACTTAGCCTAATGATGGTGTACAGAAGGTAACGACTAGAGACAAATAAAGGAAATTGGAAAGATGGAAGGGAAATATACGGTTAAAGTCATGATTTGGATTATGGAAGAGGCATTACTAGGAATACCAGGAAACCCCTACAAAACATATTTATGTTTCACATTCACTGTGCATGGTTAATAGAAAACTGATTTCCCGATTGGATACTTACCCCAGGGTATGTATTTACCAGGAACGATTCTCACATCTGCATGGTTTTACAGATGTTGAGTGGGAGCGAGTTATTGGGAATTAGGTGATCATCCTCATTATATCGGAATTCGTTGTAATTGGTGATATTTGAGGAAATCGCCTGGGAACAGTTTTCAACCTACAACATACAGGTTATGAGTTATTCAACTCAGCGGACTTATACAGAGTATTGTATGTTGTCCAGTGTCCATCAGGACAAAGGGGCTGGTCCTCGAACTATATTCTGTTTACTTGTAACTTCTCTAGTTTTTAGACAAGTGTTTCGTAGAAATACAATGTCTAAGTTTTGAGAAGTTGTGGGTATAGGAATAAAGTAGAGAACCAAGTGTCACAAGTATCGGGATTCTTCAAAGAAATCGAAGATGTAGATTCTTGTGATAGGTATTCAATTGATAGTAATGGTTTTGAGAAACTTGTTTCTCTTTCAGGTTACTCGTAATTGGATGGATTCCTAAATTGAGTAATGCTGATTGGCCTCTCTCCATTAATTTGATATGCACTGGAGACAGCTGCATGATTTGAATATGGTTCCAATTAAATTAGTGCATCTATTTCTATATTAGATATAGAACGCTTCATATCTTAACGATGTTAAGGTAAAGGGGAGTTGTCCAGCATATGCTTTAAAACAGACACTGGAAAACTCAATGCACGTTTCTGTAATGACAGTTTGTGGGTTGACCCTAGCTTCGACGAGGGTTGATTTTCTACCATCTGATAGATCAATAGTGATATTGTTCTTGACTCGCCACAGTTTTATTAAAATGGATTTTTTCAGAAAAACAGTAGCGGGAGCATGGTAGAACTGGAAGTGATTCCAGAACCGCAAACGATTACGGAAAGTTTTAATAGGACCTATATATTCAATCAGGTTTGACATTCCAATAGCCACTCCGCAGATATGGTGGGTAACCTCAGACACCCGAGAGGTACTCCGGTAGCCTCAAGGACGGTGACAGGGAGGTTCTAGTTTACCCAGACTTGACACTACTGTTGTTCCAGACTATGAGACACGGCAGGAGGATATGTATAGCATCGTTCTAAACAAGTTTTAGAAATGTACGTATATATTATTCTGCCAGAGGGTTGTCGTAGTCAGTGGGAGCAGCGGAAGCATAGTGGACAAGTAGCTAGTGTCTATTTATAGACTAAAGCAGAAATAGCGGAGATAGATCATCTATTTTTGATGTGACAGTCATGGGTTTGACTTCATCAGAATAAGGGATGGATCTGTTAAGAAGGTAGTAGGGTGTGATGTCCTGGTATTTGGATGACATACACAGAATAGGAAGTAAAATTCCTATACTACGAACAGGTTGTACTTTGGTCGTCACACAGTTGTTTCTCCACAAAGGATATGGATATAATATAAAACATTCTGGTAACTGGATCTATGGTTTTAGATCTAGATTTGGGTATTTTCCTAATTTGGGTACTTTGACAATATTCTAATAGTATTTTAGAATAGATGACTCCAAGTATGGTGGTGTACCTGCAGGTGATGGAGTCACCCTCTCTAAAGGTGTCTTACAGACTAAAGGGGAGAGGGATGTGCATGATTGACAGATCACTTGCTTGGGCAATTGAGTCAATCATGAGATGTCAAGTACCACACCAGATGTTGTTATTGCACTAGATGCAATAAGTTTATATTAATCCAATCCTGGAGAAACATTAGGAAGCAGCTTTAGAACATAAGTGAATGTTCTACGGGTTTGATAATGTCAGCCTCCTTGAGGAGAAGGTTATCATTCCAGGCTTCCAAGATGACATAGATGACAGAATGATTGTCAAGGTTATAGTTTTTCCTTAGACGAAGGACAGTATTATGGATAGGCGGTCCAAGAGGATACTGTGGGAGGCATGGTGCACAACACTGATTAGTTTCAGTGATCGATACAGTCTAAGAAGTTTGGATTTGGAGTTCATTTATGAACTAGGTCCCATCAGATATCCATACATATTCTAAGACAGGTATTACTCAATTCGGGAGATGGTATTCTCCGCGAAGTTGAGATATAGAGAGATACAGAAAGAAACACCGAAGCGGATCCACTCACTGAGGCTATTTCTCGAATACAATAGTTTTGCAAACGAGATTTGTGAAACTGATTAGTAGAGAAGTTGGATGCTCGGTATCACACGAGCTGTGAGTACTCGACATCGCAATAATTAGCCTTAAGTGCAAGTGGGAGATTGTTGGATATAGTGCCCTCTAAGTCAATTATTGGATCGCAGGTACGTGATTGCAATGATTGAGGGAGGACCTATACCGATAAAACAGTCTTACTCGAGATGATAGTATGCTATCTGGTTTGTCTTTATCATCATGTAGATGTTGATAGAGCCCATAGGATTCTTGCTTGACTACCAGCAGTATGATGGCGATCATATATGTGGGAGCTGGGGTCTATAAGCATATCCTTAAAAGAGTCCCTAGTCGTGGGAGTTTCGAGATAGGGCATCGATACTCCAGAGTAGACTAGTGTATACAGTCGAGACCCCGACGAGGGGCGGTGGCCGGTCTCACAAGCCACTGGTGTCAGTTGGATCACCTATGATGTATACAGGTGCTCATTAGGTTATGAGTACACCGGACAGGACTCGCCGGGAACATGCTAGTTGGTATTATACATATCGTCAGATAGCAGTTCCCTGGTGACATGTGTACAGGTTAGTTCATTGACCTGAGGTCGTCATTTGTCTCGTGTGAGTTCCCACTGTGCTTAGATTACTACCCTACCACGCTCAAAGGAGTTGTGCAAACAGGTTTTAGTTGGGTACAGTCCCGAGCCACATTGGAGGCAAGTGAGCGGATCTTCGGGGATTCGTCTCTCCCGGTATTGGGGGTGAGATCGCGCTGTGTTTAGGAGAGCCATTACACGAAATCCCTGGCCAGGGTAATCGAGATATGCTGGTAGGTATACCAGCAGAATCTCAGAGTGTTCTGGACTGCTCTCTGACACGACTTATGCAGCTATTGGGGGTCTGACGTTTACCGACCCCCTAGGCCTAATATGCGATACTCATAGACGAATGTTCCGGACTGTACGATTATTGTCACTGTCAGGCTCAGTAGGGTTTATAGATGAGTTCGCTCGTCAGTTTCCCTTCCAATCAATACATAGGCAAAACGTTACGTACAGCTTGTACCTCTGACGTGCTAGGGGTTATACCCAGTGCCAGTGTACTGATGAGTCATTAGAGTCCCCCACAGACACTTTCCCAAGTTCGGGCGAAACGTTGTAGAGGCCATATGGGTTTATGGCAAGGTTCGGAAAATGCACGTGCGTTTTCGCACGTGTCAGTTTTCGGGCAGATAATACTGGTAGGCTTTGGTTTAAGCCGGAATCCAGTATTATACTGTGTAGATATAATATCTTTGTCTCAGTTGCATTTGTATTCGGTCGTAATACAAATGCGGGTATGTTTATACCAATACGGGGTTATCCTGAAATTCGTTTCGGGATGATTTTTGGAAGTTGCCAGTTTCCAGTTTTCTATCAGCCGTATTTTGACATTCGGTTAAATACGGATTTGTCTTTTCGTCTTCAGGGTGAGTCATGCTTCTAGAAGGTTCTAGAAGTGGTGATTAGGCATATGACTCATTTGTGTCATTAATGGTTCATTAATGATGCAAGGTGACTAGGTTTAATGTGATTGGTTTGCATTTATTGTTTCTAGTGATTCATGCTTTGTTGTTAGGTTATGATAACTATCATTTGTTATGGTCACCACTTGAAGCTCCTACCATCACCTCCCTCCTCTCATATATAGTGGCCGGCCCCTCTTTGTGTGTGTGTGTGATTTTTGAATCATTTCAAATTGGCAAAAGATTATGATAACTAGTATGGAAATTTCCTAGTTCAATTTCCATTCACCCGATTCCAAATGGCAACTTCTTTTAACCGTTCGTCCATAGTCTTGGACGTAACGAGACAAAGTATTCTACTCATTCTCTACTTCATCTTGGTCGTCTCTTTTAGCAAACTTGACGAGCGAGTTGCCTCGGTTTAGAGGCGGGAGCTCGTTTAAAGATCCGTCGACGTGGTGCCACCTAGACGACGAGACCGGAGATCAAGCAAGTTCGGATCAGTTGCAACATAGCGTGGGATGATGGTTGAAGACCGAAGGACTCGGATCATTCGGTATAACAATTCTACCCTCTTTACAATTTGTTAGTTTAGCTTTAATGGGCGATACGGGATATAGTACGCGATAGCGCCAGTCGTAAAAGTTTTGTTCCGCATATCGGTGTCTGTTAGACGTCCGGGGCGCCGCCGCGTACTTACAGCTGGGTTCAGGCCCACGTATAAAGTTTGGCAAAGTTGCCATTTCTCGATACCATGGTGAGGGCACTGAACAAGAAGGTCTTTATACCGGTCAAAGCACTTCCAGAAGGGTTCAGTAGGAAGCTGAGAGAATTGGTTGATTTCGTTACGGATCCTTACGGTTTTATGATTCGGATAGAATTTCTTGAGAAACGCTTTCACAAACTCGTCCCAACTGGTTATGGAGTGGGAAGCGGTTCTATACAGCCATTTTTCAGCAAGATCGCACAAAGTGAACGGAATGACCCGTAGCGGTATAGCATCGTCCGACAGCTGGGTAGTTTTCATCATGGCACAAACATTTTGGAACTTGTTGATGAAGATATAGGCATCTTCAGATTCAAGCCCATGAAATTTCGCAAGCATGTTAATGAAGTGGGGCTTAATTTCAAAATTATCCCCATTGGCCGGTGGAAGAGAAAGACAGGTGGGAAGTGCAGAACGGGTGGGATAGAAACGATCCTGGAGCGTGATTCGCTGCGGCGCTACGACAGGCGGTGGTGGTGGGTTATTCGCATCCATAGGAGGTGGAATCAATCCCGGGGGAGTCAAAGAGATGTTTGGATTAAATCCTGACATCGCAGAAGAAGAGGTTGGTGATGGTGAAGGTGAGGATGTATGAACAGAATTCCGGTCAACGTCGGAGTTGGACGACAAACGTAAGGGTGAAAGAGGCATGGACGGAGTTTCGACATCTGAGTCGATCGCATAGTCGGTAGCGACTAACGTAACGCGGACTAGGCGGGCGCTAGTGTCCCGAGTCCAAGTGGACATACACTAAACGAGTTTAGTATAGTCAAAGCGGAGAAGGTGAGGGTAAGAAAACGTCAATGGAGAAATACGATGTGTGGTGGGAAAAAATGGGATTTTGGCGACAAAGGGCAAGTTTTTATAAAAGTTTTGGTTTTTGTGTTTTTTTTAGAAAGAGCTTTACAGAAATTGTTAGTGTATATGCCCTAGAGGCCATTACTGTATCATACTAGTTTGTATATTACTTGATGGAAGCTTGGGATATTCACAGTTGTATATACAATCTTGCTCAAAATGGTAGTATGCTACTTGGTTTGTCTCTGCTTTAATATGTGCATGTGTTTCTTTTAGCATATCGCTGATATACATATTAGTAGAGCCCTTAGAATTTTTGCCTGATTACCAGCGTTGTGATGGCGCTCACACTCGTGGGAGCTGGGTGATCTATAAGCACATCCTTATACAGGTCCCTAGTCGTTGGACTATCGAGACAGGGCATCGATACTCCGGAGTAGACTAGCGTATGCGCTTCTCATCCCAGTGTGGGAGACGGTCTGTCCCACAGCCGTCAGTACGTCGTACTTGAGATAGTATGCGGGTGCTCGTTAGGTTACGAGTACACTGGACAGGACTCGTCGGGAACTGTTGGTTGGTATTATACCTATCGTCAGTTATCAGTTCCCAGGTGACATGAGTACAGCTTAGTCTGCTGACTTGACACTGTCACTTCGCCTCGAGTGTGTTCCCACTGCACTTTGATTACTACCCTACCACGGCTCAAAGGAGTCATGCAAACAGGTAGTTTTTGGGTGCAGTCCCGAAGCACTTGGAGGCAGTAACGGTTAGATAGGATTCGTCTCTCCCGGTATTGGGAGTTGACATCGCGCTGTGTCCAGGAGAGCCATTATACGAGTAGTCCCTGGCCAGGGCAAGCGAGATATACTGGTAGGTTTCCAGTGTTATCTCCAGGTGTTCTGGGCTACACTCCGACACGACTTGTACCGCTATTAGGGGACTGACGTTCACCGCCCCCTAGGCCCGCCATGCGATGTATCAGACGAACAGACCGGACTGTACGGAGACTGTCACATACAGGCTCAGTAGGAGTTCAGATGGGGTTCACCTCGTCAGTCTTCTTATCGACATCTACCAGGGGACCGTTACGTACAGCTAGTACCGCTTGCGGTCTGTGGTTAAACCCACTGCCAGCGTAGTGTCGAGTCTTTAGAGTCCCACACAGAGAGCTATTCGCCTTTAGGCAAAATGAGTAGAGGTCGCATGGTTTTGCGACAGGGTTCGTTCATGTCCGCGCACTTGTGCGCGTTTGCTGTCCGGACAGCTTATACTAGAGGGCTTTGGTTTAAGCCAGATCCTAGTATAGATTTGGGATTGGTTTTATCTCATTGTATTCATGTTCCTCGGATCACGAATACGGGTGCGTATGCACAGTTGCTTGAGACAGAGGGAGAGGACTTTGATTAGGGTTAATGACTATTGTCATTTTATTAACCCTAATGCTTATGTGTGTATTATGGTTAATTGATATTAGTTTAAATAATTGTGCATGGTTATGGTTGTTGACCATTTGACCTCCTTGACTTGTTGACCTTGGTTGACACTTTGACCATCATCATTTCATTTAGAAGATGCTCTTTGATCCTTGCAATTTGCATTAAAAATGAAATGATAATGGTCATGTCTTGATTAACCATGACAATTATCTAGCTAATTATCTAATTACAATAATTCACACATATATGAGAGAATGCTTCATATTTTCTCTCATTCTATTTTTTTCTTTCTCTCTCTTATTCTTCCTCTCCCTCAAGCTCTCCCCTCTCATGTGTTGAGAAACACTTGAGCTTGAGAAAAACCCTTTCTTGATAATCTATACTCTCATCTAGGGTTTAAGGACTAGCACTTCTTACACCTTAGTTACTTCTAGCTTGGAGTTGAAGTCAAAGGTTGAGGCTTTCGAGTGGATCTTTCTTCAACGTGAGAAGACGACAAAGGTGACCTCTTTCCACTACTCCAAGGAGCAAGGAGAGAAGGACATAAAGCCCTAGGTATAACCTTTCTAACACTTAGCTAGTTTCTAGTTAGCTTTAGCTTGTTTTTGTTTAGCAAAGATCCTTCTTTGTCTCGTCCATGTTGCCTAAGTTGATAAAAATTTGATTTTTATTCCGTTTTCCGCCTCTCCGCAAGTACCGGGGTGGGCAACGTGGATTTACAGTGGTATCAGAGCCTAACTAAACATAAACTAGCTAGGTAGTAGAGTGTATCGAAGTTCGAATCGGAAAAATCGAAAAACCGAGTTTTCAAAACCCTAAGTTTCTGTTAAAATTTTTTCTGTTCAAAACAAAATAAATCATACTCCAAAAATCATCTCAGGGTTTTGTGAAGAAATCCACCAAAAACGATCCAGTGATTCGACCAAAGAGCCGCGGTTCCACGGCAATAGCAAGCTATTGCCGCGCAACCGCGGCCGTCTTGGCTCTTCACTGGGTCGAGTTTGGTGCAGTGTATTTCTGGCTTGGTTTTGGGATTTTTAAGATGGTTTATATGTGCCCAGGTTTTCCAGAATAGAAATTTGTTTTTGGGGGCCTATAAATCCGTATTTTTTATCGAACTTCAATACACTTTGACTAAAAGGGTTATATTTGTGATGTTTATATGTATTGAACGTCGGCTAATCGCTATATGTCGATTAGTCGGGGTTATACATATCTGTGATCTGTGTTTGATGATGGTATGTGTAGATGAATGTGTTGGATTGTCGCGGGTGAATAGCCGGGGTGGATGTGAGATGAGTGTTTCTTTTCCATTCATTCATTGTAATGTGTAAATTGATGTAATATTATTATTTGTTTGGCCGCACAACCGGGTGTGGGTTGTAGCCGTCATTGTATAATTCTTTTTACTGTTTTTGCTCCTAGGATAGACCCATGGAGGGGGTGCACAAACTACCGGGTATCTCGAAGTGCCGAGTGGCCTACTCACGGTAGTGAGGGAGGTTGCTTCGCTTCGGGTACTTGGCGGGTAGTTTGCCGCACCCGTAGGGGTCTTGGGTAGGGTATTGGCTATTCACCGCGACCGTGTAATCCGCTTTTCGTTGCAGGCTCGAACGGATTGCGGATTCCTAGTATATCCAATGTATTCATCTATGATCTGTAATGTCTATCATTGCTATATATTTATATATGATAACTATTTAGGCGTTGCTTATGTTTTACAGCCGCGCTAGCCCAGCCCCCGCTCTGTCGTTAGTTAAGTAACCTAACGGGTGATGACGGGGCCTCGTGGCGAATGCGAATGGCATAAGCGTACGTCATATTTTGGTTGTTTTTTGCAATGGTAGGATTAAATGATGGGACACATTAAAAGAACTAATGCAAGAAAATAAACCAAGTAAAAGTCGATTGGAACACTTTGAAAACCACTCGGTTCTTTTCAAAACTAAACTTTTAAACGCGGAGCTTGAACCACTCCTTTTAAAAGCTATCTCGTTCCATCGATTATATCAAGTTCACTACGTTCACGGTTTCGCCAAAACCATTCGTAGCCCTCCGTCATTCCACATGAATGGTCAAAAAGTATTCAAGCTATGTATTTTGGCCAAAGTCAAGGCATGGTGATTGGTAGCTATTGGGTATTCATGTGCAGCATAGATAGATGCGTTGATTTGGGACAGTCGTGCTGCCATTTTGGCCAAAGTCAAGGGTAAGTACGGGTGGGTCCAAATTAACCAGGAGAATGACGGGTAGAACTTGACATGTGACTTATGATATTTTGGCCAAAGTCAAGGTCATAAGAGCATGGGGCAGAAATCCACATCGGGAGTTTCATAAGTACTGAAACTTGCTAGCGCTGCATACCATTTGGAGTGTGATAATTCTAGTAGGATTCCTTCGGTTTTATCACGCGATGATATTTAGATCCCGATCCTACTGTGAGTATATACTACTCCTCGGGAAAACTCTCACTTAACGATCAATGCTATAAACTTAGTAGGTGTCTAGAAAGGTGTTAGCGGGGCTACGCCCACAGGGAAAAGAGGTTACTTAATTAAGGAACTTCGCGAAAGCGTTGGAAAACCTCCCTCGAAGTACCGACACTGGCCTGGCTGAACGGTTAAGCAAGTATTGTACGGTGAGATTGATCCTGACTAATCCTTTCTTTACAGTTTGGGAAGGGATTCGAGAGACAGTGGGAGCCATCCAGTTTAGACAAACTAAAAACCACTCTAAACTTGCAAGAGCATCATGCTAAAGTGTTTCTTTTCTCTCTCCTAATTGCAGCGACCATTCAACATGACCGGACTTAAGTTATTACTAGATAAAAACATATTGACAGGGCCAAACTACAAAGATTGGCTCAGGAATGTCAAGATGGCAATCACTTACGACAAGCTGGGGTATCTCCTTACCACCAAAGCTCCCCCTGTCCCAGGTCCCAAAACCAGTGTCGTAGATAGGGAAATCTATAAGTCCTGGGAAATAGATTGCGCGAAGACCAAATGCCTCGTACTTGCCTCGATGGACAACGAACATCAGAGGAGGCACGAGAATATGGACCTAGAGTCCATATTTCTTCATACAAAAGAACTGTATGGAGAGCAGTCTCGTATCGCCAGATACGAAGTGTCGAAGAAGTTGTTTTCGGCAAGGTTGGCCGTCGGATCATCGGTAGCGGAACACGTGCTTAAGATGATTGGCTACATAGAGGAGCTCGCAGAACTTGGGACCACGTTGGAGAATAAGCTCTATACGGACTTGATTCTCCAGTCCCTTCCTTCCACTTACGCCCAGTTCATCCTGAACTTCAACTTACAGGAAAAAGAAGTTGAACTTTCAGAGCTCCTCAACATGCTGAGGAGTGCAGAGGGCACCCTACAGAAAAGTAGGGAGACATCCACTTTGTTTGTAGGAGGATCTTCCTCTTCTAGATCCAGGGCGAAAGCCAAGGGTAAGAAGAAGAAAGCCCCCGCCAAACCAAGAGGCGGTGTCAGTAAAGTGGATACGAAGGGAAAAGGAAAAGCAACAAAGGTAGCGGGAAAGCTGGTGGGGAAGGAAGAATGGTTCTACTGTCACAAAAGTGGTCACTGGAAACAGGATTGCAAGGCTTGGAAGGCCAGAACACAGGATTTGAAGCGAGTTGCGGCTTCAGCTTCAGGTGTGTATGTTATTGAAAACTGTCTATCAATAAACTCTACATCCTGGGTATTGGATACCGGATCAGGATCTCATATCTGTAATTCTTTGCAGGCGTTGAGAAAGCGTAGAGTTTTGAAGGCAGGTGACATGGCTCTCAGAGTTGCAAACGGTGCTAGCATGGATGCTGAGGCCGTGGGGGACTATCACCTGGGATTGTCGGATGGACACTTTTTGGTTTTGCGTAGTTGTTATTATGTACCAAATGCAACCTGTAATATCATTTCTGTATCTTTATTATCTAAAGAAGGTTATGAATTTGCATTTGTAAGTAATGTAGTGAACATTCACCTTAATCAAGTTTTGATTGGGTCAGGTACATTGAACAACGGTATATACGTGTTAAACCAACCACAGATTTTTAATGTCCAGAATACACACAAAAGAAAGTCTCCAGAAATCAATAAAACTTTCTTATGGCATTGTAGACTGGGTCACATCAATGAGAGAAGGTTGACTAAGTTACATACTGAAGGATATTTGGATCCATTCGAATATCAATCGTATGCAACTTGTCAATCCTGTCTCAAGGGAAAGATGACAAAAACTCCGTTCACTGGACACGGAGTAAGAGCGAGCGAGCTCTTGGGACTCGTACACAGCGACGTGTGCGGTCCAATGTCTACACATACGCGAAGCGGTTATTCTTACTTCATTACTTTTACGGATGACTTTTCAAGGTACGGTTATGTCTTCTTAATGAAACATAAATCCGATGCTTTTGAAAAATTCCAGGAATATAAGAATGAAGTAGAAAAACAAACAGGCAAAAGTATCAAGGCACTGAGATCTGATCGAGGTGGTGAATACTTGAGTGCCGAGTTCCTGGGTTACTTAAAAGAGAATGGAATTCTCTCTCAGCTTACTCCTCCATACACTCCGCAACATAACGGTGTATCGGAGAGACGGAACCGAACCCTATTGGATATTGTACGGTCCATGATGAGTAACGCCGAGTTGCCGCAATCGTTTTGGGGATATGCGCTAGAATCAGCTGCATACCTTTTGAACCGAGTTCCAACTAAGACTGTGCCTACTACACCATATCAGATGTGGTGTGGGAAGAGACCCTATCTTAATCACATTAAGACATGGTGATGTCCAGCTTTTGAAAAAAAGCAGCATGCGGACAAGCTCGAGGCACGCTCAGTACAGTGCAAGTTTGTGGGATATCCAAAGAACTCCAAGGGATATTTCTTCTATTGCGAAGAGGAACAAAAGGTGTTTGTTTCTCGCCATGACCACTTTCTAGAACACCAGTTCATAGAAAAAGAAATAAGTGGGAGCGCAATAGAACTGGAAGAAATTCCAGAACCACGAGCTATTACTGAAAGCTTAGTAGAACCAGAGGGTTCGAAAGATCAGGACATTCCCACGCCACTCCGCAGGAGTAGTAGGCAGTCTCATCCGCCCGAGAGATACTACAGTTTTCTCATTGACGGGGATAGAGAGGATTGCATCATAGACTTTGATGAGCCTACTAGCTTCCAGCAAGCCATTCAGAGCGTCGACTCGGTAAAATGGCTGGATGCAATACGGACCGAAATGGAGTCCATGTACACCAACAAAGTATGGACGTTGGACATTGCTCCATATGGTGTAAAACCCGTAGGATGCAAGTGGATCTTCAAAAGGAAGATTGGTGTAGATGGACAGGTTGAGACCTATAAAGCTAGACTGGTAGAAAAGGGCTTTCGTCAGCGACCTGGTTTGGACTATGACGAAACCTTTTCTCCAGTAGCTATGCTAAAATCCATTCGGATCCTTCTTGCCATTGCTGCCTTCCACGATTAGGAGATTTGGCAGATGGACGTAAAGACAGATTTTCTAAATGGACATTTAGAGGAGTGTGTCTATATGGACCAGCCAGAGGGTTTCATTCAGAGTGGGAGCAGCGGAAAGATGTGCAAGTTGCTTAAGTCCATTTATGGACTAAAACAGGCATCGCGGAGTTGGAACATCTGTTTTGACGAGACAGTCAAGGAATTTGGCTTTATCAAAAATCCAGATGAACCATGCATCTATTGTAGATTTGTAGGGAGAACTGTAGTATTCCTCGTTTTATACGTGGATGACATTCTCTTAATAGGAAATGACATTCCTATGCTACAATCTGTCAAGGGGTTCTTGTCACACAGGTTCTCCATGAAAGACCTGGGTGATGCCTCATACATTCTGGGTATCCGGATCTACCGTGACAGATCCAAGAGGATATTAGGACTTTCGCAGTCCAGGTACATCGACACCATACTTAAGAGATTCAGTATGGAAGATTCCAAGCGCGGTAATCTACCGGCTTGTCACGGGATCACCCTCTCCAAAGAGATGTCTCCCAAGACTGATTTGGAGAGGGATTGCATGTCTATTATACCCTACGCTTCTGCGGTAGGCTCTATAATGTATGCGATGTTGTGTACCAGACCAGATGTGGCTTATGCACTGAGTGTGGTAAGCAGGTATCAGTCAAACCCTGGGGAGAAACATTGGATAGCAGTAAAGAACATTCTCAAGTACCTGAGAAGGACTAAGGAGATGTTCTTGGTGTATGGCGGAAAAGACCTCCAGATTGAGGCCTTTGCTGACTCCAGCTTCCAGAGTGACAAGGATGATTCCAAGCCCATGTCGGGTTTTGTCTTTACCCTCAATGAAGGGGCGGTGTGTTGGAAGAGCTCCAAACAGGAAACCGTTGCCGACTCGACTATGGAAGCTAATTATCTAATTACAATAATTCACACATATATGAGAGAATGCTTCATATTTTCTCTCATTCTATTTTTTTCTTTCTCTCTCTTGTTCTTCCTCTCCCTCAAGCTCTCCCCTCTCATGTGTTGAGAAACACTTGAGCTTGAGAAAAACCCTTTCTTGATAATCTCTACTCTCATCTAGGGTTTAAGGACTAGCACCTCTTACACCCTAGTTACTTCGAGCTTGGAGTTGAAGCCAAAGGTTGAGGCTTTCGGGTGGATCTTTCTTCGACGTGAGAAGACGACAAAGGTGACCTCTTTCCACTACTCCAAGGAGCAAGGAGAGAAGGACATAAAGCCCTAGGTATAACCTTTCTAACACTTAGCTAGTTTCTAGTTAGCTTTAGCTTGTTTTTGTTTAGCAAAGATCCTTCTTTGTCTAGTCCATGTTGCCTAAGTTGATAAAAATTTGAGTTTTATTCCGTTTTCCGCCTCTCCGCAAGTACCGGGGTGGGCAACGTGGACTTACAGAAATATGTATGGACTTACGGCTTCAAGCAATCACAAACAAGATATGCACAATCACACCTAGATCTAGGGTCACCTAGGTCAGCTAGACAGCTCCTAACTATTCTAAAGGGCTAGAAATAGGACCTCAAACCTCCTCTTCTCCGCCAATTGCGGCCAGGTAAGTGCCAGGCAAGTGGGAGGCTCCCCACTACGTAAGTAGTGGTCCTAATTAAGTAACCACTTGCCTTGGACACACTTGCCTAGACACCGCAAAGTCAGGATAGGATAAACGGCCGATGCCTGTAACTAGTCCTCTGTCCTATTGAGCGCGAAGTCCTTAGGGCTGAGTCTAGTATTTTTTAATTAAACAATGGTCAATGCATATGATTTTTATGATTTCTGGGGTCCTGGGAAGGGTGATGAAATCCCCACCCAATCTGGATTGGTTTCAAGCCCTTTAAAGTCCATATTAATATATGCAAAGCAGTAACAATCAACTGCAATCAATTTTTTATTTTTTAGCGCGGCGCAAAGAATCCTGCAAAAAAACAATTTATTAGAAGGGGGAAGAGAATTTGCGCAAAGAATGCTGCATAAAGCACAGTTCAGTGGAGTTCAGAGGAGTGAGGAAGAGGAGAGAGATACTCACAGAAGTTTTGAGATGCAGAAGGCACCAAGTGGCCGCGGTTCCGCGGCCTAAGCCTGCTTATGCCGCGGTTCCGCGGCGGTAAGGGTGATGTGGGGCTTCAAAAATTTTGTAGGTCCTTCCTTGGCTGTCCTCTTCTTGTCTGGATTTCCTGAATCTTGATTTGCTCACTGTATCTGCTCCAGATTTTTACAGTAGACCGTTGGCTCCGTCTTGATCCGTCGCGGTATAGCCACGAGATATGGGTCTAACTTCCCACGTCTTTGGCACTGAACTCGACCGTCTTTTTATCCTGCACACTTGCACAAAAACTAATCAAAAATAACAAGATGGTTTTTTTACAATGTATATTTTTTTGTTTGTTTTTCGGTTATATTTATATCCACAAATTAACCCGAAATTCCACAAAGAAATAAACTACCGTCTCCCAGGCAACGGCGCCATTTGATTGATATTGTTTTTGCGTGCTTAGTTAATTACCGCAATCAATACGGTTTCGCTTGTAGCTAGCCGGTTGAGTACGGGTCGTCCGCAGGGAGATGGGAATCTTTTTCTATGTGCTTTAATGAGTTAAGTCCAAATGTCCAGGTTTGTTTTCAGATTAACTATGTGCTAAAATGATATATAAATAGAGCTTGTTAGGGTTAGGATTAGGTTAGTTTGAGTTAGGAGTCGCTCACTTCTTTCGTTGCCACTCTTAATATCGGTGTTACGGTAATCGGCAACAACGGGGATTAGCACGACTAGGAAGGAACTTGCGAGTATAAGCCAGGCTTTCCAACGCATAAGTTCTTCCTTGTAGTGCTTGTCCGTCCGTTCTTGGCTCTTAGCCTTAACCTCCGGTTAATTCAACCACAACCGGTCTCACTAAGAAATCACCGCTATCATGTAGGATAGGGTGCCGTAGGGAGCGGATTGTGGTTCAATTAACGGGAGTCCGAATTAAGATGTTGTGCAAGAAAAGAGTGAGAGAGATTTCCTTCTCTCAAACTTTCCTTATCCTACCCTAACAAGTATGAAAACTACCCACCCATTATGAGAAAAAGAAAATAAAACAAAAGGAGGAAGATAGAAAGAAACAGGTCAGAAGATTACAACTAGCTATTTGAGACCTCACCTTGGCAAGGATCAAGCTTAAGCATCATTGTTGTTAAGGATAAAGAAAAACTAGAAGAAAGAAACAAACAACAAATAACAACAACTAGATTAGCAAAATGAAAATTACAAGCAATTATAATTAACAATAAGACAAGCATGGCAACAACAAGAACTCTTTATTCATCACTTCACTCACAAAAGCTCACTACAAGGTTTTAATGGAGAAGAGATGAGAAGAGGAAGAAGAACAACAACATGTATTCTAAAATCTAAGTACAGGAATAAGCACCCTTGGCTTTAGCAAGTTCTGGACTATTTATAGGCAGTAAACTGGAAACCTAGGGCAACAATCTGACCCTTCATGAAAAGACCAATCTGCCCCTAAAAACTTTCCATCTGATGAGCCATAATGGCCGCAGTTCCACGGCCTAAGCGTGCTTTTGCCGCGGAACCGCGGCCCTATTGGGGATTTAGGTCTTCAATTTTGGTGTCTTCCCCTGGTTTGCAGTACCCTTCAGTCTGTCATATGTTTTTTCTCAGAATTCTTTCACGATTTTTCCTGAATTTCTGCTGATCAAAAGGTGATGTGATGTGGATCTTTTGCCATGATTTTTCTTGAGCTCCACGTAGATATGTTGGATCTTGTGTTGACATTGAGTTTTGTGCATGAAAATGACATCGATTTGCCATTTTGTCCCTTAAACTGGTGTGCGGCAACATACGAATAGAGAGCGGAGACCCGTGTTTTATCTGTGGTTGGCAGTAATCCGGATTCTTTCGTGCTTTTCCAAGAATTTCACTGTTTAGAGCTGAGAACCTGTATCCTGCAATTGACTAGCAAACACGGCTCAAGAGTACCTACCGATAAGCAATGTGATAAAAATTGGGCGGTATAAAAATGCAAAAATCTGATATGAACAGATGCTATATGTGATATGTAGGTACCCCCACGTGGAATTCGAGACGACTAGGATGAGAGAGGCGTCATTGACTCCAGCAAGCGAAGATCAAGGTGAGTAGATATATATCTACGGGAGAAGTCGGGTGGATGGCATATAGCACCCCCGCAGTTCGAAGTATAGTATACGATATATATGATATATGTGTGTGTGTGTGTGTGTGTGTGTGTGTGTGTGTGTGATTATGTATTATGTGAAACTTGGATAGTTAGCAAGTAAGATTTAGGAGTTCATGGGTTAAATTTTAGCGTAATTGATTGATAGTGTCGTTAGTTGGTTATAGTTGCGAACCCTAGAATAAAGTTTACACGCGCACGCGCGCACACAGACACATACACTCGCATGCATTTTATTTTCTTATACGTATATGGGGATATGTATATATGTATATATATACACACGTAGATATGGGACTATGAGTGTGTGTGTGTGTGTGTGTGTCTATATATATATACGTATAAATATACATGGATGATGATGATAGTATATGGTATTGGGAGATGAGTCGATGGCATGATGCCACGAGATTGGTGATATGATTTGGATCGTAACGACATGATGTTATAGCGGGTCTTTAGGCGATGTGTGTTCATACACGCACATATATATGTAGATGGTATCAGTATTGTACTAGACTTAGATCAGTACTCCCATTTCACGATATATGATGATAAGGATACCAGATGAATAACGAGATAAATGTGATATTTGATCCGTACCCAGATTTGGGATGCCGTACGATGGATTTACCGTATGAGCTATATTGATGATAGATCCACACTCTTGACTCAAGGATGTCATATTATATAGTGTATCGTATGGGATACTATTGAGGTGTGATCACCGACTTATATATATATATATATATATATATATATATATATATATATATATATATATCGACTTAGATTTAGGTGGTTTACTTACCTTTCGGTTAGCCTGTTAGTTTAGTCCTGTAGCTTACTTGTAGATGTTAGACTAGACTCAAGTCATACCTATTTCAAAAACTAACGAATCGTGAGTATTTTAAAGATTGGCCAAGGGATACTACAGATATTTCAAAGGATGTACTTTTTCATAAAAACACCGTAGCCCTATTTTCTAAACACCACGATTCGTACAATTTCATATACCAAAAACTGTATGACTTGTAGATTTCTTTATTGCTGCATTACTATTCATTTACCATTTATTCTACTGCTCGCATTGCATTGCATGCTTATATGTATTTTCGTTAGAAATGATGAAATCTGTTGTTAGGACACCAGCACTATTACCGATGACACATATGTTCCACGTACACTCTCTTGCCGGCTCACACACATCTTCATCGGTAACTGCTATGTCACGTACACTTAGAGAATATTATTTCATTAACATAACTTGCTAGCTGATAGTTCCTATATGTTATTGTTTCATATGTTAGTTCATTATTACATTCATTGCTCGATATTTCATGCATTCTATATTCATTAGTCATGCAATATTATAAGGGCCAGTCCGGATTGCCGGAGCCCAATATTCATTATTATTGACTTTTCATTTTGGATTTCGGATTTTTCCATGAGATTTCTGGATTTGGAGAAACCGCAAAATTTAATAAACTCATTTATCATTTTAAAAGATAAAAGTGTGGTTTTCTCCTGTTATGATTGTGATATGTCCACCATGAGTTTTCTCAGCTCTTGAGCGATATCATACACCCGATTCTAGGAGGAGATGAACCGTCTGTGGGTGCATGGTGGATCCGGTGCGGTACCCAGGGCGAGAAGATCGCACATGATGGCGTTTAAGCCTGTGACAGGGGAGCATTGCTGACCGATGATTTTTATTGAGATTTATGATACACGCGAGTCCGGATAGCCGGAGCCTGAGATATTGAGATTCGAGGATACAGACCAGTCCGGATAGCCGGAGCCTGAGATATTGAGATATTGGGATATCGAGATATATATTTTGTGTCGATACTTGACACTGATTTTCTGTTGATTTCATTGATGATACTTAAATGTTTATACAGAAATCTCACTATATTAAGAAAACAGTTTTCTCATTCATGATGTCTTCTGTTTTCATTATACTGCATTCATACCTCATATTTATGATATGTTGCTACCTGAGGAACTGACACGAGCACATGGTATCACACTTATATATAGATGTTTACCCTTGCCACCTTATCATGCTTCAGACTTTATCATATTGAGGATTTATATTATGATCGTATTGACCTAGGATTGAGTCATACATACGATTTCTGCTCTGTGATGTTTTCTACTCACGAGTTGGCAACTCACCCCCGTTGTGCCACAGTTTCTTGCAGGTTTTGCCGTACAGGTTTGTTGCTGCTTTCTGGCACACTGCTTCTATTCCGGGTGATTGCTTGGGTAGGTGGGTTCACTTGCATCGTGACCACCATTGTACTTTATTTATTTCAGTTGTATCTAGTAAACTCCATCAACCAGACTTGTATATTTTTTAGACTTAGAGGCCAATTGTATATTCTTTCGACCTTAGAGTCATGCGTTGTATTATTATAGTTTTCTTGATGATTTGAGTTTCCTTTTGAGTTTTGATCCTCGCCCTTCGGCGTTGTATATTATATTGCTTGCGTGGTTGTGACCGTCAATTGATGAAGAGCTAGCTCCCGCTTGGGGATTCCTTTATTCATATTATGCATGTTGTACCCTTTTGGGGCCAGTATTTACAAAGGAAACTCTGCCGAAATTTTCAGAAAAGACTTGAGATTTTAAAATGCAATACTTCGGCTTATGTTATTTAAAACTACTTGTTTTAAAACATGTTTTCTTCACTTCTTCTTTTAAAATGGTTTAGATTTCTGGGATTTTTGGCTTACTTGAATTAGATGGGGTCCTATAGACTTCATATGATTCAAGTGCCAGTCACGTGCCATTTCGGGTCGTGACAGGAAAAAATAGCTCATTGCCAAAAATTTTGGCGGAAACAAGTAACCTGTGAGAGAATCAAGTTCTCAATACTATGACGGAATACCTAGCATAAGTATCTACATTTTATATCACCTCGAAGAATCCTGATGCTTCCAACGTATGGCTCTTTACTTTATTCTTATACCTATAAACTTCTCAGGATCTTTGGACCTGCATTACAATGAATGCGTGTCTAAAACTAGAGAACTCATAGGTAAACCTGAATGAAGTAAGAGTACCAACCTCTTGTCCCGAAGGGCACTGGACAACACATTTTCATGTATAAGTCTAAGGAGTATACTAACTCAAATCCTGTGTTTTATAAATTGAAAATTGTATCTTGGTTAACAATATCTTACACCGTTATTCAATACACCTTACTTTATCCTCAACTGATAAAGATAAATGTTTACAACACACCTTTCAAAATGTATATCTGACTTTATAAAATAAAGGTACAGGTATTTCATTTTAAAATTTGGTGCATAACAACGGTTATTCGAAACTAAATATTTGCCGTCGGGCAAAGCTAGGCGATTTAATCCAATATCACCAATTACAAGGGATTCCGATATCGAGGATCAAATCATCCATTTCCCAATATTCTACTCCTACTCAGTATCTGTAACACCGTACTGATGTGAGATCCAAATCTAGTAAGTACATACCCTGGAGTCAGAATTAATTGAGAAAACAGTTCTCAGTAACAAGTACACAGAAAATCTGAAACATGAAAATGTTTCATAGGGGGTGACCAGGTATTCCTAGTAATGCCTTTTCCATTATCCAAATTCATGACAGTAGTCGCAATTTCCTTTTCCCTCACTTCAATCCCTTTATATGTCTCTATATCTTACCTTTTGTACACCGCACTTAGGCTAATTGATTTTCTTCCTTCCCTACCTTTCGGCACCAGCCTAAGGTTTGGAAGAAGACTATCCAATAAGTGTAATATGTATACTCTCCTAATACAAGGAGCACTTGCAACCTAAGAGAAGGTAAAGGGAAAAGACAACCGAATAATCATATTCAATTTCTCCAGAACCTATGGCCATTCTTGATTGAAGTAACTTTTTTGAGTTCGTATGTAACTATACAATGACCGTTCCAAGCAATATGGATCATCATAGTGATACAACGTGTTATGAAGATATGTAAAGGGTAAAGTAGGAGTGGCAGGGATATATGCGACTTCGTCGCGAATCAAGACAAACCAAACCCCAAGAGTGTAAGAAGGTTCGATTAACATGGTTCATGAGTTTTTAACGTAAGTCATAGGTCGTTGTACCAGAGAGAGAGAGAGAGAAAAGAAACACTCAGCGTGCATTCTATCAAGATTAAATTGGTTATCACTTTATCTAATCAGGATGGCTCCCATTGTTTTCTTGAATTCTCCTTCAAACCCTAAAAGGAGAACTAATTGGGATCATTTACACTTTACAAGTTCGCTAACCATTCAGCCAGGCCAGTGTTAGTACTCCGAGAGAGGTCCCCTATGCTTTCGCACGGACCCAATTAATAATCCCGTTTTCGCAGAGGCGTAAGCTCGTTAACACTTTCTAGACACCTAATAGGTTAGCTAATTATGAAGTGAAAAATCTCTCGAAGAGTAATACATACTTGTTCCCTCGTAAAAAAAAGAAAAAAAAGAAAAGGGGTAGAAAATTCCCTACAACTCAAACCTCACATGCTAAATATGTGAGCGCCTATATGCAAAACATATATGCGCTGCAATCAAACAACTAATGGGCTAAATAAGCCTCACATGTTAAACACATGAATGCCTATATGCAAAGCATATAAGCGTTGCAATCAAACAACTGATAGGCTAAATAAGCCTTACGTGTTAAACACGTGAGCGCCTATATGCAAAGCATATAGGTGCTGCAATCAAACACCTAATAGGCTAAATAAGCCTCACTTGTTAAACACGTGAGCGCCTATATGCAAAGCATATAGGCGCTGCAGTCAAACAACTATAGGCCAAATTGGCCTAACGTGTTAAACACGTGATTGCCTGCAAGGCATATGGGCGCCAAATCAGAGAAGCTAAAGAAGCCTCACATGTTAAACACATGAGGGCACCTCCATACGTAGAATTAAATTCTACTCAAACAAGGAACCGTTAGATCAAAAATCCAATGGTGATTACGTATAGAATTAAATTCTATTGGGAAGGATATTTTCTGTTAAACAGAAAATTGGTGGATCAAAGATCCAAGGAGATGGAAGATATTTCCCATATCTTTCTAAACAAAGAAAAATTGTGCTCGGTTAAACCGAGCACTCTTGGATTAAAAATCCAATGATGGTAAAAATATCACCGTTCAACAGAATTTTATTCTATATAAGGGAGAATATTCTCTCAATCATGTTAAAACAAGAAAACACATTCTGTAAGACAGAAACACTTGGATCAAAAATCCAACGGTGGGTAAAATTTCCCAAATCAATTTTGAGTCCAATTAAATCAATTGGAATCTCTCAATGAGAGATTTTCTCAAAATTAATTAACAAACTTGCCTCCACTATATAAAAGACCCAAGACTTCAAGTCTCAGATAGAAAACCCCCCTTATAAGCTCCTTTCAAAAAATACAGTAAGTTCTTGAAAGAACAAATAATTTAATTCTCAAAGAAAGAAGACCTTCCTCCTTCAAAACACTCTAGGTAAATAACAAAGGAGAGATAAAATGTATCCCTCTCACCTAGTATAATGGATATAAGGGTTTAACCCTTCATACAAGAACTTAGTTCTTCCTCTGGTTTGAGATTTACAAAAGCAAATCTCCTCACAAGTTGAGAATTTAATTCTCATCAGGGAGATTCTATTCTTCAGACTCAAAACTTAGGGGGAAGAAATAGGTTAAAAAGAAAAGGAAAGAAAGAAAGAAAAGGAAAAAGAACATATGTTCTAGGAATTTAATGCTCCTGAAATTAGGGTTTAATCCTACATAAAGAACCCAGTTCTTGTATAAAAAAAAAGAGAACTTAGTTCTCCAATAAATGCAATGATGATGATTCAAGATCTTCAAAACAGACATCTTGATGGTCATCAATGACTAAACTTTCATTAACAGAGATTAATATCTCTAAAAGCAAGAAGAACTTGGCGTCTCAAGTAAAACACACGTGAGTAAAATTCGGCTTAGCACTATTATTTTACCTCACGTGTTTCCTACGTGAGTACTTAAAATAGACAGGAGAATAACTAAAACGCCTCACGTGCTTCCCACGTGAGCGTCCAAAGAGCAAAGGAAAACTCCTTTGTGTTGATTAGGCAGCCACTAAATAAAGTAGCCCAACACCCCAAAATAAAGAAATAACGTGAAATACACGTGAAACACTCTTGGAAACCCAAAATCTGGCGTCTCACGTGCTTCATACGTGAGCTCCAGCCAAGCGCTTAGCACTTATGTCAAAAAAGGGGGTGAGCAAATAAAACCTGAAATCAACGTTCAGCACTCTCGTGCTTCCCACGTGAGTGCCATGCAAAGTGCTTAGCACTCCATGTTCAATCAAAATGACTAAGTACTTAGCTCTGGTTGGGCAGCGCCCATATCTGAGTGCCACATGTAAAAAACAAGTGAGCGCCAGAAAAGATTAGTGCTCAACACTATTCCAGTGTTCCATGTGAAATACACGTGAGCGCTACATGTATTAGTTTTTAACCTTACTGGGTAGTCTAGAAACCTAATCTCAGCCCAAATGGGCTAAATTTCCTGAAGATAAACCTCTTTGTATTTAATCAACCGAGCCCATATTGCTCATGATTTTCCAAACTGATCTTAGTCTCAAACATGACCGATGATATCTCATTGATGATATCCCATTGATGATATCCAAAATGATATTCATCCTATATCTCCTAAGATAATCTTAGTCTCAAATATGACTAACGATTCTTAGGTCCACCACAACCCTTTTTCCCTCAAATATAGGATTTGGTTCAAGGGTACATCTTTCCACACCTCTGATATATGTCGTTGTAATTCCTCAAAGTCTTCAGAGAGGAGGCGGGTCCCGACAACCAACAACTCCTTTCTCATCCCAACTTGATATAAAATTTTGTCAAGATAGGGAATGATATATCCCACATTGATGCACTTCCAAATTGACGTGCACACCTCAAATCGGATCGCACCCCAAATTGGGCGGATTCCATTTTACTATCATTCACTCCGCCACATAACAAATACACGTGCATGCAAGATGAATGATGGACCGAAATGTCCTTAAATTAATATTCGCCTTAAATATGGCGATAATGGACCGAAACGTCCTTAAACTAACATTCGTCCTAAATAAAGAATGTTGGACCGAAATGTCCTTAAACTAAAATTCGTCCCCAAAATGGGAATGTTGGACCGGGATGTCTCTAAACTAATTTCTTCTCAAACCTGGCGATAATGGACCGTGATGTCCTTAAACTAAAATAATTGGGCACAAATGCTCATATATTTTAAGTCGATCTTAATCTCAAACCATATTAACGGTCCTTAAATAAACCTAAGCCCAAATCTAAAATATACGAATTTGGACTGATCCGCGCCCTACGAGCGACGACATAAACTAGTCTCCGTATACAATCTACGGGCAACCAAAACAAACAAAATAACATACGGCATGAAGTGAACTGCTGGAGAAGGAGAAAGTGGTTATCGCAATGCGGTAACGTAATTAACTGCAAGGGCTTGCACCTGCATGGAAAAGCGTCCCCACAATCAAAAACCCCTCGTAAAGTGAGGGGGAATCTGATGAAATCTGCTACAACGGCCGCATTCGTCCAAATCACTGATATACGGTGCCATAAATCAACTTAGTATCCTCGGAGAGATGGACGGATAAATCCAAATAGCATCTGCCCCTAAATTCAGGTAAGACGATCCATCCCGGTTCGTCTCTATTTTCGGAGGTAAACAGATTCTAGCACGCCCGGTGGGACCTTTTCCTCTTTCCACTCCATACTTTGTGTGTCGTGTTTCTCGAACAAAATCGTGGTTCGCTATGGTTGCCTTTAGTTTTAAGGTACTAAAATATGGTTTCTTGCTCTTGAGCAGAGAAAATCGATGGCTTCCAGCTGCACTTCTTGCAACAGCGACTCTCGCTCCACCCCAGCTGGAGGAGTGACCTACGGGCCCAACACGGCCTCTATCTTTTCAATGCCGGTCGGGCAAGTAACACAAGCCACTACTGGGTTGTTCTTTTGGACCATGCTCCCACCGATGAGTTTCGGTGCCTCAGCGCCGCAAGAGGAAGCTCCCAGGAGGTCGGTCTTCGATCGACAAGCGACCACAACAGCCCTTCTCAACGGGCCGTCCAAAGCTAACGTCTCAGTTTTCAATAGGCTGAGCAACAACCCAAACAGGCCTGCAAAAAGGTTCGTGATACCTGAAGGGGCTGCCCTAAAACGGATAGCTTTCCCAACTCCTGCTACGGGCGAAGCCGTCAAAGGCGCTTCCCCTACCAGAAAGTCAGTCTGTGAAAGATTGGCCGACTCTCCTCAAACCCTGCCAAGGACGTCAGTATTCACCAGGTTGACACCAACAGCAGCCCCTCAGTAATGCCATAGGCACGAAGAAGCCGCTTCCAAAACTGAGGCGGTCCCGTCTGCAAGACAAGCTCGATGTTGCCACTGGCGCCGAGTGAGAAAAGCTGGGGGAAACTCCCCTCTGTACTTACCCCACCAGCTCTAATGGTGGAAGTTGATGCTGTTGTTCCAACCGGGAACAGTTTTTATCTGCTTAGGAGGATATGCAAGAACTCTCCAACGGCGGTGCTAAACAAATCCCCCCCGCCTGTAGAAGTCACAGTGCAGGTAAAGACGGAGAAGCCCATTCAGCAGCTCTCCTCGTAAATTCATAAGGTCTGGCGAAAAGTCCAGGACTCTGTGATCAACAAAGATTACACTGTTGGATATAGTACCCTCAAAGTCAATTATTGGATCGCAGGCACGTGATTGCAATGATTGAGGGAGGACCTATGCCGGTAGGACAGTCTTACTCGAGATGATAGTATGCTATCTGGTTTATCTTTATCATCGTGTACTGCTTTAGGTGATGTTACAGATCACTATTACACGTTGGTAGAGCCCTTAGGATTCATGCTTGACTACCAGCAGTATGATGGCGATCATATACGTGAGAGTTGGGTAGTCTATAAGAACATCCTTAAAGTGGTTCCTAGTCGTGGGAGTTTCGAGACAGGGTATAGATACTCCATTAGTAGACCAGTGTATACAATCGAGACCCCGACGAGGGGCGGTGGCCGGTCTCACAAGCCATTGGTGTCGGTTGGTTCACCTAAGATGTATACAGGTGCTCATTGGGTTATGAGTACACCGGACAGGACTCGCCGAGAACATGCTAATTGGTATTATACCTGACGTCAGATAGCAGTTCCCGTGTGACATGTGTACATGTTAGTTCATCGACCTGAGATCGTCATTTGTATCGTGTGAGTTCCCACTGTACTTTGATTACTACCCTACCACGGCTCAAAGGAGACATGCAAACAAGTTTTAGTTGGGTACAGTCCCGAGCCACATGGAGGTAGTGAGCGGATCGGCAGGGGTTCTGTCTCTCCCGGTATTGGGGGTGAGATCGCGCTGTGTCTAGGAGAGCCATTACACGAAGTCCTTGGTCAAGGCAGGAGATTTACTGGTAGGTATTCCAGTAGTATATCAGGGTGTTCTGGGCTACACTCCGACACGACTTGTACCGCTTTTGGGGGTCTGAATTTTACCAACCCCCTAGGCCCGACATGCGATGCTCATAGACGAATGGACCGGACTGTACGGATATTGTCACTGACAGGCTCAGTAGGGTGTCAGGATGAGTTCGCTCATCGACCTCCCTTTTGGTCAATACCTGGTAGCCCGTTACGTACAGCTAGTACCACTGACGTGCCAGTGGTTAAATCCATAGCCAAAGTATTGACGATTTTTTAGAGTCCCCCACAGACAGTTTCTCAAGTTTCGGGCGAAACGTTGTAGAGGCCGTATGATATATGGCAGGGTTCGATCATATACGTGCAGTAGTGCACGGATCATGATCGGACGGATCATACTAGTGGGCTTTGGTTTAAGCCGGATCCTAGTATTAGATTTGTTGGATTACTTTAGTCTCATCGCATTCACATTCGGTCGGAATGCGGATGCAGGTATGTATATACAGGTGAGGGGTATCCTTGTGATGCATCACGAGTTTACTTTAGATATTGCCGTATCTTTTTGTTGTTGTAAACATTTGGGTTAATGTTTACAAATGGAAATTATGAGCTAAAAATCATGATTAGGAGCATTAATTGTGACCCATGCACAAGTGGTGACTCATGGTCTCTTTTTTTGTGCATGTGTCACATTATATGATTGATATATGTGATGAAATGATAAGAAGAGAGAGAAGGGCAGCCATATGATGGTGGGTTAGCTCTTGTATTTTTCATTCTTGCTCTCATTCTTATCATCTCAACACAAAAGAAAAGAAGAGGAAAGTTCTTCTTCTTCCTCTTCTTTCTTGAGCTCACCATTTCCATTGATGGCTTCATCTTCAACCTTCATCCATGCAATGGATGCAAGAGATAAAGTTGTCACACACATTCTCTACTTCACTTTGGACACGTCGGCTAGCGAACTTCATGCCCGAGTTGCTTCGGATGAAGCGGGAGCCCGTAAAAAGACTCGATGATGTGGTGCTCTTTCCGACGAGGAGACCGAAGCTCGGAGATGCCGCGTGGAGCTTAGGATGGTGGCCAAAGACCGAAGGACACGGATCGATCGGTATAGCCTTTCTATCCATTCTCTAGTTGCTAGTTATAGGTTTATGGTTCGATCCGGGATTAAAAGTCTGCAAAAGCGCCAGTTTCAAGTTTAGAAAAAGTTTTCGTTTCCGCTTTTTGGCCTTGGACAGACGGCCGGAGCGCTACCGTAGACTTACATGGTATCAGAGCCACGCCATTAACCTTTACTAGCTTGCTCTAACGTGTTTAAAACAGCGATCGAACGAAATTTTCCAAAACCGCATTTCCAATTCTGTAGTTTCTGTCGAAATTTTTTTGAGGTCGAGAAATTATTTTGAGTGTTGCAGAAAATCAGGCAGGCTTTTCTAAGAAATCTGAGAAAATTTGGTACACTGATCTCACCATTGCGCCGCTGAACCGCGGCATTACCCTTGTTTTGGCCGCGGTTCCGCCGCACTACTGTAGCATTAGCGCACCATTTTTCCTACGCAGATTTCTGACTTGGAAATGAGGTTTCTGGAATATTTTGTTTGGGCCCAGATTTTGTTTGAGTGCTGGATTTGTGCTTGGGGCCCACTTCGGGAAATTTTGTCGATCGAAAATTTTAAATATGTTTGTTCACAGTATTTGCATTATATCTGCGACCGTGAATGTCATTTGATCGGTAAATCTTGTCTAATTGCTATAGCCCTTTCAGACAGATTTGCGAACGTGACATTCTTGTTGATGTTCTGTGTTGTGCTGTGATGTTGCGGATTTGTTGTGGTGGATAGCCAGGATGCAATGGTAGTACAGTTTGGTTGTATCTGCACATTTGATATTACAGGGCGAGCGTCCGACATGTGAATTGCCGTCACTGCCTGTTTATATATTATTCTTTTGGGGCACGACCAGGCTGAGGTCGATGTACCCGTTGTATATATTTTATTTTCTGTACTAGGATTACCCCGCGGTGGGGTGCACGGATAGCCGGGTTCTAGAGGGAAACGGGCCCGCAATTCATGGCTTTGAGACGGAGGGGGATTCACTCTAGAATTGGCGGGCTATTCGCCGCACTCGTAGGGGGTATAGGTTGACCCAAGGAGGGGTGCACAAGTTACCGGATTCCGTAAAGTGCTGGGTGGCCCATTCACTTTGTTGAAGGGGGCTGCCTCCTTTCAGGTTTTGGCGGGTAACTTGCCGCGCCCGTAGGGGTCTAGGATTTCATTGCATAAGCTATCCACACGACCAGGGGAACGTCGGGTTTCAGTAGCGGCTCTATGAAACCCGGGGATCCCAGACTATCTGTATTGTTCTGTGATGCTTATTACATTTCTGTGATGTTGCATTTTATCACACCTTGAGCGATTATTATATATTGATATATATACTAGTAGATGTTGTATATGTTTTGCATCCGCGCTAGTCCAGTCCCCGCTCTGTCGTTAGTTAAGTAACCTAACGAGTGATGACGGGACCCAGTGGCGAATGCGGATGGCATATACGTACATCGTATTTTCGTTCTTTATTGGTGTGATCAATTGATGGTACTGCATTGATTCGGATCAATGCAAGGAAAACAAACCTATTTAATGTTGTTGGAACATTTTTCAAAAAGCTATTGTTGCAAGGACGTTCTCTTTTGTTTTGCACAGTGGTATTCGGTTATGAATATTCAGCACCTCAGTCGATGAGGCAACGGCCGAGATCCCTTCACCGGGAGTGACCCTTTGGACAGAAGTTTGTGTCAGGGTAATAAATTCACTATAGTCGATTACTTTTTTCTTTGCATCGTGGTATTCAATTGGAATATCCTGCACCTCATTCTACGGGGAAAGAGCCGAGATCCCTTCATCGGGAGTGACCACTTTAGCAAAAGTTTTCGCCACTATATTTTTATAAAAAGCTATCCGGTTCTTTCAACGATATAAAGTTCATTACGTTAAAGGTTTTTCGCCAAAAACCATTCATAGCCCTCCGTCATTTCAGACGGGTAGCACTTAGTATTCATGCTATATTTGTTGGCCTTCGTCAAGGCATAGTGTATGGTAGCTGCTTGTTACCTTTCTGCTGCATAGATAGATGCGTTGGTTTGGGACAGTCGTACAGCCTTGTTGGCCTTCGTCAAGGGCTTGTACGGGTGGGTTCAAATTAACTTGGACAATGACGTGTAGAACTTGACATGTGACTTATGATTTGTTGGCCTTCGTCAAGGGCTTGTACGGGTAGGTTCAAATTAACTTGGACAATGACGTGTAGAACTTGACATGTGACTTATGATTTGTTGGCCTTCGTCAAGGTCATAAGAGCATGGGGTAAAAATCACATCGGGAGTTTCTAAAGAAACTGAAACTTACCAGATATGCGCATACCTTCAGGAGTGTGATAACGTGAGTGGATTCCATCACGTTATCATGCGATGATAGTTGGATCTCTATTCCCACTGATGAGTTGCTTTACTCCTCGGGCGATCCCGACTAATTCTTCTTTCAGGTTTGGAAGAGAATTTGAGGTTACAGTGGGAGGTTTCCTGATTAGATAAATTGGTAACCATTCTGATCTAGGTTAGAGTGCATGCTGAGTGTTTCTTATCTCTCTCTCTCTTTGGCAGCGACCATGGCCCGACCCTAGACTATGACTCAGTGACCAAGTTGACCGAACCTTCTTATAACACTGGCTTTTGGATTGTCAGAGTTGCATACCTCATTGCCACTCCTTCTTTTACCCTTTTCTCCAGAACACCCCGTATTACTACGAACATCCACTTCCATTGGATAAAACCATCGAATGGTTATATACGAACTCGAAGGAACTTATTCGAGGATGGTTTCCGGTTATGGAGAAAATGAATAGGACTATTCGGTTGTCTTTTCCATTTACCTTCTCTCAGGTTGTGAGTGCTCCTTGGATTAGGACGGTACACCTATTAAGCTAATTGAATAGTCTTCTTCTAAACCATAGGCAGGTGCCGAACGGTGAGGAATGAAGAAAACCAATTAGCCTAACGATGGTGTACAGAAGGTAATAAGTTAAGACAAATAAAGGGATTAGAAAGAGGGCAAAGTAAAATTGCGACTGCTATTCACGACCAAACCAAGTATTTCATCGCCACTCATACTTCACCTTTGTATTTCTCCGGGACACCCCGTATCACTACGAAGATCCACAGTTATTTGGATACTCCATCGTATGGTTATATACGAACTCGAAGGAACTTGTTCCAGTTCGGGGATAGATTCTGGTTCAGGAGAAATAGAATAAGGTTTATTCAGTTGTCTTTTGTCTTTACCTTCTCTCGCGTTGCGAGTGCTCCTAGGATTAGGACAGTACACCTATTACGCTTATTGGATAGTCTTCTTCCAAACCATAGGCTGGTGCCGAACGGTAGGGAAGGAAGAAAACCATTTAGCCGAAGTAGGTGTACAGAAGGTAATGACTAAAGTCATATAAAGGGATTTGGAGAGATGGCAAAGAAATACACGGTTACAGTTGTGAATCTGATAATGGAAGAGGCATTACTGAGAATATCCGGATACCCCTTCGAAACATTTACATGTTTCAGTTTCATTGTGTTTTGTTAATAGAAAACTGATTTTCCAATTAGTCCTTGCTCCAGGTTATGTATTTACCAGGTATGATTCTCCCATCTGTATGGTTTTACAGATGATGAGTGAGAGTAAGTTATTGGGAATTGGATGATCATCCTCATTATATCGGGATTCGTTGTAATTGGTGATATTTGAGGAAATCGCCTGGGTTGTTTGCCGGACGACAAATATTTGGTTTTGAATATTCGTTGTTATGCACCAATTTCAAATTGATATATCTGTACGTTTATTTTTATAAAGTGAGATATAACTTTTTGAAATTACGTCCATGACATTTACCTATACCAGTGGATGGTTAGGTAAGGAGCATTAAACAGCGGTGTAATTCTTCTAACCATAAGTACAGTTTTCAACCTACGACATACAGGGAATGAGTTATTAGACTCAGGGGACTTATACAGAGTATTGTATGTTGTCCAGTGTTCATGAGGACAGAGGGGTTGGTGCTCGTACTATATTCTGTTTACTTATGACTTCTCTAGTTCTTAGACATGTGTTTCATAGAAATGCAAGGTCCAAGTTTTGAGAAGTTATAGGTATAAGAATAAAGTAGAGAACCGGGCGTTGCAAGTATCAGGATTCTATAAGGTGATCGAAGATGTAGATACTTATGTATGGTATTCAGTTGATAGTAATGATTATGAGAACTAGCTTCTCTTTCAGGTTACTCATATTTGGATGCACTCCTAAGTTGAGTAATGTTGATCGGCCTCTCTCCATTTAGTTCACATGCACTGGAGACAGCTGCATGATTTGAATCTGGTTCAAATTAAATCAGTGCCTCTGTTTCTATATTGGATATAGAACGGTTCATATCATAACGATGTTAAGGTATGGGGAGTTGTCCGGCTTATGCTTAAAACCGGACTCTGGATAACTCAAGGCACGTTTCTGTAATGGCGGTTTGTGGGTTGACCCAGGCTATGACGAGGGTTGACTTTCTACCATCTGGAAGATCAATAGTGATATTGTTCTTGACTCGCCACAGTTTTAATAAAAATGGATTTTTTCATAAAACAGTAGTGGGAGTATGGTAGAACTGGAAGTGATTCCAGAACCGCAAACGATTACTGAAAATTTGATAAGAACCTAAAGATTCAATCTGGTTTGACATTCCATTGGCCACTCCGCAGATATGGTGGGTAACCTCAGGCACTCGAGAGGTACTTCGGTATGCTCAAGGACGGTGATAAGGAGGTTCTTGTTTACCTGGACTTGACACTACTGTTGTTCCAGGCTATGAGACCCGGCAGGAGGATGGGTATAGCGTTGTTCTAAACTAGCTTTAGAAGTGCACGTATATATGACTCTGCCAGAGGGTTGCCGTAGTCAGTGGGAGTAGCGGAAGCATAGTGGACAAGTAGCTTATGTCTATGGACTAAAGAAGATATAGCGGAGATAGATCATCTATTTCTGATGTGACAGTCATAGGTTTGACTTCATCAGAATAAGGAGATGGATCTGTTGAGAAGGTAGTAGGGTGTGATGTCCTGGTACATGGATGCCATACACATAGTAGGAAGTGAAATTCCTATACTACGATCGGTTATACTTTGGTTGTCACACAATGGTTTCTCCACATAGGATATAGATATAATATCAGACATTCTGGTTACTAGATCTATGGTTTTAGATCTAGATTTGGGTAGTTTCCCAATCTGGGTATTTAGACAGCATTCTACAGGTGTTTTCGAATGGACGACTCCTGGCACGGTAGTATACCTGCAGGTGATGGGGTCACCCTCTCTAAAGGTGTCTTACAGACTAAAGGGGAGAGGGATGCGCATGATTGACATATCACTTGCTTAGGCAATTGAGTCAATCATGAGATGTCAAGTACCACACCAGATGTTGTTTTTGCACTAGATGCAATAAGTTGATATTAGTCCAATCCTGGAGAAACATTCGGAAGCAGTTTTAGAACATAAATGGATGTTCTAGGGATTTGATAACGGCAGCCTCTTTCAGGAGACGGTTATCATTCCAGGCTTCCAAGGTGACCAGGATGACATAGTGACTGTCAGAGTTATAGGTTTCCCTCTGACGAGGGGCAGTAGTTTGGACAGGTGGACCAAGGGGATACTGAGGGAGACATGACGCAGGATATTGATTACATTCAGTTGACGATACAGTCTAAGAAGTTTGGATTTGGAGTTCATTTATGAACTAGGTCCCAGCAGATATCCAGACATATTCTAAGAAAGGTATTGCTCATTTCGGGAGATAGGTTTCTCCGCGAACTTGAGATTAAGAGAGACATAGAAAGAAACATCAGAGCGGATCCACTCACTGAGGCTATTTCTCGAACGCAATAGTTTTACAAACGAACTTTGTGAAACTGACAAGTAGAGGGGTTGGGTATTCGGTATCACACGGGATGTGAGTACGCGACATCGCAATAATTAGCCTTAAGTGCAAGTGGGAGATTGTTGGATATAGTGCCCTCAAAGTCAATTATTGGATCGCATGCACATGATTGCAATGATTGAGGGAGGACCTATGCCGGTAGGACAGTCTTACTCGAGATGATAGTATGCTATCTGGTTTATCTTTATCATCGTGTACTGTTTTAGGTGATGTTACAGATCACTTATACACGTTGGTAGAGCCCTTAAGATTCTTGCTTGACTACTAGCAGTATGATGGAGATCATATACGTGAGAGTTGGGTAGTCTATAAGCACATCCTTAAAGTGGTCCCTAGTCGTGGGAGTTTCGAGACTGAGCATCGATACTCCATTAGTAGACTAGTGTATACAGTCGAGACCCCGACGAGGGGCGGTGGCCGGTCTCACAAGCCATTGGTGTCAGTTGGTTCACCTAAGATGTATACAGGTGCTCATTGGGTTATGAGCACACCGGACAGGACTCGCCGGGGACATGCTGGTTGGTACTATACCTGACGTCAGATAGCAGTTCCCTGGTGACATGTGTACAGGTTAGTTCATCGACCTGAGATCGTCATTTTTCTCGTGTGAGTTCCCACTGTACTTTGATTACTACCCTACCACGGCTCAAAGGAGTCGTGCAAACAGGTTTTAGTTGGGTACAGTCCCGAGCCATATGGAGGCAGTGAGCGGATCGGCAGGGGTTTCGTCTCTCCCGGTATTGGGGGTGAGATCGCGCTGTGTCTAGGTGAGCCATTACACGAAGTCCTTAGCCAAGGCAGGAGATTTACTGGTAGGTATTCCAGTAGTATCTCAGGGTGTTCTGGGCTACACTCCGACACGACTTGTACTGCTTTTGGGGGTCTGACATTTACCAACCCCCTAGGCCCGACATGCGATGCTCATAGACGAACGGACCGGACTGTACGGATATTGTCACTGACAGGCTCAGTAGGGTGTCAGGATGAGTTCGCTCATCGATCTCCCTTTTGGTCAATACCTGGTAGCCCGTTACGTACAGCTAGTACCACTGACGTGCCAGTGGTTAAATCCACAGCCAAAGTATTGACGAGTCTTTAGAGTCCCCCACAGACAGTTTCTCATGTTTCGGGCGAAACGTTGTAGAGGCCGTATAATATATGGCAGGGTTCGATTATATACGTGCAGTAGTGCACGGATCATGATCGGGAGGATCATACTAGTGGGCTTTGGTTTAAGCCAGATCCTAGTATTAGATTTGTTGGATTACTTTAGTCTCATCGCATTCGCATTCGGTCGGAATGCGGATGCAGGTATGTATATACAGGTGAGGTGTATCCTTGTGATCCATCACGAGTTTACTTTAGATGTTGCCGTATCTTTTTGTTGTTTTAAACATTTGGGTTAATGTTTACAAATGGAAATTATGAGCTAAAAATCATGATTAGGAGCATTAATTTTGACACATGCACAAGTGGTGACTCATGGTCTCTTTCTTTATGCATGTATCACATTATGTAATTGATATATGTAATAAAATGATAAGAGGAGAGAGAAGGGCAGCCATATGATGGTGGGTTAGCTCTTGTATTTTTCATTCTCGCTCTCATTCTTATCATCTCAACACAAAAGAAAAGATGAGGAAAGTTCTTCTCCTTCCTCTTCTTTCTTTAGCTCACCATTTCCATTGATGGCTTCATCTTCAACCTCCATCCATGCAATGGATGCAAGAGACAAAGTTGTCACACACATTCTCTACTTCACCTAGGACACGTCGGCTAGCGAACTTCGTGTCCGAGTTGCTTCGGATGAAGCGGGAGCCCGTAAAAAGACTCGATGATGTGGTGCCCTTTCCAACGAGGAGACCGGGGCTCGGAGATGCCGCGAGGAGCTTGGGATGGTGGCCAAAGACCGAAGGACACGGATCGATCGGTATATCCTTTCTATCCATTCTCTAGTTGCTAGTTATAGGTTAATGGTGTAAGATTACGGTAGCGCCCCGGCCGTCTCTCCGAAACCAAAATGTGGAAATGAAATTTTTTATAAACTAGAAACCGGCGCTATCGTATGCTTAAAACCCGGATCGAACCATTAACCTACTACTAGCAATCTAGAGAAAGGGTTGGAAAGCTATACCGATCGATCTGTGTCCTTCGGTCTTTGGCCACCATCCCAAGCTCCTCGCGGCAACTCCGGTCTCGATCTCCTCGTCAGAAAGGGCACCACATCTACGAGTCTTTTTACGGTCTCCCGCTTAATCCGAAGCAACTCGGGCACGAAGTGTGCTGGCCGACGTGTCCAAGGTGTTGTAGAGAATGTTTGTGATCACTTTGTCCCTTGCATCCATTGCTTGGATGGAGGTTGAAGGTGTTGCCATTAATGGATGTTGTGAGCTAGAGAAGAAAGAGGAAGAAGAAGATGTTTCTCTTTTTTTTTCTTTTTCTTTCATAAAATGAGAGTGAGAGTGTATCAAAAATACAAGACCAAGCTTGCATAAGGCAGCCCCTTTCTCTTTCCTCTTATTAAATCATCACAAAAGCATCATATAATGTGACATTAGCACATAAAAAGAGACCATGAGTCACTAATGAAGACCATGTCACATTTAATGCATGTCATAATGAAATTCTAGCTTATTATTTCCATAAGCAAACATTAATCCAAATGTTTGCCACAACAAAAAGATACGGTAACATCTAAAGTAAACTCGTGACGGATCATAAGGATATCCCTCACCTATATATACATACCTGCACCCGCATTCCGACTGAATACGAATGCGATGAGACTAAAATAATCCAACAAATCTAATACTAGGATCCGGCTTAAACCAAAGCCCACTAGTATGATCCGTCCGATCATGATCCGTGCAATACCGCACATATATGATCGAACCCTACTATATATCATACGGCCTTTACAACGTTTCGCCCGAAACTTGAGAAATTTTCTGTGGGGGACTCTAAAGACTCGTCAATACTTTGGCTGTGGATTTAACCACTAGCACGTCAGAGGTATTAGCCGTACGTAACGGGCTACCAGGTATTGACCAAAAGGGAGGTCGATGAGCGAACTCATCCCGACACCCTACTGAGCCTGACAATGACAATATTCGTACAGTCCGGTCTGTTCGTCTATGAGCATCGCATGGCGGGCCTAGGGGGTTGGTAAAATTCAGACCCCCAAAAGCGGTACAAGTCGTGTCGGAGTGTAGCTCAGAACACCCTGAAATACTACTGGAATACCTACCAGTAAATCTCCTGCCTCGGCCGAGGGCTTTGTATAATGGCTCTCCTTGACACAGCGTGATCTCACCCCCAATACCGGGAGAGACGAAACCCCTGCCGATCCGCTCACTGCCTCCATGTGGCTCGGGACTGTACCCAACTAAAACCTGTTTGCACGACTCCTTTGAGCCGTGGTAGGGTAGTAATCAAAGCACAGTGGGAACTCACACGAGACAAATGACGATCTCTGGTCGATGAACTAACCTTTACACATGTTACCTGTGAACTGCTATCTGACGTTAGGTATAATACCAACTAGCATATTCCCGGCGAGTCCTGTCCGGTGTACTCGTAACCCAATGAGCACCTGTATACATCTTAGGTGATCCAACTGACACCAATGGCTTGTGAGACCGGCCACCGCCCCTCGTCGGGGTCTCGACTGTATACACTAGTCTACTAATAGAGAATCGATGCCCTGTCTCGAAAACTCCCACGACTAGGGACCTTTTAAGGATGTGCTTATAGACCCCAGCTCCCACGTATATGATCGCCATCATACTGCTGGTCGTCAAGCAAGAATTCTATGGGCTCTACCAACGTGCAATAGTGACATGTAATGTCACCTAAAGTAGTGCATGATGATAAAGATGAACCACGGTAGCATACTATTCTCTATCAACGTGTAATAGTGAACTACAATATTACCTAAAGCATGTACACGATGGTAAAGACAAACCAGATAGTATATAATCATCCTGAGTAAGACTGTCCTATCGGTATAGGTCCTCCCTCAATCATTGGAATCACGTGCCTGTGATCCAATAATTGACTCTGAGGGCACTATATCCAGCAATCTCCCATTTGCACTCAAGGCTAATTATTGCGATGTCGCATACTCATAGCCCGTGTGATACCGGACACCCAACTCCTCTACTAGTCAGTCTCACAAAGCCTGTTTGCGAAACTATTGCATTCGAGGAATAGCCTCAGTTAATGGATCAGCTCTTATGTTTCTTTCTATATTTCTCTTTATCTCAAGTTCGCGGAGAAAGCCATCTCCCGAAATGAGCAATACCTGTCTTAGAATTTGTCTGGATATCTGATGGGACCTAGTTCATAAATGAACTCCAAATCCAAACTTCTTAGACTGTATCGTCAACTGAAACCAATCAGTATCCTACGCCATGCCTCACTCAGTATCCGCTTGGACCACCTGTCCAAAATGCTGCCCCTCGTCAGAGGGAAAACTATAACTCTGACAGCCACTCTGTCATCCAGGTCACCTTGGAAGCCTGAAATGATAACCGTCTCCTTAAATAGGCTGTTGTTATCATATCCCTAAAACATCCACTTATGTTCTAAAACTGCTTCCGAATGTTTCTCCAGGATTGGATCAATATCAACTAATTGCATCTACTGCAAAAACAATATCTGGTGTGGTACTTGACATCTCATGATTGACTCAATTGCCTAAGCAAGTGATCTACCAATCATGCACATCCTTCTCCTCTTTAGTCTGTAAGACACTTTTAGAGAGGGTGACTCCATCACCTGCAGGTACACTACCATGCCCGGAGTCGTCCATTCTAAATACCTTTAGAATGCTGTCTAAGTACCCTGATTGGGAAACTACCCAAATCTAGATCTAAAACCATAGATCTAGTAACCAGAATATCTGATATAATATCCATGTCCTTTGTGGAGAAACCACTGTGTGACAACCAAAGTATAACCGACCGTAGTACAGGAATTTCTCTTCCTACTCTGTGTATGTCATCCAAATACCAGGACATCACACCCTACTACCTTCTTAACAGATCCATCTCCTATTCTGATGAAGTCAAACCTATGACTGTCACATCAGAAATAGATGATCTATCTCCGTTATATCCATAAATAGACATAAGCTACTTGTCCACTATGATTCCGCTGCTCCCACTGACTACGACAACCCTCTAGAAGAATAATATACACGTGCACTTCTAAAGCTAGTTTAGAACGATGCTATACTCATCCTCCTGCCGGGTCTCACAGTCTGGAACAACAGCAATGGCAAGTCTGGGTAAACAAAAACCTCCTTGTCACCGTCTTTGAGCATACCGGAGTACCTCTCGGGTGCCCGAGGTTACCCATCATATCTGCGGAGAGGCCAATGGAATGTCAATCCAGATTGAATCTTTAGGTTCTTATCAAATTTTCAGTAATCGTTTGCGGTTCTGGAATCACTTCCAGTTTTACCATACTCCCACTTCTGTTTTCTGAAAAAATCCATTTTTACCAAAACTGTGGCGAGTCAAGAACAATATCACTATTGATCTTCCAGATGGTAGAAATTCAACCCTCATCATATCCCGGGTCAACCCACAAACAACCATTACAGAAACGTGCCTTGAGTTATCCAGAGTCTGGTTTTAAGCATAAGTCGGACAACTCCCCGTACCTTAACAATGTTAAGATATGAACTATTCTATATCCAATATAGGAAAAGAGGCACTGATTTAATTGGAACCAGATTCAAATCATGCAGCTGTCTCCTGTGCATGTCAACTAAATGGAAGGAGGACGATCAGCGTTACTCAACTTAGGAGTGCTTCCAATTATGATTAACCTGAAAGAGAAGCAAGTTCTCAAAACCATTACTATCAATTGAATACCATACACAAGTATCTACATTTTCGATCACCTTGAAGAATCCCGATACTTGCAACACCTGGTTCTCTACTTTATTCATATACCTATAACTTCTCAAAACATGGACCTTGTGTTTCTACGAAACACTTGTCTAACAACTAGAGGTCATAAGTAAGCCGAATATAGTACGAGGACCAACCCCTTTGTCCTAATGGACACTGGAAAACATACAATACTCTGTATAAGTCCCTTGATTCTAATAACTCATTCCCTGTGTGTCGTAGGTTGAAAACTGTACTTATGGTTAAGAAGAATTACACCGCTGTTTAATGCTCCTTACCTAACCATCCACCGATATAGGTAAATGTCATAGACATAATTTAAAAAAGTTATATCTCACTTTATAAAAATAATCGTACAGATATATCAATTTGAAATTGGTGCATTAAAACGGATATTCAAAACCAAATATTTGCCGTCTGGCAAACAACCCAGGCGATTTCCTCAAATATCACCAATTATAACGAATTCCGATATAATGAGGATAATCACCTAATTCCCAATAACTGGCTCCCACTTATCATCTGTAAAACCATACAGATGCGAGAATCATACCTGGTAAATACATACCCTGGAGCAAGTGTCTAATCGGGAAATCAGTTTTCTATTAACAATGCACAGTGAAACTGAAACATGTAAATGTTTCGAAGGGGTATCCGGGTATTCCTAGTAATGCATCTTCCATTATCCAGATTCATGACTATAACCGTATATTTCTTTGCCATCTCTCCAAATCCCTTTATATGTCTTTAGTCATTACCTTCTGTACACCCTTTTAGGCCAAATGGTTTTCTTGCTTCCCTACCGTTCGGCACCAGCCTATGGTTTGGAAGAAGACTATCCAATAAGCATAATGGGTGTACTCTCCTAATCCTAAGAGTACTCGTAACCTGAGAGAAGGTGAAGATAAAAGACAACTGAATAAATCTTATTCCTATTTCTTCTGAACCAGAATCTATCCCCGAACTGGAACAAGTCCTTCGAGTTCGTATATAACCATACGATGGAGTATCCAAATAACTGTAGATCTTCATAGTGATACGGAGTGTTCTGGAGAAATACAAAGGTGAAGTAGGAGTGGTAATGAAATACTTGGTTTGGTCATGAATAGCAGTCGCATTTTACTTTGCCCTCTTTCTAATCCCTTTATTTGTCTTAACTTATTACCTTCTGTACACCATCGCTAGGCTAATTGGTTTTCTTCATTCCCCACCGTTCGGCACCTGCCTATGGTTTGGAAGAAGACTATCCAATTTGCGTAACAGGTGTACCGTCCTAATCCAAGGAGCACTCGCAACCTGAGAGAAGGTAAAAGGAAAAAACAACTGAACAGTCCTATTCATTTTCTCCAGAACCGGAAACAATCCTCGAATCTGGAACAAGTTCCTTCGAGTTCGTATATAACCGTACGATGGTTTTATCCAATGGAAGTGGACATTCGTAGTAATACGGGATGTTCTGGAGAAAAGGGTAAAAGAAGGAGTGGCAATGAGGTATGCAACTCAGACAATCCCAAAGCCAATGTTTTAAGAAGGTTCGGTTAACTTGGTCATTGAGTCATAGTCAAGGTTCGGGTCATGGTCGCTGCCAAAGAGAGAGAGAAAAGAAAACACTCAGCGTGCACTCTAACCTAGATTAGAATGGTTACCAATTTATCTAATCAGGAAACCTCCCATTGTAACCTCAAATTATCCTCCAAACCTGAAAGAAGAATTAGTCGGGATCACCCGAGGAGTAAATCAACTCATCAGTAGGAATCGGGATCGAACTATCATTGCATGATAACGTGACGGAATCCACTCACGTTATCACACTCCAGAAGGTATGCGTATGCCTGGCAAGTTTCAGTTTCTTTAGAAACTCCCGATGTGATTTTTACCCCTAGTACCCAAGTGACCTTGATACAGTCAACAAAGCAAAGAGTCCTGGTCAAGTTCAACCCGTCATTATCCTGGACTGCATTAAACCCACCCGTAAGAGCCCTTGATACAGTCAACAAGGCCGCACGACTTTCCTAACCAATCCCATTAATATGCCACAAACAAACACTACTTAGCTACCGTACACTATGCCTTGATACAGTCAACAAACGTAGCACGAATACTAAGTAATACTTATAAGAAATGATGGAGGGCTACGTCTATTTTTTGGCGAAAAACTTTTAACGTAATGAACTTGATATCGTTGAAGGAACTGCATAGCATTTTATAAAAATATAGTGACGAAAACCTTTGCTAAAGAGGTCACTCCCGGTGAAGGGATTTCGGATCTTTCCCCGTAGAATGAGGTGCAGGATATTCCAACTGAATACCACGATGCAAAGCAAAAAGTAATCGACTATAGTGAAGTTATTACCCTGACGCAAACTTCTGTCCAAGGGGTCACTCCCGGTGAAGGGATCTCGGCCCTTTCCTCGTCGACTGAGATGCTGGATATTCATAACCGAATACCACTGTGCAAAACAAAAGAGAACGTCCCTTCCAATAACAGCTTTTTGAAAAATGTTCCAACAACATCAGAATAGGTTTGTTTAGTTTGCATTGATTCGAATCAACGCAGTCCCATCAATTGATCACACCAATAAAGAACGAAAATACAATGTACGTATATGCCATCCGCATTCACCACTGGGTCCCGTCATCACCCGTTAGGTTACTTAACTAACGACAAAGCGGGGACTGGACTAGCGCGGGTGTAAAACATATACACCATCTACTAGTATATATATCAATATATAATATTCGCTCAAGGCGTGATAAAATGCAACATCACAGAAATGTAATAAGCATCACAGAACAATACAGATAATCTGGAATCTCCGGGTTTCATAGAGCCGCTACTAAAACCTGACATTCCCCTGGTTGTGTGGATAGCCTGTGCAATGAAAACCTAGACCCCTATGGGCACGGCAAGTTACCCGCCAAAACCTGAAGCGAGGCAGCCCCCTTCAACAACGTGAATGGACCACCCAACACTTCACAGAATCCTGTAACTTGAGCACCCCTCCTTGGGTCAACCTGTACCCCCTATGAGTACGGCGAATAGCCCGCCAATTCTAGAGTGAAGCCCCCTCCATCTCAAAGCCATGAGATGCGGGCCCGTTGCCCTCTAGAACCCGGCTACCCGTGCACCCCACCGCGGGGTAATCCTAGTATAGAAAGTAAAAATATATACAATGGGTACATCGACCTCAGTCCGGTCGTGCCCCAAAAGAACAATATACAAACAGGCAGTGACGGCAGTCCACATGTCGGACGCTCGTCCCGCAATATCAAATGTACATATACATCCAAACTGTACTAATATTGCATCCAGGCTATCCACCACGACAAATCCGCAACATCACAGCACAACACAAGACATCAACGTGAATGTTACGTTCGCAAATCCGTCTAAAAGGGCTATAGCAATTAGATAGGATTTACCGATCAAATGACATTCACGGTCGCAGATATAATGTAAATACTGTGAACCAACATATTTAAAATTTTCGATAGAAAAAATTTCCCGAAGTGGACCCCAAGCACAATACCCAGTACTCAAATAAATCTGGCCCCAAAATAAAAATACCAGAAACCACAATTCCAAGTCAGAGAACACTGTACAAAATTTGGTGCAATGAAGAGATAAAATGGCGGCCAAAACATGGGTAAGGCCGCGGTTCCGCGGCGCAACAGTAACAACAGAGAACCAAATTTTCACAGATCTCTTAGAAAAGAGTGCACATATTTCTGCAATACACCCAATAATTTTTTGACAACAAAAAAAATTCGACAGAAACTGCACTTTATGAAATCGCGGTTTTTCGAAATTTCGTCCGATCGAAGTTCTAAACACGTTAGAGCAAGCTAGTAAAGGTTAATGGCGTGGCTCTGATACCATGTAAGACTACGGTAGCGCCCCGGCCGTCTCTCCGAGGCCAAAATGCGGAAACAAAAATTTTTCTAAACTAGAAACCGGCACTATCGTATGCTTAAAACCCGGATCGAACCATTAACCTACTACTAGCAATCTAGAGAGAGGGTTGGAAAGCTATACCGATCGATCCGTGTCCTTCGGTCTTTGGCCACCATCCCAAGCTCCTCGCGGCAACTCCGGTCTCGATCTCCTCGTCGGAAAGGGCACCACATCTGTGAGTCTTTTTACGGGCTCCCGCTTCATCCGAAGCAACTCGGGCATGAAGTGTGCTAGCCGACGTGTCCAAGGTGTTGTAGAGAATGTTTGTGATCACTTTGTCTCTTGCATCCATTGCCTTGATGGAGGTTAAAGGTGTTGCCATTAATGGATGTTGTGAGCTAGAGAAGAAAGAGGAAGAAGAAGATGTTTCTCTTTTGTTTTCTTTTTCTATCATAAAATGAGAGTTAGTGTATCAAAAATACAAGACCAAGCTTGCATAAGGCATCCCCTTTCTCTTTCCTCTTATCAAACATCAAAAAAGCATCATATAATGTGACATTAGCACATAAAAAGAGACCATGAATCACTAATGAAGTCCATGTCACATTTAATGCATGTCATGATGAAATTCTAGCTCATTATTTCTATAAGCAAACATTAATACAAATGTTTGCCACAACAAAAAGATACGGCAACATCAAAAGTAAACTCGTGATGGATCACAAGGATACCCCTCACCTGTATATACATACCTGCATCCGCATTCCTACCGAATGCGAATGCGATGAGACTAAAGTAATCCAACAAATCTAATACTAGGATCCGGCTTAAACCAAAGCCTACTAGTATGATCCGTCCGATCATGATCCGTGCAATACCGCACGTATATGATCGAACACTGCCATATATCATACGGCCTCTATAACGTTTCGCCCGAAACTTGAGAAACTGTCTGTGGGGGACTCTAAAGACTCGTCAATATTTTGGCTGTGGATTTAACCACTTGCACGTCATAGGTATTAGCCATACGTAACGGGCTACCAGGTATTGACAAAAAGGGAGGTCGATGAGCGAACTCATCCTGACACCCTACTTAGCCTGACAGTGACAATATCCGTACAGTCCGGTCCGTTCGTCTATAAGCATCGCATGGCGGGCCTAGGAGGTTGGTAAAAGTCAGACCCCCAAAAGCGTTACAAGTCGTGTCGGAGTATAGCCCGGAACACCCTGAGATACTACTGGAATACCTACCAGTAAATCTCCTGTCTCGGCCGAGGGCTTTTTTGTAATGGCTCTCCTTGACACAGCGCGATCTCACCCCCAATACCGGGAGAGACGAAACCCCTGCCGATCCGCTCACTGCCTCCATGTGGCTCAGGACTGTACCCAACTAAAACCTGTTTGCACAACTCCTTTGAGCCATGGTAGGGTAGTAATCAAAGCACGGTGGGAACTCACACGAGACAAATGACGATCTCTGGTCGATGAACTAACCTGTACACATGTCACCAGGGAACTACTATCTGACATCACGTATAATACCAACTAGCATATTCCCGGCGAGTCCTGTCCGGTGTACTCATAACCCAATGAGCACCTGTATACATCTTAGGTGATCCAACTGACACCAATGGCTTGTGAGACCGGCCACCGCCCCTCGTCGGGGTCTCGACTGTATACACTAGTCTAGTCTACTAATGGAGTATCGATGTCCTGTCTCGAAAGATCCCATGACTAGTGACCTTTTAAGGATGTACTTATAGACCCCAGCTCCCACGTATTTGATCGCCATCATACTGCTGGTCGTCAAGCAAGAATCCTATGGGCTCTACCAACGTGCAATAGTGACCTATAATGTCACCTAAAGCAGTGCACGATGATAAAGATGAACCACGGTAGCGTACTATTCTCTATCAACGTGTAATAGTGAACTACAATGTCACCTAAAGCATGTACACGATGATAAAGGCAAACCAGATAGTATACAATCATCCTGAGTAAGACTGTTCTTCCGGTATAGGTCCTCCCACAATCATTGCAATCACGTGCCTGTGATCCAATAATTGACTCTGAGGGCACTATATCCAACAAATGGTTCAATCCGGGATTAAAAGTCTGCGATAGCGCCGGTTTCAAGTTTAGAAAAAGTTTTCGTTTCCGTATTTTGGCCTCGGACAGACGGGCGGAGCGCTACCGTAGACTTACATACTCTCCTCAGCCGAAGATATTGAAGGCTCGGTAAGAAAAAGGCCATCCCTCCATCATACAGCGAGGGGCTTCCTCTACACATGTTCCTGTCATAACGATCCTTCAACTTTGACCTCCCACCAAAGGATGAGCCCGGAGAAAATCCTACCGCCTGCGGAAAATTCCAAAGGTGATGGACCTAAACGCCCCAAGTCCGGTGGCATGATCGTACATACGGTCTACATGGCTTCTGGGAAATAAGAAAGTCGTGCTTCCATAGGTCATCGACCGCAAACTCGGTTACTGACAAAAGCTCAGGCGCAACAACAAAAGCTCCAGGAAATGTTGACCAAAATGACAGCACTTACCGGACAGAAAGAATGTCCGGACACAACAGCCCAACAGCTCCAGGAGCAGGAGACCGATACAGAGTTCCTGCGAAGGGTGCTTGAAAGAAAGGACAAGGAAGCTGCTGAGCAAGCTGCTAACATAAAGCTGATGGCTCTCTTATTCCAAGACATGGTTGGAATGACGATTCAGCCAGAATCCCCAGTTGAGTATCCGTCGATAATCATTGAGGACGATAGGGGGAAATATCAAACCCTCTTCCGGCTTTATCGACAGCCAAGGAGGAAGAAATCTCTAAAGCTGCTCTTGATGATTATATAGCTCAACAAATAACAGCTCATCAAGCAAATGAAGAGGCTGGCCAAATCGTCAGAACTGGGAGACCCTATCCAGGATGGTATGATCAAATCAAGTACCCGTCGGGATATATAATCCCCAAGTTCCATGTATACAAAGGGACAGGCAATCCCCATCAGCACATCGCGCAGTTCAGAGCTCTGTGCGACAACACTAGAGGCGACGATAAACTGTTTCTTCACCAGTTCGTTGGCAGCCTGTCAGAAACGGCTTTCGAATGGAACTTGGAACTCCCAAATGACTCCATGAAAGCATTCACAGAGATGGAACTGGGTTCGCCAGCGCAAGCGAGCGCACCCCGATCACGACATTAATCAATGCCAGCGTATGGCCAGGAGAAACTTGGGTCCAATACGCGATCCGGTGGCGGAACCTATGGTCTAAGTGCGAACAGCGCATCGGTGAATCCCCTGTTGTGGAAATGTTCATCGGGACCTTTGATTCTCAAATGACGGTGTCTTAGTACATGACATTCTTCAAACCGACGACCTTCCAGGCTCTGATCGATAAGCTGGCACAAATAGACCAGATGGGCCACGGGCCTTCCTCCTCAAATAAGGACCCTCGAAATAGCAAGGGTAAAAGGAAAGCATCCTTCGTTGCCAATACGAAACAACAACCAAGCGACCCAAAACCGTCTGCTCGCAAAAAACAACACGCGTCCGCTCCCTTCCTTGGAGGAAAGACTAGGACGTGCTTACTCATTTCCCCACGATAAAACGAGGAGACTGTTCGAGTTGGCAGTGCATAACAAACTCATCATATTGCCAGATCCACGGCGTCCATCGCAACCCGACGACGTCAATAACCCCAACTACTGCTCCTATCACAGAATGGCGAGCCACCCAATTGAGGATTGCTATGTCTTCAAGAACTGAGTCGAGGACCAGTATCAGCGGGGGAAATTCACTCTGTCTAACAACTGGATGGTAAACCCACCACAGAAGCACACTCCCAAAAAGGTGGATGCACCGGGGGCATCATGCTCGCTCGTGGAAGAAACTCCATGGGAAGTCATTCTTTCAGCTAAAACCAAAAGAATGCTGAAAGGTCTACAGGCATGTCCAGCAGTCAGGTGGAAAAGCCCACTTGAATCTGAAATCATCGAAGGGATGCTGAAACCACGACCCGCACTGCAGATTTTTGACAAAGGCCAAAACTCCCAAGTCAAGCCTCCGAAGTCTTCAAAGAAAAAGAAGAAGTCCAAGAAGCCTGTGCAGCCTGCCGAGTATGACGACAAGTGCATGGACCTACAAAAGTACATTGACGCGCTGGAGAAGTACAGCCAGAAGGTGCAGAAACCGGTCACGCTCGAAGAGTTCCTCAAGTATATTCTTGAGAACAAAGATAATGACAACGATGAGGAAAATAACTCATCAAAAGAAACTGAAAACTATTTAGCAAGTTGCCACATGGTCTCCCATTCATTGTTAAATGGTGAAGAAGCTCCTTCAGCGTCAGAAAAGAACGCGGAGGAACCAGGGGCAGTCTCGGCGCTAAAATTCCTGGAACTGCCAGAAGACCCGATCGATAGGCTGTTAAACGAAGCCTTTCGAAAAAAACAAAGTTGACCGAGAACACGAAACAACCATATACAGCGTCAGGATGAAAAAGCCGTGGCAAGGTTGAGTCGTAAAGTACTACAACCAAACTAAAACATACCTGCAGCAAATAAGAGCAAGATCAAGGCAGAGAAGCAGTTCGCCAAAGCCCTGTTAATGGGTATGAAGCTGCCACCTCTAGTAGGAAACACTCCCGGGGTCATATGCCTCAACGGAGAGGATTCACATCCAAACTACTGCCTATATCATCACAGGGTAACCCACCCCACCGAGGGATGCAGTGCCTTCAAGAAGTGGTTGCAAGGATACGTTGCCCATCCAAAAAACTTCAAGAGGATGAAGTGTGATGCTCGTCAACGGCAAAAAAGTGTGACATATGAGCGTGGAAAACTGACTGGTAACTATCATATGGTTGATAACAGTCCGGAAGGTGAAAACCCCCTAAGTTCTTACTTTCGGGAGCGATTCTCAGGACGAAATACCGCTCAGCCCTCTCTTCCAAGACTCCACCTCCGAAAAAGAAGAGGAGGAGAAGAACTGCGAGGATATTCAGCTGCGTAACCGCACGCTGCTTGAAAAAACCTCGGACCCACAAACAAAGGTTCGAGCAGAAAAGACAAAGGGAAAAAGAAAATCTCTTAGGGAATCGCCCTCGACGATGGAGTTGTCAAAGAGCTCGCAGTGAGGGACCCGCCTAGGAAAAACAAGGTGGATTACAATGTCCTAGCACATCTGAGAAAAATACCCTCACAGCTGAGCATATTGGATGCTCTCCTCCTGTCCAAAGAGGCACGGGGATCTCTGATCAAGGCATTACAAGAGCCCGATCAGTTCCAAGCTTTCCTTGCAGAAGAGAAGATGAAAAATGAGCTGGCAAAGGTTTACACAGCTAACATTTCATTCAGCGATGAAGATCTCCTCCTCGGTACGTGCGAACATAATCGCCCGTTATAAGTCACCGTGTACTGCCACGACATCAAGATTGGGAAAATCCTCGTCGACAACAGATCCTCCGTCAACCTTCTCAACTTAAGAGTGCTGAAGGAGATTTGCATGAACGTTCAACACTTGGCCCGAGACAAAATTACCAACTCTGAGTTCGACACACAGTCGTCACGGACGCTCGGGTCCATAATACTGACGCTAAGCTTCGGGTAGCTCGTCACTGACATCAAATTTCATGTCATTGACGCCAAGACTTTCTATAACTCTTTGTTCGGCAGGCCCTGGTTACATGAGTACAACGTCATCCCTTCTACACAACATCAGTGTATGAAGTATTTCAAGGACGGCTTGGAATGCACCGTCACAAAGGAGGTAACTCCATTCTCCGTAAACGAGGTCCGGTGATCGCACGCTTTCGACGTGCCGGGATTCAAAATTCTAAAGTTAACCGCGATCAAGGACGGTGTCGCTTTGCAGCTAGCCGGTTGAGCACGGGTCGATCCGCAGGGAGATGGTTGTATGTCCGTTTGAGTTTTAGACGAGTCAATAAAGAATGTGTATAAGTTTGTGTAACGTTTTAGAAATTATTTTACGAATTTTTCCGTTTTAGGGCAAAATAGTCGGTATTTTCCGTTTTAACCCGATTTCGATCAAACGTCCGTAGAAACTTGCCGGCACCTATTTTAGGTAAAATAAAGCTAGTGCGTGAATTTTGGGGGTATATAGGATGTTTTGGTTCAGATAGAATTTTTCCCAAATAAAATATTATTTTAGCCGGTAAAATATGCACGTAAATCGAGAAATTTCTTCTAAATGAGAATCATTAGAAATCATCATTACAATTATTTTTAGAACCTTCTTTTTAAATATCTAGATTTTTTTTGGTCAATGGAATTAATTTTTAAAAAGAAAAGAAAAGAAAATGAAATGTGGCATTTTGCATTAAATGGTATTAATTGAATTACTTTGCTAGAACATTCTTCATTTTTTCAAAAAAAAAACCTCCTTTCTTTGGCCGGCCACTTCCTTGGCTGCCCCAAATTTTTCCCCTCCATTTCTATCTCATTTTGCTTCTTTAGGATCATCAAAAATCCTAAATAAATCCCACAAATTCATAATTAAATCAATACACATTTTTCTTCAACCTTAATCTTGCTCGGATATTCAAGAAAGACACCATTTTGGAGGATTAAATATTGGAGTTTGTTGCTAATTTGAGGTATAAAACCCTAACCCTAATCCTTAATTATTAAGTTTAAATTTTTATGCTAGCTTAATTAGATGTTAATTTCATGTTTAATTCATTATTCATAATATTTTTTAGAAATTCAAGTTAAGGTTAAAACTTGATTTAAGTGTTTAATGTTTTATTGAAGTGTTAATTTGTGATTAGGAAAAGCTTAACCTAGTAGAAAATGATAATTATTGTTAATGAATACTTTGTTTAATTATGAAATATTGCTTTCTAGGTTTTTGCTAAAACTTATTTTGCAAGTGTTAAAAATATAGAAATGGTTTAGATAGCTTAGTTAAGCTATTATAAGATGTTTGTAATCGCTAGATATGCGTTAGCTTGAAACTAGTGCGAAATATTGCGATAAGTTGTTTACTAGGTTTCGGGGGTTTTCCGACGTGGTTTCAATTAGTCGTTGCGAGGTTATATCTATTATATTCCTCACATTTAATTGTGTAGTGTTGTGCGATCGGGACGATCGGAGTCTAGACATGGTGTTTCGTAGTTTAGCGACGCTAGTTAGTGTTTTAGACCGATGTCGTGCGCGATAGACGCGCTAAGTGCGCAGTGTAATTTTCAGGGCGTTATCCTTGCGTTTCTTTGTCTTTTCGTCGATGTAGAATATTTAGCTTATGTGATATGTTTGTGATAGGTTCGCAGGCGGGGACTTCGGACGCTACGACAAAGGGAAAACAGGTGGTAGGCTTCACTTAGCCAGGAGCGTTGGTGAGTTGATTTAACATCTACAGGGGAATCGCCCGCATGGCGTTATACGTCTGGGCTAGAAATGACTTGACTTGTCGCATATTCTATTTCATATTTAGAATTGCGCATACACCCTACTGCTTAGCTAATTGTTGTACTTGGACTAGTATCCTTAGAACACTACACTATTATTGACGGTTTTTGTTTCACGAGCACTGATTATATGCCACACACACCGTCAATAATTGCCATGACACGCACAACCCATTTATAGATATGATATAGTTTGGTTAGGGACATTGAGACATTAATTCATATTTCTTTATGCATATGACTTATAGCATACCTGTATACCTATATGCTTACACATATGGCTTGACATGCTTACATGCTAGTTGCATGTATACCTATAGGGTATTGTACCATTCACAAATAATGATATAGCTACATTTATACTTTGCATACATACTTCACTTATACCCGGGGGGTATATTACATCATTTCTGATAGGTAGATATCTATATCTTGCTATACCTTTATGTTTACACATATATCTGGTTATAGCTACATGTTTACCTTTACTTGATGTTATTTAGAATTGGAGAAAAATAGGAACCACATGACATTTTATATTAACTTATTTCAGTTAATTAGCGGCTTTTCCTTTATATGCTTACATTTCAGTTTTACGTTTCATATATTATATTCATGGATTTTCGCATTTGAGTTATGTATTTTTCATGATGCTTTCTGGATTTGGGGACCGTGGGAGTTCATGAAATTATGCATTATTTAAAAACCCGGTTTCCCTTGATATGGTATTTCAGCATCCACCATGAGATTTATTGGTTCTGATATATACTCCATACGAGGAGTCGGGGTCCGTATGAGGGTACATGGTGGGGCCCGGAGGTACCCCGGGGCAAGACTATTGATGGACCTTGCCGATTGAGCCTGGCAGGCGAACCATACACTCCGGTGACATTACCAATGACTCGGCGGTTATCATGGGGATACCGATGGGAATCATGTGCATATAGATATGTCGAGAGGCGAGGGTCAGAGCTAGGCACTCGAGCTTTCGGTATAGCGTATGATATGTACCTATCAGGGTGCCAGTCTTGGTGACAGCACATGATAGATCATTATTTTGTGTCGATTCTTAACACTTGGTTTTCATGATATTTTACTCCTAAGTATATATAACAGTGGAATGGGACGCTGTTATATATGCATATATATATATATTAGTGAAATGTGACGCTAATATATATGCATACATATAAATTCATATATTTCATCATATTTATTCATGCAAATATAGCTAGAATATAAGAGATTCACTTGATATTGGATTTAGAATATTTGAGATTACTTGATATTGTACATAAAGGATATATGAGCTTCACTTGACTTTGTACATTCAGGATATATGAGATTTATTCGATACTGTACATTAAGGATTTGTGAGACTTATATAATATGAGAGCCAATTTGGGGGCTGATTTGAGGAATTGGGATTTGGATTGTCTTGATGGATTTTGATCCTACCACGATATCAGGATTCCGTGGAAATGACATATTTCATTCCATACTCCACATTTATTGTTTATGCACTGCTTCATGTATTAGTTGTACCAGATAGAGTACCTTTCATGACTGTTGCATTTACACACCTTTATTTATATGCATTACTTCATGTATTAGTTGTACCTGTTAGAGTACCTTTCGTAACTGTTGCATATATACATTTTCATATCATTATTGCATGATTATTGCATACCGATTGTCATATTATTATTGCTTCATGTATTAGTTGTACCTGCTAGTGTACCTTTCATGATTATTGCATTCATATGACCTTTTATTGCTATTAATTGCATATGTTAGATTCACGTTGTACGTGCATACTTGCGATTACATGCATATGTTATTTACTATTCACGAGTTGGCAACTCACCCCCGTTGTGTCACAGTTGTTTTGCAGGATTGTTCCCCAGAGTAGTCGAGGCGGGCTATTCATCTATCTTATCATCTTTTTGCTACGGATACCGCATCAGCTCACAGTGTGCAGTTTTCTTAGGTGGGTTTTGTGGTTATTCGTTTTTGTATTATATATTCGTTGTATCCTTGTACTCTCCATCTGTTAGTTATATATATGCCCTAGAGTCCATTACTGTACATACGATGTATATTGTAATGGATGCTTGGACATATATAGGAAGGACTTTCTTGCTTGACATGATAGTATGCTATCTGCTTGTACTTTATCTTAACATGTACTATGACTGTCTCTATGTTACATGTTGATAAAGCCCTTAGGATATGTACTCGACTATTGGGACTATGATCGGATCATACTAGTGGGGCCACGGTAGTCGACGAGTACATCCTATAACTGTTCCTAGTCGAGGGTGTATCGAGACAGGGCATCGATACACCAGAGTAGACTAGCGTATACGCATCTTGACCCATATGATGGGCGATGGATGATCCCATATCTATCGGTGTTTAACATCAAGGTTGGTGTACCCGGTACTCAGTAGAGACTGGGTACACTGGACGGACTCGCCGAGAACTCCCAGATGGTATTATACCTCACGTCAGATGGCAGTTCTCCGGTGACACTGGTACAGAATAGTCTGTTGACCCGAGATCGTCATAGAGTCTTGTGTGATTCCCACTGTGCTTTGATTTCCATCATACCACGTCCAAGAGGGCGTGCAAAAAGGTGGCTTTTGGGTACAATCCTGAATCACATGGAGGCAATGAGCGATAGGAGGGGATTCGTCTCTCCCGGTATAGGGAGTTAATGTTGTGTTGTGTTCGATTGGCTATAACTGGAAATCCATGGCCAGGGTTGCTGAGATTTACTGGTAAGTGCTATCAGTAGTTTCTCGAACTGTTATAGACCTCATATCGACACGACTTATCAAGCTACTGGGGTCTGACGTTTACCACCCCTAGGCGAGATATGTGACATATTAGACGACGAGACCGGACTGTACGGGAGTGTTACTGACTGGATTCACAGGAGAATGTACAGGCTTGCTTGTTGATCTTCTGAGCGCTCAATACCTGGGTGGCTGTTACGTTTAGCTGACCGCTTGCAACTTGTGGGTGTTTGATATGATCATCACCTACTGCCGGCGTATTGACGATTCTTTAGAGTCCTACACAGAGATTTCTTGACTCAGGAAAAACGGAGTAGGGGCACATATGTGATATGTGCAGGACCGAGGATAATGCGATATGAGATGCCGTATTCTATTCTCGCAATATTTGATATCAGCCGGGTCATCGGATCAAGTGTTGATTCGATGAATCAGTAAATGAGATATTAGTCGGTTATATGCGATATAGCCGGGTTGTCGGATCAAGTGTTGATTCGATAATTTAATGTATAATAATATATATGATATATTAAATTATATTAACTAATATTAGCTCACTAAAAGATTCTTTTTCTCACTCGGGTAGTACATTGATATATATGCGATATATGTTAATTGTATTATTTTATTTTGTTACAATAAATATTATAAATGTGATATATAATATTGTAACATGATATGGTTATTAATGCAAAATGATTAATGGAGATTAAACATGGTTAGGGTTTGATTTGGGTTAAGCTTTTCTAGAAGTTTCTAGAAGGTTTTGTTTTGTTTTGTGTAAGATATTTTGTGAAGATATTTGCTTAACCAAACCCAAACCCTTGACCATGGTTGTTTCTCTACAAGGGTTAAGGATTCATTCTTAACTATGGTTGCATTTCTAACCTCACATATGAGTCTTTCATTATTCATCATAAATGGATCACTATTCTTCTTCTTCTTCTTCCTTGAAGAAAACCTTTCTTACTTTGCTTTTTGTGATGAAAGTGAGTGAGAATAAGAAAACAAATGAGAGCAAAAATCCCACTTCATCATCCTCATCTATCCTTTCCCTTTAGATGAGAGTGTTCACTTCATTTAGTGAGTGAGAGCTTGTGTTAAAGAAACTTCAAGGTAGATCTTCTTTGTTATCGAAGATCGGAAGCAAGCTTGCATCTTTCTCTTCGTGGAGCCTCTCGAGAGTCCGGAACATGATGATCGCAGCGAAGGAACCTCAACACGGAGCTTTAGAAGTGACGGACCGGATCTACAAAGGTTGTAATCCCTCTCATTTAGTTTTAAAGTGTTTAACATGCTTGTTTTCGCCTATTCTCTAGTTTAAAGATCCGGCTTTGGGTTGCTCGGCACGGCTACATTTTAAATCGGGCATGGTTGATACCTCGTAGACCCTTGTGCGTGTGCCCAGCAACCCTACAGTAGTATCAGATCCAAGCTAGAGCTTTAAGCGAAGTCTAGATGATGTTTAAAGTCCGATTGAACCCCGAAACCCTAGTTTAGACCCCTCTCTGGATTTTTTCTAAACAAGTGATTTTTTCTGGATTAAAAATACTCAAAAAAATCAGCAGGGAAATACAAGAGTTACTGTGCATCACGTGCCTCCAATTCAATTAAACCGCCGCGGAACCGCGGCCGTACCTTGGTTTTCGCGGCGGTTCCGCGGCCAAAAAGTAGAATCATGGCACGTGTTTTGCACAGTAATGTCTGTCTGTAATTCCTGATTCTTCTGGGAAATTTTTAATTTGCTCAAGTGTTGAGTTTTCTGGGATCTATTGGGGACTCGTTGATTCGATCGGATAATTTAACTTCGTTTAAGTTATTTCCGGATAATTTTAGAAACTGTTAAAAAGTTCGAACGGATATCAATAACTCACTTTTAACACTGTCGAATTTTTTTTCAAAAGTTGGATTTTTTCTCGATTTTGAAACTTCCAGAAAATCATGCAAGTAACGCGGTGGACCCTCTAGAAGACAACAAACCTTAACTCGATTATGTGACCGTCTTGAACTGCCTCTAAACCTTAGGGTTTGGGGCAGTACGGCGTGCCACATGTGAGGCGTTGGCTTGACCCTTCTACGGCTGGACCATTGGTACTGTGGCATGTGATGGATATTTTTTGAACTCCGCTCAAGTGTTGAGCTATTGTGAAATCTTAGGTGTTTGATTATTCGATCAGAAAGTTTAACACTGTCTTTTTATCTGGAATGTGATACAATATTTGGAATCCACATGTAGTTATAAGATAACTAATTTGAATGTTATAAATCTAGCGGTTCGGTCTCAATTGATCGGTTGCCACAGGATTTTGATGCGATCAAAAGTCCGCCGCAATCGCGTAGCGTACGCGGATACTCGCCGGGTAAACTTAACAGACAGCCATGCCCCATAGCCCTGACCAAGTGACTGTAGGAGAACCCCTTCGCCAAAAGCATCCGTCCGGGTGCTCGTGGCAGCGGTGTTCCGCCTTAGTGCACCTCGTCGACGGCATCTGAGGGTGCGGCCGTCTACTAAAGTTTGCGACGAGCATTCGATCAGAATGTCGGGAATCTTGTTGAATTGCCCGACTTGATATTGAAAAGTGTTTTCGATAATGAGACTAAAATGCGGAGTTTACAATTGTTAGGCATGTGATGTCTAAGGAATTCATTTGGTTAAGCATGCGATGTCTAAGCAGGTTGCGGATTCCAACTGTTGTAGTTTTACACTTTCTTTTCTGCGACCGTAAGCGTAATATGTGGTGTATTGCCGACTTCGTTGCTATACATCAACGACAATCGGGATACGCATACTTGCTTACGTTGATGATATGAGATATTATGTGTTGCTGTGATATGTTATATTGGATCGTCGTGTTTTGAGTAGCCGGGGTTTTATGTGAGATGAGAGTTTTTCTTTTTCATTCATGTAAAATTCATTTGTGTGTAATATTCTTATATTGGGGCACTTCCGGGCTGAGGATGATGTCACCATTGTATATTATTTACTTTTCTGCATTAGGTAGACCCAAGGCGGGGAGCATAAGTAACCGGGTTCTAGGGTCCAGTGGGAGACCATCTCGAAGAGTCGAGACCGGGTCTCCTAACCCTAGAATTAGCAGTGTTGCTTGCCGCTCTCGTAGGGGTTTAGGGATGTGGGTTTGGCTATTCATCGCGATCGTGGAATCCGTGTTTTATACTGACCCGTATTGAAAACACGGATATCCTAGTATATCCAATATTTCATATATGTTCTTCTGCTGCAATGTTCTGTGATGAGATCATATTACTGCCTGAGACGAATGTTTATATTATATATATGAGATATATGTTATATTGAAGATTTCATTTCAAATGTGATGCTTGTGAAGCATAATAAAATGGGACTTCATTAATGAGATTAATGAAACTAAAAGAAACCTAAAGATGTTGTAGAAACTTGTTTAAAAACTGGTAGCTCTAGTTCTTGCTTTGCATAGCGGTATTCCTTGTAGAACATCCAGCACCTTATTCGATAAGGAAAGAGCCGAGATCCCTTCACCGGGAGTGACCTCTTTAGTGAAACTAGCAGATGCTACAAACTCGGTTTGTCTTTTGATTGCTTCTATAGTTCTTGCTTTGCATAGTGATATTTGTGAAATATCCTGCACCTTATTCGATGAGAAAAGAGCCGACGATCCTTTCACCGGGAGTGACCTCTTTAGCAAAACTAGAAAAGGCCTTAAAAACATTCCATTTAAAATCACTCGATTCTACAACGATATCAAGTTCATTACGCAAAGGGTTTTCTTAAAAACCTGTCGTAGCCCTCCGTCATTTCAGATAAGTAGTTCATAGTATTCCTGCTATGTCTGTTGGCCTGTGTCAAGGCGTAGTTTTCAGTAGCTATTTATGCTTATCTGTAAAAGCATATGATGCGATTGAGTTAGGATAGTCGTGCGACTTTGTTGGCCTGCGTCAAGGGTCGTGCGGGTGGGTTTAATTCAATCGGTAAATGACAGGTTGAACTTGACTAGCGGACTATAGTTTGTTGGCCTGCGTCAAGGTCATGGGACGCTAGGGGTAAAATATTATTGGGAATTTCAAGTGTTGAAATTTGCAATGAGATTGCATACCTTCTATGAGATAGTTGGATCCCGATACCCGCTGCGAGTAAGAGTTACTCCTGGGGGAGTTTTACATATTACAATTAGCCGATCAAGTAGGTGTCTAGAAAGGTGTTAACGGGGTTACGCCCATGGGAAAACGAGGTTTACTTTAATTAGGTTCGTGCGAAAGCATGGGGAACCTCCTTCAAAGTACCGGCACTGGCCTAGCTGAAAGATTGGAGAACTTGTAGGGTGTAACTAATTCCGGCTGGTCTTTCATTTTAGGGTTTGAAGGAAGATTTGACTAAAACAGTGGGAGACATCCTGATTAGATAAATTGATAACCAATCTAATCTTGTAAAAGCGCACGCTGAGTGTTTTCTTCTCTCTCTCTCTCTCCTGGTTGCGACTATATCATGCCTTAATCAAGATAATAATACGGATGTATTGACCGAACCCGCTTGTTATACTGCGCTAGGGAACGTTGGTCCCGCTCCAACTTATAATTGTTATAAGATAAAGCAGGAAATAGGGGATTACCAGAATTCCCGTGCCGCACAAACGAAAAAAGTACATGTTGATGCATCTTCTTCGGGCGTGTTCATTATACAGAACTGTTTCTCAATATCCTTTACGTCCTGGGTATTTGATACCGGATCAGGATCCCACATATGTAATTTGTTACATGGGCTACAGATAGGTGGAGAACTGAGAACGGGTGATAAATTTCATGAGATAGAAACGGTGCAAGTGTTGCAGCCAAGTCTGTTGGTAGTTATCACCCTGTATTATCAGAATACATTGATTCTGAACGAATGTTATTAGATACTGAACCTGATATACAGCATCATATCAGTCTCTTTATTAGTAAAGAAAGGATATAATTTTGTATTGTTGGATAATGTTTTGAACATTTCTTATATCAAGAGTTGATCGGTTCAGGAACGTTATCTAAAAGCATAGACGTTCTAAATCAAATCACAGTTCTTAACGTACAGAACACACACAAGAGGAAGAGTTCAGAAATGAACGAATCCTTCTTGTGGCATTGTAGACTAGGTCATATCAATGCGACCCGACTAGCTGAAGTTACATAAAGATGCATATTTAAATTAGTTTGAATTTACATCTTATGAAAATTGCCGGTCATGTCACAAAGATAAGATGACCACAGCTCTGTTTATTGGAAACAGAGAAAGAGTTAGTGAACTCTTGGGATTGATATATGCTGATGTATGAAGGTCCCATGTCTACACATGCCAGGACCGGTTCTTTGTACTTCATTACATTCTTTGATGATCTCTCAAGATTCGGACATATGTTCCTATTGAAACATAGGTCTGGAACTTTTGAGAAATTCAATTAATATAAGTTAGAAGTAGAGAACCAAAAACGGGTATAAGTATTATGTCCTTTGATGAGATCAAGGAGGAGAATACTTGAGCACGGGATTCCTGGACTATTCTAAAGGAGAATAAGATTCTCTCCCATCATTACTCCTCCGTATACACCACAGCACGTCGGTGTATCGGGGCAGAGCAATCGCACCCTATGTGATATGGTGTGCTCTATGATGAGTACTACTGAGTTGCCTATTTTCTTTTGGGGTTATGCACTTGAGAAGTTGCACACCTATTGAATAGGGTTCCAATCAAATCAATTGCCTACCACTTCATATGTGATATGGAATGGGAAGAGCCCATATCTTAAGTAAGTTAAGATTTGGGGTTGTCCGGCCTATGCCTAAAAACAAAATCCAGACAAGCTCGAGGCAAAGTCAGTTCTGTAGTAGTTTGTTGGATATCCCAAGCATTCGCAAGGGAATATCTTCTACCTAACCGAGGAACAAAAGATGTTTTGTTTCTCAACATGCCACCTTTGTGAAAGGGAATTTCTTGTGAAGAAATTAGTAGTCATGAGGTAGAACTGGAAAGAGTTCCAGCTATACAAACTGCAGCTGATGATCTGGTAGAACCAAAGGATTCAATAGTTTCCAACGAACCTCAGCCTCTCCGCCAATCTAGTAGGGTTCCTCACCCACCTGAGAGATACTTCGGGCTTCTCTATGACAGTGGGAGCAAGGATTGCATCATGAGATGATGACCCAACTAGTTTCGAGCAGTCCATCAGGAGTGGGACTCTGTAAGAATGGCTGGATGCTTAGCGATCTGAGATGGAATCCTTATACACCAACAAAGTATGGACTTTGGTTGCTTTATCTGAAGGGTTAAATCCCCATCAGGAGCAAGTATATCTTGAGAAGATTACTTGGTGTACATGGAAAAGTTGAGACTTTCAAAGCTATGCTTAAGTCCATCCGGATCCTACTTGCCACGGCTATATACCATGACTATGATATCTGGCGGTTGGGTATCATGACTGCTTTTCTAAATATTGATTTGGAAAAGAGCGTCTATAAGTACACAGCTAGAGGGCTTCGTAGACAGTGGGAGCAGCGGAAACGTGTGCAAGATGTTTTATTGGATAAATCAGGCATCGCAGAGTTGGAACATCTGTTTTGATTCGGTAGTCAAAGAGTTTGACTTCATCAAAATGGTAGATGAACCTTGTATATATAAAAAGGTAGTAGAGAGTATGGTGGTGATCCTCATAGAGTACGTGGATGACATACTCTTGATAGGAAAGAAGTTTCCTATGCTACGCTCGGTCAATCTCCGCTTATCACAAGGATTCTCTATATAGGATCAAGGTGATACCTCCTAAATCCTGGGTTTTGGATCTATGAGATAGATCTAATTGGATGTTAGGATACTCACTAGTTGTAGTGAGATGGTATCAATCGATCCTGGGGAGAATCACTGGAAAGGTTCCAAGGTGATAAGGACGACTGAATGTCAGTCGCAGGCATTGTCTTTACCCTGTGGAGGGACGGTATGTTGGAAGAGTTCCAAGCTAGATACCATGACATACTAGACAATTAAAGGCAAGATACATCGTTACCAAGGATGCTACCAAAGAGGCAGTCTGGATATATATAAGTTCATGAGATGAACTTCGTTCCAACCATTGTGTGACAATGGAGTTATGGCTTTGGCCTAGGAACCCCCGTCCCATCAGAAATCCAGATATAATTCTTAGGTAGTATCACCTGATCATGGAGATGGTTGATCTCCATAGAGATCGAGGTTAGGAGAGTAGACACGGAGGACAACAGCGCGGATCCACTCACAAAGGCCTTTTTCCCAGTAGAGACTTTTATGGGATGGTTGAGTATGAGATACTTCAACCACAGCTAATTGTTGGGTATGCGATACCATAACACATGGCCCTAGTGCAAGTGGGAGATTGTTAGTTATATGTATGCCCAAGAGGCCATTACTGTACATACGATGTATATTGTAATGGATGCTTAGACATATATAGGGAGGACTTTCTTGCTCGACATGATAGTATGCTATCTGGTTGTACTTTATCTTAGCATGTACTCTGATTGTCTCTATGTTACATGTTGATAAAGCCCTTAGGATATGTACTCGACTACTGGGACTATGATGAGATCATACTAGTGGGGCCACGGTAGTCGACGAGTACATCTTATAACTGTTCCTAGTCGATGGTGTATCAAGACAGGGCATCGATATACCAGAGTAGACTAGCGTATACGCATCTTGACTCATATGATGGGCGATGGATGATCCCATATCCATCGGTGTTTGACATCAAGGATGGTGTACGGGTGCTCAGTAGAGACTGGGTACACTGGACGGACTCGCCGAGAACTCCCAGATGGTATTATACCTCACGTCAGATGGCAGTTCTCCGGTGACACTGGTACAGAGTAGTCTGTTGACCCGAGATCGTCATAGAGTCTTGTGTGATTCCCACTGTGCTTTGATTTCCATCATACCACATCCAAGAGGGCGTGCAAAAAGGTGGCTTTTGGGTACAGTCCCGAATCACATGGAGGCAATGAGCGATAGGAGGGGATTCGTCTCTCCCGATATAGGGAGTTGATGTTGTGCTGTGTTTGATTGGCTATAAATGGAAATCCCTGGCCAGGGTTGCTGAGATTTACTGGTAAGTGTTATCAGTAGTTTCTCGAACTGTTATAGACCTCATATCGACACGACTTTTCAAGCTACTGGGGTCTGACGTTTACCACCCCTAGGCGAGATATGCGACATATCAAACGACGAGACCGGACTGTACGGGAGTGTTACTGACTGGATTCATAGGAGAATGTACAGGCTTGCTTGTTGATCTTCTGAGTGCTCAATACCTGGGTGGCTGTTACGTTTAGCTGACCGCTTGCAACTTGTGGGTGTTTGATATGATCATCACCTACTGCCGGTGTATTGACGATTCTTTAGAGTCCTACACAGAGGTTTCTTGACTCAGGCAAAACGGAGTAGGGGCACATATGTGATATGTGCAGGACCGAGGATAATACGATATGAGATACCGTATTCTATTCTCGCGATATTTGATATCAGCCGGGTCATCGGATCAAGTGTTGATTCGATGAATCGGTAAATGAGATATTAGTCGGCTATATGCGATATAACCGGGTTGTCGGATCAAGTGTTGATTCGATAATTTAATGTATAATAATATATATGATATATTAAATTATATTAACTAATATTAGCTCACTAAAAGATTCTTTTTCTCACTCGGGTAATACATTGATATATATGCGATATACGTTAATTGTATTATTTTATTTTGTTACAATAAATATTATATATGTGATATATAATATTGTAACATGATATGGTTATTAATGCAACATGATTAGTGAAGATTAAACATGGTTAGAGTTTGATTTGGGTTAAACTTTTCTAGAAGTTTCTAGAAGGTTTTGTTTTGTTTTATGTAAGATATTTTGTGAAGATATTTGCTTAACCAAACCCAAACCCTTGACCATAGTTGTTTCTCTACAAGGGTTAAGGATTAATTCTTAACTATGGTTGCATTTCTAACCTCACATATGAGTCTTTCATTATTCATCACAAATGGATCACTATTCTTCTTCTTCTTCTTCCTTGATGAAAAACTTTCTTGCTTTGCTTTTTGTGATGAAAGTGAGTGAGAATAAGAAAACAAATGAGAGCAAAAATCCTACTTCATCATCCTCATCTACCCTTGCCCTTTAGATGAGAGTGTTCACTTCATTTAGTGAGTGAGAGCTTGTGTTAAAGAAACTTCAAGGTAGATCATCTTTGTTATCGAAGATCGGAAGCAAGCTTGCATCTTTCTCTTCGTGAAGCCTCTCGAGAGTCCGGAACACGATGATCGCAACGAAGGGACCTCAACACGGAGCTTTAGAAGTGAAGGACCGGATCTACACAGGTTGTAATCCCTCTCACTTAGTTTTAAAGTGTTTAACATGCTTGTTTTCACCTATTCTCTAGTTTAAAGATCCGGCTTTGGGTTGTTCGGCACGGCTAAATTTTAAATTAGGCATGGTTGATGCCTCGTAGACCCTTGTTCATGTGCCCAACAACCCTACACCATCTACTATTTTCTTGTTGACTTAGAGACTTGGTGAGGACGATATTTTATTATTTTGTGACTTGGTTGTCTTTTATACAGTTTCCTTTCTATCGTCTTTTATTTCTTCGCTACGACGTCGTATATTTGTTGTGGTGGTTGCTTTCCGCCTTTTGGCGTGAATTTGCTCCCGTTGGGATGCTTTACTTTATATTTATGATGTACCTATTTTTAGGGTTGGTTTTTACAAAGGAGATGCTGCCGAAATTTTCAAGAAAGTAAATTGGACTTAAAGAATTTATACTTGAGATTTTCAAAAGTTTAAACAATGTTTCTTATCTTTTCTTGTCTTTTAATGTTTAGATTTCTGGGTTTTGGTTTTCTTTTACTGCGTTACGCCTGTAGACGTTGCGTAGTTTTAGGGTCGTCACGTGTCAATTTCGGGTCATGACAAAGTTGGTACCAGAGCGCTAGGTTTTTCCTTTCGGAGTGTAGGATGACCTTGGTATGATGGAGTAGATAACTTAAGCAGAGTAACGTAGTGTGTGTATGTCCGCGGCATACTCACGATGCGGTAATTCGCCTAAAAGGACCTAAGTACAAATTGCTTGAAATTCCTTCCTTGATGACATATCCTTGTGATTCGATTTCCGTGTTCATATCAAATCTTATTTCTATTTATAGCCTTTGCCGCTGATGACTATGGGGACTCAGAGTGATGCAGCAAGGGCCGAGGTCAGGATTGACTCGGGTTGGACGAGGACTGACCAGGATGGCATGCTCGTTGCACAGGTGCAGATGGATTCGCCTTCGACAGATAGTATCGCTAGGTTTGTGGCAGAGATGCAGGACATGCGCCAGACTATGAGTTCATTGGTTGAGGCCATTCGAGCGCAGCGACAGGAGGTTGTCACCCCTGTTACCCAGTTGTTCCTTGCAATCAGCATGCAGCATTCCGTCACCTACATAGCACCAGTGGAAGTAGCCCTAGTTGACGAGACACGTATTCCAAAGACTTTGAGAGTTCTGGAACCATGGAGGACTCGTAACGGTGTACTAGCCCAGAGACAGAGGCTTAGTCGTCGAGACAGATTTCGTGACCGTCGCGGGAGTAGCAGAGGCTTGGAACGAGGATAGTCGTTCAGCTCTCATCCCCAGGAGGGTCAGCAGTTATCGTGTGGATGTTTTCGATGCGGGAGCCTTCATCACTTCGTCAGACATTGTTTCTTAGCACCGCGTCAGGCTTATGTGCAGAGAGGTCGTAGTCGCAGAGGATTCGCTCAGAAGGGGCAGGTTGGCAGAGAAGGATTTCAGCCAGTTGCGGGGAGGGGGCAGACACGAGAGTTTGCTTCTACTCATCGGGACGCGCGGGCGTCCAATGCAGAGTTTTCAGGTATTCTAAATTCGTATGTTCTGTTGATGTACTTGTTTATTTTACACACTTGTGCCGTGGTTGGGATGAGAGTCGGTTAGCTAGATCATCCGTTTGTTGTGTTAACTTCTGTCAGCGATTCTTTTGTTGCGCAATACGTACTTCAGTCGTGTTCCAATCGGTTAGGAGATTCATCCGTCACTTGATCCTTCTAGAGATGTTGGATTTGACGTTCTCCTGGCACGGACTGGTTACTTAAGTGCTATGCGTCTGTGGACTGCCGTGAGAAAACAGGCAGGGTTTGTTTTCTCGGTGAGTCAGTTCTTGTTGTGCATGGGAGGGCAGTGGTGCCGCCTCACACAGCTTGAATTCAGTCTTTTTCGCTAGTCGGCTTTTGAGGAGAAGATGTCAAGGATTCTTGGCATTCATTCGTGATACCGGAGCCACAATGGGTTTTTTGGACCGGCTTTCCTTCGTGCGAGAGTTTTCCGACGTTGTTCCAGATGAGCTGGCGAAGCGTAGGGAGCTTAAGGATCAGCTGCAGAGTTGTTTGTTGGGGGGCTTGTGTGTATGAGTGTTTCGCATTGGGGAGCTCCTATCGTTGTTCGTCAAGGAGAAGGACGGCAGTTGAGGTTGTGTATTGATTGATCGTCAATTGAACCGGCTTACGGTGTGGATAGGTATCCTTTACCTCGCATTGACGATTACTTCGATCAGCTCCAGAGTGCGAGACATTTTTCTAAGTTTGTTTTGGATCAGACCATCATTATTGCGGGTTCGGAGTGATGACATTCCGAAGACTGCCTTGTGCGTGCTACGGGATTTGTGTTTTTGGTGGTGTCGTTAGACTCACCAATGCCCTAGCAGCATTCGTAGATATGATGAACCAGATTTCTTCGGGCCGTTGTTCGACCAGTTATTGTTGTGTTATTGACGACATTCTAGTATGTTCAATGTGTCGTGAGGGACAGGAGTAGCACTTAGGTATTTGTTTTGCAGACATTGGGAGAGCCCCACCGGTTTGCTAGATTCTCGGAGTGTTTCTTCAGGCTTGTTTGTGTAGACTCTTAGGTCTTGTAGTTACGGGAGACGGTTTTTGTATGGTCCCGAGGAAGATCGAGGCCGTACAGCTTTGGCCCAGACTTGTGTACGGACGGAGTTCCGCAGATTTTTGGGCTTAGCAGGTTGTTACCGCCGTTTCGTGCAGTATTACTAGTGTATCGCTGCACCGTTGACTGAACTGACCGGAAAAGAGGTTCCTTTTTCTTTGGACTGAGGCATGCGTACGGAGTTTTCAGCAGTTGAAGACTCAGTTAACAACTGCATCAGTTCTTTCTTTGCTTTCTGGTTCGGGCGACTTTGTTGTTTAACTGTAATGTTTCGCGAGTGGGGCTCGATTGTGTACTGAGGTGACACCATAGAGTTATCGCTTTTGCTTCCCTACAACTGGAGGAAGTACGAGAAGGATATCCCACTCATGATGTGGAGATGGCCGCGGTGGTCGTGCGTTGGAGATTTGGAGACACTACTTTTTCGAGAGTCGTGTCAGATCTTCACGGACCACCAGAGCTTAATATACATCTTCCTGCAGCGGGTGTTGATTGTTGAGACAATCTTCTGCAGATTTACAGTTCTTGTGCGATCGTTTAGTACAGCTTAAGTTCGCCTCTACTGAGGGGACAACTTGCTCATGTCCGCGCCCGACCACTTTTCCTTAATCTCTTTCGCTAGGCACTGCCCGCCGATGCTCGTTCGTCAGAGAAATTTGAGCATACTCGGCTGGGTAATGATTCGGAGTCCTTGAATTGTGATCTGATGTGCTACATTTGGGGACGAGTTTGCATACCTGATACTATTGGGTAGATACGTGAAATCCTAGAGCAGGCACATCAGTCAGCTTTCGGTGTTCATCCAAGTTCCACCAAATTGTGATGTGACTTGTGAATCAGTTACTGGTGGGCAGGATGAAGAGTGAAGTTTCGGATTTCGTTCAAGGTGTCTGTCTTGTTGTGTGCTAGGTTGAGCATTTGAGACCGGCTAGAGAGTTGCAACCTTTAACCGTTCTAAAGTGGGAATGGGAGCAGATCTCCACGAATTTCATTATGGCGTCTACCAGGTTTAGTCAGGGTGTGACTCCATTCGGATGCTAGTTTTCTGGTTATACTCGGGTTGCTCAGTTGTTCTTTGTTAAGTTGTGCGTTGCACGGAGTTCCTTCAAGGGTCGTATCCAATGAAGGCACCCCGTTTGCTTGCCGTCTTGAGCAGGAACTTCAGGAAGCCTTGGGTACTGGTTGAGCTTTAGCTCCGTTTTTCCATCCGCGGGAAGATGGTTTTGTGAGAGCGGGCTATACCGACTCTGGATGATATGCTTGTGCGTATGTATTAATTGTTGTCGGCAGTTGGGATCGTCACTTGCCATTGTTAGGATTCTCCTTTCATAGCTGTTATCAAGAGGCACTCCAATTGGCAACCTTTAAGTTTTGTTTGTTAGGCGGTGTCGATCTCCAGTCTGTTTTTCTGACTCTGCGAGATTAGGATTTTTGGACCCCAGCTAGTCTTAAGACTTCGGTAATGATCCAGTTGGTTCAGGTCAAGGTGATGACAGCCCAGTGCAGACAGAGGTCTTATGCCGACCGTTGTGGTCGCAGACTTGAGTTCGCAGTGGGAGCTCATGTATTCCTACGGATTTTCCGATGAATGACGTGTTGAGTTTTGGGAAGCTTATCCCAGAATTGTACGCCCTTTTAAAATCCTTAAAGCGAGTTAGTTCTGTTGCCTTTGATTTGTCACTTCCGCCCAGATTATTGAGTGTTCACCGCGTATTCCTTGTGTCGATACTTTGCAATTACCTTCATGACCTTTCTCACATGATTCAGCATCAGACCATTTGGCTTGGACGCGATCATTTCATTCACCGGCAGCCAATTGAGTTAATGGCTCGGCAGGTGGAGAAACTTCGGTCAAGAGTCTTGCCATCTGTGAAGGGTTTTCTTGGACGTAGCCGTATAGTGAGGTGATCACTTGGAAGGTTGCGAGCGAGATTTGGGATTTTTGTAATCTTCTCTTTGAAGGTACGCTTAGTGAAAACATTAAATTCGGGGACGAATTTTTATAAGGGGGGAGATTGTAACGTTTTAGAAATCGTTTTGCGAATTTTTCCGTTTTAGGGAAAAATAGTCGGTATTTTCCGTTTTAACCCAATTTCGATCAAACGTCCGTAGAAACTTGCCGGCACCTATTTTAGTAAAATAAATCTAGTGCGCGAACTTTGGGGGTATATGGAAGGTTTTGGTTCAGATAGATATTTTCCTAAATAAAATATTATTTTAGCCGGTAAAATATACACGTAAATCGAGAAATTTCTTCTAAATGAGAATCATTAGAAATCATCACTACAATTATTTTTAGAACCTTCTTTTTAAATATCTAGATTTTTTTGGATCAATGGAATTAATTTTTAAAAAGAAAAGAAAAGAAAATGAAAGGTGGCATTTTGCATTAAATGGCATTAACTGAATTACTTTGCAAGAACATTCTTCATTTTTTCACAAAACCCCCTCCTTGCTTTGGCCGGCCACTTCCTTGGCTGGCCTAAATTTTCACCCTCCATTTCTATCTCATTTTGCTTCTTTAGGATCATCAAAAATCCTAAATAAATCCCACAAATTCATAATTAAATCAATACCCATTTTTCTTCAACCTTAATCTTGCTCGGATATTCAAGAAAGACATCATTTTGGAGGATTATATTTTGGAGTTTGTTGCTAATTTGAGGTATAAAACCCTAACCCTAATTCTTAATTGTTAAGTTTAAATCTTTATGCTAGCTTAATTAGATATTAATTTAATCTTTTAATTTCATCTTTAATTCATTATTCATAATTTTTTTTTAAAATTCAAGTTAAGGTTAAAACTTGATTTAAGTGTTTAATGTTTTATTGAAGTGTTAATTTGTGATTAGGAAAAGCTTAACATAGTAGAAAATGATAATTATTGTTAATGAATATTTTGTTTAATTATGAAATATTGCTTTCTAGGTTTTTGCTAAAACTTATTTTGCAAGTGTTAAAAATATAAAAATGGTTTAGATAGCTTAGTTAAGCTATTATAAGGTGTTTGTAATCGCTAGATATGCGTTAGCTTGAAACTAGTGCGAAATATTGCGATAAGTTGTTTACTAGGTTTCGGGTTTTTTCCGACGTGGTTTCAATTAGTCGTTGCAAGATTATATCTATTATATTCCTCACATTTAATTGTGTAGTGTTGCGCGATCGGGACGATCGGAGTCTAAACATGGTGTTTCGTAGTTTAGCAACCCTAGTTAGTGTTTTTGACCGATGTCGTACGCGATAGACGCGCTATGTGTGCAGTGTAATTTTCAGGGCGTTATCCTTGCGTTTCTTTGTCTTTTCGTCGATGTAGGATATTTAGCTTATGTGATATGTTTGTGATAGGTTCATAGGCGGAGACTTCGGACGCTACGACAAAGGGAAAACAGGTGGTTGTCTTCACTTATCCAGGAGTGTTGGTGAGTAGATTTAACATCTACAGGGGAATCACCCGCATGGCGTTATGCGTCTGGGTTAGAAATGACTTGACTTGTCGCATATTCTATTTCATATTTAGAATTGCGCATACACCCTACTGCTTAGCTAATTGTTGTGCTTTGACTAGTATCCTTAGGACACTGCGCTATTATTGACGGCTTATGTTGCACGAGCACTGATTGTATACCACACGCACCGTCAATAATTGCCATGACACGCACAACCCGCTTATAGATATGATATAGTTTGGTTAGGGACATTTAGACATTACTTCTTTATGCATGTGACTTATAGCATACCTGTATACCTATATGCTTACACATATACCTTGACATGCTTACATGCTAGTTACATGTATACCTATAGGGTATTGTACCATTAGTGATAGATACATACACAAATAAGGACATAGCTACATATATACTTTGCATACATACATCACTTATACCCGAGGGGTATATTACATCATTTCTGATAGGTAGATATCTATATCTTGCTATACCTTTATGTTTACATATATATCTGGTTATAGCTACATGTTTACCTTTACTTGATGTTATTTAGAATTGGAGAAAAATAGGAACCGCATGACATTTTATATTAACTTATTTCAGTTAATTAGCGGCTTTTCCTTTATATGCTTGAATTTCAGTTTAATATTGCGTATATTATATTCATGGATTTTCGCATTTGAGTTATGGATTTTTCATAATGCTTTCTGGATTTGGGGACCGTGGGAGTTCATGAAATTATGCATTATTTAAAAACCCGGTTTCCCTTGATATGGTATTTCAGCATCCACCATGGGATTTATCAGTTCTGATATATATACTCCATACGAGGAGTCGGGTTCTGTATGAGGGTACATGGTGGGGCCCGGAGGTACCCCGGGGCAAGACGATTGATGGACCTTGCCGATTGAGCCTGGCAGGGGAACCATACACTCCGGTGACATTACCAATGACTCGGCGGTTATCATGGGGATACCGACGGGAGTCATGTGCGTATAGATATATCGAGAGGCGAGGGTCAGAGCTAGGAATTCGAGTTTTCGGTATAGCGTATGATACGTACCTATCAGGATGCCAGTCTTGGTGACAGCACCTGATAGATCATTATTTTTTGTCGATGCTTAACACTTGGTTTTCATGATATTTTACTCCTAAGTATACATAACAGTGGAATGGGACGCTATTATATATGCATATATATATATATATATATATATATATATATATATATAGATTAGTGGAATGGGACGCTAAGATATATATGTTTACATATAAATTCATATACTTCATCATATTTATTCATGCAAATATACCTAGAATATAAGAGATTCACTTGATATTGGATTTAGAACATTTGAGATTACTTGACATTGTACATAAAGGATATATGAGATTCACTTGACTTTGTACATTCAGGATATATGAGATTTATTCGATATTGTACATTAAGGATTTGTGAGACTTATATTATATGAGAGACAATTTGGGGGCTGATTTGAGGAATTGGGATTTGGATTGTCTTGATGGATTTTGATCCTACCACGATGTCAGGATTCCGTGGAAATGACATGTTTCATTCAATACTCCACATTTATTATTTATGCACTGCCTCATGTATTAGTTGTACCTGATAGAGTACCTTTCATGACTGTTACATTTACATACCTTTATTTATATGCATTACTTCATGTGTTAGTTGTACCTACTAGAGTACCTTTCATGACTGTTGCATATATACATTTTCATATCATTATTGCATGATTATTGCATACCGATTGTCATATTATTATTGCTTCATGTATCAGTTGTACTTGCTAGTGTACCTTTCATGATTATTGCATTCATATGACCTTTTATTGCTATTAATTGCATATGTTAGATTCACGTTGTACGTGCATACTTGCGATTACCTGCATATGTTATTTACTATTCACGAGTTGGCAACTTACCCCCGTTGTGCCACGGTTGTTTTGCCGGATTGTTCCCCAGAGTAGTCGAGGCAGGCTATTCATCTATCTTATCATCTTTTGCTACGGATACCGCATCAGCTCACAGTGTGCAGTTTGCTTAGGTGGGTTTTATGGTTATTCATTTTTGTATTATATATTCGTTATGTCCTTGTACTCTCCATCTACTATTTTCTTGTTGACTTAGAGATTTGGTGAGAACAATATTGTATTATTTTGTGACTGGGTTGTCTTTTATACAGTTTCCTTTCTATCGTCTTTTATTTCTTCGTTACAGCGTAGCATATTTGTTGTGGTGGTTGTTTTCCGCCTTTTGGCGTGAATTTGCTCCCGTTGGGATGCTTTACTTTATATTTATGATGTACCCATTTTTAGGGTTGGTTTTTACAAAGGAGGTGCTGCCGAAATTTTCAAGAAACTAAATTGGACTTAAAGAATTTATACTTGAGATTTTCAAAAGTTTAAACAATATTTCTTATCTTTTCTTGTCTTTTAATGGTTTAGATTTCTGGGTTTTGGCTTTCTTTTACTGCGTTACGCCTGTAGATGTTGCTTAGTATTAGGGCCGTCACATGCCAATTTCTGGTCGTGACAGTTTGTTCAGTTCTATCCTAAGTGTTTGTATTTTATATTCAAGTAAGCTTGTTAAGGTTAAGGTCGGTTAGTAGAGTTGGGATTAGCCTTATGCTTATCTTTTGCCATTCTTAAAACGATGTTGGGATAATCGAAAGTAGCGGGGATTAGGAGGACATAGGAATGGGATTTCCGAGTTTAAGCAAGCTTTCCAAAGCTAAATCCATTCCTAGTGCCCCTTGTCCGTCCGCTAAATACGCTTATTTCCAACCCTCGGCCAAACACCCGCAACCATGTATCCAATTAAGTCACAACTACATGTCACGTTGTAGTGCACTTAAAGAACTTCTCGACTTAGGTCACGGCTATATGTCACGTATAGCGCGCCTATGTGAGGGGGTTGCGTTTATTTGGTCGGGGTTTGTTTCAAGATGTTTGGCGAAGAGAAGCACAAGGGATTTTTACGTCTCTTATACCACCTTCATTAGCCTTAACAAGTGTGGAATTATTCACACATGAAAATGAAAAGAAAACAAAACAAGAAGGAAGAAAAGAGATAAAAGGAAAAAACGGTTTTACAAGTGAAGCAAGCTAACCCTTGGGTCATCACCTTAACAAGGAACTCCGTCAAGTATCATCGCTTAAAAATAATACGGATAAGAAGAGAAGGAAAATAAAACAAGCAAAGAAATAACAACAACTAATTAACAACAAGAATTAAAATTACAATACAAGATAATAAAATTACAAGACAAGAAATAAAAGAGACAAGATAAAAAAAATCATCTTCATTTCATCATCCACTCAATGCTCTCACTACAATTTTCATGGAGGAAAGAATGAAGAAGAAGAAGAAGCTAAGCTAAACTAAACTACACTAAATCCTAACAAAAAGAAGCATGAAATGAAGACCCTTGGCTTGGCACAAAATTGGGCTATTTATAGGCTGAGTGCTGAAACCTTAGGACAAGATTCTCTTCCTAAATGAAATGTCCAAACTACCCCCAAAATATCTTCTGGCACCAAGTTAACTCGGCTGCGGATCCGCGGCCGAGTCGCCACTTTAGTCGCGGTTCCGCGCCACTTTGAGGGAGTTGGGATGTCGTTTTTTCTGGGTTTTCTTTTGTTGCTTTCTTCTGTTGTTCTACATGCTCCAAATTGCAAATTGCTTCCACAATTTCTTCAGATCTGCAACAGTCCAAAATGGCTTCAAAAATAATACTTTTGACCTCATCTCCCTCGAGCTCTGCGCACCCATTGAGTTTTGTGCTGCCCCTCTTGTGCTCTGTGCTTGTCCAAGACACGAATGACCATTATCATATGTCTTGTCTCTGAAACAGGTAAGCGGCACTGGACGGATATGGATGACCGGAACCCGGCTTTTATCTGTTGTCAACAGATGTTCTGGATTTTGGCGTAACAGTGGAGATTTTGTATGATTTGCATTATTTTGGACTAGGAACTGTAGCCTGTAAATATGTAGCAAACACGGATTAAAGCATCTACCTATAAACAAACGAGCATAAGAATGGGTGGTATTAAATGCAATATTCTGGTATGAACAAATACCCCCAAACTTAACTTTTGCTCGTCCCGAGCAAAACCAATTATTCACAAAAAGTCCTCACTTTCGCAGGGAACGCGATTGCACTGAGCTCGTGCAACAAGCCGTTAAATCTCTAGGTGTCTCTAGTAAGAGGAGTGTTCTCTCCTGAGGGTTTTCAGCGGATACTACCCATAAAATCATGTCAATCTAGTTTTCCAAGTTAACGTCGATCCTACTCCTACAGTTTAGTATCTAGGTTAGAAACTCTAGCATCCTAAATTAGAAATATCCAACCCTTATGTTTCACACCTCCTATCTATTTAACCTCAGATCCTATACATTTTATAGTTTAAAAAAGTTCTCGGTCTCTCCTGAGTTTTCCTTCTAAAGTGCCGTCTCAAATCAGGAATTTTTATCAGCTTTACAGAAAACATAAGTCTTATTCTTTATTTTCGTCTTTTATCCAAACATCGATTGTATACCCCTGCGTGTGTGTATAATTTCACCCCTACACTTAAGACTTCAATTCAAGCTATAATACTCTTACCCTAATACCTAATACTACTTTTTTTCATTAATGAAGGACGGTGTTGCTTACACACCTTTCATACGACTATTAATGCTTCTTGAGGTACTAACGGCCGATTACTGAATGTGTGAGCTTAAAGCGTAAATAACAGTTTCCAGGTCTTGAATTTATTTCTTTTTCTTTTTCTTTTTCTTTTTCTTTACTTTTCTTTTTCAAGACCGGATATATTTTTCAATGATGCTCTTTTTTGGTGTTTAGCTTTAAATATCGTTTTTTTCTTTCATACTGGGTTTTCAGGCAAGAGCATTTCTAGGTATCCTCTACTATCCCAAGTTTCAAGGTGTGTGTATATGCAGTTTATAGGGTATATACTTTCTAAATTTGAACTAAAGAATAGAAACTATTTTTCAGACTTATCCTTCAGTAAAGCTTCAATACTTTCCCTTCATCTCGACTTAACTCAAGAACTGAACTCAAGATTACCTACTTCTATAAAAAAACTGTAAGGACGTATAATCACCAAGTTTAAACAGAATGAGGGTTATTTTTAGGGTTTTCAATTTCTAAGCCAAGGATTTAGTTATTTCTAACCTATCAACTAAACTTTCGGAAAAAATCTAAGTTACCCTATTAGCTAACTTGACGACAAAGTTTTTATATTTTGGAAAAAAATTCGATTTTTTGTGGGTTTTTAATAAGGTATGCAAATGCAGAATATACAAATGAATGCGAAGGTAGAAAGCTTAACGAGCACACCCCCAAACTTAAACTTGACAGTGCCCTCACTGTCAGGCTACACCAAGAGGGTCAAAATTGTCGGCGCTCCCTAAAATTTTTTAAAAAAACAAAAACAAAAAAAATATATATACACAAAAGGCCCCCCCCCAAACTTAAGTGAAATAGTGTTTTCACTGTTTAAGCGTTAAAGTTCAGAGTTAGGGGGGAGAGAACACAGTATCAAGCTATACAAGGCCTTATAAAGGCCAAAAGTGAGCACCAACCATTCAAAGATTTTATCGTTATAAAGAGGCGGTTGGTAAAAGAATGGAGTGTAGAGAAAAGAAATGAGAAACACGCGAGACCGTGTGGGGATAGAAGCGGCGTCCGGTCTCGGTGGAAGAGAAGAATGGCGGAAGGGAGAAAGAAGTGGAATACGAACTTGAAGGTGGAAATGGATTGAATAAATTAGTACAATCTGTAATGATCGATGTGAAAAGATGGATTGTACTAATCTATCAATATGGAGAGAAATTTGATCAAATCCCTCAAGATTCATGAGAAACCATCGGTACGCCGAACTTGGTAAACCAGACACTGGAAATGAAAGTGATACGGTTTCTTGCAAGGTCGGAACGACGGAAAGGATGTGTGGAAGTGATTGAGGAAGGGTATCGTGTAAAGGTTCAGGAGGGTGTACACAGTCAATGGAAGGGATATGATGAATTGGAAAATCCGACTCATCAAGCAAAACTGGTTCATCCTCAAAAATATCCTCAAAATTCTCCTCAATGTTAACCTCATCCATGCATATTTCATCAAAATCAAGACGCAAATGGAGTTCGGGAAAGTTACTGAAGTGAAAATCCGACTCGGGATGATGTCCACACGGAAGTGAAAGTTACTGACTCGGGATGATGTCCACACGGAAGTGAAAGTAAATGATGAATTTGAGAGACAAACTCATCCAAAGTTGTGGGTTCATCATCCGAAATATTCCCAGCGTCGACATCCTCAATCAAGTGAAAGTCAATATTCTCAGACACCACATCAAAAGCATGGATATTAATCAATTCAGGTTCTAAGATGGAGGTGTAGAGATCAAAGAGATTGGGTGTGGTTTCACTCGAAAGAGACCCTTCACAATCGGGCAAATCAAACACTACAAAGTCGTACAACTCATCAAATGTTCTATCGGCAATTTGTGATTCGTTTGGAACAATAAATAGATATTCAAAACCGGAGTTGTCGGATTAAAGTTAAAACGGGTAAGTTTGATTTGTAAGGGTATACAGCTCACTCTCTCCACTCAAATTCTTAACCTGTCCAACCACCTCATCATACGTTGGAAAATTTGGAGCTAGTTGGAAACTAGCTACTGGGTCACTAGGTTGTATGAGGGCGGCTATGGACGCATTCAAATCCCTCATCTGTTGGTACGACGCTACCCGAAAGTCTTCCAACGACTGTTCCAGACTAGACATGGGTTGTGAAAGGGTTTCAGTAAAAGATTCAAAATTTGTTGGATACTGAAAACTCCCAAATGACGGTTCAGAAGCAATGTCTAGGGAAGGTGCAAAAGTCGGGTAGGACTGGTAGGAATTGAATGGTTGGACAGGAGTAGGATCAACATTTGGATAAGAAGGTGAATGGAATTGTTGATCCCAAGAATTTGAAGTGGTGAAAGGAGTGAAAGATCAGCTACGGGATTGTTCAATACGTTCAGTAATAGACATGGGTCTTGGAGTTACAACCGGACTCTCAAAAGTGGTATCAACGTAAGAAGGGGTGAATGTTTGAAATGGTTGATACGAAGTGGATTGCGGAGTCCAATTATTTGTTCTAGACGCGTCTATCCGATCTTTCAAAGAAAATTTAGGCATAGAAAGATCGTTCGAGGTTCGACTAAAGCAAGAACTATAAGAAGTAATGTCTGGTTGTGGATACCAAAGTTCGGCAAGAGTTTTGCGAGGTGGGGTACCCATGTTAGAAGAGTGAAAGGGTAGGGAGGGAGAAAAGTGGGTAATTTTTTTGCTTTTTTTTAATTAAAAAAATTATTTATTTTTTGGAGTTTTAAATTGTTTGTTTGAAAGAATACGGAATTATGGGACTAACTTTTTACAAGCACAATCACAATAAGCACAAACACACATAGAGCTAGGGTCTTCAAAGTCCAACTAGACCGCTCCTAGACTTCCAAGCGACAAGTTGCAGGATAACCCTCGAATCGCCTCTTCAGTGCCAATTGTGGCCAGGTAAGCACAACTGAGGTAAGGAGGATTCCGCTCACGAATCACCGTGAGACGGGCCTTTTAAAATTACCTCCTCACTTGTCTAGCCTAGGCACCACAAAATCAAGTTCAGATAAACGACCGATTCCTCGCAACCTTCACTTGTCCTAATTGAACGCGACAAGTCCTTATAAATTTGGTCTAGATATTTTTTATTAACTCAAGGTGATGCGTATACTTTTTGTGATTTGTGGGGTCTTAGGAAGGGTGATGAAATCCCCACTGAATCTTAATTGGTGTTCAAGCCCCTTAATGTCCGTATTATTATACGCAAAGCGTATAAACAAACAAAATCTAAAAAAACAAAAATTTTATTTTGCGGCGGCGCAATCTGTGCAAAGAAACCTGCATAAAATACAGTTTAGTGGAATTTACAAAGGAGATAAAAGGAAAGAGAAAGGGTAGAAAAAAAAATTGGGGCACAGAGGCCTCAATACAACCGTGGAACAACCACGAATTCCCTACTTTGACCGCGGTTCTGCGGTCAAACCATGGAGTTGGGTCTTCGAATTTGGTTCCTGCACTCCCCTTGGTCTCTTCTCCAAAATAAAATTCTCTTTTTTCTTTTTTGATTACTGTACTTGCTCCAGATAGCTTGCACACTCGCACACACAAAATATCAAAAATAACAAAAAGATTTTTTTTATTTTATATTTATAAATTTATATATATACAAAAAGAATATTAATCCGAATAACAAGAAAGAAAATATGTTACCGTCTCCCCGGCAACGGCGCCATTTGATCGCATGCTTTGAGGGAGTTGGGATGTCGTTTTTTCTTGGTTTTCTTGTGTTGCTTTCTTCTCCTGTTCTACATACTCAAAATTGCAAATTGCTTCCACAATTTCTTCAGATCTGCAACAGTCCAAAATGGCTTCAAAAATAATACTTTTGACCTCATCTCCCTCGAGCTCCGCGCACCCATTGAGTTTTGTGCTGCCCCTCTCGTGCTCTGTGCTTGTCCAAGACATGAATGACCGCTGTCATATGTCTTGTCTCTGGAACAGGTACTTGGCACTGTCATATGTCTTGTCTCTGGAACCCGGCTTTTATCTGTTGTCAACAGATGTTCTGGATTTTGGCGTAACAGTGGAGATTTTGTATGATTTACATTATTTTGGACTAGTAACCTGTAGCCTGTAAATATGCAGCAAACACGAATTAAAAGCACCTACCTATAAACAAACGAGCATAAGAACGGGAGGTATTAAATGCGATATTCTGGTATGAATATCCGGATATATGAAGACGCAAAGTACTTCTTACCAGACTTCGAAGCTACAGAAAGGTGTCATAAGCCGGAGGATAAACAGAATTCCGTCGCCACTATCCCGATCTTTGGGAGCGATACAGAGGAAGACGAAGAAATAGTCTACTTGGGGTAACCCCAGAAAGAAAACAATAATCCCAAACCATCTACTCCTATTCTGGTCTTTGGTAGCGACTCTGAGGACGATGTCTGTTAGTGTATATGCCCTAGAGGCCATTACTGTATCATACTAGTATGTATATTACTTAATGGAAGCTTGGGATATTCATCTTGTATTGACAATCTTGCTCAAAATGGTAGTATGCTACTTGGTTTGTTTCTGCTTTAATGTGTACATGTGTTTATTTTATTATATCACCTATACGCATTAGTAGAGCCCTTAGGATCTTTGCTTGATTACCAGCGTTGTGATGGCAGTCACACTCGTGGGGGCTGGGTAATCCATAAGCACATCCTTATACAGGTCCCTAGTCGCAGGACTATCGAGACAAGGCATCGATACTCCGGAGTAGACTAGCGTATGCGCTTCTCATCCCAGCAGGGAAGATGGTCTGTCCCGCAGCCGTCAGTACGTCGTACTTGAGATAGTATACGGGTGCTCGTTAGGTTACGAGTACACTGGACAGGACTCGTCAGGAACTGATTGGTTCGTATTATACCTATCGTCAGTTATCAGTTCCCAGGTGACATGAGTACAGCTTAGTCCGCTGACTTGACACTGTCACTTCGCCTCGAGTGTGTTCCTACTGTACTTTGATCACTACCCTACCACGGCTCAAAGGAGTCGTGCAAATAGGTAGTAGTTGGGTGCAGTCCCGAAGCACTTGGAGGCAGTGACGGTTAGATAGGATTCGTCTCTCCCGGTATTAGGGGTTGACATCGCGCTGTGTCTAGGAGAGCCATTACACGAGTAGTCCCTGGCCAGGGCAAGAGAGATATACTGGTAGGCTTCCAGTGTTATCTCAGGGTGTTCTGGGCTTCACTCCGACACGACTTGTACCGCTATTAGGGGACTGACGTTCACCGCCCCCTAGGCCCGCCATGCGATGTATCAGACGAACAGACCGGACTGTACGGAGACTGTAACATTCAAGCTCAGTAGGAGTTCAGATGGGTTTCATCTCGTCAGTCTTCTTGTCGGCATCTACCTGGGAACCGTTACGCACAGCTAGTACCGCTTGCGGTCTGTGGTTAAACCCACTTCCAGCGTAGTGTCGAGTCTTTAGAGTCCCACACAGAAAGCTATTCGCCTTTAGGCAAAAGAGTAGAGGTCGTATGGTTTTGCGACAGGTCGCATGGTTTGCGACAGGGTTCGGTCACATCCGTGCACTTGTGCACGTTTAGTGTCCGAACAGTTAACACTAGCGGGTTTTGGTTTAAGCCAGATACTAGTGTACGTTTTGGGATTGGTTTTATCTCGTTTTGTATTCGTGTTCCTCGGAACGCGGATACGGGTGTGTATGCACAGTTGACAGAGAGCCAGAGGCAGAGGATTCTCATTAGGGTTGTTGACTGTTGACTGTTCACTGTTGACCATTGACTTTTGCTAAACCCTAATGAGAATAAGAAATTTGGTTAGCAATAATATTAATTAATTATTATAGTGACATGGTTGTTGAGGGGTTGACTTTGTTGACTTGTTGACTTTGTTGACCGGTTGACTAGGTTGGACTAGTTGACCATCATCATTGCAATGGTTGTCATTTTCATGCAAAGACTTTTGCTTTCTTGTTGTGGTTTGCAAAGTGAGTGCATGAAAATGATATTGCCTTTGATATGAGATGAACCATCACATAATACTTGATTATCATTATGGCTCATGATGCTTTTGGATTATAAGAGCATGAATGAGAAAAGAGAGGCTCATTCTTTCATTTGCTTTCTCTCTCCTTTGAGCTCTTTCATTCTCTTGCTCTCACCCTCTTCCTCTTGCTCTCTCTACCTCAAGGCAAACCATTCTCATGTGTTGAGACTCATTGCCCTAGTGATAAAAAGACACCAAAACAATTCTCTACTCACTCTAGTTCACAAGGTTTAGCAAACCGAGTGAACTAGTTTCTTCAAAGATCGAAGAAGAAGCCAAAGGTAGAAGCTTTCGGGTGGATCGATCTTCGGCGTAAGGAGACGACGGGATGAAGCCGATCCGTACACCATCAAGAGTTGAAGACGAAGGAGTTCAAGAAAGGTATAACCCCCTAACCGAGTAGTTAACAACTCCTAGTTAGGTTGTTAGGTAGATAGTTTAACAAAGATCCTTTTTGAGTCCATGTTACCGCCTCTAGAAAAATCGTTTTTTATCATTTCCGCAAGCCCGTAAGTACCGGGAGAGGTAGTATGGACTTACAGTGGTATCAGAGCCAGGTTAAACTCTATCTAACATGTTAGCAAAGTAACTCGAAGATCGATCAAAGAAAAAGTCGCGAAACGAACCCGAAATATCAAGTTTCTGCCGAATTTTTTCTGTTCAAAAAATGATAAGTTTTGTCTTAAAAATCGGCTCAGGCTTTTTTTTAAACACCCAAGAAATTTGGACCAAAGACCCTATCAAAGCGCCGCGGAAACGCGGCGGGAGCACGCTCCCGCCGCGGTTCCGCGGCCGAGTTGACTCGGCCGTGGTGCAAATTTAGTGCAGTGTGTTTCTGGGTTTGTTTTGGGAATTTTAAAATATGTTTTTTCTGCCCAGATTTTCCAGAAAGAAAAATTTATGTTTGGGGCCTAAAAATCCGTATTTTGATCGAACTTCTAAACACTAAGGCTAACGGGTTTATATCTGTGATGTGATATTTGTATTGAACGTCTGCTAATCGCTATATGTCGATTAGTGGGGGTTATACAAATCTGTGATCTGTAATGTTGTTGGTATGTGTATATGAATTCATTGGATTGTCGCGGGTGAATAGCCGGGGGTTGTGAGATGAGAGTTTTCTTTTCTTTCAATTCATGTAAATATGTAAATTGATGTAATATTATTTGTATGGCCGCACAACCGAATCGGGGTTGTAGCCGTCATTGTATAATTTCTTTTTACTGTTTTTTCTCCTAGGATAGACCCATGGTAGGGTTCACAAACTTCCGGGTATCTCGAAGTGCCGAGTGGCCTACTCACGGTGTTGAGGGAGGTTGCTCTGCTTCGGGAACTTGGCGGGTAGTTTGTCGCACCCGTAGGGGTCTTGGGTGGGGTATTGGCTATTCACCGCGACCGTGTAATCCGCTTTTCGTTACAGGCTCGTACGAATTGCGGATTCCTAGTATATCCAATGTGTTCATCTGTGATCTGAAATGGCTATCATTGCAATATATCTATATATGATATTATTTAGGCGTTGCTTATGTTTTTCAGCCGCGCTAGCCCAGCCCCCGCTCTGTCGTTAGTTAAGTAACCTAACGGGTAATGACGGGGCCCCGTGGCGAATGCGAATGGCATAAGCGTACGTCATATTTTAGTTGTTTTCTGCAATGGTAGGATTAAATGATGGGACGCATTAAAAGAACTAATGCAAGAAAATAAACCAAGTAAAAGTCGTTGGAACAGTTTCAAAACCACTCGGTTCTTTTCAAAAACTAACTTTTAAAGGCGGAGTTTGAGCCACTCCTTTAAAAGCTATCAAGGTTCCTTCGATTATATCAAGTTCACTACGTTCAAGGTTTCGCCAAAACCATTCGTAGCCCTCCGTCGTTTCGTATGAATATTCAATAGTATTCAAGCTATGTTTGTTGACCTTCGTCAAGGCATAGTGATTGGTAGCTGTTGGGTGTTCATATGTAGCATAGATAGATGCGTTGGTTTGGGACAGTCGTATTACCTTGTTGACCTTCGTCAAGGGTATATACGGGTGGGTTCAAATTAACCTGGACAATGACGGGTAGAACTTGACATGTGACTTATGATTTGTTGACCTTCGTCAAGGTCATAAGAGCATGGGGCAAAAATCCACATCGGGAGTTTCAAAAGAACTGAAACTCGCTAGCGCTGCATACCATTTGGAGTGTGATGATTCTGGTAGGATTCCTTTAGTTTTGTCACGCGATGATATTTGGATCCCGATCCTACTGTGAGTATATGCTACTCCTCGGGAACTTTCTCACTTAACGATCAATGCTATAAACCAAGTAGGTGTCTAGAAAGGTGTTAGCGGGGCTACGCCCCCAGGGAAAAGAGGTTATTTAATTAAGAAACTTCACGAAAGCGTTGGAAAACCTCCCTCGAAGTACCGACACTGGCATGGCTGAACGGTTAAGCAAGTATTGTACGGTGAGATTGATCCCGACTAATTCTTCCTTTATGGTTTGAGGAGGGATTCGAGAGACAGTGGGAGCCATCCTGTTTAGATAAATTAAAAACCAATCTAAACTTGCAAGAGCATCATGCTGAGTGTTTTCTTCTCTCTCTCTTAATTGCAGTGACCAAGTGACCGCACCTAGGTTACATCTAGATAATAAAATGACTGAATCTGACTGTTATGACTGGCAAAGGTCTGTCCAGATGTCCATTGCCCATAACAAGCTGGGACACCTCTTAACTAATCCAACCCCTACCGTCTCAGGTCCAGTTTCCCCTGTCATGGATGTTGATATCCATAGGACATCGGGAAAAGACTGTGCGAAAGCCAAGTGCCTCGTGTTAGCCTCAGTTGATGGTGCATACCAGGGGCAGCACGAGAAGATGGACTTAGTTTCTATCTTCCTCCATAAAAAAGATTTATCTGGAGAGCAATCTCGTATCGCAAGATATGAGACCTCGAACGAATTGCTTCCAGCGAGGTTGGCTATCGGGTCATCTGTAGGGGGCAACGTCCTTACAGAGACGAGCTCTTTTGGGCTCACGGACCTGAAGACCACGTTAAAGAACGGGTCAGATGTTGACTTAGTTCAACAGTCCCAACCTACTATCCTGAAGGAAACCAGGGAAGTAGAAAGAAAGGGAAGGGCAGAAGTTTCGGGACTGGATGTAGTAAAAGAGGGATGTTCCTATTGTTACAGGAATGAACATTAGCAGAAGGATTGCAAGGCTAGCTTAGCCAGTAGCCAGAATTCAAAGCATGTTGTGGCTTCGGCTTCGGGTGTGTTTGTAATAGAGAACTGTATGTCAGTTAACCCTACTTCCTGGGTATTGGATACCGGATCAGGATCTCATATCTGTAATTCGTTATAGGCTCTGAGAAACCGTAGGGTTATCAGGAAAGGTGATATGACTCTCAGGGTTGCTAACGGAATGAGCATGGATGCTGAATCTGTAGGGGAATATCATCTTGGACTGACAAGTGGGCAGATATTGATTTTGCGTAACTGTTTGTACGTACCAGGTGCGGCTTGTAATATCATATCTGTATCCTTACTTTCTAAGGAAGGATATGAATTTACTTTTGTAAGCGATGTAGTACACATCCACCTAAATCAAGTTCTGATTGGGTCAGGTACATTAAATAACGGGATATACGTATTGAATCAAGCTCAGATTTTCAGTATCCAGAACACACTTAAAAGAAAGTCTTCAGAAACAAATCAGGCTTTCTTATGGCATTGTAGATTGGGTCACATTAATGAGACACGATTAACTAAGTTACATAAAGTGGGATACTTGAATCCGTTCGAGTATCAGTCTTATACCACTTGTGAATCTTGTCTTATGGGAAAGATGACAAAGACTCAGTTCACTGGACACGGAGTAAGAGCGAGCGAGCTCTTGGGACTAATACACAGTGATGTGTGTGGTCCAATGTCTACACATGCGCGAAGTGGTTATTCATACTTCATTACTTTCACAGATGATTTCTCTAGGTATGGACATGTCTTCTTAATGAAGCACAAATCCGAGGCCTTTGAGAAATTTCGCGAATACAAGAATGAAGTTGAAAAACAAACAGGCAAAAGTATAAAGACACTGAGATCTGATCGAGGTGGTGAATACTTGAGTGCCGAGTTTCTGGACTACTTAAAAGAGAATGGAATTCTCTCTCAGCGTACTCCTCCATACACACCACAACACAACGGTGTATCTGAAAGACGGAATCGAACCCTATTGAATATGGTTCGTTCCATGATGAGTAAGGCTGAGTTACCGCAATCTTTCTGGGGTTATGCACTAGAAACAGCTGCATATCTCTTGAACAAGGCTCCAACCAAGACTGTGCCTACCACCCCATATCAGATGTGGAGTGGGAAGAAACCCTGTCTTAAGTATCTTAAGACATGGGGATGTCCAGCTTTTGTAAAAAAGCAGCATGCGGACAAGCTCGAGGCACGCTCAGTACTGTGTAAGTTTGTGGGATACCTAAAGAACTCCACGGGGTATCTTTTCTATTCCGCAGAAGAACAAAAAGTTTTTGTTTCTCCGCATGCTCACTTCTTGGAAACTGAATTTTTGGAAAATCAGATAAGTGGGAGCGCAATAGAACTGGAAGAAATTCCAGAACCATAAGCTATTACTGAAAGCTTCGAAGAGCCAGTAGTTTCAGGAGAACCGGACATTCCTGCGCCACTCCGCAGGAGTAGTAGGCAGACTCATCCGCCCGAGAGATACTACGGTTTTCTCATAGACGGGGATAGAAAGGATTGCACCATGGATTGTGGTGAGCCTACTAGCTTCCAGGAAGCCATTCAGAGCGGTGACTCGGTAAAATGGCTGGATGCAATGCGGATCGAGATGGAGTCCATGTACACCAACAAAGTTTGGACTTTGGACTTTGCTCCAGAAGGGGTAAAACCCGTAGGCTGCAAATGGATCTTCAGAAAGAAGATTGGTGTAGATGGGCAGGTTGAAATCTATAGAGCTAGGCTAGTTGCAAAGGGTTTTCGTCAAAGACCTGGTATGGACTATGACGAGACCTTTTCTCCGGTAGCTATGCTCAAATCCATTCAGATCCTTCTTGCCATTGCTGCCTTCCACGATTATATGATCTGGCAGATGGACGTAAATACGGCTTTCCTAAATGGAAATTTGGAAGAGTGCGTCTATATGGATCAGCCAGAGGGATTCATTCAGAGTGGGAGCAGCGGTAAAGTGTGCAAGTTGCTCAAGTCCATCTATGGACTGAAGCAGGCATCGCGGAGTTGGAACATCTGCTTTGATGATACTGTCAAAGAATTCGACTTTATCAAAAACCCAGATGAACTATGCATTTACAGTAAGATTGTAGGGAGAACTGTAGTATTCCTCGTCTTATACGTGGATGACATTCTCCTAATAGGAAATGATATTCCTATGTTACAGTCAGTCAAAGGATTCTTGTCACAGAGGTTCTCCATGAAGGACCTGGGCGATGCCAACTACATTCTGGGGATCCAGATCTATCGTGATAGATCTAAAAGGATGTTGGGACTTTCACAATCCAGGTACATTGACACCATACTGAAACGATTCAGTATGGAAGATTCCAAGCCCGGTAATCTACCGGCTTGTCACGGAATCACCCTCTCCAAAGAGATGTCTCCCAAGACTGATTTGGAAAGGGCTCGCATGTCATCAATACCCTACGCATCTACGGTAGGCTCTATTATGTATGCGATGTTGTGTACCAGACCAGATGTAGCATACGCATTGAGCGTTGTAAGCCGGTATCAGTTGAACCCAGGGGAGAAACACTGGATAGCAGAAAAGAACATTCTCAAGTACCTGAGAAGGACTAAGGAGATGTTCTTGGTGTATGGCGGAAAAGACCTCCAGATCGAGGCCTTTGCTGACTCCAGCTTTCAGAGTGACAAGGATGACTCCAAGTCCATGTCGGGTTATGTCTTTACCCTCAATGGAGGGGCAGTTTACTGGAAGAGCTACAAGCAGGAAACCGTTGCTGACTCAACTATGGAAGCAGAGTACATAGCTGCTTGCGATGCCGCAAAGGAAGCTGTCTGGATGAAGAAGTTCCTCACGGAGCTTCAGGTGGTTCCTACCAGTGTTGATCCAATACCGCTGTATTGCGACAACAACGGCGCTATAGCTTTAGCGAAGGAACCCAGGTCCCATCAGAAGTCCAGGCACATTTTGAGGCGGTTCCACTTGATCAGGGAGATCATTGATTGCCGGGAGATCGAGGTAAAGAGAGTAAATTCAGAAGATAACACTGCAGATCCCAGCATGGGAGACGGTCTGTCCCACAGCCGTCAGTACGTCGTACTTGAGATAGTATGCGGGTGCTCGTTAGCTTATGAGTACACTGGACAGGACTCGTCGGGGACTGTTGGTTGGTATTATACCTATCGTCAGTTATCAGTTCCCAGATGACATGAGTACAGCTTCGTCCGCTGACTTGACACTGTCACTTCGCCTCGAGTGTGTTCCTACTGTACTTTGATCACTACCCTACCACGGCTCAAAGGAGTCGTGCAAACAGGTAGTAGTTGGGTGCAGTCCCGAAGCACTTGGAGACAGTGACGGTTAGACAGGATTCGTCTCTCCCGGTATTGGGGGTTGACATCGCGCTGTGTGTAGGAGAGCCATTACACGAGTAGTCCCTGGCCAGGGCAAGCGAGATATACTGGTAGGTTTTCAGTGTTATCTCAGGGTGTTCTGGGCTTCACTCCGACACGACTTGTACCGCTATTAGGGGACTGACGTTCACCGCCCCCTAGGCCCGCCTTGGGATGTATCAGACGAACAGACCGGGCTGTACGGAGACTGTCACATTCAGGCTCAGTAGGAGTTCAGATGGGTTTCACCTCGTCAGTATTCTTGTCGGCATCTACCTGGGGACCGTTACGCACAGCTAGTACCGCTTGCGGTCTGTGGTTAAACCTACTGCCAGCGTAGTGTCGAGTCTTTAGAATCCCACACAGAAAGCTATTCGCCTTTAGGCAAAAGAGTAGAGGTCGCATGGTTTTGCGACAGGCCGCATGGTTTTGCGACAGGGTTCGGTCACATCCGTGCACTTATGCACGTTTAATGTCCGGACAGTTAACACTAGCGGGCTTTGGTTTAAGCCAGATCCTAGTGTATGTTTTGGGATTGGTTTTATCTCGTTTTGTATTCGTGTTCCTAAGAACGCGGATGCGGGTGTGTATGCACAGTTGACAGAGAGACAGAGGCAGAGGATTCTCATTAGGGTTGTTGACTGTTGACTGTTCACTGTTCACCATTGACTTTTGCTAAACCCTAATGAGAATAAGAAATTTGGTTAGCAATAATATTAATTAAGTATTATAGTGACATGGTTGTTGAGGGGTTGACTTTGTTGACTTTGTTGACCGGTTGACTAGGTTGGACTAGTTGACCATCATCATTACAATGGTTGTCATTTTCATGCAAAGACTTTTGCCTGCTTGTTGTGGTTTGCAAAATGAGTGCATGAAAATGATATTACCTTTGATATGAGATGAACCATCACATAATACATGATTATCATTATGGCTCATGATGCTTTTGGATTATGAGATGGTGAATGAGAAAAGAGAGGCTCATTCTTTAATTTGCTTTCTCTCTCCTTTGAGTTCTCTCATTCTCTTGCTCTCACCCTCTTCCTCTTGCTCTCTCTGCCTCAATGCAAACCATTCTCATGTGTTGAGACTCATTGCCCTAGAGATAAAAAGACACCAAAACAATTCTCTACTCACTCTAGTTTACAAGGTTTAGCAAACCGAGTGAACTAGTTTCTTCAAAGATCGAAGAAGAAGCCAAAGGTAGAAGCTTTCGGGTGGATCGATCTTCGGCGCAAGGAGACAACGGGGTGAAGCCGATCCGTACACCATCAAGAGTTGAAGACGAAGGAGTTCAAGAAAGGTATAACCCCCCTAACCGAGTAGTTAACAACTCCTAGTTAGGTTGTTAGATAGATAGTTTAACAAAGATCCTTTTTGAGTCCATGTTACCGCCTTTAGAAAAATCGTTTTTTATCATTTCCGCATGCCCGTAAGTACCGGGAGAGGTAGCATGGACTTACAATGTCAACATAGTGTTAGCGCTTTTTTTGCAAATTACGATCCATCCGCCCGTCAGTGCAAACCCTCACCGGAGCAGATCGGAGTCTGCAAATCATAATAGCTCCGCCTCGGCATTATAAAGAGCTTGATGCGCTCGATACATACAGCGTACAAGAACTACATACTTTCTACATCCCTTCCAGGCGAAAAGGTGATCCTCTTTTAGCATTCTACGGAGACCAAAGTAGAAAAATAAATCTGGCATGGTGCTGATTTTGGACTCGATAGGCTTCAACCAATCCATCCGCCAAGATACTACGCAGAGGGATTGAAAAGGCTTTTAAGATGCCAAGGTGTACGCCTTGAACAAATTGTTCGACAAGCCCAATTCTACAAAAAGATTTGGAATATTCCCAGGACTCGGTGAAAGATGCCCAATGGGATGATGGAGACAACCGAGCTCGGATACGTTTGGTCCAGGAAACGGGAGCAGTACCACAGCTGCTGCGTCATAAACAGCTCAAGTGAAGCAGAAGACGTTTCTCCAAATGGCCGCGACGTTGAAACAGAGCAAAATCCGCTCTAAGAACGTTAAGTCTGTCACTCTAAGAACAAATAGAAAAGCTAATAAAAGAAGCTTGTCAAAAGAGCCGAGACAATCATAGTAGCGAAATGGCTATTTATGAAAAGGTCAGGACGCAGCGCCTCTATCAGCAATCCGTGGATAAGGAAGACTATATTGCTCTTCATCTCCGACCCGCTATATGTCCCTGTGAAAGGGGAAATACCGAAATAGAGGGAAAAATAGGGTAAAGAAAGCAAACAACGTTCGAAAACAATAAAGCGGATCCCAGAAGCCGTGTAATCGAGAAAAGGTTGATTGGAACTCGTCCTTTATAAAGAAGATGGGTCGGGAATACTCTTTCCCCCAAAACAAAACGAGGAAAATATTCAACCTTGTCATGAACCACCAAATGATCACACTTCCGGAGTCTCGGAACCCCGAACAAATAAATGAGGTCCATCATCTGGATTATTGCTCCTATCACCGAGTAATAAGTGATCCTCTTGAAGACTGCTTCACCTTCAAAGACTGGGTAGATGACCAATATCAACAAGGCTGGTTCGCTTTATCCGACAGCTGGAGGGTAACCCCGCCACAAAAGAATGAGCCAAAGATGATCTATACCATGAGGATGGGACCAGCTCAACATTAAGAATGGAAGTGAACTCGTACCTTCCATATGATAACACTCTCGGAAGAGGGAGGGCATGAGACTATGGATAGCCTCCACATGTGCTTCGCAAATGAAGATGAGGACGAAGTGATCTCCGAGTTCCCACCAGCATAAAAAGAGCTGGAAGATGGGATACACACTACGGCGAACAACCTAATGAAAATTGACTTAGGGACGGAGAATGATCTGAATCCCACGTTCGTCAGTGAGCTACTATCCGAAAAACATGTAGCTACGTTAAAGGACGTATTCATACAGTACAAAGATTGCTTCGCATGGAACTATTCCAAGATGCCAGGTCTAGATCCGAAAGTAGCAGTACATAAACTGGCCATATTTCCGTATATAAAGCCATTCAAACAGGCACCAAGAAGAATGCGGCTTGAGCTTAAGATGAGTATCACCGCTGAAGTCAAGAAACGAATCGACTCTAGCTTTATCCAAGAAGTTCAATATCCCGACTGGATCGCCAACATCGTCCCAGGGATGAAGAAAAATAGGATGGTTCGTATCTGCATGGATTTTCGGGACCTCAACAAAGCTTACCCGAAAGATGATTTCCCAGCACCTGTTACTGAGCCAATGATCGATAGCACTTCTATTGATGAAGTCTTCTCCTTCATTGATAGATCTTCAGGATACAACCAAATAAAAATGCATCCAGAAGACCAAAAGCAAACCGCTTTCCGGACTCCGCTGGGCATATTCTGCTATAAGGTGATGCTCTTCAATCTAAAGAACGCTAGCGCTACTTACCAAAGGGCCATGATAAAGATCTTCGATGACCTCATCTATGAGATCGTCGAATGCTATATCGATGACCTTGTGGTAAAAAGCAATCTCACAAGGAATATTGGGAACATATAAAAATAGTGTTCCGACATCTTCGGAAGTATAATCTGAAGATGAATCCTCTAAAATGCGCGTTTGGAGTCTCCTCAGGAAAATTCCTAGGATTCATCATACGTTACCGGGATATCAAAATTGACCCTTCAAAGATCAAGGAAATTATGGAAATGCCCACGCCAAGAACTCTCAAACAATTGCGATCTCTTCAAGGAAAGCTTGCATATATCCGGCGGTTCATACCCAACCTCTCCAGAAAATGTCATCCCTACAGTCATCTGATGAAGAAGGGGACCCCGTTTGTCTAGGATCGAAATTGCCAAAATGCACTAGACGAAATCAAGTAATACCTGCAAAATTCGCCGGTATTGACCCCTCTGGTTAAAGGAAAACCCCTTATCCTATATACAACAACCTTTGAGGGTTCTCTAGACGCACTATGGGCATAAGAAAACAATCATGGAAAGAAGAGAGCTTTGTACTATTTAAGTCGAGTTCTCCTGGGGGCAAAAAACAACTATACCCCCATCGAAAATAATTGCCTGGCACTGATCTTCATGATAACGAAGCTCAGACATTATGCCTTGGCATACGAGTTCCATCTCATATTAAAGGTGGATCCTCTCAAATATCTGATGTCAAGGGCCATACTAACAGGAAGGATTGCCAAATGGGCCCTCCTCCTGATGGAGTTCTCTATAACGTATCGACCCCTTAAAGCAGTGAAAGGCCAGGCCATTGTCGACTTTCTCGCGGAGAATCCGATACCATCGGACTCTCCCTTAAATTGCGAGTTGCTGGATAAATATGTGTTCGACACAATCGAAGAAGAGAAGGAAGAAAATGATTCCCAATGGGAACTCTACTTTGATAGAGCATCTTCCATGAAGCGGCAAAAGCAGGGGTGGGCCTTATCTTCGTGACTCCACAAGCAAGGATAATGCGTTTCGCCATTTCCTTAACGGAGCCAAGAACAAACAACGAAGCTGAATACGAAGCTTTGATAGCAGGTCTCGAGATCGCTGTCGACATTGGAATCAAAGACCTCCTCATATATGGAGACTCCCAGCTGATCGTTAGCCAAGTAAATGGCGACTATCAGAATGTAACATTTTAAAAATTAAATAAATAAATAAATAGATAAATAAAATCCTTTAGGTGTATTTTCTGATAATCGGTAAAATAAACCGTATTTTCCGTAAAACATAACTATAGTTATTTTTCATCATAAAATTAAAAATACCTATTTTAACTATATAATTGCTAGTATTTGGTATTTATTTGGTCACTAATAAATTATTAGTTTACTTAAATATTTTTCCTTAATTAATTATTTCTAATATTAATATAAGCTTTTAATTATACATTAAATTGGTGCAAATTACAAATTGCAATGGGTTAATTTTACAAAAGTGAGCCATGACATATTAGAATTTAGTTTGTAGCATGATCTTCTCTTCTTGATTTGTCTTCAAATTTCTAGAAAATTCTAGGGTAAAATGATTTTAAAAAATAAGTAAAATTATATAATTGTGATTAATTAATGAAGATTCGTATATATTTCTATATATTTCTACACTCTTTTCTATATATTTCTACACTCTTTTCTCTCACTCTCTCTCTCTTTTCCTCCCTAGGCTGGCCGAGCCTTCTCTCATTGCTGCCCCAAAATTTCTCCACCTCACTCTCCAAAAAAATTCTTCAAAATTTCATGAAAAATCAACATAAAAACTCCACTAATTCATCATTTAACCCATACCCTTTATTCTTTGGCCAAATAAACTTGGATCTTGGAGCAAATTTAGCATTTTGGAGGCTAGGTTGCATGTTTGATCACATGTTTGTGGAGGTATAATCCTAACCCAAGTGTTTAATTGTTGCTATAATACTTCAAATTAAGCTAATTAAATGCTTAATTAGGTTTTAATTTCAAATTTTGAAATGCAAGATTAGGGATTGAATTCAAGTTAGGGGTTTTTATAATTTGATTGTGGTTGTGGGATGTAGTTTAACACATCAAAGCATGTAAGACCTAATCTAGTTGCTAGTTTGCTAATTGTTAATTTAAAATTTTGCTAATTATGATTTTTAGCAAACTAGGTTTTTAGAAATTGATTAAATAATTGAGATTAAAATCTAATTAGGGTTTTCATCACATCATTAACATTATAAATTATAGTTTAACACTTTAGATCATGCAAAACCTAGTTTAGTTGTTGTTTTGTCCATTGTTACTTTGAAATTGTTAAAATTAGATAATTTTGGAAACTAGAAGTTTTGGTTTAATGAAAATTGAAGAGATTAAATTATAGAAATGGTTTATATGACCTAGTTGTGATATTTAGTGAATATTGTGGCCACTAGATTTGTTTAAATATCAAGTTTCGAACTAAAACGGTTATTTGATGCTTTCTAGATTTTCGGAAATAAATCGATTTGAATTATTTTAAGGTTTTAAATGATTTAAACCTTATTTCATATATAATAAGTGAGTTTTGAAACCACGATTTGTACGTTTTGGTTTTATCTCGATCAATTGGCGTTTGTACGCCGATGTTGAGGGTTACTTGGTTCTTTTGCATGAGCGGGTAATAGGTTTTAACTTATGCGCGTTTCGTGCGCCGTTTGGGGTCTTTTCCGCGATTTCGGTTTACGATATTATATATATTGGCATATAGGTACCTCTCGCGTGGACATCGGACGATGAAGAAGAGGATGGCGGCATCGACTACTTTGGCAAGCAAGGACCAGGTGAGTAGATGTATATCTATGGGGGAAGTCGGGTGGATGACATATAGCACCCCCGCAACTTCATAGGATATTACGTGGTCTTAATATAGTAATATATAGATTTGTTATTGCGAGATACGAATACGGAGTAAGAAAGGTTTTAGGAGACTTCGGATCAGAATTTGTGTAAGTTGGATGATAGTGCTATTAGTTTAGTTCTTAGTCGCGAGACCCTAGAATATAGGTTGACGCTCACACATACACACACACTTGACTTGGGGTGTGTGTGTGTGTGTGTGTGTATACATACATACATACATATATATATATATATACATATATATATATGAAGGCGTGGAGGTTTCAATTTATACACACACACACACACAACATATACACGGGATATGAGGATGTTATATGATACTTAGGAATGAGTCGATATGATCGGGCATGATGCCGTGAGAAATTTAATATATGACCGAGTTATGGTATTATATCGGATCGTTGTGCGATAAGAAAATATATACTATACGATAAATGTGTGATGACATTGGAATGTTTTGAGACTTAGATCAGTAATCAGATCATGATATTGTTTGACGATGATATCTTGTGAATGATATATATATATCTATATATATATATATATGATAGTTGACATATGATCGAGATATTATTTAAGATATGCTAGGATATATATAATGGATCGCTTGGGCAATGTGAATTCATATATGATAATGTGTGTTTCTGACATCGGATTGCACGAGACTTTAGATCAGTAACCAGATCAAGATATTGTTTGATGATGATACCATATGAATGATGATATATATTTGGTAGTTGACCCGTACCCAGATTTTGGGATGCCGTACGACGGATTTTACCGTACGAGGTATATATGTGATGATTGATCCACACTCTTGACTTGAGAAAGTCGTACTGTGTAGTGACGCTATTGAGGCTGGATCACCGACTGCTAGAGATATCGACTCAGACTTTTGGTGGATTCTTATTATCTATCGACTGGTTTCTTTAGTTTAGTTCCTTAGTGGGTTGATAGATACTAGTTTAGGCTCGAGTCATACATATTTTCAAAACTAGCGAATCGTGCGCATTATTTTAAAAACAGCCTGAGGGATACTACGGATTTTTCAAAGGTCGTATTTTTTTTCAAAAACACCGTAGCCCCTATTTTTCTAAAACCACGATTCGTGCTTTTTCAAACACCAAAACGGTATGACTCGTATTGTAAAATTGTATATTCTTCGGTATTGCGGTTATTACTCCTTCTCTCTTATATGCATGTTATTCTCATTATACTGCATGTTTATACATATGTTCCCTAACTGTTATGATTTCATTTGTTAGGACACCGGCACCATTATCGATGATGCGCATGTTCCACGTACACATATTTGTCGGCTCACACACATCATCATCGGTAATTGCCATGTCACGTACACTTTAGAAAATATTATCTCATTGATATAATCAGCTAAAGGCTAGTTACCACATAATATTTGTGTGATTACTCTCATGTGTTAACTTAGAGATTGCATTTGTTACATAGATACTTCATGCATTCATATATTCATTCATGTACTATTCTAGGGCTTTATGCCAATATCCACTGTTAACTTACTCTTGATTCTTGGATTTCGGATTTCCATGAGATTTCTGGATTTTGGGGGAAAACCGCAAGAATTTATAATAACTTCTCTCTCTCTCTTTTTAAAATGCAAGTTGTGGTTTTCTCGTGAAGTATGTGTCGACCACCATGAGTTTTTATGATTGCTGTTGGATTTCGAGACCTGATTCGAGGAGTAGGATGAACCGTTTCGGGTACATTGTGGGCCCGGTAAGGTACCCTGGGGCAAGAAGCTCGAGTTGTAGACGATGAGCCTGGCAGGGGAAGACTACCTACCGGTAATGTCTGGCGCGGCAGATATCAGGAGGATACCGACCGTTGTCGTGAGATTTGATGATATGGGCCGATCCGGACTGATGGAGCCCGAGATATTGAGACATTGAGACTTTGAGATATTGAGATATTGTGTCGATGCTTGACACGGGCTTTCTGTCGATTTCACTGAGGATGTTTCAGTTGTATTATAAAAGTTTTACTGATGATTTCTTTAAATAGGATTTTTTAGATTTCGTGGTGGATTTTCTCATTCATGATGCATTCTTACATCAGATATATGATTTATTACTGTTTAGTGACACTGACATGCACACTGAGTATTGCAGTTATGCATAGATTATTACCCTATTACTACTAGATGTCTACTTTTATGTTAAGTATATTATTATGACCTAGGAGATCGCCGTGCATTCGATTTCTACCCGCAGATGTTTTCTACTAACGAGTTGGCAACTCACCCCTGTTGTGCCAAATTTTCCTGCAGGTTTAGATGTACAGGTGTCCTTGGAGGCTTACTGGCACACCATTTCATTCAGGGTGATTGCTTGGTAGGTTGGTTCACTTGTATCGTGACCGCCGTTGTACTTTTATTTATTCCAATTGTATCTAGTAAGTTCCATCAACCGGACTTGTATTATTTGATAGATTTAGAAGACCAATTGTTTTTCTTTCGACCTTAGAGTCGCGCTTGTATTATTATGGTTTTCTGGTGGATTTTGGTTTTCCTCTGAGTTTTGTTCCTCGTCCTTCGGCGTTGTATATTATTTTGCTTGCGTGGTTATGTCGGCCAATTGGCGAAGAGCTAGCTCCCGCTTGGGAATGCCTTTATTATTGCTTGTATATTTATTTCTTTTCTGTACCCGTTTGGGGCCAGTTTTTACAAAGGAGACTCTGCCGAAATTTTTGAGAAAATTTGATGTTGCTTTTAAACTTGTTTTCCTACACTTCTTTTGAAATGGTTTAGATTTCTGGGCTTCGGCTTGCTTAGATTACGTTACGCCTTTAGACGTTTCGTAATTTAAGTGCCGGTCACATTCTGTACCTTCAGGTCGTAACAAAGTTGGTATCAGAGCGTTAGGTTTTACCTTCTAGTGTAAGATGACCCTTAGTTGATGGAGTAGTTGACTAAAGTAGAGTGACGTACCGTGGGTATGTTCTGCGGCATACTTACGATACGCTACTCTGCTTAAGAAGACTTAGGATGTACATTTCGTTGCACCGTATTTCTATTCATTCCTATGATCTATCTTCGTCGATGTCGGATGGTGGTTTCTGTTACCACGGTTGCACGGGCATAGAGAGCAGCAGCTAGAGTTGTGGTCAGCACGAGCATTTGATAACTGCACCAGATGATCGGGCCATTGCTAGAGACCGGCTAGAATGTGATGACCGTTGTTATATCATCTATTCTTAAGGATCGAGGCACTGTTTAGCGTGCAGACGAAAGGTATTCACATGTCGTCTAGGCGAATTTAAAATGTTTGAACGAATGTCAGAAACCCACTTTCCCAAGTTTAAGGCATTCGGAAGAACATGCAGGTAATTCTATGGACCCTCTAGAAGAATGAAACCCTAACTCGATATAATGACCATGAGAACGCCTTTGAACCTTAGGGTTGGCGGCAGTTTCGCAGTGCCATTAGTGAGGCTTGGGTTTGCCCTTCTACGGCTGGTCCGCAGGTGCTGTGACATATACTGGATATTTTTTAAACTGTACTTGAGTGTTGAGCTCTAGGGGAATTATGGGACTTTGATGAATCGATCGAAAAGTTTAACGTAGTCCGGATATCATGTGATGGGATACATTACTTGGGAGACTATAGATATGAGTATATCCGTTTGTAGCACAGTTCATACAGCTATGAAGAAACGAGTTCGAATCAGTCGACACTAGAGGAAAGAGGAGCACATTGACTTCGTTGTTACGATATGCGATTTGGTGATTTGAATTTCACATTTTCGTTGTTTGGATTTTGGTATTTTGAGGATTTCGTTATATGATTGGTATTTCCTACGTGCACATTCATTGCACTCGATGAGTGTCCATGTATCAGTTGTATTGATGTTCATTTTGTGCATACCCATTGCACATGATTTTGATTTTATAAATTCTGAGATAATAATTTGATTTCGTTTATATGGGTTGCATATGATTTTGGACTTATGCTTTCGGTATAGTTTTCATGCATTGTTCGTACTTCGATTTGGTCTTGTGCACACTAATGCATGTAGTTGTGAGTTTATCTATCGCGGTATACTTGATTTTGATTCGGTGTATGTCGTATACCGCTGATTTTGATTTTGATATTCGATATATGTTTTCATGCACCATGTGCACTTGGTTGAGATTCTTGCGCACACTTGGCGCACTTGATGCGATTTTGTGCACACCAGATGCACTAAATCGGGATTTGTGCAGATTAGATACACCTGAGATTGTTGTCATGCACGCCCGTTGCACTTGACGGATGTTTTTGGTGCACACCCGTTGCACTCAGTTTTGTTTCTGTGTATATTCATAGCATCTGTATTTGATTTCGATTTTCGTGCGCACCGGACGCACGTGGTACTTTGTATACTGTATTTGAGATTGATTTCATTTTGAGCAGTACGTTTTTATGATAATTACTATTTGGTTTAGTAACCGAGCAGGACTATTCTGATACCAGTACCTAGGTGTTTTTGCATGCATTGATAGTTATCGAAGGGATTTCTAAAAAGGAGCTATAGTCTCAATATTTTCTTATGTGTCTAAGATCACACAAAACATTTTACAAAGGAAACCCTTTTAGATTATTTTCAAAAATGGCGGGACGTACATGTTAAAAGATATGTATATAAGTATAACCATTTTCCTTAAATGAATGTCCGCTACTTGTACCGTGATATGCACATCGCACGGCGATTTAAAAAGGGTTTTGCATGTATTTCTTTTCGGATGTTTGAACGGTTTTACAACGATGCATACTATATACAAGTTATAATTTTTAGTATATCATACTGGTTTTTGTGTTGGATTTTGATATTGTATTTTCACCATAACTCTGATGATTGCGTGACGCTTGACGGAGTCTTATATTTGAGTATGTACTTGTTTTTCATGCGCATGCATTGCGCTAAAGTGTGTTTTAAGTATTAATGATTTCGGAGCCCCGACGATTTGAGTGCTTTGCTGAAATGTTTTAGTATTTGTGGGAGTTTTGATTTAAATTTAGGGACCAAATTTCTTTAAGGGGGGAAAATTGTAATATTTTAAAAATTAAATAAATAAATAATTAGATAAATAAAATCCTTTAGATGAATTTTCTAATAATCGGTAAAATAAACCGTATTTTCCGTAAAACATAACTACAGTTATTTTTCATCATAAAATTAAAAATAACTATTTTAACTATATAATTGCTAGTATTTGGTATTTATTTGGTCACTTATAAATTATTAGTTTACATAAATATTTTTCCTTAATTAATTATTTCTAATATTAATATAAGCTTTTAATTATACATTAAATTGGTGCAAATTACAAATTGCACTGGGTTAATTTTACAAAAGTGAGCCATGACATATTAGAATTTAGTTTGTAGCATGATCTTTTCATCTTGATTTCTCTTCAAATTTCAAGAGAATTCTAGTGTAAAATGATTTTAAAAAATAAATAAAATTATATAATTGTGAAAAGACTTAAGTGAGGTGATTAATTAATGAAGCTTCTATAAATTTCTACACTCTTTTCTCTCTCTCTCTCTTTTCCTCCCTAGGCTGGCCGATCCTTCTCTCAATGCTGCCATAAAATTTCTCCACCTCACTCTCCATAAAAATTCTTCAAAATTTCATGAAAAATCAACACAAAAACTCCACTAATTCAACATTTAACCCATGCCCTTTATTCTTTGGCCAAATAAACTTGGATCTTGGAGCAAAATTAGCATTTTGGAGGCTAGGGTGCATGTTTGATCTCATGTTTGTGGAGGTATAATCCTAACCCAAGTGTTTAATTGTTGCTATAATACTTCAAATTAAGCTAATTAGATGCTTAATTAGGTTTTAATTTCAAATTTTGAAATTCAAGATTAGGGATTGAATTCAAGTTAGGGGTTTTGATAATTTGATTGTGGTTGTGGGATGTAGTTTAACACATCAAAGCATGTAAGACCTAATCTAGTTGCTAGTTTGCTAATTGTTAATTTAAAATTTTGCTAATTATGATTTTTAGCAAACTAGGTTTTTAGAAATTGATTAAATAAATGAGATTAAAATCTAATTAAGGTTTTGTTCACATCATTAACATTATAAATTGTAGTTTAACACTTTAGATCATGCAAAACCTAGTTTAGTTGTTATTTTGTGCATTGTTACTTTGAAATTGTTAAAATTAGATAATTTTGGAAACTAGAATTTTGGGTTTAATGAAAATTGATGAGATTGAATTATAGAAATGGTTTATATAACCTAGTTGTGATATTTAGTGAATATTGTGGCTACTAGATTTGTTTAAATATCAAGTTTCGAACTAAAACGGTTACTTGATACTTTCTAGGTTTTCGGAAATAAATCGATTTGAATTATTTTAAGGTTTTGGATGATTTAAACCTTTTTTAATATATAATTAGTGAGTTTTGAAACCATGATTTGTACGTTTTGTTTTATTTCGATCAATTGGCGTTTGTACGCCGATGTCGAGGGTTGCTTGGTTCTTTTGCATGAGCGGGTAATAGGTTTTAACCTATGCGCGTTTCGTGTGCCGTTTGGGATTTTATCCGCGATTTCGGTTTACGATATTATATATGTTGGCATATAGGTACCTCTCACGTGGACATTGGACGATAAAGAAGAGGATGGCGGCATCGACTTTGGCAAGCAAAGACCAGGTGAGTAGATGTATATCTACAGGGAAAGTCGGGTGGATGGCATATAGCACCCCCGCAACTTCGTTGGATATTACGTGGTCATGATATAGTAATATATAGATATGTTATTGCGAGATACGAATACGGAGTAAGAAAGGTTTTAGGAGACCACAGAGCAGAATTTGTGTAAGTTGGATGATAGTGCTTTTAGTCTAGTTCTTAGTCGCGAGACCTTAGAGTATTGGTTGACGCACGCACATACACACACACTTGACTTGGTGTGTGTGTGTGTCTATATATATATATATATATATGTATATATGTGTGTGTGTGTGTATATATATATATGTATGTATGTAAATATATATATATGAAGGCGTGGAGGTTTCAATTTATACACACACACATACACACACACAACATATACACGGGATATGAAGATGTTTTATGATACTTGGGAATCAGTCGATATGATCGGGCATGATGCCGTGAGAAATTTGGTATGTGACCGAGTTATGGTATTATAGCGGATCGTTGTGCAATAAGAAAATATATACTATACGATAAATGTGCGATGACATTGGAATGTTTTGAGACTTAGATCAGTAATCAGATCATGATATTGTTTAACGATGATACCTTATGAATGATGATATATATATGATAGTTGGCATATGATCGACATATTATTTAAGACATGTTAGGATATTTATAATAGATCGCTTGGGCAATGTGATTTCATATATGATAATGTGTGTTTATGACATCGGATTGCACGAGACTTTAGATCAGTAACCAGATCATGATATTGTTTGATGATGATACCATATGAATGATGATATATATTTGATAGTTGACCCGTACCTCGATTTTGGGATGCCGTACGACTGGTTTTACCGTACGAGGTATATATGTGATGATTGATCCGCACTCTTGACTTGAGGAAGTCGTACTTTGTACGTGACGCTATTGAGGCTGGATCGCCGACTACTGGAGATATCGACTCGTACTTTAGGCGGATTCTTATTATCTATCGACTAGTTTCTTTATTTTAGGTCCTTAGTGGGTTGATAGATACTAGTTTAGGCTCGAGTCATACATATTTTCAAAACTAGCGAATCGTGCGCATTATTTTAAAAATAGCCTGAGTGATACTCCGGATTTTTCAAAGGTCGCATTTTTTTCAAAAACACCGTAGCCCCTATTTTTCTAAAAAACATGATTCGTGATTTTTCAAACACCAAAACGGTATGACTCTTATTGTAAAATGTATATTCTTCGGTATTGCGGTTATTACTCCTTCTCTCTTATATTCATGTTATTCTCATTATACTGCATGTTTATACATATGTTCCCTAACTGTTATGATTCCATCTGTTAGGACACCAGCACCATTACCGATGATGCGCATGTTCTACATACACATATTTTCCGGCTCACACATATCATCATCGGTAATTGCTATGTCATGTACACTTTAGAAAATATTATCTCATTGATAAAATCAGCAAAAGGCTAGTTACCATATAATATTTGTGTGATTGCTCTCATGTGTTAACTTAGAGATTGCATTCGTTACATAGATACTTCATGCATTCATATATTCATTCATGTACTATTATGGGGCTTTATATCGATATCCACTGTTTACTTACTCTTAATTCTTGGATTTCGGATTTCCATGAGATTTCTGGATTTTGGGGGAAAACCGCAAGAATTTATAATAACTTCTCTCTCTCTCTTTTTAAAATACAAGTTGCGGTTTTCTCATGATGTATGTGTCTACCACCATGAGTTTTCATGATTGCTGTTGGATTTTGAGACCCGTTTCGAGGAGTAGGCTGAACCATTTCGGGTACATGATGGGCCCGGTAAGGTATTCCGGGGCAAGAAGCTCAAGTTGTAGACGATGAGCCTGGCAGGGGAAGACTACCTACCGGTGATGTCTGGCGCGGCGGATATCCGGAGGATACAGACCGTTGTTGTGAGATTTGATGATATGGGCCGATCCAGACTGACGGAGCCCGAGATATTGAGACTTTGAGATATTGAGATATTGTGTCGATGCTTGACACGGGCATTCAGTCGATTTCACTGCGGATGTTTCAGTTGTATTATACAAGTTTTACTGATGATTTCCTTAAATAGGATTTTTTAGATTTCATGGTGGATTTCCTCATTCATGATCCATTCTTACATCAGATATATGATTTATTACTGTTTGGTGACACTGACACGCACACTGAGTATTGCACTTATGCATAGATTATTACCCTATCACTACTAGATGTCTAGTTTTATGTTAAGTATATTATTATGACCTAGGAGATCGTCGTGCATGTGATTTGTACCCGCAGATGTCTTCTACTCACGAGTTGGCAACTCACCCCCGTTGTGCCAAATTTTCCTGCAGGTTTAGATGTACAGGTGTCCTTGGCGGCTTACTGGCACACCATTTCATTCAGGGTGATTGCTTGGTAGGTTGGTTCACTTGTATCATAACCGCCGTTGTACTTTTATTTATTCCAGTTGTATCTAGTAAGCTCCATCAACCGGACTTGTTTTATTTGATATATTTAGAAGACCAGTTGTTTTTCTTTCCATCTTAGGGTCGCGCTTGTATTATTATGGTTTTCTGGTGGATTTTGGTTTTCCTCTGAGTTTTGTTCCTCACCCTTCGACGTTGTATATTATTTTTCTTGCGTGGTTGTGTCCGCCAATTGGCGAAGAGCTAGCTCCCGCTTAGGGATGCCTTTATTATTGCTTGTGTATATATTTCTTGTTTGTACCCGTTTGGGGCCAGTTTATGGCGAAAGAGTGCATCAACTGCTGACAAAAATCCCCTCCTACATTCTAGAGAGTATACCGCATACAGAAAATAGCAAGGCAAACGTATTGGCCAAATTGGCTAACAAACTGGCCGATGAAGACCTCGATGATGTGAGGATCATTGTGCAAAGCCGCAGGATTCTCTCACCGACGAATATATCTTTAGAAGACCTGATAGATCCATCCGAAAGAAAAGAAGCGACCGAACAAGTAGCCCTTCAAATAGAGGATGAAGGAAAGGTCAAAAATTGGAAGGAAGTCTTCATAGACTACTCCAAATGCCAACGAACGCCCAAAAATGCGTCATCTAGACATCATCTCATGAAACGAGCTTTGTCTTTCGCCTTCGTCAATGATACTCTATATAAGAGATCGTTCGACTGTCTGTGGCTAAGATGCTTGAGACCATAAGAAGCGAAGAGAGTCGTCCAAGAAACTCACGACAGACTTTGCGGCTCTCACCAAGCTAGACAGAAGATTAAGTTTAAGATAAAAAGAATGGGTTACTGTTGGCCCACGATAATTCAGGACTGCCTCGAATATGCGAAACGGTGTCACTCATGAAAAATTCACGGGGACTTCATCCACCAGCATCCAAATCCGCTACACCCAACAGTAGATAGCTCGCCGTTTGAAATGTGGAGAACCAATATAATTAGCCCTATTGAACCGGGATCGTCCAGAGGATATCGGTTCATATTGGCAACGACCGACTACTTTTCTAAATGGGAAGAAGCAGTACCACTAAGGGAGGTGAAGACGGAGAATAACCTCCATTTCTTCAGAACACATGTTATCTATCGGTTCGGCACTCCACGACGAATCTTCTCGGATAATGGGCCTGCCTAAAGGAGTCATAAAATTAGCCACATCAAACAGCAACATAAAATAGATTGGAGATGCTCTTCAGTCTATAATTCTCGGGCCAACGGTCTAGCTGAAACTTTCAACAAGACATTGACAAAGATTATAAAGAAAACAATGTCTAGAAATAAAAAAGACTGGAACGAAAGGTTGCACAAAGCACTCCGGGCATACCGAACAACGTTCAAAACGGATACGAATACAACACCATACATCTTGCTATTCGGCACGGAAGCAGTGCTCCCCCTGGAAATAGAACTCCCCTCTCTATGAGTAGCGGTTCAATACGAACTGACAGATGAAGAAAATACTCATCTTCGGCTTGAGGAGGTCGATGCCCTTAACGAAACTCACCTTATAGCACAGCAAAATCTGGAGGCTTATAAGGCAAGGATGAAACGGTCATACGAAAAACTGACCAGGCCGAGAACATTCGGCCAAGGCGAACTCGTGCTAGTTGTCAAAAGACCCATGATCCTTAATCGTGCAAAACGAGGGAAATTCGAGTCGAACTATGAAGGCTCGTACATCATATAAGTGCACGGCGGCGCCCCGGCCGTCAATCCGACGCCGGAATGCGGAAATGAAACTTTTCTAAAAACTAGAAACCGGCACCACCGCGCACTAAATTCTCGGATAGGGCCATTAATCTAACTCTAGCAAACTAGAAAAGGAGTAGAGAAGCTATACCAAGCGATCCGTGTCCTTCGGTCTTTGCCTCCACTTCGATCTCCTCGCGGAACCTCCGGTCTTCATCTCCTCGTCGGAATGGGCACCACATCGCCGGGTTCTTTTACGGGCTCCCACCTCTAGACCGAGGCAACCCGGGCACGAAGTTGGCGAGCCGACGTGCCCAAGGAGTGCTATAAGATGAAGTGTAGAATGGTTGTCTCATGGGGTAGTAAAGTTGCCATTGAAGGAGAGGAGGAATGAGCAAAAAAAAATTGGAGATCAACTTGGGAATTTTTGGTGTATATAAGATAATATGAGATGAACAAATTTTCCCTCACCAAAAATTAACCTTCTCCTCAAAGTGGCCGGCCTATACAAATATGGGAGAGAAAAACCAAAACCAAGAAGGGAGGTGAGTGTAGGAATCAAAAGAGGTGACCACATCCAAAAGCAAGCCTCACATCAACTCTCATTCTCTCCCATCTCATTTAATGCAAAGGAATTGACTCAAAAAGAATCTCATCATGCAAGAACCATCATGATGCCACCATTTCACAAATAAACCCTCCACAATATGCTAATTTGCGAACTTGCAAATTAGCCCCTCCATCGGAAAGTCTGGCCGGGAAGGAACAAAGGAAAACTGGCCGAAACGGAATGCAAACTGGCAACTTCAGAAAACTTTTCCCGTAATAAATTACAGGAAAACCCCGCGACTGTATATACATACCCGCATTTGTATTCCCACTGAATACAAATGCAAAGAGACAAAACTACACTGTCTAATACTAGGATCCGGCTTAAACCAAAGCCTGCTAGTAAAAACCGTCCGATCACGATCCGTGCAATACCGCACGTATCTGATCGAACCCTGCATATCTCCATACGGCCTCTACAGAGTTTCGCCCAAAACTTAAGAAACTGGTCTGTGGGGGACTCTAAAGACTCGTCAATACTTTGGTTGTGGATTTAACCACTAGCACGTCAGAGGTATTAGCCTATACGTAACGGGCTACCAGGTATTGACCAAAAGGGACGTCGATGAGCGAACTCATCCTGACATCCTACTGAGCCTGTCAGTAACAATATCCGTACAGTCCGGTCCGTTCGTCTATGAGCATCGCATGGCGGGCCTAGGGGGTTGGTAAAAGTCAGACCCCCAAAAGCGGTACAAGTCATGTCGGAGTGTAGCCCATAACACCCTTTGATATTACTAGAATACCTACCGGTAAATCTCCTGCCTTGGCCAAGGACTTCGTGTAATGGCTCTCCTAGACACAGCGCGACCTCATCCCCAATACCGGGAGAGACGAACCCCTACAGATCCGCACACTGCCTCCATGTGGCTCGGGACTGTACCCAACTAAAACCTGTTTGCACGTCTCCTTTGAGCGTGGTAGGATAGTAATCAAAATACAGTGGGAACTCACACGAGACAAATGATGATCTCAGGTCGATGAACTAACCTGTACACATGTCACCAGGGAACTGCTATCTGACGTCAGGTATAAGACCAACTATCATGTTCCCGGCGAGTCCTGTCCGGTGTACTCATAACCCAATGAGCACCTGTATACATCTTAGGTGAACCAACAGACACCAGTGGCTTGTGAGACCGGCCATCGCCCCTCGTCGGGGTCTCGACTGTATACACTAGTCTACTCTGGAGTATCGATGCCCTGTCTCGAAACTCCCACGACTAGGGACCATTTAAGGATGTGCTTATAGACCCCAGCTCCCATGTATATGATCGCCCTCATACTGCTGGCAGTCAAGCAAGAATCCTAGAGGCTCTATCAACGTGCAATAGTGACCTGTAAGGTCACCTAAAGCAGTACACGATGATAAAGATAAACCTGATAGCAAACTATCATCTTGAGTAAGACTGTCCTACCGGGATAGGTCCTCCCTCAATCATTGCAATCACGTGCCTGTGATCCAATAATTGACTCTGGGGGCACTATCTCCAACAATCTCCCACTTGCACTCAAGGCTAATTATTGCGATGTCGCATACTCACAGCCTGTGTGATACCGAACACCCAACTCCTCTACTAATCAGTCTCACAAAACCCGTTTGCGAAACTAATGCGTTTGAGGAATAGCCTCAGTGAGTGGATCCGCTCTAATGTTTCTTTCTATGTCTCTATAAATCTCAAGTTCGCGGAGAAACCCATCTCCCGAAATTAGCAACACCTGTCTTAGAATGTGTCTGGATGTCTGATGGGACCTAGCTCATAAATGAACTCCAAATCCAAACTTCTTAGACAGTATTGTCAACTGAACTTAATCAGTATCCTGCGCCATACCTCCCTCAGTATTCGCCTGGACGACCTGTCCAAAATACTGCCCCTCGTAAGAGGGACAACCATAACTCTGACAGTCACTCTGTCATCCAGGTCACCTTGGAAGCCTGGAATGATAACCGTCTCCTAAAGGAGGCTGCCGTTATCAAATCCCTAGAACATGCACTTATGTTCTAAAACTGCTTCCGATTGTTTCTCCGGGATTGGATTAATATCAACTTATTGCATCTCCTGCAAAAACAACATCTGGTGTGGTACTTGACATCTCATGATCAACTCAATTACCTAAGCAAGTGATCTGCCAATCATGTACATCCCTCTCCCTTTTATTCTGTAAGACAGCTTTAGAGAGGGTGACTCCATCACCTGCAGGTACACTACCGTGCCAGGAGTCATCCATTCTAAAACACCTTTAGAATGCTGTCTAAGTACCCTGATTGGGAAACTACCCAAATCTAGATCTAAAACTATAGATCCAGTAACCAGAATGTCTGATATAATATCCAAGTCCTATGTGGAGAAACTACTGTGTGTCAACCAAAGTATAACCGATCGTAGTATAGGAATATCACTTCCTACTGTGTGTATGCCATCCAAATACCAGGACATCACACCCTACTATCTTCTTAATAGATCCATCCCCTATTCTGATGAAGTCAAACCCATGACTATCACATCAGAAATAGATGATCTATCTCCGCTATATCTGCTTTAGTCTATAAATAGACATAAGCCACCTGTCCACCAATGCTTCCGCTGCTCCCACTGACTACGACAACCCTCTGGCAGAGTCATATACACGTGTATTTCTAAAACTAGTTTAGAACGACGCTATACTCATCCTCCTGCCGGGTCTCACAGCCTGGAGCAACAGCAATGGCAAGTCTGGGTAAACAAGAACCTCCCTGTCACCGTCCTTGAGGCTACCGGAGTACCTTTCGGGTGCCTGAGGTTACCCACCTTATCTGCGGAGTGGTCAATGGAATGTCAAGCCAGATTGAATCTTTAGGTTCTTATCAAATCTTTAGTAATCATTTGCGGTTCTGGAATCACTTCCAGTTCTACCATACTCCCACCTCTGTTTTCTGAAAAATCCATTTCTTTTAAAATGTGGCGAGTCTAGAAAAATATCACTATTGATCTTCCAGATGGTAGAAAGTCAACCCTCGTCATAACCTGGGTCAACCCACAAACAGTCATTACAGAAACGTGCATTGAGTCATCCAGAGTCTGGTTTTAAGCATAAGCCGGACAACTCCCTATTCCTTAACATCATTAAGATATGATCTGTTTTATATCCAATATAGAAAGAGAGGCACTGATTTAATTGAACCAGATTCAAATCATGCAGCTGTCTCCAGTGCATGTCAACTAAATGGAGAGAGGCCGATCAGCATTACTCAACTTAGGAATGCTTCCAATTATGAGTAACCTAAAAGAGAAGCAAGTTCTCTTAATCATTACTATCAACTGAATACCATACACAAGTATCTACATCTTCGATCACCTTGAAGAATCCCGATACTTGCAATACCTGGTTCTCTACTTTATTCATATACCCATAACTTCTCAAAACTTAGACCATGTGTTTCTATGAAATACCTGTCTAAGAACTAGAGAAGTCATAAGTAAACCAAATATAGTACGAGAACCAACCCCTCTGTTCTCATGGACACTGGACAACATACAATACTCTGTATAAGTCCCCTGAGTCTAATAACTCAATCCCTGTGTGTTGTAGGTTGAAAACTGTACTTATGGTCAAGAAGAATTACACCGCTGTTTAATGCTCCTTACCTAACCATCCACTGATATAGGTAAATGTCATAGACATAATTTCAAAAAGTTATATCTCACTCTATGAAAATAGACGTACAGATATATCAATTTGAAATTGGTGCATAACAACGGATATTCAAAACCAAACATTTGCCGTCCGGCAAACAGCCCAGGCGATTTCCTCAAATATCACCAATTACAACGAATTCCGATATAATGAGGATGATCACCTAATTCCCAATAACTTACTCCTACTCATCATCTGTAAAACTATACAGATGTGAGAATCATACCTGGTAAATACATACCCTGGAGCAAGTGTCTAATTGGGAAATCAATTTTCTTTTAACAGTACACAGTGAAACTGAAACATTGAAATGTTTCGATGGGGTATCCGGGTATTCCTAGTAATGCCTCTTCCATTATCCAGATTCACAACTGTAACTGTATATTTCTTTTCCATCCCTCCAAATCCCTTCATATGTCTTTAGTCATTACCTTCTGTACACCCTTTAGGCCAAATGGTTTTCTTCCTTCCCTACCGTTCGGCACCAGCCTATGGTTTGGAAGAAGACTATCCAATAAGCATAATGGGTGTACTGTCCTAATCCTAGGAGAACTCGCAATGCGAAAGAAGGTAAAGATAAAAGACAACTGAATAAACCTTATTCCTATTTCTCCTGAACCAGAATCCATCCCCGAACTGGAACAAGTTCCTTTCGAGTTCGTATATAACCATACGATGGAATATCCAATAAACTGTGGATCTTCGTAGTGATACGGAGTGTTCTGGAGAAATACAAAGGTGAAGTGGGAGTGGTAATGAAATACTTGGTTTGGTCGTGAATAGCAGTCGCATTTTACTTTGCCCTCCTTCTAATCCCTTTATTTGTCTCAACTTAATACCTTCTGTACACCGCACTTAGGCTAATCGGCTTTCTTCATTCCCTACCGTTAGGCACCAGCCTAAGGTTTGGAAGAAGACTATCCAATAGGCGTAACGGGTGTACTATCCCCTAATCCAAGGAGCACTCGCAACCTGAGTGAAGGTAAACGGAAAAGACAACTGAATAGTCCTATTCGTTTTCTCCAGAACCAGAAACCATTCTCGAATAAATTCTTTCGAGTTCGTATATAACCATACGATGGTTTTATCCAATGGAAGTGGACGTTCATAGTAATACGGGGTGTCCTGAAGAAAAGGGTAAAAGTAGGAGTGGCAATGAAGTTTGCAACTCAGACAATCCAAAAGCCAGTCTTATAAGAAGGTTCGGTCAACTTGGTCACTGAGTCATAGTCTAGGGTCGGGTCAATAGTCGCTGCCAAAGAGAGAGAGAAAAGAAACACTCAGTGTGCACTCTAACCTAGATCAGAACGGTTATCACTTTATCTAATCAGGAAACCTCCCACTGTAACGTCAAATTCTTCTCCAAACCTGAAAGAAGAATTAGTCGGGATCACCCGAGGAGTAAACCAACTCATCAGTGGAAATCGGGATCCAACTATCATCGCATGATAACGTGACGGAATCCGCTCACGTTATCACACTCCATAAGGTATGTGCATATCTGGCAAGTTTCAGTTTCTTTAGAAACCCCCGATGTGATTTTTGCCCCATGCTCTTATGACCTTGGCGTGAGGTCAAAATGTCATAAGTCACATGTCAAGTTCTACCCATCATTATCCAGGTTAATTTGAATCCACCCGTACCTACCCTTGACGTAGGCCAAAATGGCAGTACAACTGTCTCAAACCAACGCATTCTATCTATGCAACAAATAAATATCCGGCAGCTACCAATCACTATGCCTTGGCGTGAGGTCAAAATACATAGCTTGAATACTACCGAATATTTAACTGAAAAGATGGAGGGCTACGAATGGTTTCCGGCGAAAACCTTTAACGTAATGAACTTGATATCGTTGAAGGAACCGGATAGCTTTATAAAAATATAGTGACGAAAACCTTTGCTAAAGAGCTCACTCCCGGTGAAGGGATCTCGGCTCTTTCCCCGTAGAATGAGGTGCAGGATATTCCAACTGAATACCACGATGCAAAGCAAAAGTAATCGGCTATAGTGAAGTTACTGCCCTGACGCAAACTTCTGTCCCAGGGGTCACTCCAGGTGAAGGGATCTCGGCCCTTGCCTCATCGACTGAGGTGCTGGATATTCATAACCGAATACCACTGTGCAAAACAAAAGAGAACGTCCTTGCAATAACAGCTTTTTGAAAAATGTTCCAACAACATCAAAATAGGTTTGTTTAGCTTGCATTGATCCAAATCAACGTAGTCCCATCAATTGATCACACCACAAAGAACAAAAATAATGATGTATGTATATGCCATCCGCATTCGCCACTGGGTCCCTCCATCACCCGTTAGGTTACTTAACTAACGACAAAGCGGGAACTGGACTAGCGCGGATGCAAAATATATACAACATCTACTAGTATATATGTCAATATATAATATTCGCTCAAGGCGTGATAAAATGCAACATCACAGAAATGTAATAAGCATCACAGAACAAAACAGATATCTGGGATCCCCGGGTTTCATAGAGCCGCTACTGAAACCCGGCGTTCCCCTAGTCGTGTGGATAGCATGCGCAATGAAATCCTAGACCCCTACGGGCGCGGCAAGTCACCCGCCAAAACCTGAAGCGAGGCAGCCCCCCCTTCAGCAACGTGAATGGACCACCCAGCACTTCACGGAATCCGGTAACTTGGGCACCCCTCCTGGGTCAACCTGTACCCCCTACGAGTGCGGCGAATAGCCCGCCAATTCTAGAGTAAAGCCCCCTCCGTCTCAATGCCATGAGATGCGGGCCCGTTGCCCTCTAGAACCCGGCAATCCGTGCACCCCTCCTTGGGGTAATCCTAGTACAGAAAGTAAAATATACATATAACGGGTACATCGACCTCGACCCGGTCGTGCCCAAAAAGAATAATACAAACAGGCAATGACGGCAGTCCATATGTCGGACGCTCGTCCCGCAATATCAAATGTACATATAAAATAAACTGTACTACCACTGCAACCAGGCTATTCCCCACGACCAATCCACAACATCACAGCACAACACAGAACATCAACGTGAATGTCACGTTCGCAAATCCGTCTAAAAGGGCTATAACAGTTAGATAGGATTTACCGATCAAATGACATTCACGGTCACAGATATAATGTAAATACTGTGAACTAATATGTTTAAAATATTCGATCGATCAAATTTACCGAAGTGGCCCCAAGCACTACTGTAGCACTCACAGAAAATCTGGGCCCAAAAATAATATTCCAGAACCCCCATTTTTTAACCCATAAGCCCACTATACAAATTTGGTCAAATGAACAGTCAAAGTCGCGGCGGAACCGCGGCCAATGCGTGGGTTTGGCCGCGGTTCCGCGGTGGAATGATGACGTCACTTGACCAAATTTTCACAGAATGCTTATAATTCACTGCACATATTTCTGCAAAGTACTGAAAAAAATTTCGAGCCAAAACAAAATCGACAGAAACCTGATGCACTTGAAATCGGGTTTTCGGAAAATTTGTTCGATCGAGTTCTAAACATACTAGAGCAAGCTAGACTAGGTTAATGGCGTGGCTCTGATACCAATGTAAGTGCACGGCGGCGCCCCGGCCGTCAATCCGACGCCGGAATGCGGAAACGAAACTTTTCTAAAAACTAGAAACCGGCACCACCGCGCACTAAATTCTCGGATCGGGCCATTAATCTAACTCTGGCAAACTAGAAAAGGAGTAGAGAAGCTATACCAAGCGATCCGTATCCTTCGGTCTTCGCCTCCACTCCGATCTCCTCGCGGAACCTCCGTTCTTCATCTCCTCGTCGGAATGGGCACCACATCGCCGGGTTCTTTTACGGGCTCCCACCTCTGGACCGAGGCAACTCGAGCATGAAGTTGGCGAGCTAACATGCCCAAGGAGTGCTATAGGATGAAGTGTAGAATGGTTGTCTCATGGGGTAGTAAAGTTTCCATTGAAGGAGAGGAGGAATGAGCAAAAAAAAAAATTGGAGATCAACTTGGGAATTTTTGGTGTATATAAGATAATATGAGATGAACAAATTTTCACTCACCAAAAATTAACCTTCTCCTCAAAGTGGCCGGCCTATACAAATATGGGAGAGAAAAACCAAAACCAAGAAGGGAGGTGAGTGTAGGAATCAAGAGAGGTGACCACATCCAAAAGCAAGCCTCACATCAACTCGCATTCTCTCCCATCTCATTTAATGCAAAGGAATTGACTCAAAAAGAATCTCATCATGCAAGAACCATCATGATGCCACCATTTCACAAATAAACCCTCCACAATATGCTAATTTGCGAACTTGCAAATTAGCCCCTCCATCGGAAAGTCCGGCCGGGAAGGAACAAAGGAAAACTGGCCGAAACGGAATGCAAACTGGCAACTTCAGAAAACTGTTCCCGTAATAAATTACAGGAAAACCCCGCGACTGTATATACATACCTGCATTTGTATTCCCACTGAATACAAATGCAAAGAGACAAAACTACACTGTCTAATACTAGGATCCGGCTTAAACCAAAGCCCGCTAGTAAAAACCGTCCGATCACGATCCGTGCAATATCGCACGTATCTGATCGAACCCTGCCATATCTCCATACGGCCTCTACAGCGTCTCACCCGAAACTTGAGAAACTGGTCTGTGGGCGACTCTAAAGACTCGTCAATACTTTGGTTGTGGATTTAACCACTAGCACGTCAGAGGTATTAGCCTATACGTAACGGGCTACCAGGAATTGACCAAAAGGGACGTCGATGAGCGAACTCATCCTGACACCCTACTGAGCCTGTCAGTAACAATATCCGTACATTCCGGTCCGTTCGTCTATGAGCATCGCATGTCGGGCCTAGGGGGTTGGTAAAAGTCAGACCCCCAAAAGCGGTACAAGTCGTGTCGGAGTGTAGCCCATAACACCCTGAGATATTACTGGAATACCTACAAGTAAATCTCCTGCCTTGGCCAAGGACTTCGTGTAATGGCTCTCCTAGACACAACACGACCTCACCCCCAATACCAGGAGAGACGAACCCATGCAGATCCGCTCACTGCCTCCATGTGGCTCGGGACTGTACCCAACTAAAACCTGTTTGCACGTCTCCTTTGAGCGTGGTAGGGTAGTAATCAAAGTACAGTGGGAACTCACACGAGACAAATGATGATCTCAGGTCGATGAACTAACCTGTACACATGTCACCAGGGAACTGCTATCTGACGTCTGGTATAAGACCAACTATCATGTTCCCGGCGAGTCCTGTCCAATGTACTCATAACCCAATGAGCACCTTTATACATCTTAGGTAAACCAACAGACACAAGTGGCTTGTGAGACCGGCCACCGCCCCTCGTCGGGGTCTCGACTGTATACCCTAGTCTACTCTGGAGTATCGATGCCCTGTCTCGAAACTCCCACTTCTAGGGACCATTTAAGGATATGCTTATAAACCCCAGCTCCCACGTATATGATCGCCCTCATACTGCTGGCAGTCAAGCAAGAATCCTAGGGGCTCTATCAACGTGCAATAGTGACCTGTAAGGTCACCTAAAGCAGTACACGATGAGAAAGATAAACCAGATAGCAAACTATCATCTTGAGTAAGACTGTCCTACCGGGATAGGTCCTCCCTCAATCATTGCAATCACGTGCCTGTGATCCAATAATTGACTCTGAGAGCACTATCTCCAACAATAGACAAAGTCTACCAAGGTGGAGCCTACCTGCTTATGGATATGCATGGCAAAAGACCCTTCTAGCCAATAAACGGTCGATTCCTCAAAAAATACTATGCTTGACAAGTCACGAGTTAGGTCAATGATGGATGATGGCGCTCGTGTCCACTAGCTATTTTCCTGAGTCAGAACTCTAAGAATAGTTTACAAAAAAAGCTCCGTCGCCTCAAATATGGCGATATAGGATCGAGAAGTCCTTAAACTAATTATCCGCCTCAAATATGGCGACATCGGACCGAGAAGTCCTTAAACTAATTATCCGCCTGAAATATGGCGACAACGGACCGAGATGTCCCTAAACTAGATCTTCACCTCAAATATGGCAACAATGGACCAAAAAGTCCCTAAACTAGAATTACGTCTCAAACATGGCGATAATTGACCAGAACGTCCCTGAACAAGCCCGTCGCCCCGAATACGGCGATATGCTCTTTTAAGATCTATATTGCAATCAAAGTCTTAGTAGCAAAGATTGCAACTCAAGTCCCACTGGATGCACAACTACTCCAGCGATGAAGCCACCCCCAAATCCCACCGGCAAACAGATAGGTCACCTGCGATGAAACTACTTTCAAGAGTTTCTCCGTTTAAAAAAAGGGTATGTCCACAAGCAAAATGGGCATGGATGAAAACCCGAAAGGGCGCCGTGAGTAAAAACAACAGGACTGCCGGCGATCTTGTGAAAACCCGGAAGGGCGCAATCTCGTAGAAAAATAAAATAAAAAAAATAAAAAATGGGTATGTCCACAAGAAAAATAGGCACGGATGAAAACCCGAAAGGGCGCCGTGAGTAAAAACAGCAGGACTGCCGGCGAGTTTGTGAAAACCCGACAGGGCGCATTGTCGTATATAAAAAAATGTATGAGCACTTGCAAGGTCCTCTCGACCTTGTGAGGAGAAAATACCTCCGTAAGATCCTTACGACTCACAAAGGGGCAATACACTTAGGAATCCCCATGATTCTTATGGAGAAATTACACTTGCGAGATCCTCACGACTCGTAAGGAGAATCCCCGCTATGAGACCCTCATGGCTCGTAGAATTCAAAAGCCTTAAGCTACAGGGATCTAAACCTGTTCATAAGCCGTCATGTTCCTCTAATATTGCCTTACAGGCGGTCCAATACTGACTTTGTATACAATCCACAGGCATAAATAAATACTCTCCCACCAAGTTCCCCCAATGGCGAGAAATATCCCATATGGTGAACGACACTTGTATGTCCTCTCGACTTAAAAGGAGAAAACACTCTTGTAAGATCTTTACGGCTTGCAAAGGAAAACACCACTTAGGAGTCCTTACGACTTTTAAAGAGAACGTACGCCTACGAGATCCTTTCCACTCGTAGGGAGAAATACATTTATGAGACCTTTACGGCTCATAATGTCAAAAAACCTTAGTCGACAGGATCCTAACCCTGTTTGCTAAGCTATCTTTGTTCAAATCGACAAAGGCAAATGATGATTCGCTCCTGGCAATATCCCAGTTGAAGCAATGCTGATGCCTAAATAGGTATCAAATTTCAAGTCCTCGCAAAGGAAAATAATGATTCGCTCTTGGCAATATTCCGGCTGTAGTGATACTGATGCAGAGATTGGGATCAGACAGACGAAATGTTTGGGCAACTCGCAATAAAAAGCAGCGAGTAAAAATTAAAAAAAAATAGCCGAAATGATTGGGCACCGCGATAAATAGCCGAAATGATTGGGCAATCGCGAATTTCACGACATATAAGCTGAAAAGATAGAGTATCGCGGAAAGAAATAAAAAAAATTAAATGAAAATGAAACTTTTTTTCCCTGCAAGTATGTCCATATTGACTTTTGTATGCGATCCATGGGCACAAACGAAAAAAAGGGAACCATATTTTCCCATCAGGCTCCGTCAAAGGGAGAGCCAGATCTCGACGACAATATTTACAACCTAGAGATTAGCTCAACGTTCTTCTCATTCCAATAGGGTGCAGACGCGACGTCAAAAAAGCTCCAAGGAGCCAAATCAAAACGGAGTAATGGCGAAATCGTATCTCCAACTTGACGTCCTTCTTATTCCAGCAAGGTACAGATGCGACGTCTATGAGGACCCAAAGGTCAAATAAAGGTAGAGCAATGGCATATTCCTAGCTCCAGCTCGACGTTACTTCTCGGCGCAGATACAACGTCAACAAAGACCTAAGGGTCGAACAAAAATGGACTAATGGTAAAATTCTAGCTCCAGGTCTTGACGGTTCATATACAACCTATAGACTATCACAGCGTTCACTCTCATTTCAGCAGGATGCAGACGTGTCTATCAAATAAAATCGGAGCAATGGCATATACATAGCTCCGGACTTCAATTGTAATGCATACAACATAAAGGTCCTACAGATGTCTACCCTACTTCAACAAAGGAACGACACGGCATCGTCAAAGGAGAAATGAAGTGATGGCATATTCCCAGCTTCGTGTCTCGACAACAACTCATATAAAGCCTAAAAGACCATCGTAGATCATCCCACACCAGAGCGGAGTGGTTATGACTCATTGGGGCTCCAAATTGAGCCTAACCTCAAGTAAAAAGCGTCATGGCAAATTCCTAACGTTTGCTCTTCCGAAGGTAATATAACCTAAGGAGATTACTTGAATACATTTTGTCCCGCCCCCGAAGGGATCAGAGACATGACAGTCGCGGGCTACTCGAACAGCGACTTAAAGATTGCATATCGAGGAATACATTAGCTAATGTGACAGTACCACGGACTAAAACCCTAGTACTACAAACTTAACGGACCCCTGCTGTAAAAAATGGGGGTTATCTGCATATAACGTTAGGATAGGTTTGCCTGTAAACCCAAGGGAGGCAAACTAAAAACACTCCAAAATGAGTACATAAACTAGAAACTCCGAAACGAGTGAATAAACTACAAACTCCGAAATGAGTACATAAACTAGAAACTCCGAAACGAGTGAATAAACTACAAACTCCGAAATGATTACATAAACTAGAAACTCCAAAATGAGTAAATAAATTACAAACTCCGAAATGAGTATATAAACTACAAACTCCAAAATGAGTATATAAACTATTTTACGCCAAATCAAGACATCAAAGGATAGAGAGGTGAAAATATGAAATAAAATATGTCTTTTATTCATAAATCAAAATGAATACAAGATACAAGAAAAAACGAAAGAAAGAAAGAAAGATGTACAGCGACAAAACTTTTAAGAAAGCGGGCGTTTCAATAGGTCAGCTAGATCGTCATTTTTCCGCCGGACTACCGCCTCAAGCTCTAGCAACGCCGCAAGTTGAGTCCCTGCCTGTTGTTTCTCCCTCAATATGTGCATGTCTTTTCTTAGCATATCGCTTATACATATTGGTAGAGCCCTTAGGATCTTCTGCTTGATTACCAGCGTTGTGATAGCAGTCACACTAGTGGGGGCTGGGTAGTCTATAAGCACATCCTATACAGGTCCCTAGTCATAAGATTATTGAGACGGGGCATCGATACTCCAGAGTAGACTAGTTTATACGCTTCTCATCCCAGCATGGGAGATGGTCTGTCCCACAGCCATCAGTACATCTTACTGGATATAGTATGCAGGTGCTCATTAGGTTATGAGTACACTGGACATGACTCGTCGGGAACTGTTGGTGGGTATTATACCTATCGTCGGATAGCAGTTCCCAGGTGACATAAGTACAGCTTACTCCATCGACTTGACACTGCACCTTCGTCTCGAGTGTGTTCCCACTGTACTTTATTACTACCCTACCACGGCTCAAAGGAATCGTGCAAACAGGTAGTAGTTGGATGCAGTCCCGAAGCACTTGGAGGCAGTGGCGATTAGATAGGATTCATCTCTCCCGGTGTTGGGGGTTGATATCGCGCTGTGTTTGGAAGTCCATTACACAAAGTCCTTGACCAAGGCAAGCGAGATTTACTGGTAGGTATTCCAGTAGTTTCTCAGGGTGTTTTGGGCTACACTCCGACATGACTTATTGCGCTATTAGGGGTCTGACGATTACCGCCCCTAGGCCCGATATGCGATACTCTTAGACGAGCAGACCGGACTGTACGGAGATTGTCACAGATAGGCTCAGTAGGAGTTCGGATGAGTTAGCTCATCGGCCTTCTTATCAACACATACCCGGGTAGCCGTTACGTGCAGCTAGTACGGCTTGCGGACTGTGGTTAAACCCACTGCCAGCGTAGTGTCGAGTCTTTAGAGTCCCACACAGAGGGTTTCCCTGCACCGGGAAAAAGGTGTAGAGGCCGTATGGTTTTACGGCAGGGCTTCGATCACTTACGTGTACGTATGCGCGTATGATGATCTGGCGGATAATATTAGCGGGCTTTGGTTTAAGCCGGATCCTAGTATTATATTGAAGGATTATTTTCGTCTCTTTGTATTTGTATTTTACGGAATGCGGATGCGGGTATGTATATACGGATGAGGGGGCATTCTCATAATTTCATCGGGATTGGCTTCTAGAAGAAACACCTCATTAGGGTTTCTATTTCTTTTGGGATTTAAATTTAAATGAGGTGGAGGAAATGAGGTGGAGGTGGACAAAACATCAAGCATGACTCACCATTAGATATTTTCAATCATGCTAGATATTTGTTGAGATCTTTTCTCATCAATTATAAGCATGCTTGATTATTCTTTACATGAGCCATGGTTATTCTTTAGTTGCTTTCTACACTCTCATTTTCTCAAGTGACATTCTTCTTCATAAAACCCTAAAAGCTCTCATGTGTTGAGAACCTAAGGTTCCAAGAGACAAATCACTCCATCTTCTCACTCTACACCCTCTAGGACTTCTAGTTTAGCGAACTAGAAGCCGTAGTTATCTCAGATTCGAGGCAGGAGCTCGGATTATAGACTCTCGGGTGGATCGTCTTGCCCGATCCATTTCGATCCTTAGAGGCTATGACAAGGTGGAGGATTTTATATATCGTTTGCTAATACATGACCAATTAAGGTTTGGACAAAATTTTTTCTGTCACCCCGTGTCAAGGACTCACAGAAATACCTCGGATAGTACCACAATCTGTTCTACGTACAATAATGTGTTGAACTACTTCAATAAGTCTACGCGTGAGGTATCCAGCATCTGATGTTCGTATAACAGTATCCACAACTCCTTTTCAAGCTTCGTAGCAGGAAATTATATATTATGTCAAAGAAAGTCCTTCGCACAAATTGGATTTATAGACCATTCTGGTAGTTCAACTGTGGGATTTCTTTTTTCCGGAATTTTAGTGTGAGCTAGAGTTCAGTAGTGAAAAGAGAAAGTGACTAACCTTGTTCGAGTTCTGTATCGTGAGGTATAACTTCGTATCATAGTAGTTAACCTCATACCAAGTTATCTAGTTAGGGTTTAGTATCGATCCTGGAGTTCAAGTCGGTGTTGCGAGCTTTGAAAAATCGTTTTTTGAATATTTCGCCTCCCCGCGAACCCGCAGGGTATGTGACATCGACTTACAGTGGTATCAGAGCCTACTAAACCATAGCTAATAGTTTAGACAATGTGTAAAACTATGAAACCGAAATAACTCCGAAACATGAAACCTAAACTCCAAGATTCTGTCAAATTTTTCCGAGCCTCTAAATTTTTCTTAAGCAATTGCGGAGTGCTCTAACTCTTGTGAGATGAACACACACCAAAAATGAGGCTCTTTCACCTATTTTGGACCGGCCTCACCTTTTTAGTTGTGGTGAATTTTTTTGAATTTTGATCTGTGTTCTAGTTGCTTAGATCTAAGGTCTCAGGTGTTGTTTGTTTTTGCCAATTTTGGATATACTGTTAGCTTTTTACCGTGGCAATACAGAGTGTTTCGAAGTCGTAGTTTTAACGTCGTTTAAGGTTTTAAGTTGTGATATATGTATTTGGAAACATCGACTAATTGCTATATGTCGATTAGTCGGGGTTGCACATATCTGTGTTGCTATTCTTGTGGTTTGTGTATATGAACTTTGTTGGATCGTTGTGGATGAATAGCCAGGGGATGTGAGTTGAGGGTTTTCTTTTCATTCATTCGATGTAAAATTTGTAAAGTGATGTAATATTATTTTGCGGAGCACATCCGAGTTGAGGTTGTAGCCACTATTGTATTATTTTCTTTTACCGTTTTCTGCTCCTAGGATAGACCCAAGGTGGGGTGCACAAACTACCGAGTACATTGAAGTGCCGAGTGGCCTACTCACTTTGATGAGGGAGGTTTCTTCACTTTGGGTATTTGGCAGGTAGTTTGCCGCACCCGTAGGCGTCTGAGGTGGGGTTTGGCTATTCATCACGACCATGGAATCCGTCTTTCGTTACAGGCTTAAACGAAACGCGGAATTTCTAGTATATCCAATATGTTCATCTGTGATCTGGAATGCCTATTATTGCGTTAGACAAATGTTTATTATATATATTCTATAAAGTAGATGTTGCTTATGTTTTCACCCCCGCTAGTCTAGCCCCCGCTCTGGCGTTTGTTAAGTAACCTAACGGTGTTAGACGGGGCCCAGTGGCGAATGCAGAAGGCATAAGTGGATATGGTTTTTTCGTCTTTTTCTGTGATAATAAGTGTAAATGATGGGATTACATTACATTAATGCAAAGCAAACAATCCAAAGCTGAATCGTTGGAACAAATTTTAAAACCACTCGGTTATTTTAAAACAGGAGACTTTTAAATGCGGAGATTAAACCACTCCTTTTAAAAGCTATCAGGTTCCTTCGATTATATCAAGTTCACTACGTTCACGGTTTCTCCAAAACCATTCGTAGCCCTCCGTCATTTCAGTTGAATATTCAGTAGTATTCAAGCTATGTATTTTGACCTTCGCTAAGGCATAGTGTTTGGTAGCTACTGGATATTCATCTATAGCATAGATAGATGTGTTGGTTTGGAACAGTCGTACTACTATTTTGGCATTCGTTAACGGTATGTACGGGTGGGTTCAAATTAACCTGGATAATGACGGGTAGAACTTGACATGTGTCTTATGATATGTTGGCCTTCGTCAAGGACATAAGAGCATGGGGCTAAAATCCACATCGGGAGTTTCTAAAGAAACAGAAACTTGCTAGTATTGTATACCATTTGGAGTGTGATAATGTTGGTAGGATTCCTTCAGGATTATCACACAATAATATTTTGATCCCGATCCTACTATGAGTATCCGCTACTCCTCAGGAGATTTTTCACTTAATAATCAATGCTATAAACCAAGTAGGTGTCTAAAACAGTGTTATTGGGGTTATGCCTCTAGGGAAAAGAGGTTATTTAATTAAGGAACTTCACGAAAGCTTCATAAAACTTCTCTTGAAGTACCGACACTAGCCTGGACGAACGGTTAAGCAAGTATTGTACGGTGAAATTAATCCTGACTAATTCTTCTTTTATGGTTTGCGGAAGGATTCGAGAAACAATGGGAGCCATCCTGTTTAGATAAATTAAAAACTAATCTAAACTTGTAAGAGTATCATGCTGAGTATTTTCTTCTCTCTCTCCTAATTGCAGCGACCAGGTGACCAGATTAGGTTACAGATAGATAATAAAATGACTGAGTTATACTATATTGACTGACAATGGTTTGTCCAGATGTCCATTACCTATGACAAGTTGGACCACCTCATTACTACTCAAGCCCCCGCCGTCCCAGGTCCAGTTTCCACCGTCGCAGATGTTGATATCCGTAAGACAAGGAGAAAAGACAGTGCGAATGCCAAGTGCCTCGTGTTGGCCTCAGTTGATGGTATATACCAGAGGCAGCACAAGAAGATGGACTTAGTTTCCATCTTCCCCCATAACAAAGTTTTATATGGAGAGCAATCTCGTATCGCAAAATATGAGACCTCGAAGGAATTGCTTCAAGCGAGATTGGCTGTCGGGTCATCTGTAGGGGACCACGTCCCTACAATGATCAGCTGTTTTAAACAGCTCACGGACCTGGAGACCACGTTGGAAAATAAGTCATATGCTGATTGATTCTACAGTCCCTACCTTCTAGTTACGCATAGGGGAAGAAAGTTATACTTCCAGTTGAGGGCACCTGAAGGAAACCAAGGTGATACTTGCTCTGCTTATTGGGGAATCTTCCTCTTCTGGATCCAAGGAGAAAGCCAAGGGTGAGTAGAAGAAGACCTCTACAAGCCGATAGGCGGTGTTAGTAAGGTAGAAGGAAAGGGCAGGGAAAAAGTTTCGGGGTTAACATCAGGGAAGGAGGGTTGTTCCTGTTGTCACGGGAAAGGACATTGGCAGAAGGGATGCAGGGCTTGGAAATCCAGAATCTAGGATCTGAAGCATGTTGTGGATTCGATTTCGGGTGTGTTTGTGATTGAAAACAGTATGCCAATTAACTCTAATTCCTGGGTACTAGATACCGGATCAGGATCTCATATCTTTAATTTATTACAGGCTTTGAGAAACCATAGAGTTATCAGGGCGGGTGATATGACTCTCACGGTTGCTAACGGAAGGAGCGTGGACGCTGTATCCATAGGGAATATCACTTAGAATTGACAAGTGGGCAGATATTGATTCTACGTAACTGTTTGTGTATACCTAGTCTAGTTTGTAAGCGATGTGGTCCACATCCACCTAAATAAAAGTTTGATTGGGTCAGGTACACTAGAGGACATTATATACGTGTTAAATCAAGCTCAGGTTTTCAACATCCAGGACAAACTTAAAAGAAAGTCTCCAGAATTAAATAAGCTTTCTTATGGTATTGTAGACCAGGTCATATCAATGAAACACGGTTGTCGAAGTTAGATAGAGAGGGATATTTGGATCCGTTCGAATATCTGTCTTATGCAACTTGTCAATCTTATCTCATAGGAAAGATGACAAAGACTCCGTTCACTTGACACGGAGTAAGAGAGAGCCAGCTCTTAAGACTCAGACATAGCGACGTGTGTAGTTTAATATCTACAGATGCACGAAGTGGTTATTCCTATTTCATTACTTTTATGGATAATTTCTCTAGGTAAGGACATGTCTTCTTGATGAAGCATAAATCCGAGACCCTTTGAGAAATTCCAGGAATATAAGAATGAAATGGAAAAACAAAAAGGCAAAAGTATCAAGACACTGAGATCTGATCGATGTGGTGAATACTTAATTGTCGAGTTCCTGGGTTACTCAAAAGGGAATGGAATTCTCTCTCAGCTTACTCCTCCATACACACCTCAACACAACAATGTATCGAAAAGAAGGAACAGAACTCTATTGGATATGGTTCGTTCCATGATGAGTAAACGTTGAGTTACCGCGATCCTTCTGAAGTTGTGCACTAAAATCGGCTGCATATCTTTTGAATAAGGTTCCTACCAAGACTGTGCCTACCATACCATATCAGATGTGAAGTGGGAAGCCTATCTTTAGTATCTGAAGATATAGGGATGTTCAGTTTTTGTCAAAAAGCAGTATGCGGACAAGTTCAAGACACGCTCAGTACAGAGTAACTTTGTGGGATACCCAAAGAACTCCATGGGCTATCTTTTCTATTACGCAGAAGAACAGATGGTTTTTTTGTTCCTCGTCACGCCCACATTTTAGAAAATCAATTTTTGAAAAAGGACTAATGGGAGCGCAATAGAACTGGAAGAAATTCCAGAACCACAAACTATTACTGAAAGTATAGTAGAACTAGAGATTTCAAAAGAACAGGACATCCCTGCGCCAATCCGCAGGACTAGTAGGCAGTTGTAGGGTTCCTTAGCACCCTCACGGTGTTTACTAGGGCATCGAACATGCCGTTTCAAAATTTCTAGAGAGCTAAAGAACCCGAACAAGGATCGAATTAGAGACTTAGGGTTTTCTAGATTGTAAACACTTTACAAACTAAAAAGAAGAAGGAATACAACCTTTGTAGACCGGTCCTTCACTTCAATAGCTCCATGTAGTAGTCCCTTCCCTGCGATCATGAACTCCCGGACTCTAGAAAGGCTCCAGAAGATGTATGAAACATGCTTGCATCGAAGTCTTCGAGGCCGAAGATGATCTGCGTCGAGGAGACACTAACTCATGCTATCTCTTCATTAATGGTGAGATTAGTGAAGCAAACACCCTAAACTAAATGGCAAGCAGTAGGGGATGATGAAGTAGGAAGTAGACTCACTTTAGTTTTATTTTCCTCACAATAAATCATCACTTAGAAAAAGCTAGCAAGCTTTTTCTCTTGAGGAAGAAGAAGAAGTGATGAAGAAAATGAATGAGAGAGTGAGGTTAGAATTGCAACCATGGTGAGTTGGTGTCATGCTTAACTCATGTAGAGAATAAACCATAGTCTCTGGTTAAGGGTTAGGTTAACAAATATCTTAAGCAATGACAAAAGAGTGGACTTGGTCAATGTTCTATAAGCTTCTACAAGCTTATCCATGACTAATTCCAAATGTTTTGTGAATTACTTAATGATAAATAAAACCCAAACATAAACCCTAGCATGGTGTGAGTCTCATACATACATGTTGCAAGTGTAACCTAGCATGACACAACAATATATATCATATATATATTTTGTGTACAAAAAGAAAATAATACAATTATCATATATCACATATATATTAATGTATCATCAAGTGAGAAAAAGTAATACTTAAGTGAGCTAATATTAGTTAATGTAATGTAATATATCAAATATATAATTATATATTAAATTATTAAATCAACTCTTGATTTAATAATCCAGCTATACTACATATAACCGACTAATATCGAATGTAACAACTTATCGAATCAACACTTGATCCGATAACTTAGCTATATCACATATAACCGACGAATGTCACATATCGCGAGCATAGAATGCGGTATCACATAGTCGCATTAATCTCGGTCCCGCACATATCACATATGTGCTCCTACTCCATTTCGCATGAACCAGGAAAGCTCTGTGTAGGACTCTAAAGACTCGTCAATACACCGGCAGTAGGTGATGATCATATCAAACACCCATAAGCTGCAAGCGGTCTGCTAAACGTAACGGCCATCCCGGTATTGAGCGATCAGAAGATCAACAAGCAAGACTGCTAGTACTCCTGCGAATCCAATCAGTAACACTACCGTACAGTCTGGTCTCTTCGTCTGATATGTCGTATATCATAGCCTGGGGGTGGTATAACGTCAGACCCCAATAGCCTGATAAGTCATGCCGATGCAAGGTCCATAACGGTTCTAGAAACTACTGATAACACTTACCAGTAATCTCAGCAACCCTGGCCAGGGATTTCCTGTTTGGCCAATCGAGCATAGCGCAACATCAACTCCTAATACCAGGAGAGACGAAACCCTTCCTATCGCTCATTGCCTCCATATGACTCGGGACTGTACCCAAAAGCCACCTTTTTGCATGATCTCTTAACCGTGGTATGGTGGAAATCAAAGCACAGTAGGAATCAAACAAGACTCTATGACGATCTCGGGTCTACAGACTAACCTGTACCATTGTCACCAGAGAACTGCTATCCGACGATAGGTATAATACCATCTAGGAGTTTTCGGCGAGTCCGTTCAGTGTACCCAGTCTCCACTGAGCACCCCTATACCATCTCTGATGTCAAACACCAATGGATATAGGATCTTCCATCGCCCATCATATGGGTCGAGAAGCGCATACGCTAGTCTTCTCTGGAGTATCGATGCCCTGTCTCGATACTCCCACGACTAGGAATATTTGAAAGATGTACTTACCAACTATCCTGTCCCCACTAGTATGATCTGCATCATAATCCTGGTAGTCAAGTACTCATCCTAAGGGCTTTATCAACATGTAATAGAGAGACAATAAGTGTACATGTTAAGATAAAGTGCTACCAGATAGCATACTATCATGTCGAGCAAGAAAGTCCTCCCCATATATGTCCAAGCATCCACTACAATATACATCGCATGTATAGTAATGGCATCTAGGGCATACATATAACTAACAATCTCCCACTGGCACTAAGGCCATCTGTTGTAGTATCCAATACCCAACAATATAGCAGTGGTTGTAGTATCCCATACTCAACCATCCCATAGAAGTCTCTCTAGGGGTAAAGCCTTTGTGAGTGGATCCGCTGTGTTATCCTTTGTGTCTACTCTCCTATCCTCGATCCCTTAGAGATCATCCATCTCCCTGATCAAGTGATACTTGCCTCGGAATATGTCCGGAACGCTGATGGGACCTTCGTTCCCGGGCCAAAGCCACAACTCCATTGTTGTCACAATAACAGTTATTGGACGCTCAATGGTAGGAACCTTGTTCATCTCATGAACAAGAAATGACCAGACAGCCACTTTGGCAGCATCCTTGGTATCAATGTTTTCAGCCTTTATCGTCTAGTATGTTACGGTATCTAGCTTGGAACTCTTCCAACATACCGTCCCTGCACTGAGGGTAAAGACAATGCCTGTGACTGACTCTTAGTTGACCTTATCACTCTAGAAGCTTGAACCAAGAACTTTCTCTTAGTGCTTCTCAAGTACTTAAGAATGTCCTCCACAGCTGTCCAGTGATTCTCCCAAGATCCGATTGATGCCTGATCACTACACCTAGTGAGTCATCTACATCTGGTCTGCTACATAACATCGCATACTCTGATAGAGCCTACTGCCGAAGCATAGGATATCCCTTGCACACGAGCTCTCTCCAAATCAGTCTTGGGAGACATCTTTTTGGAGAGAGTGATCCATGAGTAAGTGGGCGAACCACCATGCTTAGAATCGTCCATACTAAGGTGGATTACAATGTCCAAGCACATCTAAAGAAAATACCCTCACAGCTGAGCATATTGGATGCTCTCCTCCTGTCCAAAGAGGCATGGGAGTCTCTGATCAAGGCATTACAAGAGCCCAATAAGTTCTAAGCTTTCCTTACAGAAAAGAAGTTGAAGGATGAGCTGGCAAAGGTTCACACAGCTAACATTTTATTCAGTGATGAAGATCTCCTCCTCGGTACGTGCGAACATAATCGCCCGTTATACGTCACCGGGTACTGCCACGACATCAAGATTGGGAAAATCCTCGTCGATAATAGATCCTCCGTCAACCTTCTCAACTTAAGAGTGCTGAAGGAGATTTGCATGAACGTTCAACACTTGGCCGGAGATAAAATTACCATCTCTGGGTTCGACTCACAGTCGCCACGGACGCTCGGGTCCGTAATACTGACGCTATGCTTCGGGTAGCTCGTCACTGACATCAAATTTCATGTCATTGATGCGAAGACATGCTATAAATCTTTGCTCGGCAGGCCCTGGTTACATGTGTACAACGTCATCCCTTCTACAAAACATTAGTGTATGAATTATTTCAAGGACGGCTTGGAATGCACCGTCACAGGGTAGCTAAATCCGTTCTCCGTAAACGAGGTCCGGATATATGAAGACACAAAGTACTTCTTACCAGACTTCGAAGCTACAGAAAGGTGTCATAAGCCGGAGGATAAACAGAAGTTCGTCGCCACTATCCCGATCTTTAGGAGCGATACCGAGGAAGACGAAGAAATAGTCTACTCGGGGCAACCCCAGAAAGAAATCAATAAGCCTGAACCATCTACTCCTATTCGGGTCTTTGGTAGCGACTCTGAGGACGAGGTCAAGGCAGTGTTCTCCATCCGCCCGTCATTGCAAACCCTCGCCGAAGCAGATCAGAGTCTGCAAATCATAATGGCTCCGCCTCGGCATTACAAAGAGCTTGATGCGCTCGATACATACAGCGTATAAGAACTACATACTTTCTACGTCCCTTCCAGGCGAAGAGGTGAAAAGGTGATCCTCTTTTACCATTCTACGGAGATCAAAGTAGAAAAAGAAGTCTGGCATGGTACCGATTTTGCACTCGATAGGCTTCAATCGATCCATCCGCCAAGATACTACGCAGAGGGATTGAAAAGGCTGTTAAGATCCAAGGTGTACCCCTCGAACAAACTGTTCGACAAGCCCAATTCTACAAAAAGATTTGGGATATTCCGGGGACTCAGTGAAAGATGCCCAATGGGAAGATGGAGACAACCAGGCTCGGATACGTTCGGTCCAGGAAACGAGAGCAAAACGATAGCTGCAACGTCATAAACAGCTCAAGTGAAGCGGAAGACGTTTCTCCAAATGACCACGACGTTGAAACAGAGCGAAATCTGCTCTAAGAACGTTAAGTCCGTCACTCGAAGAACAAATAAACAAGCTAATAAAAGAAGCTTGTCAAAAGAGCCGAGACAATCACGGTAGCGAAATGGCCATTTATGAAAAGGTCAGGATGCAACGCCTCAATCAACAATCCATGGATTAGGAAGACTATAATGCTCTTCATCCCCGGCCCGCTATATGTCCCTGTGAAAAGGGAAATACCGAAATAGAGGCAAAAATAGGGTAAAGAAAGCAAACAACTTTCGAAAACAATAATGCGGATCCAAGAAGCCGTGCAATCGAGAAAAGGTCGATTGGAACTCGTCCTTTATAAAGAAGATGGGTCGGGAATACTCTTTCCCCCAAGACAAGAAGAGGAAAATATTCAACCTTGTCATGAACCACTAAATGATGACACTTCCGGAGTCTCGGCACCTCGAACAAATAAATAAGGTCCATCATCTGGATTATTGCTCCTATCACCGATTAATAAATCATCCCCTTGAAAACTGCTTCACCTTCTAAGACTGGGTAGAAGACCATTATCAACAAGGCAGGTTCGCTTTATCCGACAGCTGGAGGGTAATCACGCCGCAAAAGCATGAGCCAAAGATGATCTATACCATGAGGATGGGACCAGCTCAACATCAAGAATGGAAGTGAACTCGTGCCTTCCATATGATAACACTCTCGGAAGAGAGAAGGCATGAGACTATGGATGACCTCCACATGTACTTCGCAAATGAAGATGAGGACGAGGTGATCTCCGAGTTCCCACCAGCACAAAAAGAGCTGGAAGATGGGATACACGCTACGGCGAACAACCTAAGGAAAATTGACTTAGGGACGGAGAATGATCTGAAGCCAACGTTCGTCAGTGAGCTACTATCCGAAAAACAGGTAGCTACGTTAAAGGACGTACTCATACAGTGCAAAGATTGCTTCGCATGGAACTATTCCGAGATGCCAGGTCTAGATCCGAAAGTAGCAGTACATAAACTGGCCATATCTCCGAATATAAAGCCAGTCAAACAGGCATCAAGAAGAATGCGGCTTGAGCTTGTGATAAGTATCACCGCTGAAGTAAAGAAACTAATCGACTTTGGCTTCATCCAAGAAGTTCAATATCCCGACTGGATCGCCAACATCGTCCCAGGGATGAAGAAAAATAGGACGGTTCGCATTTGCGTGGATTTTCGGGATCTCAACAAAGCTTGCCCGAAGGATGATTTCCCAGTACCTGTTACTGAGCCAATGATCGATAACACTTCTACTGATGAAGTCTTCTCCTTCATTGATGGATCTTCAAGTTACAACCAAATAAAAATGCATCCAGAAGACCAAAAGCATACCGCCTTCCGGACTCCGCTGGGCATATTCTGCTATAAGGTGATGCTCTTCGATCTAAAGAACGCTGGCGCTACTTACCAAAGGTCCATGATAAAGATCTTCGATGACCTCATCTATGAGATCGTCGAATGCTATATCGATGACCTTGTGGTAAAAAGCAAATCTCATAAGGAACATTGGGAACATATAAAAATAGTGTTCCGACGTCTTCGGAAGTATAATCTGAAGATGAATTCTCTAAAATGCGCGTTTGGAGTCTCCTCAGGCAAATTTCTAGGATTCATCATACGTTACCGGGGTATCAAAATCGACCCTTCAAAGATCAAGGCGATTATGAAAATGCCCATGCCAAGAACTCTCAAACAATTGCGATCTCTTCAAGGAAAGCTTGCATATATCTGGCGGTTCATAGCCAACCTCTCCAGAAAATGTCATCCCTACAGTCATCTGATGAAGAAGTGACCCCGTTTGTCTGGGATCGAAAGTGCCAAAATGCATTAGAAGAAATCAAGCAATACCTGCAAAATTCGCCGGTATTAACCGCTCCGGTTAAAGGAAAACCCCTTATCCTATATACAACAGCCCTTGAGGGTTCTCTAGGCGCACTATGGGTATAAGAAAACGATCAGGGAAAGGAGAGAGCTTTGTACTATTTAAGTCGCGTTTTCCTGGGGGCAAAAAACAACTACACCCCCATCGAAAAGAATTGCCTGGCACTGATCTTCACGATAACGAAGCTCAGACATTACGCCTTGGCACACGAGGTCCATCTCATATCAAAGGTGAATCCTCTCAAATATCTGATGTCAAGGGCCATACTAACAGGAAGGATTGCCAAATGGGCCCTCCTCCTGATGGAGTTCTCGATAACGTATCGACCCCTTAAAGCAGCGAAAGTCCAGGCCATTGTCGACTTTCTCACGGAGAATCCGATACCATCCAACTCTCCCTTAAATTGCGAGTTGCTGGATGAATATGTGTTCGACACAATCGAAGAAGAGAAGGAAGAAAATGATTCCCATTGGGAACTCTACTTTGATAGAGCATCTTCCGTGAAGCGGAAAAAGCAAGGGTGGGCCTTATCTTCGTGACTCCACAAGGAGGGATAATGCGTTTCGCCATTTCCTTAACGGAGCCAAGAATAAACAACGAAGCTGAATACGAAGCTTTGATAGCAGGTCTCGAGATCGCTGTCGACATGGGAATCAAAGACCTCCTCATATATGGAGACTCCCAGCTGATCGTTAGCCAAGTAAATGGCGACTATCAGCCGTGCAAGCCAGAGCTGATAAAGTATGGCGAAAGGGTGCAGCAACTGCTGACACAAATCCACTCCTACATCCTAGAGAGTATACCGCATGCAGAAAACAGCAAGACAAACGTATTGGCCAAATTGGCTAAGAAACTGGCCAATGAAGACCTCGATGACGTCAGGATCATTGTGCAAAGCCGCAGGATTCTCTCGCCGACGAATATATCTTCGGAAGACCTGATAGAGCTATCCAAAAGAAAAGAAGCGACCGAACAAATATCCCTTCAAATAAAGGACGAAGGAAAGGTCAAAGATTAGAGGGAAGTCTTCATAGACTACTTCAAATCCCAACGAACGCCCAAAAACGCGTCATCTAGACATCAGCTCATGAAACGAGCTTTGTCTTTCGCCTTCATCAATGATACTCTATATAAGAGATCGTTCGACTGTATATGGCTAAGATGCTTGAGACCATAAGAAGTGAAGAGAGTCGTCCAAGAAACTCACGACGGACATTGCGGCTCTCATCAAGCTGGATAGAAGATTAAGTTGAAAATAAAAAGAATGGATTACTATTGGCCCACGATAGTTCAGGACTGCCTCGAATATGCGAAACGGTGTCACTCATGCCAAATTCACGGGGACTTCATCCACCAGCATCCAAATCCGATACACCCAACAGTGGCTAGCTGGCCGTTTGAAATGTGGGGAACTGATATAATTAGCCCTATTGAACCAGGATCGTCCAGAGGACATCGGTTCATATTGGCAACGACCGACTACTTTTCTATGTGGGAAGAAGCAGTACCACTAAGGGAGGTGAAGATGGAGAATATCATCCATTTCTTCAGAAAACATGTTATCTATTGGTTCGGCACTCTACGACGAATCATCTCGGATAATGGGCCAGCCTATAGGAGTTATAAAATCAGCCACTTCACATAGCCACATAAAATAGATAGGAGATACTCTCCAGTCTATTATTCTCGGGCCAACGGTTTAGCTGAAGTTTTCAACAAGACATTGACAAAGATTATAAAGAAAACAATGTCCAGAAACAAAAAAGACTGGCACGAAAGGTTGCACGAAGCTCTCTGGGCATACCGAACAACGTTCAAAACGGCTACGAATACAACACCATACATCTTGGTTTTCGGCACGGAAGCAGTGCTTCCACTGGAAATAGAACTCCCCTCTCTATGAGTAGCGGTTCAGTACGAGCTAACAGATGAAGAAAATACTCATTTTCGACTTGAGGAGCTCGATGCCCTCAACGAAACTCACCTTATAGCACAGCAAAATCTGAAGGCTTATAAGGCATGGATGAAACGGTCATATGAAAAACTGACCAGGCCGAGAACATTCCACCAAGGCGAACTCCTGCTAGTCGTCAAAAGACCCATGATCCTCAATCGTGCAAAACGAAGGAAATTCGAGCAGAACTATGAAGGCCCGTACATCATAGACAAAGTCTACCAAGGTGGAGCCTACTTGCACATGGATATGCATGGAGAAAGACCCTTCCAGCCAACAAACGGCCGATTCCTCAAAAAATACTATGCTCGACAAGTCATAACTTAGGTCAATGATAGCTGATGACGCTCGTGTCCGCTCTCTATTTTCCTGAGTCAAAACTCTGAGAATAGTATACAAAAAAAGCTCCGTCGCCTCAAATATGGCGACATAGGACTGAAAAGTCCTTAAACTAATTATCCGCCACAAATATGGTGACATACGACCGAGAAGTCCTTAAACTAATTATCCGCCTCAAATATGGCGACATCGGACCGAGAAGTCCTTAAACTAATTATCCGCCTCAAACCTGGCAACAACGGACCGAGATGTCCCCAAACTAGATCTTCACCTCAAATATGGAAACAATGGACCGAAAAGTCCCTAAACTAGAATTTCGCCTCAAACATGGCGATAATAGACCAGAACGTCCCTAAACTAGCGCGTCGCCCCAAATACGGCGATATGGTCTCTTGAGATCTATATTGCAATCAAATTCTTAGTAGCAAAGATTGCAACTCAAGTCCCACTGGCTGCACAACTACTCCAGCGATGAAGCCACCCCCAAATCCCACCGGCAAACAGATGGTTCACCTGCGACGAAACCACTTTCAAGAGTTTCTCCGTTTAAAAAAAGGGTATGTCCACAAGCAAAATGGGCATGGATGAAAACCCGAAAGAGCGCCGTGAGTAAAAGCTGCAGTACTACCAGCGAGCTTGTGAAAACCCGGAAGGGCGCAATCTCATAAAAAATAAAATAAAAAATGGGTATGTCCACAAGAAAAATAGGTACGGATGAAAACCCGAAAGGGCGCCGTGAGTAAAAACAGCAGGACTGCCAGCGAGTTTGTGAAAACTCGATAGGGCGCAATCTCGTATATAAAAAAATGTATGAGCTCTTGTAAGATCCTCTCGATCTTGTGTGGGGAAAATACCTTCGTGAGATCCTTACGACTCACAAAGGGGAAATACACTTAGGAATCCCCATGATTCTTATGGATAAATTACACTTGCGAGATCCTCATGACTCGTAAGGAGAATCCCCACTATGAGACCCTCACGGCTCGTAGGATTCAAAAGCCTTAAGCCACAGGGATCTAAACTTGTTCATAAACCATCATATTCCTTTAATATTGCCCTACAGGCAGTCCAATACTGACCTTTTATACAATCCATTGGCATAAATAAATACTCTCCCACCAAGTTCCACCAATGGCGAGAAATATCCCATATGGTGAACGACACTTGTATGTCCTCTCGACTTAAAAGGAGAAAACACTCTTGTAAGATCTTTACGGCTTGCAAAGGAAAACACCACTTAGGAGTCCTTATGACTGCTAAGGAGAACGTACACCTACGAGATCCTTTCCACCTGTAGGGAGAAATACGTTTATGAGACCTTTATGGATCATAATGTCAAAAAACCTTAGTCGACAGGATCCTAACCCTGTTTGCTAAGTTATCTTTGTCCAAATCGACAAAGGCAAATGATGATTGGCTCCAGGCAATATCCCAGTTGAAGCGATGTTGATGCCTAAATAGGTATCAAATTTCAAGTCCTTGCAAAGGAAAATGATGATTTGCTCCTGGCAATATTCCAGTTGCAGCGATACTGATGCAGAGATTGGTATCAGACAACCAAAATGTTTAGGCAACTCGCAATAAAAAACAGTGAGTAAAATTTAAAAAAATAGCCGAAATGATTGGGCAATCGCGACTTTCACGATATAAAAGCTGAAAAGATAGAGTATCGCGGAAAGAAATAAAAAAAATTAAATGAAAATGAAACTTTTTTCCCTGCAAGTATGTCCATATTGACTTTTGTATACGATCCATGGGCACAAACGAAAGAAAGGGAACCATATTTTCCCATCAGGCTCCGTTAAAGGGAGAGCCAGATCTCGACGGTAACATTTACAGCCTAGAGATTAGCTCGACATTCTTCTCATTCTAACAGGGGTGCAGACACGACGTCAACAAATCTCCAAGGAGCCAAATCAAAATGGAGTAATGGAGAAATCCTAGCTCTAACTTGATGTCCTTTTTATTCCAGCAAGGTACAGATGCGATGTCTATAAGGACCCAAGGGTCAAATAAAAGTAGAGCAATGGCGTATTCCTAGCTCCAGCTCGACGTTACTTCTCGGCGCAGATGCAACGTCAACAAAGACCTAAGGGTCGAACAAAAATGGACTAATGGAAAAATCCTAGCTCCAAGTCTTGACGGTTCATATACAACCTATAGACTATCACAGCGTTCACTCTCCTTTCAGCAGGATACAGACGTGACTATCAAATAAAATTAGAGCAATGGCATATTCCTAGCTCCGGACTTCAATTGCAATGCATACAGCATAAAGGTCCTACAGATGTCTACCCACTTCAAGAAAGGAACGACACGGCATCGTCAAAGCAGAAATTAAGTGACGGCATATTCCCAGCTTCGGGTCTCGAGAACAACTCATATAAAGCCTAAAAGACCATCGGAGATCATCCCACACCCGAGCGGAGTGGTTATGACTCATCGGGGCTCCAAATTGAGCCTAACCTCAAGTAAAAAGCGTCATGGAAAATTCCTAACGTTTGCTCTTCCGAAGGTAATATAACCTAAGGAGAATACTTGAATACATTTTGTTCCGGCCCCGAAGGGATCAGAGACACGACGGTCGCGGGCTACTCGAACAGCTGCTTAAAGATTGCATATCGAGGAATACATCAGCCAATGCGACGGTACCACGGACTAAAACCCTAGTACCATAAACCTAACAGACCCCTGCTGTAAAAAATAGAGGTTATCTGCATATAACGTTCGGACAGGTTTGCCTGTAAACCCAAGGGAGGTAAACTAAAAACACTCCAAAATGAGTACATAAACTAGAAACTCCGAAATGAGTGAATAAACTACAAACTCCGAAATGAGTACATAAACTAGAAACTTCTAAACGAGTGAATAAAGTACAAACTCCGAAATGAGTACATAAACTAGAAACTCCAAAATGAGTGAATAAATTACAAACTCCGAAATGAGTATATAAACTACAAACTCCGAAATGAGTATATAAACTACTTTAAGCCAAATCAAGACATCAGAGGATAGAGAAGTGAAAACATGAAATAAAATATGCCTTTTATTCATAAATCAAAATGAATACAAGATACAAGAAAAAAAGAGAGAAAGAAAGAAAGATGTACGGCGACAAAAATTTTAAGACGGCGTGCGGTTCAATAAGTCAACTAGATCGTCATTTTTCCGCCGGACTTCCGCCTCAAGCTCTAGCAACGCCGCAAGTTGAGTCCCTGCCTGGGCCTGTTGTTGTTGGTATGAAGAAAACCGATTCTCAAGCTCTTTCTCGGTAGTCTTGTGGGTTTCGACCATTTCATGTGTGAAAATGACAGCTTTATCAAGAGCCACCACCTCCGTAATTGCCTGAAGGACCCATCAGATTTCATAGGCACGAGTAGTTTTGGTTGTGAGCTGGGCTTGAAGTTCCACCAAAGCCTTCTAAACCAACTCCCTTTCCGAAAACTTCCGGTTGAGCCTTTTCTCACAAGACTGGAGATTGGCCGCACACCGATCGATCCATCCACGCAAGCTGTCCTTTACAGATAGGATATCAGAATGAAGACGCACACACTCTACTCCATATAGGGAAGCCTCCACTTGACGGCAGTATTCAACCCAAGTATGCACCAGCGTCTCGTCATGGTAAGAGGCAAGAACGGACAAAGAAGCATTGGCTTCAACAGCAAATTCCTTAGCCATGATAGAAGTGCCACCACGAAGATCTTTAATAAGGGTTTCCAGTGAATGAATGTTCTGTTTTGCTATCCTCCCAGATACACGTTTGGCATAAGGGCCCGGCGGCATGCAAATACGGGATTCTAGGGGAGTCAGTGTTAGTGATATATGCCATAGAGGCCATTATTGTATCATAATGGTTTGTATATTACTTAATGGAGGCTTGGGATATACACGGATATAGTAACAGTCTTGCTCGAAATGGTAGTATGCTACCTGGTATGTTTCTACCTCAATATGTGCATGTCTTTTCTTAGCATATCGCTTATACATATTGGTAGAACCCTTAGGATCTTTTACTTGATTACCAGCGTTGTGATGGCAGTCACACTAGTGGGGGCTGGATAGTCTATAAGCACATCCTATACAGGTCCCTAGTCGTAGGATTATTGAGACAGGGCATTGATACTCCAGCGTAGACTAGTGTATATGCTTCTCATCCCAACAGGGGAGATGGTCTGTCCCACAGCCATCAGTACATCATACTGGATATAGTATGCAGGTGCTCATTAGGTTATGTGTACACTGGACATGACTCATCAGGAACTGTTGGTCGGTATTATACCTATCGTCGGGTAGCAGTTCCCAGGTGACATAAGTACAGCTTACTCCGTCGACTTGACACTGCACCTTCACCTCGAGTGTGTTCCCACTGTACTTTGATTACTACCCTACCACGGCTCAAAGGAATCATGCAAACAGGTAGTAGTTGGGTGCAGTCCCGAAGCACTTGGAGGCAGTGGCGGTTAGATAGGATTCATCTCTCCCGGTGTTGGGGTTGATATCGCGCTGTGTTTGGAAGGCCATTACAAAAACTTCTTGGCCAAGGCAAACGAGATTTACCGGTAGGTATTCCAGTAGTTTCTCAGGGTGTTTTGGGCTACACTCAGACATGACTTATTGCGCTATTAGGGGTCTGACGATTACCGCCCCCTAGGCCCGATATGCGATACCCTTAGACGAACAGACTGGACTGTACGGAGATTGTCACAGATAGGCCCCGTAGGAGTTCAGATGAGTTAGCTCATCGTCCTTCTTATCGACACATACCTGGGTAGCTGTTACGTGCGGCTAGTACCGCTTGCGGCCTGTGGTTAAACCTACTGCCAGCATAGTGTCGAGTCTTTAGAATCTCACATAGAGGGTTTCCCTGCACCGGGCAAAAGGTGCAAAGGCCGTATGGTTTTACGGAAGAGCTTCGATCACTTACGTGTACTTGTGCATGTATGATGATCGGGCGGATAATATTAGTGGGCATTGGTTTAAGCCGGATCCTAGTATTATATTGATGGATTATTTTCGTCTCTTTGTATTCATATTCTACGAAATGCGGATGCGGGTATGTATATACGGATGAGAGGGAATTCTCGTAATTTCACCGGGATTGGCTTCTAGAAGAAACACCTCATTAGGGTTTCTATTTCTTTTGGGATTTAAATTTAAATGAGGTGGAGGAAATGAGGTGGAGGTGGACAAAACATCAAGCATGACTCACCATTAGATATTTTCAAGCATGCTAGATATTTGTTGATATCTTTTCTCATCAATTATAAGCATGCTTGATTATTCTTTACATGAGCCATGGTTATTCTTTAGTTGCTTTCTACACTCTCATTTTCTCAAGTGACCTTCTTCTTCATAAAACCCTAAAAGCTCTCATGTGTTGAGAATCCTAAGGTTCCAAGAGACAAATCACTCCATCTTCTCACTCTACACCCTCTAGGACTTCTAGTTTAGCGAACTAGAAGCCGTAGTTATCTCAGATTCAAGGTAGGAGCTCGGACTATAGACTCTTGGGTGGATCGTCTTTGACTCGAGGAGGCCGTCGAGCTTACCCGATCCGTTTCGATCCTTGGAGGCAATGATGAGGTGGAGGATTATATATATCGTCGGCTAATACATGACCAATTAAGGTTTGGACAAATTTTTTTCTGCCACCCCGTGTCGAGGACTCACAGAAATACCTCGGATAGTACCACAATCTGTTCTACGTACAATAATGTGTTGAACTACTTCAACAAGTCTACGCGTGAGGTATCCAGCATCTAATGTTCGTACAACAGTATCCATGACTCTTTTTCAAGCTCCGTAGCAGGAAATTATATATTATGTCAAAGAAAGTCCTTCGCACAAATTGGATTTATAGACCATTCTGGCAGTTCGACTGTGGGATTTCTTTTTTTCGGTATTTTAGTGTGAGCTAGAGTTCAGTAGTGAAAAGAGAAAGTGACTAACCTTGTTCGAGTTCTGTATCATGAGTTATAACTTCGTATCATAGTAGTTAACCTCATCCCAAGTTATCTAGTTAGGGTTAAGTATCGATCCTGGAGTCCAAGTCGGTGTTGCGAGCTTTGAAAAATCGTTTTTTGAATATTTCGCCTCCCCACGAACCCGCAGGGTGCGCGACATCAACTTACAGTGCTATCAGAGCCTACTAAACCAAAGCTAATAGTTTAGATAATGTGTAAAACTATGAAACCGAAATAACTCCGAAACATGAAACCTAAACTCCAAGTTTCTGTCAAAGTTTTTCGAGCCTCTAATTTTTTTTAAAATAATTACAGAGTGCTCTACTTCTTGTGAGATGAACACACACAAAAAATGAGGCACTTTCACCTGTTTTGGACCGGCCACATGCTCAAAAAAACCGGCCTCACCTTTTTAGTTGTGGTGAATTTTTTTAAATTTTGGTCGATGTTCTAGTTGCTTGGATCTAAGGTCTCAGGTGTTGTATGTTTTTGGCAATTTTGGATATACTGTTATCTTTTTACTGTGGCAATAGGGAGTGTTTCGAAGTCGTAGTTTTAACGTCGTTTAAAGTTTTAAGTTGTGATATATGTATTTGGAAACGTCGACTAATTGCTATATGTCGATTAGTCGGGGTTGCACATATCTGTGTTGTTGTTCTTGTGGTTTGTGTATATGAACTTTGTTGGATCGTCGTGGATGAATAGCCAGGGGATGTGAGTTGAGGGTTTTCTTTTCATTCATTCGATGTAAAATTTATAAAGTGATGTAATATTATTTTGCGGGGCACATCCAGGTTGAGATTGTAGCCACCGTTGTATTATTTTCTTTTACTGTTTTCTGCTCTTAGGATAGACCCAAGGTGGGTGTTCATATCAGAATTTTGCATTATTATATTCCCCATTCTTAATCATATTACAAATAAATAGGTGATTTTGATCTATGTCTGCTAAATAGTTGCAGGTTACAGGTTTTCAGAACAATACAGTGAAATTCAGGAAAAGACGTTATAAATATGAGACTATGAACAACAAATAGATGAATCTGTATGATGCCACCTACCAGTTTAAGGAATGAACAACGATCAATGAACAGTTCAATTGCATAAAGTACGATGGCAGCACAAGATTCAAGACTTCAACGCGAAGCTTACGGTAAAAGTCCATAAATTCTGTACTGTTGGAAATCTAGAAGAAAGTAGAAAAGATTCTGAAGAACCAAGTGAAGAAAACAGAAGAAAAAGGCCACATGAAGCAACCCTGAAGAAATGTTCCAGAGATCTCACCATATGGCCGCGGATCCGCGGCCAAACATGGGTTTCCGCCGCGGTTCCGGGGTCGTGTAGTGCACGTGTCGGTGCACGTGTCGGTGGGTGTCGGTGCTTTGACCAGGCTTCCTTAGGGTAGTATTGTAAATTCAGATGTGGATCAGATGTAAAACCTAGGGTTTCTCCTATCTATAAATAGGAGGACTCAAAGTCAAAATAAAGTGTGCCTCTTCTAGGATGCCTCTTTTGAGATGCCTCTTTTTAATTTCTAGATTAAATTTTAATTTTCTTGTAATCGTCAAGAGGTCATCAATAAAGGTATTTTTTTTTATCGTGCATTCTTTTATCTGAATTTAATTCCTGAATTTTTATCTGTCTTTTATTATCTATAACTTAGATAGTCTTTTAAAATTATAAAAATGAATCTTATCATAACTTCCTTAATGAGTGAGTAATTCCTCACCTGTTAGGGTTAGGATTGGGAAGGTTTGAGAGAAGTAAATCTCTCTCTCTCCTTTCTTTGCCCATATAATTTTTATAATAGGACTCTATTTAAATTAACCACACAACTCTCACTACGGCACCCTATCCTTCAAGATAGCGGTGATTCCATAGTTAGACCGGTTGTGCTTGATTTAAATAGAGGTTAGGGCTAAGAGTTAAGAAAGGATGGACAAGGACCAAAAGGAAGAAACTAAGTTTCTTCTCAGTCGTGCTAATCCCCTTTGTTGACTATTACCCTAACACCTATATTCTTCATTAGGGCATTAAAAGCTGTGGGTAGAATCCCTTTTCCAAACTATAAGAATCAAATATAATATGGATTGGACAAAAATTCAGGAATATCAGATGTGATGAAATTTCATTACAAATGGAAAATCAACTGTATGACTCTAAGTCACTTAAACAGAGTACGGTAGTGTAACTATGATGTAGTTCACAATTACGACCACGTAACTTTTCCAAGTCACCCGAAACCCTAGCAGATGGATAACAGAATACTCGATGTGAATATGGATCAAGAATGACAAGTTTACAACCTAGATCAAGGAATGTCTTAGATTGTCAAGCTATGCACGGAAAACTGCAATCCCAATCGAAGCAAAACCTGGCTCTGATACCAACTAAACCATGTCACGCCCTGCTTTCCAAAATACGGAATACAAGGGGTTAACAAGGCCAGCCATGCTCCTACGGTCAAGGAAATATCCTGCCGTAGTCACACTTCGGCTTCTAGCTTTACTTGGTAATCAGTAAATAATGCACAGGCAATGAGAAATGCAGTAACTGAAACAATACAATATAAAGAACTGACCTGATGGGAAACAAAAGGGTATAACTCTGGATAGCAAATCAAGATGTCCGTGATGTACGTCTAGTCCTGGTCCAGGCTAAATCCTCTCCTCACACTGAGCATGCATACTCAGGTCGTCAGAGCGACACAATAGCAATATAATATATATATCCAAGTGACAACTCCAACAGTGATGATAAATATATATACAGTAAATCAATGACGGTATAAGTATGAACATACAGTAATCAATGCAGTGGAACAGTAAAAGCAGTAAAATAATATGCCAAGTATGTCAACACAGTAAGTATGTATATCGATGCTATCATCACTATCAGTCTCTAAGTCTCACTGTACAGGTCACAAAGCGTATCGTCGGTCCAAGTATGAGAGTCAACCACTCGCGAGTGTCCTCCACCCAAGGGTAGGACCTAAGGGCAAGGGACCACGGGCCCAACATGTAACTCACGGTAATAATCTTGTACCCTGTAAATCTCTATATATCTCCATATATATAAGCCGGCAAGGGACTCCCGAGATTCTGTTGAACTCACACTCAAACTACCCCACATCCCGTTGTCTACATCAAACGCTAACCATAACCTCAAATACCAGTCGGTCGGTGACAAGTCTGCACGAGAACTGGAGACAGGATCTCCATCAAGCACGTCCCGACTAATACTCAAGATAAATGGCAGTGTCTGGTGTCTTATCTGTGACACCCATGCAAGAGCTTACATAAGTGTCCCATACCACTTATAGTCACACGTACACGCGTCTCACAGACGTCGATAATGCAATGGAATAATAAGGTTCATTGATTGTGTACAAGTACGTGTTACTTTCACTTATTCACTTATGCACGAACACTAACGTACTTGCCACAATCAGCACTAATACCTAACACTGGGTAATGCACATTATCATTAGGTTATCAATGCAGTGACATATGTATGATATGATGCGTAAACAGTATGTAAAGCATGGTTAGGATGTCACGAATCAGTAATCTACCACTTGCACAATTTATCATAAATCATACTGGTACAGTTTAGCAAAATAATGAAAAGGGAATAAATAGTATGCTTGATTATCTATCCAGCGAATTTGGTTTCATGACAATTGGGTTTCAGGATCACTAGTTATGGCCATTTCATTTTAAGCGTTCACGGCTGGAAATCCGGTTTCAGGATCGGAAGTCCGTTTCGCAACGCATTTTAATCCCAGTTGGGATCAGAATTTAGTGACGCTACAGTTGAGTGAAATCTAGGATTTTCAGTTAGGTTATCAACGCAACAGACGGATTCTCAATCGCATCTGTATGTCAGGAGATATACGCTGTTCAATACTAGTATGTCAGTTCTGATTCTGTTGGGACTGTTATACGTCCCCATCTTTTAAATTACAGATTAAATAGCAACCGATGACGAAACAGGATGAAACCACTTGTGTTAACTATCTAACAGATTCACCTTTAATAAACTGTGGAGTTCCGCAGCCTACGAGTTAAGCAAACAGGGTGGTACCCATTACGGGACAGCACACAGTAAACAGAGTCGCTCTGGATTGCAGTCCAGAGTCGCATTCCGATCCAAATATTGTCACAGTTTAAGTACAGAAACAATTAGAAACTTGCATAGGGTTATAGTTCGTCGAGTCGGCTTCGATTTGAGCCCTTGAACGCATCATTCCAGTATGTAAATAATTTATGGTGATTTTAACGGTTTTCAGGTACAAGAAAATTCCAGTTTTACGAGTAAACTTGGGGGTAGTCGTTTTAGTCGTTAACGGTCATATTTTCCATTGAAATTCACACACTATATTCAAAGCCATACGGGCCAGACTATAAAATTGAGTTCCGCCAAATTAAATAAGTATTTCCGTTGAGATCATACATCGAACAGGTAAATAGTATAAGTTATCACGAATAGTAACATTGCAATTTATACGATTTGGGTTTGTAACATAAATAGATTAGCATGAAGCAAGTAAGAATACTTGCCTAGAGACATTTTTGGGGCATACGGCAGCGGGAACGACACACGTGTGACACGGCAACGACTAGTACAACGACTTGTACCCGAGACGGCTGCGAGCTCGGCGATGTTATGGCTCCGTCGATAGTTGGTTATGGAGTTGTAGAGAGACGTTGCGGAGAGAGGGAGAGTGAGATTTAGAGAGAGAGAGAGTAGGGATTAGAGAGAGAGAGAGTGCAGGGAGAGAGAGAGAGACAGAGAGAACAGAGAGTGAGAAAGAGAGAGGGGGAGGGAACAGAGAGAGGAAGGGAACAGAGAGGGAGAGGCAGAGTAGTAGAGAGATTGAGAGTGAGAGAGAGAGAGAGAGTGAGAAAGAGATATAGAGAGGGGGGGAGAACAGAGAGAGAGTGATGAAGAGAGAGAAAACACAGAGAGGGGAAGAGAGATCGAGAAAGAGAGAGGGAGATCGGGAGTGAGGGGGATCAAGAGAGAGAGAGAGATAGGGATGGCGACGATGATGATGATGATGTTGATGACGAGGAGGGTGCAGAGGTGTCGACGATGAGACGAGAAGCTCACCGGCATCGGGGCAGGGGTGGTCGAGCTCGGGTGCAGGGGAGTTTGAGCTTGGCTGTGGGTTCGATATGCAGGCGAGGGTGGAGTAGTGGGTGAAGAGGAGATGGATGTGAGGGAGGACGACGAGGAGATTATGGGTGGTCGTCGCCGTCGTCGGGGTGCAGTGGGTCGCGAGAGGGTGCGGCTGAGAGTTGGGAGCGATGGAGAGGAGAAAGGAGAAAGTGATGAGAGTTAGAGGGACCAGTGAGGTTGGGACAAAAAGTCGTGGTTGAGGTCGCGGGGGCGTGGGCAACGGCGCTGCGAGCGTGGCGCGAGCGTTGGCGAGGAAAGCGGATCGCGAGCGGGGGAGGCGGAAAGAGCCGTTGGGGAAGATGGCACTGTAGGTGGCGGTTCGGGTAGGAGGTGCGTGAGTGGGCCAAGTGTGAACTGGGCCAGGGATTGGGCCGAGGAATTTAAAGGAAAATCAAATGGGGAAAATAAAGGGAGTGGGCCGGGGAAACTGCTGGGTCGGCTTGTGAAAAATCAAAGAATAAATAATAGAAAGGAATGGGCCGGGGCTGAGAAAATAGTTGGGCTGGAAGAAAAAGAAAAGAAAATGAATTTAAAAGAATGGGCTTGGGGTTTTATTAAAAGAAAATGGTGTTGGGCTGAGGGAATTTATATGGTGGTTTGGGTGATATAGGTTAAAGAAAAATGTGATTAATGTGGACTTGTATTTAGGATAATAATTAGAACTAGGGTTTAGGATAATAATTAGAACTAGGGTTTTAGATTAGAATATAAAACAACTAGAGTTAGAAAACTAGAAATATAGTAATATAGGAAAATATTTTGATGAAGAATAAATCTATAGTTTGGGTTTGGGATAAAAAGGTTTTAAAATAAATTAATAATTATAAATAAAATAAATAATAAAAAAAAACTTTATAAGTTAAAGAGAGATACGTATATTGGTATAAAAAGGGACTGGGTGTTACATCATACCACTCTTACAAAAATTTCGTCCTCGAAATTTAAAAATAAACGATAAGTTGTAAAATCAAAAGCGAAAGCTACCATATCACAAGCTAACACATAATGGTTTACTTAAAACGGGTGGATGAAATTTTTTGAAGGTATGTATATGTAAAAACAACATACAAAAGAATAAGTCTAATTAAGTATAAGGCAGGAACAGCTATAAGTGCAAACTACGTGTATACGAGAATAAAAACAACAACAACGAACAATAATATTCGAGGCATGCTCGATAAAACAGAAATCTCAATTATGTGCACATATAAGTGTAGCAAAAGTAGTACAGCAGAAATAATAATGAATATAAGTCATAGTCATAATGAAACAGTGAAGGACTTGTCGGTGGTTTAAAACATTTTTTAGAATAACGTATCAATCAAACCATTTTAACATAGCTTAGAAAACCACTTGGCGAAAATAAGAAGCATGGAAAGATGATATGCGCGATATATGGTTGCGCTACCGAAAATGAGAATAATAGTAGTGTACTCAAAATACATAAAACGGAGTAATTAATAATACGCACTCTTCGATAAATACAAAATAATGAAAACCAACATTTCGAACAATAATGTCCCTAAATATATTTAGAGTAATAGGAAAAACACAAAATGTATAGGGCTAGCCAGGGTAGGGATTACAATGGAGTGTGGCTCATTCAAAGGTTGGAGTGTGACGGCTTTAGACTGAAGGTCAAAGAGATTGGGTCTGGTCAGCACAGGAAATAAGGGTGAGTAGCAAAGGACTACAAGAGAAAAATATGGGGAGGATAACGGTCGGTACATCCTATAAATCAAAAATTTGAAGGGTTAGCGAACTCGGAAGTTTCACTAAAAATTTCTCCTCCCAGAAGGATCTCAAACGAGGCACAGACGGAGGATGAAGGGTGGACCTCTAAAAGGTCGGGAGCGGTAGTAGTTAATCTCAATGAGGGTTGAGACAATGTAAGAAGTAGGGGTGGACAGATCTCAGTAGGGGAAAATAATTGTATAGAAGAAATAATCAAGCATCGAGTGAACTAAGAAGATCGAAAGATTAGCGAACTCAGCAATTTATTTTATTCCAGAAGATTTTAAACAAAGCATTCTCAGAGATGAAAGGTGGCCCTAAACTAAACACAGATTTATTTGGCCAGACAAGACAACATCTAAAAGAAATGCCGTCAATCGCAGTTGTGGAGATTCAGCAGGTTGTGGTAGGCTCACGCGCTCAGGTAGGGACGTCCATTCCCATATCGCTTCGCAGGGATCGCCATTGGGAGTTCTTCCACAGCAGGGTCTTGATCTTCTGGTCCTTCTTCCTCGGCTGGAGCTTCTTCATCGAGGTCTGATTCCATGTGATTCTCTTTTTCTGGATTCTCTTCCATGGAATTTTCCTCTATCGGGTTCTCTTCAGGGTCTCCTTCCTCTTCGTCGGAATCGCCTATCATGTCAAACTCTGGGGCGGCTACTCCTTCTTCCTCTGAATCGCTGTTTCCGAAAATGACCTGGGGACCGTTGATCTCATCGTCAGAACTCATCAGCGTGCGGTCTAAGGAAACGCATGACTGAGCATCCTCATCTAGATGCGGAGCTGCTCCAGGGTGAGCCATGGCCTGAAAGGAAAGAGTCATAATTAGACAGTGAAATGCATCAAGAAAATAGCTAAGGGTACGAAGCATAGGAAAATATGCGGTGGCAGGAACTGAAAAATCAGGATTAAATGCTGTGGTAATGAATAGTATGAATAAGGGGAAAGACAAGAGAATGATACATATATTACGATTCAAAGTTTTTTTTTATTGCATTTGACTAAAAGTTCGACGGATACAAGATTTCAAACGAAAAGAAATATTTATAAGAGGATGACAACATTACTATTGAAGGTAGAAAACATGAAAATCCTTCCTTGACTACTAGACTGCTGCATTCTCGTCACGCGAGTTGAATCCTGAGCTGGGTCCGCCTTATCCTCAAAGTTCGAACTACGCAATAATCATCACTTGGCAGAAGTGGAGAGTGTGGACGAGTCTCCTCCCTGTAGCTCTTTCCTTTTTGGGCAACCGTTGATGAGATCTTCGCTGGATCCGCAAATCAGACATTTTCCTTGGGCGCGGCGACAATCCTTCTGAAGATGTCCTGGCCTCTTACAGTACCCACAACATTGGGTCTTCTGCTGCTTTTGTCTCGGGGGAACAAATGGGCGCTTCATCTTTTTCTCTTTTTCTCGTCTAACAGGGATCCCTGTACGATTGGAGACTCCCGCTGGTGCTTGATTTATCTGCCTTCTCAGTCCTTCAGCTAACAAGTCGTTTGTTCGCTCCTAGACTTCCTTCAGACCCTGCAGTACACTCAGAATCTCAACGGTCTGATTCTGGGGAGTGGAGATAGAGGAAGAGTCGTTGGAAGACATGATCCTGAAACAATAATTTTGAGGATGATATAAGACACAAGTTATAAGAATCAAATATAATATGGATTGGACAAAGATTCAGGAATATCAGATGTGATGAAATTTCATTACAAGTAGAAAATCAACTGTATGACTCTAAGTCACTTAAACAGAGTACGGTAGTGTAACTATGATGTAGTTCACAATTACGACCACGTAACTTTGCCAAGTCACCCGAAACCCTAGCGGATGCATAACAGAATACTCGATGTGAATATGGATCAAGAATGACAAGTTTACAACCTAGATCAAGGAATGTCTTAGATTGTCATGCTATGCACGGAAAACTGCAATCCCAATCGAAGCAAAACCTGGCTCTGATACCAACTAAACCATGTCACGCCCCGCTTCCCAAAATACGGAATACGAGGGGTTAACAAGGCTAGCCATGCTCCTACGGTCAAGGTAATATCCTGCCGTAGTCACACTTCGGCTTCTAGCTTTACTTGGTAATCAGTAAATAATGCGCAGGCAATGAGAAATGCAGTAACTGAAACAATACAATATAAAGAACTGACCTGATGGGAAACAAGGGGGTATAACTCTGGATAGCAAATCAAGATGTCCGTGATGTACGTCTGGTCCTGGTCCAGGCTAAAACCTCTCCTCACACTGAGCATGCATACTCAGGTCGTCAGAGCGACACAATAGCATTATAATATATATATCCAAGTGACAACTCCAACAGTGATGATAAATATATATACAGTAAATCAATGACGGTATAAGTATGAACATATAGTAATCAATGCAGTGGAACAGTAAAAGCAGTAAAATAATATGCCAAGTATGTCAACACAGTAAGTATGTATATTGATGCTATCATCCCTATCAGTCTCTAAGTCTCACTGTACAGGTCACTAAGCCTATTGTCGGACCAAGTATGAGAGTCAACCACTCGTGAGTGTCCTCCACCCAAGGGTAGGACCCAAGGGCAAGGGACCATGGGCCCAACATGTAACTCACGGTAATAATCATGTACCCTGTAAATCTCTATATATCTCCATATATATAAGCCGGCAAGGGACTCCCGAGATTCTGTTGAACTCACACTCAAACTACCCCACACCCCGTGGTCTACATCAAACGCTAACCATAACCTCAAATATCAGTCGGTCGGTAACAAGTCTGCACGAGAACTGGAGACAGGATCTCCATCAAGCATGTCCCGACTAATACTCAAGATAAATGTTAGTGTCTGGTGTCTTATCTGTGACACCCATGCAAGAGCTTCCATAAGTGTCCCATACCACTTATAGTCACACGTACACGCGTCTCACAGACGTCGATAATGCAATAGAATAATAAGGCCCACTGATTGTGTACAAGTACGTGTTACTTTCACTTATTCACTTATGCACGAACACTAACGTACTTGCCACAATCATCACTAATACCTAACACTGGGTAATGCACATTATCATTAGGTTATCAATGCAGTGACATATGTATGATATGATGCGTAAACAGTATGTAAAGCATGGTTAGGATGTCACGAATCAGTAATCTACCACTTGCACAATTTATCATAAATCATACTGGTATAGTTTAGCGAAATAATGAAAGGGGAATAAATAGTATGTTTGATTATCTATCCAGCGAATTTGGTTTCATGACAATTGGGTTTCAGGATCACTAGTTATGGCCATTTCATTTTAAGCGTTCACGACTGGAAATCCGGTTTCAGAATCGGAAGTCCATTTCGCAACGCATTTTAATCCCAGTTGGGATCAGAATTTAGTGATGCTACAGTTGAGTGAAATCTAGGATTTTCAGTAAGGTTATCAACTCAATAGACGGATTCTCAATCGCATCTGTAAGTCAGGAGATATACGCTGTTCAATACTAGTATGTCAGTTCTGATTCTGTTGGGACTGTTATACGTCCCCATATTTTAAATTACAAATTAAATAGCAGCCGATGACTAAACAGGATGAAACCATTTGTGTTATCTAGAAAACAGATTCACCTTTAATAAACTGCGGAGTTCCGCAGCCTAAGAGTTAAGGAAACAGGGTGGTACCCATTACGGGACAGCACACAGTAAACAAAGTCGCTCTGGACTGCAGTCCAGAGTCGCATTCCGATCCAAATATTGTGATAGTTTAAGTACAGAAACAATTATAAACTTGCATAGGGCTATAATTCGTCGAGTCGGCTTCGATTTGAGCCTTCGAACGCATCATTACAGTATGTAAATAATTTATAGTGATTTTAACGGTTTTCAGGTACAAGAAAATTCCAGTTTTACGAGTAAACTTGGGGGTAGTCGTTTTAGTCGTTAATGGTCATATTTTCCAATGAAATTCACACACTAGATTCACAGCCATACGGGCCAGACTATACAATTGAGTTCCGCCAAATTAAATAAGTATTTCCGTTGAGATCATACATCGAACAGGTAAATAGTATAAGTTATCTCGAATAGTAACATTGCAATTTATACGATTTGGGTTTGTAACATAAATAGATTAGCATGAAGCAAGTAAGAATACTTGCCTGGAAACGTTTTTGGGGCACACGGCAGCGGGAACGATACACGTGTGACACGGCAACGACTAGTACCCGAGACGGCTGCGAGCTCGGCGATGTTATGGCTCCGTCGATGGTTGGTTATGGAGTTGTAGAGAGACGTTGCGGAGAGAGGGAGAGTGAGATTTAGAGAGAGAGAGTAGGGATTAGAGAGAGAGAGAGTGCAGGGAGAGAGAGAGACAGAGAGAACAGAGAGGGAGAAAGAGAGAGGGAGGGAACAGAGAGGGAGAGGCAGAGTAGTAGAGATATTGAGAGTGAGTGAGAGAGAGAGAGAGAAAGAGATATAGAGAGAGAGGGGGAGAACAGAGAGAGAGTGAGGAAGAGAGAGAAAACACAGAGAGGGGAAGAGAGATCGAGAAAGAGAGAGGGATATCGGGAGTGAGGTGGATCAAGAGAGAGAGAGATAGGGATGGTGACGATGATGATGATGATGTTGATGACGAGGAGGGTGCAGAGGTATCGATGATGAGACGAGAAGCTCACCGGCGTCGGGGCAGGGGGTGGTCGAGCTCGGGTGCAGGGGAGTTTGAGCTTGGCTATGGGTTGGATATGCAGGCGAGGGTGGAGTAGTGGGTGAAGAGGAGATGGATGTGAGGGAGGATGACGAGGAGATTATGGGTGGTCGTCGCCGTCGTCGGGGTGCAGTGGGTCGCGAGAGGGTGCGGCTGAGAGTTGGGAGCGATGGAAAGGAGAAAGGAGAAAGTGATGAGAGTTAGAGGGAGCAGTGAGGTTGGGATGAGGAGTCGTGGTTGAGGTTGCGGGGGCGTGGGCAACGGCGCTGCGAGCGTGGCGCGAGCGTTGGCGAGGAAAGCGGATCGCGAGCGGGGGAGGCGGAAAGAGCCGTTGGGGAACATGGCACTGTAAGTGGCGGTTCGGGTAGGAGGTGTGGGAGCGGGCCAAGTGTGAGCTGGTCCAGGGATTGGGCCGAGGAATTTAAAGGAAAATAAAATGGGGAAAATAAATGGAGTGGGCCGGGGAAACTGCTCGGCCGGCTTGTGAAAAATCAAAGAATAAATAATAGAAAGGAATGTGCCGGGGCTGAGAAAATAGTTGGGCTGGAAGAAAAGGAAAAGAAAAGGAATTTAAAAGAATGGGCTTGGGGTTTTATTAAAAGAAAATGGTGTTGGGCTGAGGGAATTTATATGGTGGTTTGGGTGATATAGGTTAAAGAAAAATGTGATTAATGTAGACTTGTGTTTAGGATAATAATTAGAACTAGGGTTTAGGATAATAATTAGAACTAGGGTTTTAGATTAGAATATAAAACAACTAGAGTTAGAAAACTAGAAATATAGTAATATAGGAAAATATTTTGATGAAGAATAAATCTATAGTTTGGGTTTGGGCTAAAAAGGTTTTAAAATAAATTAATAATTATAAATAAAAATAATAATAAAAAAAACTTTATAAGTTAAAGAGAGATACGTATATTGGTATAAAAAGGGTCTGGGTGTTACAAATGAGCTGTACAACCTTCCAAATCAAACCTACCCATCCCAAATTGAATCCCACAACTTCGGTTTTGAATGTCTATCAAGTGTTCCAAACGATTCACCAGTTGAAAATAAAATGTTTAATGAGTTGTGCGATTTTGCAGTGTTTGATTTACATAATTGTGAAGGGTCCCTTTCGAGTGAAACCATCACAAATCCTTTTGATCTCTACACCTCCACTTTAGAACCTGAATTGATTAATATCCATGCTTTTGATGATGTGTCTAAAAAAATTGATTTTCACTTGATTGAGGATATAGACGCTGGGAATATTTTGGATGATGAACCCACAGATTTGGATGAGTTTCTCTCTCTAATTCATCATCCCGAGTCATTAACTGTTTTTCCCGAACTTCATATGCGTCTTGATTTTGATGAGAATTTCATGGATAAGCTAAATTTTGAGGAGAGTATTGAGGAAATTATTGAGGATGAAGCAGTTTTACTTGAGGAGTCGGATTTCACAATTCATTCTATTCCTTTCATTGACTGCGCACACCCTCCTGAATCTTTAACCGATACCCTTCCTCAATCACTTCCCTCCATCCTCATTCCAACTTTGCAAGAAACCGTTACACTTTCATTTTCAATGTCTGGTTTACCAAGTTCGATGTACCTATGTTTTCTCATGAATCTTGAGGGATTTGACCTCATTTCTCAGTGGGTTGATAGATTAGCATAATCGCTTTTTACACATCGGTCATTACAAATTGTGCTAATTTATACACTCCATTTTCACCCTCAAGTTCGTATTCCACTGCTTTCTCCCACTTTCTCTGGTTCTTCTTCTAATATTCCTTTAATGATAGCGAGTATTAATGAATCACAATCCGATAATTCAAGTTTGATCATTCCAGAAAGCCAACTTGATTTGGATACTTTTGAAAATGAGGTAGATGAGTTTTTCGAGTCTCCTACCTCCATAATTTTTGACAAATCAAGTATGATAAATTCTGGCACAAAACTTATTGACAGCAAAATGTTCAATTACATAGATGAGAGTTTTGAAGAACTTTTTGCTTATGAACTCGCATTCCTAAATGACACGGATTTTGTGATTAATCAACCTCCACCTGAAGAAGTCGAACCACCACCATTTCTTTTTTCCTTCCGCCATTCTTCTCCTCCACCGAGACCGTATACTGCTTCTATCTCCATACGGTCTCGTGTGTTTCTCATTTCTTTTCTCTACACTCCATTCTTTAACCAACCACACCATTATAACGATAAAAATTTTGAATGGTTGGTGCTAACCTTTGGCCTTTGTAAGACCTTGTATAGCTTGATACTGTGTTTTTCTCCTCCCTAACTCTGAACTTTAATGCATCAACAGTGGAAACACTGTTTCACTTAAGTTTAGGGGGACCCTTTTGTATATATATTTTGTTTTCTTTTTCCGTTAATAAAAAAAAGGGGGAGTGCCGACAATTTTGACCCTCTTGATATAGCCTGACAGTGAGGGCACTGTCAAGTTTAAGTTTGGGGGTGTGCTCGGTAAGCTTTCTTCCTTCGCATTCATATGTATATTTTTGCATTTGCATACATATTTTGAAACCCATAAAAATTTAAAAGATTTAAAAATTAAAAAATTTCAACTTTGGCCATATTAGACCTAAGTTCGACAAGACGGTTAAATAGTAGGGAAAAACTAGATCCTAAACTTAGTAAATTAAAAACCCTAAAAATAACCTTGCTTAAATTTTAAATGTAGAAAATATATATCCTTGTAATTTATTTAGAAATAGGCGGATTTTGAGTTCAGTTCTTGGGCTAAGTCAAAATAAGGGAAGAGTATTGAAATTTTTAGTGAAGTGTAAGTCTGAAAAATAATTCCTAACCTTAAGTCTAAATTCTGAAAATATATACCCTACAACTAGCACATGCACGCACCTTGAAACCTGGGATAGTAGAGGATACCTTGAAATTCTCTTGTCTAAAATCCTTAGTATATGAAAAAAAATTAAAGTATAAGTGTGAAATAAGAGATATAAAAAAATGAACACTGGTTTTGTAATTACTTAAGGCTGCGTAAAATAAAAAAATATATAAGCGAGGGTGCTTTATCACCTAGTACCTTAGACCAACTGGTTTGGGAGTCACTGCTAAATCCTTAGGTATTACAAGACGAGGAATTACGCCTAAATGCGCGAACACATTTTGTAATCGGTCGTTAGTACCTCAAGAAGTATTAACGGTCGCATGAAGGATGTGTGAACAATTTTATCTAAAATTCACCAAGTAAAAGTACTTTGGACAATGAACAAGAGTTTGATAGCTTGAATTGAATTTCCAAGTATAGGGGTGATACATACACACACGTAGGGGTATATGATTAGGGTTTATATGAGAGATAAGAATGAAAGATAGGGCTTATACCTTCAGTAGAGATGATAAAAATTCCTAAGTTGAGATGGAACCTTAGAAGGAAAATTCAAAAGATGCTGAAAGCTGAATAAATTTGCAGAACATATACGATCTTAAGTTAAATGATAAGTGAGTGCGAAAAATATGGGTTGATGATTTCTAAAGTTAAAGATAATAGAATTTCTTGCTAGAACACCGAATTGAAGAATGAAAGTCGAATTGATTGGATTTTGTGGGTAGTATCCGCTAAAAACCCTCAGAAGATAACACTCCTCCTACTAGGGACATCTAGAGTTTTAAAGGCTTGTTGCACGAGCTCAGTGCAATTGCGATTCCCGGCGAAAGTGAGGTTAGGATTTTTCGAGAATAAATCGGCTTTGCTCGGGACGAGCAAAAGATAAGTTTGGGGGTATTTGTTCATATCAGAATTTTGCATTATTATATTCCCCATTCTTAATCATATTACAAATAAATAAGTGTTTTTGATCCATGTCTGCTAAATAGTTGCAGGTTACAGGTTCTCAGAACAATACAGTGAAATTCAGGAAAAGACGTTACAAATGTGATACTACGACCAACAAATAGATGAATCTGTATGATGCCGCCTACCAGTTTAAGGAATGAACAACGATCAATGAACAGTTCAATTGCACAAAGTACGAAGGCAGCACAAGATTCAAGACTTCAACGCGAAGCTTACGGTAAAAGTCCATAAATTCTGCACTGTTGAAAATCTGGAAGAAAGTAAAAATGATTCTGAAGAACCAAGTGAAGAAAACATAAGAAAAAGGCAACATAAAGCAACCCTGAAGAAATGTGCCAGAGATCTCACCATATGGCCGCGGATCCGCGGCCTAACATGGGATTCCGCCGCGGTTCCGCGGCCGTGCAGTGTACGTGTCGGTGCACGTGTCGGTGGGTGTCGGTGCTTTGACCAGACTTCCTTAGAGTAGTATTGTAAATTCAGATGTGGATCAGATGTAAAACTTAGGGTTTCTCCTATCTATAAATAGGAGGGTTCAAAGTCAAAATAAAGTGTGCCTTTTCTAGAGTGCCTCTTTTGAGATGCCTCTTTTTAATCTCTAGATTAAATCTTAATTTCCTTGTAATCGTCAAGAGGTCATCAATAAAGGTATTTTTTTTATCGTGCATTCTTTTATCTGAATTTAATTTCTGAATTTTTATCTGTCTTTTATTATCTGCAACTTAGATAGTCTTTTAAAATTATAAAAATGAATCTTATCATAACTTCCCTAATGAGTGAGTAATTCCTCACTTGTTAGGGTTAGGATTGGGAAGTTTTGAGAGAAGTAAATCTCTCTCTCTCCTTTCTTTGCCCATATAATTTTTATAATAGGACTCTATTTAAATTAACCACACACCGCGCACTACGGCACCCTATCCTTCAAGATAGCGGTGATTCCCTAGTTAGACCGGTTGTGCTTGATTTAAATAGAGGTTAGGGCTAAGAGTTAAGAAAGGATGGACAAGGACCAAAAGGAAGAAACTAAGTTTCTTCCCAGTCGTGCTAATCCCCTTTGTTGACTATTACCTTAACACCTATATTCTTCATTAGGGCATTGAAAGCAGTGGGTAGAATCCCTTTTCCAAACTAACCTAATCCTAACCCTAGCAAGACTTTTAATCAATTTAATCTCATTCTTAGATCGTAAAACAAAACCCGACTTGATCGGATTAACTCGTTAGAACATAAAGAAAAGGAATCCATCTACCTGTTGACCGACCCGTACTCAACCGGCTAGCTACCAAGCGACACCATTATTGATTGCGGTATTCTTAACTTTGATTTTAAAAACGCACATGAGCAAAATCTCGACCAATCAGTGGGGTGCACAAACTACCGGGTACTTTGAAGTGCCGAGTGGCCTACTCACTTTGATGAGGGAGGTTGCTTCACTTTGGGTATTTGGCGGGTAGTTTGCCGCACCCGTAGGGGTTTGGGGTGTGGTTTGGCTATTCATCACGACCATGGAATCCGTCTTTCTTTACAGGCTTAAACGAATTTTGGAATTTCTAGTATATCCAATATGTTCATGTAACGCCTTAGATTTGTGATTAGTGTTAATTAAGCGATAATGCGGGTTTTCTATAAAATGTTTACCAATTCGGGTTCCTCATATTTTATAACATTTAATTAATAATTTATTATTATTTGTTATGGCTTGCACGCACGTGTGCATGTTAATGTGAGGGTTTGTTTGTGTTAATCTAGTTTTAGCAACCATGACAACTTAACCTAATCCTAATCCTTGCCTTAACCTTAACCCTAAACCCTTGATATTTGTGGAGAGATATTTCTTTGGTTGCTTTGGATTGGGAGGAGGTGGCATGGTGACTCACTTGAGGGCATGGTTTGCATTAATGGAGAGTTAATGAAATTGGTGCACTCAGCCCTTACACTCACCTCTCTCTCTCGCTCTCTAACTCACTCACACTCTTACTCTCTCTTTTTTTCTCTATCTCTCATTATTTTTCATACTCCTCAACTCTCAACTGAACACTTGCTCATTCATCAGAAAAACCTTCACTAAACCTTGCTAAAACTTCATCAAAACTCACAAAAATCACATCTTAAGCCTTGTTTTGCCTCTTGGATGCCTTGGAGCCTGGAAAGCTAGGATCATTGAGCTTTTGTGGTTAGGTAATGATCTCTATCTATTAAGTAGGTCCTTTTAATGTTGCATAGCTTGTTAGTTTCAGTTTAGAACGCGTAAGGTTTTGTTTCAGGTAAATATCATATTTTTAGCGTAGTTTTGGTGTCTCGGATGATCTGTTATCAAACCAGGTATTTGTTGGAAAAGTTCCCATCCCAGTAACCATGTGTAGTGACCTAGAACCCACCATAAAAACCTAAGACAATTCCATGAACAGTAGGCGGCAATTTTATTGCTTCTGGCTGCAATTTGCGACCAGACTGGGGTGTTTGGGTTTGGGTTTTAGTCTGGGGGTCTCTGGGGCTGTGTGTGGTCTTGTGGTATGTGCAACTTTTACAAATTGTTTGTGTATCAAAATCTTGGACCACTTTGCTTGTTTTCTTGTGTTTCGATTACGCGCGTTACGTTATCCGATATGGTTCGTGTCTTTGTGTATCCGTTGCTCTTGGGTTAGTTTCGTAGTGTCGCTACGCGTGTTATCCACTAGGAGAACACTTGAGAGTATGTTTGGAGTTGTTGCGTCGGTCAAATGTAGTTTGTACGTGTTATTGGTTGATTGCTAATATATACACATGCTTTGTTGATTTGTGATTTTAGGATCGCAGGCGGGGACTTCGGACGCTGCGAAGAAGGGGAAGCGAGGGGTTGGCTTTACTTAGCCAGAATAGTTGTGAGTAAATTTAACATCTACAGGGGAATCGCCCGTATGGAGTTATGCGTATGGGCTTGATATGATATGATATTAGTCGCATGTTTATATTGCATATATAGAGTTTGCGCATAAACTTCATTGCATATTATTACTTGTTGTGTTTGGACTTGTACCCATTGGACACTGCACTATTATTGACGGCTCATGTTGCACGAGCACTGATTGTATACCACTCACACCGTCAATAATTGCCATGACACACACAGCACTTATACATACGTGAGATTGTATTGGTTAGGGACATTGAGACATTGATTCATATTCCTTTGTGCATATGACATATAGCATACCTGTATACCTACATGCTTACACATATGTCTTGATATGCCTACATGCTAGTTACCCATATACCTATATGGTAGTGTACCATTAGTGATAGGTATATACACATTTGAGACAAAGCTATATGTTGACCTTTATATGATGTTGTATGGATTGGAGAAATTAGGAACCACATGATATATTTCATAACTTATTGCAGTTAAAAAGCGGTTTTTCCTTTATATGCTCATATCACTGTTTCATGTTGCATATATCATATTCATGGATTTTCGCACTGAGATATGGATTTCACATGATGTTTTCTGGATTTTAGGACCATGGTAGTTTCATGAAATTATGCGTTATTTGAAGAAGTCGGTTTCTCTTGATATGATATTTCAGCATCCACCATGAGATTTCTCGGCTCTGATATATACCCCATGCGAGGAGTGGTGTGGGCCATGTGCGGGTACATGGTGGAGCCCGAAGGTACCCCCGAGGCAAGAAAGGTATGTCGATGGATTAGCTGATGAGCCAGGCAGGGGAATCATACCTACCGGTGACAGTATTGGACTCGGCGGTGATCGTGGAAATATCGACCGGAATCATGTACGTATGGATACAGGAAATTCGAGTGTCGAAGTTGGGGCACTCAGATTTCTGATGAACGTATAATACGTACATATCAGGGCCAGTCGGGGTGACGACGCCTGATAGATGAGTATTTATATGTCGATGCTGGAAACTGATTGTCATGATATTTTACTCCTAAGTATATATATCAGTGGTATGTGACGTTGTTATATATGCAAATATATATATATATATATATATATATATATATATATATCAGTGGTATGGGACGCTGTTATATATGCATATATATATATATATATATATATATATATATAGATAGATAGATAGATAGATAGATAGATATATTACTAATATATATCATCATAATTATCTATGCAAGTATTCTTATTTTTACCCGATATGAGGGCCGATTTGTGGGCCGATATGAGAGCCAATCTGTGAGCCGATATGATGGACGATCTGTGGGCCGATATGAGGGCTGACCTGAGGGCCGACCTGAGGGCCGATTTGAGGATATTTGGGATTTGGATTGTCTTGATGGACATTGGTCCTGCCACGATGAGGATTTCCGTGAGGATGACATGTTTTATCCCATATTCCGCATTTATTTTATATGCATTGCTTCATGTATTAGTAGTACCTGATAGAATACCTTTCATGACTGTTGCATATACATATTGTCATATTATTGCTTAATGTATTAGTTGTACTTGTTAGAGTACCTTTCATGATTGTTGCATACATATGTCCATTTATTGCTATTAGCTTGCATGTGATAGATTCGCGTTGTACGTGCATACTTGCGATTACCTGCATATGTTATTTACTATTCACGAGTTGGCAACTCACCCCCGTTGTGCCACAGGGTTTGCAGGTTGTTCCTCAGAGTAGTCGAGGCAGGGCTTTCTTCCTATCGTATCATCTTTTGCTGCGGATACCGCTACGGCTGACTGTGTGCAATTTTGTTATAGGTGGGTTTTGCGGTTATCCGATATTGATCATTGTATATTCGTTGTATCCTGCTCTCCATCTACCATTTTCATGTATTGACTTAGAGACGAGTTGTGAGGACGATATTGTATATTATTTTGTGACTTGGAGATTTTCATGTTGTTCACTTTATATCGTCTTTTTCTTCGCTACGGCTTCGTATATCTGTTGTAGTGGTTGTTTTCCGCCTTTGGGCGTGGATTTGCTCCCGTTTGGGGATGCTTTACTTATATCTTTATGTTGTACCCTTTTTGAGGGCGTGTTTTACAAAAGAGGTGCTGCCAAATTTTTAAAGGAAATAAATTGAGACTTTAAAGAATTTTGATTGAGATTTCAAAAGTTTTAAAAATGTTATTATCATTTACTAGTTTTGATGGTTTAGATTGCTGGGTTTTTGGCTTACTTGAATTACGTTACGCCTGGAGACGTGTAACATTTTGAAAATTTTAGAAAATAAATAAATTTAATTAATTAAATAATAAAATTTTAATTTAAAAAGTTATTATAACCAAATAGGACATTTTCATAAGTAGTATATGAAACAAATAAAAATTTAAATTTAGTTTATAACATTAGTAAATTTCAAGGCTTTTAGTGAATAATTTAGCTTCATTTTAAGAAAAAGGGCGTTTATATTATAACATAGATGATGAGGGGTTTTGGTGAAAAGATTAGGTAATTGTGGAAATATGAAATTGATGAGGGTTTATGTGTAAAAAGGGGTAGGACTTGGTTAAGGTTAACTTGAACCCTTGGTGTATCATATCATCATGAAAACACCTCCTTCTTGCATGGAAATACCACCCCTTTCATCCTCACACCTCCTCTTTCCTCTCATGCCACCTCCACCTCTTAACATGCACCTCATGCTTTGTCTACATGCCTCCTCACCTATTTACCTATGATACTCAAAAATTATTTAGAAATCCTAACTGAAATAATACATTCTTCAGCCCCAAAACCAAAAATATTCTAAGTGTTCCTACCAAGAAAAAGAGAGCAATGAATTCCTTCTTCAAGTGTGCAATTCTCCAAACTTGTGATACTACAAACCATAGATGTTTACACATACCATCCTTGAGCTGGTGTTCTCTTGTGAATTATTCAATAGGTATAAGTTCAACCCTACAGTTCTTAGTTCAATACTGTTTTTATGTGATATCGGTATATATCGTATTTTGATAGATTAGGCTCTGTTTATGAATCTGCTATAGTTTAGATGATAACTAAGGTAATCAAACAATTACATCATCTTATGAACTAGACCTAGAATAAGCCATAAGAATACGAACCCAAGTGATCGGATTTTGGCCGGCGATACGAAGGAAATTTCGGATCTCGCCAGATTTCTGGTGGAGTTGGACATTGTGGTTTTTAGGGTAGTTCTATATAGATATATAAGTGTGTTTGGTATTGTTTAATTGTTTTAGTTTAGTAGTATAAGAAATCTGGAAGCAAATATCAGTTTTGGGGTTAAAATTCTTAGATACGACACGGATATATCGTACCATGAGTTCTGTCATGACCAGGGAAGGGTTAGATCAGATTAACTCAAGTTCTGTAACTCACTATATCATCACATAGCGTGTTTAGTTGTGCAGTATCACAAACTAGGTTTTTGTGTTATCTAGTTCTCTGTAAATAAATCTTGAACTAATAAGTAAAATCAATAGAAAAACTGGCAAGACCAAAAGTATAATGAGCCAATTAGAAGCCTTCACTTAAAACCTGAGCCCCAAATTCCCCACAAAATCCGGAGACCCACCCCAAAAATCCGGCGACGCCGGCCCCCTTGTACCCTTTTATGTTGGTTTTCTTCTGTGGCCTACTTTGGGTATTGATAAGTCTCTGTATTGTTTGGGTTGTTTAAATGTTTACACAATAAAATCTGGGAACGTTTTAGAAATGTTTTATCAAAATTCAGATATTTACAATACGGAATTTACTTATTTTGATGTTTCAGCTGAACCGTTGACGTTTATACGTTAACGACAGAGCTTTGTTGTCGTGTTTGGGTTAAGTGTACTGTAGGTTCTTACCTACGGGCGTTTAGTTTGTTGCTTTGGTTTTTGATATGATATTTATATCAATGTGATTTAAATACGAATATAGGTACGATTCGAGGATTCCGAGACGGAATGGGTGATGTAGCAGTATGGATTCAGCGAACTTCTAAGTTGGTGAGTAGATTTACATATACTGGGTTAGTCGGGTGGATGGCGTATAGCACCCCCGCAACCTTATAAGTATTATTATGATATCTAGTTAGTTTAGTATTTATTCATTATATTTATATAGTATCGCATCTAGTATGTACTTCAATTTCATACAGTTTCATGCATAGTTATAGATGAGATACAGTGATACGATATGGATATGGTTTGGTGGGTTGTACGAGGGATCATGCCATACTTGTGATGATACAGATACAGTGATACGATGTGGATATGGTTTGATGGATTTGTACGAAGGATCATGCTAGACTTGAGATGATACAGATACAGTAATATGATGAAATGTTATACAAGATATTATATGATGAAATTTGTATGCCGAATAACAGTCAATTTATCCTTTGACTCGTAGAGTTAGGTTATATTCTATTTTAGGATGTAATACTTGTTTGAGCTATATTCTTTCAAAAACAACGATTCGTTGTCTTTTATATAAAAATACTAGGATGCATGCCAGTTTCTAAAATGGATATCTATTTTAAATCTAGGGCAGCTTCCTTATTTCAAACTTAACGTTTTGATCATTTCTAAAGAAATTGGTATAGCTTATAGCAAGTAATTACAATAAGTACGTTTAGAATACTTTACATGTTTTCATTATATTATCTATATTATATGTTTCTGCGTTACGCACACTCTGATAGAACACTGCACAAATACAAATGAGTACTATGCTGCACAAACACGTGAATATATGTTACACTACACCTCATTGGTACTGCCATGTCACTGTAGAACCGTGTTGTTATATATGTATTAAAATAAATAGGTTGTTACACCGTAGAACACTTGCACAAATACTAATGATTGCCATGTTGCACGAGCACAGACGCGTATGCTACACTACACATCATTAGTAGTACCATGACACAGTAGAATTAAGATCATTACGCTTATGTGATATAATTACGTAGTCTTTTCTTATTCCGTTGTAAATTACGAATATTAGTACTATAGATTCTGTATTTGGTTCATATGGATTTTCTGGATATTTTACTCCTGATGATATATATCGGTGGTATGGGACACTGTTATATATGTATATATATAATATATCATCAATAACATCTATGCATGTATTCTTATTCCTTACCTGATATTTTAATATGATGAGTTAAATGTCCACCATGAGATTTGTGTTTTTTGATTTCATTCCGAACCGAGTTGGGGGTCATACGGTTACGGATTTACAAGTTATCCAGACTGAGTCGGTGGGCATACAGTTGGATACATGGTGGACCCGGTTCGGGGCCGAGGGGAAGGATAGCCGCAGTTTAGGCGGGGAGCCTAACGAGGTTAACCGATACCGGAGATAGAAATGAGCACGGAAGATATCCAAGGGATACTGACCGGGGTTTGATCAGGCATGGCAGATATCCAGGGGATACTGACCAGGGTTCAATCAGGCACGGAGGATATCCAGCGGATACTGATCGTAGCCAGGATATCGGTTGGTGATCATCTATTGAGGTGGTGTTGACGATATCTGTATTTATGTGTCGATGATGGACACGAGAGATTTCGGATTTCGATTCGATGCTGGACATCTATATATATATATATATTGATATGATCATTATCATGGGGTACATAGTTAGATATTATTTAGTAGATTCGACCAGGACTGATCCGGAGGACAGTACCTACATATATATGTACAGACATTCATATATAAAAAGGGATTCCAACACGAACTATAGATTCAAGATTTTGACTCATATGACATTGAGATATTATACTTGGGATTGCATGACAGTTAGTATTGCACATATGCATATCATATAGTATATTGGTACAGATTATGATAGGACTATATATATGACCTAGGTATCGTCATGCATTTCGATTTTTACCTTTAGATGTACTTTTATTCACTGAGTTGGCAACTCATCCCCGTTGTGCTTGCAGGTCTTACCGCTTGGATTATCAGCTGCTTGGGCACACATTCTTTTCACGGATTGATTGGTAAGTGGATTATTATTGTATCATACTCACTCTAGCTTATTCATATATTCTTGTATCTAGTGGAAACTCCATCAACTTAGAAGTGGTATATTTTGGACTTAGAAGCAAGACTTAGAGTTTAAGAGTGGTGATGTAACACTCTTTGGAGTCGATTTCTGATTTAGATTATTGGTTGCTCCATCGTTTGGACATGGAGACTAGCTTCCGTTGGAATGCTATTTTATTATGTTGTATCGGGTTTTTATAAAAATGTAAGGAAGTGATGTCAAGTTTCAAAACGTCATAAATGCTTTTCAACATACTTAGTTAAATTTAGATGTTATTTTAAATTGATTTTATCGGATGATTATTTAAACCTCACCTCCAATATTTTCAAAAAGGGTTTAGATTCCGGGTTTCGGCTTACTTGTGTTGCGTCGACGTCTTTAGATGTCATGTGATTTAAGTGCCGGTCACGTGCCACATTTGGGTCGTGACAAGGCGTTACGTAGTTTAAGGGCCGTCACGTGCTAAATTTTGGGTCATGACAAAGTTGGTATCAGAGCGCTAGGTTTTACTTTTCGGAGTGTAGGATGACCTTGGTATGATGGAGTAGGTAACTTAAGCAGAGTGATGTAGCGTATGTATGTCCGTGGCATACTTACGACATGGTACTCCGCCCAAAGTGACCTAAATACCAATTGCTTGAAATTTTTTCCTTAATGATACATATCCTTGTGATTCGATTTCCGTGTTCTTATCGAATCCTATTTCCATTTATAGCCTTTTTCCGCCGATGACTGTGAGGGCTCGGGGAGAGGCAGCGAAAGCCGAGGTCAGAGTTAACTCGTTTGGTACGAGGACGGACCAGGACGGTACGCTCGTTGCACAGGAGCAGATGGATCCGCCTTCGATAGATCGTATCGCTAGGCTTGAGACAGATATGCAGGAATTGCGCCAGATGATGAGCTCGTTAGTTGAGACCAGTCGAGCGCAGCGACAGGAGGTTGCCACTCCTGTTACCCAGTTATTCCTTGCTATCAACACACAGCATTGTGTCACGTATATATCAGCATTAGATGAAGCCCGTTTAGCTGAGGAGCGTCTTTCCGAGACTTTGGGAGTTCCGAGACCAAGGAAGGCTCGTGCAAGTGTACCAGCCCAGAGACAGAGGCTTATTCGCCGAGACAGATTTCAGTTACGTCACGAGAGTAGCAGAGGCTTTGGACGAGGACAGTCATTTAGCTCTTATCCCCAGGAGGATCAGCAGCCATCGTATGGATGTTTCCGGTGCGGGAGTTTCCATCATCTCGTCAGAGATTGTACCTTGGTACGCCAGAGCAGGACAGTTGTACCACATGGTACCTTACCACCTTCACCTCAGGGAGAGTCGCCTATTGCGCATGTTGTTGATCCGCGCCAGACTTATGTTCAGAGAGGTCGTGGTCACGGAGGATTTGTTCTGAGAGTACAGGATGGTAGAGGAGGAGTTCAGCCAGTCGCGGGTAGAGGGCAGACACGAGCATTTGCTTCTACTCATCGGGACGCGCGGGCATCCAATGCTGAGTTTTCAGGTATTCATATTCGTATGTTCTTTTGTTGCGCTTGTTTGTTTAATTCGGGATCTATGCACTCGTTTATTCTACACACTTAGTGCCGTGGTTGGGCCGAGAGTCGTGTATGCTAGATCAGCCGTTTGTTGTGTTAACTCCTGTTAGCGATCCTTTAGTTGCACGACACGTGTTTCGGTCATGTGCCAATCGGGTAGGAGATAGAGATTCGTCCGTCTATTTGATATTTCTTGAGATGTTGGACTTTGACGTTCTCCTGGGCATGGACCGGTTAGGTACGTGCTAGGCATCTCTGGACTGCCGCAAGAAAACAGTCATGATTTGTTTTTCCGGCAAGTTAGTTCTTGTTGTGCAGGGAGACAGTGGTGCCGCCTCTCACAGCTTGAATTCAGCCTTTTTCGCTAGTCGGCTTTAGAGGAGAGGATATCGTGGATTCTTGGCTTCCATTTGTTATATGGAGCTACAATGGGTTCGTTGGACCGGGTTCCTATCGTGCGAGAGTTTTCCGACGTTGTTCAAGATGAGCCGGGGGAGCTTAGGGAGCTTAAGGATCTGCTACAGAGTTGCTAGATAGGGGGACTTGTGGGTCTGAGTGTTTTGCTTTGAGGAGATCCTACTCTGTTCGTCAAGGAGAAGGACGACATTTTGAGGTTGTGTATTGATTGGTCATCAATTGAATCGAGTTATGGTCCTGATAGGTATCCTTTACCTCGCATTGATGATTTGTTCGATGCAAGACATTTTTCTAAGTTGTTTTGGGATCAGGTCATTATTGGTTGCGGATTCAGAGTGATGTCATTCCGAAGACTGCTTTTATGCACGCTACGGGCACTATGAGTTTTGGTGGTGTCGTTGGACTCACCAATGACCTAGCAGCATTCGTGGATGTGATGAACCAGATTCTTTAGGCCGTTCCTCGACCAGTGGATTTTTGTGTTATGGATGACATTCTGGTCTTTTCCAAGAGTCGTGAGGAACGTGAGCTCACATGAGGATTTTCTTTGCAGACATTGGGATAGCGCCAACTATTTGCTAGATTCTCGGGGTGTTTCCTTCAGGCTTGATAGTGTTGACTTTTTTGGTCATGGGGTTACGGGAGACGGTATTCGTTTGGACCTGAGGGAGATCGAGGCCATACAGCTTGGCCCTGACTTGCATCAGAGACGGAGGTCCGCAGCTTTTTAAGCTTACCCGGTTTTTACCGCCGTTTCATGCAGGATTTCTTGTGTATCGCTGCACCATTGATTGGGCTGACCAGGAAGGGAGTTCTTTTTGGACTGAGGCATGTGTGCTGAGTTTTCAGCAGTTGAAGACTCGGTTGACGATTGCACCAGTTCTATCTTTGCTTTCTGGATCGGGCGACTTTGTTGTTTACTGTGATGTTTCGTGAGTGGGGCTCGATTGTTTACCGATGTAGTATGATAGAGTTATCTCTTATGCTTCCCGACAGTTGGAGGAAGTACGAGCAGGATTTATCCCACTCATGATCTGGAGATGGCCGCGGTGGTTTTGCGCTGAAGATTTGGGGACACTACTTGTATGGAGAGTCGTGTCAGATTTTCATGCACCACCAGAGTTTTGTGTACATCTTCCTGCAGCGGGTTTTGATTGTTGAGACAGCGTCGTTGGATGGAGCTTGTGAAGGATTGTGATTGTGAGATCCTTCATTTCCCGTGGCGAGGCGATTGTAGTAGCTGATGCTTGAGTCGTAGGCCTGGGGGTAGTTGTTCCAGTTGTACGCAGTTCAGGGACAGTCTTATGCAAATTTACAGTTCTTGTGTAACCGTTGAGTACAGCTTAGGTTCGCCTCTACTGAAGGGACAGCTTGCTCATGTCCGCGCCCGTCCACTTTTACTTAATCGTTCCGTGGGGCACAGCCCGCCGATACTCGTTGTCTGAGATTCTTGAGCATGTTCGGCTGGGTAAAGATTCGGAGATCTTGATTTATGACCAGGGTGTGCTGTGTTAGGGACTCGATGGCGTATACCGATAGAGACGCGAGGTCCTATAGCAGGCACATCAGCCATCTTTCTGTGTTCATCCAAGTGCCACCAAGATGTAACGTGACTTGAGAGTTGGTTACTGGTGGGCAGGGATGAAGAGTGAAGTTTTAGATTTCGTTTTGAAGTGCTTGGCTTGTCAGCGGGCTAAGGTTGATCATTTGAGGCAGGCTGGAGAGTTGCAACCTTTTTACCGTTCCAGAGTGGGAATGGGAGCAGATCTCCATGAATTTCATTGTGGGGTCTACCCAAGTCTATTCGAGGGTATGACTCCATTCGGGTGATTGTTGTCCGGTGATGCTCAGTTTGCTTTGTTTTTCTTCGGTGAGTTTTCGCGTTTGCACGGAGTTCCTTCATGCATTGTATCCGATAGAGGCATCCAGTTCGCTAGCCGTCATTGGCAGAAGCTTCAGGAAGCCTTGGGTACTGGTTGAGCATTAGCTCAGCTTTTCCATCTATAGGCCGATGGTCAGACAGAGCGGACTATACAGACTCTGGAGGATATGCTTGTGCGTACGTACTATTTGTGTTGGTTGTTGGGATCATCACTTGCCATTGATGGAGTTCTCCTACGATAACAATTATCATGAGACATTCCAATTGGCAACCTTTAGCCTTGTGTGGTAGGTTGTGTCGATCGCCAGTCTGTCTTACTGACTCCGCAAGAGTAGGATTTTTGGATCCCAGCTAGTCCAGAGGCTTCGGAGATAATCTATTGGTTTAGGTCAGGATGAGAGCAGCCCAGTACAGACAGAAGTCTTATGCCGACCGTAGTTGTCGCAGACTTTAGTTCGCAGTGGGAGATCATGTATTCCTATGGATTGTTCCGATGAAATGGTGTGTTGAGTTTTGGGAAGCTTACTCCCAGATTGTAGGTCCTTTTGAAATCCTTTAGCGAGTTAGTACCGTTGCCTATAATTTGGCACTTCCGCCCAGATATTTGAGTATTCATCCCGTATTTCTAGTGTTGATACTTTGCAAATACCTTTATGACCTTTCTCACATGATTCAGCATCAGACCATTTAGCTTGGACGCAGTCTTTTCGTTCACCGGTAGCCGATGGTGTCAGTGGATCGGCAGGTGGAGAAACTTCGGTAAAGAGTCTTGCCATCTGTAGAGGGTTTTCCTTTGGCGTAGCCATTTAGTGAGGTGATCAATTGGGAGGCTGCGAGTGAGATTGGGAGTTTTGCACTCATCTCTTTGAAGGTATGCATAGTAGGAATTTTAATTCAGGGACGAGTTTTTTTTAAGGGGGGAGATTGTAACGCCTTAGATTTGCGATTAGTGTTAATTAAGCGATAATTCTGGTTTTCTATAAAAAGTTTACCAATTCGGGTTCCTCACATTTTATAATATTTAATTAATAATTTATTATTATTTGTTATGGCTTGCACGCACGTGTGCATGTTAATGTGAGGGTTTGTTTGTGTTAATCTAGTTTTAGCAACCATGACAACTTAACCTAATCATAATTCTTGCCTTAACCTTAACCCTAAACTCTTGATATTTGTGGAGAGATATTTCTTTGGTTGCTTTAGATTGGGGGGTGGCGGCATGGTGACTCACTTGAGAGCATGGTTTGCATTAATGGAGAGTTAATGCAATTGGTGCACTCACCCCTTACACTCACCTCCTTCTCTCTCTAACTTACTCACACTCTCACTCTCTCTCTTTTTCTCTATCTCTTATTATTTTTCATACTCCTCAACTCTCAACTGAACACTTGCTCATTCATCACAAAAACCTTCATTAAACCTTGCTAAAACTTCATCAAAACTCAAGAAAATCACATCTCAAGCCTTGTTTTGCCTCTTGGATGCCTTGGAGCTTGGAAAGCTAGGATTTTTGAGCTTTTGTGGTTAGGTAATGATCTATATCTGTTAAGTAGGTCTTTTTAATATTGCGTAGCTTGTTAGTTTCAGTTTAGAACGCGTAAATTTTCGTTTCAGGTAAATATCGTATTTTTAGCGTAGTTTTGGTGTCTCGGATGATCTGCTATCAAACCAGATATTTGTTGGAAAAGTTCCCATCACAGTGGCCATGTGTAGTGACCTAGAACCCACCATAAAAACCTGAGACAATTCCATGAACAGTAGGTCGCAATTTTATTACTTCTGGCCGCAATTTGCTGCCAGACTGGGGTGTTTGGGTTTGGGTTTTGGGCTGGGGGTCTCTGGGGTTGTGTGTGGTCTTGTGGTATGTGCAACTTTTACAAATTGTTTGTGTATCAAAATCTGGGACCACTTTGCTTTTTTCTAGTGTTTCGATTACGCGCGTTACGTTACCCGATACGGTTCGTGTCTTTGTGTATCTGTTGCTCTTGGGTTAGTTTCGTGGTGTCGCTATGCATGTTAGCCACCAGACGAACACTTGAGAGTATGTCTGGAGTTGTTGCGTCGGTCAAACGTAGTTTGTACATGTTATTGGTCGATTGCTAATATACACACTTGCTTTGTTGATTTGTGATTTTAGGATCGCAGGTGGGGACTTCGGACGCTGCGAAGAAGGGGAAGCGAATGGTTGTCTTTACTTAGCCAGGATAGTTGTGAGTAGATTTAACATCTACAGGGGAATCGCCCGCATGGCGTTATGCGTCTAGGCTAGATATGATAGATATTAGTCACATATTTATATTGCATATATAGAGTTTGCGCATAAACTTCATTGCATATTATTACTTGTTGTGCTTGGACTTGTACCCATTGGACACTGCACTATTATTGACGACTCGTGTTGCACGAATACTGATTGTATGCCACTCACACTGTCAATAATTGGCATGACACGCACAACACTTATACATACGTGAGATTGTATTGGTTAGGGACATTGAGACATTGATTCATATTCCTTTCTGCATATGACATATAACATACCTGTATATCTACATGCTTACACATATGCCTTGATATGCCTACATGCTAGTTACCCATATACCTATATGGTAGTGTATCATTAGTGATAGGTATATACACATTTGAGATATAACTACATGTTCACCTTTATATGATGTTGTATGGATTGGAGAAATTAGGAACCGCATGATATATTTCATAACTTGTTGCAGTTAAATAGTGGTTTTTCCTTTATATGCCCATATCACTGTTTCATGTTGCATATATTATATTCATGGATTTTCGCATTGAGATATGGATTACATATGATGTTTTCTGGATTTGAGGACCGTGGTAGTTTCATAAAATTATGCATTATTTGAAAAACCCGGTTTCTCTTGATATGATATTTCAACATCCACCATGAGATTTCTCGGCTCTGATATATACCCCATGCGAGGAGTGGTGTGGGCCGTGTGCAGGTACATGGTGGAGCCCGGAGGTACCCGGGGAAAGAAAGGTATGTCGATGGATTAGCCGATAAGCCTGGCAGGGGAATCATACTTACGGGTGATAGTATTGGACTCGGCGGTGATCGTGGAGATATCGACCGGAATCATGTACGTATGGATACGAGGAATTCGAGTGTCGAAGTTGGGGCACTCGGTTTTCCGATGAATGTATGATACGTACATATCAGGGCCATTCGGGGTGACGACGCCTGATGGATGAGTATTTATGTGTCGATGCTGGACACTGGTTTTCATGATATTTTACTCCTAAGTATATATATCGGTGGTATGGGACGTTGTTATATATATATATATATGTGTGTGTGTATATATATATATATGTGTATATATATATATATATATATATATATCAGTGGTATGGGACGTTGTTATATATATATATATATATACATGTATATATATATACATATATATATACATACATATATATATATATTACTAATATATATCATCATAATTATCTATGGAAGTATTCTTATTTTTACTCGATATGTGGGCCGATATGAGGGCCGATCTGTGGGCCGATATGAGGGTCGATCTGTGGGTCGATATGTGGGTCGATATGAGGGCCGACCTGAGGGCCGATTTGAGGATATTTGGGATTTGGATTGTCTTGATGGACATTGGTCCTGCCACGATGAGAATTTCCGTGAGGATGACATGTTTTATCCCATATTCCGCATTTATTTTATATGCATTGCTTTATTTATTAGTAATACCTGATAGAGTACCTTTCATGACTGTTGCATATACATATTGTCATATTATTGCTTCATGTATTAGTTGTACCTGCTAGAGTACCTTTCATGACTGTTGCATACATATGGTCATTTATTGCTATTAGCTTGCATGTGATAGATTCACGTCGTACGTGCATACTTGCGATTACCTGCATATGTTATTTACTATTCACGAGTTGGCAACTCACCCCGTTGTGCCACAGGGTTTGCAGGTTGTTCCTCAGAGTAGCCGAGACAGGGCTTTCTTCTTATCGTATCATCTTTTGCTGCGGATACCGCTACGGCTGACTTTGTGCTGTTTTGCTATAAGTGGGTTTTGCGGTTATCCGATGTTGATCATTGTATATTCGTTGTATCCGGTACTCACCATCTACCATTTTCATGTATTGACTTAGAGACGAGTTGTGAGGACGATATTGTATATTATTTTGTGACTTGGAGATTTTCATGTTGTTCACTTTATATCGTCTTTTTCTTTGCTACGGCGTCGTATATCTGTTATGCTGGTTGTTTTCTACCTTTGGACGTGGATTTGCTCCCGTTTGGGGATGCTTTACTTATATTTTTATGTTGTACCCTTTTTGGGTGCTTGTTTTACAACGGAGGTGCTGCCAAATTTTTAAAGGAAATAAATTGGGACTTTAAAGAATTTTGATTGAGATTTTAAAAGTTTTAAAAATGTTATTATCACTTACTAATTTTGATGGTTTAGATTGCTCGGTTTTTGGCTTACTTGAATTACGTTACGCCTAGAGATGTTATGTAGTTTAAGGGCCGTCACATGCTAAATTTTGGATTGTGACAGTTCATCTGTGATCTGGAATGCCTATTATTGCGTCAGACGAATTTTTATTATATATATGCTATATAGTAGACGTTGCTTATGTTTTCACCCGCACTAGTCCAGCCCCCGCTCTGGTGTTAGTTATGTAACCTAACGGTGTTAGACGGGGACCAGTGGCGAATGTGGATGGCATAAGTGGACATGGTATTTTGGTCTTTTTCTGTGATGATAGGTGTAAATGATGGGACTACATTATATTAATACAAAGCAAACAAACCAAAGCTGAATCATTGGAACAAATTTTAAAACCACTCGGTTATTTTAAAACATGAGACTTTTAAATGCGGAGCTTAAACCACTCCTTTTAAAAGCTATCAGGTTCCTTCGATTGTATCAAGTTCACTACGTTCACGGTTTTGCTAAAACCATTCGTAGCCCTCCATCATTTCAGTTGAATATTCAGTAGTATTCAAGCTATGTATTTTGACCTTCGCCAAGGCATAGTGTTTGGTAGCTGCTGGATATTCATCTGTAGCATAGATAGATGCGTTGGTTTGGGACAGTCTTACTACTATTTTGGCCTTCGTCAAGAATATGTATGGGTGGGTTCAAATTAACCTGGACAATGACAGGTAGAACTTGACATGTGGCTTATGATATGTTGGCCTTCATCAAGGTCATAAGAGCATGGGGCTAAAATCCACATCGGGAGTTTCTAAAGAAACTGAAACTTGCTAATGCTGCATACCATTTGGAGTGTGATAATGTTGGTAGGATTCCTTAAGGATTATCACACAATGATATTTGGATCCCGATCCTACTATGAGTATCCGCTACTCCTCAGAAGATTTTTTCATTTAATGATCAATGCTATAAACCAAGTAGTTATCTAGAACAGTGTTAGCGGGGTTACGCATCTAGGGAAAGGAGGTTATTTAATTAAGGAACTTCACGAAAGCTTCGTAAAACTTCCCTCGAAGTACCGACACTAGCCTGGCTGAACGGTTAAGCAACGGTGAAATTAATCCTGACTAATTCTTCTTTTATAGTTTGAGGAAGGATTCGAGAAACAGTGGGAGCCATCCTGTTTAGATAAATTAAAAACCAATCTAAACATGTATCATGCTGAGTGTTTTCTTCTCTCTCTCCTAATTGCAGCGACCAGGTGACCAGATTAGGTTACAGATAGATAATAAAATTACTGAGTTATACCATATTGGCTGGCAAAGGTTTGTCCAGATATCCATTACCTATGACATGCTGGACCACCTCATTATTACTCAAGCCCCTGCCGTCCCAGGTCCAGTTTCCACCGTCGCGGATATTGATATCCGTAATACAAGGGAAAAAGACAGTGCGAATGCCAAGTGCCTCGTGTTGGCCTCATTTGATGGTATATACCAAAGACAGTAAGAGAAGATGGACTTAGTTTCCATCTTCCCCCATAACAAAGTTTTATATGAAGAGCAATCTCGTATCGCAAAATATGAGACCTCGAAGGAGTTTCTTCAAGCGAGGTTGGCTGTCGGGTCATCTGTAGGGGACCACATCCCTACAATAATTAGTTGTATTAAACAGCTCACGGACCTGGAGACCACGTTGGAAATTAAGTCATATGCTGACTTGATTCTACGGTCCCTACCTTCTACTTACGCACAGGGGAAGAAAGTTATACTTCCAGTTGAGGGCACCCTGAAGGAAACCAGGATGACACCCGCTCTGCTTATTGGGGAATCTTCCTCTTCTGGATCCAAGGCGAAAACCAAGGGTGAGTAGAAGAAGAACTCTACAAAGCCGATAGGCGGTGTTGGTAAGGTAGAAGGAAAGGGCAGGGCAAAAGTTTCGGGATTAACAGAAGGGAAAGAGGGTTGTTCCTATTGTCACGAGAAAGGACATAGGTAGAAGGGATGCAGGGGTTGAAAATCCATAATACAGGATCCGAAGCATGTTGTGGATTCGACTTCGGGTGTGTTTGTGATTGAAAATAGTATGTCAATTAACTCTAATTCCTGGGTACTAGATACTGGATCAGGATCTCATATCTATAATTTATTACATGCTTTAAGAAACCGTAAAGTTATCAGGGCGGGTGATATGACTCTCAGGGTTGCTAACGGAAGGAGCGTGGACGCTGTATCCGTAGGGAATATCACCTAGAATTGACAAGTGGGCAGATATTGATTCTATGGAACTGTTTGTGTATACCTAGTCTAGTTTGTAAGCGATGTGGTCCACATCCACCTAAATAAAAGTTTGATTGGGTCAGGTACACTATAGGATAGTATATACGTGTTAAATCAAGCTCAGGTTTTCAACGTCCAGAACAAACTTAAAAGAAAGTATCCAGAATTAAATAAGCTTTCTTATGGTATTGTAGACCGGGTCATATCAATGAAACACGGTTGTCGAAGTTACATAGAGAGGGTTATGTGGATCCATTCGAATATCAGTCTTATGAAACTTGTCAATCTTGTCTCATAGGAAAGATGAAAAAGACTCCGTTCACTGGACACAGAGTAAGAGAGACCCAGCTCTTAAGAGTCAGACACAGCGACGTGTGTAGTCTAATATCTACATATGCACGAAATGGTTATTCCTATTTCATTACTTTTATGGATAATTTCTCTAGGTAAGGACATGTCTTCTTGATGAAGCATAAATCCGAGACCCTTTGAGAAATTTCGGGAATATAAGAATGAAATGGAAAAACAAACAGGCAAAAGTATCAAGACACTGAGATCTGATCGATGTGGTGAATACTTAATTGTCGAGTTCCTGGGTTACTCAAAAGAGAATGGAATTCTCTCTCAGCTTACTCCTCCATACACACCTCAACAAAACAATGTATCGGAAAGAAGGAACAGAACCCTATTGGATATGGTTCGTTCCATGATGAGTAAAGGCTTAGTTACCGCGATCCTTCTGAAGTTATGCACTAGAATCAGCTGCATGTCTTTTGAATAAGGTTCCTACCAAGACTGTGCCTACTACATCATATCAGATGTGAAGTGGGAAGCCTATCTTTAGTATCAGAAGATATAGGGATGTCCAGTTTTTTTCAAAAAGCAGTATGCGGACAAGTTCAAGGCACGCTCAGTACTGTGTAAGTTTGTGGTACACCTGTACACATGTCACCAGCGAACTGCTATCTGACGCTAGGTATAATACCAACTAGCATGTTCCCGGCAAGTCCTGTCCGGTGTACTCATAACCCAATAAGCACCTGTATACATCTTAGGTGAACTAACTGACACCAGTGGCTTGTGAGACCGGCCACCGCCCCTCGTCGGGCTCTCGACTGTATACACTAGTCTACTCTGGAGTATCGATGCCCTGTCTCGAAACTCCCACGACTAAGGACCTTTTAAGGATGTGCTTATAGACCCCAGCTCCCACGTATATGATCGCCATCATACTGCTGGCAGTCAAGCAAGAATCCTAGGGGCTCTATCAACGTGTAATAGCGACCTGTAAGGTCACCTAAAGCAGTACACGATGATAAAGATAAACCAGATAGCATACTATCATCTTGAGTAAGACTGTCCTACCGGCATAGGTCCTCCCTCAATCATTGCAATCACGTGCCTGTGATCCAATAATTGACTCTGAGGGCACTATATCCAACAATCTCCCACTTGCACTCAAGGCTAATTATTGCGATGTCGCATACTCACAACCCGTGTGATACCGAACACCCAACTCCTCTACTAATCAGTCTCACAAATCTCGTTTGCGAAACTATTGTGTTCGAGGAATAGCCTCAGTGAGTAGATCCACTCTGATGTTTCTTTCTATGTCTCTCTTTATCTCAAGTTCGCGGAGAAAGCCATCTTCCAAAATGAGCAATACCTGTCTTAGAATATGTCTGGATATCTGATGGGACCTAGTTCATAAATGAACTCCAAATCCAAACTTCTTAGACTGTATCGTCAACTGAAACCAATCAGTATCCTACGCCACACCTCTCTCAGTATTCGCTTGGACCACCTGTCCAAAATACTGCCCCTTGTCAGATGGGAAACTATAACTCTGACAATCACTCTGTCATCCAGGTCACCTTGGAAGCCTGGAATGATAACTGTCTCCCGAATGAGACTGTCGTTATCATATCCCTAGAACATCTACTTATGTTCTAAAACTGCTTCCTAATGTTTCTCCAGGATTGGATTAATATCAACTTATTGCATATACTGCAAAAACAACATCTGGTGTGGTACTTGACATCTCATGATTGACTCAATTGCCTAAGCAAGTGATCTGCCAATCATGTACATCCCTCTCCCCTTTAGTCTGTAAGACACCTTTAGAGAGGTGACTCCATCGCCTGCAGGTACACTACCGTTCCAGGAGTCGTCCATTCTAAAACACCTTTAGAATGCTGTCTAACTACCCTGATTGGGACACTTCCCAAATCTAGATCTAAAACCATAGATCTAGTAACCAGAATATCTGATATAATATCCATATCCTATGTGGAAAAACCACTATGTGACAACAAAGTACAACCGATCGTAGTATAGGAATTTCACTTCCTACTCTGTGTATGTCATCCAAATACCAGGACATCACACCCTACTACCTTCTTAACAGATCCACCCCCTATTCTGATGAAGTCAAACCTATGACTGTCACATCAGAAATAGATGATCTATCTCCGCTATATCTGCTTTAGTCTATAAATAGACATAAGCCACTTGTCCACTATTGCTTCCGCTGCTCCCACTGACTACAACAACCCTCTGGCAGAGTCATATAGACGTACACTTCTAAAGCTAGTTTAGAATGACGTTATACTCATCCTCCTGCTGGGTCTCACAGTCTGGAACAACAGAATTGTCAAGTCTGGGTAAACAAGAACCTCCCTGTCACCGTCTTTGAGGCTACCGGAGTACTCTCAGGTGCCTGAGGTTGCCCACTATATCTGCGGAGTGGCCAATGGAATGTCAAACCAGATTGAATCTTTAGGTTCTTATCAAATTTCAGTAATCGTTTGCGGTTCTGGAATCACTTCCAGTTCTACCATACTCCCGCTACTGTTTTTTGAAAAAATCCATTTTTATCAAAACTATGGCGAGTGAAGAACAATGTCACTATTGTTCTTCCAGATGGTAGAAAATCAACCCTCGTCATAGCCCGGGTCAACCCACAAACAGCCATTACAGAAACGTGCCTTGAGTTATCCAGAGTCTAGTTTTAAGAATAAGCCGGAAAACTCCCCGTACCTTAACACCGTTAAGATATGAACCTTTCAATATCCAATATAGAAACAGAGGCACTAATTTAATTGGAACCAGATTCAAATCATGCAACTGTTTCCAGTACATGTCAACTAAATGGAGAGAGGCCGATCAGCATTACTCAACTTAGGAGTGCTTCCAATTATGAGTAACCTGAAAGAGAAGCAAGTTCTCTTAATCATTACTATCAACTGAACACCATACACAAGTATCTACATCTTCGATCACCTTGAAGAATCCTGATACTTGCAATACCTGGTTCTCTACTTTATTCATATACCTATAACTTCTCAAAACTTGGACCTTGTGTTTCTACGAAACACTTGTCTAAGAACTAGAGAAGTCATAAGTAAATAGAATATGGTACGAGGACCAACCCCTCTGTCCTAATGGACACTGGACAACATACAAAACTCTGTATAAGTCCCCTGAGTTGAATAACTCAAACCCTGTGCGTCGTAGGTTGAAAACTGTACTATGGTTATGAAGAATTACACCGCTGTTTAATGCTCCTTACCTAACCATCAACTGATATAGGTAAATGTCATCGACATAATTTCAAAAAGGTATATCTCATTCTATAAAAATAGACGTATAGATATATCAATTTGAAATTGGTGCATTATAACGGATATTCAAAACCAAATATTTGCCGTCCGGCAAACAACCCCGGCGATTTCCTCAAATATCACCAATTACATCGAATCCCGATATAATGAGGATGATCACCTAATTCCCAATAGCTTACTCCCACTCATCATCTGTAAAACCATACAGATATGAGAATTATACCTAGTAAATACATACCCTGGAGCAAGTGTCTAATTGGGAAATCAGTTTTCTTTTAACAGCACACAGTGAAACTGAAACATTGAAATGTTTCGATGGGGTATCCGGGTATTCCTAGTAATGCCTCTTCCATTATCAGATTCACAACTGTAACCGTATATTTCTTTGCCATCTCTCCAAATCCCTTTATATGTCTTTAGTCATTACCTTCTGTACACCCCTTTAGGCCAAATGGTTTTCTTCCTTCCCTACCGTTCGACACCAGCCTAAGGTTTGGAAGAAGACTATCCAATAAGCATAATGGGTGTACTGTCCTCTAATCCAAGGGGCACTCGCAACCTGAGAGAAGGTAAAAGGAAAAGACAACTGAATAGTCCTATTTGTTTTCTCCAGAACCGGAAACCATCCTCGAATAAATTCCTTCGAGTTCGTATATAACCATACGATGGTTTTATCCAATGGAAGTGGACATTCGTAGTAATACGGGGTGTTCTGGAGAAAAGAGTAAAAGTAGGAGTGGCAATGAGGTATGCAACTCTGACAATCCAAAAGCCAGTGTTTTAAGAAGGTTCGGTTAATCTTGGTCACAGAGTCATAGTCAAGGGTCGAGTCATGGTCGCTGCCAAAGAGAGAGAGAAAAGAAACACTCAGCGTGCACTCTAACCTAGATCAGAATAGTTATCACTTTATCTAATCAGGAAACCTCCCACTGTATCGTCAAATTCTCCTCCAAACCTGAAAGAAGAATTAGTCGGGATTACCCGAGAAGTAAACCAACTCATCAATGGGAATCGAGATCCAACTATCATTGCATGATAACGTGATGGAATCCACTCACGTTATCATACTCCAGAAGGTATGCGCATATCTGGCAAGTTTCAGTTTCTTTAGAAACACCCGATGTGATTTTTACCTCTAGGACCCAAGTGACCTTGACACGGTCAACAAATCAAAGAGTCCTAGTCAAGTTTAACCCGTCATTATCCTGGATTGCATTAAACCCACCCGTACGAGCCCTTGACACAGTCAACAAGTCCGCACGACTGTCCTAACCAATCCCATTAATATGCCACAAACGAACACTACTTAGCTACCGCACACTACGCCTTGACACAGTCAACAAACGCAACACGAATACTAAGTAATACTTGTAAGAAATGACGGAAGGCTACGTCTAGTTTTTGGCGAAAAACTTTTAACGTAATGAACTTGATATCTTTGAAGGAACTGCATAGCCTTTTTATAAAAATATAGTGACGAAAACCTTTGCTAAAGAGGTCACTCCCGGTGAAGGGATCTCGGCTCTTTCCCCGTAGAATGAGGTGCGGGATATTCCAACTGAATACCACGATGCAAAGCAAAAAAGTAATCGGCTATAGTGAAGTTATTACCCTGACGCAAACTTCTGTCCAAGGGGTCACTCCCGGTGAAGGGATCTCGGCCCTTGCCTCGTCGACTGAGGTGCTGGATATTCATAACCGAATACCACTGTGCAAAACAAAAGAGAACGTCCTTGCAATAACAGATTTTTGAAAAATGTTCCAACAACATCATAATAGGTTTGTTTATCTTGCATTGATCCGAATCAATGCAGTCCCATTAATTTATCACACCACAAAGAACGAAAATAATGATGTACGTATATGCCATCCGCATTCGCCACTGGGTCCCGTCATCACCCGTTAGGTTACTTAACTAACGACAGAGCGGGGACTAGACTAGCGCAGATGCAAAACATATACAACATCTACTAGTATATATATCAATATATAATATTCGCTCAAGGCGTGATAAAATGCAACATCATATAAATGAAATAAGCATCACAGAACAATACAGATAACTGGGATCCCCAGGTTTCATAGAGCCGCTACTGAAACCCGACGTTCCCCTGGTCGTGTGGATAGCCTGTGCAATGAAATCCTAGACCCCTACGGGCGCGGCAAGTTACCCGCCAAAACCTGAAGCGAGGCAGCCCCCTTCAACAACGTGAATGGACCACCCAGCACTTCACGGAATCCGGTAACTTGTGCACCCCTCCTTGGGTCAACCTACACCCCCTACGAGTGCGGCGAATAGCCCGCCAATTCTAGAGTGAAGCCCCCTCTGTCTTAACGCTATGAGATGCGGGCCCGTTGCCCTCTGGAACCCGGCTACCCGTGCACCCCTCCACGGGGTAATCCTAGTACAGAAAGTAAAATATACAACGGGTACATCGACCTCAGCCCGATCGTGCCCCAAAAGAATAATATACAAACAGGCAGTGACGGCAGTCCACATGTCGGACACTCACCCCGCAATATCAAATGTACATAAATAACCAAACTGTACTACCATTGCATCCAGGCTATCCACCACGACAAATCCGCAACATCACAGCACAACACAGAACATCAACGTGAATGTCATGTTCGCAAATCCGTCTAAAAGGGCTATAGCAGTTAGACAGGATTTACCGATCAACTGACATTCACGGTCGCAGATATAATGTAAATACTGTGAACTAACATGTTTAAAATTTTCGATCGACTAAATTTACCGAAGTGGGCCCCAAGCACAACTGTAGCACTCAAAAAAATCTAGGCCCAAAAAGAATATACCAGAAACCCTATTTCCAAGTCAGAGAGCCACTGTAAAAATTTGGTGCACTGTGGCTACAGTACATCCGCGGATCCGCCGCCAAAACGTGGTTTTGGCCGCGGATCCGCCGTGTTATAGTAATATCAGACCACCAAATTTTCACAGAATTCATAAAATACCCTGCACTTATTTTTACAATATACCAAATAATTTTTAGAGCACAGAAAAAATTCGAAAGAAAGTACGACATGGAAATGCAGTTTTCGGAAAATCCGTTCGATCGAACTTGTAAACACGTTAGAGCAAGCTAGACTAGGTTAATGGCGTGGCTCTGATACCATGTAATACTACGGTAGCGCTCCAGCCGTCTTTCCGAGGCCAAAATTCGGAAACGAAAATTTTCCACAATTAGAAAACCGATGCTATCGTATGCTTAAATCCCGGATCATAACCATTAACCTAATGCTAGCTAACAAGAGATGGGATAGAATGCTATACCGATCAATCCGTGTCTTTCGGTCTTTGGCCACCATCCCAAGCTCCCCGCAGCAACTCCGGTCATCATCTCCTCGTCGGAAAGGGCACCACATCGAGAAGTCTTTTTACGGGCTCCCGCTTCATTCGAAGCAACTCGGGCACGAAGTGTGCTAGCCGACGTGCACAAGGTTGAAGTAGAGAATGTTGTGATCACTTTGTCTCTTGCATCCATGGCTTTGGATGGAGGTTAAAGTGTTGCCATTGATGGAAGCAATAAGCTAGAGGAAGAAGAACAAGAACAAGAGCTTTTCTTTTTCTTTTCTTTTCTTTTGTTGGAATGAGAGTGAGAGAGTGAGATGGTGAAAATACAAGACCAAATAATATAACCAAGGCAGCCCCTCTCTCTCTCCGTCTCATTTCAACACATTAAACAATTCATTAATGTGACATTTTTGCTAAAAAAGAGACCATGAGTCATCTAAATGTCCATGTCACATTTAATGCAATGCATGATGAATTTCTAGCTCACAATTTCCATTAACCAAACATTAATCCAAATGTTCGGTCCAACAAAAAGATCCGGCAACATCGAAAGTAAACTCGTGACGGATCACAAGGATACCCCTCACCTGTATATACATATCTGCATCCGCATTCCGACTGAATGCGAATGCGATGAGACTAAAATAATCCAACAAATCTAATACTAGGATCCGGCTTAAACCAAAGCCCATTAGTATGATCCGTCCGATCATGATGCGTGCAATACCGCACGTATAAGATCGAACCCTGCCATATATCCGTACGGCCTCTACAACGTTTCGCCCGAAACTTGAGAAACTGTCTGTGGGGGACTCTAAAGACTCGTCAATACTTTGGCTGTGGATTCAACCACTAGCACGTCAGAGGTATTAGCCGTACGTAACGGGCTACCAGTGTAGGGTTACTAGGCACTCTAATAAGGTTCTACAACGCATCAACCATGCCCGTTTAAAATTTTAGCCGTGCCGAATAACCCTAAACAAGATCGTTGCTAGAGAATTAGGGTTTCATATGCTAGTAAACTATGTTTACGACTAAGTGAATACGAAATACAACCTTTGTAGATTGGTCCTTCACTTCATTAGCTCCTTGTTGAAGTCCCTTCGCTGCGATCGTGGTTCTCCCGGGCTCTTGCATGGCTTCACGAGGCGAAAGAACGTCCTTGCTTGAAGTCTTCGAGGCCGAAGATGATCTACGTCGAGGGGATGCCAACTCAAGCTTCTACTTCACTAACTTGAGAATTAGTGAAGCAAACACCCTAAACTAAAGTGCTAGTCTAGTAGAGGATGGAGAAATAGGAAGTGGGTTCTCTTTAGAATTTTGTTTCTCATAATCTTTCTCACTTTGGATCAAACCCTAGCAAGCTTTTCTTTTGAACTAAAGAAAGAAGAAGATGAACAAAAGATAAGAGATGAGGATAATGATCAAGTGAGAAAGTTAACCATGGTGAGTGAGTATCATATACTAACTCATGTAGAGACTTAACCCATGTTTAATCCTTATGGATGGGTTAACAAATATCCATAGTAAAAACAAACACAAGTGGACTTAGTCAATGCATCCACAAGCTTCCACAAGCTTCATGCATTTTGCTAATCCTCCACTAATTTTGTAATTACTTTAAATATTAAAACCCAACATAATAAATAGCATGGTGTAAGTCTCATACACCCATGTCATGTGTATCATCAACCATGATACAAAAAGAAAACACATTTTAATATATATCACATATATATTGAAGTTGTGTTCATGTGAGAAAAATCTAAAGTGAACAAGCGTTAGTTAATGTAAACTAGTATATCAAATATACAATAAATTATTAAATCAACACTTGACTTAATAATCCGGTCATATCACATATAACCGACTAACATCCAATGTATCGACTTATCGAATCAACACTTGATTCGATAACCCGGCTATATCACATATAACCGACTGATACAAGAAGTAGCTAGAATAGAATACGGTATCACATACACACTTTATTCTCGGTCCCACACATATCACATATGCGCTCCTATTTCGTTTTGCCTGAGCCAGTAAAACCTCTATGTAGGACTCTAAAGACTCGTCAATACGCCGGCAGTAGGTGATGATCACATCACGCACCCACAAGCCGTCAGCGGTACTAGCTGGACGTAACGGCTACCCGGGTATTGAGGGATCAGAAAATCAACAAGCAAGCCCGCTCCAACTCCTGTAAAAGCCTGTCGGTAACACTTCCCGTACAGTCCGGTCTCCTCGTCTGATATGTCGCATATCAAGTCTAGGGATGGTAAACGTCAGACCCCAACAACCGCTAAGTCATGCCGATGTGAGGCTCATAACGGGTCGAGAAACTACTGGTAACACTTACCAGTAAATCTCTAAATTGGCCCTGGCCAGAGACTTCCCTGTTACGGCCAATCGAGCACAGCGCAACATCAACCCCCAATACCGGGAGAGACGAAACCCCTCCTATCGCTCATTGCCTCCATGTGACTCGGGACTGTACCCAAAAACCACCGTTTTTCACGCCCTCATGGACGTGGTAAGGTGGAAATCAAAGCACAGTGGGAATCACACAAGACTCTATGACGATCTCGGGTCTACAGACTAATATGCACAAGTGTCACCAGAGAACTGCCATCTGACGTGAGGTATAATACCATCTGGGAGTTCTCGGCGAGTCCGTCCAGTGTACCCAGTCTCCACTGAGTACCCGTATACCATCTCTGATGTCAAACACCAATGGATATGGGATCATCCATCGCCCATCTCATGGGTCGAGAAGCGTATACGCTAGTCTACTCTGGTATATCGATGTCCGGTCTCGATACACCCACGACTAGGAACATTGAAGGATGTACTTATGGACTACCATGGACCCACTAGTATGATCTGCATCACAGTCCAGGTAGTCAAGTACATATCCTAAGGGCTTTATCAACATGTAGCTATAAGACAGTATCAAGAGACAAGTATACATGTTAAGATAAAGAGCAACCAGATAGCATACTATCATATCGAGCAAGAAAGTCCTCTCTATATATGTCCAAGCATCCAATATAATATATATCATCTGTACAATACTGGCCTCTAGGGCATACATACAACTAACAATCTCCCACTTGCACTAGGGCCAGCTGCTGTAGTATCGCATACTGAGCATCCCGAAGAGTCTCTCAAACTGTATCTGGGGAATGGCCTTCGTGAGTGGATCCGCTGTGTTGTCCTTCGTGTCAACCCTCTTGACCTCGATCTCCCGGCAATCAACTATCTCCCAGATCAGGTGATACCGCCTTAGAATATGCCTGGATCGCTGATGGGACCTGGGTTCCTTGGCCAAAGCCACCGCTCCATTGTTATCGCAATACAAAGGTATTTGATACTCAATGGATGGAACCACTCCAAGTTTAGTAATGAACTTCTTGATCCAGACATCCTCTTTGGCAGCATCGTTGGCAGCATCGTTGGCAGCGACGTATTCAGCCTCCATCGTCGAGTCTGCCACGGTTTCCTGCTTGGAACTCTTCCAACTAACCGCCCTCCGTAGAGGGTAAAGACAAATCTCGAGTGCGACTTAGAGTCGTCCTTATCACTCTGGAAGCTCGAATCGGTAAAGGACTCCACTTGGAGTTCTCCGTTACCATACACCAAGAGCATCTCTTTAGTCCTTCGCAGGTACTTGAGAATGCTCTTCACAGTTGTCCAGTGACTCTCTCCAGGATCAGCTTGATACCTGCTCACTACACTTAGTGAGTATGCTACATCGGGACTGGTACATAGCATCGCGTACATGATAGAGCCTACTGCGAAGCATAGGGTATCCCTTGCATGCGAGCTCTCTCCAAATCAGTCTTCGGAGACATCTCTTTGGAGAGAGTAAGCCCTGAGATCGTGGGTAAAAACCCATGTTTGGACTCTTCCATACTAAACCTCTTTAGTATGGTGTCAATGTACCTGGATTGGGACAATCCCAATATCCTTTTAGATCTATCTCTATAGATCATAATTCCCAATATGCAGGAGGCATCACCAAGATCTTTCATTGAGAATCTTTATGATAAGAAGAGCTTGACCGATTGCAGCATAGGAATGTCATTTCCTATCAAGAGTATGTCATCCACGTACAATAGGAGGAAGACAACCTTACTCTCTGCCACCTTCTTTTAGATACAAGGTTCATCTACGTTTTTGACGAAATCAAACTCTTTGATAACGACGTCAAAGCAGATGTTCCAACTCCGCGATGCTTACTTTAATCCATAAATGGATTTAAGCAGCTTGCACACCTTCCCGCTGCTCCCACTATCTACGAAGCCCTCTGGCTGAGTCATGTACACGCACTCTTCTAAATCACCGTTTAGAAAGGCGGTCTTAACATCCATTTGCCAGATTTCGTAGTCATGATATGCAGCGATGCCAAGCATGATTCGGATGGATTTAAGCATAGCCACTGGAGAAAAGGTTTCGTCATAGTCCACACCTGGTCTTTGACGAAAACCCTTTGCAACAAGTCTAGCTTTGAAAGTCTCCACTTTCCCATCTACACCAAGTTTTTTATTGAAGATCCACTTGCTCCCAATGGGTTTTACCCCTTCAGGAGCATCTTCCAAAGTCCATACTTTGTTGGTGTACATGGATTCCATCTCGGACAGCATTGCATCCAGCCATTTCACTGAGTCTCCACTCATGATGGCCTGCTCGAAGCTAGTTGGGTCGTCATCAACCATGATGCAATCCTCGCTCCCACCATCCATGAGAAAACCGTAGTATCTCTCAGGTGGGTGAGGAACCCTACTAGATCAGCGGAGTGGCTGGGGTTCATCGGGAACTACCGAATCCTCTGGTTCCACTAAATCTTCAGTTGCAATTTGTATATCTGGAACCTCTTCCAGCTCTACCACTTTGCCACTAATTTCTTTTATAAGAAATTCCTTTTCTAAAAAGGTGGCATGTTGAGCAACAAACACCTTTTGTTCCTCACTGTGGTAGAAAAAATACCCATATGAGTTCTTTGGATATCCCACAAACTTGCAAAGAACTGACCGTGCCTCGAGTTTGTCCGTATTTTGTCCTTTGACATAGGCCGGACAACCCCATATCTTAACTCGTTTAAGATATGGTCTCTTCCCACTCCATAACTCATATGGTGTGGTAGGTACAGATTTAGATGGAACTTGATTCAATAGGTATGCTGTTGTCTCCAGCGCATACCCCCAGAAGGAAATAGGTAACTCAGCTGTGCTCATCATAGAGCGCACCATATCTAATAGGGTGCGGTTCCTCCGTTCCGATACACCGTTGTGCTGTGGTGTATATGGAGGAGTCAGCTAAGAGAGAATCCCATTCTCTTTTAGGAAGTCCAGGAATTAATTGCTCAAGTATTCACCTCCTCGATCAGATCGAAGGATTTTATTACTTTTTCCGGTTTGGTTCTCGATTTCTTGTTTATATTCTCTAAATTTCTCAAAAGCTTCTGATTTGTGTTTCATCAGGAACACATATCCGAACCTAGAGAGATCGTCAGTGAATGTAATGAAGTACGCAGAACCATTCCTGGCATGTGTAGACATGGGTCCGCATACATCACTATGTACCGGTCCCAAGAGTTCCGTAACTCTCTCTCCGTGTCCCGTAAACGGACTTTTGGTCATCTTGCCTTTGAGACATGACTGGCAAGTGTCATAAGATGAAAATTTAAACGGATTTAAATATCCATCTTATGCAACTTAGCTAGTCGTGTCGCATTGATGTGACCCAGTCTACAATGCCACAAGAAGAATTCGTTCAGTTCTGAACTCTTCCTCTTGTGTGTGTTTGTTATGCTCAGAACTGTTGATTGATTTAGAACATAAATGCCATTGCACATCGTGCCTGATCTAACCAACTTTTGGTTTAGAAAAATGTTCATAACATTATCCTGTAATACAAAATTATATCCCTCTTTACTTAGTAAAGAAACCGATATAATGTTGCATATCAGGTTCGGCATGTAATAGCATTCGTTCAGAACCAATGTATTACCAGTTGGCAATACAAGGTGATATTCCCCGACGGTTTTAGCTGCAACAATTGCACCATTTCCAACCCTTATGTCTTTATCACCTTCTCCAAGTTCTTTACCTTTTCTAAGCCCATGTAACTGATTACATATATGGGATCCTGATCCGGTATCTAATACCCAGGACGTAGAGGAAATGGAGAAACAGTTCTCTGTAACGAACACACCCGAAGAAAATACATCAACATGTACTTTCTTCATTCGGGTGGCATGGGAATCCTGGTATTCCCCTATATCCTGTTCAGTCCTATAACTTTTATAAGAAAGAACGGAACCAACGTTCCCCAGCACAGTATAACATGCGGGTTCGGTCAATACATCCATATTATTATCTTGATTAAGGCATGATATGGTCGCTACCTGGAGAGAGAGAGAAGAAAACACTTTAGCGTATGCTCTTGCAAGATCAGATTGGTTATTATTTTATCTAATCAGGATGGCTCCCACTGTTTTTATCAAATCTTCCTTCAAACCCTAAAAGGAAAGACTAGCCGGGATTAATTACACCCTACAACTTCGCCAATCTTTCAGCCAGGCCAGTGTCGGTACTTTGAGGGAGGTTCCCCGTGCTTTCGTACGGAAGTAATTAAAGTAAACCTCGTTTTCCCAGAGGCGTAACCCCGTTGACACCTTTCTAGACACCTACTTGATCGGCTAATTGTCCTGTGTAAAACTCTCCCAGGAGTAACAATTACTCGAAGTGGGTATCGGGATCCAACTATCTCATAGAAGGTATGCAATCTCATTGCAAATTTCAACACTTGAAATTTGCGATAATATTTTGCCCCAAACGATCTATGACCTTGACAAGGTCAACAAACCATAGACCGTAAGTCAAGTTCAACCCGTCATTTCTTGATTGAATTAAACCCACCCGCACGACCCTTGACAAGGTCAACAAGGCCGTACGACTACCCTAATCCAATCCGCATCATATGCATAAACAGATAAATACTGGTCAGCTACCGCACACTACGCCTTGACAAGGTCAACAAACGCAGCACGAATACTAAGCAGGACTTGTCTGAAATGACGGAGGGCTACTACAGGTTTTTCTGAAAACCTATTGCGTAATGAACTTGATATCGTTGTAGAATCATGTGAAATTTTGAAATGGAGTGATTTTGAGGCTTTCATTAGTTTTGCTAAAGAGGTCACTCCCGGTGAAGGGATCTCGGCTCTTTCCTCATCGAATAAGGTGCAGGACATATCATATATATCACTATGCAAAGCAAAACTCTAAAAGCAATCAAAAGACAAACCGAGTTTTGTAGCATCTGCCAGTTTTGCTAAAGAGGTCACTCCCGGTGAAGGGATCTCGGCTCTTTCCTCATCGAATAAGGTGCAGGGTATATCATATATACCGCTATGCAAAGCAAAACTGTAGCTACCCTTTTTGAAAAATTTGATTCTAAAACAACTTTTAGGTTTCTTTTCTTTCATTAATCACATTAATGAAGTCCCATCATTTAAGTCACCTAAACATCACAGATAAATACGACGTACACTTATGCCATCTGCATTCGCCTCGATGTCCCCTCGTGCACCGTTAGGTTAGGTGACTAACGGCAGAGCAGGGAAGGGCTAGCGCGGGTGTAAAACATAAGTAACATCTATATAATATATCATATATACTATATACAGTATTTATCACAGCACATCAAATGATCACATCACAGATATCGCAGCAGAAGAAACATATGAAACATTGGATATACTAGGACATCCGTGTTTTATTTTGAGCCTATATAAAACACGGATTCCACGGTCGCGACGAATAGCCAAACCCACACCCCTAGACCCCTACGAGAGCAGCAAGCAACCCTACCAATTCTAGAGTTAGGAGACCCGGACTCGACTCCTCGAGTTGGTCTCCCACTGGACTCTAGAACCCGGTTACTTGTGCTCTCCTCCTTGGGTCTATCCTAGTGCGGAAAAGTAAATAATATACAAATGGTGACATCAACCTCATCCCGGAAGTGCCCCAATAAAAGAATATTACATACATTTAAATTTACATGAATGAAAATAAAAAACCCCATCTCACATAAAACCCCCCGGCTATTCAGAACGCGACGATCCAATATAACATATTCAGCAACACATAACATCACATGCCATCAACGTAAGTAAATATGCGCATCCCAATTGTCGTTGACATATAGCAACGAAACCGGCGATATCACATATTACACTTACGGTCGCAGAAAAGAAAGTGTAAAACTACAACATTTGGAATCCACAATCTCTTTAGACATCGTAAATCCGAAATATCACATATTTCGCATTTCATGCCTAACTGTATGAATTCCACATATTGAATCACATTTCAGATAAATAGACAGTATTAAACTTTCCGATCGAATAATCAAATACCCAAGATTTCCATAATAGCTCAACACTTGAGCGGAGTTCAAAAATTCCAGAATACGTCACAGCATCAACGGTCCAGCCGTAGAAGGGTCAAGCCAACGCCTCACATGTGGCACGCCGTACTGCCCCAAACCCTAAGGTTCAAAAGGCAGTTCAAGACGGTCACATAATCGAGTTAAGGTTTGTTGTCTTCTAGAGGGTCCATCGCCTCACATGCACGTTTTTCTGAAAGATTTAAACCCGAGAAAAATTCAACACTTGAATGTTTTTCGTGCCGGGAAAAATTGAGTTAATGATATCCGTTCGAACATTTTAGTACTTTCTAAATTATCCGGAATAACATAACAAAATTAAATTCTCCGATCGAATCGACGATTACAAAATAAACCCCAAAATACTCAACACTTGAGTCAGATTAAAAATACCCAGAAATTATAAATCATAGAAAGAGAAATTACAGTGCAAACATGGGTCCATAATTCCTTATTACTGCCGCGGATCCGCGGCCCAAGTGCGGTACGGCCGCGGTTCCACGGCGGTTTGTACGGAATAGGGGATCATTTTTCACTACAATTCCTATATTTACCTGCTGAATTTTTTAGGCATTTTTAATACTGAAAAATCACAGTTTTTGAAAAAAGTCCAGAGAGGGGGTTAAATTTGCGTATTATGGTTCGTTCGGAGTTTTAACTTCGTTAACACATCGCCTAATGCTCTAGCTAGGCTCTGGTACCATTGTAGGGTTACTAGGCACTCTAATAAGGTTCTACAACGCATCAACCATGCCCGTTTAAAATTTTAGCCGTGCCGAATAACCCTAAACAAGATCGTTGCTAGAGAATTAGGGTTTCATATGCTAGTAAACTATGTTTACGACTAAGTGAATACGAAATACAACCTTTGTAGATTGGTCCTTCACTTCATTAGCTCCTTGTTGAAGTCCCTTCGCTGCGATCGTGGTTCTCCCGGGCTCTTGCATGGGTTCACGAGGCGAAAGAACGTCCTTGCTTGAAGTCTTCGAGGCCGAAGATGATCTACGTCGAGGGGATGCCAACTCAAGCTTCTACTTCACTAACTTGAGAATTAGTGAAGCAAACACCCTAAACTAAAGTGCTAGTCTAGTAGAGGATGGAGAAATAGGAAGTGGGTTCTCTTTAGAATTTTGTTTCTCACAATCTTTCTCACTTTGGATCAAACCCTAGCAAGCTTTTCTTTTGAACTAAAGAAAGAAGAAGATGAACAAAAGAAAAGAGATGAGGATAATGATCAAGTGAGAAAGTTAACCATGGTGAGTGAGTATCATATACTAACTCATGTAAAGACTTAACCCATGTTTAATCCTTATGGTTGGGTTAACAAATATCCATAGTAAAAACAAACACAAGTGGACTTAGTCAATGCATCCACAAGCTTCCACAAGCTTCATGCATTTTGCTAATCCTCCACTAATTTTGTAATTACTTTAAATATTAATACCCAACATAATAAATAGCATGGTGTAAGTCTCATACACCCAAGTCATGTGTATCATCAACCATGATACAAAAAGAAAACACATTTTAATATATATCACATATATATTGAAGTTGTGTTCATGTGAGAAAAACCTAAAGTGAACAAGTGTTAGTTAATGTAAACTAGTATATCAAATATACAATTATACAATAAATTATTAAATCAACACTTGACTTAATAATCCGGTCATATCACATATAACCGACTAACATCCAATGTATCGACTTATCGAATCAACACTTAATTCGATAACCCGGCTATATCACATATAACCGACTAATACAAGAAGTCGCGAGAATAGAATACGGTATCATATACACGTATTATTCTCGGTCCCGCACATATCACATATGCGCTCCTATTTCGTTTTGCCTGAGCCGGTAAAACCTCTATGTAGGACTCTAAAGACTCGTCAATACGCCGGCATTAGGTGATGATCACATCACGCACCCACAAGCCGTCAGCGGTACTAGCTGGACGTAACAGCTACCCGGGTATTGAGCGATCAGAAGATCAACAAGCAGGCCCGCTCCAACTCCTGTAAAAGCCTGCCGGTAACACTTCCCGTACAGTCCGGTCTCCTCGTCTGATATGTCGCATATCAAGTCTAGGGGTGGTAAACGTCAGACCCCAACAACCGATAAGTCGTGCCGATGTGAAGCTCATAACGGGTCGAGAAACTACTGGTAACACTTACCAGTAAATCTCTAAATTGGCCCTGGCCAGGGACTTCCCTGTCACGGCCAATCGAGCACAGCGCAACATCAACCCCCAATACCGGGAGAGACGAAACCCCTCCTATCGCTCATTGCCTCCATGTGACTCGGGACTGTACCCAAAAACCACCGTTTTTCACGCCCTCATGGATGTGGTAAGGTGGAAATCAAAGCACAGTAGGAATCACACAAGACTCTATGACGATCTCGGGTCTACAGACTAACCTGCACAAGTGTCACCAGAGAACTGCCATCTGACGTGAGGTATAATACCATCTGGGAGTTCTCGGCGAGTCCGTCCAGTGTACCCAGTCTCCACTGAGTACCCGTATACCATCTCTGATGTCAAACACCAATGGATATGGGATCATCCATCGCCCATCTCATGGGTCGAGAAGCGTATACGCTAGTCTACTCTGGTATATCGATGCCCTATCTCGATACACCCACGACTAGGAACATTGAAGGATGTACTTATGGACTACCATGGACCCACTAGTATGATCTGCATCACAGTCCAGGTAGTCAAGTACACATCCTAAGGGCTTTATCAACATGTAGCTATAAGACAGTATCAAGAGACAAGTATACATGTTAAGATAAAGAGCAACCAGATAGCATACTATCATATCAAGCAAGAAAGTCCTCTCTATAATGTCCAAGCATCCAATATAATATACATCATCTGTACAATACTGGCCTCTAGGGCATACATACAACTAACAACCAGGTATTGACCAAAAGGGACGTCGATGAGCGAACTCATCCTGACACCCTACTGAGCCTGTCAGTGAAAATATCCGTACAGTCCGGTCCGTTCGTCTATGAGTATCGCATGGCGGGCCTAGGGGGTTGGTAAAAGTCAGACCCCCAAAAGCGGTACAAGTCGTGTCGGAGTGTAGCCCAGAACACCCTGAGATACTACTGGAATACCTACCAGTAAATCTCCTGCCTCGGCCGAGGGCTTTGTGTATTGTCTCTCCTAGAGACAGCGTGATCTCACCCCCAATACCGGGAGAGACGAACCCCTGCAGATCCGCTCACTGCCTCCATGTGGCTCGAGACTGTACCCAACTAAAACCTATTTGCACGACTCCTTTGAGCCGTGGTAAGGTAGTAATCAAAGCACAGTGGGAACTCACACGAGACAAATGACGATCTCAGGTCGATGAACTAACCTGTACACATATCACCAAGGAACTGCTATCTGACGTTAGGTATAATACCAACTAGCATGTTCCCGGCGAGTCGTCCGGTGTACTCATTACCCAATGAGCACTTGTATACATCTTAGGTGAACAAACTGACACCAGTGGCTTGTGAGACCGGCCACCGCCCCTCGTCGGGGTCTCGACTGTATACACTAGTCTACTCTGGAGTATCGATGCCCTGTCTCGAAACTCCCACGACTAGAGACCTTTTAAGGATGTGCTTATAGACCCCCAGCTCCCACGTATATGATCGCCATCATACTGCTGGAAGTCAAGCAAGAATCCTAGGGGCTCTATCAACGTGTAATAGCAGCCTGTAAGGTCACCTAAAGCAGTATACGATGACAAAGATAAACCAGATAGCATACTATCATCTTGAGTAAGACTGTCCTACCGGCATAGGTCCTCCCTCAATCATTGCAATCACGTGCCTGTGATCCTATAATTGACTCTGAGGGCACTATATCCAACACATGTCACCTAAGAACTGATAACTGACGATAGGTATAGTACCAACCAACAGTTCCCGACGAGTCCTGTCCAGTGTACTCGTAACCTAACGAGCACCTGCATACCATCTCAAGTACGACGTACTGACGGCTGTGGGACAGACCATCTTCCCTGCTGAGATGAGAAGCGCATACGCTAGTCTACTCCCGAGTATCGATGCCCCGTCTCGATAATCCTACGACTAGGGACCTGTATAAAGATGTGCTTATAGATTACCCAACCCCCACTAGTGTGATTGCCATCACAACGCTGGTAATAAAGCAAAGATCCTAAGGGCTCCACTAATGTGTATAGGCGATATGCTAAAAGAAACACATGCACACATTAAAGTAGAAACAAACCAAGTAGCATACTACCATTTCGAGCAAGATTGTCTATACAACTGTGAATATCCCAAGCTTCCATCAAGTAATATACAAACTGGTATGATTCAGTAATGGCCTCTAGGGCATATACACTAACAATCTCCCACTTGCACTAAGGCCATGTACTGGCGTATCGAAGACCTATCATCTCGATCAGCCGCTCGAACTGAGTCTGGGGTAAGGCCTTCGTGAATGGATCTGCAGTGTTATCTTCTATAGCAACCCTCCGAACCTCGATCTCCCGGTGATCCACGATCTCCCTGATCAGGTGATACCGCCTCAAGATGTTTCTGTACTTCTGATGGGACCTGGGTTCCTTCGCTAAAGCTATAGTCCCGTTGTTGTCACAATACATAGGTATTGGATCAACAATGGAAGGAACCACCTGAAGTTCTGTCAAGAACTTTCTCATCCAGACTGCTTCTTTTGTGGCATCAGATGCAGCGATATATTCCGCTTCCATCGTCGAGTCAGCAACGGTTTCCTGTTTGGAACTCTTCCAATACACCGCCCCTCCATTGAGGGTAAATACATAACCCGACATGGACTTGAAGTCATCCTTGTCACTCTGGAAGCTGGAGTCAGCAAAGGCCTCCATCTGGAGGTCTTTTCCGCCATAAACCAAAAACATGTCCTTAGTCCTTCTCAGGTACTTCAGAATGTTCTTTACCGCTATCCAGAGCTTCTCCCCAGGGTTTGACTGATACCGGCTTACCACACTAAGTGCATAAGTTACATCTGGTCTGGTACACAACATCGCATACATTATAGAGCCTACCGCAGAAGCGTAGGGTATAATAGACATGCGATCCCTTTCACAATCAGTCTTGGGAGACATCTCTTTGGAGAGGGTGATCCCATGACAAGCCGGTAGATTACCACGCTTGGAATCTTCCATATTGAATCTTTTCAGTATGGTGTCGATGTACCTGGACTGTGAAAGTCCTAATATCCTCTTGGACCTATCATGATGGATCCGGATCCCCAGAATATAAGAGGCATCACCCAGGTCTTTCATGGAGAACCTGTGTGACAAGAACCCTTTGACAGATTGTAGCATAGGAATGTCATTTCCTATCAAGAGAACGTCATCCACGTATAAAACGAGGAACACGACAGTTCGTGCTACAATATTACTATAGATGCATGGTTCATCTGGATTTTTGATAAAGCCAAAATCTTTGACCGTCTCATCAAAACAGATATTCCAACTCCGTGATGCCTGCTTTAGTCCATAAATGGACTTAAGCAACTTGCACACCTTTCCGCTGCTCCCACTCTGAATGAAACCCTCTGGCTGGTCCATATAGACACACTCCTCTAAATTTCCATTTAGAAAAGCGGTCTTTACGTCCATCTGCCAAATCTCATAATCGTGGAAGGCAGCAATAGCAAGAAGGATCCGAATGGATTTGAGAATAGCCACTGGAGAAAAGGTTTCGTCATAGTCCAAACCAGGTCTTTGATGAAAACCCTTTGCAACAAGTCTAGCCTTATAGGTCTCAACCTATCCATCTACACCAATCTTCCTCTTGAAGATCCACTTGCATCCTACGGGTTTTACCCCATCTGGAGCAACGTCCAAAGTCCATACTTTGTTGGTATACATGGACTCCATTTCAGTCTGCATTGCATCCAGCCATTTTACCGAGTCAACACTCTGAATAGCCTGCTGGAAGCTAGTCGGCCCATCACTATCAATGATGCAATCCTCTATATCCCCGTCTATGAGAAAACCGTAGTATCTCTCGTGCGGATGAGACTGCCTACTATTCCTGCGGAGCGGCGCAGGAATGTCCTGATCTTTCAAACCCTCTGGTTCCACTAAGCTTTCAGTAATAGCTCGTGGTTCTGGAATTTCTTCCAGTTCTACTGTGCTCCCACTTATCCGGTTTTCCAAAAACTCAGTTTCCAAGAAGTAGGCATGACGAGAAACAAAAACCTTTTGTTCCTCTTCGCAGTAGAAGAAATATCCCTTGGAGTTCTTTGGATATCCCACAAACTTGCACTGTACTGAGCGTGCCTCGAGTTTGTCCGCATGCTGCTTTTTGACAAAAGCTGGACATCCTCATATCTTAATGTGCTTAAGATAGGGTTTCTTCCCACTCCACATCTGATATGGTGTGGTAGGCACTGTCTTAGTGGGAACTCGGTTCAAAAGGTATGCAGCTGATTCTAGTGCATATCCCTAGAATGATCGTGGCAACTCAGCGTTACTCATCATGAAACGTACCATATCCAATAGGGTTCGGTTCTGTCTCTCCGATACACCGTTATGTTGTGGAGTGTATGGAGGAGTAAGCTGAGAGAGAATTCCATTCTCTTTTAGGTAATCCAGGAACTCGGTGTCACGCCCCGCTTCCCAGAGTACGCAAGATTGGGCACGTGACATAGCCAACCATGCTACCTGTGGGTAGGAAGTATCCATCCACAGTCACATTACGGCTATAGAGATATCAAGAACAAGATAAATAAACTATCTAACACATGTCCAAATCCATAATAACAAGAGTCAATGATAAATAAGTGCGGAAGCAAATGATCCAATACAATAATAGAAAGGTGCGTCCCATAATGCGTGATCACACCTGGAAATAAAATGCAATAAATAAACTAACCACTACAGAACTCACAAATCAGCCTGCTGGCTGAAGTACTCCTGCTCGGTCGGCGACAGTGGTAAAGAATCTGGGCCATGCAAAACCCAGACGTCAGCGCGTCATATCAACCAATAATATAATGTGGACAGGGTAATATGCAATGCAGGGATAACATGAATAAAGCAATAATATGAAACAACAGTGCAGGGTAAAGTGCAGTGGGTAACTAAACTGTTTTATCAGGTTTTCTATTCTAAAGTCTTTGAAATCAATTGGTGACTCATCGATGTAACTCAATAGTATCCCGTGCATGCCCGGGACCACGGTCAAGACCCTCGGGGCTGAATCCGAGACGTGCCGCTAGGCAGTAATAGGTAGCAGGATGGACGAGTGTTGTCAGCATCATCACTCCCGGACTGGCCAAGCCTGTAAGACTGATCAGAACAGGTATCGAACTGTTGAGTTACAAGTCGGTTTCACCTTTGATTTCCCCATACCCCCAAGTTATGTATGTCAGGTCAGGTATTCAGTAATCAAGGACTAATGCCAACACAGGATCAGGTAAAAGCAGGTTTGTCTGGATAGACAACAGGGGTGGTCCATGAGGACCCCAAGTCAGGTTTGTTGGCATTAGGCATGAGATCAGGTAACAAGTCAGGTCATGGTACAACAGGTTGAGTTGGTAGTAAAGGGTACCATGTTCGGTGCATCGGTATGTAAATATATGTCATGTGTAGCAAGGTCAGGTCAATATGTAGTGCAGTCGAGTATGTGCTCACAACAGGTATACAATCGAATAAGGAACAGCAGCAAGAATTTAAAGTAAACAGCAATAATAGTCATTTAATCACAATGGTACCTTAATCTGGTGCAGTTGTATTATATTAACAGGTTCGAGCACCCATGGGGTGCATTAATCACAGGGTAGCGCAGTATTAATAACAGAAAATTAATGAAGATATATATATGTACGGCTATCGACCTTTAAATAACAAAATGATTAACAGGTAGTTGTTATTACGGTTACGGTGGCAAAATACGATTTAGGTGGCAGTATTATGATGTATATCATATTTCGTCCAATGAGACAAGTAACTATACTTAGTTAATATTGCAAGTTTTATGAGTCAAACACTTAATTAGTTTAATGTAGCATGTAGCAAGAAATCTTGCCTCGACGGTTTCGCAAACCGGAAAACACGAACGTAGCGTCGGCGGAAAACACGCGACGGATGCACGGGCCACGGATCGAGTCCAAACAGCGAACAGCGGAACCACACGGACCAGAGTACTTCGCTGGAGAGTCGGGTCAAGTCGTCGCAACGGCCGGAATACGGCGAAATGTCAAAACAGCGATGAATTAGCAAAATACGACACATGGACACGAACGACCAGCGAGGGGTTAACACGAATGGAGAAAGTAAAGGGATGCTTACAGGGATGGCAAAGGTGGCAACCGTGACGGGTTCGACGGCGATGGGCGCCAGCGAGGCAGCGACGGCAACAGCCAAGGCTGAAAGTTGCTGGGGTCGCTGGAAAGGGATGGTGCGATGAGTAGAGGAGGTGCTGGCCTGATCTGGTTTGCAGGGGGAGAAGGAGGTGGTCGGCGGTGGCTCTGGCAACGACGTTGAGGGTCGACGGGGCTTTTCCGGCGAACTAGGGTTGGTGTTAGGGTTAGGCTCGGGTGCAGTTGCAACGCCGGCGAGGGAAGGAGGAGGAAGATGAGGAGGTCGGGACGAGGGTGAAGGGAGGAAGACTCTGGCGTCATCGGCGATGGGAGGCGGCGGCGACGGCAGTACAGCGCGCAGGTAGCGGTGGCGTCGGGTGCAGGCGCTGAAGGAGGGAGAAGGGAGGAACGGGGTGCGGTCGAGGCTGTGGAGGCGAGGATGATGACGGCGAGGTCGCGGGGAGGTCAACGGCGACGGCGAGGCTAGGGTTCTGTAAGGTTTCTCGTCGTGGGTTTCTGCAGTTGAGGACGAGGGACGTGGGGTTTTTTTTAAAAAAAGATAGAGAGAGAGAGAGAGTTTTAGGAGAGAGGGAGAGAGAGATTTTAGGGGGGAGAGAGAGAAAGAGATTAGAGAGAGATAGAGAGACGGAGAGAGAGAAGCGGAGAGAGAGATAGTTAGAAAACGAGGTGGGGCCCACGAGAGAATAAACGCTCGTGATAGGCTGGGAGTGGGTACGGAAAGTTTAAAAGGAAATTTTAAAAGATTTAAAAGATTTTAAACGTTATTTAGTAACAGAATATATATATTATATAGTTTAGATTATAAAATTTAAATGGGCATTTCGGCGCTAAATGAAACATTTCCAAATCGCGCCCGGGTTGCGCCCAAATGTTTCAAATTCAAATTATAGGATTTTAAGCGGTTTCCAAAATTTAAAATGAGATGTTTTATGATTAAAATGCATGCCCCCAAGTCGGACACTTGCACGCGCGCGTAGTCGTCCAAACTTGCCCGTTTCACCGAACGGGACGAAATCTCGACGCGCGGACGCTACCACGCGACTAGTGGGGACGAGTAGGCCAGTATGGATATTTTTAATTTCATTTTAGGTGTTCAAATTTGTTATAGGCAAAAACGACTTAGCCGGTTAAAATTTTGCAACAAGAACCAAACAAGCAAGATAATTGAAATGAGCAATGTCTAACACTCAACCAGTAACAGAAATAGTATTATTGGGCTCGGGTGTTACACTCGGCACTCAAGTATTCACCACCTCGATCAGATCTCAGTGTCTTAATACTTTTGCCTGTTTGTTTTTCTACTTCATTCTTGTATTCCTGAAATTTTCCAAAGGCTTCAGATTTATGTTTCATTAAAAAGATATATCCGTACCTTGAAAAGTCATCCGTAAAAGTAATGAAGTAAGAATAACCGCTTCGCGCATGTGTAGATATTAGACCGTATACATCGCTGTGTATGAGTCCCAAGAGCGAGCTCGCTCTTACTCCGTGTCCAGTGAACGGAGTCTTTGTCATCTTTCCTTTGAGACAGGATTGACAAATTGCATATGATCGATATTCGAACGGATCCAAATATCCTTCTGTATGTAACTTCGTCAACCTTCTCTCATTGATGTGACCCAGTCTACAATGCCATAAGAAAGCATGATTATTTCTTAAGACTTTCTTTTGTGTGTATTCTAAACATTGAAAATCCGTGGTTGGTTTAATACGTATATACCGTTGCTTAATGTACCCGACCCAATCAGAACATGATTAAGGTGAATGTTTACAACATCGCTTACAAATGCAAAATCATAACCTTCTTTAGACATTATGTTGGGTTAGCATAGCACCTCATGAAGGGTTTGGAAGCATCACATGAACCAAATATGTAGTCTTTAGGGTGCTAAGCTAATGAACAAAGAATCGGTTCCTAGAATCAATTAGGGTTTCAAAATTTTCATATCGACATATGAAAGAAATGCTAGGGTTTAGAGAGTACAACCTTTGTAGCTCCCTACGCTAGACTCCTCGGCTACTCGGGTTTGAAAAAACTCCGCTTGAACTCCTCGACGTCACCGATGATCCACCCGGAGTCCGCTTTGTCCAAGCTTGCGACCTTTTCCGATCAAGTGAACGAAATCGAGTCAACACTCCAAACAAGTGGGCTAGGCTTGTGTAGAATGGTGTTGTGGTTCTCTTTCTCACTTAAAAATCCTAACTTGTTGATTATATAGCTCACTACAAAAAACTAGAGAGCTATGAAGGAGGAGGAAGAAGATGATGGCAACAATAGAAGATGATAAGTTCAACCACTAAAAGAAAAATGGAAAATATATCAATATATATTTTATATCTATCATTTCTAACCATGGTTGAATCATTATTGTACTATAGTTAAAACACAAAAGGAAACTTAACCTAAGGTTAAATGGTGGGTGAGAGTGGTTAGGTCAAAGGAAGAGTGTAGAAGAAATCAATAATGAACCCTTTTGTTTCCTTTTATGTTTTTTGTATAAATACAATAATAATTCATAAAAAATACCATGGTGTGAGTCTTATATTGCCACCATTTTCATATACATCCAACCATGATAAATGTATGTATGCATGTATGTATGTATACACATCCATATGTGCATGAAAGGAGAAAGAAAGAAAGACATGCATGCATGCATACATCCATCCAACACAAGAAAGGAATTCAAGTGAGAAACTAATGGTTAAATGATAAATCAACACTTGATTTATCAATCCGGCCATATCACATACGACCCCTACCAAAAAGCATGCCGCCCGATCAATATACGGTATTCTATACGCGCATTTTAATCGGGTCCATGCGCATATCGCATATGCGCACCACAACGTTTCGCCTGGACTAGGAAACTCCATTGTGAGACTCTGAGACTCGACAATACGCCGGCAGTGGGTGATGATCATATCAAGCACCCCCAAGCCGCAAGCGGTCAGCTAAACGTAACGGCCACCCGGGTATTGAACGATCAGAAGAGAACAAGCGAACCTGCTACAACTCCCGTCGAGCCGATCGGTGACACTTCCCGTACAATCCGGTCTCCTCGTCTGATATGTCGCATATCAAGTCTAGGGGTGGTAAACGTCAGACCCCAATAACCGATAAGTCGTGCCGATGTGAGGCTCATAACGGGTCGAGAAACTACTGGTAACACTTACCAGCAGATCTCTGATCAGCCCTGGCCAGGGACTTCCCTGTTACGGCCAATCGAGCACAGCGCAACATCATGTTGGAGATAGTGCCCTCAGAGTCAATTATTGGATCACAGGCACGTGATTGCAATGATTGAGGGAGGACCTATCCCGGTAGGACAGTCTTACTCGAGATGATAGTATGCTATCTGGTTTATCTTTATCATCGTGTACTGCTTTAGGTGACCTGACATGTCGCTATTACACGTTGATAGAGCCCCTAGGATTCTTGCTTGACGACCATCAGTATGATGGCGATCATATACGTGGGAGCTGGTAGTCTATAAGCACATCCTTAAAAGGTCCCTAGTCGTGGGAGTTTCGAGACTGGGCATCGATACTCCATTAGTAGGCTAGTGTATACAGTCGAGACCCCGACGAGGGGCGGTGGCCGGTCTCACAAGCCACTGGTGTCAGTTGGTTCACCTAAGATGTATACAGGTGCTCATTGGGTTATGAGTACACCGGACAGGACTCGCCGGGAACCTGCTAGTTGGTCTTGTACCAGATGTCAGATAGCAGTTCCCTGGTGACATGTGTACAGGTTAGTTCATCGACCTGAGATCGTCATTTGTCTCGTGTGAGTTCCCACTGTGCTTTGATTACTACCCTACCACGGCTCAAAGGAGTCGTGCAAACAGGTTTTAGTTGGGTACAGTCCCGAGCCACATGGAGGCAGTGAGCGGATCTGCAGGGGTTCGTCTCTCCCGGTATTGGGAGTGAGGTCGCGCTGTGTCTAGGAGAGCCATTACGCAAAGCCCTCGGCCGAGGCAGGAGATTTACTGGTAGGTATTCCAGTAGTATCTCAGGGCGTTCTGGGCTACGCTCCGACACGACTTGTACCGCTTTTGGGGGTCTGACTTTCACCAACCCCCTAGGCCCGCCATGCGATACTCATAGACGAACGGACCGGACTGTACGGATATTGTCACTGACAGGCTCAGTTGGGTGTCGGGGTGAGCTTCCTCATCGACGTCCCTTTTGGTCAATAGCTGGTGGCCCGTCACGTATTGGCTTATACCTCTGACGTGCCAGTGGTTAAATCCACAGCCATAGTATTGACGAGTCTTTAGAGTCCACCACACTTTCAGTTACTCAGCTTTCGGGCGAAACGCTGTAGAGGCCGTATGGAGATATGGCAGGGTCCGATCAGATACGTGCGGTATTGCACGGATCAGGATCGGACAGTTTTGTACTAGTGGCCGTATAGTTATATGGCAGGGTTCAATCAGATACGTGCGGTATTGCACGCATCAGGATCGAACGGATTTTACTAGCCGGCTTTGGCTTAAGCCGGTCCTAGTTTAGTACAGTGTAGATTTTGTCTCATTGCATCTGTATCCGGTCGGAATACAGATGCGGGTGTGTATGCACAGTGTCGGGGTTTTTCCTGTAATTTATTACGGGACCAGTTTTCTGGAGTTGCCAGTTTGCATTCCGTTCCGGCCGGTTTTCCTTTGTTCTTTCCCGGCCGGACTTTTCCGATGGAGGGGGTTATTTGCAAGTTTGCAAATAACACTTTGTGGAGGTTTTCTTTGCATATTGTTTGATTATGATATCTTTCATCCATGCTTGCTTTATGTTGATTAGAAAGGGTATGGGTTTAAAGTGGAAAGCATGGTTGAATGTTTTTTTGTCTCTTGATGTGGTTACCTCCTCTTTTCACCCTACACTCACCTTCCTTCTTACTTCTTATTACCTCCTCCACCCTTCTCATTTTGGAGATGATAAGTCTTTCATGGTTATAAGAAAAGAGAGAAGAAGAAAAAGAAAGATAGAAAGAAAAAGAATGAGAGAGTTCATCTTGATTATGTGAGGAATTCTTCATCTCCTTCTTCTTCTTGTTTTAGAAAAATGAAAGCACCATTTTTCTTAACCCCAATCCTTCATCATGGCAACTACAAACCCCAAATGAGACTAGCATCATCTACACTACATTCTACAGCACTTCTTGGGCATGTCGAGTTGCCGGCTTCATGCGCGAGTTGCCTCGGTATTGAGGCGGGAGCCCGTAAAAGACGAAGGCGATGTGGTGCCCTTTCCGGCGAGGAGGCGACGATGTGGAGCAAACACTTTCCGCGGGAGATCGGGGCGATGATGAGAAGACCGGAGGACTCGGATCTCTCGGTATACTTCTCACTCCATCTCTTGTTTGCTAGTTAGGTTAATGGTTTACGATCCGGGTTTTCTTTGTCCGCGGTAGCGCCGGTTTCCGAGTAAGGAAATTTTTTTTGATTCCGCAATTTGGCCTCGAGTAAGACGGCCGGGGCGCTGCCGTGGCGCAACATGGTATCAGAGCCACGCCATTAACCTTACCTAGCTTCGTTTAATGTGTTTTACGTTTCCGATCGAACAAAATCCCGAAAACTCGTATTTCAAGCACATCAGTTTCTGTCGAAATTTTTTGAAGTCTAAAAATTTTTCAGGTGGTCTCAGAATGATGTGTAGGGAAATATAAGAGATCTGGGAAAAATTGGTAACATGATTCCCTCTTTTCACCGCGGAAGCGCGGCGAAAGCAGTGCTTTGGCCGCTCTTCCGCCGCCGTTTAAATTACTCACTGTACCATTTTTCTCCAGATTGTCTTAAACTTGATTTTGGGGCTTTTGGGATATTAAATTTGGGCCCAGGTTTTCTGTGACTGCTACAGTATTGGTTAGGGGCCCACTTGTTAATTGTTTGATTGATCGGAAAATTTTAAACACATTATTACACAGTATTTACATTATATCTGCGACCGTGAATGTCACTCGATCGGTAAATCCGGTCTGACTGCTATAGCCCGGTTAGACGGATTTGCGAACGTGATTTTCACGTTGATGTTCTATGTTTATGCTGTGATGTTGCGGATCGGTCGTGGGGGATAGCCTGGATGCAATGCTAGTACAGTTTTGTTGTATTATGTACATTTGATATTGCGGGGCGAGCGTCCGACATGTGGACTGCCGTCACTGCCCGTTTGTATTATTCTTTTGGGGCACGACCTGGTTGCGGTCGATGTACCCGGTGTATGTATATTTTACATTCTGTACTAGGGTTGCCCCGCGGTGGGGTGCACGGATAGCCGGGTTCTGGAGGGCAACGGGCCCGCATCTCAGGGCATTGAGACGGAGGGGGCTTCAGTCCAGGATTGGCGGGCTATTCGCCGCACTCGTAGGGGGTACAGGTTGACCCAGGAGGGGTGCCCAAGTTACCGGATTCCGTGAAGTGCTGGGTGGTCCATTCACGGTGCTGAAGGGGGCTGCCTCGCTTCAGGTTTTGGCGGGTGACTTGCCGCGCCCGTAGGGGTCTAGGATTCTCATTGCACAGGCTATCCACACGACCAGGGGAACGTCGGGTTTCAGCAGCGGCTCTGTGAAACCCGGGGCTTCCAGATATCTGTATTGTTCTGTGATGCTGTACATTTCTGTGATGTTGCATTTTATTCACGCCTTGAGCGAAATACTATATATTGGTATATATATTAGTAGATGTTGTATATGTTTTTCATCCGCGCTAGTCCAGTCCCCGCTCTGCCGTTAGTTAGCTAACCTAACGGGTGATGACGGGACCCAGTGGCGAATGCGGATGGCATATACGTACGTCAGTATATTTTCGTTCTTTGTGGTGTGATCAATTGATGGGACTGCATTGATTCGGATCAATGCAAGTTTAAACAAACCTATTCTGATGTTGTTGGAACATTTTTCAAAAAGCTGTTATTGCAAGGACGTTCGCTTTTGTTTTGCATCGTGGTATTCATTTGGAATATCCTGCTCCTCAGTCGACGAGGCAAGGGCCGAGATCCCTTCACCGGGAGTGACCCCTTGGACAGAAGTTTGCGTCAGGGCATTAACTTCACTATAGCCGATTACTTTTGCTTTGCATCGTGGTATTCAGTTGGAATATCCTGCACCTCATTCTACGGGGAAAGAGCCGAGATCCCTTCACCGGGAGTGACCTCTTTAGTAAAGGTTTTCGTCACTATATTTTTATAAAAGGCTATGCAGTTCCTTCAACGATATCAAGTTCATTACGTTAAAGGTTTTTCGCCAAAAAACCATTCGTAGCCCTCCGTCATTTCTCACAGGTATTATTTGGTATTCGTGCTGCGTTTGTTGACCTAGTCAAGACGTAGTGTTCGGTAGCTAAGTGGTACTTGTTTGTTGCATAAGTGGGATTGGTTAAGACAGTCGTGCGGCCTTGTTGACCTAGTCAAGGGCACGTACGGGTGGGTTTAATGCAATCCAGAATAATGACGGGTTGAACTTGACTGGCGGTTTATGGTTTGTTGACCTAGTCAAGGTCATAAACCGCTTGGGGTAAAAACCACATCGGGAGTTTCAAAAGAACTGAAACTTGCCAGGCATGCGCATACCTTCTGGAGTGTGGTGACGTGAGTGGATTCCGTCACGTTATCATGCGGTGATAGTTGGATCCCGATTCCCACTGATGAGTTAGTTTACTCCTCGGGTGATCCCGACTAATTCTTCTTTCAGGTTTGGAGGAGAATTTGAGGTACAGTGGGAGGTTTCCTGATTAGATAAATTGGTAACCATTCTGATCTAGGTTAGAGTGCACGCTGAGTGTTTCTTTTCTCTCTCTCTGGCAGCGACCATTGACCCGACCCTGGACTATGACTCAGTGACCAAGTTGACCGAACCTTCTTAACACAGGCTTTTGGATTGTCAGAGTTGCAAACCTCATTGCCACTCCTACTTTTACCCTTTTCTCCAGGACACCCCGTATTACTACGAACGTCCACTTCCATTGGACAAAACCATCGTATGGTTAGATACGAACTCGAAGGACTTCGAGGATGGTTTCTGGTTCTGGAGAAAACGAATAGGATTATTCAGTTGTCTTTTCTTTTCACCTTCTCTCGTTGCGAGTACTCCTTGGTTTAGGAGTAGTACACCTATTACGTAAATTGGGTAGTCTTCTTCCAAACCATAGGCTGGTGCCGACCGGTAGGGAATGAAGAAAACCAGTTAACCTAAACGGTGTACAGAAGGTATTAAGTTCAGACAAAGCAAGGGATTAGTAAGAGGGCAAAGTAAATTGCGACTGATATTCACGACCAAACCAAGTATTTCTTCGCCAATCCTAAATCACCTTTGTGTTTCTCCAGGACACTCCGTATCACTACGAAGATCCCATTTTATTGGATACTCCATCGTATGGTTATATACGAACTCGAAAGGAACTAGTTCCAGTTCGGGGATGGATTCTGGTTCAGGAGAAATAGGAATAAAGTACATTCAGGTGTCTTTTATCTTCACCTTCTCTCGCATTGCGAGTGTTCCTAGGATTAGGACAGTACACCCTTTATGCCTTTTGGATAGTCTTCTTCCAAACCATAGGCTGGTGCCGAACGGTAGGGAAGGAAGAAAACCATTTGGCCTAAAGGGGTGTACAGAAGGTAATGACTAAAGACACAGAAAGGGATTTAGAAAGATGGCAAAGAATTATACGGTTACAGTTGTGAATCTGGATAATGGTAGAGGCATTACTAGGAATACCAGAATACCCCACAGAAACATTTCAATGTTTCAGTTTCACCGTGTACTGTTAATGGAAAACTGATTTCCCAGTTAGACACTTGCTCCAGGGTATGTATTTACCAGGTATGATTCTCACATCTGTATGGTTTTACAGATGCTGAGTGGGAGTAAGTTATTGGGAATAGGGTGATCATCCTCATTATATCGGGATTCGTTGTAATCGGTGATATTTGAGGAAGCCACCTGGGTTGTTTGCCGGTCGGCAGATATTTGGTTTTGAATATCCGCTGTTATGCACCAATTTCAAATTGATATATCTGTACGTCTATTTTCATAGAGTGAGATATACCTTTTGATATTATGTCGATGACATTTACCTATATCAGTGGATGGTTAGGTAAGGAGCATTAAACAGCGGTGTAATTCTTCTTAACCATAAGTACAGTTTTCAACCTACGACACACAGTGAAAGAGTTGTTAGACTCAGCGGACTTATACAGAGTATTGTATGTTGTCCAGTGTCCATTAGGACAGAGGGGTTGGTCCTCATACTATATTCTGTTTACTTTTAACTTCTCCAGTTCTTAGACATGTGCTTCGTGGAAACACAAGGTCTGAGTTTTGAGGAGTTATTGGTATAAGAATAGAGTAGAGAACCAGGTATTGCAAGTATCGGGATTCTTCAAGGTGATCGAAGATGTAGATACTTGTGTATGGTATTCAGTTGATAGTAATGAGAACTTGCTTCTCTTTCAGGTTACTCATAATTGGAAGCATTCCTAAGTTGAGTAACGCTGATCGGCCTCCTTCCATTTAGTTGACATGCACTGGAGACAGCTGCATGATTTGAATCTGGTTCAATTAAATCAGTGCCTCTGGTTCTATATTGGATATAGAACAGTTCATATCTTAACGATGTTAAGGTACGGGGAGTTGTCCGGCTTATGCTTAAAACCAGACTCCGGATAACTCAAGGCACGTTTCTGTAATGGCTGTTTGTGGGTTGACCCAGGCTATGACGAGGGTTGACTTTCTACCATCTGGCAGATCAATAGAAATATTGTTCTAGACTCGCCACTGTTTTATTAAAAATGGATTTTTTCAAAAACAGAAGTGGGAGTATGGTAGAACTGGAAGTGATTCCAGAACCACAAACGATTACTGAAGATTTGATAAGGAACCTAAAGATTCAATCTGATTTGACATTCCATTGGCCACTCCGCAGATAAGGTGGGTAACTTCAGGCACCCGAGAGGTACTCCGGTAGCCTCAAGGACGGTGACAGGGAAGTTCTTGTTTACCCACACTTGCCATTGTTGTTGTTCCAGGCTGCGAGACCCGGCACGAGGATGAGTATAGCGTCGTTCTAAACTAGATTTAGAAGTGCACGTCTATATGACTCTGGCAGAGGGTTGTCGTAGTCAGTGGGAGCAGCGGAAGCATTGGTGGACTTCATGCTTATGTCTATTTATAGACTAAAGCAGATGTAGCGGAGATAGATCATCTATTTCTGATGTGACAGTCATAGGTTTGACGTCATCAGAATAGGGGATGGATCTGTTGAGAAGGTAGTAGGAAGTGATATTCCTATACTACGATCGGTTATACTTTGGTCGTCACACAGTGGTTTCTCCACAAGGGACTTGGATATTACATCAGACATACTGGTTACTAGATCTATGGTTTTAGATCTAGATTTGGGTGGTTTCCCAATCTGGGTATCTTGACAGCATTCTATGAGTATTTAGAATGGACGACTCCTGACACGGTAATACACCTGCAGTTGATGGATTCACCCTCTCTAAAGGTGTCTTATAGACTAAAAAGGAGAGGGATACTCATGATTGGCAGATCACTTGCTTAGGCAATTGAGTCAATCATGAGATGTCAAGTACCACACCAGATGTTGTTCTTGCACTAGATGCAATAAGTTGATATTGATCCAATCCTGGAGGAACAGTCGGAAGCAGTTTTAGAACATAAGTGAATGTTCTAGGGATATGATAACGGCTGCCTCCTTTAGGAGACGGTTATCACTCCAGGCTTCCAAGGTGACATGGACGACAAGGAGGTTGTCAGAGTTGTAGTTCTCCCTCTGACGAGGGACAGTATTTTGGACAGGTGGTCCAAGGCAATACTGAGGGAGGCATGGCGCAGGATACTGATTAAGTTCAGTTAACGATACAGTCTAAGAAGTTTGGATTTGGAGTTCATTTATGAACTAGGTCCCATCAGACATCCAGACGTTCCAAGACAGGTATTGCTCATTTCGGGAGATGGCTTTCTCCGCGAACTTGAGATATAGAGAGACATAGAAAGAAACATCACAGCGGATCCACTCACTGAGGCTATTCCTCGAACGCAATAGTTTCGCAAACGGGTTTTTGTGAGACTGACTAGTAGAGGAGTTGGGTGTTCGGTATCACACGGGCTGTGAGTATGCGACATCGCAATAATTAGCCTTGAGTGCAAGTGGGAGATTGTTGGAGATAGTGCCCTCAGAGTCAATTATTGGATCACAGGCACGTGATTGCAATGATTGAGGGAGGACCTATCCCGGTAGGACAGTCTTACTCGAGATGATAGTATGCTATCTGGTTTATCTTTATCATCGTGTACTGCTTTAGGTGACCTGACATGTCGCTATTACACGTTGATAGAGCCCCTAGGATTCTTGCTTGACGACCAGCAGTATGATGGCGATCATATACGTGGGAGCTGGTAGTCTATAAGCACATCCTTAAAAGGTCCCTAGTCGTGGGAGTTTCGAGACTGGGCATCGATACTCCATTAGTAGGCTAGTGTATACAGTCGAGACCCCGACGAGGGGCGGTGGCCGGTCTCACAAGCCACTGGTGTCAGTTGGTTCACCTAAGATGTATACAGGTGCTCATTGGGTTATGAGTACACCGGACAGGACTCGCCGGGAACCTGCTAGTTGGTCTTGTACCAGATGTCAGATAGCAGTTCCCTGGTGACATGTGTACAGGTTAGTTCATCGACCTGAGATCGTCATTTGTCTCGTGTGAGTTCCCACTGTGCTTTGATTACTACCCTACCACGGCTCAAAGGAGTCGTGCAAACAGGTTTTAGTTGGGTACAGTCCCGAGCCACATGGAGGCAGTGAGCGGATCTGCAGGGGTTCGTCTCTCCCGGTATTGGGAGTGAGGTCGCGCTGTGTCTAGGAGAGCCATTACGCAAAGCCCTCGGCCGAGGCAGGAGATTTACTGGTAGGTATTCCAGTAGTATCTCAGGGCGTTCTGGGCTACGCTCCGACACGACTTGTACCGCTTTTGGGGGTCTGACTTTCACCAACCCCCTAGGCCCGCCATGCGATACTCATAGACGAACGGACCGGACTGTACGGATATTGTCACTGACAGGCTCAGTTGGGTGTCGGGGTGAGCTTCCTCATCGACGTCCCTTTTGGTCAATAGCTGGTGGCCCGTCACGTATTGGCTTATACCTCTGACGTGCCAGTGGTTAAATCCACAGCCATAGTATTGACGAGTCTTTAGAGTCCACCACACTTTCAGTTACTCAGCTTTCGGGCGAAACGCTGTAGAGGCCGTATGGAGATATGGCAGGGTCCGATCAGATACGTGCGGTATTGCACGGATCAGGATCGGACAGTTTTGTACTAGTGGCCGTATAGTTATATGGCAGGGTTCAATCAGATACGTGCGGTATTGCACGCATCAGGATCGAACGGATTTTACTAGCCGGCTTTGGCTTAAGCCGGTCCTAGTTTAGTACAGTGTAGATTTTGTCTCATTGCATCTGTATCCGGTCGGAATACAGATGCGGGTGTGTATGCACAGTGTCGGGGTTTTTCCTGTAATTTATTACGGGACCAGTTTTCTGGAGTTGCCAGTTTGCATTCCGTTCCGGCCGGTTTTCCTTTGTTCTTTCCCGGCCGGACTTTTCCGATGGAGGGGGTTATTTGCAAGTTTGCAAATAACACTTTGTGGAGGTTTTCTTTGCATATTGTTTGATTATGATATCTTTCATCCATGCTTGCTTTATGTTGATTAGAAAGGGTATGGGTTTAAAGTGGAAAGCATGGTTGAATGTTTTTTTGTCTCTTGATGTGGTTACCTCCTCTTTTCACCCTACACTCACCTTCCTTCTTACTTCTTATTACCTCCTCCACCCTTCTCATTTTGGAGATGATAAGTCTTTCATGGTTATAAGAAAAGAGAGAAGAAGAAAAAGAAAGATAGAAAGAAAAAGAATGAGAGAGTTCATCTTGATTATGTGAGGAATTCTTCATCTCCTTCTTCTTCTTGTTTTAGAAAAATGAAAGCACCATTTTTCTTAACCCCAATCCTTCATCATGGCAACTACAAACCCCAAATGAGACTAGCATCATCTACACTACATTCTACAGCACTTCTTGGGCATGTCGAGTTGCCGGCTTCATGCGCGAGTTGCCTCGGTATTGAGGCGGGAGCCCGTAAAAGACGAAGGCGATGTGGTGCCCTTTCCGGCGAGGAGGCGACGATGTGGAGCAAACACTTTCCGCGGGAGATCGGGGCGATGATGAGAAGACCGGAGGACTCGGATCTCTCGGTATACTTCTCACTCCATCTCTTGTTTGCTAGTTAGGTTAATGGTTTACGATCCGGGTTTTCTTTGTCCGCGGTAGCGCCGGTTTCCGAGTAAGGAAATTTTTTTTGATTCCGCAATTTGGCCTCGAGTAAGACGGCCGGGGCGCTGCCGTGGCGCAACACATCAACCCCCAATACCGGGAGAGACGAAACCCCTCCTATCGCTCATTGCCTCCATGTGACTCGGGACTGTACCCAAAGACCACCGTTTTGCACGCCCTCATGGATGTGGTAAGGTGGGGATCAAAGCACAGTGGGAATCACACAAGACTCTATGACGATCTTGGGTCTACAGACTAACCTGCACAAGTGTCACCTGAGAACTGCCATCTGACGTGAGGTATAATACCATCTGGGAGTTCTCGGCGAGTCCGTCCAGTGTACCCAGTCTCCACTGAGCACCCGTATACCATCTCTGATGTCAAACACTAATGGATATGGGATCATCCATCGCCCATCTCATGGGTCGAGAAGCGTATACGCTAGTCTACACTGGTATATCAATGCCCCGTCTCGATACACCCACGACTAGGGACCTTGAAGGATGTACCTATGGACTACCATGTCCCACTAGTATGATCTGCATCACAGTCCAGGTAGTCAAGTACACATCCTAAGGGCTTTACCAACATGTAACTATAAGACAGTTTAAAGAGACTAGTGTACATGTTAAGATAAAGAGAAACCAGATAGCATACTATCATATCGAGCAAGAAAGTCATCTCTATATATGTCCAAGCATCCAATATAATATACATCATCTGTACAATACTGGCCTCTAGGGCATACATACAACTAACAATCTCCCACTTGCACTAGGGCCAGCTGCTGTAGTATCGCGTACCGAGCATCCCGAAGAGTCTCTCAAACTGTATCTGGGGAATGGCCTTCGTGAGTGGATCCGCCGTGTTGTTCTTCGTGTCAACCCTCCTGATCTCGATCTCCCGGCGATCAACTATCTCCCGGATCAGGTGATACCGCCTCAGAATATGCCTGGATCGCTGATGGGACCTAGGTTCCTTGGCCAAAGCCACCGCTCCATTGTTATCGCAATACAAAGGTATTGGATGCTCAATGGATGGAACCACTCCAAGTTCAATAATGAACTTCTTGATCCAGACAGCCTCTTTAGCAGCATCGTTGGCAGCGATGTATTCAGCCTCCATCGTCGAGTCTGCCACGGTTTCCTGCTTGGAACTCTTCCAGCTAACCGCCCCTCCGTATAGGGTAAAGACAAATCCCGACTGCGACTTAGAATCGTCCTTATCACTCTGGAAGCTCGAATCGGTAAAGGACTCCACTTGGAGTTCTCCGTTACCATACACCAAGAGCATCTCTTTAGTCCTTCGCAAGTACTTGAGAATGCTCTTCACAGCTGTCCAGTGACTCTCTCCAGGATCAGCTTGATACCTGCTCACTACACTTAGTGAGTATGCTACATCGGGTCTGGTACATAGCATCGCGTACATGATAGAGCCTACAGCCGAAGCATAGGGTATCCCTTGCATGCGAGCTCTCTCCAAATCAGTCTTGGGAGACATCACTTTGGAGAGAGTGACTCCAGAGATCGTGGGCAAGTTCCCACGCTTGGATTCTTCCATACTAAACCTTTTTAGTATGGTGTCAATGTACCTGGATTGGGACAATCCCAATATCCGTTTGGATCTATCTCTATAGATCCTAATTCCCAATATGCAGGAGGCATCACCAAGATCTTTCATTGAGAATATTTGTGATAAGAAGAGCTTGACCGATTGCAGCATAGGAATATCATTTCCTATCAAGAGTATGCCGTCCACGTACAATACGAGAAAGACAACCTTACTCTCTGCTACCTTCTTGTAGATACAAGGTTCATCTGGGTTTTTGACGAAATCAAACTCTTTGATAACGACGTCAAAGAAGATGTTCCAACTCCGCGATGCTTGCTTTAATCCATAAATGGATTTAAGCAGCTTGCACACCTTCCCGCTGCTCCCACTGTCTACGAAGCCCTCTGGCTGAGTCATGTACACGCACTCTTCTAAATCACCATTTAGAAAGGCGGTCTTAACATCCATTTGCCAGAATTCGTAGTCATGATATGCAGCGATGGCAAGCATGATCCGGATGGATTTAAGCATAGCCACTGGAGAAAAGGTTTCGTCATAGTCCACACCTGGTCTTTGACGAAAACCCTTTGCAACAAGTCTAGCTTTGAAAGTCTCCACTTTCCCATCTACACCAAGTTTCTTCTTGAAGATCCACTTGCTCCCAATGGGTTTTACCCCTTCAGGAGCAACTTCCAAAGTCCATACTTTGTTGGTGTACATGGATTCCATCTCGGACCGCATAGCATCCAGCCATTTCACTGAGTCCCTACTCGTGATGGCCTGCTCGAAGCTAGTAGGGTCATCATCCTCCATGATGCAATCCTCGCTTCCACCGTCAATGAGAAAACCGTAGTATCTCTCAGGTGGACGAGAAACCCTACTAGATCGGCGGAGAGGCTGGGGTTCGTCGAGTTCTACTGAATCCTCTGGTTCTACCAAGTCTTCTGTTTCAGTTTGTATTGCTGGAACCTCTTCCAGTTCTACCTCAATGCTACTTGTCTGTTTCATAAGAAAACTCTTTTCTAAGAAAGTGGCATGTCGAGAAACAAACACTTTTTGTTCCTCGGAGTGGTAGAAGATATACCCTCGCGAATGTTTGGGATATCTAACAAACTTACATAGAACAGACCTTGCCTCGAGCTTGTCCGGATTTTGTGTTTTAACATAGGACGGACAACCCCATATCTGAATAAAATTAAGACATGGTCTCTTACCATTCCATATCTCATATGGAGTGGTAGGCACAGATTTGGTTGGAACTCTATTCAATAGATATGCAGCAGTCTCCAGTGCATATCCCCAGAAGGAAATAGGTAACTCAGCTGCACTCATCATAGAGCGCACCATATCTAATAGGGTGCGATTTCTCCGCTCCGATACACCGTTGTGCTGTGGTGTATAAGGAGGAGTAAGCTGAGAGAGAATCCCATTCTCTTTTAGATAATCTCTGAATTCGTTATTTAAGTATTCTCCTCCTCGATCAGATCGAAGGATCTTAATACTTTTGCCCGTTTGGTTCTCTACTTCTTGTTTATATTCTCTAAATTTCTCAAAAGCTTCTGATTTGTGTTTCATCAGGAACACATATCCGAATCTAGAGAGATCGTCAGTGAATGTAATGAAGTACAAAGAACCATCCCTGGCATGTGTAGACATGGGACCGCATACATCACTATGTATCAGTCCCAAGAGTTCGGTAACTCTTTCTCCGTGTCCCGTAAACGGAGTTTTGGTCATCTTGCATTTGAGACATGACTGGAAAGTGTCATAAGATGAAAATTCAAACGGATTTAAATATCCATCCTTATGCAACTTAGCTAGTCGTGTCGCATTGATGTGACCCAGTGTACAATGCCACAAGAAGGATTCGTTCAGTTCAGAACTCTTCCTCTTGTGTGTGTTTTGTAAATTGAGGACTGTATTTTGATTGAGAATGAATATGCCATTATATAACGAACCTGATGCAATCAACTTTTGATCTAGGAATATGTTCATAACATTATCCTTTACTACAAAATTATATCCTTCTTTACTTAATAAAGAAACTGATATAATGTTGCACATCATGTTTGGTATATAATAGCATTCATTTAGAATCATTGTATCACCACTTGGTAATACTAGGTGATATTCGCCAACTGCTTTGGCTGCAACATTTGCCCCATTCCCTACTTGAATGGAATGATCACCTTTTCCCAGTTCTCTACCTTTCCGCAGCCCATGTAACATCTTACATATGTGGGATCCTGATCCGGTATCTAATACCCAGGACGTAGGGTGAACTGAAAAACAGTTCTCAATGACAAACACACCCGAAGATGATGCATCAATATGCATGTTCTCCTTTTGGGCGGTGTGAGAATCCAGATATTCTCCTGTTTCCTGTTCATTCTTATAACACTTATAAGATAGAACGGGTTCAACGTTCCCCTGCACAGTATAACATGCGGGTTCGGTCAATACATCCATATTATTATCTTTATTAGGGCATGACATGGTCGCTACCTGGAGAGAGAGAGAAGAAAACACTTTAGCGTATGCTCTTGCAAGATCAGATTGGTTATTATATTATCTTATCAGGATGGCTCCCACTGGTTTTTATCAAATCTTCTTTCAAACCCTAAAAGGAAAGACTAGCCGGGATTAATTACACACTACAAGTTCGCCAATCTTTCAGCCAGGCCAGTGTCGGTACTTTGAGGGAGGTCCCCCATGCTTTCGCACGAACCTAATTAATGTAAACCTCGTTTTCCCAGAGGCGTAACCTCGTTAACACCTTTCTAGACACCTACTTGATTGGCTAATTGTAATGTGTAAAACTCTCCCAGGAGTAACTCTTACTCGCAGCGGGTATCGGGATCCAACTATCTTATAGAAGGTATGCAATCTCATTGCAAATTTCAACACTTGAAATTCCCGATAATATTTTGCCCCTAGCGTCCTATGACCTTGACGGAGGCCAAACAACCCATAGTCCGCTAGTCAAGTTCAACCCGTCATTTCCTGATTGAATTAAACCCACCCGCACGATCCTTGACGGAGGCCAAACAACGCCGTACGAATACCCTAATCCAATCGCATCATATGCTAGCAGATAAGCACTAGTTAGCTACCGTACACTACGCCTTGACGGAGGCCAAACTACCGTAGCACGAATACTAACTAGTACTTATCTGAAATGACGGAGGGCTACGACAGGTTTTTCTGAAAACCTATTGCGTAATGAACTTGATATCGTTGTAGAATCAAATGAAGTTTTGAAATGGAGTGATTTTGAAGCTTTTCTAGTTTTGCTAAAGGGGTCACTCCCGGTGAAGGGATCGTCGGCCCTTTCCTCGTCGAATGAGGTGCGGGATATATCATATATATCACTGTGCAAAGCAGAAACTATAGAAGCAATCAAAAGCCAAACCAAGTGTGTAGCATCTACCAGTTATTGCTAAAGGAGTCACTCCCGGTAAAGGGATCTCGGTCCTTTCCTCATCGAATAAGGTGCAGGGTATATCTTATATACCGCTATGCAAAGCAAGAACTGTAGCTACCTGTTTTATTTAAAATTTGATTCTACAACATCATTTGGTTTCTTTTATTTCATTAATCACATTAATGAAGTCCCATCATTTAAATACCTAAACATCACAGATAAATACGACGTACACTTATGACATCCGCATTCGCCTCAATGTCCCCTCGTGCACCGTTAGGTTAGGTAACTAACGACAGAGCAGGGCAGGGCTAGTGCGGGTGCAAAACATAAGTAACGTCTATATAATATATCATATATACTATATAATGTATCTATCACAGAACATCACATGATCACATCACAGATATCGCAGCAGAATTATCATATGAAATGTTGGATATACTAGGACGTCCGTGTTTTCAATACGAGTCAGTATAAAACACGGATTCCACGGTCGTGATGAATAGCCAAACCCACACCCCTAGACCCCTACGAGAGCGGCAAGCAACCCTACCAATTCTAGAGTTAGGAGACCCGGACTCGACTCCTCGAGATGGTCTCCCACAGGACCCTAGAACCCGGTTACTTGTGCTCCCCTCCTTGGGTCTATCCTAGTGCAGAAAAGTAAATAATATACAAAGGGTGACAGCTTCCGCAACCTGGAAGTGCCCCAAATAAAAGAATATTACATACAAGTTTTTACATGAATGAAGATAGAAAAACACTCATCTCACATAAACCCCCCCTCCCCGGCTATTCAAACAAGACAATCCAATATAACATATCCAGCAACACATAACATCACATGTCATCAACGTAAGTAAGTATGCATACCCCAATTGTCGTTGACGTATAGCAACGAAACCGGCGATATCAACATACTACACTTACGGTCACAGAAAAGAAAGTGTAAAACTACAACAGTTGGAATCCGCAACCTCTTTAGACATTGCATGCCTAACACTTATAAACCCCGCATTTTAGTCCCATTATCGAAAACTCTTTTCAATATGAAGTGAGACTAAACCGCTAGATTTACAATATTCATTCAGTTATCTCATAACTGTGTGTGAATTCCAATTATTGTATCCCATTCCGGATAAATAGACAGTATTAAAGTTTTCGAACGACCGATCAAATACCCAAGATTCACTAAAGCTCAACACTTGAGCGAAGTTCAAAAACTTGGAGTGTGACACAGTAGTAACGGTCCAGCCGTAGAAGGGTCAAGCCAACGCCTCACATGTGGCACGCCGTACTGCCCCAAACCCTAAGGTTCAAAGGGCAGTTCAAGACGGTCACATAATCGAGTTAAGGTTTGTTGTCTTCTAGAGGGACCACCGCAAAAAGACTTGCACGTATCTCCAAAGTATTTAAACCCCGTGAAAAGTGAGCAAATGATACTCGTTCAAACACTTCACTACTTTCTAATTTACCCGGAAAAGTCACGAAATCAAAATTCCGATCGAACAGACGAGTCCAAAAACATCTCCAGAATTTTTCAGCACCAAAAACAGATTAAAAATATCCTAAAAATAATACTAGCAGAAATAGACATTACAACATAAAAATTATACATTGATAGAGGTGTACGGCCGCGGAACCGCGGCTTAAGCAAGCTTAGGCCGCGTTTCCGCGGCAGTAATGAGGGATCATGGAAATATTTTTATGCCGTAATTCTTAGTTTTCCCTGCTGTAATTTTTACATATTTTTAATTCTTAAAATAACCAGATTTTGAAAAAAGTCCAGAGAGCATGCTAAAAGCCGTATTTTCGGTTCGATCGGACTTTTAACTTCGTAAAAAGGGCGCCTAATGTTCTAGGTCGGCTCTGATACCAATGTTGGGTTAGCATAGCACCTCATGAAGGGTTTGGAAGCATCACATGAACCAAATATGTAGCCTTTAGGGTGCTAAGCTAATGAACAAAGAATCGTTCCTAGAATCGATTAAGGTTTCAAAATTTTCATATCGACATATGAAAGAAATGCTAGGGTTTAGAGAGTACAACCTTTGTAGCTCCCTACGCTAGATTCCTCGGCTACTCGGGGTTTGAAAAAACTCCGCTTGAACTCCTCGACGTCACCGATGATCCACCCGGAGTCCGCTTTGTCCAAGCTTGCGACCTTTTCCGATCAAGTGAACGAAATCGAGTCAACACTCCAAACAAGTGGGCTAGGCTTGTGTAGAATGGTGTTGTGGTTCTCTTTCTCACTTAAAAATCCTAACTTGTTGATTATATAGCTCACTACAAAAAACTAGAGAGCTATGAAGGAGGAGGAAGAAGATGATGGCAACAATAGAAGATGATAAGTTCAACCACTAAAAGAAAAATGGAAAATATATCAATATATATTTTATATCTATCATTTCTAACCATGGTTGAATCATTATTGTACTATAGTTAAAACACAAAAGGAAACTTAACCTAAGGTTAAATGGTGGGTGAGAGTGGTTAGGTCAAAGGAAGAGTGTAGAAGAAATCAATAATGAACCCTTTTGTTTCCTTTTATGTTTTTTGTATAAATACAATAATAATTCATAAAAAATACCATGGTGTGAGTCTTATATTGCCACCATTTTCATATACATCCAACCATGATAAATGTATGTATGCATGTATGTATGTATACACATCCATATGTGCATGAAAGGAGAAAGAAAGAAAGACATGCATGCATGCATACATCCATCCAACACAAGAAAGGAATTCAAGTGAGAAGCTAATGGTTAAATGATAAATCAACACTTGATTTATCAATCCGGCCATATCACATACGACCCCTACCAAAAAGCATGCCGCCCGATCAATATACGGTATTCTATACGCGCATTTTAATCGGGTCCATGCGCATATCGCATATGCGCACAACAACGTTTCGCCTGGACTAGGAAACTCCATTGTGGGACTCTGAGACTCGTCAATACGCCGGCAGTGGGTGATGATCATATCAAGCACCCCCAAGCCGCAAGCGGTCAGCTAAACGTAACGGCCACCCGGGTATTGAACGATCAGAAGAGAACAAGCGAACCTGCTACAACTCCCGTCGAGCCGATCGGCGACACTTCCCGTACAATCCGGTCTCCTCGTCTGATATGTCGCATATCAAGTCTAGGGGTGGTAAACGTCAAACCCCAATAACCGATAAGTCGTGCCGATGTGAGGCTCATAACGGGTCGAGAAACTACTGGTAACACTTACCAGCAGATCTCTGATCAGCCCTGGCCAGGGACTTCCCTGTTACGGCCAATCGAGCACAGCGCAACATCAACCCCCAATACCGAGAGAGACGAAACCCCTCCTATCGCTCATTGCCTCCATGTGACTCGGGACTGTACCCAAAGACCACCGTTTTGCATGCCCTCATGGACGTGGTAAGGTGGGGATCAAAGCACAGTGGGAATCACACAAGACTCTATGACGATCTTGGGTCTACAGACTAACCTACACAAGTGTCACCTGAGAACTGCCATCTGACGTGAGGTATAATACCATCTGGGAGTTCTCGGCGAGTCCGTCCAGTGTACCCAGTCTCCACTGAGCACCCGTATACCATCTCTGATGTCAAACACCAATGGATATGGGATCATCCATCGCCCATCTCATGGGTCGAGAAGCGTATACGCTAGTCTACACTAATATATCGATGCCCCGTCTCGATACACCCACGACTAGGGACCTTGAAGGATGTACCTATGGACTACCATGTCCCACTAGTATGATCTGCATCACAGTCCAGGTAATCAAGTACACATCCTAAGGGCTTTACCAACATGTAACTATAAGACAGTTTAAAGAGACTAGTGTACATGTTAAGATAAAGAGCAACCAGATAGCATACTATCATATCGAGCAAGAAAGTCATCTCTATATATGTCCAAGCATCCAATATAATATACATCATCTGTACAATACTGGCCTCTAGGGCATACATACAACTAACAATCTCCCACTTGCACTAGGGCCAGCTGCTGTTGTATCGCATACCGAGCATCCCGAAGAGTCTCTCAAACTGTATCTGGGGAATGGCCTTAGTGAGTGGATCCGCCGTGTTGTTCTTCGTGTCAACCCTCCCGACCTCGATCTCCCGGCGATCAACTATCTCCCGGATCAGGTGATACCGCCTCAGAATATGCCTGGATCGCTGATGGGACCTAGGTTCCTTGGCCAAAGCCACCGCTCCATTGTTATCGCAATACAAAGGTATTGGATGCTCAATGGATGGAACCACTCCAAGTTCAATAATGAACTTCTTGATCCAGACAGCCTCTTTAGCAGCATCGTTGGCAGGGATGTATTCAGCCTCCATCGTCGAGTCTGCCACGGTTTCCTGCTTGGAACTCTTCCAGCTAACCGCCCCTCCGTAAAGGGTAAAGCCAAATCCCGACTGCGACTTAGAATCGTCCTTATCACTCTGGAAGCTCGAATCGGTAAAGGACTCCACTTGGAGTTCTCCATTACCATACACCAAGAGCATCTCTTTAGTCCTTCGCAAGTACTTGAGAATGCTCTTCACAGCTGTCCAGTGACTCTCTCCAGGATCAGCTTGATACCTGCTCACTATACTTAGTGAGTATGCTACATCGGGTCTGGTACATAGCATCGCGTACATGATAGAGCCTACAGCCGAAACATAGGGTATCCCTTGCATGCGAGCTCTCTCCAAATCAGTCTTGGGAGACATCTCTTTGGAGAGAGTGACTCCAGAGATCGTGGGCAAGTTCCCACGCTTGGATTCTTCCATACTAAACCTTTTTAGTATGGTGTCAATGTACCTGGATTGGGACAATCCCAATATCCGTTTGGATCTATCTCTATAGATCCTAGTTCCCAATATGCAGGAGGCATCACCAAGATCTTTCATTGAGAATCTTTGTGATAAGAAGAGCTTGACCGATTGCAGCATAGGAATATCATTTCCTATCAAGAGTATGTCGTCCACGTACAATACGAGAAAGACAACCTTACTCTCTGCTACCTTCTTGTAGATACAAGGTTCATCTGGGTTTTTGATGAAATCAAACTCTTTGATAACGACGTCAAAGCAGATGTTCCAACTCCGCGATGCTTGCTTTAATCCATAAATGGATTTAAGCAGCTTGCACACCTTCCCGCTGCTCCCACTGTCTACGAAGCCCTCTGGCTGAGTCATGTACACGCACTCTTCTAAATCACCATTTAGAAAGGCGGTCTTAACATTCATTTGCCAGATTTCGTAGTCATGATATGCAGTGATGGCAAGCATGATCCGGAAGGATTTAAGCATAGCCACTGGAGAAAAGGTTTCGTCATAGTCCACACCTGGTCTTTGACGAAAACCCTTTGCAACAAGTCTAGCTTTGAAAGTCTCCACTTTCCCATCTACACCAAGTTTCTTCTTGAAGATCCACTTGCTCCCAATGGGTTTTACCCCTTCAGGAGCAACTTCCAAAGCCCATACTTTGTTGGTGTACATGGATTCCATCTCGGACCGCATAGCATCCAGCCATTTCACTGAGTCCCTACTCGTGATGGCCTGCTCGAAGCTAGTTGGGTCATCATCCTCCATGATGCAATCCTCGCTTCCACCGTCAATGAGAAAACCGTAGTATCTCTCAGGTGGACGAGAAACCCTACTAGATCGGCGGAGAGGCTGGGGTTCGTCGAGTTCTACTGAATTCTCTGGTTCTACCAAGTCTTCTGTTTCAGTTTGTATTGCTGGAACCTCTTCCAGTTCTACCTCAATGCTACTTGTCTGTTTCATAAGAAAACTCTTTTCTAAGAAAGTGGCATGTCGAGAAACAAACACTTTTTGTTCCTCGGAGTGGTAGAAGATATACCCTCGCGAATGTTTGGGATATCCAACAAACTTACATAGAACAGACCTTGCCTCGAGCTTGTCCGGATTTTGTGTTTTAACATAGGACGGACAACCCCATATCTGAATAAAATTAAGACATGGTCTCTTACCATTCCATATCTCATATGGAGTGGTAGGCACAGATTTGGTTGGAACTCTATTCAATAGATATGCAGCAGTCTCCAGTGCATATCCCCAGAAGGAAATAGGTAACTCAGCTGCACTCATCATAGAGCGCACCATATCTAATAGGGTGCGATTTCTCCGCTCCGATACACCGTTGTGCTGTGGTGTATAAGGAGGAGTAAGCTGAGAGAGAATCCCATTCTCTTTTAGATAATCTCTGAATTCGTTACTTAAGTATTCTCCTCCTCGATCAGATCGAAGGATCTTAATACTTTTGCCCGTTTGGTTCTCTACTTCTTGTTTATATTCTCTAAATTTCTCAAAAGCTTCTGATTTGTGTTTCATCAGGAACACATATCCGAATCTAGAGAGATCGTCAGTGAATGTAATGAAGTACAAAGAACCATCCCTGGCATGTGTAGACATGGGACCGCATACATCACTATGTATCGGTCCCAAGAGTTCGGTAACTCTTTCTCCGTATCCCGTAAACGGAGTTTTGGTCATCTTGCCTTTGAGACATGACTGGAAAGTGTCATAAGATGAAAATTCAAACGGATTTAAATATCCATCCTTATGCAACTTAGCTAGTCGTGTCGCATTGATGTGACCCAGTCTACAATGCCACAAGAAGGATTCGTTCAGTTCAGAACTCTTCCTCTTGTGTGTGTTTTGTAAATTGAGGACTGTATTTTGATTGAGAATGAATATGCCATTATATAATGAACCTGATGCAATCAACTTTTGATCTAGGAATATGTTCATAACATTATCCTTTACTACAAAATTATATCGTTCTTTACTTAATAAAGAAACTGATATAATGTTGCACATCATGTTTGGTATATAATAGCATTCAATTAGAATCATTGTATCACCACTTGGTAATACTAGGTGATATTCGCCAACTGCTTTGGCTGCAACATTTGCCCCATTCCCTACTTGAATGGAATGATCACCTTTTCCCAGTTCTCTACCGTTCCGCAGCCCATGTAACATCTTACATATGTGGGATCCTAATCCGGTATCTAATATCCAGGACGTAGGGTGAACTGAAAAACAGTTCTCAATGACAAACACACCCGAAGATGATGCATCAATATGCATGTTCTCCTTTTGGGCGGTGTGAGAATCCAGATATTCTCCTGTTTCCTGTTCATTCTTATAACACTTATAAGATAGAACGGGTTCAACGTTCCCCTACACAGTATAACATGCGGGTTCGGTCAATACATCCATATTATTATCTTTATTAGGGCATGACATAGTCGCTACCTGGAGAGAGAGAGAAGAAAACACTTTAGCGTATGCTCTTGCAAGATCAGATTGGTTATTATCTTATCTAATCAGGATGGCTCCCACTGGTTTTTATCAAATCTTCCTTCAAACCCTAAAAGGAAAGACTAGCCGGGATTAATTACACACTACAAGTTCGCCAATCTTTCAGCCAGGCCAGTGTCGGTACTTTGAGGGAGGTCCCCCATGCTTTCGCACGAACCTAATTAATGTAAATCTCGTTTTCCCAGAGGCGTAACCTCGTTAACACCTTTCTAGACACCTACTTGATTGGCTAATTGTAATGTGTAAAACTCTCCCAGGAGTAACTCTTACTCGCAGCGGGTATCGGGATCCAACTATCTTATAGAAGGTATGCAATCTCATTGCAAATTTCAACATTTGAAATTCCCGATAATATTTTGCCCCTAGCGTCCTATGACCTTGACGGAGGCCAAACAACCCATAGTCCGCTAGTCAAGGTCAACCCGTCATTTCCTGATTGAATTAAACCCACCCGCACGACCCTTGACGGAGGCCAAACAACGCCGTACGAATACCCTAATCCAATCGCATCATATGCTAGCAGATAAGCACTAGTTAGCTACCGTACACTACGCCTTGACGGAGGCCAAACTACCGTAGCACGAATACTAACTATTACTTATCTGAAATGACGGAGGGCTACGACAGGTTTTTCTGAAAACCTATTGCGTAATGAACTTGATATCGTTGTAGAATCAAATGAAGTTTTGAAATGGAGTGATTTTGAAGCTTTTCTAGTTTTGCTAAAGGGGTCACTCCCGGTGAAGGGATCGTCGGCCCTTTCCTCGTCGAATGAGGTGCGGGATATATCATATATATCACTGTGCAAAGCAGAAACTATAGAAGCAATCAAAAGCCAAACCAAGTGTGTAGCATCTGCCAGTTATTGCTAAAGGAGTCACTCCCGGTGAAGGGATCTCGGTCCTTTCCTCATCGAATAAGGTGCAGGGTATATCATATATACCGCTATGCAAAGCAAGAACTGTAGCTACCTGTTTTATTTAAAATTTGATTCTACAACATCATTTGGTTTCTTTTATTTCATTAATCACATTAATGAAGTCCCATCATTTAAATACCTAAACATCACAGATAAATACGACGTACACTTATGCCATCCGCATTCGCCTCAATGTCCCCCCGTGCACCGTTAGGTTAGGTAACTAACGACAGAGCAGGGCAGGGCTAGTGCGGGTGCAAAACATAAGTAACGTCTATATAATATATCATATATACTATATAATGTATCTATCACAGAACATCACATGATCACATCACAGATATCGCAGCAGAATTATCATATGAAATGTTGGATATACTAGGACGTCCGTGTTTTCAATACGAGTCAGTATAAAACACGGATTCCACGGTCGTGATGAATAGCCAAACCCACACCCCTAGACCCCTACGAGAGCGGCAAGCAACCCTACCAATTCTAGAGTTAGGAGACCCGGACTCGACTCCTCGAGATGGTCTCCCACAGGACCCTAGAACTCGGTTACTTGTGCTCCCCTCCTTGGGTCTATCCTAGTGCAGAAAAGTAAATAATATACAAAGGGTGACAGCTTCCGCAACCTGGAAGTGCCCCAAATAAAAGAATATTACATACAAGTTTTTACATGAATGAAGATGGAAAAACACTCATCTCACATAAACCCCCCCCCTCCCCGGCTATTCAAACAAGACAATCCAATATAACATATCCAGCAACACATAACATCACATGTCATCAACGTAAGTAAGTATGCATACCCCAATTGTCGTTGACGTATAGCAACGAAACCGGCGATATCAACATACTACACTTACGGTCACAGAAAAGAAAGTGTAAAACTACAACAGTTGGAATCCGCAACCTCTTTAGACATTGCATGCCTAACACTTATAAACCCCGCATTTTAGTCCCATTATCGAAAACTCTTTTCAATATGAAGTGAGACTAAACCGCTAGATTTACAATATTCATTCAGTTATCTCATAACTGTGTGTGAATTCCAATTATTGTATCCCATTCCGGATAAATAGACAGTATTAAAGTTTTCGAACGACCGATCAAATACCCAAGATTCACTAAAGCTCAACACTTGAGCGAAGTTCAAAAACTTGGAGTGTGACACAGTAGTAGCGGTCCAGCCGTAGAAGGGTCAAGCCAACGCCTCACATGTGGCACGCCGTACTGCCCCAAACCCTAAGGTTCAAAGGGCAGTTCAAGACGGTCACATAATCGAGTTAAGGTTTGTTGTCTTCTAGAGGGACCACCGCAAAAAGACTTGCACGTATCTCCAAAGTATTTAAACCCCGTGAAAAGTGAGCAAATGATACTCGTTCAAACACTTCACTACTTTCTAATTTACCCGGAAAAGTCACGAAATCAAAATTCCGATCGAACAGACGAGTCCAAAAACATCTCCAGAATTTTTCAGCACCAAAAACAGATTAAAAATATCCTAAAAATAATACTAGCAGAAATAGACATTACAACATAAAAATTATACATTGATAGAGGTGTACGGCCGCGGAACCGCGGCTTAAGCAAGCTTAGGCCGCGTTTCCGCGGCAGTAATGAGGGATCATGGAAATATTTTTATGCCGTAATTCTTAGTTTTCCCTGCTGTAATTTTTACATATTTTTAATTCTTAAAATAACCAGATTTTGAAAAAAGTCCAGAGAGCATGCTAAAAGCCGTATTTTCGGTTCGATCGGACTTTTAACTTCGTAAAAAGGGCGCCTAATGTTCTAGGTCGGCTCTGATACCAATGTTGGGTTAGCATAGCACCTCATGAAGGGTTTGGAAGCATCACATGAACCAAATATGTAGTCTTTAGGGTGCTAAGCTAATGAACAAAGAATCGTTCCTAGAATCGATTAGGGTTTCAAAATTTTCATATCGACATATGAAAGAAATGCTAGGGTTTAGAGAGTACAACCTTTGTAGCTCCCTACACTAGACTCCTCGGCTACTCGGGATTTGAAAAAAATCCGCTTGAACTCCTCGACGTCACCGATGATCCACCCGGAGTCCGCTTTGTCCAAGCTTGCGACCTTTTCCGATCAAGTGAACGAAATCGAGTCAACACTCCAAACAAGTGGGCTAGGCTTGTGTAGAATGGTGTTGTGGTTCTCTTTCTCACTTAAAAATCCTAACTTGTTGATTAAATAGCTCACTACAAAAAACTAGAGAGCTATGAAGGAGGAGGAAGAAGATGATGGCAACAATAGAAGATGATAAGTTCAACCACTAAAAGAAAAATGGAAAATATATCAATATATATTTTCTATCTATCATTTCTAACCATGGTTGAATCATTATTGTACTATAGTTAAAACACAAAAGGAAACTTAACCTAAGGTTAAATGGTGGGTGAGAGTGGTTAGGTCAAAGGAAGAGTGTAGAAGAAATCAATAATGAACCCTTTTGTTTCCTTTTATGTTTTTTGTATAAATACAATAATAATTCATAAAAAATACCATGGTGTGAGTCTTATATTGCCACCATTTTCATATACATCCAACCATGATAAATGTATATATGCATGTATGTATGTATACACATCCATATGTGCATGAAAGGAGAAAGAAAGAAAGACATGCATGCATGCATACATCCATCCAACACAAGAAAGGAATTCAAGTGAGAAGCTAATAGTTAAATGATAAATCAACACTTGATTTATCAATCCGGCCATATCACATACGACCCCTACCAAAAAGCATGCCGCCCGATCAATATACGGTATTCTATACGCGCATTTTAATCGGGTTCATGCGCATATCGCATATGCGCACCACAACGTTTCGCCTGGACTAGGAAACTCCATTGTGGGACTCTGAGACTCGTCAATACGCCGGCAGTGGGTGATGATCATATCAAGCACCCCCAAGCCGCAAGCGGTCAGCTAAACGTAACGGCCACCCTGGTATTGAACGATCAGAAGAGAACAAGCGAACCTGCTACAACTCCCGTCGAGCCGATCGGCGACACTTCCCGTACAATCCGGTCTCCTCGTCTGATATGTCGCATATCAAGTCTAGGGGTGGTAAACGCCAGACCCCAATAACCGATAAGTCATGCCGATGTGAGGCTCATAACGGGTCGAGAAACTACTGGTAACACTTACCAGCAGATCTCTGATCAGCCCTGGCCAGGGACTTCCCTGTTACGGCCAACCGAGCACAGCGCAACATCAACCCCCAATACCGGGAGAGACGAAACCCCTCCTATCGCTCATTGCCTCCATGTGACTCGGGACTGTACCCAAAGACCACCGTTTTGCACGCCCTCATGGACGTGGTAAGGTGGAGATCAAAGCACAGTGGGAATCACACAAGACTCTATGACGATCTTGGGTCTACAGACTAACCTGCACAAGTGTCACCTGAGAACTGCCATCTGACGTGAGGTATAATACCATCTGGGAGTTCTCGGCGAGTCCGTCCAGTGTACCCAGTCTCCACTGAGCACCCGTATACCATCTCTGATGTCAAACACCAATGGATATGGGATCATCCATCGCCCATCTCATGGGTCGAGAAGCGTATACGCTAGTCTACACTGGTATATCGATGCCCCGTCTCGATACACCCACGACTAGGGACCTTGAAGGATGTACCTATAGACTACCATGTCCCACTAGTATGATCTGCATCACAGTCCAGGTAGTCAAGTACACATCCTAAGGGCTTTACCAACATATAACTATAAGACAGTTTAAAGAGACTAGTGTACATGTTAAGATAAAGAGCAACCAGATATCATACTATCATATCGAGCAAGAAAGTCATCTCTATATATGTCCAAGCATCCAATATAATATACATCATCTGTACAATACTGGCCTCTAGGGCATACATACAACTAACACATTAAACATACAGATATGATATTACAAGTCGCACTGGGTACAAAATAACAATCCCGTAAAACCAAAACATGTCCATCTGACAATCCCAAGTGATAGTCCTCCACGGACTCAGCATCCATGCCAGCTCCGTTTGCAACTCTGAGGGTCATATCACCTGCCTTCAAAACCCTACGCTTTCTCAGTGCCTGCAAAGAATTACAGATATGAGATCCTGATCCGGTATCCAATACCCAGGAAGTAGAGTTTACTGATAGACAGTTTTCAATAACATACACACCTGAAGCCGAAGCCACAACTTGCTTCGGGTCCTGGTTCTTGGCCTTCCAAGCCCTGCAATCCTTTTTCCAGTGTCCTTTCTTATGACAATAGAAGCACTCTTCCTTTCCCACAAGCTGTCCCGCTACCTTTGTTGCCTTTGCCTTTCCCTTCGCTTCCACTTTACTAACAACGCCCCTTGGTTTGGTGGGGGTTTTCTTCTTCTTTCCCTTGGCTTTCGCCTTGGACCTAGAAGAGGAAGATCCTCCAACAAACAAAGTGGATGTTTCCCTTACTTTCTGTAAGGTGCCCTCTGCACTCCTCAACATGTTGAGGAGCTCCGGAAGTTCAACTTCTTTTCCTTGCAAGTTGAAGTTCAGGATAAACTGGGCGTAAGTGGAAGGGAGGGACTGGAGAATCAAGTCAGAGTAGAGCTCGTTCTCTAACGTGGTCCCAAGGTCCGCAAGCTCTTCAATGAAGCCAATCATCTTAAGCACGTGTTCCGCTACCGATGATCCGACGGCCAATCTCGCCGAAAACAACTTTTTCGAGACTTCGTATCTGGAGATACGGGATTGCTCTCCATATAATTCCTTAGTATGGAGAAATATGGATTCTAGGTCCATATTCTCGTGCCTTCTCTGATGTTCATTGTCCAAAGAGGCAAGCACGAGGCACTTGGCCTTCGCGCAGTCGATCTCCCAGGTCTTACGGATTTCCTTATCCGCGACGCTGGATTTGGGACCTGGGACAGAGGGAGCTTTGGTGGTAAGGAGATACCCCAACTTGTCATAAGTGATTGCCATTTTGACATTCCTGAGCCAATCTTTGTAGTTTGGCCCTGTCAGTATGATTTTATCTAGTAGTAACTTAAGTATGGTCATGATGTTTGGTCACTGCAATTAGGAGAGAGAGAAGAAACACTTTAGCATGATGCTCTTGCAAGTTTAGAGTGGTTTTTAGTTTGTCTAAACAGGATGGCTCCCACTGTTTCTCGAATCCCTCCTCAAACCAAAAAGGAAGAATCATTCGGGATCAATCTCACCGTACAATACTTGCTTAACCGTTCGGTTAGGCCAGTGTTGGTACTTCGAGGAAGGTTTTTCAACGCTTTCGCAAAGTTTCTTAATTAAATAACCTCTTTTCCCTGTGGGCGTAGCCCCCCTAACACCTTTCTAGACACCTACTTGGTTTATAGCATTGATCGTTAAGTGAAAAAGTTCCCGAGGAGTAGCATATACTCACAGTAGGATCGGGATCCAAATATCATCGTGTGACAAAACTGAAGGAATCCTACCAGAATCATCACATTCCAAATGGTATGCAGCGCTAGTAAGTTTCAGTTTCTTTAGAGACTCCCGATGTAGATTTTTTGCCCCATGCTCTTATGACCTTGACTTTGGCCAACAAATCATAAGTCACATGTTAAGTTCTACCCGTCATTTTCCATGTTAATTTGAACCCACCCGTACCTACCCTTGACTTTGGCCAACAAGGCAGTACGACTGTCCCAAACCAACGCGTCTATCTATGATACATATGAATATCAAATAGCTACCAATCACTATGCCTTGACTTTGGCCAACAAACACAGCTTGAATACTATTGACTATCCATATGAAATGATGGAGGGCTACGAATGGTTTTGGCAAAACCGCGAATGTAATGAACTTGATATAATCGATGGAACGAAATAGCTTTTAAAAGGAGTGGTTTAAGCTCCGCATTTAAAAGTTGGTTTTTGAAAAGAAACCGAGTGGTTTTGAAATTGTTCCAACGATTTTAACTTTGGTTTATTTTCTTGCATTAATTTAATGCATCCCATCATTTAATCCTACTATTGCAGAAAACAACGAAAATATGACGTACGCTTATGCCATCCGCATTCGCCATGGGGCCCCGTCATTACCCGTTAGGTTACTTAACTAACGACAGAGCGGGGGCTGGACTAGCACGGATGCAAAACATAAGCAACGCCTACTAGATATCATATATAGATATATACATTCGTCAGATGCAATGATAGCCATTCCAGATCACAGATGAACACATTGGATATACTAGGAATCCGCGTTTCGTTCGAGTATGCAATGAAAAGCGGATTACACGGTCGCGATGAATAGCCAAGACCCCACCCTAGACCCCTACGGGTGCGGCAAACTACCCGCCAAGTACCCGAAATGAAGCAACCTCCCTCAACAACGTGAGTAGGCCACTCGGCACTTCGAGGTACCCGGTAGTTTGTGCACCCCACCTTGGGTCTATCCTAGGAGCAAAAACAGTAAAAGAAATAATATACAATGGCGGCTACAAGCTCATCCCAGATGTGCGTCCATACAAATAATATTACATCAATTTACATATTACATCAAATGAAAGATAAGAAAACTCTCATCTCACAACCCCCCCGGCTATTCATCCGCGACAATCCAACGAGTTTATATACACAAACCATCAACATTACAGATCACAGATATGTATAACCCCCACTAATCGACGTATAGCGATTAGCAGACGTTCAATACATATATCACATCACAGATATAACCCATTAGCTAAAGTCTACAGAACTTCGATCAAAATCCTCAATGGTGGCTAAGGCAAGAAAGTTTGATCGATGATCTTCTGCTAATGCTAGCGTCTTTTTCATCTCTAATCTCATCTATGCTTCAGGAAAAAAAAGGTAACAACAATAAAGTTGTGAGAAAGGCTCCTCGATTTCAAAGAGAATTTCGTGGTCGATTTCATCACAAGCATACGGATTTGTAACCTCCCCAAACACAAATTTGTTCTCTGGAAAATCTGGGCAGAAACAACATATTCTAAAAATCCCAAAACACCTCACTAAGAACACTGCAGCAAAAATAAGCCCGAGTCAATTCGGCCGCGGATCCGCGGAAAGAAGCATGTTCTTGCCGCGGTTCCGCGGTGCGTTTACCGAGTCAGTGGACCAATTTTTTTGAGTGTTCTTTAAAAATCCTGAGCCGATTTTTAGTGTATGTGAAATTATTTTTTGAACAGATTTAAAAATCGGCAGAAAGTTCACTTTTACGACGTGTTTTGCGATTTTTTCTCCGATCGAAATTCCAAATACTTTGCTAACTTTCAAGTTGTTGTTTAGCTAGGCTCTGATACCACTGTAAGTCCACGTTACCCATCCCGGTTCTTTCGGGGATGCGGAAACGGTAAAAAACGATTTTTTACGGTGAAGGTAAAATGGACTTTAGAACAGGATCTTTGCTAAACAAACATCTAGCAACCTAACTACAAGTTTAACTACTATGTTAGGGGTTATACCTAGGTCTTGAACTCCTTCTCTTCTTGCTCCTTGGAGTGGTTGGATCGGCTCCATCTCGTAGTCTCCTTGTTGTCGAAGATGGATCCACCCGAAAGCTTCTACCTTGAGCTCCTACCTCAACCGAGAGGAAACTAAAGTGCTTGGCTTGCTAGACCTTGTACTCTAGAGTGAGTAGAGAAGTGTTTTTAGGGTTTTATCTCAATGGCTCATGTTTCTCAACTCATGAGACATGAGAGCCATGAGAAAGAGGAAGAGGGAGAGCTTGGATGAGAGAGAATCAATATAATAGAATGAGCTTGACTTTTTACAACCATGCTCACAAAAGAGAAAATAATCATGATAATAATAATAATTAAGTATATGTGATGGTTCATATCAATGGCCATTATCATTTCATGCATTTAATGCATTTTGCAGAGAACAACAAGCAAGCAAAAGTCATAGCCATGAAATGATGATGGTCAACAAGTGTAACGTTTTGAAAATCGTTTCGGTGAAATTTCGGAAAATCGGCAAAATAAGGGGGTTTTCTGTAAAAAAGTCAAAATACAAATTTATTTATTATAAAATTAAATATACATATTCTAGCTATGTAATTGCTAGTATTTGGTGTATCTTGAGCTACTGGTGAAATTTCAAATTTTCTGAAAAAAATTCCGAAATTAATTATTTTAATATTATTTTAAGCCGCCAATAATACATTAAATTATCAATAAATAAAAATTTGATTAGGCTAATTACATGCTATAGAACCATGACAACTAAAATTTAGTCAGTAATATAAATTTTTGGCAATTTATTTCAAGTTCTATTTAGTTATAATTAAGGGAAAACTAAAATTTAAATAATTAAACTAAAACTTGCAATTTTTGGGCTTGTAGGGGGTCTTTTTGCATAGATTTTTTTATACATTCTCTCACAACTCCCTCACCCCTCCTTGGCTGTCCCCACCACAGCAGGAAACGTCCCCTCCTTTTTGGCCTTCAACTCATGTAAAAAGATATGGTTTGAAGGGATTTAAATATATTAATTTGAGTATGGGTATTAGGTGATATGGGGGGTCTTTGAGTATGAAATTTTCTACACAACTCTCTCTCATTCTCCCCCATCTCCCCAATTCGAGAGCTTCCCCAGCTGCTGTCCATATTTCCCCCCAAATTCTCCTTCTCATTTTGCTTCTAAATTCCATCAAAATCCATTCAAAATCGATAATTTCTTTACTAATTCAAGGCTAATCCCTATTCTACCTCTTCTCACACCCACATTAGGTTAAAACAAGGAGAAAGATGGCATCTTGGGAGGCTAGAGCAATCTAAGGTTGATCTTGTGAGGTATAATTTCTAATCAATTGGTTAATTTGTAGTTTATGTGTGCTAAATTAGAACTTTGAAATGTTAAATTATTGTTAATTTCTAATCTAGGTTTTAAAGAGTGTAGTTTGATTTGAACTAGGGTTTTAGCACACCATTACTAAGTTAATTAATTCTATTTTGCTATCTAGTTGTTTTTCTAACCTAAATCTAAGAGGTTAACTTGCTATTTGGGCTTCAAATTAGTGTTAATCTAGGTTTTTCTAGTGTGAAAATTTGTTTGGAAGTGCTAGTTTATAAAATCATGAAAGGGTTATTTATGGAAACAAGGATTTGAAGCATGGTATATGAGATGAATTTAAGTGATTGTGGCTAACTAGTTGTGTGGTTGGATGTTTGTATGATGATGTGATCACTTTTGTCGCAAATCCGCGATGTTTGCGCAAATTTTCTAATTTCATGCTTACTAGGTTTTTGAGATTGAATTTAAAAGTGGGATTAAAATTATGGTTAGGGTTTTATCACCTCATTAACAATATAATGTGTAATTTAACACTTTAGGGTTATGCAAAACCTAGCTTAATTGTTAAATTGTGAATTTTGCTATAAAAAAAAATGTTTAAATCGGTTATTTTTGCAAACTAGGAATTTGGAATTTATACAAATTGATGAGATTAAATTTTGGAAATGGTTTGTATGGCTTATTTAAGATGTTTAATAAGTATTATGGCCGCTAGATTTGTTTAAATGTCAGGTTTTGTACTAAAACGGGTAATATTTGCTTGCTAGATTTTCGGAAAAATGGCTTTTTAAGTGAATTTGGGATTTTTGTGAATTTTAAGCTATTTTATATTATAATTAGTGCTTGTAATTGTACAAATGAGTGTGTTGGGAGCTTTCTCGATGGTTTGCATTTGTACGCCGACGTCGAGGGTTTTTTGGGTCGATTTGTGAAAGCAACCATAGGTTTTGACCTATGTGGGATTCGTGCGTCGTTTTGGTCATGAGTCGGATTTTAATGTGATATGGTGCGTTATGATATGTAGGTACCCCCATGTGGACTTCGAGACGACAAGCAAGCGCGTGGCGACGTTGGCACCCCGGCGGGCGAGGACCAGGTGAGTAGATTTATATCTACGGGGAGAAGTCGGGTGGATGGCGTATAGCACCCCCGCAGTTCGTGGTGATGTATACGAATACGTATACACACACACACACACACACACATATATATATATATATATATATATTGTTTATATATTGTTTGAGTTATTGATGATAAATATGGATATTTGGTGTTCTTGGATGATTGAGTGTCGCGAACCCTAGAGTAGCGGTCGCACCACACTTACACACACCCACCCATACTTGCATACCTTCTTCCTTCTTTTGTGCTTATACGGAAATATATAGTTATGTGTTCACATAGGTATGGGACTATGTGTTCACATATGGATTTGAGGATGATACTTGGGATGATGAGAGTCGATGAGATTTGTGTTGAGATTGTGATATCGGTGATATGGCAGGATTCGTACTTGAGGTACGTCCTGGTGTTATAGCGGATCTTGGGGCGACGATACGGATGAATAGTGTTATAAATAAAGTGGTCGACATGTGATCGTGATATGAGATATCATATACTAGGATATGGATACTAGCCGTATTGGGCGATGTATACCCCTTGATGATGATTGTGCTGACGATATCGGTTTGTACGAGATTGTCGATCAGTAGTCAGATCATGAGTACATTGAGGATATTAGTATTGTACTAGACATAGGTCAGTACCCTAGACGATGATCTTGAATAAAGAGGATACCTGAGGATTAGTGTGAGGAATATGATATTGACCCGTACCCAGATTTGGGGATGCTGTACGACGGATTTACGTACGAGCTATATTTTGATGATTGATCCACACTCTTAACTTGGGATGTCTGATTATAGATATGGTATCAGATATGATATTATTGAGGCGGGATCACCGACTAATATATATATATATACAGGTATGTATATGGATCGACTCAGATGTTAGGCGGTTTCCTTACTTGTAGTCCAGCTTGTTAGCTTAGCCCTTTAGTTTAGTTTAGTTGTTAGATTAGATTCGATTCTTACCTATTTCAAAAACTAACGAATCGTAGGTATTTTAAAAAGACAGCCCAAGGGATCCTACGGATATTTCAAAAGACGTATCTTTTCATAAAAACATCGTAGCCCCTATTTTCAAAACCCCATGATTCGTGTTATTCCAAAAGGCACCATTTGTAGGACTTATATTAGATTAATGCAGATTAGTTATAGCTGCGTGTAGCTTTCAGCTCCCGCTCATTTTTGTGGTCCGCTTCGCATCGCATGCTTATTTTATGTTTCATACTCCATTATTGATATCATGCTGTTAGGACACCAGCACCATTACCGATGATGCGTATGTACCACGTACACTTATTTGCCGGCTCACACACATCTTCATCGGTAATTGCCATGTCACGTACACTTAGAAATATTATTGCTTGACATAGCCTGTTAGCTAATAGTTTAGACATGATATTAGTGTACTTGCCTCATATGTTAGTTTAGACATTGTAGTTATTACCTGCTACTTCATGCATACTGTTATTCATTGTTATGCCGCATTCATGGATTCTCATGCATATATTCACTATTTTACGTGTTATTGAGATTTTGGATTCGGATTTCCATGAGATTTTCTGGATTTGGAGGAAAACCGCAAAAACATAAATAAACCTTTTCTCTCTTTTAAAATAAAAAGTGCGGTTTTCCCATGATGTATGAGTCGTCCACCATGAGTTTGCTGATGGATTTCGAGACCCGATTCGAGGAGACGGATGAACCGTTTCGGGTGCATGGTGGACCCGGTAATGTACCCCGGGGCAAGAAGCGCGTGATGATGACGATGTGAGCCTGGCAGGGGAGCACTACTTACCGGTGATTTTACCCGACGCGTCGGATATCCGGAGGATACCGTCGTGGTCTTGAGATGGATGGTAGGGGCCGGTCTGGACTGACGGCGCCCTAGATATTGTGATTGAGGTACAGAGACTGTGATACAGAGATATCGAGATATTGGGATTACGTTTTGTGCCGATGCTAGGCACTGTTTTATGCTGATTTCATTATGATACCTCATTTTGAAAATATACAAAGGAAATCTCACTAATTTATGAAAACGGTTTCTTCATTTGCATGTATTCTGTCTTCATGCATTCATACCTCATTTATATGATATATTGCTACCTGAGGCACTGACACGGGCACATGAGATTACACTCGGGTTAGATATTACCCTAGCCATTGTTATAGGCTGCCTGTTATACATATATTTGAGGATATATTATGATCATTGACCTAGGTTGCGTTATTTATGCGATTTCTTTTCGTAGATGTTTTTCTATTCACGAGTTGGCAACTCACCCCCGTTGTGCCCCAGTTTCTTGCAGGTTTGCCGTACAGGTTTCATTACAGCTTTGCGGGCATAGTTTCCTTCGAGTGATGTAATACCCAGTTTTCTTATACGTCTGAATCCGTATTTCTTTTACCTATAAGATTTATTTATAATTATTTATTTATTTTCAAAAATCCTATTAAACCTAGATCTTATCTTTCTTTCCTCTGCCTCAGCCGTTTTCCTGTTATTGAATTTAAAACCCAACAGTCAGGCCCGCTACCATATTTTTCCCCAATATTTTGTTCAAAATTATTCTGGCCCGTTTCTATTTATTTTTCCCTAATTATTTTCATTAAGTCGGCCCTTCTGTTATTTATCCTTGATTAATCTTAACCCTAGCCCAATTGGAAATCCCCATTTAGAAATTTAGAATTTAAATTTATTTCCTCAGCCAGTTCCAATTACCAAGCCCATCCATTTTTTCCTTCAAATAAATATCCTTATAAATCGTCTAGGCCGCCCCCTTTTATTTCCCCAGCCCACTTGGATTATATAAATCCTTTTATAATTAAAACCCTTTTCTTTTATCAGCCCACCTAGCCGGCCCGGCTCCTCACATTTAATTTTAGGGAATTCCTTTTTATTCATTGGCCCGGCCCACTCCTCTCCCCAGCAGCCCGCTCCCACGCTTCCTCACCCGACCCGACGCCATCACTGTTCATCTTCCATTTAAAACTCTAACGGCTCTCTCCTCTTCGCAACCGCGTCTCTCGCCTCCACCGTCGCCCTCGCTCGCGCGAGCGTTACCCACGACGCGCGCGTTTTCCCCTACGACCCTCTCTCCTCTACCCACTGCTCCCACTTCCTCGCTCGCTCCCTCTCTCGTTCTCTTCTTCCTCTCTTCTCGATGCACCCCCAAACCACATCGTCACCGACCGCCCTTGCCGGCACCCATATCCAGCCGCCTCCTTCTTCCTCAACCCTCCTCAACTCAAACTGCCGTCTCCCCCTCATTCTTTCCTCCTCTCTCCCACCGACCGACGACCCCTGCACCCATCAACTCGAGCCCCTACTCCCGAGCTCAACCCCTGCCACCTCTCGACGCCGACCACCATCGCCACCCAAGTTTCTTCCGCTCACCCCGTCACCACCGACCAACAACTCCTCCTTCTCCCTCAACGACTACACCCTCCATCAACCCAACTCCCCTGCACACCCTATCCGTTGCACCCGAGCTTCGACCCCCACCCTGCACGCTCGACGCCGGCGAGCCTACACCGCCTCGGTCGGATCCCTTCATCCTCATCATCATCGTCATCGACGTCGTCGTCGTAACCACCTCTCTCTGTCCCACCTCTCTCTCTCTGCCTTCCCCTCTCTCTGTATCATCTCTCTCTCTCTCTGTCTCAGCACTCTCAGCTCTCCCCCTCTGTCTCTCTCTAATACTCTCTCTCCCTGTAACCCTCTCTCTCCCCCTCTGTCTCTCTCTAACACTCTCTCTCTCTGTCTACCTTTCTCTTCTCTCTCTCTTCAAAAATACTATACTCCAAGTCTCAAACACCACTGCACTGTACTCGCTGCCGGAGCGACGCCGTCGACCGTCGGCAACCCCAACACTTCTCAGGCGAACCAGAGAGCACCCCCTAAGCTTCCAGTGCACGCAAGACGACTCCGGGAAAACTCCGACGTGAAATTCGTGCTTCGAACTAGGCTCGCGGGAATCCGGTACGTGGCGTATATCGCGCGTCCGTGACGACACTGTTGCCGTACGACCCCGAGACGTTCCCAGGCAAGTTTTCTACTTGCTTACATGCTATTTATCTATGTTACGATCTTTAATTACTTGGATTATAAAGTTACAAGTTTAAAACTATTATGTGCCGTATCTGTTCGATACTTGTTCTCTTAGGAAAACATTATCAAATTTGACGGAACTGGATAAATTACATTGGCTCTTGTAGAGATGGTTAATGTGTGCAAATTTCATTAGAAAATACGACTGTTAAAGATTAAAACGACCACCCCCAAGTTTGACCGTAAAACTGTAATTCTGTTGCACCTGAAAACCGTTAAATTCACCATAAATCATACACATAGTAGAATGGTGCGTTCGAGGGCTCAAATCGAATCCGACTCGATGAACTTTAACCCCATACCAGTTTTCAGACATTTCTGTATTTAAACTGTGATGATTTTCGGATCGGAGTGCGACTCTGGACTGCAGTCCAGAGCGACTCCAGTCGGGCTTGCTGTTCCGTATTGGATACCACAGGATTTCCTTAACTAGTAGGTTGCGGAACTCCACTGATTATTATAGGTAACTCTGTTAGCTAGACAACACAATTGGTTTCATTCTGTTTCGTTACCGTTTGATATTTTATCGGTAATTTAATATATCGGAACACATAACAGTCCCAGCAGAATCAGAGTTGACATGTTAATATTAAACAGATTATAACTCCTAACGTACAGACGCGATAGAAGATCCGTTTGTTGCGTTGAAAACTTTACTGAAAACCCTAGAATTCATCCAACTGTAGCGTCGCTAAAATCTGATCCCAACTGGGATTAAATTGCGTTGCGAAACGGACTTCTGATTCTGAAATTGGATTTCCAGCCGCGAGCGCTTAAAATGAAATGGTTATAACTATTGATCCTGGAACCCGATTGGCTTGAAACCAAATTCTATGGATGGATAACTGAACATACTAATTACTACCTGTTTATTGTTTCGCTAAATTATATACATATGTTTCATGATAAATCGTGCAAGTGATAGACTGTTGTTTTTATGACACCTTAATTGTGCTTCTTATACTGTTCATGCATCACATCATACCCATATCGTTGTAGTGATAACCTAGTGACATCGTGCATTTACCCAGTGTTAGATTCTAGTGATGATTGTGGCAAGTACGTCAGTGTTCGTGTATCCGTGATTAAGTGAAAGTGATACGTACTTGTACTCAATCAGTGACCCTATTATTCTATTGCATTGTCGACGTCTGTGGGATGCGTGTACGTGTGACTATAAGTGGTATGGGACACTTATGGAAGCGCTTGCACGGGTGTCACAGATAAGACATCCGACACTGCCATTTATCTTAGGTATTAGTCGGAACGTGCTTGATGGAGGTCCTGCCTCCAGTTCTCGCGCAGACTTGTCACGGATCGATTAGTATTTAGGGTGATGGTTAGAGTTTGATGTAGACCACGGGGTGTGGGGTAGTTTAAGTGTGAGTTCAACAGAATCTCGGGAGTCCCATGCCGGCTTATATATTTAGGGAGTTATATGGAGATTTACAGGGTACGTGATATATACACCGTGATATTCTTGTTACATGTTGGGCCCGTGGTCCCTTGCCCTTGGGTTCTACCCTTGGGTGGAGGACACTCGCGAGTGGTTGACTCTCACACTTGGACTGACGATAGTCTTAGTGACCTGTACAGTGAGACTTAGAGACTGATAGGGATACTGGCATTTTATTCCTTATATACTGTGTTGTAGCGCCTTGAAAAGTCGTTTTGGTGTTTTCCTGAAAATCGGTGAAAATTCGGTATTTTTCCGAAAACCGTCTTTCTTGTTATTTTGCAGTTTAGGACTAATTATACCTAAAATGGATAGGTAATTTCTTGTTTTTAGTATCTAATGAGTTACTTATGAAATTCTGGTCGTTTAAAAATTTTCCCTAATTTTTCAATTTTTTAATATTATTTTAAGCCGGTAAGAAAATACATTAAATAAGCGATAAATACAAATTTTTCCGGGCTAATTTTAATCTCTAAAATTATGATAATTATAATCTAGTGATAACATAAATTTTTAGTAATTTATTTTGATTTTTAACAAATTTTTATGATATGAAACGAATTTATTGAATTTTGGGCTAAAACTTGTAATTTTTGAGTTGTAGGGGGCCTTTTTGCATAAAATTTCTTTTGTAAAACCCCTCTCTCTTTTTCCTCAGCCCTAGGACAGCCCCACCTTGTGTGAGACCAGAAAATTCTGATCTCTTTTCTTTAGTTGCTTTCTTGAGTGATTTAAGGGGTTTTTTGGGTTTATTTTAATTAAAATGAATAAAGTAAGGTGCATTTGACTTTGTGAACTTGACCCATGACCTTCCCCACTTGCCCACACCCTCCCCCATTCCTCCTCTGGCCGAAAATCCTGCACACCCTCTTCTTCCTCTCTTTTCTTTTCATTTTCTTCAATTTCTTCAAGAAAATACATCAAAATCCATGATTTAATTCAAAAATCCAAACAAAATCCTTAAGCTATCATTATCCTTAGCCATTCTTGCTTGGATCTTGGTGTTGAGGCCATCATTTGGAGCAAAATTTTCTTGCTTGATCCATAGATCAAGAGGTATAATTTCTATCATGTTAAATTCTTTTGTTTAAGTTCTTATGTTAGATGGTTTAGTGTTAATTTAGTGTAGTTTAATCTAGTTTCTTAGGTTTTGCTTGAAAATTTTAGCTAGGGTTTTGAAGCCATAATACTTAATTAGATTGTTTTATAGTTAATCTAGTGGTTAATTAACTAATCCATATAGTTATCTTGTTGATGTAGTTTTCAATTATGCTAATTTGATTAAATTTAGAAGTGTAAAATTGCTTTTTAGGATTTTCAAGAGAGGGTTTTGTATGGAATTGGTTTGTGAAGCTTGATTAGTGAGTGGATTAAGTTTTAGAAAGCATTATTTAATTGATTAAACCTAACTTGTTATCTAGTATTTTGCTAACCTAACCTAAGAGGTTAATTTTCTTAAGTGGGCTTTGTTGTGTTAATTTAAAGTTTCAAGTGAGGAAACTGATTGGATTTTGCTAAGTTATAAATTCAAGAATGGTTGTTTATGGAAAATAGGATTGGAATCATTGTTGTTGTGTTATAATTAGTGTTTGTAGATTGCTTGTAGTGTGGTTGGGCGATTGTGCTAGATTGTAGTCGTTTTGTCGCAAATCGGCAATTGTTGCACCGATTTTTGGAATGTGTATGCTTACTAGATTTTTATATAAATTATGTGATGGATTAATTTTGATATCTTGATGATTGTAATGGCTTGTCTTGCGACTTTTAGGATGCGTGAGTGCGGTTTTTGGGTAGTCGGGTTTTAGTTTTGCCGGGCGACCCAAATCGGCGTTTTTCGGCCGCGCACTTTGTGCACGTTGTACCTAGCTAGCGAACTTTAGTAGTTTCGTTGGGGTTTAGCGTCGTTCTTGAATGTGTAACCTTATGTCTGGTATTGATGTAAATTCCAGGTTCGGTCGCGGAGACGTCAGACGCGGCGCGAAAGGGAAAGGCGGTGATTGGACACAGCTAGCCAGGGATCCCGGTGAGTAGATTTAACATCTACGGGGGACGATCGTTTGGATGGCGCAAGTCGCCCGATAGATTTAGTAAACTGGAAAATAGTAAATTGGATAATCACTTGTGACATTAGAATAATAATACTGGCATGATAATTGCTGCAATTAGATCAATATGTTATATCCATATACGCAAACTCAATTGTAGGACACATGCACCATTACCAGGTTTTTATATGCAGCACGAGCACTATTCATGCTTACACACACACCCTGGTAATTGCCATGCCACCACACTAGATAACATTTAAATTAAACATTTTACTAATTGATACTTAAACTGCTGCTTTTGCCTTTAATTCCTTAAAAATGAAACCGTAGTATTGCTATTCATGTGCATGTACTTCATCATATTAATTGTTCATGCTTAATACATTAATCACACATCGCGACTTGATTATTGATATCATACGCATTCATTATCATTGATATATGCACTTATGAGGATTTCTTGAGATTTTATGATATTGCTGGATTTCGGGGGAAAACCGCAAATTTTCTAAACTTATTATATTTTAAAATATGTAAAAATTGCGGTTTTCTAGTGATGTAAGTGTCGTCCACCATGAGTTTGCTGTGGATTTGGAAATCCGTGTCGAGGGGTGGAGGAACCGGCACGGGTACATGGTGGGCCCGGTAAGGTACCCCGGGGCAAGAGGAATGTGGTGATGACGTTGAGCCTGGCAGGGGATGGATTACCTACCAGTGACTGTTTGGGACGGCGGATATCCAGAGGATACCGACCGTGGCCGCTAGATGATGATATATTGATATTTGAGATGGATCAGCCGGACGGCTGAGGCCAGAGATACATTTATGAGATTTGAGACAGCTTTTGGGTGTCGTTGCTGGACACCGATTTTCGTCGATTCATTGACATTATGCTGGCATTCTAAAAGAGTTTCAAAAAAACAAAAAAAGAGATAAAATATTTCTTATATATACCTATTGAGACCTCAGATTTTCATGTTGCATACATATTAGCACACTGATATGATATACACACCTGCTAGTGCATCCAGTCATACCTGTATTTTAGATGCTAGGATGCTTGTGTGCATGCATACGATAGCCTTTGCAGATGTTATTTATTACTCACGAGTTGGCAACTCACCCCCGTTGTGCCACAGTCTTTTGCAGGTCCCTCCGTCAGTTCAGTAGCGGCGGGCGCACTTGTCTTTTGCCTCTTTTGCCTGAGCTCGAGTTTTGCTCATAGGTGGGTTATGTTATTATTTTGTACCACTTGTATATTCTTTGTATCTAGTGTACTCCATCTACTGTTTCTACCAGATTATTGTATATTGACCTAGAGATGAGACAGTGAGGTTTGTGGATTTTATGCTGTATTTTGGGGTCGAGCTCACTTGAGCCGACATGCTACTTTTTTTATGCTCCCTTATGATTATTATGCTTGTTGTCATTTACATTGCGTGGGATTTGTGACCGCCTTATGGCGAAGAGCTAGCTCCCGCTTGGGGATGCCCTATTTTGTTGGATTCATGTATATATTTTGTTGTACCCATTTTGGGGGCCAGTATTTACAAAGGAGACTCTGCCGAAATTTTCGGAAAAATTGATATTGTTTTCAAAAAGGGTTTTATATGACTTATTGATAAACTTGTTTTCAATTGATTGGGTTCTCTTCACTCTTTTGCTTATTTGGTTTGGTTTTCTGGGCTTTGGCTTACTTATTTTACGGACGTCTTTAGACGTTTCGTAAACTTAAGTGCCAGTCACGTTCCGTACCCTGCGGGTCGTGACATGTGTGGCATACGTGACATATCGTTATACTGATTTACTGTTCCGCTGCATTGAATACTGCACACTCATATTCATGCTGTCATTGATTTACTGTTGTTCATATCTATTACCACTGTTAGAACTGCCACTTGATTATATATACATTATATTGCTATTGTGTCGCTCTGACGACCTGAGTATGCATGCTCAATGTGAGGAGAAGATTTAGCCTGGATCAGAACTAGACGTGCATCACAGACTTCTTGACTTGCTACTCCGAGTTACTTTCGTTTGTTCCACTTCAGGTCAGTTTATATTATTGTATCTTTCAGTTACTGCATTTCTCATTACCTGCGCATCGTTTACTGTTTACCATGATAAACTAGAAGCCGAAGTGTGACTACGGCATGACATTTCCTTGACCGGAGGAGCATGGCTGGCCTTGTCTACCCCTCGTATTCCGTATTTTGGGAAGCGGGGCATGACAGGTGATTTGCTAGCAGGTGGGTTTACTTGTATCGTACCCCCATTATATATCTTGTATATCATTATTCCGTTGTATCTAGAAGTTTCATCAACCAAACATATATTTATTTTTAAGATAGAGACCAGTGATGTTATTCTTTCGACCTTAGAGTCGCGCGTTATATTTCTGTGGAGTTCTTGTTATTTTGAGTTTTCCTTTTGAGTTTTGATCCTCGCCCTTGGCGTTGTATATTATATTGCTTGAGTGGTTATGACCGTCGATTGACGAAGAGCTAGCTCCCGCTTGGGGATGCCTTTTTATTGATTTCGTATACTATTCATGTTGTATCCCGTTTGGGAGTCAGTATTTACAAAGGAGACTCTGCCGAAATTTTCAGTAAATTTTTTATGTTTTTAGAAACCCGCATAATTCGGCTTATGTTATTGAAACTACTTGCTTTAAGTTGGTTTTCCTGCACTCTATATCTTTTCTTGGTTTGGATTTCTGGGTTTTCGGTTTACTTAGATTACGTACGCCTCGAGACGTTCGTAGTTTAAGTGCCGGTCATGTTCCGTACTTCGGGTCGTGACAACAAGTCCAAAATAGTCAACCGGTCAAAATAGTCAACCGGTCAAAAAAAGTCAAACTTTCAACTCAACCATGGCACAATAATACTTAATTAATATTATTATTAATCATATTTCTTATTCTCATTAGGGTTTAGAAAAGGTCAACAGTCAACAACCCTAATGAGAATCCTCTGCCTCTGCCTCTGTCAACTGTGCATACACACCCGCATCCGGGTTCCGAGGAACATGAATACAAAGAGATAAAACCAATCCCAAAACGTATACTAGGATCTGGCTTAAACCAAAGCCCACTAGTAATAACTGCTCGGACACCAAACGTGCACAAGTGCACGGATGTGAACGAACCCTGTCGCAAAACCATGCAACCTCTACTCTGTTTTGCCCAAAGGCGAATAGCTCTCTGTGTGGAACTCTAAACACTCGACACTACACTGGCAGTGGGTTTAACTACAGGCCGCAAACGGTACTAGCTGTACGTAACGGTCCCCAGGTAGATGCCGACAAGAAGACTGATGAGGTGAACCCATCCGAACTCCAACTGAGCCTGAATGTGACAATCTATATACAGTCCGGTCTGTTCGTCTGAGAATATCGCATGGCGGGCCTAGGGGGTGGTAAACGTCAGTCCCCTAAAAGCGGTACAATTCATGTCGGAGTGTAGCCTAGAACACCCTGAGACAACACTGGATAACCTACCAGTATATCTCGCCTGCCCTGGCCAGGGACGACTATGTGTAATGGCTCTCCTTAACACAGCGCGATATCAACCCCCAATACCGGGAGAGACGAATCCTTTCTAACCGTCACTGCCTCCAAGTGCTTCGGGACTGCACCCAACTGCTACCTATTTGCACGACTCTTTTGAGCCGTGGTAGGGTAGCAATCTAAGAACAGTAGGAACACACTCGAGGCGAAGTGAAAGTGTCAAGTCAGCGGACTAAGCTGTACTCATGTCACCTGGGAACTGATAACTGACGATAGGTATAGTACCAACCAACAGTTCCCGACGAGTCATGTCCAGTGTATTCGTAACCTAACGAGCACCCGCATACTATCTCAAGTACGACGTACAGACGGCTGTGGGACAGACCATCTCCCCTGCTGGGATGAGAAGCACATACGCTAATCTACTCCGGAGTATCGATGCCCCGTCTCGATAATCCTACGACTAGGGACCTGTATATGGATGTGCTTATAGATTACCCAGCCCGCACTAGTGTGGCTGCCATCACAACGCTGGTAATCAAGCAAAGATCCTAAGGGCTCCACTAATATGTATAGGTGATATGCTAAAAAAAACACATGCACACATTAAAGTAGAAACAAACCAAGTAGCATACTACCATTTCGAGCATAGGTCAACTATTTACATAGCGGATACCTCCCACTTACCTGGTGTTGGGGTAAAAATTTACACCCCAGTTGACCAAGTCAAAATCAAAGTCAACCCCAAGCCAGGTGGGCCCAAGCCCAGGTCAAGCGGGCCCATGTCCAAGTCGAGCCCGTAGCCAGCCTCCCCATGCCAACAACAAAATCATGTAATAAATAATTTTTATGTAATTGTTTATGCATGAATGTAAACAAAATGGGCATAAAGCCAATATTTTGTAAACCCATGGCTTATGTGCAAAAATGAAATGGCACATGAGCCATGGGATGGCTAAGATGCCATTTTTGTAAAGCCCAAGGAGCTATATGTAAATATGTAAGCCTATATAAGGCAACATGATGATGAATAAAAGGATACACTTTTTCATTCCCCCAAAAACTAGGGTTCTTTGTGCCTCCTGCTCCTTCTCCAAGGTTCTAAACCTTCTCAATTCTTTTGAATTAAATCAAGAGTTTTACTCTTTCTTTTTCAAAACTAAGTAGTTTTCCACCACAAAACCCACAAAGGGGAACTCAGATCTCCCATCAGATCTCAAAAAGGAGTGATTTTTAAAATCTCCTACTTCTTGATCTTCAAGATCCGGCCAAACAACAGAAGGAAGAAGAAGAACCCCCTTCATCAGCTTCAAAACATCCCAGGAGTTTAACTCCATACAAATATACATAACAAATATTTCCTTTCTGAAGCATAGCTTCTGTTTCTGAGGCTAAAAGCCTCTTTTTCTCGCCGGGGCTCAAGCGCAGAGCGCCCGCGTACCGACACGTGGCGCGCTTGCGCTCAAGCGCAAGCGCCCAAGCGCAAGTCACCCACGTGCCGACACGTGTCGCGCTTGCGCTCAAGCGCAAGCGCCCGAGCGCAAGTCGCCCCGGTGCCGACACGTGGCGCGCTTGCGTTCAAGCGCAAGCGCTCGAGCGCAAGTCGCCCCGGTGCCGACACGTGGCGTGCTTGCACCTAAGCGCAAGCGCTCGAGCGCAAGTCTCCTCCGTGCCGACACGTGGCGCGCTTGCGCTCAAGCGCAAGCGCTCGGGTGCAACTCTCCTTCATGCCGACACGTGGCGCACTTGCGCTCAAGCGCAGGCGATCGAGCGCAATTCACCCCTGTGCCGACACGTGGCACGCTTGCGCTCAAGTGCAGGCGCTCGAGCGCAATTCACCCCCATGCCGACGCGTGGCGCACTTGCGCTCAAGCGCCCAGTGCTCAAGCGCAGAGCGCCCACGTGCCGACACGTGGCACTCTAGCGCCTGAGCGCACAGCACCTAGGCGCACAACGCCCAAGGTGCTGCCCCCCGCGCATCCTTTGGATGCTTTTCCCCCTTTTTTTCCTTATGTGTATATATATATATACATATACATATGTATACATATTTGCACACACATGTGATCCACGACACTGACCCTGTTAGAAAAAAATTTCTAACGGGGCGCTGCCCCGCACCCCGCAAGGGGGCTGCTAGCCCTCTTGACCCCCAGCCCGCTATCCGGGTAGCGGGACCCCCGTAAAAACTCTGCATGGCTCCCGATATATCCAAACCCCCTTTCAAAACACACCGCACGTACACCGCACATTGAGTTCGCATGACCAGTTTAACCCGTCAATCGGAGGTTCCCCCGCTCCAAAGACGAGGGGTAATTAACGGCAGCTTAGTCCGCGGCTGCCGGAGATTCGGATCCCCACAATCCTTAAACCCCAGCCTACCCTAGGCAGGGGGAATCTGTAGTACGCCTGACAAGCGCGCGCGTATTCCCATCTCAATGGGGTGACGAAAAGCACCCTACAGATTCTGGCACGCCCGGTGGGACCAATCTCTCCTCCCATATTCCGGGTTAAGCATTCATGCGAGCTCAATCAATGTACATATCTGTACTTATACTAAAATAATGCTCTTTTCATGCAGATTTTCAAGAAATCACCTTTCAACGATGTCTTCGATGATGAACTCAGCTCCTATCTCCTACACGATGAAGATAGACTCCAGGACGGTCCTTCCGGCCAGTCTCGGGCGACAATGGGAGGAGGAGCCACTACCATTCAGCTCTATCCTGTTCGTGTCAGCTAATGCTATCCCAGCTCCTCAAGCCCCGGTGATAGACAAACCGGTCTCGAAAGGCAAGAGGCCAAATGTGGTGGTCTCGAAGGCGCCCCAACCCAAACGCAAGTCGGTTTCTGAACGATTTTCCTTGGCCCCAACTGGGGGCAAGGCCATCAACACCAACAAAGCTACAACGCGTCTTGAGAAATCTCCAGCGGCGCCTCCGACAACTGCTCGATTGGGTGTCTTCTCAAGCCTCCCCATCACTCGACCTATGGCGGCTTCCCGAAGAGCAGAAGCCTGCCAGACACTCAAGGCAGAGAAGCTGAGGCAGAAGCGGCTCAGATATAGAGCCAACAAAAGGGCCATGGCTCCGGCCATGTTAGAATTTATGAATTTCCAAAGCCCGGACCGCTCCGCGAAATCAGCCGCCAAAGATAAAGAGATGGCTGGGTACGTGGTCCACACTGTCTACATGGCCGGACAAGAAGAAACGAACCCTCCTCTTCTTCACAGCCATGGTGATGATATGGTTGACGCTACCCAGCATCGACTCGATCTAAATGATGAAGAGCCCGCTCACGCCGATAAGCCAGAGGAGCCCGTGGTTCCTACGGAATTGAGCTCAGGCAATAAAGATTACCCGGTTGTCATAGCCGGAACTACAGAACAAGCATTATTCCAATGGCTTCAAAGGCAATTTCAGGACAGGGATGAGAAGATGGCCGAGGTCTATTCCAAAGTCGACGAGCTGGCAAACGTCGTGGCAGATCTCGCGACCCAAGTCGCCCGGTTGCAATTACAGCAGAATCAAGTTTTGGTTCATGAGCCAAGGATTGATACCCGGGGGTAGCCAACTGATATCCCTTTCAACTTAAAAGCGGAGCGCCTTCGCGAAAAACGGCCGCAATCAGCCTCCAGTCCCTCCGATACATACGTCGGTGGGAAGTCACCTCTGAAAGAGAAGCTGGAAAAGGTCTATTCCTTCAAGAGGGAAAAGGTCCACAAGATATTCAGGGACGCCCTAAGAAACGGTCTACAACTGCCAGAATCTAAGAGACCGCAAGAAGAGAATATGACCGACGACCCAAAATATTGCCCCTATCACAGGGTGATAGGTCATGCCATTGAGGACTGCTTCGTCTTCAAAGATTGGGTCGAAAGGTAATACAAGATGGGAGAGATAGAACTTTCTAAAAGCGTGTTAGCAAACAGTCAAGCTACGATCGCCGATTTCATGCAAATGGAGACTGAAACCTTTCGGGAACCTAATCCTCCAAGACATGTGCCTCGAGGACCAGCATCAGTAAAGGCACCTACTCCAATGGAGGGAAAGAAGAAGGTATACTCCTTCAGGAGGGATGAAGTCCGCAAAATATTCATGGACGCCCTGAACAGCGGTCTGCAACTGCCTGTTCCAAAGAGGCCACAGGAAATGAACATGACCGGCAATCCCCTTTACTGCCCATATCATAGAGTGGTGGGTCATACCATCGAAGACTGCTATATTTTCAAAGATTGGGCAGAGGACCAATATAAGCTTGGGAAAACCTCACAATCCATGGATGTATCAGCAAGCCACAGAGCTAGGTCATCAACACAGTCCCGCCAAGATCAAAGTTCAAGGAGCTGGGATAAGCAAAAAGGACCACCACGTCGTTAAACTGGGAACAGCTGACCACCACGTCATTAAACAGGGAACAATCGACCTCTAAGTCGTTAAACTGGGAATGTAAATATATATATATATATATATATATGTGTGTGTGTGTGTGTGTGTGTGTGTGTGTGTGTGTAAATAAACAAAAAATGTGTAAATAAAAGAAAAAAATAAAAGCCGAAACGATGGGGCAACTCGCAATAAAAATCAGCGAGTAAAATAAAAATGAAATAAAAGCCGAAATGATAGGGCAACCGCGAATAAAAGCCGTAATGATAGGGCAATCGCGACATTCGCGATAAGAAAAGCTGAAATGATAGAGCAATCGCGGTAAAACAAAAAAAAACAAAACAAAAAAAAACAACAAAAGAAAAACAAAACAACTGGCGAATGATGGGTTGCTCCTGGTACCATATTCCAGTGCAGCGATGCAGACGCCAACAAAAATCCAATTTTTCAAAATTCTTTTGGCCCTACGGCTAGTCCCCAAATTGACTGCCATATACAATCCACGGGCTCAAATAATCCTCAGCATACCCATGCCCTACCGTAACCACCAGTTACGCGTCTGGCCTCCGCCTTTGGGATTATGCTCCATTGGGAAGACCCACTCATGTATCCTGGCACATGTGCTTCAGTGTTAACAACGTTGATGCCGGCCCCCACCCCAAAATTCCAAGCTCGCCATCAACAGACCTCTAAGTCGTTAAACTGGAAACAGATGACCTCTAAGTCGTTAAACTGGAAACAGATGACCTCTAAGTCGTTAAACTGGAAATAGATAGACCTCTAAGTCTTTAAACTGGAAACAGACGACCTCTACGTCGTTAAACTGGAGACAGATGACCTCTACGTCTTTAAACTGGAAATAGATGACCTCTACGTCTTTAAACTGGAAACAGATGACCACCAAGTCGTTAAACTGGAAACAGTAAACCCCTAAGTCTTTAAACTGGAAACAGACGACCTCTACGTCGTTAAACTAGAAACGGATGACCACCAAGTCGTTAAACTGGAAACGGATGACCTCTAAGTCGTTAAACTGGAAACAGATGACCTCTAAGTCGTTAAACTGGAAATAGATAGACCTCTAAGTCTTTAAACTGGAAACAGACGACCTCTACGTCGTTAAACTGGAGACAGATGACCTCTGCGTCTTTAAACTGGGAACAGATGACCTCTACGTCTTTAAACTGGAAACAGATGACCACCAAGTCGTTAAACTGGAAACAGTAGACCCCTAAGTCTTTAAACTGGAAACAGACGACCTCTACGTCGTTAAACTGGAAACGGATGACCACCAAGTCGTTAAATTGGAAACGGATGACCACCAAGTCGTTAAACTGGAAACAGACGACCTCTACGTCGTTAAACTGGAAATAGATAGACCTCCACGTCTTTAAAACTGGAAGCAGACGACCCCTAAGTCTTTAAACTGGAAACAGACGACCTCTAAGTCTTTAAACTGGAAACAGCAGACCTCTACGTCGTTAAACTGGAGACAGGTGACCTCTACGTCTTTAAACTGGAAACAGATGACCTCTACGTCTTTAAACTGGGAACAGATGACCTCTACGTCTTTAAACTGGAAAAAGATGACCACCAAGTCGTTAAACTGGAAACAGTAGACCCCTAAGTCTTTAAACTGGAAACAGACGACCTCTACGTCGTTAAACTGGAAACGGATGACCACCAAGTCGTTAAACTGGAAACGGATGACCACCAAGTCGTTAAACTGGAAACAGACGACCTCTACGTCATTAAACTGGAAATAGATAGACCTCCACGTCTTTAAAACTGGAAGCAGACGACCCCTAAGTCTTTAAACTGGAAACAGACGACCCCCTAAGTCTTTAAACTGGAAACAGCAGACCTCTAAGTCGTTAAACTGGAAACAGATGACTTCTAAGTCGTTAAAGTGGAAACAGATGACCTCTAAGTCGTTAAACTGGAAATAGATAGACCTCTAAGTCTTTAAACTGGAAACAGACGACCTCTACGTCGTTAAACTCGAAACGGACGACCTCTACGTCGTTAAACTGGAAACAGATGACCACCAAGTCGTTAAACTGGAAACAGACGACCTCTACGTCGTTAAACTGGAAACAGATGACCTCTAAGTCTTTAAACTGGAAACAGATGACCACCACGTCGTTAAACTGGAAACAGTCGACCTCTAAGTCATTAAACTGGGAACGAAGGAAATCCACTCATGTGTCCTCACGATACATGAGGAGAACAAACCTTTGTGGGATCCTTACGAGTCACAAAGGAAAAACACAATTAGGAGTCCTCATGACTTCTAAGGAGAAAGTACACCTGCGGGATCCTTACGACTCGCAGGGAGAAAATGCTTTTATGGGACCCTCACGGCCCATAAAATTGAAAAGCCTTAGGCGATAGGGATCTGAACCTGTCTCCTAAGCCATCGCTCCCCAATCCCCGAGTGGCGAATGATGAGTCGCTCCTGGTACCATATTCCAGTGCAGCGATGCAGACGCCAGCCAAATTCCAAATCCCAACGGCGAATGATGAGTCGCTCCTGGTACCATATTCCAGTGCAGCGATGCAGATGCCAACAAAGACCTAAAATGTTTTTGGCCCTACGGTCTGGATCATACATCCTGCAAAATCGTATACAATCCACGGGTATAAAACAACCCCAATTTCTCCCAAGTCTTACCGGTGAGGCCACATTCAAAGTCCCACCAAAAATAAAGAAAAAAAAAGAAGAACGGTATGTCCACAAGCAAAACGGGCACGGATGAAAACCCGAAAGGGCTCCGTGAGTAAAAACAGCAGGACTGCCGGCGAGTTTGTGAAAACCCGAAAGGGCGCAAACTCGTAAAAAAAAGGAAATGAAATGTACTCGCAAAGTCCTCTCGACTTTGTGAGGAGAAAATTCCCGCGTGAGATCCCTTCGACTCACAAAGGAGCAACACACTTAGGAGTCCCCACGACTTCTAAGGAGAAAATACACCTGCGGGATCCTCACGACCCGTAGGGAGAAAATGCTTTGTGAGACCCTTATGGCTCACAAAATGGAAAAGCCTTAGGTGATAGAGCTCTAAACCTGTCTCCTAAGTCACCAATTCCCAAATCCTCTCGGGGCAAATGATGAGTTGCTCCTGGCATTATTCCAGTGCAGCAATGCAGATGCCAAACCAACCAAATCCAAATCCTCCCGGGGCAAATGATGAGTTGCTCCTGGCATCATTCCAGTGCAGCAATGCAGATGCCCGACAAAAAAAATCCCCAAATTCTCTCGGGGCAAATGATGAGTTGCTCCTTGCATTATTCCAGTGCAGCAATGCAGATGCCAAACAAAAAAAAACAATTCCCACATCCTCTCAAGACAGATGATGATTCGCTCCTGGTACCATATTCTAGTGTAGCGATGCTGATGTCAACCCAAATCAAATCAAACCAACAACCTCTATGGCGGAATCATGCTTCGTCCCAGAATTTACCCCGTGTCGAAATCATGCTTCACTTCGGGATATCTACCTTTCCTGCCGGAATTATGCTTCGCTTCGGACTCAAATCAACCAGCGACACTCCGCGCCGGCGAAAAGTCGATCAGCGACACTCCGTGCCGGGGAAAAGTCAACCCGACACTCCGTGCCGGGGAAAAGTCGATCAGCGACACTCCGTGCCGGGGAAAAGTCAACCCGACACCCCGCGCCGGGGAAAAGTCGATCAGCGACACTCCGTACCGGGGAAAGTCAACCAGCGACACTCCGCGCCGGGGAAAAGTCCATCAGCGACACTCCGTGCCGGGGAAAAGTCAACCCGACACTCCGCGCCGGGGAAAAGTCGATCAGCGACACTCCGTGCTGGGGAAAAGTCAACCAGCGACACTCCACGCCGGGGAAAAGTCGATCAGCGACACTCCGTGCTGGGAAAAAGTCAACCCGACACTCCGCGCCGGGGAAAAGTCGATCAGCGACACTCCGGGCCGGGGAAAAGTCAACCCGACACTCCGCGCCGGGGAAAAGTCGATCAGCGACACTCCGCGCCGGGGAAAAGTCGATCAGCGACACTCCGTGCCAGGGAAAAATCAACCCGACACTCCGCGCCGGGGAAAAGTCCATCAGCGATACTCCGTGCCGGGGAAAAGTCAACCCGACACTCCACGTCGGGGAAAAATCCATCAGCGACATTCCGTGCCGGGGAAAAGTCAACCCGACACTCCGCGCCGGGGAAAAGTCGATCAGCGACACTCCGCGTCGGGGAAAAGTCGATCAGCGACACTCCGTGCCGGGGAAAAGTCAACCAGCGACACTCCGCGCCGGGGAAAAGTCGATCAGCGACACTCCGTGCCGGGGAAAAGTCAACCCGACAATCCGCGCCGGGGAAAAGTCGATCAGCGACACTCCGTGCCAGGGACACGTCAACCAAATCGCTCCGGATCAGAGCGTGGACCGTCCACGTCGCAAAACGGACAGTGCAGGCTTCCTACAAAGCAGGAACCAGATCGCTCCGGGCCAGGAAAACGTCTACCACGGACACTCCGTCTCGGAGACGCGTCAAGCGTCGACCGTCCACGTCGTAAAAAGGGCAGTGCAGGCTTCCTACAAAGCAGGAACCAGATCGCTCCGGGCCAGGGAAACGTCTACCACGGACACTCCGTCTCGGAGACGAGTCAAGCGTCGACCGTCCATGTCATAAAAAGGGCAGTGCATCCCAAAAAGTGGGAACCAAAGCGAGTCGCCTCCACGTGAAAGAAGATCCATCAATTTCATGCACACGACCCACATGTGCGGTGTGCATTCATTGATGGGGGGCAATTTGTTGGGGTAAAAATTTACACCCCGGTTGACCAAGTCAAAATCAAAGTCAACCCCAAGCCAGGTGGGCCCAAGCCCAGGTCAAGCGGGCCCATGTCCAAGTCGAGCCCGTAGCCAGCCTCCCCATGCCAACAACAAAATCATGTAATAAATAATTTTTATGTAATTGTTTATGCATGAATGTAAACAAAATGGGCATAAAGCCAATATTTTGTAAACCCATAGCTTATGTGCAAAAATGAAATGGCATATGAGCCATGGGATGGCTAAGATGCCATTTTTGTAAAGCCCAAGGGGCTATATGTAAATATGTAAGCCTATATAAGGCAACATGATGATGAATAAAAGGATACACTTTTTCATTCCCCCAAAAACTAGGGTTCTTTGTGCCTCCTGCTCCTTCTCCAAGGTTCTAAACCTTCTCAATTCTTTTGAATTAAATCAAGAGTTTTACTCTTTCTTTTCCAAAACTAAGTAGTTTTCCACCACAAAACCCACAAAGGGGAACTCAGATCTCCCATCAGATCTCAAAAAGGAGTGATTTTTAAAATCTCCTACTTCTTGATCTTCAAGATCCGGCCAAACAACAGAAGGAAGAAGAAGAACCCCCTTCATCAACTTCAAAACATCCCAGGAGTTTAACTCCATACAAATATACATAACAAATATTTTCTTTCTGAAGCATAGCTTCTGTTTCTTAGGCTAAAAGCCTTTTTTTCTCGCCGGCGCTCAAGCGCAGAGAGCCCGCGTGCCGACACGTGGCGCGCTTGCGCTCAAGCGCAAGCGCCCGAGCGCAAGTCGCCCACGTGCCGACACGTGTCGCGCTTGCGCTCAAGCGCAAGCGCCCGAGCGCAAGTCGCCCCGGTGCCGACACGTGGCGCGCTTGCGTTCAAGCGCAAGCGCTCGAGCGCAAGTCGCCCCGGTGCCGACACGTGGCGTGCTTGCGCCTAAGCGCAAGCGCTCGAGCGCAAGTCTCCTCCGTGCCGACACGTGGCGCGCTTGCGCTCAAGCGCAAGCGCTCGGGCGCAACTCTCCTCTATGCCGACACGTGGCGCACTTGCGCTCAAGCGCAGGCGATCGAGCGCAATTCACCCCCGTGCCGACGCGTGGCGCGCAGGCGCTCGAGCGCAATTCACCCCCATGCCGACGCGTGGCGCGCTTGCGCTCAAGCGCCCAGCGCTCAAGCGCAGAGCACCCACGTGCCGACACGTGGCACTCTAGCGCCTGAGCGCACAGCACCTAGGCGCACAGCGCCCAAGGTGCTGCCCCCGCGCATCCTTTGGATGCTTTTCCCCCTTTTTTTCCTTATGTGTTTATATATACATATGTATACATATTTGCACACACATGTGATCCACGACACTGTCCCTGTTAGAAAAAAATTTCTAACGGGCGCTGCCCCGCACCCCGCAAGGGGGCTGCTGGCCCCCTTGACCCCCAGCCCGCTATCCGGGTAGCGGGACCCCCGTAAAAACTCTGCGTGGCTCCCGATATATCCAAACCCCCTTTCAAAACACACCGCACGTACACCGCACATTGAGTTCGCATGACCAGTTTAACCCGTCAATCGGAGGTTCCCCCGCTCCAAAGGCGAGGGGTAATTAACGGCAGCTTAGTCCGCGGCTGCCGGAGATTCGGATCCCCACAATCATTAAACCCCAGCCTACCCTAGGCAGGGGGAATCTGTAGTACGCCTGACAAGCGCGCGCGTATTCCCATCTCAATGGGGTGACGAAAAACACCCTACACCTGGCACTTACCTGGCCACAGGAGGGATAAAGAGGTATTAGAGGATTTATCCTGCGATTTGTATTCTGGAAGTCTAGGGGCGGTCTAGTGACATGACCTAGGTGACCTTAGATCTAGGGGTGATTGTGCATTTTTTTGTGATTTGTCTAAATCCGTCTTTTCAAAATAAACCATAAAACAAACATTTCTCTTAATTTACACATACGCTGCCACTTGCGGTAAACCCGCTTTGTGCATGCTCGGCTGGACATGGGATTCTACTGCCCGTCTTGTCCGCGTTTCTTCTATCGACTCGGAAGTCGGTATTTCTTCATCTTCTTTATTCTTACCACAAACAACAACCACCGAGATGGACGGTTCTCCATCAAATTTCAATAACACCACTCTGCCACCACCCGCAGGTGCACAGAATCTACCTCGTATATCTCTCCAAGAGAGATGCTACCCTATACGTGGTCCTCTTTCTACTTGTCTTTCCATTTCACCAGCCAATAGGGATAATTTCGAAATCAAACCATACTGTATCAATCTTTTACCTAAATTTCACGGTCTAGAGTGTTGGGATTCCTTAGCATCCTACTAGGTTTTCACAGCAACTAGCATGCCAATTTCAAAAAATCTAAGGTGCTAATGAACCCTAACCTAGGATCAAGCTAGAGTAAATAGACAATATGAACATGTACTCTACCATTACACTAAGTGAATGAGGAATACAACCTTTGTAGACCGGTCCTTCACTTCTTAAGCTCCGTGTTGACGTCCCTTCGCTGCGATCATGGATCTCCCGAACTCTAGTATAGGTTCCCTCGGAGAAATGAACAAGCTTGCTCGAAGTCTTCGAAGCCAAAGATGATCTGCGTCGAGGAGACTCAAGCTCATGCTATCTCTTCACTAATTGTGAAATTAGTGAAGCAAACACCCTAAACTATCCAAGAAAGTGTGTAGAATGATGAAGTAGGAAGTGGGCTCTCTTTAGATTTATTTTTCTCACTAGATTTTCTCACCTTGAGAAAATCTAGTAAGCTTTTCTCATGAGGAAGAAGAAGCTCAAGTGAAGAAGATGAGAGAGTGAACTAATGAGGTGAGAATGTGAACCATGGGTGAGTTAGTATCATACACTAACCCATGTAGAGAATAAACCATGGCTAGTTAATAATGGTTAGGTTAATAAATATCTACAAGTAAAACAAACTTAGTGGACTTGGTCAATGGTTCCACAAACTTCTACAAGCTTCAACCATATGACTTAATCCCACTAATTTTGATTAACTTAGATAAATATAAACCCAACACATTATTAAGCAAGGTGCAAGTCTCATACACCCATGTCACATGTGGCATCTAGCATGACACAAAAGTTGTACATTAATATATATCACATATACACTAATGCACACAAGTGAGAAAAGAAATCATAAGTGAGCTAACATTAGTTAATGTAATCTAGTATATCTAATATACAATTATACATTAAATTATTAAATCAACACTTGATTTAATAATCTGGCTATATCACATATAACCGACTAATATAAAATGCAACAACTTATCGAATCAACACTTGATCCGATAATCCGGCTATATCTCATATAACCGACCGATGTCACAAATCGCGAGAATAGAATGCGGTATCACATACGCGCATTAATCTCGGTCCCGCACATATCTCATATGTGCTCCTACTCCATTTCGCATGAACTAGGAAACCTCTGTGTAGGACTCTAAAGACTCGTCAATACGCCGGCAGTAGGTGATGATCATATCAAACACCCACAAGCCGCAAGCGGTCTGCTAAACGTAACGGCCACCCGGGTATTGAGCGATCAGAAGATCAACAAGCAAGCCTGCTCATACTCCTGTGAATCCAATCAGTAACACTTACCGTACAGTCCGGTCTCTTCGTCTGATATGTCGCATATCTCGTCTAGGGGTGGTAAACGTCAGACCCCAGTAACTCGATAAGTCATGCTGATGTGAGGCTCATAACAGGTCGAGAAACTACTGGTAACACTTACCAGTAAATCTCAGAATCAGCCCTGGCCAGGGACTTCTTGTTATAGCCAATTGAGCACAGCGCAACATCAACTCCCAATACCGGGAGAGAAGAATCCCCTCCTATCGCTCATTGCCTCCATGTGACTCGGGACTGTACCCAAAACCACCGTTTTGCGCATTCTCATGAACGTGGTAAGGTGGAAATTAAAGCACAGTGGGAATCACACAAGACTCTATGACGATCTCGGGTCGACAGACTAACCTGTACCAGTGTCACCAGAGAACTGCCATCTGACGTGAGGTATAATACCATCTGGGAGTTCTTGGCGAGTCCGTCCAGTGTACCTAGTCTCCACTGAGCACCCGTATATCATCTCTGATTTCAAACACCAATGGATATGGGATCATCCATCGCCCATCTACATGGGTCGAGAAGGTATACGCTAGTCTACTCTGGTATATCGATGCTCCATCTCGATACACCCATGACTAGGGACATTAAAGGATGTACTCACAGACTACCTTTGTCCCACTAGTATGATCTCCATCATAATCTAGGTAGTCAAGTATGCATCTTAAGGGCTTTACCAACATGTAACAGAGAGACAATCAGTGTACATGTTAAGATAAAGAGTAACCAGATAGCATACTATCATGTCGAGCAAGAAAGTCCTCCCTATATATGTCCAAGCATCCACTACAATGTACATCTCATATACAGTAATGGCCTCTAGGGCATACATATAACTAACAATCTCCCACTTGCACTGGGGCCATCATACAGCAGTGGTTGTAGTATCTCATACTCAACCATCCCATAAAAGTCTCTCTCTGGGAAAAGGCCTTTATGAGTGGATCCGCCGTGTTTTCCTCTGAGTCTGCTCTCCTAACCTCGATCCCCTGGAGATCAACCATCTCCATGATCAGGTGATACTGCCTTAGAATATGTCTGGGTCACTGATGGGACGGGGGTTCCTAGGCCTAAGCCACAACTCCATTGTCACACAATGGTAGGAATAAAGTTCATCTTATGAACTAATATACACCCAGACTTCCTCTTTGGTAGCATCTTAGGTAGCGATGTATCCAGCCTTTATCGTCTAGTTTGCCATGGTATCTAGCTTACAACTCTTCCAATATACCGTCCCTCCACTGAGGGTAAAGAAAATGCATGTGACTGGAATTCAGTCGACCTTACCTCCCTGGAAGCTATCCAGTGATTCTCCTCAGGATCGATTGATACCATCTCACTACACCTAGTGAGAATTCTAACATCCACTTAGATCTATCTCATAGATTCATAACCCAGGATTTAGGAGGTATCACCTTGATCCTATATGGAGATTCCTTGTGATAAGATGAGATTGACCGAACGTAGCATAGGAAACACCTTTCCTATCAAGAGTATGTCATCCATGTACAATACGAGGAAGACCACCATACTCTCTACTACCTTTTTGTATATACAAGGTTCATCTACCATTTTGATGAAGTCAAACGATTTGACTACCACATCAAAACAGATGTTCCAACTCCGCGATACCTGCTTTAACCTGTAAAGCAACTTGCACAAGTTTCCGCTGCTCCCATTGTCTAAGAAGCCCTCTGGCTGTGTACTTATAAACGCTCTCTTCTAAATCAATATTTAGAAAAGCAGTCATGACACCCAACCACCAGATATCGTAGTCATGGTATGTAGCAATGGTAAGTAGGATCAGGATGGACTTAAGAATAGCTTCAGGAGAAAAGGTTTTATCATAATCCACACCTGGTCAATGACGAAAATCTTTTACAACTAGTCTGGCTTTGAAAGTCTCAACCTTTCCATGTACACCAAGTAATCTTCTCAAGATATACTTGCTCCTGATGGGGATTTAACCCTTCAGATATAGCAATCAAAGTCCATACTTTGTTGGTGCACATAGATTCCATCTCAGATCGCATATCATCCAGCCATTCTTACAGAGTCCCCACTCTTGATGGCCTGCTCGAAACTAGTTGGGTCATTATCTCATGATGCAATCCTCGCTTCCACTGTCATAGAGAAAACCGAAGTATCTCTCAGGCGGATGAGGAACCCTACCAGATTGGCGGAGAGGCTGAGGTTCGTTGGGAGCTATTGAATCCTCTGGTTCTACCAAATCATCAGCTGCAGTTTGTATAGATGGAACTCCTTCCAGTTCTACCTCATGACCACTAATTTCTTCACAAGAAATTCCCTTTCTAAAAGGTGGCATGCTGAGAAACAAAACACCTTTTGCTCCTCAGTGTGGTAGAACATATTCCCTTGCGAATACTTGGGATATCCTACAAACTTCCACAGAACTGACATTGCCTCGAGCTTGTCCGAATTTTTCTTTTAGACATGGGCCGGACAACCCCAAATCTTAACTTACTTAAGACATGGGCTCTTCCCATACCATATCTCATATAGAGTGTAGGCACCTGATTTGGTTGGAACCTAATTCAATAAGTATGCAGCTTCTCAAGTGCATAACTCCCTAAAAGGAAATAGGCAACTCAGTAGTACTCATCATAGAGCGCACCATATCAAATAGGGTGTGATTTCTCCGCCCCGATACACCGTTGTGCTGTGGTGTATTTGGAGGAGTAATGCTGAGAGAGAATCTCATTCTCCTTTAGAATAGTCCAGGATCTCTGTGCTCAAGTATTCTCCTCCTTGATCTCATCATAGGACATAATACTCATACCCGTTTTGGTTCTCTACTTCTAACTTATATTCATTGAATTTCTCAAAAGCTTCAGACTTATGTTTTAACAGGAACATATGTCCGAATTTTGAGAGATCGCCATTGAATGTAATGAAGTATAAAGAACCGGTCCTGGCATGTGTAGACAGGGGACCTACATACATCATCATATATCAATCCCAAGAGTTCACTAACTCTTTCTCTGTTTCCAATAAACGGAGCTATGGTCATTTTATCTTTGTGACAAGACTGGCAAGTTTCACAAGATGTAAATTCAAACTGATTTAAATATGCATCTTTATGTAACTTCAGCTAGTCGGGTCGTATTGATATGACCTAGTCTACAAAGCCTCAAGATGAATTCGTTCATTTCTGAAATCTTCCTCTTGTGTGTGTTCTGTACGTTAAGAACTGTGGTTTGATTTAGAACGTATATACTTTTAGATAACATGCCTGAACCGATCAACTCTTGATATAAGAAATGTTCAAAACATTATCCAACAAAACAAAATTATATCCTTCTTTACTAAATAAAGAGACTGATATGATGTTGTATATCAGGTTCGGTATCTAATAACATTCGTTCATAATCAATGTACTTGATAATACATGGTGATAGCTGCCAACAACTTGGATGCAACAATTGCACCGTTTCCAATTCTTGAAACTTTATCACTCGTTCTCAGCTCTCTACTTATCTGCAGCCCATGTAACAGATTACATATGTGTGATCCTGTTCCGGTATAACTTACCCAGGACGTAGAGGATACTGAAAAACAGTTCTCGGTAATGAACATATCCGAAGAAGATGCATCAATATGAACTTTCTTCGTTTGGGCGGCACGGGAATTCTGGTAATCCCCTATTTACTGCTCGGTCTTATAACAATTATAAGTTGGAGCGGGACCAACGTTCCCCAGCACAGTATAACAAGCGGGTTCGGTCAATACATCCGTATTATTATCTTGATTAGGGCATGACATTGTCGCTACCTGGAGAGAGAGACAGAAGAAAACACTCTGCGTGCGCTCTTGCAAGATCAGATTAGTTATTATTTTATCTAATCAGGATGGCTCCCACTGTTTTTATCAAATCTTCCTCCAAACCCTAAAAGGAAAGACTAGCCGAGATTAATTACACCCTACAATTTCGCCAATCTTTCAGCCAGGCCAGTGCCGGTACTTTGAGGGAGGCTCCCCATGCTTTCGCACGGACCTAATTAAAGTAAACCTCGTTTTCCCAGGGGCGTAACCCCGTTGACACCTTTCTAGACACCTACTTGATCGACTAATTGTAATGTGTAAAACTCTCCCAGGAGTAACAATTACTCGCAATGGGTATCGGGATCCAACTATCTTATAGAAGGTATGCAATCTCATTGCAAATTTCAACACTTGAAATTCCCGATAATATTTTTCCCCTAACATCCTATGACCTTGACGGAGATCAACAAACCATAGGCTACTAGTCAAGTTCAACCCGTGCATTTCATGATTGAATTAAACCCACCCGCACAACCCTTGACGGAGGTCAACAAGGTCGCACGACTACCCTAACTCAATCGCATCATATGCTTTTGCAGATAAGCACAAATAGCTACCGCACACTACGTCTTGACGGAGGTCAACAAACATAGCACGAATACTATGAAATACTTATCTGAAATGACAGAGGGCTACGATAGGTTTTTAAGCAAACCTCTTGCGTAATGAACTTGATATCGTTATAGAATCGAGTGATTTTGAAAAGGAGTGTTTTTGAGTCTTTTACTAGTTTTGCTAAAAAGGTCACTCCTGGTGAAGGGACCTCGGCTCTTTCCTTATTGAATAAGGTGCAGGGTATTTCACAAATACCTCTATGCAAAGCAAAAACTATAAAAGCAATCAAAAGACAAACCGAGTTTGTAATATCTGCTAGTTTCGCTAAAAAGTTCACTCCCGGTGAAAGGATCTCGGCTCTTGCCTTATCGAATAAGGTGTTGGATATTCTACAAAGAATACCGCTATGCAAAGCAAGAACTAGAGCTACCAGTTTTTAAAAAAAGTTTCTACAACATCTTTAGGTTTCTTTTCTTTCATTAATCTCATTAATGAAGTCTCATCATTTTAAGTTACCTAAGCATCACAGATAAATACAACGTACTCTTATGCCATCCGCATTCGCCTCGATGTCCCGTCATGCACCGTTAGGTTAGGTAACTAACGGCAGAGCGGGGCAGGGCTAGCGCGGGTGTAAAACATAAGCAACGTCTATATAATATATCAAATATACTATATATAGTATCTATCTCAACATATCAAATGATCACATCACAGATATCGCAGCAGAAAACAACATATGAAATATTGGATATACTAGGATTTCCGAGTTTTATATTAAGCTTGTATAAAACACGGATTCCACGGTCGTGATGAATAGCCAAACCCACATCCCTAGACCCCTATGAGAGCGGCAAGCAACCCTACCAATTCAAGAGTTAGGAGACACGGACTCGACTCCTCGAGTTGGTCTCCCACTGGACTCTATAACCCGGTTACTTATGCTCCCCTCCTTAGGTCTATCCTAATGCGGAAAAGTAAATAATATACAACAATAATGACACCATCCTTAACCCGGAAGTGCCCCAAAAAAAGAATATTACATACATTGAATTTTACATGAATGAAAATGAAAAACTCTCATCTCACATAAAAAAAATCCCGGCTATTCAAATACAACGATCCAATATAACATATCCCAGCAACACATAACATCACATGTCATCAACATAAGTAAATATGCGTATCTCAATTGTCATTGACATATAGCAACGAAACCGGCAATACACCACATATTACACTTACGGTCGCAGAAAAGAAAGTGAAAAACTATAACAATTGAAATCCGAACTGCCCTTAGACATCATAAACCCGGAATATCACATATTCTGGATTTCGTGCCTAACAATGAAAATTTTACATTTAGGTCTCAACTATGAAAACACTTTTCAAAGGAAGTCGGGTAATTCAACAAGATTCCCGATTCCGTCCGAGGCCGAAATGTTAAACTTGCATGCAACTGGATAGATTCCAATTATTGTATCCCATCACATGATATCCGGACGACGTTAAATTTTTCGATCGATTCATTAAAGTCCCACAATTTCCCGACAGCCCAACACTTGAGCACAGTTTTAATGATACCCGGAACATGCCATAGTACCTATGGACCAGCCGTAGAAGAGCAAACCCAAGCCTCACTCATGTCGCCACAGAACTGCGGCAAACCCTAGGGTATGACCGCGATTCCGTGATCCAAAAAGTCGAGTTAGGGTTTCATTCTTCTAGAGGGTCCACAGAATTACTTGCATGTTTTTCCGAATGCGTTAAACTTGGAAAAATGGGTTTTTGACATTCGATCGAACTTTTTAACTTCACCTAGATAACTTGTGAAAATCCAAATTTAATGTTAAACTATGAATACGAAACACTCCAAATTAGCCTACACAGTAAGACTGCATCACATGCAATTGTAGAAAAAACAAACAACACCTGAAACACCAAAACCCAGTGACTGGAACACAACCAAAATTTTATCCCAAAATTCATCAAAGGGGCCGAGCACACCAGAATTTTGCCCATTCTCGCCGAACATTTTCCAAGCAATTTGGCTAAAATTTTGGAAGTGTTCATATTGTATCACATACCACATTCTGCGCGTGTTTAAATAATTTTTAAAGACCATATGAAAATCGACAGAAACTGGGTCATGTTGTTTCAAGTTTCGGAGCAATTTCGGTTTCGTAATCTAACAAGCATCGTCTAATACTCTAGCCCGGGTCTGATACCACTGTTGGGATTCCTTAGCACCCTACTGGGTTTTCACAGCAACTAGCATGCCAATTTCAAAAAATCTAAGGTGCTAATGAACCCTAACCTAGGATCAAGCTAGAGTAAATAGACAATATGAACATGTAATCTACCATTACACTAAGTGAATGAGGAATACAACCTTTGTAGACCGGTCCTTCACTTCTTAAGCTCCGTGTTGACGTCCCTTCGCTGCGATCATGGATCTCCCGAACTCTAGTATGGGTTCTCTCGGAGAAATGAACAAGCATGCTCGAACCCTTCGAGGCCGAAGATGATCTACGTCGAGGAGACTCAAGCTCATGCTACGTCTTCACTAATTGTGAAATTAGTGAAGCAAACACCCTAAACAACCCAAGCAAGTGTGTAGGATGATAAAGTATGAAGTGGGCTCTCTTTAGATTTATTTTTCTCACTATATTTTCTCACCTCATGAGGAAGAAGAAGCTCAAGTGAAGAAGATGAGAGAGTGAACTAATGAGGTGTGAATGTGAACCATGTGTGAGTTAGTATCATACACTAACCCATGTAGAGAATAAACCATGGCTAGTTAATAATGGTTAGGTTAATAAATATCTACAAGTAAAACAAACTTAGTGGACTTGGTCAATGGTTCCACAAGCTTCTACAAGTTTCAACCATGTGACTTAATCCCACTAATTTTGATTAACTTAGATAAATATAAACCCAACACATTATTAAGCATGGTGCAAGTCTCATACACCCATGTCACATGTGGCATCTAGCATGACACAAATGTTGTACATTAATATATATCACATATACACTAATGCACACAAGTAAGAAAAGAAATCATAAGTGAGCTAATATTAGTTAATGTAATCTAGTATATCTAATATACAATTATACATTAAATTATTAAATCAATACTTGATTTAATAATCTGGCTATATCGCATATAACCGACTAATATAAAATGCAACAACTTATCGAATCAACACTTGATCCGATTATCCGGCTATATCTCATATAACGACCGATGTCATAAATCGCGAGAATAGAATGCGGTGTCACATACGCGCATTATTCTCGGTCCCGCACATATCTCATATATGCTCCTACTCCGTTTCGCATGAACCAGGAAACCTCTATGTAAGACTCTAAAGACTCATCAATACGCCGGCAGTAGGTGATGATCATATAAAACACCTACAAGCCGCAAGCGGTCTGCTAAACATAACGGCCACCCGGGTATTGAGCGATCAGAAGATCAACAAGCAAGCCTGCTCATACTCCTGCGAATCCAATCAATAACACTTACCGTACAATCCGGTCTCTTCGTCTGATATGTCGCATATCTCGTCTAGGGGTGGTAAACGTCAAACCCCAGTAACTAGATAAGTCGTGCCGATGTGAGGCTCATAACAGGTCGAGAAACTATTGGTAACACTTACCAGTAAATCTCAGAATCAGCCCTGGCCAGGGACTTCATGTTATAGCCAATCGAGCACAGCGCAACATCAACCCCCAATACCGGGAGAGACGAATCCCCTCCTATCGCTCATTGCCTCCACGTGAATCGGGACTGTACCCAAAAACCACCATTTTGCACGTTCTCATGAATGTGGTAAAGTGGAAATCAAAGCACAGTGGGAATCACACAAGACTCTATGACGATCTCGGGTCGACAGACTAACCTGTACCGGTGTCATCAGAGAACCGCCATCTGACGTGAGGTATAATACCATCCAGGAGTTCTCGGCGAGTCCGTCCAGTGTACCCAGTCTCTACTGAGCACCCGTATATCATCTCTGATGTCAAACACCAATGGATATGGGATCATCCATCGCCCATCTACATGGGTCAAGAAGGTATACGCTAGTCTACTCTGGTATATCGATGCCCCGTCTCGATACACCCACGACTAGGGACATTAAAGGATACACCAACGACTAGTATGATCTCCATCATAATCTAGGTAGTCAAGTACGCATCCTAAGGGCTTTACCAACATGTAACAGAGAGACAATCAGTGTACATGTTAAGATAAAGAGTAACCAGATAGCATACTATCATGTCGAGCAAGAAAGTCCTCCCTATATATGTCCAAGATCCACTACAATGTACATCTCATGTACAGTAATGGCCTCTAGGGCATACATATAACTAACATAGAGTCTGAAGACGCATACGTTTTTATCACCAAATTTGAAAACATATGTGCTATGATGGGCACTTCACAACTTTCTGTGGATACTATGCGTTTACGTTTTCTCCCATTTACTTTGTGCAATTTAGCCGAAAAATGGCTTCACAACACACCCGCACACTCTATTTCCAATTGGGATGAATTCGTTTTAGCATTCCTTAAGAAATTTTGTCCCAATCATAAGACCGCCCGTGTTAGGAGTGAAATCAACCAGTTTTCCCAGCTTCCCAATGAACCATTTTGGAAATGCTTTGAACGGTTCAAGGATCTGCTTGTCCAATGTCATCATCACGGAATCCATAGATGGGATCCGTGCCGGATTATATATGAGGGCATTAATCCAACGACAAAGCAGATACTTGAAACCGTGTGTCAAGGCAATTTCATGTCTAAAGACGATGGTAACGCTTGGAAATTTTTGGAAGATTTTGTTGAAAACGCTTTGCAATGGAAAAGCGTTAGTACATCATCTAGAGGAGGTATCCATCAACTTGATGTTTCTATATCAGTAAAAGCCGAAATGGCAGCATTACAAAAGAAACTCGAAGCTATGGAAAACAAATTTTTATTAGCCTCCCTAAATCAGGTGACGCTCCCTAAAACCGTGTGTGGATGCTGTTCCGATCCATCACATCTGACGGAAGAATGTCCTTTGAATTCTCCATTTCAAGGTCAAGAACACACCATTGCTGCTTTTCAGCAACGGCCTAGAAACGATCCTTATTCTTCCACATATAATCAAGGTTGGAAGAATCACCCTAATTTTGCTTGGAACCAACACCAAACTCAAAATATGGTTCCAAACCAAAATAACTTTCAAAGGGTTCCTCCACAGCAACAGCAACCTCCACAGAGTCAGCACCCCTGGCAAATACAAACTTTTCAAAATCCGGCCAACAACTCTGTAAGTGCACGGCGGCGCCCCGGCCGTCAATCCGACGCCGGAATGCGGAAGCGGTGAATAACTTAAATTTTGCGGACTTTGCAAACCGGCACCACCGCGCACTTTAACCGGATCGGACCATTAACTAGTCTAAGCTATCTACAAGAATGGGAATAGAGATATACCGACGATCCAAGTCCTCCGGTCTTCATCTCCACTCCGATCTCCTCGCGGGATCTCCGTCCACATCGTCGCCTCCTCGCCGGAAAGGGCACCACATCGCCTTCGTCTTTTACGGGCTCCCGCCTCAATACCGAGGCAACTCGAGCATGAAGCCGGCAACTCGACATGCTCAAGATATGCTGTAGAATGTAGTGTAGAAGATGCTTGTCTCTTTGGGGTTATGTTGTTGCCAATGAGGATGATGGAGGAAACAAGGATTAGAAAAATGGTGCTTGCATTTTTCTAGCATGAAAACTAGATCAAGAAAGAAAACTCTCATGAATGAAGCTCTCTCTTCTTCTTCTCACAACCATGAAAGACTTATCATCAAGTGAGAATAAAGGGTGGAGGAAAAACCATATGAAGCTAGAAGGGAGGTGAGTGTAGGAGAAGTCAAGTGGTGACCACAAACAAACATGAACCATGCTTGTTCTACTATTCAACCCATACCCTTTCAATCACAATAAAAAGCAAGTCAATGGTGCAAGATATGAAAGCCATCATAATTAATACAATTGCAAGAAACCCCCCCACAAATTGTTATTTGCAAAACTGCAAATAACCCCCTCCATCGAAAAAGTCCGGCCGGGAAAGAACAAAGGAAAACCGGCCGGAACGGAATGCAAACTGGCAACTCCAGAAAACTGGTCCCGTAATAAATTACAGGAAAACCCCGATACTGTGCATACACACCCGCATCTGTATTCCGTCCGGATACAAATGCAATGAGACAAAATCTACACTGTACTAAACTAAGACCAGCTTAAGCCAAAGCCGGCTAGTTAAATCCGTTCGATCCTGATCCGTGCAATACCGCACGTATCAGATCAAACCCTGCCATATAACTATACGGCCACTAGTACAAAACTGTCCGATCCTGATCCGTGCAATACCGCACGTATCTGATCGGACCTTGCCATATCTCCATACGGCCTCTACAGCGTTTCGCCCGAAAGCTGAGTAACTGAAAGTGTGGTAGACTCTAAAGACTCGTCAATACAATGGCTGTGGATTTAACCACTAGCCCGTCAGAGGTATAAGCCAATACGTAACGGGCAACCAGCTATTGACTAAAAGGGACGTCGATGAGCGAACTCATCCTGACACCCTACTGAGCCTGTCAGTGACAATATCCGTGCAGTCCGGTCCGTTCGTCTATGAGTATCGCATGGCGGGCCTAGGGGGTTGGTAAAAGTCAGACCCCCAAAAGCGGTACAAGTCGTGTCGGAGTGTAGCCCAGAACACCCTGAGATACTACTGGAATACCTACCAGTAAATCTCCTTGCCTTGGCCAAGGACTTTGTGTAATGGCTCTCCTAGACACAGCACGACCTCACCCCCAATACCGGGAGAGACGAACCCCTGAAGATACGCTCACTGCCTCCATGTGGCTCGGGACTGTACCCAACTAAAACCTGTTTGCACGACTCCTTTGAGCCGTGGTAGGGTAGTAATCAAAGTACAGTGGGAACTCACACGAGACAAATGACGATCCCCAGGTCGATGAACTAACCTGCACACATGTCACCAGGGAACTGCCATCTGACGTCTGGTATATGACCAACTAGCATGTTCCCGGCGAGTCCTGTCCGGTGTACTCATAACCCAATGAGCACCTGTATACATCTTAGGTGATCCAACTGACACCAGTGGCTTGTGAGACCAGCCACCGCCCCTCGTCGGGGTCTCGACTGTATACACTAGTCTACTAATGGAGTATCGATGCCCGGTCTCGAAACTCCCACGACTAGGGACCTTTTAAGGATATGCTTGTAGACCCCCAGCTCCCACTTATATGATCGCCCTCATACTGCTGGTGGTCAAGCAAGAATCCTAGGGGCTCTATCAACGTGTAATAGCGACGTGTCATGTCACCTAAAGCAGTACACGATGATAAAGGTAAACCAGATAGCATACTATCATCTCGAGTAAGACTGTCCTACCGGGATAGGTCCTCCCTCAATCATTACAATCACGTACCTGTGACCTAATAATTGACTTTGAGGGCACTATCTCCAACAATCTCCCACTTGCACTCAAGGCTAATTATTGCGATGTCGCATACTCACAGCCCGTGTGATACCGAACATCCAACTCCTCTACTAGTCAGTCTCACAAAGCTCGTTTGCGGAACTATTGCGTTCGAGGAATAGCCTCAGTGAGCGGATCCGCTTAGTTGTTTCTTTCTATGTCTCTCTATATCTCAAGTTCGCGGAGAAAGCCATCTCCCGAAATGAGCAAAATCAGTCTTAGAATATGTCTGGATGTCTGATGGGACGTAGCTCATAAATGAACTCCAAATCCAAACTTCTTAGACTGTATTGACAACTGAACTTAATCAGTGTCCTGCGCGCCATGCCTCCCTCAGTATTGCCTTGGATCATCTGTCCAAAATACTGCCCTACATCAGAGGGAAAACTATAACTCTGACAACCTCCTTGTCGTCCATGTCACCTTGGAAGCCTGGAATGATAACCGTCTCCTGAATGAGGCTGTGGTTATCATATCCCTAGAACATCCACTTATGTTCTAAAACTGCTTCCGACTGTTTCTCCAGGATTGGATTAATGTCAACTTATTGCATCTAGTGCAAGAACAACATCTGGTGTGGTACTTGACATCTCATGATTGACTCACTTGCCTAAGCAAGTGATCTGCCAATCATGCACGTCCCTCTCCCCTTTAGTCTGTAAGACACCTTTAGAGAGGGTGACTCCATTACCTGCAGGTACACTACCGTGCCAGGAGTCGTCCATCCTAAATACTCTTAGAATGCTGTCAAGTACCCTGATTGGGAAACCACCCAAATCTAGATCTAAAACCACAGATCTAGTAACCAGTATGTCTGATATAAAATCCATGTCCTTTGTGGAGAAACCACTGTGTGACGACCAAAGTATAACCGATTGTAGTATAGGAGTTTCTTTTCCTATTCTGTGTATGTCATCCAGATACCAGGACATCACACCCTACTACCTTCTCAACAGATCCATCCCCTATTCTGATGAAGTCAAACTCATGACTGTCACGTCAGAAATAGATGATCTATCTCCGCTACATCTGCTTTAGTCTATAAATAGACATAAGCTACCTGTCCACCAATGCTTCCGCTGCTCCCACTGACTACGACAACCCTCTGGCAGAGTCATATAGACGTACACTTCTAAAACTAGTTTAGAACGACGCTATACTCATCCTCCCGCCGGGTCTCGCAGCCTGGAACAACAGCAATGGTAATTGTGGGTAAACAAGAACTTCCCTGTCACCGTCCTTGAGGCTACCGTAGTACCTCTCGGGTGCCTGAAGTTACCCACCGTATCTGCGGAGTGGCCAATGGAATGTCAATCCAGATTGAATCTTTAGGTTCCTTATCAAATCTTCAGTAATCGTTTGTGGTTCTGGAATTACTTCCAGTTCTACCATACTCCCACTATTGTTTTCTTGAAAAAATCCATTTTTAATAAAATTGTGGCGAGTCTAGAACAATATCGCTATTGTTCATCCAGATGGTAGAAAGTCAACCCTCGTCATAGCCTGGGTCAACCCACAAACAGCCATTACAGAAACGTGCCTAGAGTTGTCCAATATCTGGTTTTAAGCATAAACAAGACAACTCCCCGTACCTTAACATCGTTAAGATATGAACTGTTCTATATCCAATATAGAATCAGAGGCACTGATTTATTTGAACCAGATTCACATCATGCAGCTGTCTCCAGTGCATGTCAACTAAATGGAAAGAGGCCGATCAGCGTTACTCAACTTAGGAATACTTCCAATTATGAGTAACCTGAAAGAGAAGCAAGATCTCTTTATCATTACTATCAACTGAATACCATACACAAGTATCTACATCTTCGATCTCTTTGAAGAATCCCGATACTTGCTATACCTGGTTCTCTACTCTATTCAAATACCTATAACTTCTCCAAATTCGGACCCTGTGTTTCCACGAGACACCTGTCTAAAAATTAGAGAAGTCATAAGTAAACTGAATGTAGTACGAGGACCAACCCCTCTGTCCTGATGGACCCTGGACAACATACAATACTCTGTATAAGTCCCTTGAGTCTGATAACTCATTCACTGTGTGTCGTAGGTTGAAAACTGTACTTATGGTTAAGAAGAATTACACCGCTGTTTAATGCTCCTTACCTAACCATCCACTGATATAGGTAAATGTCGTAGACATAATTTCAGAAAGGTATATCTCACTCTATGAAAATAGACGTACAGATATATCAATTTGAAATTGGTGCATAACTGCGGATATTCAAAACCAAATATTTGCCGACCGGCAAACAGCCCAGGTGATTTCCTCAAATATCACCGATTACAACGAATCCCGATATAATGAGGATGATCACCCAATTCCCAATAACCTACTCCCACTCATCATCTGTAAAACCATACAGATGTGAGAATCATACCTGGTAAATACATACCCTGGAGTAAGTATCTAATCGGGAAATCAGTTTTCTTTTAACAGTACACAGTGAAACTGAAACATTGAAATGTTTCGGTGGGGTATCCCGGTATTCTTAGTAATGCCTCTTCCATTATCCAAATTCACAACTATAACCGTATAATTCTTTGCCACCTCTCCAAATCCCTTCATATGTCTTTAGTCTTTACCTTCTGCACACCCCTTTAGGCCAAATGGTTTTCTTCCTTCCCTACCGTTCGGCACCAGCCTATGGTTTGGAAGAAGACTATCCAATAAGCATAATGGGTGTACTGTCCCAATCCTAGGAACACTCGCAATGAGAGAGGGTGAAGATAAAAGACAACCGAATAAACCTTATTCCTATTTCTCCTGAACCAGAATCCATCCCCGAACTGGAACAAGTTCCATTCGAGTTCGTATATAACCATACGATGGAGTATCCAAATAAACTGTGGATCTTCGTAGTGATACGGAGTGTCCTGGAGAAATACAAAGGTGATGTGGGAGTGGTAACGAAATATTTGGTTTGGTCGTGAATATCTGTTGCAATTTACTTTGCCCTCTTACTAATCCCTTGCTTTGTCTAAGCTTAATACCTTCTGCACACCATCGTTATGCTAATTGGTTTTCTTCATTCCCTACCGGTCGGCACCAGCCTAAGGTTTGGAAGAAGACAATCCAATTTGCGTAATAGGTGTACTACCCCTAAACCAAGGAGTACTCGTAACCTGAGAGAGGGTAAAAGGAAAAGACAACTGAATAATCCTATCCGTTTTCTCCAGAACCGGAAACCATCCTCGAATTCCTTCGAGTTCGTATCTAACCATACGATGGTTTTGTCCAATGGAAGTGGACGTTCGTAGTAATACGGGGTGTCCTGGAGAAAAGGGTAAATTAGGAGTGGCAATGAGGTCTGCAACTCTGACAATCCAAAAGCCGGTGTTTAAGAAGGTTCGGTCAACTTGGTCACTGAGTCAAAGTCTTAGGGTCGGGTCAATGGTCGCTGCCAAAGAGAGAGAGAAAAGAAACACTCAGCGTGCACTCTAACCTAGATCAGAATGGTCACCAATTTATCTAATCTGGAATCCTCCCACTGTACCTCAAATTCTCCTCCAAACCTAAAAGAAGAATTAGTCGGGGTCACCCGAGGAGTAAACTAACTCATCAGTGGGAATCGGGATCCAACTATCATTGCATGATAACGTGACGGAATCCGCTCACGCTATCACACTCCAGAAGGTATGCGCATATCTGGCAAGTTTCAGTTCTTTTGAAACTCCCGATGTGATTTCTGCCCCATGCTCTTATGACCTTGGCGTGAGGTCAAAATATCATAAGTCACATGTCAAGTTCTGCCCATCATTATCCAGGTTAATTTGAATCCACCCGTACATACCCTTGACGTAGGCCAAAATAGTAGTACGACTGTCCCAAACCAACGCATCTATCTATGCAACAGATAAATACCCGGCAGCTACCAAACACTATGCCTTGGCGTGAGGTCAAAATACATAGCTACGAATGGTTTCTGGCGAAAACCTTTAACGTAATGAACTTGATATCGTTGAAGGAACGGATAGCTTTTTAGAATATAGTGACGAAAACCGTTGCTAAAGAGGTCACTCCCGGTGAAGGGATCTCGGCTCTTTCCCCGTAGAATGGGGTGCAGGATATTCCAAATGAATACCACGATGCAAAGCAAAAGCAATCGGCTATAGTGAAGTTAATGCCCTGACGCAAACTTTTTGTCCAAGGGGTCACTCCCGGTGAAGGGATCTCGGCCCTTGCCTCGTCGACTGAGGAGCAGGATATTCCAACTGAATACCACGATGCAAAACAAAAGAGAACGTCCTTGCAATAACAGCTTTTTGAAAAAGTGTTCCAACAACATCAGATTAGGTTTGTTTTTAACTTTGCATTGATCCGAATCAATGCAGTCCCATCAATTGATCACACCACAAAGAACGAAAATATACTGATGTACGTATATGCCATCCGCATTCGCCACTGGGTCCCGTCATTACCCGTTAGGTTAGCTTACTAACGACAGAGCGGGGACTGGACTAGCGCGGATGCAAAACATATACAACATCTACTAATATATATACCAATATATTATATTTCGCTCAAGGCGTGAATAAAATGCAACATCATAGAAAATGAACAGCATCACAGAAACAATACAGATATCTGGGATCCCCGGGTTTCACAGAGCCACTGCTGAAACCCGACGTTCCCCTGGTCGTGTGGATAGCCTGTGCAATGAAATCCTAGACCCCTACGGGCGCGGCAAGTCACCCGCCAAAACCTGAAGCGAGGCAGCCCCCTTCAGCGCCGTGAATGGACCACCCAGCACTTCACGGAATCCGGCAACTTGGGCACCCCTCCTGGGTCAACCTGTACCCCCTACGAGTGCGGCGAATAGCCCGCCAATCCTAGAGTGAAGTCCCCTCCGTCTCAATGCCATGAGATGCGGGCTTGTTGCCCTCCAGAACCCGGCTATCCGTGCACCCCTCCGCGGGGTAAACCTAGTACAGAAAGTAAAATATACATACAACGGGTACATCGACCGCAACCAGGTCGTGCCCCAAAATAATAATACAAACAGGCAGTGACGGCAGTCCACATGTCGGACGCTCGCCCCGCAATAACAAATGTACATAATACAACAAAACAGTACTAGCATTGCATCCAGGCTATCCCCCACGACCGATCCGCAACATCACAGCAAATACATAGAACATCAACGTGAAAGTCACGTTCGCAAATCCGTCTAACCGGGCTATAGCAGTTATGTCACGACCAGAAAGTACGGAACGTGACCGGCACTTAGATTACGAAGCGTCTAGAGGCGCCACGTGACCTAAGTAAGCCGAAGCCCAGAGATCTAAACCATAAAAGAAGAAAAAGAAGAAAAGAAAAGAAAACAAGTAAAAAAAACATCAGCAAATTTTACCAAAAATTTCGGCAGAGTCTCCTCTGTAAAAACTGGCCCCCAAACGGGTACAACAAGTATAATATGAATAAACAATAAAAAGCATCCCCAAACGGGTGCTAGCATCAACGCCAACAGGCGGAAACAACCACAACAAGCACAATAATATACAACGCCAGAGGGCGAGGCTCAAAACTCAAAAGAAAGCAAAACCACCAGATCAGAATAATACAGGCGCGACTCTAAGGTCGAAGTAAAAGACTGATCCAATAACTTATCAAGTAATACAAATATGGTTGATGGAGCTTACTATATACAAATGAATGAATAAAACTACAATGGTGGTTCGGATACAAGTGAACTAACCTACCGTGCAAATCACCTTGAAGAAAAGATGTGCCAACAAGCTGCCACGGGAAACCTGTACATCGAACCTGTAAAGTATTTAGCACAACGGGGGTGAGTTGCCAACTCGTGAGTAGAAGACATCTACGAAAAGAAATCGAATGCACGACGCTATCCTAGGTCATAATAATACACTACTATATCCCAAACATCTAGTAATAGCAGGGTAATACTACGTGTAAGTGCAAATACTCCGTGTTGTGTCAGTGCCTCATATAGTACTAAGTCATATGAAATGAAATGCATGCACCATGAATGTAAAGTCACAAATCCTGAAATCCAGATATATATGTATGAGAACCTTTAGCCGTTATCATAGTAAAGTGTGTATAAGCATCTGAAATCTCAACAATGAAATCCATGGAAATCCGTGTCAAGCATCGACACAACACATGTAACCTCAAGTATCAATATGTCGGGCTCCGTCAGTCCGGATCGGCCCATATCATCAAATCCCACGACAACGGTCGGTATCCTCCGGATATCCGCCGCGCCAGACATCACTGGTAGGTAGCCTTCCCCTGCCAGGCTCATCGTCTACAACTCGATCTTCTTGCCCCGGGGTACCATACCGGGCCCACCATGTACCCGAGACGGTTCATCCACTCCTCGAATCGGGTCTCGAAATCCATCAGAAAACATGAAATACTCATGGTGGACGACACATACATCACGAGAAAACCGCATCTTATTTTAAAAAAAAGAGAAGAGGAGAGAGAGAGAAGTTTTTATATATTTTTGCGGTTTTCCCCAAAAATCCAGAAATCTCATAGAAATCCAAATCTCAAAATCATGAGTACTATATGATAAGTGTCGGCATATGCCCATAATACTACATGATAACACGAAAATATGAATGCATGAATGTCTAAGTAATGAATGTCATTTCTTATACTTAACATCAGAGAGTGATCACAATACTACATCGGTTTAGTTGTTAACTGATTCTATCAATAAAAGATAATATGATCTAAAGTGTACGTGACATAGCAATTACCGATGATGATGTGTGTGAGCCGGCAAATAAGTGTGCGTGGAATATGCGCATCATCGGTAATGGTGCTGGTGTCCTAACAGGTAAGGTTTATACTATTTATAGCAATATATGTATGAACATGCAACATTATGATTACAGTGTGAAAGTAAAGACGAATGTATATTACCTACTCATTTAATATACTAATACTGCTACCACTATATGACTCGAACCTAACCTAGTGTCCATCTAACCTCCTAAGGAAAACTAAACCTAAGAACTAGTCAATAGAAATAAGAGTCTACCTAAGGTCTGAATCAATATCTCTAATAGTCGGCGATCCCGCCTCAACAGCGTCACGTACGTAGTACGGCTTCCTTGAATCAAGAGTGCGGATCAATCATCAAATCTATGCCTCGTACGGTAAAATCCATCGTACGGCATCCCAATGTCGGGGTACGGTCAAGTATCTCCTAGGTGTCTCCTCATTCGTATAATGTCATATGTATCATATTGTGATTAAGTCATACTCATATGATATCGGCATCAGGTCACACCAATATAATGTCGAAATCAAGTTATACATATATCATATCGTAATCAGTCACAAGTTACAGTCCGAGTACTATTCTAGCGTCCCATGTACATCAATATCACCACCACTCTTTGTAATTTATATATTCAAGTTCATTATCTCATTCCCTAATGATCCGCTAACACTTTATTACGACTGTATAGTCAAAAATCATGGCATCAAGCCCAGTTATACTATTTCATCATACCTCGGATATCATATCACATCACTGAATCACCTATATGTGTTGTATATATATGTATATACCTATAACTAGTTCTATATATATACACATACACGTACCCCATGTCGATTTTCAGTGTGTGCGCTGGTGTGTTTCTATCTGAAACCTACGAACCTCTTCCAAGGTACTCATCCTCTGATATAGTTTTCCTAAATCGGTCTAGTCTAGCCTAGGGTCAATACTAGGGTCCTACTAGGGTCACGTCTGGTTTCCTAATGTCAATAAGTACTATTCCTATTCTACGTTGCGGGGGTGCTAAACGCCATCCACCCGACTTCCCCCCGTAGATATGCATCTACTCACCTGGTCCATGTCTGCCGAAGACAGTGTCGCCATCCTCCTCTTCATCGCCTGCAGTCCACGTGAGGGTACCTAGACGCAAACATATAAATAGCATCGTAAACCGAATCACATACAAAAGTCAAACGATACGAAGAACAAGCACAGGTTAAAACCTATGTCCCGTCCACGCAAAAGAACCAAATACCGCTCGATATCGGCGTACAAACTCCGATGGATCGAGATAACATCATCAAACAACTTGTAGTTTTAAAACACATTACTTATATTGTAAAACATGATCAAATTCATCGAAACACTAAAATCGATCAAATCGTCCGTTTTCGAAAAACCCGAAAATGCCAATTTACCGTTTTTCATCGAAACTTGACATTTAAATGAAACCAATGGTCATAAAACTCATTAAATAGCATTACTAGACTATACAAACCATTACTATATTTTTATTACACAATTTTGCATTTATTTGAAATTTCTAGTTTGCAAAATTGTAACAATTTTAACATTTTCCAAGCAAAATACCACAATTCCACCTCAAAACATGATTTTGCATAAATTAATCACTTAAACCACAATTTATGATGATAATGATGTAATAAAACTATAATTATATTTTTAATCACATTTATTTAGAATTTCCTAAAATCTAGTTTACAAAATAATAGCATTTTATTACTATTTTTCCAATTATCAAAATAATCTAGTGATCAAACTAGGTTTTTCATTCAATTAATATGCTAATATTCTCACTAAAATTACCATCTAATGATAACACCCTTAATAAGAATTTTATTTTACCCACAACACATTTTAGAAAAAATCTAGTTAGCTAAATAGTTTAAATTAAACAATTTCGATCAACAATTTATTATACCACCACCATGCAAGAATTTTCCACTCTAAAAGATGTTAAACTAGCTATTATAACCCTAATTAATTAACAAAAACCACCTCTTAAATTTTCAAACCCTAACTTGAATTTTAGAATTTGCAACAAGAATTAATCTAATTAATCTAATTATGCTTTAAAAGAAATATCTAATAGAAATAAAACAAAAGAGAAGGATTTATACCTCCACAACCTCATGTCCAAACTTGAAAATGAGCCTCAAAAATACATGCTTTCCCACTCCAAAATCCATGTAGAGAAGAGTAGAGAATAAAGGGTATGAAATAATTAGGTTTTTGTGGAATTTAAATTGGATTTTTTGTAGTATTTTTGATGATTTTTGAATAAAAATGAGGTGGAAAATGGGGGGGGCAGCCATGGTGATGGGGAGGCCGGCCACAATAAGGGGAAGAGGGAGAAACACATGAGAAATGGTGTAGAAACTTCTCCAAAATGTCATCATCTTAATGTCTTTTCATGCTTTATTCATTTTCTTTTAATTCTTTTCTAAAATAACTCAAGAAAGATTTAGAAACAAGGAAAAATTTGCAAATAAATTTTCCATGATACACACTAAATTCTAATATGCCATGGTTCATTTTTACAAATTAAAACCATTTAAATTTGTAATTTACACTAATTTAGTGTAAAAATAAAGCTTATGTTAATATTTAAAATAATTAATTTAGGAAAAATATTTTATTAAACCAAAAATTTATAAGTGGCTAAATAAACACTATTTACTAGTAATTTCATAATTAAAATAGATATTTTTAAATTTATAGTGAAAAACAATCACGGTTTGGTTTTACGAAAAATACATTTTACTTTACCGAAAATCCTAAAATTCACTTAAACACTTTTATTCATTTAATTATTTATTTAATTACCGATCGAGTGACATTCACGGTCGCAGATATAATGTAAATACTGTGAAAAATGTGTTTAAAATTTTCCGATTGATCAAACATTAACAAGTGGGCCCCCAAACAAAACTGTAGCAACCACAGAAAACCTAGGCCCAATTTTAATGTTCCAAAACCCCTGAAATAAACCCAGAAGGAATCTGTAAAAATTTGGTGATGTGACGTGTACAGTGCACCGCGGAAGGGCGGCAGTTATGGGGTTTAAGCGGCGGTTCCGCGCTCACACTGTAGCTTTACATCGTCGAATTTTTACAGAACTCTTATATTTTCTCGTACATCAATATTTTACAACCTGAAAAATTTTTGGAGACTGAAAAATTTTGACAGAAAACTGATGTGAGTGATATTGGGTTTTCGGAACTTTTCGATCGATCGGAACTTAAAAACACATTACACAAAGCTAGACTAAGTTAATGGTAAGGCTCTGATACCACTGTAAGTGCACGGCGGCGCCCCGGCCGTCAATCCGACGCCGGAATGCGGAAGCGGTGAATAACTTAAATTTTGCGGACTTTGCAAACCGGCACCACCGCGCACTTTAACCGGATCGGACCATTAACTAGTCTAAGCTATCTACAAGAATGGGAATAGAGATATACCGACGATCCAAGTCCTCCGGTCTTCATCTCCACTCCGATCTCCTCGCGGGATCTCCGTCCACATCGTCGCCTCCTCGCCGGAAAGGGCACCACATCGCCTTCGTCTTTTACGGGCTCCCGCCTCAATACCGAGGCAACTCGAGCATGAAGCCGGCAACTCGACATGCTCAAGATATGCTGTAGAATGTAGTGTAGAAGATGCTTGTCTCTTTGGGGTTATGTTGTTGCCAATGAGGATGATGGAGGAAACAAGGATTAGAAAAATGGTGCTTGCATTTTTCTAGCATGAAAACTAGATCAAGAAAGAAAACTCTCATGAATGAAGCTCTCTCTTCTTCTTCTCACAACCATGAAAGACTTATCATCAAGTGAGAATAAAGGGTGGAGGAAAAACCATATGAAGCTAGAAGGGAGGTGAGTGTAGGAGAAGTCAAGTGGTGACCACAAACAAACATGAACCATGCTTGTTCTACTATTCAACCCATACCCTTTCAATCACAATAAAAAGCAAGTCAATGGTGCAAGATATGAAAGCCATCATAATTAATACAATTGCAAGAAACCCCCCCCACAAATTGTTATTTGCAAAACTGCAAATAACCCCCTCCATCGAAAAAGTCCGGCCGGGAAAGAACAAAGGAAAACCGGCCGGAACGGAATGCAAACTGGCAACTCCAGAAAACTGGTCCCGTAATAAATTACAGGAAAACCCCGATACTGTGCATACACACCCGCATCTGTATTCCGTCCGGATACAAATGCAATGAGACAAAATCTACACTGTACTAAACTAAGACCAGCTTAAGCCAAAGCCGGCTAGTTAAATCCGTTCGATCCTGATCCGTGCAATACCGCACGTATCAGATCAAACCCTGCCATATAACTATACGGCCACTAGTACAAAACTGTCCGATCCTGATCCGTGCAATACCGCACGTATCTGATCGGACCTTGCCATATCTCCATACGGCCTCTACAGCGTTTCGCCCGAAAGCTGAGTAACTGAAAGTGTGGTAGACTCTAAAGACTCGTCAATACAATGGCTGTGGATTTAACCACTAGCCCGTCAGAGGTAAAAGCCAATACGTAACGGGCAACCAGCTATTGACTAAAAGGGACGTCGATGAGCGAACTCATCCTGACACCCTACTGAGCCTGTCAGTGACAATATCCGTGCAGTCCGGTCCGTTCGTCTATGAGTATCGCATGGCGGGCCTAGGGGGTTGGTAAAAGTCAGACCCCCAAAAGCGGTACAAGTCGTGTCGGAGTGTAGCCCAGAACACCCTGAGATACTACTGGAATACCTACCAGTAAATCTCCTTGCCTTGGCCAAGGACTTTGTGTAATGGCTCTCCTAGACACAGCACGACCTCACCCCCAATACCGGGAGAGACGAACCCCTGAAGATACGCTCACTGCCTCCATGTGGCTCGGGACTGTACCCAACTAAAACCTGTTTGCACGACTCCTTTGAGCCGTGGTAGGGTAGTAATCAAAGTACAGTGGGAACTCACACGAGACAAATGACGATCCCCAGGTCGATGAACTAACCTGCACACATGTCACCAGGGAACTGCCATCTGACGTCTGGTATATGACCAACTAGCATGTTCCCGGCGAGTCCTGTCCAGTGTACTCATAACCCAATGAGCACCTGTATACATCTTAGGTGATCCAACTGACACCAGTGGCTTGTGAGACCAGCCACCGCCCCTCGTCGGGGTCTCGACTGTATACACTAGTCTACTAATGGAGTATCGATGCCCGGTCTCGAAACTCCCACGACTAGGGACCTTTTAAGGATATGCTTGTAGACCCCCAGCTCCCACTTATATGATCGCCCTCATACTGCTGGTGGTCAAGCAAGAATCCTAGGGGCTCTATCAACGTGTAATAGCGACGTGTCATGTCACCTAAAGCAGTACACGATGATAAAGGTAAACCAGATAGCATACTATCATCTCGAGTAAGACTGTCCTACCGGGATAGGTCCTCCCTCAATCATTACAATCACGTACCTGTGACCTAATAATTGACTTTGAGGGCACTATCTCCAACAAATTCTTCACCTTATAATAATTCTTTCCAAACGGCCGGTACCGAAAACTCCTCTGCACTCGAACGAACCTTAGATTTGTTCATGAAACACACCATGCAAATGTCGGCTGATATAAGGTCTTCTATCGACACCATAAAGAATGACTCCGCCTCCCACGGTGAGAGTATAAAAGCGATAGAAGCACAAATTGCACATTTAAGTGCCGCGATGAGTGCTAGAGAGAAAGGGAAACTTCCAGCTCAACCCCTACCTAATCCTGGCTACTCACATCATATGAGTGCTATTACCACGTTGAGATCTGGAAGAGTGCTGAACAACCATGTTGGTGAAGAGATTGATAATGAGGAATCAATCGATGATACCCCGGCTTCCACTTCTTACCCTATTTCGTCTACTCCACCTTCTTACGAGTCTATTCTCCATTTTCCCCAAGGCTCGAACCCTCAGCCCACTCCTTCTAGTTAACATAAGACGATCCCCACTCCAATTCTAGGATCTGTTCTACCCCCTTGATCTTCCTCAATGTTGGACACATCTCTTATTGATAAAGCTCCTTATCCTAATAGGTTAAGGGAAAACAGACCAAGTCCACAAATGGAGAAGATTATGGAAATATTTAAACAGGTTAACATCAATATCCCTCTCCTAGATGCTATACAACAAGTTCCGTCCTATGCGAAAATTCTAAACGACTTGTGCACTAGAAAGAGGAAAACTCAAGTGTCGAAAAAGGTGTTCATGTCGAGTAATGTAAACACAGCTTTTACCCAACAATTACCTAAGAAACGTAAGGACCCCGGCTGTCCTACAATTTCTATTTCTATTGGGGGTAAAAATATCAACCGTGCTCTACTCGATCTTTGGCGCTAGTGTTAAACTGCTTCTATACTCTGTCTACGAGCAGTTAGGTATTGGAGAGTTGAAACCTGCTCACTGCACTCTCCAGATGGCCGATAGATCTATCACCAAACCTAGGGGAGAGCTTGAGGATGTGTTGATAAAAGTCAGGGAATTTATATTCCCTGTGGACTTTATTGTTCTAGATACATAACCGGTAGCGAACCCACGGAACCAAATTCCGGTGATTCTTGGTCGACCCTTTTTGGCCACTTCCAACACTGTAATCAACTGTCGAAACGGTTCTATGAACCTATCCTTCGGGAAGATGTCAATTGAGCTTAATATTTACAAGTTGGGAAGGGAACCCTCCGAACCTTCTTCTCAAATATGTTCTGTCGTAATAATGGATGTCGGCAGCAGTGCATTTAAGCAGCTTTACGATACTGATCTAGACTCCCTCAATACGTTGTTGTTTGACCCCGCTATTTGTTATACACATACGGACTCATCTATCGAGCTATCCAGGTCAACATATAACGCTGATTATGAACCTTTTATGGAGTCTGAGTATCATCCTGTTCTTTCCGATGAGATTATTCTTCGGGATATCGATGAAACCTTTGAAGAAATTTTCGCTGATGAACTCGCATTTTTAGAAAACACGGGAGTTGTGATGAATCAACCCCAAACCAAAGAATTTGAACCATCACCCCTACTTCTTAACAATAATGAGAATGCGAGTAATCCATCATTATCATTGTGTCGTCTCTCCAAATCAAGACGCAAACCCTTTCCATACCATCACTTATCTCTTCCCCACTTCTTCATGTCGATAGGTGACGTGTTCTTCAACCAACCAGTGCATTACATTGATAAAATCTTTGAATGGTTGGTATTAACTTTTGGTCTTTGTAAAACTTTATATTGACCAATAACCTTACCCCCCCTCTTATGATTAAAAAAAAAGCTTAACATTGTTTTAACTTAAGTTTGGGGGGGTATATTTTTGGCTTTTGAAAATAAAATTTGTACACAAAATTGTGAGCCAAAAATAAGTTTGGGAGAGATTTTTACTTTTATTTATTCTTATCCCCGTTAATAACTTTTTCCTCCCAAGTCTAGGTTTTTGATATTTAAAAGATAACGGTGAGGACACTGCTGTAAACAGGTTTGGGGGAGGTTTGTGCTTATTTACGCATTACTTTGCATTACACTTTGCATAAGCACAAAATTTTCAAAATTTTTCTTTATAATGAAAGATTAGAAAGTGAAAAATTACATTTAAAAGATTGGAAGAATTTAAGAAAACCAAGAAAGTTGGATGTTTTCTTAAAACGAAACTAGTAATAAGTAGTTATGATCCGTTGTCCCAAGGACTAGTAAGATGAAGGAAGTCAGTAATCTGTGTTGGAGATAGTGCCCTCAGAGTCAATTATTAGGTCACAGGTACGTGATTGCAATGATTGATGGAGGACTTATCCCGGTAGGACAGTCTTACTCGAGATGATAGTATGCTATCTGGTTTACCTTTATCATCGTGTACTGCTTTAGGTGACCTGACAAGTCGCTATTACACGTTGATAGAGCCCCTAGGATTCTTGCTTGACCACCAGCAGTATGAGGGCGATCATATAAGTGGGAGCTGGGGTCTATAAGTGCATCCTTAAATGGTCCCTAGTCGTGAGAGTTTCGAGACAGGGTATCGATACTCCAGAGTAGACTAGTGTATACAGTCGAGACCCCGACGAGGGGCGGTGGCCGGTCTCACAAGCCACTGGTGTCAGTTGGATCACCTAAGATGTATACAGGTGCTCATTGGGTTATGAGTACACCGGACAGGACTCGCTGGGAACATGCTAGTTGGTCATATACCAGACTTCAGATGGCAGTTCCCTGGTGACATGTGTACAGGTTAGTTCATCGACCTGGGGATCGTCATTTGTCTTGTGTGAGTTCCCACTGTACTTTGATTACTACCCTACCACGGCTCAAAGGAGTCGTGCAAACAGGTTTTAGTTGGGTACAGTCCCGAGCCACATGGAGGCAGTGAGCGCATCTTCAGGGGTTCGTCTCTCCCGGTATTGGGGGTGAGGTCGCGCTGTGTCTAGGAGAGCCATTACACGAAGCCCTCGGCCGAGGCAAGAAGATTTACTGGTAGGTATTCCAGTAGTATCTCAGGGTGTTCTGGGCTACACTCCGACACGACTTGTACCGCTTTTGGGGGTCTGACTTTTACCAACCCCCTAGGCCCGCCATGCGATGCTCATAGACGAACGGACCAGACTGTACGGATATTGTCACTGACAGGCTCAGTAGGGTTGTCAGGCTGAGTTCGCTCACAGACATCCCTTTTAGTCAGTACCTGGTAGCCCGTTACGTATTGGCTTATACCTCTGACGTGCTAGTGGTTAAATCCATAACCAAGGTGTTGACGAGTCTTTAGAGTCCCCCACATTCAGTTACTCAGCTTTTGGGCAAAAGGTTGTAGAGGCCGTATGGAGATATGGCAGGGTCCGATCAGATACGTGCGGTATTGCACGGATCAGGATCGGACAGTTTGTACTACAGGCCGTATGGTTATATGGCAGGGTTCGATCAGGTACGTGCGGTATTGCACGGATCAGGATCGAACGGATCATACTAGCCGGTTTTGGTATAAGCCGGATCCTAATATAGTACAGTGTAGATTTTGTCTCATTACATTTGTATTTCGGTCGGAATACAAATGCGGGTGTGTATGCACAGTATCGGGGTTTTCCTGTAATTTATTACGGGACCAGTTTTCTGGAGTTGCCAGTTTGCTTTCCGTTTCGGCCGATTTCCTTTGTTTCGTTCATTGGCCGAAGATTGGTGGAGGAGGGCTTATTTGCATTTGTGCAAATAAGCTTTTGTGGAGGGGGTCTTTGCATATTGTTTGTATCATGATGGTTTCATGATGGAGCCCCATCCATTGCCCTTGCTTGACTTTTATCTTCATGATGGCATGACTTTTTGAGTCATCATGGTTGTTGATTTGGCTTTGGATTTGAAATGGAAGTGGTTTTTGATCATTATCTTTTCTTTTTCTCCATGAATTAATCATTCCAATTTTTCTCCACCCATTTCTTGAGTGGGCCGGCCACTGTTCTAAGAAGAGAGGTTTATTTTTGAGTGAGAAATTTTCTTCATGCAATTTGGTGGACCCCTCCCATTGTGTGTGTGCTGTGAAGTGGTTATTTCCTTTTGCATGATTTTAATTTATGCACTCTTCATATAAATTTCCAGTGAGCACAAATTGCTTTGGCCGAGCTCAATTTTTTTCATGGGATGCTCCATTTTTCCTAGCAAGCATCCATGAAATTCTAGTGTACAAATTCCTCCAAAAATGGCAACCTTATAAACCCCAAAGAGACAACTATTCTACAGCACATCTTGGGCACGTCGACTAGCCAGCTTCGTGCCCGAGTTGCCTCGGCATTGAGGTGGGAGCCCGTAAAAGAAGTAGGCAATGTGGTGCACTTCCAGCAACGAGGTGGAGACCGGAGTTTCCGCAGGAGATCGGGACGACGACGAGAAGACCGGGGGACTCGGATCAGTCGGTATATCTCTCTTCCCATCTTGTAGTTAGCTAGGACTAGTTAATGGTTCGATCCGGGTATTAGTGCGCGGTGGTTTGCCAGTTCAAGAAAAATTAAAGTTTATCACCGCTTCCGCATTTGGCTGTCGGATTGACGGCGGGGCGCCGCCATGCACTTACAGTGGTATCAGAGCCTCGCCATTAACTTAGTCTAGTTTTGTGTAATGTGTTTGCATTTCCGATCGACCAAAATTCCAAAATCCGCATTTTTGTTCACATCAGTTTTCTGTTGAAATTTTTTGGAGTCGAAAAATTTTTCAGGTTACAGAAAAGTGATGTACTAGAATATCTAAGGGTCCTGTAAAAATTCGATACAGTAATTCGTCTATGGGAGCGCGGAACCGCGGCCAAACCCCCTTTTGGGCCGCGGTTCCGCCGCGCAATGATGAGATGGCTGCACCAAATTTCTACAGTATCTTTCTGGGGTGAAAATTGGATTTTTGGAATAATAACATTGGGCCCAGAATTTCCTGATCTGCTATAGTAATGCTTGGGGGCCCACTTGTTAAAATTTGATTGATCGGATATTTTAAACATATTATTTCACAGTATTTACATTATATCTGCGACCGTGAATGTCACTTGATCGGTAAATCCAGTCTAACTGCTATAGCTCGGTTAGACGGATTTGCGAACGTGACTTTCACGTTGATGTTCTGTTTTTGCTGTGATGTTGCGGATCGGTCGTGGGGGATAGCCTGGATGCAATGCTAGTACAGTTGTGGTTGTATTATGTACATTTGATATTGCGGGGCGAGCGTCCGACATGTGGACTGCCGTCACTGCCTGATTGTATTATTATTATGGGACACGGCCAGGTTGCGGTCGATGTACCCGTTGTATGTATATTTTACTTTCTGTACTAGGATTACCCCGCGAAGGGGTGCACGGATAGCCGGGTTCTAGAGGGCAACAAGCCCGCATCTCATGGCATTGAGACGGAGGGGGCTTCACTCTAGGATTGGCGGGCTATTCGCCGCACTCGTAGGGGGTACAGGTTGACCCAGGAGGGGTGCCCAAGTTACCGGATTCCATGAAGTGCTGGGTGGTCCATTCACGGTGCTGAAGGGGGCTGTCTCGCTTTAGGTTTTGGCGGGTAACTTGCCGCGCCCATAGGGGTCTAGGATTACATTGCGCAGGCTGTCCACACGACCAGGGGAACGTCGGGTTTCAGTAGTGGCTCTGTGAAACCCGGGGATCCCAGATATCTGTATTGTTTCTGTGATGCTGTTCATTCTCTGTGATGTTGCATTTTTATCACGCTTTGAGCGAATATAATATATTGGTATATATATTAGTAGATGTTGTATATGTTTTACATCCGCGCTAGTCCAGTCCCCGCTCTGTCGTTAGTTAGCTAACCTAACGGGTAATGACGGGACCCAGTGGCGAATGCGGATGGCATATACGCACATCAGTATATTTTCGTTCTTTTGGTGTGATCAATTGATGGGACTGCATTGATTCGAATCAATGCAAGTTAAAAACAAACCTTATCTGATTTTGTTGGAACACTTTTCAAAAAGCTGTTATTGCAAGGACGTTCACTTTTGTTTTGCATCGTGGTATTCAGATGGAATATCCTGCTCCTCAGTCGACGAGGCAAGGGCCGAGATCCCTTCACCGGGAGTGACCCCTTGGACAAAAAGTTTGCGTCAGGGCAATGACTTCACTATAGCCGATTACTTTTGCTTTGCACCGTGGTATTCAGTTGGAATATCCTGCACCCCATTCTACGGGGAAAGAGCCGAGATCCCTTCACCGGGAGTGACCTCTTTAGCAACGGTTTTCGTCACTATATTTTTAAAAGCTATCCGTTCCTTCAACGATATCAAGTTCATTACGTTAAAGGTTTTCGCCAGAAACCATTCGTAGCCCTCCGTCGTTTCAGACGGGTAGCACGTAGTATTCATGCTATGTTTGTTGACCTTCGTCAAGGCATAGTGTATGGTAGCTGCTTGTTACCTTTCTGCTGCATAGATAGATGCGTTGGTTTGGGACAGTCGTATAGCCTTGTTGGCCTTCGTCAAGGGCTTGTACGGGTGGATTCAAATTAACCTGGACAATGACGGGTGGAACTTGACATGTGACTTATGATTTGTTGACCTTCGTCAAGGTCATAAAAGCATGGGGCAGAAATCACATCGGGAGTTTCAAAAGAACTGAAACTTGCCAGATATGCGCATACCTTCTGGAGTGTGATACCGTGAGCGGATTCCGTCACGTTGTCATGCGATGATAGTTGGATCCCGATTCCCACTGATGAGTTAGTTTACTCCTCGGGTAACCCCGACTAATTCTTCTTTCAGGTTTGGAGGAGAATTTGAGGTACAGTGGGAGGATTCCAGATTAGATAAATTGGCAACCATTCTGATCTAGGTTAGAGTGCACGCTGAGTGTTTCTTTTCTCTCTCTCTTTGGCAGCGACCATTGACCTGACCCTAAGACTATGACTCAGTGACCAAGTTGACCGAACTTTCTTAACACTGGCTTTTGGATTGTCAGAGTTGCAAACCTCATTGCCACTCCTACTTTTACCCTTTTCTCCAGGACACCCCGTATTACTACGAACGTCCACTTCCATTGGACAAAACCATCGTATGGTTAGATACGAACTCGAAAGAATTTATTCGAGGATGGTTTCAGGTTCTGGAGGAAACGAATAGGACTATTCAGTTGTCTTTTCCTTTTACCTTCTCTCAGGTTGCGAGTACTCCTTGGTTTAGGAGATAGTACACCTATTACGCAAATTGGATAGTCTTCTTCCAAACCATAGGCAGGTGCCGACCGGTAGGGAATGAAGAAAACCAATTAGCCTAACGATGGTGTACAGAAGGTATTAAGTTAAGACAAAGCAAGGGATTAGTGAGAGGGCAAAGTAAATTGCAACAGATATTCACGACCAAACCAAGTATTCCTTCGCCAATCCTAAATCACCTTTGTATTTCTCCAGGACACTCCGTATCACTACGAAGATCCACAGTTTATTTGGATACTCCATCGTATGGTTATATACGAACTCGAAAGGAACTTGTTCCAGTTCGGGGATGGATTCTGGTTCAGGAGAAATAGTAATAAGATTTATTCAGGTGTCTTTTATCTTCACCTTCTCTCGCATTGCGAGTGTTCCTAGGATTAGGACAGTACACCCATTATGCTTATTGGATAGTCTTCTTCCAAACCATAGGCTGGTGCCGAACGGTAGGGAAGGAAGAAAACCATTTGGCCTAAGGGGTGTGCAGAAGGTAAAGACTAAAGACATATGAAGGGATTTGGAGAGGTGGCAAAGAATTACACGGTTACAGTTGTGAATCTGGATAATGGAAGAGGCATTACTAGGAATACCAGGATACCCCATCGAGACATTTCAATGTTTCAGTTTCACTGTGTACTGTTAAAAGAAAACTGATTTCCCGATTAGATACTTACTCCAGGGTATGTATTTACCAGGTTTGATTCTCACATCTGTATGGTTTTACAGATGATGAGTGGGAGTAAGTTATTGGGAATTGGGTGATCATCCTCATTATATCGGGATTCGTTGTAATCGGTGATATTTGAGGAAGTCACCTGGGTTGTTTGCCGGATGGCAAATATTTGGTTTTGAATATCCGCTGTTATGCACCAATTTTAAATTGATATATTTGTACGTCTATTTTCATAGAGTGAGATATACCTTTTTGAAATTATGTCTGTAACATTTACCTATATCAGTGGATGGTTAGGTAAGGAGCATTAAACAGCGGTGTAATTCTTCTTAACCATAAGTACAGTTTTCAACCTACGACATACAGTGAATGAGTTATCAGACTCAAGGGACTTATACAGAGTATTGTATGTTGTCCAGGGTCCATCAGGACAGAGGGGTTGGTCCTCGTACTATATTCGGTTTACTTATGACTTCTCTAGTTTTTAGACAGGTGTTTCGCGGAAACACAGGGTCTGAATTTTGAGAAGTTATAGGTATTTGAATAGAGTAGAGAACCAGGTGTAGCAAGTATCGGGATTCTTCAAAGCAATCGAAGATGTAGACACTTGTGCATGGTATTCAGTTGATAGTAATGATAAGAGATTTTGCTTCTCTTTCAGGTTATTCATAATTGGAAGCGTTCCTAAGTTGAGTAACGCTGATCGGCCTCCTTCCATTTAGTTGACATGCACTGAAGACAGCTGCATGATTTGGATCTGGTTCAATTAAATCAGTGCCTCTGTTTCTATATTGGATATAGAACAGTTCATATCTTAACGATGTTAAGGTACGGGGAGTTGTCCGGTTTATGATTAAAACCAGACACTAGACAACTCAAGGCACGTTTCTGTAATGGCTGTTTGTGGGTTGACCCAGGCTATGACGAGGGTTGACTTTCTACCATCTGGATGAACAATAGCGATATTGTTCTAGAATCGCCACAGTTTTATTAAAAAATGGATTTTTTCAGAAAAACAGTAGTGGGAGTATGGTAGAACTGGAAGTGATTCCAGAACCACAAACGATTACTGAAGATTTGATAGGAACCTAAAGATTCAATCTGGTTTGACATTCCATTGGCCACTCCGCAGATAAGGTGGGTAACTTCAGGCACCCGAGAGGTACTCCGGTAGCCTCAAGGACGGTGACAGGGAAGTTCTTGTTTACCCACAATTACCATTGCTGTTGTTCCACGCTGCGAGACCCGGTGGGAGGATGAGTATAGCGTCGTTCTAAACTAGTTTTAGAAGTGTACGTCTAAATGACTCTGCCAGAGGGTTGTCGTAGTCAGTGGGAGCAGCGGAAGCATTGGTGGACAGGTAGCTTATGTCTATTTATAGACTAAAGCAGATGTAGCGGAGATAGATCATCTACTTCTGACGTGACAGTCATGGGTTTGACTTCATCAGAATATGGGATGGATCTGTTGAAAAGGTAGTAGGGTGTGATATCCTGGTATTTGGATGACATACACGGAGTAGGAAAAGAAACTCCTATACTACAATCGGTTATACTTTGGTCATCACACAGTGTTTTCTCTACATGGTACTTGGACTTTATATCAGACATACTGGTTACTAGATCTATGGTTTTAGATCTAGATTTGGGTGGTTTCCCAATCTAGGTACTTAGACAGCATTCTATGAGTATTTAGGATGAACGACTCCTGGCACGGTAGTGTACCTGCAAGTGATGGAGTGACCCTCTCTAAAGGTGTCTTACAGACTAAAGGGGAGAGGGATGTGCATGATTGGCAGATCACTTGCTCAGGCAATTGAGTCAATCATGAGATGTCAAGTACCACACCAAATATTGTTCTTGCACTAGATGCAATAAGTTGATATTGATCAAATCCTGGAGAAGCAGTCGGAAGCAGTTTTAGAACATAAGTGAATATTCTAGGGATATGATAACGATAACCTCATACAGGAGACAGTTATCATTCCAGGCTTCCAAGGTGACATGGACGACAAGGAGGTTGTCAGAGTTATAGTTTTTCCTTCTGATGAGGGGCAGTATTTTGGACAAGTGGTCCAAGGCAATACTGAGGGAGGCATGGCGCAGGATACTGATTAAGTTCAGTTGACAATACAGTCTAAGAAGTTTGGATTTGGAGTTCATTTATGAGCTATGTCCCATCATACATCCAGACACATTCTAAGACAGTTATTGCTCATTTCGGGAGATGGGTTTCTCCGCGAACTTGAGATATAGAGAGACATAGAAAGAAACATCTAGGCGGATCCACTAACTAAGGCTATTCCCCGAACGCAATAGTTTCGCAAACGAGCTTTGTGAGACTGACTAGTAGAGGAGTTGGGTGTTCGGTATCACACGGGCTGTGAGTATGCGACATCGCAATAATTAGCCTTGAGTGCAAGTGGGAGATTGTTGGAGATAGTGCCCTCAGAGTCAATTATTAGGTCACAGGTACGTGATTGCAATGATTGATGGAGGACTTATCCCGGTAGGACAGTCTTACTCGAGATGATAGTATGCTATCTGGTTTACCTTTATCATCGTGTACTGCTTTAGGTGACCTGACAAGTCGCTATTACACGTTGATAGAGCCCCTAGGATTCTTGCTTGACCACCAGCAGTATGAGGGCGATCATATAAGTGGGAGCTGGGGTCTATAAGTGCGTCCTTAAATGGTCCCTAGTCGTGAGAGTTTCGAGACAGGGCATCGATACTCCAGAGTAGACTAGTGTATACAGTCGAGACCCCGACGAGGGGCGGTGGCCGGTCTTACAAGCCACTGGTGTCAGTTGGATCACCTAAGAGGTATACAGGTGCTTATTGGGTTATGAGTACACCGGACAGGACTCGCTGGGAACATGCTAGTTGGTCATATACCAGACGTCAGATGGCAGTTCCCTGGTGACATGTGTACAGGTTAGTTCATCGACCTGGGGATCGTCATTTATCTTGTGTGAGTTCCCACTGTACTTTGATTACTACCCTACCACGGCTCAAAGGAGTCGTGCAAACAGGTTTTAGTTGGGTACAGTCCCGAGCCACATGGAGGCAGTGAGCGCATCTTCAGGGGTTCTTCTCTCCCGGTATTGGGGGTGAGGTCGCGCTATGTCTAGGAGAGCCATTACACGAAGCCCTCGGCCGAGGCAAGGAGATTTACTGGTAGGTATTCCAGTAGTATCTCAGGGTGTTCTGGGCTACACTCCGACACGACTTGTACCGCTTTTGGGGGTCTGACTTTTACCAACCCCCTAGGCCCGCCATGCGATGCTCATAGACAAACGGACCAGACTGTACGGATATTGTCACTGACAGGCTCAGTAGGGTTGTCAGGCTGAGTTCGCTCACAGACATCCATTTTAGTCAGTACCTGGTAGCCCGTTACGTATTGGCTTATACCTCTGACGTGCTAGTGGTTAAATCCACAACCAAGGTGTTGACGAGTCTTTAGAGTCCCTCACATTCAGTTACTCAGCTTTCGGGAGAAAGGTTGTAGAGGCCGTATGGAGATATGGCAGGGTCCGATCAGATACGTGTGGTATTGCACGGATCAGGATCGGACAGTTTGTACTACAGCCCGTATGGTTATATGGCAGGGTTCGATCAGGTATGTGCGGTATTGCACGGATCAGGATCGAACGGATCATACTAGCCGGTTTTGGTATAAGCCGGATCCTAGTATAGTACAGTATAGATTTTGTCTCATTGCATTTGTATTTCGGTCGGAATACAAATGCGGGTGTGTATGCACAGTATCGGGGTTTTCCTGTAATTTATTACGGGACCAGTTTTCTGGAGTTGCCAGTTTGCTTTCCGTTTCGGCCGATTTCCTTTGTTTCGTTCATTGGCCGAAGATTGGTGGAGGAGGGCTTATTTGCATTTGTGCAAATAAGCTTTTGTGGAGGGGGTCTTTGCATATTGTTTGTATCATGATGGTTTCATGATGGAGCCCCATCCATTGCCCTTGCTTGACTTTTATCTTCATGATGGCATAACTTTTTGAGTCATCATGGTTGTTGATTTGGCTTTGGATTTGAAATGGAAGTGGTTTTTGATCATTATCTTTTCTTTTTCTCCATGAATTAATCATTCCAATTTTTCTCCACCCATTTCTTGAGTGGGCCGGCCACTGTTCTAGGAAGAGAGGTTTATTTTTGAGTGAGAAATTTTCTTCATGCAATTTGGTGGACCCCTCCCATTGTGTGTGTGCTGTGAAGTGGTTATTTCCTTTTGCATGATTTTAATTTATGCACTCTTCATACAAATTTCCAGTGAGCACAAATTGCTTTGGCCGAGCTCAATTTTTTTCATGGGATGCTCCATTTTTCCTAGCAAGCATCCATGAAATTCTAGTGTACAAATTCCTCCAAAAATGGCAACCTTATAAACCCCAAAGAGACAACTATTCTACAGCACATCTTGGGCACGTCGACTAGCCAGCTTCGTGCCCGAGTTGCCTCGGCATTGAGGTGGGAGCCCGTAAAAGAAGTAGGCGATGTGGTGCACTTCCGGCAACGAGGTGGAGACCGGAGTTTCCGCAGGAGATCGGGACGACGACGAGAAGACCGGGGGACTCGGATCAGTCGGTATATCTCTCTTCCCATCTTGTAGTTAGCTAGGACTAGTTAATGGTTCGATCCAGGTATTAGTGCGCGGTGGTTTGCCAGTTCAAGAAAAATTAAAGTTTATCACCGCTTCCGCATTTGGCTGTCGGATTGACGGCCGGGGCACCGCCGTGCACTTACAATCTGAGGATAAAAATAAGTCTGAAAAATAATTCCTATTCTAGAAGCCAAACATTTGAATGTTGATACCCTACTATACGCAATTACACACGTCTTGAAACTCGGGATAGTAGAGGATACCTTGAAATGCTCTTGTCTAAAAGCCAAAGTACGAAAAAAATAATAAATAAAATTGTGAAAAAAATGAACACTGGTTTTGTAATCACCAAGGCAGCATAAAAAAATATAGAGATGGTGCTTCATCACCTAGTACCTTAGAACAAATGTTTTGGGAGTCACTGCTAAGCCTTAGGTGTTGCAAAACGAGCAAATTACTAATTACGCCTAATAAGTGAGCAAATTTTGTAATCGGTCAGTTAGTACCTCAAGAAGTATTAACGGTCGTATGAAGAATGTGTGAGCAATTCCATCCAAAATATTCACCGACTAAAAAGTACTGAGGTAGATGAACAAGAGCATGATAGCTTGAATTGAATTCTCTGAGTGTAGGGATATCTTTTACACACACGTAGGGGTATATGATCGGTGTTTGGAGGAAAGGTAGGGATGAAGAATAAAGGCGATGTTTTATTGAGGGATGATGTGATTTCTAATATCTTTTCATGAGTATTAAGATAGGGCACATGACAACCAAAAAGCTAGTGTAGTTGAAAACTCTTATTTTCAAGTTTTTTCTTTTATAATTCTTATTTTTATATGTAACTTTCACAGTCTTTCTTTTATTATAGGATTTTGTGGGTGTAATTCGCAGAAAACCCTCAGGAGACAACACTCCTCCTACTAGGGACACCTAGAGATTTAAAGGCTTGTTGCACGTGCTCAATGCAATCGTGTTGCCTACGAAAGTATGCTAGTTAGTTTTTCTCTTTCTTTTTATTTTATTTTCTCCTTCTCCTGAATAAAAGAAGTTTGCTCAAGACGATCAAAATCAAGTTTGGGGGAATTTGTTCAGTCGAAATTATTGCAATTTTTAACATAACAATTTCCTCACTTTTCTAATCATCTAAGGGTGTTTGTTATAAATATAACACATATTATAAGTTCATCTGGAAAATATCAATTACCATGTGTTATACATTATAATCAACACTTTTGAAGGAAATTGTATGTTTATTATTTCATGCATAATATTGTATATCTCTAACATTCTTCATTGAGATCTTATACAAAAATTAGCCCAAATCAGATATCGGAATCAGAAATTCGCCGATAAAATACAGGAAGTCAAAGAGTTAAATTCTTGCAGAGATTGAGAAGAGATAAAAAGATTCCAGATATCAAATATAAACCCAGAGAACAACATTAGAAGACTCAAGAAAACTGAAGCTAAGAGCTCACAAATCGGCCGCGGATCCGCGGCCGAGTCAGGCCGAGTCGCCGCGGATCCACGGCCGAGTCAGGGGATCGAAGATCGAGATTTCTCCAGAAGCTTCCCTGTAACATCTTAGCTTGCTTAGGACGCTTCATAACTACCTAGCTTATTCTAGAACCCTCTATGTAACAACCTAACTTATTGGGGAAGCTTGATTAGGGGCTATAAAAAGGACCTAAGACTACATTAAAAAGGTTGTTGATTGGTTGTTGATTTTTAGTACACAATTATAATTTAGATCCAATTTCAAGAACACCAAATCTCAAGATCAAGAATCATCGAGAAGTTCATCAAGCTATTCAACAAAAGATCCTTTATGCGAAGCCGATCGTCATCAACGAGCACGTGATCCTCGATAGATCCAAGACGCACGAAGATTGAGCAAAGCGAAGATCGACGGAGAAATTACCTCTTCAAGGGAGTGATCGAGAGCTATTCTTCTTGTAATCTCAGATTGAAGAAGTTGTAATTTGAAGTTGAATAATAAAGGTGATATTACTTTTAGTCTTGCTTTCTTTAAATTTTCACATTATGAAATCTCTATTTGTTGATTCTTCTATTTTCATAATGTGTGAGTAAATCTCCGCTTGCTAAGAATTCGAAGGAATTTGGTAGATCCAATTGTGAGAGAATTATATATTCATCTTAAGTCTTATGGAGATTATAAATTTTAGCAAAAAGAATTATTAATGTCCAAATTGTGAGTGAGATCAATTTATTGAGAATTTCATCGCAATTTAGGGATTAGATTGATGGTCCTTCTTGTTGAAGGCTAGATAGGAATGCCATTCAATGAAAGGACAAGGGGAAATAAAGGAGAAACCCTAGTTTCTTCAAAAGATCCCTAATTCTCATGTATAGCCATCAATCTAGTAGTAATTCTATCAATAGATAAGATGAATTATCTTAAATAATCATCATGGCTACTAATTCCGTTCGAATCATACAAGCCTTCTACAATTTTCTTGATAACTACATTTGATCTTGGACAATTTTCTTGATTTCTTTTCTTGAAAACAATTTCTTGAATTTCTTGAAACTATTAAATTCAACTAAATCTTGAACTATTTCTTGAATTCCTTTACTAGTTCTTTCGACTCAACTAAAGCAATAATTTACGAATTCCTAGAATCCCAGAGGACGACCCGTACTCACTAATGCTCGCTACAAGCGATACCGTTGTGGATTGCGGTTATTATACGACTAAAACATTTCATCACTTCTTTACTACATCTTTTCTTTAAATTCAAAGAGGTGAGAGAATTTGAAATAATCACCAATATCAAACTGCTCGCTACTACAACGCATGAGTCAAGCATCAAGCCTTCAAAACAGGAGATTTGGTCCTAAGGCGGAACGAATTCACAGACCAAGAAAAGCTGAATAAGATCTCCCTGAAGTGGGACGGACCATTCCTCGTCTCCAAAGTATTGCCCGGAGGAGCCTATCGCCTACAAGACACGGGAGGACGCAAGTTTCTGCGGCCTTATAACGTCAAGAAGCTCAAATTGTACAAGTGAATATATTTTCAAATTTTGTATCAATGAATATGTTTCTTCTTTACCAAATCGATGTAATTTTTCTTTCATGTCTTCTGAATTAGGAGAAACTTCTTCTATATGTTTCCCTCTTCTTCGGTTCAAAGGTCCCTGGTTTCGTTTATGTACATACTCAAGCGCACAAAGAGGATAAAAAGGAGACAATAACACGTCGCAAAAGAATAATCTTATTCATCAAGGGTATTATGGGCTCCCCAGCCTTACACAAAATATATATATATATATATATATATACACGAAAATATTACAACAGAGGGGGTAGGGGGTGGAGAAAACACTTTTGGTGGTACTCCGAGGAGATCGCTGCCAGCTGAGCCCTTGCTTCCTCGGCCCGTTCCCTCTGGTGTTTCCCGCAGACCCATGATGCAACGGAAGGGCCGGGCAGCCATCGGCGATCTGCCTTTGCTGAAAGCACTCCAGAACAAGCGCCATCGAGCGATTCTGCCTGCTTTTCGAGATTAGGCCATAGTGGCGGAGCGAGTGCAGCTTGTCAACCGCCTCGTCCTTAAAAGCTCCTCGGACAGGACGTTGTGCAGCCCTGGCGATCCTCCAGATTGCATACATGAGCAACTGAAGGAGGGATGATCGGCGGGGGAGCAGGTGGCCGAAGTGCACCTCCACGCGGTGGACCACTTCCCAGTACGTCTCCTCGGTGCTGGCCTAATCGTACAAGGTAGACGTCGTCACGAGAGATGATCTCTTGAATGGAGTAGATGAAACCTGGCATTTTTTCAGAAACAAAACACTGAAAGAAACCAACACGCCTTCGCTATTTATAGCCCCAACGGAATCCCAAAAGGCCGAAGTTCGCACGCGGCAGCATGATTCACGGGGCCCTTTCAAAGTCCCCAATAAAACGCTACCGCATGGCGACCATGCCCCCAAACGGCCAAATGGAAGTTGGAACGATGAGCAATACGAAGAGTCACGCCTTCCCACGCGTCTCTGCCACGCGTTGCCTTCGACGGTCTCTCTCTTAAGATTTTACGGGTCAAGGGAGACAGACCAACACCAAAGAAGCCTCGTCAAGAGGCCACCAAGCAGCTTCCCTGCTCGGTCAATCCTTAGCGGGTAACCTCCTACCCATCTATGCTAAGGATCGAAGCCCTCACCAAGAGGCCACCGGGCAGCTTCCCTGCTCGGTTTATCCCTGGCGGGTAGCTCCTATCCATTACGCCAAGGATTGAAAGCCCTCACCAAGAGACCACCGAGCAGCTTCCCTGCTCGATCAATCCCTGGTGGGTAGCTCCTACCCATCCATGCCAAGGATCAAAAGCCCTCCTCAAGAGGCCACCGGACAACTTCCCTACTCGGTCAATCCCTGGCGGGTAGCTCCTACCCATCCACGCCAAAGATCAAAAGCTCTCCTCAAGAGGCTACCGGGAAGCTTCCGTGCTCGGTCAATCCCTGGCGGGTAGCTCATATCCATCCACGCCAAGGATCAAAAGCCCTCCTCAAGAGGCCACCGGGCAGCTTCCCTGCGCGGTCAATCCCTAGCGGGTAGCTCATACCCATCCACGCCAAGGATCAAAAGCCCTCCTCAAGAGGACACCGGGCAGCCTCCTTGCTCGGTCAATCCCTGGCGGGTAGCACTTACCCATTCATGCCAAGGATCAAAATCCCTCACCAAGAGGCCACCGAGCAGCTTTCCTGCTCGGTCAATCCCTGGTGGGTAGCTCCTACCCATCCACGCCAAGGATTAAAAGCCCTCCTCAAGAGGCTACCGGAAAACTTCCCTGCTCGGTCAATCCCTGGCGGGTAGCTCCTACCTATTATGCCAAGGATCGAAAGCCCTCACCAAGAAGCCACCGAGCATCTTCCCAACTCGGTCAATCCCTGGCGAGTAGCTCCTACCCATCCACACAAAGGATCAAAAGCCCTCACTAAAAGGCCGCCGAGCAGCTTCCTTGCTCGGTCAATCCTTAGCGGGTAACTTCCTACCCATCTACGCTAAGGATCCGACCATCTACGCTAAGGATCCGAAGCCCCATCCAGAGGCCTCCACCGACCAATTCTAACTTGGCTATTATTTAACTTACGCTAATGGAAGTGGTCGCCGGTCCGACTCGAAGGAATGGGCAAATCTCGACCTGCCTACACTAAAGGTTCTTTAGATGTATTCTAAGCGAACGATCACCACCTCGATTCCGGGGGCGGGAAGGGACTGACCTTCCTACACTTGGCGATTAACTGGCTTACACTCAACGGGTGGTCGCCATCTAAAGACCGGTCATCGACCTACGACCTGACCCCTGGGACGAGGAAAACACCAACAAGCTTGAGTGCTCGCACAAGAAAACATTGCCACGAAGAAAAATTAAAAACGGTTTTATTACGATCTGGGAGTCTATACAATGTACTATGGGCTCCTCATACATACAAAAAGCTCCCGAAGGCTTACAAAATTTATAATAAAAAAATAAAGAAAAAGGCAGGAAGGCTCAGGCCTCGGGACCGGGGAGGTTCTCGACCGGCACAACGCCGGCGTCGGGAATCAGGGTAGCAGCTTTTGGGTCGGTGCTCCCACCAGGGGCCTTATCTCCAGCACTCCCACCGGCAGCCTCTCCCCTGGCGGCACTCCCGGCGGTCTCCCTCTATGGCTCATTCTCGGAGAGGGGGTACTGGAGCCGAAGTTCACCGTCAGCAAACCCCGGCATCAACGCCTTGACGGCGTCAAGAGCCTGGTGCCAAACAATGGCTGAGGCGTCGGCAAGGTCGGCATAGAACTGTTCTGACGTCTTGTACCTCTCCACCGACTTGGCAGCCTGGAGGTCGGTGAGCTTCACTGCGTCCTTCGCCGCCTCGGTTTCCCTCTTGCAGGCTGTTAGTTATATGTATGCCCTAGAGGACATTACTGTACATGTGATGTATATTGTAGTGGATTCTTGGACATATATAGAGATGACTTTATTGCTCGACATGATAGTGATATCTGGTTGCACTTTATCTTAAAATGTACACTTATTGTCTCTCTATTACATGTTGATAAAGCCCTTAGGATGAGTACTTGACTACCAGGATTATGATACAGATCATACTAGTGGGACAAGGGTAGTCGATAAGTACATCCTTCAAATGTTCCTAGTCGTGGGAGTATCGAGACAGAGCATCGATACTCCAGAGTATACTAGCGTATACGCTTCTCGACCCATATGATGGGCGATGGATGATCCCATATCCATTGGTGTTTGACATCAGAGATGGTATACGGGTGCTCAGTGGAGACTGGGAACACTAAACGGACTCGCCGAGAACTCCTAGAGGGTATTATACCTATCGTCAGATAGCAGTTCTCTGGTGACACTGGTACAGGTTAGTCTGTCGACACGAGATCGTCATAGAGTCTTGTGTGATTCCCACTGTGCTTTGATTTCCACCATACCACGGTCAAGAGATCATGCAAAAAGGTAGTTTTTAGGTACAGTCCCGAGTCACATGGAGGCAATGAGCGATGGGAGGGGATTCATCTCTCCCGGTATTGGGGGTTGATGTTGCGCTATGCTCGATTGGCCATAACAGGAAATCCTTGGCCAGGGTTGCTGAGATCTACTGGTAAGTGTTATCAGTAGTTTCTCGAACCGTTATGGACCTTGCATCGGCATGACTTATCAGGCCATTGGGGTCTGATGTTATAACACCCCCAGGCTATGATATGCGACATATCTGACGAAGAGACCGGACTGTACGGAAGTGTTACTGATTGGATTCGCAGGAGTATGAGCAGGCTTTCTTGTTGATCTTCTGATCGCTCAATACCCAGATGGACGTTACGTTTAGCATACCGCTTGCGGCTTGTGGGTGTTTGATATGATCATCACCTACTGCCGGCGTATTAACGAGTCTTTAGAGTCCTACACAGAGGTTTCCTGATTCATGCTAAACGGAGTAGGAGGACATATGTGATATGTGCGGGACCGAGATTAATGCGCGTATAACAATTCTATTCTCGCAATTTGTGACATCGGTCGGTTATATGTGATATAGCCGGGTTATCGGATCAAGTGTTGATTCGATAAGTTGTTACATTTGATATTAGTCGGTTATATGTGATATAGCCGGATTATTAAATCAAGTGTTGATTTAATCATTTAATGTATAATTATATATTTGATATATTAAATTACATTAACTAATATTAGCTCACTTAATCATTTCTTTTTCTCACTTATGATACACTTAACATATATGTGATATATGTTAATTGTATTGTTTTCTTTTTACACAAAATATATATGTGACATATACTGTTGTGTCATGTTAGGTTACACATGCAACATGGATGTATGAGACTCATACCATGCTTGATTTAATGTGGGATTAATATTTATTATTAAGTAATTCAAAATCATTTGGAATTAGTCATGGTTGAGCTTGGAAGAAGCTTGTAGAACATTAACTTAGTCCACTTATTTTTGTCTTGCTTAAGATATTTATTAACCTAACTATTAACCTTACACTATGGTTTATTCTCTACATGATTTTGTGTATGAAATAAACTCACCCATAGTTGCATTTCTAACCTTATCTCATTATTCATCATCTTCTTCTTCATCTCCTTGAAGCTCTCTTGCTTTTGAGAAAGTGATGAAATATTGTGAGAAAAATAAATCAAAAGTGAGCAAAGTTCCCACTTCATCAACCTCTACTATTAGCCATTTAGTTTAGGATGTTTTCTTCACTAATTCACATATTAGTGAAGAAGTAGCATGAGCTTGAGTCTTCTCGACGTAGATCATCTTTGGCCTCGAAGACATTGAGCAAGGTTGTTCATTTCTTCATGTGAACCCTTACTAGAGTTCGGGAGTTCACTACTTGGAGCGAAGGGACTACTACACGGGAAGTGAAGGACCGGTCTACAAAGGTTGTATTCTTCATTCACTTTGTATGCAAAGTTGTTTGCAATTGTTTTGTTTAAATCTCTAGTTAAGATTCTTGGGTTAGGGTTCTTTAGAACGGCAAAAATTTGAAAACGGCATGGACGATGCCTCCCGAAACCTTACTGGCGCGATAAGTAACCCTACACAGGCGTTCCACGACTTCTTTATCATGGCGTTAAGCACCTTAGCCTCCTCCAACTTAGCATGGATGGCCTTGTTAGATTCACTCAGAAGTCGAATGGACTCCTTGCATTTGGAGTTCGTCACCTCCTCGGCGGCCACTCGGGTTTCGAGGGCGGTGATCCTCTCCTTCGCCTGCTGCAAATCCAGGCGCAAGTCCTCCTCCTGCGAGGACGACTCGCCGACCTTCCGCATCGCCGGGGCAATCTCCTCGGATTCCATGTTGACGATGAGGGCGCAGTGCTGAAGGACCTAAGGAAAGTAAAGAAAGGGGTTATAAACGTCAGATCCTAGAAAAAAACACTTGACGAAAACCTCAACAGAAAGCAGATACTGACCTGTACAACCTTTTGAGCGATGGCGGCCACTTGGGCCTTAAGGGTCCCCAGGGGAATTGTGCACCCGGCCGATCGTTCCATCTCCGAAAGCAAGCTATCGGCAACAGAAAGCCCTAAGGGCACCTCGAAACAGACGTCCTTATCCTGCACGAGGATCGGGGAGGCCGGAGATTGAGATACCGTCCTCTTGTACCTGTTGGATATAGTGCCCTTAGAGTTAATTATTGGATCGCAGGCACATGATTGCAATGATTAAGGGAGGACCTATACCTGTAGGACAGTCTTACTCGAGAGGTTTGCATACTATCTGATTTGTCTTTATCATCGTGTACATACTTTAGGTGACATTGTAGTTCACTATTGCAAGTTGATAGAGAATAGTATGCTACCATGGTTTGTCTTTATCATCGTGTACTGCTTTAGGTGACCTTACAGGTCACTATTACACGTTGATAGAGCCCATGGGATTCTTGCTTGACTACCAGCAGTATGATGGCGATCATATACGTGAGAGTTGGGTAGTCTATAAGCACATCCTTAAAGTGCTCCCTGGTCGTGGGAGTTTCGAGACTGGGCATCGATACTCCATTAGTAGATTAGAGTATACAGTCGAGACCCCGACGAGGGGCGGTGGCCGGTCTCACAAGCCATTGGTGTCAGTTGGATCACCTAAGATGTATACAGGTGCTCATTGGGTTATGAGTACACCGGACAGGACTCGCCGGGAACATGCTAGCTAGTATTATACCTAGCGTCAGATAGCAGTTCCCTGGTGACATGTGTACAGGTTAGTTCATCGACCTAAGATCATCATTTATCTCTTGTAAGTTCCCACTGTACTTTAATTACTACCCTACCACGGCTCAAAGGAGTCATGCAAACAGGTTTTAGTTGGGTACAGTCCCGAGCCACATGGAAGCAGTGAGCCGATCGGCAGGGGTTTGTCTCTCCCGGTATTAGGGGTGAGGTCGCGCTGTGTCTAGGAGAGCCATTACACGAAGTCCTTGGCCAAGGCAAGAGATTTACTGGTAGATATTCCAGTAGTATCTCAGGGTGTTCTGGGCTACACTCCGACACGACTTGTACCGCTTTTGGGGGTCTAACTTTTACCAACCCCTAGGCCCGACATGCGATGCTCATAGACGAACGGACCGGACTGTACGGATATTGTCACTGACAGGCTCAGTAGGGTGTCAGGATGATTTCGCTCATCGACCTCCCTTTTGGTCAATACTTGGTAGCCCGTTACGTACGGCTAATACCTCTGACGTGCTAGTGGTTAAATCCACAGCCAAAGTATTGACGAGTCTTTAGAGTCCCCAACAGACAGTTTCTCAAGTTTCGGGCGAAACGCTGTAGAGGCTGTATGGATATATGGCAGGGTTCGATCTTATACATGCGGTATTGCACGGATCATGATCGGACGGATAATACTAGCGGGCTTTGGTTTAAGCCGGATCCTAGTATTATACAGTGTAGATTTTGTCTCATTGCATTTGTATTCGGTCGGAATACAAATGCGGGTATGTATATACAGTCGCGGGGTTTTCCTGTAATTTATTACGAGATCGCTTTTTTGAAGTTGCCAGTTTGCATTTCGTTTCGGCCATTTTCCTTTCTATCTTTCTTTGGCTGAAAATTAGTGTGGAGGGGGTTATTTGAAAATATGCAAATTAGCAAAAAGAAGGGTGTTTTTGTGGTGGAGGCTTCATGATGGTTCTAGCATGTCATGATTTGTTTTGTGCATCATTACTTGCTTTATGTGAATGGATTGATATGAATTTGGGTGTGACACTTTTTCATCATTATCATCCATTTTCTTTCTTGCTTATGGTTACCTCTTGATGGTTCCTACACTCACCTCCCTCCTCTCTCATATATGGCCGAGCACAATATTGAGGGAGCCACAATTTTTTGTAGGGTTCATGCATCTCATTTCATTCATGCAAAAAGAGAGAGCTCCATTTCAAAGTTTTTTTTTCCTCTTCCCTCCTTCAAGGCAACTTCTAATAAACCCTTGAGACAAAGCGTACTACACATTTTCTACAGCAATCTTGGACACGTCGGCTAGCCAACTTCGTGTCCGAGTTGCCTCGGTTCAGAGGTGGGAGCCCGTAAAAAGACTCGGTGATGTAGTGCCCTTTCCGACGAGGAGATCGAGACCGGAGATTCCGCGGGGAGATCGGGATGGTGGCCGAAAACCGAAGGACACGGATCGCTCGGTATAGCTCTCTACCCTTTCTCCAATTAGCTAGTAGTAGGTTAATGGTCCGATCCAGATTTATAGTCCGCGGTAGCGCCGGTTTCTAGTTTAAGAAAAGTTTTTTTTCCGCATTTTGGCCTCGGAAAGACGGCCGGGGCGCTACCGTAGACTTACATGGTATCAGAGCCACGCCATTATCCTTTTCTAGCTTGCTCTAACCTGTTTAGAACTCGATCGAACGAAATTTCCAAAAACCATAATTTTAAAAGCATCAGTTTATGTCGATTCTGTTTTGTTGTCAAAAAATTATTTGGTATATTGCATAAATATGTGCAGGCTTTTTCAAGAGAACTGAAGAAATTTGGTTGGCTGATTTTACTATAGAGCGGCGGATCCGCGGCCAAAACCGCATTTTGGCCGCGGATCCGCCGCCGTACTATAGCCACAGTGCACCAAATTTCTTCAGTAGGTCTCTGACTTGGAATTGGGGTTTATGGTATATTCCATTTGGGCCCAGATTTATTTTGAGTGCTACAGTTGTGCTTGGGACCCACTTCGGGAATTTTTGTTGATCGAAAATTTTAAACATGTTAGTTCACAGTATTTACATTATATCTGCGACCGTGAATGTCACTTGATCGGTAATCCTGTCTAACTGCTATAGCCCTTTTAGACAGATTTGCGAACGTGACATTCACGTTGATATTCTGTGTTGTGCTGTGATGTTGTGGATTTGTCGTGGTGGATAGCCTGGATGCAATGTTAGTACAGTTTTGGTATTTTTATGTACATTTGATATTGCGGGGCGAGCGTCCGACATGTGGACTGCCGTCACTGCCTGTTTGTATATTATTCTTTTGGGGCACGACCGGGCTGAGGTCGATGTACCCGTTGTATATTTTACTTTATGTACTAGGATTACCCCGCGGAGGGGTGCACGTGTTGGATATAGTGCTCTCTAAGTCAATTATTCGATCGCAGGCACGTGATTGCAATGATTGAGGGAGGACCTATATCGACAAGACTGTCTTACTCAAGATGATAGTGTGTGTTATCTGGTTTGTCTTTATCATCGTATACATACTTTAGTTCACTATTGCATGTTAATAGAGCCCATAGGATTCTTGCTTGACTGCCGACAGTACGATGGCGATCATATACGTGAGAGCTGGGGTCTATAAGCACATTCTTAAAGTGTCCCTAGTCGTGGGAGTTTCGAGACAGGGCATCGATACTCCAGTGTAGACTAGTGTATACAGTCAAGACCCCAACGAGGAACGGTGGCCGGTCTCACAAACCATTGGTGTCAGTTGGTTCACCTAAGATGTATACAGGTGCTCATTGATTTATGAGTACACCGGACTGGACTCGCCGGGAACATGCTAAGTTGGTATTATACATATCGTCAGATAGCAGTTCCCAGGTGACATGTGTACAGGTTAGTTCATCGACCTGAGGTCGTCATTTGTCTCGTGTGAGTTCCCACTGTGCTTTGATTTCTACCCTACCACGGCTCAAAGGAGTCGTGCAAACAGGTATTTTTTGGGTACAGTCCCGAGCCACATGGAGGCAGTGAGCAGATCATCGGGGATTCGTCTCTCCCGGTATTGGGGGTGAGATCGCGCTGTGTTTAGGAGAGCCATTACACGAAATCTCTGGCCAGGGTAATCGAGATTTACTGGAAGGCATTCCAGTAGTATCTCAGGGTGTTCAGGGCTTCTCTCTCTGACACGACTTATACAGCTATTGGGGGTCTGACGTTTACCAGCCCCCTAGGCCCTATATGCGATACTCATAGACGAATGGACCGGACTGTACGGATATTGTCACTGTCAGGCTCAGTAGGGTTTCTGGATGAGTTCGCTCATCAGCTTCCCTTCCAATCAATACATAGGTAACCGTTACGTACAGCTAGTACCTCTGACGTGCTAGTGGTTATACCCAGTGCCAGTGTATTAATGTGTCATTAGAGTCCCCCACAGACAGTTTCCCAAGTTCGGGCGAAACGTTGTAGATGTTGTAAGGTATTATGGAAGGGTTCGGAAAAGCACGTGCGTTTTCGCACGTGTCATATTTCGGGCAGATAATACTGGTGGGCTTTGGTTTAAGCCGGATCCGAGTATTATACTGTATAGATATAATATCTTTGTCTCATTTGCATTTTTATTCGGTCGTAATACGAATGCGAGTATGTTTATACTGTTACGGGGTTATCCTGAAATTCGTTTTCAGGGTCGCTTTTGGAAGTTGCCAGTTTCCAATTTTCTATCACCCGTATTAAACATTCGGTTTAATACGGATTTATCTTTTCTTGATGAGTGTGGAAGATTCTAGAAGTTTCTAGATGGTGACTTGGATGGTGAGGTGGCTTAGTACATTAATGGAGCTTTAAATGAGTGGTGATGTGTTATGATGACTAGATTATGGTTCAATGTATGCTATTAATGTTATGCTAGGTGTTTAGATGACTCATTTCTTCATTAATGCTTAAGATCACCCCCTCCTCTCTCCTACACTCACCTCCCTCCTATATGTAAGTGGCCGGCCATTCCTTGGGGGAATAGGGTTGCTTGAAAAATGATTATGATAGTTTTAGACTCATGGAAATTTGATAGATACTCATTTCCCATTTACCCGATTCCAAAAAGGCAACTTCATTAACCGTTCGTCCATACCTTTGGACGTAACGAGACAAAATGTTCTACTCATTCTCTACATCAATCTTGGTCATCTGTGTTAGCAAACTTGATGATCGAGTTGCCTCGATTCAGAGGCGAGAGCCCGTTTAAAGATCCGTCGACGTGGTGCCACCTGGACAAGGAGACCGGAGATCGAGCGAGATCGGATCAGCTGCAACAAAGCGTGGGATGATGGTTGAAGACCGAAGGACCCGGATCGTTCGTTATAACATTTCTACCCACTTTACAGTATGTTAGTTTGGCGTTAATGGCAGATCCTGGGATATAGTATACGATAGTGCAAGTTCTAAAAGTTTTTGTTCCGCATTTTGACGTCTGAAAGACGGTCGGGGCGCTACCGTAGATTTACAGGGTATCAGAACCTCGCCATCAAGGTTTACTAACTTGTGCTAACACGTTTAAAATATCGATCGAACGGATTTTCGCAAAACTACAATTTTCTGTTCCAAGTTTCTGTCGATTTTAAATCAGGCCTAAAAATTATTTTGAGCATCCCAGAAAATTGTGCAGGCAATTATAAGCAAACTGGTGAAATTTGGTCACGTGATCCCACATAACGGCCGCGGATCAGCGGCCCAAACCAGGGTTTGGCCGCTGATCCGCCGCGATTTTGTGGGAACAGTGCGCCAAATATTTCCAGTGAGTTTGCCATGGGAAATTGTGGTTTTTGGTATATTTCTTTTGGGCCCAAATTGTGTTACAGTACTGCAGATGTTATTGGGGCCCACTTCGGAAATTTTTGTCGATCGAAATTTTAAACTTGTTGGTTTACAGTACTTATATTATATCTCCGACCGTGAATGTCATTTTATCGGTAAACCGCGTCTGATTGCTATAGTTCTTTTAGACGGGTTTGCGAACGTGACATTCGCGTTGATATTCTGTGTTGTGCTGTAATGTTGCGGATTTGTCGTGGTGGATAGCTCATGTGCAAGGCTAGTGCTGTTTGGATTTATTTGTACATTTGATATTGCGGGGTGAGCGTCCGACTTGTGGACTGCCGTCACTGCCTGTTTGTATATTATTCTTTTAGGGCACGACCGGGCAGAGGTCGATGTACCCGTTGTATATATTTATTTCTGTACTAGGTTTACCCCACGAAGGAGTGCACAGATAGCCAGGTTCTGGAGGGCAACAGGTCCGTATCTCATGGCTTTGAGAGGCAGAGGGGCCCCGCTCTAGAATTGGCAGACTATTCGCCGCACTCGTAGGGGGTACAGTTTGACCCGAGGAGGGGTGCTCAAGTTACCGGATTTCGTGAAGTGTTGGGTGGTCCATTCACTTTGCTGTAGGGGGCTTCCTCGCTTCAGGTTTTGGCGGGTAACTTGCCGCACCCGTAAGGGTCTATGTTCCATTGCACAGGCTATCCACATGATCAGTAGTATTCAAGCTATGTTTGTTGGCCTACTGATTTCGTGTAATTCTCGGATGTGTTTGTAAAAGCAAGTATCGAATCAAATAGTCAAATGATTCCCGATATCGGTCATTTGATTGTAATGATTTCTTGTTTTGGTATTTAGAAAATTATATAAAGAACTCACAATCAAAGAATTATATTTGACCGCAATCAATTACGGTGTCGATTGTAGATCGTAAGCGAGTGCAGATCGTCCACAGGGATTGTGCGATTCGTTTCTATGTTTAATTTGTTTGAATTGAAAAGTTATTCGAAAAGAAAAGAAAGCATGATTCAAGATTTATCAATTGTTTCAAGTGTCACTATTCTATTCAAGAATCAAGAAAAAGTTAAACAATCAAGAATCGGGTTTCAATGATATTTCCAACCAAAATGTCAAGAATCTAAATGAAGCTCGTAGGAATCGATCGGATCTATAGATGTGATGTAATTTCAAGATTTCGTGTTCTTGTCCTTCGAAGGATTGATACTAGATCGATGATGATTGATGAGAGTTAGGGCTTTCTTGATGAAACTAGGGTTTCATCGTTTAACCCTTGTTCTTTCATCGATATTATTCACATTCTAGCCTCTAACAATTTCAAGAAACGATCGTACTCCCCAATCTCGAGCGATATCAATCAAGAAAGCATCGCAACGAATAGGGTCGTCGATTCTTGAACTTGCTAGGGTTTACAAAACTCGTAGGATTCAAGAATCGATTTGAGATATATTACATCATCATTCTATTGATCGTCTCGACTCCTCGACGAGCGGAGTATTACTCAAACATCATCACACAGAAAGTATTCAAGAATTGAAAAGATATCATGATGCGAGAATTTAAAGAAAACAAGATAAAAGAATATCACCTTTTATTTATATCAACAATTTGATTACAGTCGCTCAAGAACTACAAGAGGAAGAACTAAATTGTTGAATTGGCGTCACTCGGCTCCGTGAGTCGCGGATCAGCTTGGACCACTTGCTCTGTTGAAGATCGGCTCGGCTCATAAAAGGTTGCAAGGCTTCTTGCTTGATGGGTACTCGGGATCTTGGTTTTTGATTGGAATTAGAGTTAGGGTTTCACACAAGCCCTCTCACTAGACTTGTGGAAGAAGAAGATGAAGAAAGAGAGTGAATGGATCAATCAATTTTAATGAATGAATTCCTCCAATTTTGGGATCCTTTTACAAGTGAGCCTAGGGTCTTATTTATAGATCTCCCAAACCCTAGGTCTAGGTTTGAAATTACAATTCCCTCCAAAAGTTTGTTGAGGAGTTTCTAGAAAGAGTTTGTTAGGCTTAGCTTAGGGTTTAAGCTAAGGTTTAGAGAGAAGTTTCTAGAATACAAGGCTAGTTTAGTGTTGGTCCCAAAGCTTGCTGTTCTGGCAGAAGTCTCTGAAGTCTTCTGGAATTTGAAGTATATGAGCTGAATATGGGCCCTGAGTGAAGCATTGTGCACCAAAGATTTAGGGCTGACGTGGCAAGACGGCCGCGGAACCGCGGCGCAAGCAGGCTCCGGCCGCGGTTCCGCGGCCATGTTGGCTCCTTGGGCTTTGGTCCTTTTGCAGTGGTCTTGGGCTAATATTTGGAGCTTTATCTGATATGTTGATTTGTATTTGTCCCTTTGTATTGATACCAGAATTGAAATCATTGAGTTGGCGTAATGTTTGATCGGTACCATGTACATTTTGGCCTTTCTTCTGGATTTTCCTGCACAGATCTCAAAACAAGTGTTGCGCAAATGTAGAGATGATGCGATGCCATGAAATGCGGTCAATTTCCTTTATAATGTCGGTTTTATAGTCTTATACATGCAATCTGATATTTTGCGACAGTTTTGCTAATATGTAAAATATGAATACCGAACACTTCTATATGAATGCAAATGATGAGAAAATTGCCGGCTAAAATATGCAATATTTTCGACTAATCAAATTCCCCCAAACTTAATTTCGATCGTCTCGAGTGAACTGTTTTATTAAAAAGAGAAGGAGAAAATAAAAAAAGAGAAAAACTAACTAGCACACTTTCGTAGGCAACACGATTGTACTGAGCATGTGCAACAAGCCTTTAAACCTCTAGGTGTCCCTAGTAGGAGGAGTGTTGTCTCCTGAGGGTTTTCAGCGGATTGCACCCATAAAATCCCATAATAAAAGAAAGATCATGAATATTACATTTAAAGAAAAGAATCGTAAAAGGAAAGCTTTGAAAATTAGGGTTTCCAACTAAGCTAGCTTTTCGGTTGTCATGAGCCCTATCTTAATGGTCATGAAAAAATGTTAGAAATCACGTCCTCCCTCAATAAAACATCGTCTTATTCTTCATTCCTATCTTTATTCCAAACATCGATCATATCACCCTGCGTGTGTGTAAAGATATCCCTACACCCGGAGAATTCAATTCAAGCTATCATACTCTTGCCCATCAGCCTCAGTACTTTTTAATTAATGAATATTTAGATGAGATTGCTCACACACTTTCATGCGACCGTTAATACTTCTTGAGGTACTAACCGACCGATTACTCCTGTGCTTGCTTACTTGGTGTATTTTTCTCGTCTTGCACCACCTCAGGCATAGCAGTGACTCCCAGACCAGTTGGCCTTAGGGCACTAGGTGAAAAAGCACCCTCGCTATACATTTTTTTATTGCCCTTGGTGATAATAAAACCAGTGTCCATTTTTCTCACCACTTTATATTTTCTTTTATTCATTTTTTTTTCTTTTTATTTCCTTCATACATCGGCTTTAAGACAAGAGCATTTCAAGGTATCCTCTACTATCCCAGGCTTTAAGACGTGTGTAAGTGCGAATAGCAGGGTAGCAACGTTCAAAATGTTTGGCTTCCAGAATAGAAACTATTTTTCAGACTTAGTTTTATCCTCAGATTAGTGACGTCCTTCATCTTACTAACCCTTGGGACAACGGCTCATAACTACTTATTACTAGTTCGTATAAGAAAACTTCTAATTTTCTTAGTTTTCTTAAATTTTTTCTAATCTCATGAATGTGATTGTTCACTATCTAAACTTTCATTATCTTATTTATGTACAAAAAGTATAAATATTAAAATTATTTTTATACTTGGAAATTTTTTTAATTTTTATTGGTTTTGAAATTTTTTCAATTTTTATAGATTTTTTTTTTAAAAAAAATGTTTTGTGCTTATGCAAATGATATGCAAATAATGCAAAAATAAGCACAAACCTCCCCCAAACTTGTTTTCAACAGTGTCCTCACTGTTGCCAACAGCTATATCTACAAAATCTGTAAGCCTGAGGGGAATTATTAGTGGGGGCAAAATATATAAGTAAAGAACTTCCCCCAAACTTACTCTTTTTACTCACCTTCATTCAAACGATGATGCAGTGATATACTGGACATGAAGGTGAGACGGAGGAATTTTAATCCAAATAAACTGGCTCTTGTAAGAACAAGAGCTCCTCCGTGGGGTCAGTGGAAAAATACGGCTTAAGTCTATGTCCATTTACTTTGAAAAAGGTGCCGTTTTTAACATTTTCTACTTCTACTGCCCCGTGCGGGTATACAGACCGCACAACAAAAGGTCCCTTCCATCGAGATCGGAGCTTACCCACGTGAAGGTGTAATCATGAATCATAAAGAAGGACTTGTTGACTAGGTGAAAATGTTTTCCTCAAAATGTTTTTATCGTGAAAAACCTTAGTCCTATTCTTTGTGATTACAGCGTTATCATAAGCTTCATCGCGGAGTTCGCTTAGCTCATTTATTTGCAGCTTCCGAAAGTTGCAAGCAAGGTTTAGATCAAAATTTATTTCTTTTATAGCCCACAATGCTTTATGCTCTATCTCGACGGGTAAATGACATGCTTTCCCAAACACTATCCTATATGGAGACATTCCTAGGTCGGTTTTATATGCAATTCTGAATGCCCAAAGAGCATCCGTCAGTTTGGTCGACCAGTCTTTTCTATTTTTAGCAATAGTCTTCTCCAGGATAAGTTTGATTTGTCTGTTTGAGATTTCAGCCTGCCCGCTTGTTTGGGGATGATAGGATGTAGAAAGTCGGTGGTTGATTGAGTATTTTCGTATCAGAGTCTCGAAAGATCTGTTGCAAAAATATGTCCTATTATCGCTAATAATAGCGCGTGGGTGTCCAAATCGCGAGAAGATATTCTCTATCAAGAACTTAATGACAACTTTCTTGTCATTAGTGCGACATGGAATGGCTTCTACCCACTTGGAGATATAATCAACCGCCAACAGAATGTACAAATTCCTAAAGGAGTTGGGAAAGGGACCCATAAAATCAATGCCCCAAACATCAAATATTTCAACAACCAAGATGGGTTGCTGAGGCATTTCATTCCTCTGGGAGATTCTACCCGTATACTGACATTGTGTACAGGTTTTGCAATAGTCAAATGCGTCCTTGAATAAGGTCGGCCAATAAAATCCACATTGCAAAACCTTTTCCGCTGTCTTTTTAGGACCAAAGTGACCCCCACAGGCCTGATCATGACAAAATGAAAGAACACTCTTGAACTCTTCATTCAAGACACACCGGCGAATGATCTGATCAGGACAATATTTAAACAAATAGGGCTCGTCCCAGTAAAAGTGTTTTACTTGGGATAGAAAACGGTATTTATCCTGTTTTGACCAATCGCTGGGTATCAGTCCCGTGGTATGATAGTTCACAATATCCCTGAACTATGGTTCAGCGGATATGCTCAAGAGTTGTTCGTCAGGGAATGAATCATTGATCGGCAGGGTCACAGGGGAAGAAGAGATGCATGAAAGATGGTCAGCTACTACGTTTTCACATCCTTTCTTATCTTTGATAACAAGATCGAATTCTTGTAACAGAAGAATCCAACGTATTAGTCGACCTTTTGCATCTTTCTTCGCCAGAAGATGTTTTAAAGCGGAATGGTCAGTATACACAACTATAGGTGAGCCAATTAAGTAAGGCCTGAATTTTTCTAATGCAAATACAACCGCTAAGAGTTCTTTTTCTGTGGTTGTATAATTGATTTGCGCATCATTCAGGGTCTTATTTGCATAGTATATCACGTGTGGCATCTTATCGATGTGCTGTCCTAAGACTGCACCTACTGCAAAATCAGATGCGTCACACATCAGCTCAAAGGGGTAGTCCCAGTTTGGTGATGATAAAACGGGGGCTGAAGTGAGTGAGTGTTTAAGTGAGTCGAAAGCTGTCTCGCAGTCCAAGTCAAAATGGAAGGTTGTATCCTTGGCCAGGAGAAGAGTTAAAGGTCTAGCAATTTTGCTAAAGTTCTTAATGAATCTCCTATAAAAACCCGCATGGCCAAGGAAAGATCGAATATCTTTGACGCTTTTGGGATGAGGGAGGTTTTGAATGACATCTATCTTAGCTCTGTCAACCTCAATGCCTTTCTGTGAAATAATATGTCCAAGTACAATTCCTTCTTGAACCATAAAATGGCATTTTTCCCAGTTCAATGTTAAGTTCTTCTCTTTGCAACGAGCAGCGTCAAGATTCGATAGGCAATCAGAAAAAGAGTCTCCAAAAATCGAGAAATCGTCCATAAAGATCTCCAGAAAATTCTCTACCATATCAGAGAATATCCCCATCATACACCGCTGAAAGGTAGCGGGAGCATTGCATAGCCCAAAGGGCATGCGACTGTAAGCAAAGGTACCAAAAGGACAAGTAAAAGTGGTTTTATCTTGATCCTTTTTGGCGATGGGGACCTGATTATAGCCTGAGTATCCGTCCATAAAGCAATAATACTCTCGTCCCGCTAAGCGTTCCAGCATCTGATCAATGAATGGTAGAGGAAAATGGTCTTTCCTCGTGGCAGCATTGAGTTTTCTATAATCAATACATACACGCCACCCAGTTTGGGTGCGTATCTGAATCAACTCATTTGCCTCATTGGTAATTACAGTGATGTCGGATTTCTTAGGAACGACATGTATAGGACTCACCCACTGGCTATCGGAGATGGGGTATATAATACCATTATCTAGGCATTTGACGATCTCTTTCATCACCGCTTCCTTCATGACGGGATTTAACCGTCTCTGTGGTTCTCGGGTTGGTCTGGCATCATCCATCACATGTATATGATGTTCAACTATCAAGGGACTAATCCCTTTGATGTCCTCCATGGTCCAACCAAACGCCTCTTTGTTAGATCTCAATACCGATAAAAGTGCATTTTCTTGCTCTGATGCAAGAGAAGCGGATATGATAACCGGTAAAGACTCATTCTCACCTAGATATTCATATTTAAGGTGAGAAGATAAAATTTTGAGATCTAACTCAGGCGGAGAAATGATAGAAGGAGGGATCATTGAGTGATTTTTGGATTTACAAAGAAGCTCAGAGCCTGTGAAAGATACAGACTTGGGTGAAGAAAAGTCAGAAGTGCAGGACTCAAGTGTAGAGAAAGTGTCCTCACTAAGATCATGTGTGAAATCAAACAGAGATGTGGTAATGTCATCGAGATCAGTAAAGCAAAGTTCCTCGGCTCCACAACTATCGGGAGCGATCTCATGGACAGAGCACACATCTAAAATATGAGCAGAGGGTTCTGATGGCTGACTTCCAACTTTGTAGATGTTTAGTTCAATGGTCATATTTCCAAATGATAAGTTCATTGAACCATTTCTACAGTTTATAACAGCGTTGGAAGTGGCAAGGAAAGGACGACCCAGAATCACCGGAATTTGGCCCCGGGGGTTTGCTACAGGATGTGTGTCGAGCACAATGAAGTCTACAGGGAAAACAAATTCCCCGACCTTTATCAACACATCCTCTAATTCACCCCTTGGTTTGGTGATAGATCGGTCTGCCATTTGGAGAGTGCAGTGAGCAGGTTTCAGCTCTCCAATCCCTAATTGCTCATAGACAGAATAAGGGAGCAGGTTAACACTTGCGCCAAGGTCTAAAAGAGCACGATTTATGTTTTTACCCCCAATCGAAATCGATATTGTAGGACATCCTGGGTCCTTTCGTTTCTTTGGTAGCTGGGGTATAAAAGCAGTGCTAATATTATTAGACATGAAGACCTTCTTCGGCACTTGAGTCTTCCTCTTCCTATTGCACAACTCCTTAAGAATTTTCGCATAAGCGGGGACTTGTTGAATCGCATCTAGGAGAGGGATATTGATGTTAACCTGTTTGAACATTTCCAAAATTTTCTCCATATGAGGACTCGTTCTATTAGCCCTTAACCGGTTCGGATAAGGAGCTTTCGCAATAAGCGCTGGGTCCATCACAGGAGAAGAAAGAGGGGGTAGACGAGGTCCCAAAAGAGGTGTGGGGACCGTCTGTGGAGAACTATAAGGGTTGGGAGAAGGTGTAGAGCCTAGTGGGAAATGGAGAATAGGCTCTCGAGAAGATGGTGGGGTAGAAGAAGAAGGATCAGAAGGAGAAGTGTGTGTGTGTGTGGAAAGGTCTCAGCCAGGGTGTTGATATGATTTTCAGTATCATCAATACCTTCCCCGAAATGATTGTTCAGCACTCTTCCCGATCTCAACGTTGTGATGGCATTTACATTGTAATGCCCAGGATTCTGTAGGGGTTGAGAGGGAAGTTTCCCTTTTTCTCTCGCACTCATTTCGGCTTTTAGGCGTGCGATTTCAGCTTCCATCGTTCTGATACTCTCAGCTTGTGACGCTGAGTTTTTCTTTATCTCACCGACGGAAGATCTAACCTCAGCCGAAACCTCTATGAAATTTAACAAAAGTGATTTCATGGTTTGAGTGAATTGAGAGAACTCGTCAGAACAGGACATAGGATTAGACTGTGTAGGAGTGTTGACCTGATTTTGGAAATTTTGTGACTGATAGGGGTGCTGAGTGAGTTGAAGGGGTTGCTGTTGTGGTGGAGGAAGAGCCCTTTGAAAATTATTCGTGTTTGGAACCGTGTTTTGAGATTGGTTTTGGTTCCAAGCGAAATTCGGGTGATTCCTCCAACCCTGATTGTACGTGGAAGAATAAGGATCATTTCGAGGTCTTTGAAATGCGGCATTAGAATGCTCGTGACCTTGAAACGCAGAGTTTAATGGACATTCTTCCGTTAAATGAGACGGATTAGAATAGCACCCACAAACAGTTTTGGGGAGTGACGCTGGGTTTAGGGAGGCTGCTGCAAACTTGTGTTCCATAGCGTCGAGCTTCTTTTGCATTGCTGCCATTTCAGCTCGAACACCTATGGACACATCTATTTGGTGTACGTCACCCCTATTCAATGGTTGGGTTCCACTCTCCCACTGTAGTGATTTTTCAGCGAACTCTTCTAAATACTTCCAAGCTTCCCCATCATCTTTGGTCATAAAAGTACCTTGACACATGTTTTCAAGGCTCTGTTTAGTGCTTGGGTTAATGCCCTCATAAATGATTCGGCAAAGCTCCCATCTCAGGATGCCGTGATGAGGGCACTGAACCAATAGATCCTTGAAACGTTCAAAGCATTTTGAAAATGGTTCAGTAGGGAGCTGGGCAAATTGATTCAGTTCGCTACGGATTCGAGCTGTCTTTTGTATTGGGTAAAATTTCTTTAGGAATGCAGCGACGAATTCTTCCTAATTCGTAATAGAGTGTGCGGTAGTGTTATATAGCCACTTCTCGGCTATATCGCACAATGTAAATGGAAGAAGTCGTAGACGCATAGCATCCACTGAAAGTTGTGACGTACCCATCATTGTGCATACGTTTTCAAATTTGGTAATGAAAACGTAAGCGTCCTCAGTCTCGAGTCCGTGGAATTTGGGTAAAAGATTGATATACTGGGGCTTAATCTCAAAGTTATCCCCGTTGGCTGGTGGTGTGGATAAGCAGGTCAAAAGAGGACCTCGAATAGGGTAGCACCTCTCCTGGAGAGAGATGCGGGGTGGATTCTGCGCACAAACGGACGGCGGCAGATTAGGGTTAAAGAAGTTTGATGGATTCGGATCCATCGGTGTGGGTGTGGTAGTGGGTAAAGAAAAGGTAAATGGAGAAATATCGACTTCGGAGTCGATAGAGGGTACGCGGACTAAACGGGCAGTAGAATCTCGTGTCCAGCCTATCTTGCACTAAAAAGGGTTAGTACAAGTGGCAGCGTTGACTTATAATTAGGGGTAATGAATGAATGCGGTGCTTGCTTTGAAAAAGGGACGGATTTTTGAAAAAATGATGCGACAAAACAAATGCAGCACACAAACCCTAGAATCTAGTGGTCACCTAGGTCCGGCTCTAGACCGCTCCTAACTGCCAAAAGACAAGTCGCAGGATAGAATCATCCACTGCCTCTTTATCCCCCTGTGGCCGGATAAGTGCCAGGTAAGTGGGAAGGTACTCCACTACGTAAGTAGTGGGCCTAATTAAAAACCACTAGCCTTAGACACACTCGCCTTAGGCACCACAAGAAAACGCGGATAAGCAATGAATTACCCACAGCCTTCTCTTGTCCTAATTGAGCGCGACAATCCTTAGAGTCATCTCTAGATTTCTTTTAGTTAATGTGGGTCAATGCGGATACAAGTTTTGTGGTTTTCGGGGCCTAGGAAGGGTAATGAAATCCCCACCTAATTTGGATTTGGCCGTGCCCCTTAATTTCCGTATTAGAATGCAAACAACCAAGAAATCAAAATCACGCACAAATTTAATTTTGCTTTTGCGGCGCTGCGATTATTTGCAAAGAAACCTGCAGAAAATTGTTAGTTGGAGCTAAAATAGGAGAGAGGAGAAGGTAAGAAATCACCTGAAGCAACAAGTTTGCAGAGATCCCCCAGAAGGGCCGCGGTTCCGCCGCAATTCTTTCCTTATGCCGTGCTTCCGCGGTCTCTTGATGAGATCACCCCACCAAAATTCTTCAGGGAGCTTCTGTAGACTCCCTCAACTCTCTGGTATTTTCCAAAAAATTTCTTCAATTTCCAAACAGCTCCAGATTTCCTTGCAATGAACCACAACAAATCGTTTAGGGTTTGCACGAATTTTGATCTTAAAATAACAATGGAATAATTCTTTCAATTCAAACTATAATATGAAACGAATTAGCGCGCGATCCCCGGCAACGGCGCCATTTGATTTCGTGTAATTCTCGGATGTGTTTGTAAAAGCAAGTATCGAATCAAATAGTCAAATGATTCCCGATATCGGTTTTATTTGATTGTAATGATTTCTTGTTTTGGTATTTAGAAAATTGTATGAAGAACTCACAATCAAAGAATTATATTTGACCGCAATCAATTACGGTGTCGATTGTAGATCGTAAGCGAGTGCAGATAGTCCACAGGGATTGTGCGATTCGTTTCTATGTTTAATTTGTTTGAATTGAAAAGTTATTCGAAAAGAAAAGAAAGCATAATTCAAGATTTATCAATTGTTTCAAGTGTCACTATTCTATTCAAGAATCAAGAAAAAGTTAAACAATCAAGAATCGGGTTTCAATGATATTTCCAACCAAAATGTCAAGAATCTAAATGAGACTCGTAGGAATCGATCGGATCTATAGATGTGATGTAATTTCAAGATTTCGTGTTCTTGTCCTTCGAAGGATTGATACTAGATCGATGATGATCGATGAGAGTTAGGGCTTTCTTGATGAAACTAGGGTTTCATCGTTTAACCCTTGTTCTTTCATCGATATCATTCACATTCTAGCCTCTAACAATTTCAAGAAACGATCGTACTCCCCAATCTCGAGCGATATCAATCAAGAAAGCATCGCAACGAATAGGGTCGTCGATTCTTGAACTTGCTAGGGTTTACAAAACTCGTAGGATTCAAGAATCGATTTGAGATATATTACATCATCATTCTATTGATCGTCTCGACTCCTCGACGAGCGGAGTATTACTCAAACATCATCACACAGAAAGTATTCAAGAATTGAAAAGATATCATGATGCGAGAATTTAAAGAAAACAAGATAAAAGAATATCACATTTTATTTATATCAACAATTTGATTACAGTCGCTCAAGAACTACAAGAGGAAGAACTAAATTGTTGAATTGGCGTCGCTCGGCTCCGTGAGTCGCGGATCAGCTTGGACCACTTGCTCTGTTGAAGATCGGCTCGGCTCATAAAAGGTTGCAAGGCTTCTTGCTTGATGGGTACTCGGGATCTTGGCTTTTGATTAGAATTAGGGTTAGGGTTTCACACAAGCCCTCTCACTAGACTTGTGGAAGAAAAAGATGAAGAAAGAGAGTGAATGGATCAATCAATTTTAATGAATGAATTCCTCCAATTTTGGGATCCTTTTACAAGTGAGCCTAGGGTCTTATTTATAGATCTCCCAAACCCTAGGTCTAGGTTTGAAATTACAATTCCCTCCAAAAGTTTGTTGAGGAGTTTCTAGAAAGAGTTTGTTAGGCTTAGCTTAGGGTTTAAGCTAGGGTTTAGGGAGAAGTTTCTAGAATACAAGGCTAGTTTAGTGTTGGTCCCAAAGCTTGTTGTTCTGGCAGAAGTCTCTGAAGTCTTCTGGAATTTGAAGTATATGAGCTGAATGTGGGCCCTGAGTGAAGCATTGTGCACTAAAGATTTAGGGCTGACGTGGCAAGACGGCCGCGGAACCGCGGCGCAAGCAGGCTCCGGCCGCGGTTCCGCGGCCATGTTGGCTCCTTGGGCTTTGGTCCTTTTGCAGTGGTCTTGGGCTAATATTTGGAGCTTTATCTGATATGTTGATTTGTATTTGTCCCTTTGTATTGATACCAGAATTGAAATCATTGAGTTGGCGTAATGTTTGATCGGTACCGTGTACATTTTGGCCTTTCTTCTGGATTTTCCTGCACAGATCTCAAAACAAGTGTTGCGCAAATGTAGGGATGATGCGATGCCATGAAATGCGGTCAATTTCCTTTATAGTGTCGGTTTTATAGTCTTACATGCAATCTGATATTTTGCGACAGTTTTGCTAATATGTAAAATATGAATACCGAACACTTCTATATGAATGCAAATGATGAGGAAATTGCCGGCTAAAATATGCAATATTTTCGACTAATCACCTACGTCAAGGCATAGTGTTTGGTAGCTGCTGGGGTATTCATTTATTGCATAGATAGATGCATTAGTTTAGGACAGACGTACAGCCTTGTTGGCCTGCGTCAAGGGCATGTACGATGGACCTAAATTAATCAGGACAACGACGGGTAGAACTTGACATGTGGCTTATGATTTGTTGGCCTACGTCAAGGTCATAAGAGCATGGGATAAAAATTATATCGGGAGTTTCAAACATACAGGAAACTTGCAAAACTTGAGCATACCTTCTGGAGTGTGATAACGTGAGTGGATACCATCACGTTATCATGCGATGAGTGTTGGATCCCGATTCCCACTGATGAGTTAGTTACTCCTCGGGTGATTCCGACTAATTCTTCTTTCAGATTTGGAGGAGAATTTGAGAAAACAGTGGGAGGTTTCCTGATTAGATAAAATGATAATCATTCTGATCTAGGTTAGAGTGCACGCAGAGTGTTTCTTTTCTCTCTCTCTCTTTGGCATCGACCTTTGACCGGCCCTAGACTATGACTCAGTGACCAAGTTGACCGAACCTTCTTAAAATACTGGATTTTGGATTGTCTAAGTTGCATAAGTCATTGCCACTCCTTCTTTTACCCTTTAAATTTCTCAGAACACCCCGTATTACTACGGACATCCACTTCCATTGGATAGATCCATCGTATGGTTATATACGAACTCGAAGGGACTTCTTCAAGGATGGATCCAGGTTCAGGAGAAATAGAATTGGTTTATTCAGTTGTCTTTTATTATCACCTTCTCTCAGGTTGCGAGGGCTCCTTAGTTTAGGAGAGTACACCCATTACGCTTATTGGATAGTCTTATTCCAAACCATAGGCGGGTGCCGAAAGATAGAGAATGAAGAAAACCAATTAGCCTAAGTAGGGTGTACAGAAGGTAATAACTAAAGACAAAATAAAGGGATTAGAAAGAGGGCAAAGTAAATTGCGACTACTAACATTCACGACCAAACCACGTATGTCATCGCCACTCCTACTTCACCTTTAATTTCTCCAGAACAACCTGTATCACTACGAACATCCAATTCCATTGGATAAATCCATCGTATGGATATATACGAACTCGAAGGAAATTTTTTCGAGGATGGATTCTGGTTCAAGAGAAATAGGAATAAGGTTTATTCAGTTGTCTTTTATCATCACCTTCTCTCAAGTTGCGAGTACTCCTAGGTTTAAGGGGGTACACCTATTATGCTTACTGGATAGTCTTCTTCCAAACCATAGGCTGGTGCCAAACGGTAGGGAAGGAAGAAAACCATTTAGCCTAACGATGGTGTACAGAAGGTAATGAATAAAGACAAATAAAGGGAATTGGAGAGATGGCAGGGAAATATACGGTTACAGTCATGAATCTGAATAATGGAAAAGGCATTACTATGAATACCCAGATACCTTTTCGAAACATATTCATGTTTCATTTTCACTGTGTATTGTTAATAGAAAACTAATTTCCCAATTAGACACTTACTCCAGGGTATGTATTTACCAGGTAAAGATTCTCACATCTGTATGGTTTTACAGATGATGAGTGGGAGTAAGTTATTGGGAATTAGGTGATCATCCTCATTATATCAGAATTCGTTGTAATTGGTGATATTTGAGGAAATCGCCTGGGTACAGTTTTCAACCTACGATGCACAGGTTATGAGTTATTAAACTCAGCGGACTTATACAGACTATTGTATGTTGTCCAGTGTCCATCAGGACAAAGAGGGTTGGTCCTCGTACTATGTTCTATTTACTTATGACGTCTCTAGCTTTTAGACAAGTGTTTCGTAGAAATACAATGTTTAAGTTTTGAGAAGTTGTGGGTATAGGAATAAAGTAGAGAACCAGGTGTCGCAAGTATCGGGATTCTTCAAAAAGATCGAAGATGTAGATTCTTGTGATTAGTATTCAAGTAATGGTTTTGAGAAACTTGTTTCTCTTTCAGGTTACTCATAATTGGATGGATTCCTAAGTTGAGTAATGCTGATTAGCCTCTCTCCATTAAGTTGGTATGCACTGGAGACAGATGTATGTTTTGAATCTGGTTCCAATTAAATAAGTGCCAAAGTTTCTATATTGGATATAGAATGGTTCATATCTTAACGATGTTAAGGTACGGGGATTTGTCCAGCTTATGCTTAAAACCAGACACTGGATAACTCAAGGCACGTTTCTGTAATGGCAGTTTGTGGGTTGACCCTGGCTTTGACGAGGGTTGATTTTCTACCATCTGAAAGATCAATAGTGATATTGTTCTTGACTCGCCACAATTTTATTAAAATGTTTTTCAGAAAACAGTAGTGGGAGTATGTTAGAACTGGAAGTGATTCCAGAACCGCAAACGATTACGGAAAATTTAATAGGACCTATATATATTCAATCAGGTTTGACATTCCAATGAGCCACTCCGCAGATATGGTGGGTAACCTCAAATACCCGAGAGGTACTTCGGTACCCTCAAGGACGATGATAGGGAGGTTCTTGTTTACCCAGACTTGACACTACTGTTGTTCCAGACAATGAGACCCGGCAGGAGGATATGTATAGCGTCGTTCTAAACTAGTTTTAGAAGTACACATATATATTATTCTGTCAGAGGGTTGTTGTGGTCAATGGGAGCAGCGGAAGCATAGTGGGAAAGTAGCTTATGTCTATTTATAGGCGTGAGCACATATAGCAGAGATTAGATCATCTAATTTTGATGTAACAGTCATGGCTTTGACTTCATCAGAATAGGGGATGGATCTGTTAAGAAGGTAGAAGGGTGTGATGTCCTGGTATTTGGATGACATACACAGAGTAGGAAGTAAAATTCCTATACTACGATCGATTGTACTTTGGCCGTCACACAGTTGTTTCTCCACAAAGGACATGGATGTAATATCAGACATTCTGGTTACTAGATCTATGGTTTTAGATCTAGAATTCGGTAGTTTCCCAATCTGGGTACTTTGACAGTATTCTAATGGTATTTTAGAATAGATGACTCCTGGCATGGTGGTGTACCTGCAGATGATGGAGTCACCCTCTCTAAAGGTATATTACAGACTGAAAAGAGAGGGATGTGCATGATTGGCAGATCACTTGCTTAGGCAATTGAGTCAATCATGAAATGTCAAGTACCACACCAGATGTTGTTTTTGCACTAGATGCGATAAGTTTATATTAATCCAATCCTGGAGAAACATTAGGAAGCAGTTTTAGAACATGAATGGATGTTCTATGGATTTGATAATGGCAGCCTCCTTGAGGTGACGGTTATCATTCCAGGCTTCCAAGGTGACCGGGATGAAAGAGTGATTGTCAGAGTTATAGATTTCCCTCTGACGAAGGACAGTATTATGGACAGGTGGTCCAAGAGGATACTGTGAAAGGCATGGTGCGCGATACTGATTAGATTCAGTTATCAATACAGTCTAAGAAATTTGGATTTGGAGTTCATTTATGAACTAGGTCCCATCAGATATCCAGACATATTCTAAGACACCTATTACTCGATTCGGGAGATGGCTTTCTCCGCGAACATAAGATTAAGAGAGACATAGAAAGAAACATCAGGGCGGATCCACTCACTGAGGCTATGAGTATGCGACATCACAATAATAGCCTTAAGTACAAGTGGGAGATTGTTGGATATAGTGCTCTCTAAGTCAATTATTCGATCGCAGGCACGTGATTGCAATGATTGAGGGAGAACCTATACCGACAAGACTGTCTTACTCAAGATGATAGTATGCTATCTGGTTTGTCTTTATCATCGTATACATGCTTTAGTTCACTATTGCATGTTAATAGAGCCCATAGGATTCTTGCTTGACTGTCGGCAGTACGATGGCGATCATATACGTGAGATCTGGGGTCTATAAGCACATCCTTAAAGTGTCCCTAGTCGTGGGAGTTTCGAGACAGGGCATCGATACTCCAGTGTAGACTAGTGTATACAGTCGAGACCCCGACGAGGGGCGGTGGCCGGTCTCACAAGCCATTGGTGTCAGTTGGTTCACCTAAAATGTATACAGGTGCTCATTGAGTTATGAGTACACCGGACTGGACTCGCCGGGAACATGCTAAGTTGGTATTATACATATCGTCAGATAGCAGTTCCCAGGTAACATGTGTACAGGTTAGTTCATCGACCTGAGGTCGTCATTTGTCTCGTGTGAGTTCCCACTGTGCTTTGATTTCTACCCTACCACGGCTCAAAGGAGTCGTGCAAACAGGTATTTTTTGGGTACAGTCCCGAGCCACATGGAGGCAGTGAGCAGATCATCGGGGATTCGTCTATCCCGGTATTGGGGGTGAGATCGCGCTGTGTTTAGGAGATCCATTACACGAAATCCCTGGCCAGGGTAATCGAGATTTACTGGTAGGCATTCCAGTAGTATCTCAGGGTGTTCTGGGCTTCTCTCTCTGACACGACTTATACAGCTATTGGGGGTCTGACGTTTACCGGCCCCCTAGGCCCTATATACGATACTCATAGACGAATGGACCGGACTGTACGGATATTGTCACTATCAGACTCAGTAGGGTTTCTGGATGAGTTCGCTCGTCAGCTTCCCTTCCAATCAATACATAGGCAACCGTTACGTACAGCTAGTACCTCTGACGTGCTAGTGGTTATACCCAGTGCCAGTGTATTGATGAGTCATTAGAGTCCCCCACAGACAATTTCCCAAGTTCGGGCGAAACGTTGTAGATGTTGTATGGTATTATGGTAGGGTTCGGAAAAAGCACGTGCGTTTTCGCACGTGTCATATTTCGGGCAGATAATACTGGTGGGCTTTGGTTTAAGCCGGATCCGAATATTATACTGTGTAGATATAATATCTTTGTCTCAAATGCATTTGTATTCGGTCGTAATACGAATGCGGGTATGTTTATACTGTTACGGGGTTATCCTGAAATTCGTTTTCAGGGTCGCTTTTGGAAGTTGCCAGTTTCCAGTTTTCTATCACCCATATTAAACATTCGGTTTAATACGGATTTATCTTTTCTTGATGAGTGTGGAAGATTCTAGAAGTTTCTAGATGGTGACTAGGATGGTGAGGTGGCTTAGTGCATTAATGGAGCTTTAAATGAGTAGTGATGTGTTATGATGACTAGATTATGGTTCAATGTATGCTATTAATGTTATGCTAGGTGTTTAGATGACTCATTTCTTCATTAATGCTTAAGATCACCACCTCCTCTCTCCTACACTCACCTCCCTCCTATATGTAGGTGGCCGGCCATTCCTTAGGGGAATAGGGTTGCTTGAAAAATGATTATGATAGTTTTAGACTCATGGAAATTTGATAGATACTCATTTCCCATTTACCCGATTCCAAAAAGGCAACTTCATTAACCGTTCGTCCATAACTTTGGACGTAACGAGACAAAGTGTTCTACTCATTCTCTACATCAATCTTGGTCATCTTTTTTAGCAAACTTGATGATCGAGTTGCCTCGGTTCAGAGGCGAGAGCCCGTTTAAAAATCCGTCGACGTGGTGCCACCTGGACGACGAGACCGGAGATCGAGCGAGATCGGATCAGCTGCAACAAAGCGTAGGATGATGGTTGAAGACCGAAGGACCCGGATCGTTCGGTATAACATTTATACCCACTTTACAGTATGTTAGTTTGGCGTTAATGGCAGATCCTGGGATATAGTATATGATAGCGCAAGTTCTAAAAGTTTTTGTTCCGCATTTTGACGTCTGAAAGACAGTCGGGGTGCTACCGTAGACTTACAGCATGGGTAACCGGGTTCTAGAAGGCAACGGGCCCGCTTCTCATGGCTTTGAGACGGAGGGGGCTTTGATTGGTAGGGATTCTGCGTGTTCAAGTTTAGTTAATTACCGCAATCAAAACGGTTTCGCTTGTAGCTAGCCGGTTAAGTACGGGTCGTCCGCAGGGAGATGGGAATCTTTTTCTATGTGCTTTAACGAGTTAACTCCGAAAGTCCAGATTTGTTTGTGATTATCTAAGTGTTAAAATGATATGTAAAGAGAGCTTGTTAGGGTTAGGATTAGGTTAGTTTGAGTTATGAGTCGCTCACTTCTTTCGTTGCCACTCTTAATATCGGTGTTACGGTAATCGGCAACAACGGGGATTAGCACGACTAGGAAGGAACCTGCGAGTATAAGCTAGGCTTTCCAACGCTTAAGTTCTTCCTTTTGGTGCTTGTCCGTCCGTTCTTGGCTCTTAGCCATAACCTCCGGTTAATTCAACCACAACCGGTCTCACTACGGAATCACCGCTATCATGTAGGATAGGGTGCCGGAGGGAGCGGATTGTGGTTCAATTAACGGGAGTCGATTTAAGATGTTGGGCAAGGAAAGAGTGAGAGAGATTTCCTTCTCTCAAACTTCCCTTATCCTACCCTAACAAGTATGGAAACTACTCACACATCATAACGAAAAGAAAAGAAAACAAAAGAGGAAGATAGAAAGAAGGAGATTAGAAGATAACAACTAGCTATTTGCGACCTCACCTCGGCAAGGATCAAGCGTAAGCATCATGGTTGTTTTTAAGGATAAAGGAAAAGAGACAAGAAAGAAACAACAAGAAATAACAACTAAGTTAACAAATGAAAATTACAAGCATTTAACATAAGAGAAAAACAAGTATGATAATGAAATGAACTTCTTTATTCATCATTCTTCACTCACAAAAGCTCACTACAAGTTTTTCAATGGAGAAGAGATGAGAAGAGGAAGAAGAACATGTATTCTAAAACCTAGAAAAATACTAGATTATGCACACTTGGCTTCACAAGGTTCTGGGCTATTTATAGGCAGTGAACTGAAAATGTAGGGCAAAATTCTGCCTCAATATAAAAAGACCAAAATAACCCTGAAGTTTCGTCAACTGAGGAGGCCGTACGGCCGCGGTTCCGCGGCCTAAGCATGCTAATGCCGCGGAACCGCGGCGCTTTAGAGGAGTTGGCTCCTCGGAATTTTTGTGCTTCTTAGTGTTGATGTTTGGCTCAGTTTGGTACACTTGTTTTCTCAGAATCTCTCCACATTTTCTCCAGAATTTCAGCAAATCAAAAGGTGATTGGATGTGGATCTTTTTGTCATGATTTTCTCGAGCTCCGCGTAGATTTCTTGGATCTTGTGTTGCCATTGAGCCTTGTGCATGAAAATGACATTGATTTGCCATTTTGTCTCTTAAACTGGTGTGTGGCAACATACGGATTGAGAGCGGAGACCCGTGTTTTATCTGTGGTTGGCAGGAACTCGGATTTTGTCGTGTTTTTCCATGAATTTCATTGTTAAGAGCCGAGAACCTGTATCCTGCAATTGACTAGCAAACACGGCTCAAGAGTACCTACCGATAGGCAATATGATAAAAATTGGGCGGTATAAAAATGCAATAATCTGATATGAACAAATACCCCCAAACTTATCATTTGCTCGTCCCGAGCGAAGCCAATTTATTCACAAAAAATTTCCTAACCTCACTTTCGCAGGGAACGCGATTGCACTGAGTATGTGCCACAAGCCGTTAAACCTCTAGGTGTCCCTAGTAGGAGGAGTGTTGTCTCCTGAGGGTTTTCAGCGGATACTACCCACAAAATCCGGTCAAGCTAGTTTTGCAAAATAACTATGATTCAAACCCTAAAGTTTTGTTTCAGAAAATAACAATTCTATGATCCCAAGTCTAGATTATCAAACCCTTATTTTTCACACCTCGCTTCTTATTTAACTACAGATTTTATATGTCTTTACGTGCAGTGCAAATAGTGTCGTTAAGTTTCCAGAAGGATCGATTTATGTCATCATGTCACACAATAAAGCCCAGATAAAAATTTTGAAAGGATCACATAAGTTTTATAAAGAGTTAAGCATTTTTCAAGTTTCGTTTTCCAGTAAAGTTTCAACTTTAGAATTTCTATCTTCCTTAACAGGAAACTAGTCTTAAATTTCACTCCACATTTTTCTTGTTTTCATTTCATACACACCTCTGTGAACGTGCAATAGTCTTTATCATAGAATAAAACCTTCATATCTCCGCTAAAATTTTTATAAAAGCCTGTCTTTTATCAAGATTATTCTCACACAAAGAACCGTTAGGAATTTTAACTCGGATAGAACACTTGCTTGACTTTGTTTTAATCTGGACTTTCTAGGCTTCTTAGCGAGCTTTGAGCCAATGCACCCAAACCAGTTGGCTTTAGGGCATTAGGTGTAGAAACACCCCAGCGGACTTAATTACTCAAGTTACCTAGGTCCAAAAACAAAAGACAGTTTGGCGTGAAAATCATGATGATTCAATACGAACGGAGACATAACCGGCAGTTCAATTATTTTTTTTTTGGATAAAAGACGTGTTTAGTGGGTTCGGTGTGTAATCATTCCAATCAAGTTTCAGATGGGTTATTTTTCAGACTTAGTTCCAATTAAGGCATCAATAACATTCATTCATATTCACTTCACTTCATAAACTATTCTTGACATTACTTATTTCAGAACAAACTTATTTGATCCTAAAAAAATCATTTATCCATTTAAAAGTTTTCAGACAGAAAAGACTTGTCATTTAATTTCCAAAACTCACGACACGTGTAGTGTGATGTAAAGACGTATAATAGCTATAGTTAACTTCAAAGGAGAGTTATCTTTCAGGTTTTCAAAATCTAAACATAAGATTTAGTTATTCTTATCTTATCAAACAAAACCGTCGAAATGTTGAATCAGAGTCCTCCCACTAGCTAACTTGACAAAAAAGTTTTTATGTTTTTAGAAAATTTTCAGATTTTTATGGATTTTATGGATTTTAATATGCAGATGCAGAATATACATATGAATGCGAAGGTAAGAAATGCGTACCGAGCGTACCCCCAAACTTAAACTGGACAGTGTCCTCACTGTCATTGCATGAAGAGATCATTTGAAGGGTCAAAATTGTCGGTTAGATATACATAAAAAAAAAAAATTTATTTTTTTTTTGTGTTTTTGGTTTTAAGAAAAAGAAAAAGAAAAAGAATATCCACAAAAATGTACAAAATGGTATATACATACCCCCAAACTTATTTGGAACAGTGTCCACTTGTTCTTGGCTGGATAACCGAAGTTTGGAGGTAGGCAGAGGAAGATTATGCAGGGTAAACCGGCTCCTGTAAGAACAGGAGCTCCTCTGATGGTTCGGCGCTAAGGTACGGTTTAAGTCGGTGTCCGTTCACTTTGAAAAATGAACCGTCCTTTGGATTCTCCAAATCCACAGCGCCCTGCGGATACACATTCCGCACAACATACGGCCCTTTCCTGCGAGATCTGAGCTTTCCTGGATGGAAGTGTAGTCGGGTGTCGTAAAGTAGTACCTGTTGACCAGGTACGAAAGTTTTGCGCAAAAGGTGTTTATCGTGAAACACCTTCGTTCGATTCTTAACGACAACCGTGTTATCGTAAGCCTCATCCCTAAGCTCGCTCAATTCGTTCAACTGCAGCTTCCGATGGCTGCCCGCATCTTCGAGAGACAGATTCAGCTCCTTTATCGCCTAAAATGTGCGATGCTCTATTTCGACAGGTAGGTGGCAAGCTTTTCCGTACACAAGCCGATAGGGAGACATGCCAAGGTCGGTCTTATAAGCGGTTCGAAATGCCCAAAGGGCATCAGTGAGTTTCAGCGACCAATCTTTTCGGTTCTTGAAAACCGTCTTCTCCAGTATCTGCTTGATTTGCCGATTTGAAACTGTGGCCTGCCCGCAGGTTTAGGGGTGGTAGGGCGTAGAGAGCTTATGATTAATGGAATATTTTCGCATCAAGGCCTCGAAAGTCTTGTTGCAGAAATGACTTCCATTGTCGCTAATGATCGATCGGGAGTGCCCAAAACGGGAGAAAATGTTTTCTTTAAGAAACCTAACGACAACCTTGTTGTCGTTAGTCCGGCTGGGCATAGCCTCGACCCATTTAGAGACGTAATCAACAGCGAGAAGAATGTACAAGTTCCCAAAAGAGCTGGGAAACGGCCCCATGAAATCTATCCCCCAAACATCGAAAATCTCCACAACCAAGATCGGTTGGAGCGGCATCTCGTTCCTCCGAAATATCCGGCCCAAGTGTTGGCACCGGGAGCAAGTCTTGCAATAGTCATGAGCATCTTTGAAGAGTTGTGGCCAGTAGAAACCACATTGCAAGATCTTCCCAGCTGTCTTTCTGGGGCCAAAATGCCCGCCACACGCTTGATCGTGGCAAAATGACAGCACACTCTTGAATTCCTCGTCAGGGACACACCGACGAATAATCTGGTCGAGACAGTACTTGAACAAATAGGGTTCGTCCCAGTAAAAGTGTTTTACTTGGGATAAGAAGCGAAGTCTGTCCTGACTTGACCATTCAGTCGGTAGTAATCCCGTGGCCAAATAGTTCACAATATCTGCGAACCAGGGTTCGCAAGATACTGTCAAGAGCTGTTCATCCGGGAAAACGTCATTGATCGGAATTGGAAGCGAAGGCGAAGAAGGAAGTCGTGAGAGATGGTCGGCAACTACATTTTCACATCCTCGTTTATCCTTAATGATAAGGTCAAACTCTTGAAGCAAGAGGATCCAACGTATTAACCGAGATTTTGCATCTTTCTTCGCAAAAAAATGGCGCAGAGCAGAGTGGTCTGTGTAGACAATGACTGGAGAGCCGATGAGGTAGGGCCTGAACTTCTCTAAAGCAAATACAACAGCTAAGAATTCCTTCTCAGTTGTTGTATAATTGAGTTGGGCGCCGTTCAGGGTTCGGCTCGCATAATAGATTAAGTGCGGCATCTTGTTGAGGTGAGTTGGGCGCCGTTCAGGGTTCGGCTCGCATAATAGATTAAGTGCGGCATCTTGTTGAGGTGTTGTCCAAGGACAGCACTAATGGCAAAGTCGGATGCATCGCACATAATCTCAAATGGGTGCGTCCAGTCAGGCGAAGAAAGAACGGGAGCAGAAGTGAGTGAGCTTTTCAATGACTCGAATGCAGTCACACAGCTCGAGTTGAAGTCGAATGGCGTATCCTTGGCCAGTAAAAGAGTCAATGGCCTAGCAATCTTGCTAAAGTCCTTGATGAACCGTCTATAGAAACCGGCATGGCCAAGGAAGGCTCGGATATCTCTGACGCATCGGGGAGGAGGGAGATTGGAAATGACCTCAATCTTCGCTTTGTCGACCTCTATGCCATTTTGCGAGATGATATGTCCTAAGACAATACCTTCGCGCACCATGAAGTGGCACTTCTCCCAATTCAAAGTGAGATTCTTGTCCTTACATCGGGTAAGGACAGCGTCAAGATGCAGCAAACACTCGTTGAAGGAATCGCCGAAGATGGAGAAATCGTCCATGAAGATCTCCAGAAATTTTTCCACCATGTCTGAGAAGATTCCCATCATACACCGCTGGAAGGTAGCGGGCGCATTGCATAACCCAAAGGGCATGCGACGATATGCAAACATGCCGAAAGGACAAGTGAATGTGGTCTTGTCCTGGTCTTTTTCGGCGATGGGAATCTGATTATAGCCGGAGTAGCCATCAAGAAAGCAGTAGTACTCGTGTCCGGCCAATCGTTCAAGCATTTGGTCAATGAAAGGTAGCGGAAAGTGGTCCTTCCGCGTTGCGGCGTTGAGTTTTCTGTAATCGATGCATACTCGCCACCCAGTTTGGGTGCGAGTAGGGATTAACTCGTTCGCCTCGTTGGTTATGACCGTTATACCTGATTTCTTAGGGACAACATGAATGGGGCTAACCCACTGGCTATCAGAGATAGGGTAAATGATACCACTATCCAGACATTTTACGATCTCCTTCTTCACAGCCTCTTTCATGACTGGATTGAGACGTCTTTGTGGATCCCGAGCTGGTTTGGCATCATCCATCAGATGAATGTGATGTTCAACGATCAGGGGACTAATCCCCTTGATGTCCGCCATGGACCAGCCAAAAGCTTGCCTGTTGCTGTGCAAGACCGCGAGAAGGGCTTTCTCTTGCTCTGGAGCTAGAGAAGCCTAGATGATGACAGGGAGGGTCTCATTCTCACCTAAGTAAGCGTACTTAAGGTGAGACGGCAAAGGCTTCAGTTCGAGCATTGGAGGTGAATCGATGGAAGGCAAGATTGGTGAAGCGGTCTCGAACTCAAAAGATTCCAGCAAAGGTTCAAAACGAGTGTAAGCGACCGAGTCGGATGGTTCAGGTAACTCATCCGGAAATTCGAAGGATCAAACTCGGGCTGCGAGCGGCTAAGGTCGTTCAAGAACGTAAAACACTCGTAGTCGTTGTCGGGCGCAGAAACAGCAGCAGGTTCGAGGAGGAACGCACTAGTGGCGTTAAGGTTATCATGATCGAACAGAAACTCCTCGAATTCGCACTCTTCAGGGGTGATCTCCTGGATCGAGCAGACGTCCAGTATATGAGCATTAGGTTCGGAGGGCTGATTCCCCAACCTAAAAATGTTGAGTTCAATTGTCATGTTTCCAAAAGAGAGGTTCATCGAACCATTGCGACAATTGATCACAAGCATTTGAGGTTGCAAGGAATGGGCGACCGAGTATCACTGGAATTTGATTCCGGGGGTTAGCTATAGGCTGTGTGTCTAATACAATGAAGTCAACGGGGAATATGAAGTCCCCGACTTTGATTAACACATCCTCTAGCTCACCCCTAGGATGGGTGATCGATCGGTCGGCCATTTGGAGAGTACAGTGTGTGGGTTTCAGCTCTCCTACGCCTAATTGCTCGTATACTGAGTACGGAAGCAGGTTAACACTGGCACCAAGATCTAATAGTGCGCGGTTGATGTTCTTATCCCCAATGGTAATAGAAATCGTAGGACAGCCAGGGTCCTTCCGTTTTTGTGGTAAAGATTGGGTAAGAGCATCACTCACAGCACTAGCCAAGAAAACTTTCTTTGGTACCTGAGACTTCCTCTTTTTCGTGCACAAGTCCCTTAAGATTTTCGCGTAGGATGGGACTTGTTGGATGGCATTTAAAAGAGGAATGTTAATGTTAACCTGCTTAAATAACTCCAGAATCTTCTCCATTTGAGGATTTTGTTTATTAGACCTCAACCGGTTTGGAAATGGGACGTTTTTAAAATTGGTTGAGTCTAATGCTTGTGGAGGAGATTGTGGAGTTGGAACGGATCCTAGAACAGGTGTTTTCGTGGAGTGAGAAGTGGGTCCGTTCAGAGCAGAAGAAGAGGAAGGAGAGCCTGTTGAAGAGCGGAGAATAGGCTCAGAAGACGACGAAGCAGGAGAAGAAGAAGAAGAAGCGGCCGGGGTGTCATCGTTGATCCATGTGCCAATGTTGTTTTGCAGCATCCTTCCCGATCTCAATGTGGTCACGGCACTCACATTATGGTTCTGTTGTTCAAGAGCAACATGTACATTCTGTGGGTGACCGGGATTTGGGAGTGGCTGGGACGGGAGCTTCCCCTTCTCTCGCTCGCTTAAGGCCGCATTCAGCTGTGCAATCTGGGCCTCGATGGTTTTGATGCTTTGCCCGTGTGCGGCAGTGTGTTGCACTAAGGACTGAATGGAAGACTGGATGTTGGCAGTGGATTGTGTCGATTGTTTAACGAACGCCTCCAGACTTCGTTCGAGCGAGGAAACCTTATCGTTGTTTGACGGAACAAAGTTGTTTGGTGGAAAAGAATTGTTGGGTGCAAAGTTGTTCGTCTGATTTTGAAACGGTTGGGGTTGGAAAGGATGCTGAAATTGATGTTGAGTTTGTTGTTGCGCTTGTTGTTGCGGTTGTTGTGGGGGGGGCCTTTGGAAATTGTTGCCTTGGAATTGATTCTGATTCTGATTCCAGGCGAAATTGGGGTGGTTCATCCAACCGGGATTGTAGGTGGAAGAGTATGGATCATTCCTCGGCCTTTGCTGAAATGCAGCATTAACCTGATCCTGTCTTTGCGATGGTGGATTGTAAGGACACTCTTCGGTTAAGTGAGAAGGATCGGAACAACAAGCGCAAATGGTGCGAAGGGGGAGAACAGGGGTAGGAGCAGGAGAACAGAATTTGCTCTCTATCGCTTCAAGCTTTCTCGTTATCGCAGCCATTTCAGCTTTCATCGCAATAGAGACGTCAAGTTAGTGAATTCCTACCCTAGACTGACCGGTAGAAGTGGAGGTAGAAGAAGAAGAAGTCGGTCTGGTGCTCTCCCATTGTAGCGTTTGCTCCGCAAGGTCGTCAAAGAATTGCCACGCTTCCTCGTCAGATTTCGATAGGAAGTGGCCCTGACAGATGGTTTCCAACAACTGCTTCGTTGCTGGGTTCAGGCCCTCGTATAAGGTTTGGCAAAGTTGTCATTTCTCTATACCGTGGTGAGGACACTGAACAAGAAGGTCTTTGTACTGGTCAAAGCACTTCCAGAAGGGTTCAGAAGGAAGCTGAGAGAATTGGTTGATTTCATTGCGGATCCTTACGGTTTTATGATTCGGATAGAATTTTTTAAGAAACGCTTTTACAAACTCGTCCCAACTGGTTATGGAGTGGGAAGCGGTGCTATACAGCCATTTTTCAGCAAGATCGCATAAAGTGAACGGAATGACCCGTAGACGTATAGCATCGTCCGACAGTTGGGTAGTTTTCATCATGGCACAAACGTTTTGAAATTTATTGATGAAGATATAGGCATCTTCAGATTCAAGCCCATGAAATCGTGGAAGCATGTTGATGAAGTGGGGCTTAATTTCAAAATTATCCCCATTGGACGGTGGAAGAGAAAGGCAGGTGGGAAGTGCAGAACGGGTGGGATAGAAACGATCCTGGAGTTCGATTCGCTGCGGCGCTACAACAGGCGGTGGTGGTGGGTTATTGGTCTCCGTAGGAGGTGGAGCCAATCCAGGGGTAGTCAAAGAGATGTTCGGATTAAATCCTGACATCGTGGAAGAAGAGGTTGGTGATGGTGAAGGTGAAGATGTATGAACAAAATTCCGGTCAACGTCGGAGTTGGCCGGCAAAGGTAAAGGTGAAAGAGGAGTGGACGGAGTTTCGACGTCTGAGTCGATCACGTAGTCGGTAGGGACTAACGTAATGCGGACTAGGCGGGCGCTAGTGTCCCGAGTCCAAGCGGACATACACTAAACGAGTTTAGTATAGTCAAAGCGGAGAAGGTGAGGGTAAGAAAACGTCAATGGAGAAAGGCGATGGGTGGTGGGTGAAAAATGGATTCTGGCGACAAAGGGCAAGTTTTTATAAAAGTTTTCGATTTTTTCCTTTTTATTTTTTTTTGTTTTTAGAAAGAGCTTTACAGAAATATGTACGGACTTACGGCTTTAAGCAATCACAAACAAGATATGCACAATCACACCTAGATCTAGGGTCATCTAGGTCTGCTAGACAGCTCCTAACTGTTCCAGAGGGCTAGAAATAGAACCTCAAACCGCCTCTTCTCCGTCAATTGCGACCAGGTAAGTGCCAGGTAAGTGGGAGGTTGTCCAACGCTTTCGCGAAATTCCTTAATTAAATAACCACTTTCCTTCGACACACTTGCCTAGACACCGCAAAAGTCAGATAGGATAAACGGCCGATGCCTGTAACTAGTCCTCTGTCTTATTGAGCGCGAAGTCCTTAGGGCTGAGTCTAGTATTTTTTAATTTAACAATGGTCAATGCATATGCTTTTTGTGATTTCTGGGGTCCTGGGAAGGGTGATGAAATCCCCACCCAATCTGAATTGGTTTCAAGCCCCTTAAGTCCGTATTAATGAATGCAAAGCGGTAACAAATCAACTGCAAACAATTTTTATTTTTTAGCGCGGCGCAAAGAATCTTGCACAAGAACAATTTATTGGAAGGGGGAAGAGAATTTGCGCAAAGAATGCTGCAGAAAACACAGTTTATTGGAGTCCAGAGGAGTGGGGGAGAGATGAGAGACACTTACAGAGAATTTGGCACCCTGAGGCCACCAATCGGCCGCGGTTCCGCGGCCTAAGCTAGCTTATGCCGTGGTTCCGCGGCAAGATGGTGGGATTGGGCTTTCATTTTTCTGGGTTGTGCTCTGTTGGGTGTCCTCTGCTTGTCTGGATTTGCTGAATCTTGACTTACTCACTGTATCTGCTCCAGATTTTTACAGTAGACCGTTTGCTTCGTTTTGAATCTGTCGCGGTGTAGCCGCGAAATATGGGTCTATCTTCCCACGTCTTTGGCACTGAACTTGAACTTCGTATATCCCACTTCTATGGCACTGAACTCGAACTTCGTATTATCCTGCACACTTGCACAAAAACTAATCAAAAATAACAAGATGGTTTTTTTTTACAATGTATATTTTTTTTTTGTTTTTTGGTTAGATTTATATTCACAAGTTAACCCGAAATTACACAAAGAAATAAACTACCGTCTCCCCGGCAACGGCGCCATTTGATTGGTAGGGATTCTGCATGTTCAAGTTTAGTTAATTACCGCAATCAAAACGGTTTCGCTTGTAGCTAGCCGGTTGAGTACGGGTCGTCCGCAGGGAGATGGGAATCTTTTTCTATGTGCTTTAACGAGTTAACTTCGAAAGTCCAGATTTGTTTGTGATTATCTAAGTGTTAAAATGATATGTAAAGAGAGCTTGTTAGGGTTAGGATTAGGTTAGTTTGAGTTAGGAGTCGCTCACTTCTTTCGTTGCCACTCTTAATATCGGTGTTACGGTAATCGGCAACAACGGGGATTAGCACGACTAGGAAGGAACTTGCGAGTATAAGCTAGGCTTTCCAACGCTTAAGTTCTTCCTTTTGGTGCTTGTCCGTCCGCTCTTGGCTCTTAACCATAACCTCCGGTTAATTCAACCACAACCGGTCTCACTACGGAATCACCGCTATCATGTAGGATAGGGTGCCGGAGGGAGCGGATTGTGGTTCAATTAACGGGAGTCGATTTAAGATGTTGGGCAAGGAAAGAGTGAGAGAGATTTCCTTCTCTCAAACTTCCCTTATCCTACCCTAACAAGTATGGAAACTACTCACACATCATAACGAAAAGAAAACAAAACAAAAGAGGAAGATAGAAAAAAGGAGATTAGAAGATAACAACTAGCTATTTGCGACCTCACCTCGGCAAGGATCAAGCGTAAGCATCATGGTTGTTTTTAAGGATAAAGGAAAAGAGACAAGAAAGAAACAACAAGAAATAACAACAACTAAGTTAACAAATGAAAATTACAAGCATTTAACATAAGAGCAAGACAAGTATGATAATGAAATGAACTTCTTTATTCATCATTCTTCACTCACAAAAGCTCACTACAAGTTTTTCAATGGAGAAGAGATGAGAAAAGGAAGAAGAACAAGTATTCTAAAACCTAGAAAAATACTAGATTATGCACACTTGGCTTCACAAGGTTCTGGGCTATTTATAGGCAGTGAACTGAAAATGTAGGGCAAAATTCTGCCTCAATATAAAAAGACCAAAATAACCCTGAAGTTTCGTCAACTAAGGAGGCCGTACGGCCGCGGTTCCGCGGCCTAAGCATGCTAATGCCGCGGAACCGCGGCGCTTTAGAGGAGTTGGCTCCTCGGAATTTTTGTGCTTCTTAGTGTTGATGTTTGGCTCAGTTTGGTACACTTGTTTTCTCAGAATCTCTCCACATTTTCTCCAGAATTTCAGCAAATCAAAAGGTGATTGGATGTGGATCTTTTTGTCATGATTTTCTCGAGCTCCGCGTAGATTTCTTGGATCTTGTGTTGCCATTGAGCCTTGTGCATGAAAATGATATTGATTTGCCATTTTGTCTCTTAAACTGGTGTGTGGCAACATACGGATTGAGAGCGGAGACCCGTGTTTTATCTGTGGTTGGCAGGAACTCGGATTTTGTCGTGTTTTTCCATGAATTTCATTGTTAAGAGCCGAGAACCTGTATCCTGCAATTGACTAGCAAATACGGCTCAAGAGTAGCAATATGATAAAAATTGGGCTGTATAAAAATACAATAATCTGATATGAACAGGCTTCACTCTAGAATTGGCGGGCTATTCACCACACTCGTACGGGCTACAGGTTGACCCAAGGAGGGGTGCCCAAGTTACCGGATTCCGTGAAGTTCTGGGTGGTCCATTCACGTTGCTGAAGGGGGCTGCCTCGCTTCAGGTTTTGGCGGGTAACTTTCCGCACCCGTAGAGGTCTAGGACTTTATTGCACAGGCTATCCACATGACCCGGGGAACGTCAGGTTTCAGTAGCGGCTCTATGAAACCCGGGGATCCCAGATTATCTGTATTGTTCTGTGATGCTTATTACATTTCTGTGATGTTGTATTTTATCACGCCTTAAGTGATTATTATATATTGATATATATACTATTAGATGTTGTATATGTTTTGCATCTGCGCTAGTCCAGTCCCCGCTCTGTCGCTAGTTAAGTAACCTAACGGGTGATGACGGGACCCAGTGGCGAATGCGGATTGTTTCGCCCAATCAGAGCAAAGCTCTGTTGAAATTCAAAATTTTGAAGCAACGATTCAAATCTCGGGCGCAACACGCCACATGTCAGGCGCTGATACGTCAGCGCAGCGCCCAAGAAGGCGCGCCCAATCAGAGCAAAGCTTTATTTTAAGAAAAATTAAAGGAAGCAACGATTCAGTTGCGCAAGCACTGCGCTGCGCGACACGTGTCAGCGCAGATGCGCTAGCGCAGTTGCGATGCACTTTGCGCTGCGCGACACGTGTCAGCGCAATTGCGCTGCGCGACACGTGTCAGCGCAGTTGCGCTGCGCTTTGCGCTGCGCGACACATGCCACGCGCAGATGCGCTAGCGCAGTTGCGCTGCTCTGTGCGTTGCGTAACACGTGTCACGCGCTGAGGCATTTGCGCCAAACAGAATAAAGATTTTAAAGAAATCTTTCTGTTCTTATTAAAACAAGAAAATTTTCTTCTGTAAAATAGAAGCCCTTGGATCAAAAATCCAACGGTGGGGAAAATTCCCCAAATCACTCAGAGAAAAATCTCTTTAACAAATTTAACTAATTTATGGGCACTATAAAAAGGACCCTAGGCCTCAGTTCAAAGGCATCAACATTTTTTTTTGAAAAAAATCAAGAGCTTCAAACAGAGAGAACTCTGAGAAAAAATTCAAGAAAAAGGTAAAAACCTTCATAAGGGAGAAGAAATTTCTTCTAATAGATCGTTGATCTAAAAACTAGATCAATGATCTTCACATAATAAACAGTGCTTTGCACTTCTTATGAACCACTGGTTCTTTAAAACAAGAAAACAACAAAAATAAAAAAAAAAGTGCTTTGCACTTTTATGAACCTCTAGTTCTTGAAATAAAAAGAAAAACTTATTTTCTTTGATCTAAATTAGATCAAGAAATCAATTAGTGCTTTGCACTTCTGTTCTTGAACCTAAAAGATTCTTAGTGCTCTGCACTTCCAAACTGCGCTGTTGCGCTCTTGGGAAAGCGTCACGTGTCAGCATCTGAATCACTTGCGCTATAAGCTTTGAGATAGAGCTTTGCTCTCTGTAATTGGCGCAACTTACCAAGGTGCGTCACGTGTCAGCAGCGCAAGCGCAGCGCACTGCGCTTGCATGACACGTGTCGTCATCACAAGCGCTTGCGCTCTCTGATTGGCGCAAAGCGCCTGAAAATGCAATGCATTTCCTAAAGGGCCAGGCCCAAATCAAAAAGTCCAAGCAGGCCTAATTAAATTGATGCTCTGCATCATTTATAAATGGGCAGAGCCCAAACAAAATAACAAAAATGCTATGCATTACTCAAAAAGGCAGAGCCCAATTGAGAGTTCCAGTGGACCAAAACAAATGCTCTGCATTATAATAAAAAAAGGGGCAGAGCCCAGTCAAAATGGGCATAAATGGCCTGAAGTAATGCCATGCATTATTCTAAAAAGGGAAAAGCCCAGATAAAGGCCAAAAGCAAATAAAATGTTGAATATTTTCAACTGGACTTAGCCCAATTTTGGCCGTAAGTCCTTAAATTAAATTGACTGGGCAAAATTGCTCTCTTAAATCAATTTACCTCCGGTTCGAGGGTACATCTCCGAACTCCTCTGACACCCATCGTTGTAATCCTTCAACGACGTCAGAGAGGTGACGGGTCCCAACGACCACACATCAATACGGACTGCGGGGTCCTTAAACTCGTGGACCGAAACGTCCTTAAACTAGTGTTGGACCGAAACGTCCTTAAACTAATGTCGGACCACCACGTCCCTAAACTGGAACATGGACCACCACGTCCCTAAACTGGAACAATAGAGCCTCCAAATGCTCTTTTGTCGGATCTAAATGATCCCGTTTAAGTTGATCTTAGCCCCAAATACGGCTAACGTATCCTTAAACATTTAAATGGACTATAAAACTCCAAATCGACTTTGGTTCAAGGGCACATCTCTGAACTCCTCTGACACCTATCGTTGTAATCCTTCAACGACATCAGAGAGGTGATGAGTCCCGACGGCCATATAATAAATGGATCACCACGTTAAGTTGATCTTAGTCTCAAACAGGACTAACGTATCCTTAACGAACGTTTAAGTTGATCTTAGCCGCAACGCGACTAATGCATCCTTAAACTAAAAACACCAAACCCAAATCTAAGTAAATACGAATTTGGACTAATCCACGTCCTACGGGCGACGGCATTACTCGGTCTCCGTATACAATCCACGGGCAACCACAAACAAAACAAACACACACGACACGAAGTGAAATTCTGGAGAAGGAGAAAGTTGTTACCGCGATGCGGTAGCGTAATTAACTGCAGGGGCTTGCGCCTGCAGGGAAGAGCGTCCCCACAATCAAAAAACCCTCAAGCGAGGTGGAATCTGACGAAGTCTGCTACATCGGCCGCATCCGTCTAAACCTCCGATACACGGTGCCATAAATCAACTTGGCATCTTCGGAGAGGTGGACGGATAAAACTAAATAGTATCTGCCCCGAATCTCAGCGTCAGGACATCCTAACGTCTTGTGCGCCGTCTTTCGGAGGGGAACAGATTCTGGCATGCCCGGTGGGACCTTTTCCTCTTTCCACTCCACACTTCGTGTGTCGTCTTCGCGAACCAGTCGCGGTTTGTTAATGGTTGCCTTCGGATTTCAAGTTACTAAGATTTGGTCTTTTGCCTGGCGCAGAACTCAAGATTCAATGGCCTTTAACTGCACCAACTGCTCGAAATGCCACTGCAACGGACGCTCCACCTCACCGGGAAGTGTAGTATATGGGCCCCAAGCGGTTTCCTTCCTCGCCCTGCCGGTAGACCAGGTGACCCAAGCCACCACTGGCCTGTTCTTCGGGACCATGATCCCACCTACAAGCTTCCCTACGCCAATACCTGGGCTCACTGCTACAACGACCCCTGTCAACGGGTCGCCCACTACCAAACCGACAGCCTCTGTTTTCACCAGGCTAAATCAGAACTCTAAACTGGCTATCCCAAGGAAAGCAATAACTGCTGCTCCAGAAGTCGTCAAGGCGGCTTCCCCTGTCAAAGAGTCAGTCTTTTCAAGACTGACGATTCCTGCTCTGCCCCTGCTCGAGGATCCGTCTTCGACAGGTTGAATATCACCCCTCAAAAGACAACCTCAGTCTTTAAAAGGTTAACACCAGCGACGCCTCATTCAGACAGGGGGCAAAAAGAAGATGTCTTAATCTCCGAGGCAGTCCCAACGGCTCGTCATGCTCGACGTCGCCATTGGCAATGAGTGAAGAAGGCAGGGGGCAACCCTCCCTCAGGGCTAACTCCACTGGCTCCAGTGGTGGAAGTCAACGCTGCTGTTCCAACTGGGAACAGCTTTGAACTGCTGAGGAGGGTACGTAAGAACTCTCCAACCGCTACATTGAAAAGATCTCCTCCGCCCGTGGAGAGAGTTCCAGAAACGAAGCAAGAACAGCCCCCTCAACGGCTGTCCTCAAGAAAAGGACCGTCCTATTAAACAACAGAGGACAACGATCACCAAGATGCCCACTGCAACGGCCCCTTCAACTTCAACGGCCCACAAAAGAAGAAAGCCAGAGAAAACCCCCGCGCCCGCGGCAAATGCCAAAGGTGGTGAGCCTAAACGCCCTAAGTCCGGGGGCATGATAGTTCATACAGTTTATGTAGCATCGGGAAAGGAAGATAGCCGCATATCAACAGGTCATAGACCGCACACGAGGTCGGTGACCAAGGCTCAGGAGCAGCAGCAGAAGCTCCAAGAAATGATGAACGCTATGGCCGCACTTACAGGGCCAAAAGAAAACCTTGAAACGTCCTCGGATGAACGCCAAGAGGAAGAAACCGACGCCGAATTCCTTCGTCGGATATTGGAGAAGAAGGACAAAGAGGCTGCTGAACAAGCAGCCAACATACAGCGTATGGGCCTCCTCTTCCAAGATATGATTGGGATGATGATACAACAAGATCCTCCGGCTGAGGAGCCCCCGATTGTCCTTGAAGGTGATAGGGGAGAGACATCAAATCCTCCACCAGCTCTGTCGATGGCCAAGGAGGATACAATCTCCAAAGCTGATTTGGATGAGTACATCGCCCAGCAAATACGGGTTCATCATGCGACCGAAGCGGCCGGTCAGGTCGTAAAAACGGGGCGGCCATATCCAAGTTGGTACGATCAAATTAAGTACCCACCCGGTTACACAATTCCCAAGTTCCATGTCTACAAGGGGACGGGCAATCCTCACCAGCATGTTGCCCAGTTCAGGGCACTCTGTGGCAACACCGGCGGTGATGACAAGCTGTTGCTTCGCCAGTTTGTTGGAAGCTTATCAGATACGGCGTTTGAAGGGTGCTCTAAGCTCCCAAACGACTCTATTAAAACCTTCGCGGAGATGGAGCTGCTGTTTACTCAGCGTTTTGCAAGCGCCAGTGAACGTACCCCGATGACGGCACTGATTAATGCCAGGGTAAAACCCGGCGAGACGTGGGTTCAGTACGCTATACGATGGCGGAACTTATGGTTGAAGTGTGAGCAGCGCATTGAAGAAGCTCCCGCGGTGGGTATGTTTGTGGGAACCCTTAATCCGCTAGCAACCATCTCACAATTTATGATGTTTTTCAAGCCAACTACCTTCCAGGCCTTGATTGACAAACTAGCGCAAATGGATCAAATGGGCCATAAATCCCCTCTTCCAAGGTCGGACTCCCGAAATGACAAAGGGAAGGGAAAAGCGATCATCGTCGCTAATGCTCAACAACAACCGAGCGACTCGAAGCCGGTTGCTCGTCAAAATAATATACGCCCGTACGTACCCCTTGAGGATAGGATGGGACGTCCTTATTCCTTTCCCCGCGATAAAAAGAGGAGGTTGTTCGAGCTGGCGTTGCGCAACAGACTCATAAATCTGCCGGATCCAAAACGTCCGTTGCAACCAAGTGACGTCAACGAGCCCAACTACTGTCCTTACCATCGAGTACTAGGCCATCCGATCGAAGATTGCTACGTTTTCAAAAATTGCCTTGAAAACCAGTACCGACAGGGCAAGTTCGCGTTATCTGACAAATGGAAGGTGAATCCCCCGCAGCCCCACACCTCTAAGGGGACGAATACGCCGGGGGCAACATGCTCCGTCATTGAAGAAGCTTCTTGGGAGGTTGTATTATCAGCCAAGACAAAGAGGATGCTAAACGATCTTCAGACATGTCCAGCGATCAAGTGGAAGAATCCGTTGGAACCGCAGGTCATTGAAGGGATGTTGAAGCCACGTCCAACTCCAAAGACAGATGGTGGTGGTTCAAGCATTTGCAGCCGGCCGTCAAAATCTTCGAAAAAGAAGAAGAAGAAATCTAAGAAACCCGTGAAGCCTGGCGACAAGCGCACGGACTTACAAAAGCAAATTGACGCGCTGGATGAATACAACCAAAAGGCACAGACCCCCATTACGCTCCAAGAATTCCTCAATCACGTTTTTCAAGAAGAATATGAGGAAGGAAGTTCATCGGATGAATCCGAGGAATATGTGGCGAGCTGTCATATGATTTCCCATTCGGTCACAAACGAGGAGGAGACTCCTTGCACTGAAAAGCTGGGGGCAGATCCTGAACCAAAAGTTCTGGGGCCATCAGATGAGGAAATTGACGCATTCCTTAATGAAGCTCGGTTGAAAAGTAAAGCTGATAGGGAGCGCGAGGCGGCTATATTTGAAGGGGCCAAGCGCCAGCGACTTGATGAAGGAGCTGAGACGATCCCGTTGGAGCTAAACACTTCCGCTACCGACAAAAGCCTATTCAAGATGAGGAAAAAGTTTGCTAAGGCCATATCAATGGGCATGAAGCTACCATCTTCTGAAGGAAACATCACTGGTGAAATGGAAACGCACCCCTCCTATTGCTTATATCATCAAAAGATTTCGCACCCCACTCAAGAGTGCAAAGCTTTCGATAGATGGTGGTAAGGATATGTTGCTCGTCGACAACACTTTAAGCAGGAAAAGCGTAAAACTCGTCGAGAGCAAAGAAATATGACCGAAGGGCTTAAAAGAACTGCTGGCGATTGTTGCATGGTTAACACCGGTAGATCACAAGTGCCCACATTCGGGAGTGATTCTGATGAAGAACTAGAACTTGCCCCTCTCTTTAAAGAGTCCGCCTCGAGAAAAGAAGAAGAACCGAAGGTTTGCGAAAATATCCGGCTACGTAATCGCACGCTGCCCGAAAAGAACCTCGGACCTTCGAACAAAAAAGATAAAGGGAAAGAAAAGGCCTCTGAAGATATCATCTTAGATGACCAAGTGGTGGAGGAGCTAGCTGCCAAAGACCCGCCAAAGAAGAATAAGGTGGATTACAACGTCTTAGCACATCTGAGGAAGCTGCCCTCACAGCTCAGCATTCTTGACGCTCTTTTGCTATCAAAAGAGGCAAGAGATTCGTTGATTAAGGCGCTCCAAGACCCAGAACAATTCCAAGCTTTCCTGGCCGAGGAAAAGATGAAGGATGAATTGGAGGAAGTGCACACGGCCAATGTTACTTTTGGCGATGAAGACCTTCTACTTGGGACGTGCGAACACAATCGCCCCCTCTATATTTCAGGATATTGCCATGATATAAAGATAGGCAAAATCCTGATCGATAACGGATCGTCTGTTAATCTACTCAACGTGCGGGTGTTGAAGGAAATCTGCATGAGCGTCCAGCACCTTGCTCGGGACAAGATCACCATCTCCGGGTTCGATTCCCAATCGTCAAAGACTCTTGGATCTGTGATACTGACGCTACGCTTCGGGCTACTCGTCACGGACATTGAGTTCCACGTCATAGACGCCAAGACATGCTACAACGCTTTGCTCAGCCGACCATGGTTACACGAGTACAACATCATCCCTTCTACACAACATCAGTGTATGAAGTATTTTAAGGATGGTTTCGAGTATACCATAACGGGAGAACTGAACCCGTTCTCTGTGAACGAGGTCTGCAAATATGAAGACGCCAAATACTTCTTACCGGATTTCGAAGACACAGAGAAGTGTCACAAGCCGGAGAATAAAACTAACACTACCATCCCTGTCTTCGGCAGTGATACTGAGGAGGAAGAGGAGATAGTTTATTCGGGTCCGCCCCAACACAATAAGCCGGGACCATCGGCTCCTACATTGATCTTTGGCAGCGACTCGGAAGATGAAGTCCATGTTGTATTCTCTGCTCGACCTTCAATACAAACGTCCGCTGATGAAGAGCAAAGTCTACAAGTCGCCATAGTGCCGCTTAGACACCATAAAGAACTGGATGCACTTAATATCTACAGTGTAGAAGAGTTGCGGACATTCTATATCCCTCCCAGGCGAGAGAGCGAGAAAGCAATTCTGTTTTACCGCTCTGAAGAAACCAAGGTAGAAAAAGAAATCTGGCATGGCGCGGATTCTACGCTCGACAGGCTTCAGCCTATCCGTCTCTCCAAATATTATACGGAAGGTTTGAAAAAGCTGCTGAAACGCTAGGGGATATCCTTCAAACAGACCGTTAGAAAGGCCAAATTCTATGACAAGGTCTGGAACGTTCCCGGGACTCAACGCAAACTGCCTAACGGTAGAATGAAAACAAAAGGGCTTGGATACATCCGGTCAAAGAAACGAGAGTTACTACCCGGCTGCTACGTCGTGTATGACCTTGATGAAGAAGCGGATGCTCAATGGGAGGACGCTAATCCTAAGCCAGTGAAAGTTCCAGATGCAAAGGAGCCCAGTCCGTCGTTCGAGGAACAAATGGACAAACTTATAAAGAAAGCTGGTCAAAAAGTCCGAGATGATCACAACCGTGAGACGGCCATCTACGAGAAAGCCAAGACGCAACGCCTTCTCCAACAAGCCGTGAAGGATGAAAATGCCGCTCTTTGTCAACCTGTTATAAAGAAGGCTCGGCGCAAAAGCAGAAATAAGTCGAAAGGCCAAAAAGGCGCTCAACAGCAACAAAGCAGGGCTAAGAAGTCACGCAAACGGGAGGCGAGCGTTATTGATCTATCCCTCATGAAGAAAATGAGTCGAGCATACTCTTTTCCTCGGGATAAGACGAGGAGGATACTTGAGCTTGCTCTAAAACATCAGATGCTCACACTGCCGGAGTCCAAGCACCCTGAACAAGCAAGCGAAGTCTCTGACCCAAACTATTGCTCTTACCATCGAGTAATAGGGCACCCGCTCGAAGACTGCTTCACCTTTAAGAATTGGGTCGAAGATCAGTACCAGCTCGACAAGTTCGCTCTGTCTGACAACTGGAAGGTAACGCCGCCACAGAAGCACGAGCTCAAGGCCACGAAAGAAGAACCGGTTCCACATTGGGATTGGAAGCAAATTCGCACCTGTCACATGATTACAATATTAAAAGAAGAGCCCGAGAACATAGATGAGCTCCCTTGGTGCTTCGAAAACAGCAGCGACGAGATAATCTCAGAATTCCCACCAGCGCCAAAAGAGCTGGAAGATGGAATCCATACCACTGCAGATAACCTCAAGAAGATTGAGTTAGGATCGGCAGACGATCCGCGACCGACATTCATCAGCGAGTTACTATCTGAAAAAAGGGTAGCTGCGTTAAAGGATGTGCTTCTGCAGCATAGAGATTGCTTCGCGTGGAACTATTCCGAAATGCCGGGACTAGATCCAGAAATTGATGTACACAAATTGGCGATATCCCCGAACATCAAGCCAGTCAAACAGGCGCCGAGGAGAATGCTGCTCGAGCTCGAGATGAGTATCAACGCCGAGGTCAAGAAACTGATCGACTCTGGCTTTATCCAAGAGGTTCAATATCCTGAATGGATCGCAAACATCGTCCCGGTGATGAAGAAAAATGGGACGGTGCGCATATGCGTGGACTTTCGGGATCTCAATAAAGCTTGCCCGAAGGATGATTTCCCAGTACCAGTCACCGAACTGATGATAGACAATACATCCACTCATGAGGTTTTCTCCTTCATAGATGGCTCATCAGGGTATAATCAGATAAAGATGCATCCCGAAGACCAGAAGCACACCGCCTTCAGGACCCCTCTAGGTATATTCTGTTATAAAGTGATGCCCTTCGGTTTAAAGAATGCCGGTGCCACTTATCAAAGGGCCATGACAAAGATCTTCGATGACCTTATACACGAAATCGTCGAATGCTATATCGACGATCTCGTGGTTAAAAGCAAATCATACGAGGAACATCTCGAGCATTTGAAGACCGTATTTCAACGCCTTCGGCAATACAACTTGAAAATGAACCCGCTCAAGTGTGCATTCGGAGTTTCCTCAGGCAAATTCCTGGGATTCATCATTCGACACCGAGGTATTGAAATAGATCCGTCTAAGATCAAGGCGATCATGGAAATGCCTCCGCCGAGGACTCTCAAACAGTTACGGTCTCTCCAAGGAAAGCTCGCATATATTCGGCAATTTATAGCCAACCTCTCTGGCAAGTGCCGCCCTTACAGTCACCTGATGAAGAAGGGAACTCCATTCGTCTGGGATCAAAAATGCCAGCGCGCGCTGGATGAAGTTAAACGGTACCTGCAGAACCCGCCGGTGTTGGCTGCTCCGGTTAAGGGAAAACCCCTCATTCTTTATACAACCGCCCTCGAAGGTTCCTTGGGCGCATTATGGGCACAAGAGAACGATCAAGGGAAAGAAAGAGCACTCTACTACTTAAATCGAGTTCTATTGGGGGCAGAAAGTAACTACTCCCCCATTGAAAAACACTGCCTAGCGTTGATCTTCGCGATAACAAAGCTCAGGCACTATGCGTTGGCGCATGAGGTCCGTCTCATTTCGAAGGTGGACCCTCTTAAGTATTTAATGTCAAAGGCCATACTGACAGGTCGACTCGCTAAATGGGCTCAGCTCTTGATGGAGTTCTCGATAACGTATCAACCTCTCAAGGCAGTGAAAGGCCAGGCCATCACCGACTTCCTTGCTGAGCATCCGATACCCGTCGATTCTCCTCTGGGCTGTGATCTACCAGACGAGCATGCGTTCGACGCAATTGACGGTGGTGATACCCAATGGGAGCTTTTTTTCGATGGAGCGTCTTCCATGAAGAAGCGCAAACAAAGTACCCCTATAATCAAATCGAGGGTAGGCCTCATCTTCGTGACTCCACAAGGGGGGATAATGCGTTTCGCTTTCTCCTTAATAGAGCCGAGGACGAATAACGAAGCCGAATATGAAGCCTTGATAGCAGGTCTTGAAATCTCCATCGACATGGGAATTGAAAACCTCCTCATATACGGAGATTCTCAACTGGTCGTTACTCAAGTAAATGGCGATTACCAAACATGTAAACCGGAGTTGGTGAAGTACGGTGAAAAGGTGCAATGACTGTTGACCCAAATTCCCTCCTATACTTTGGAAAGTATACCGCGCGCAGAAAACAGCAAAGCGGACGCGTTGGCCAAGCTTGCTAAAAAACTGGGTGACGAGAACCTCGATGACGTCAGAATCATGGTACAAAGCCGTCGGGTGCTTGCCCCAACAGAAATATCTCCGGAATCATCCGAAGAAAAAGGAGCGAGCGAGCAGACGACCCTGCAAGTAAAAGATTGGGAAAATACCGAGGATTGGAGAGAAGTCTTCATAAACTACTTTAAATCCCACCGAATGCCTGAAGAAGCGTCCACAAGACATCAGCTCATGAAACGAGCTCTGTCTTTCGCCTTCGTCAATGATACTCTGTACAAGAGGTCGTTTGATTCTCTGTGGCTGAGATGCTTAGGACCCGACGAAGCGAAAAGAGTCGTCCAGGAAGTTCACGACGGACTCTGCGGTTCTCACCAAGCGGGCCCAAAGATGAAGTTGAAGATCAAACGGATAGGCTACTACTGGCCCACGATGATTCAGGACTGCCTCGAATATGCGAAGCAGTGTCACTCATGTCAAATTCATGGGGATTTCATCCATCAGCATCCAAATCCATTACATCCGACGGTGGCTAGCTGGCCGTTCGAGATGTGGGGGACTGACATAGTCGGCCCTATCGAACCAGCATCGTCTAGGGGACATCGTTTCATCCTGGCGACGACTGACTACTTCTCTAAATGGGTAGAAGCAGTACCGTTAAGAGAAGTGAAGACGGAAAATATCCTCCACTTCTTCAAGACGCACGTCATATATCGGTTTGGAACTCCGCGACGGATCATCTCCGATAACGGGCCAGCTTACAGAAGCCACAAGATCAGTCGCTTTGCGCAACAGCATAATATAGACTGGAGATATTCCTCGGTTTATAACCCGCGAGCTAATGGTCTAGCTGAAGCCTTCAACAAGACCCTGACGAAAATCATGAAAAAGACGGTGTCCCGAAATAAGAGAGACTGGCACGAGAGGCTGCAAGAAGCTCTCTGGGCATATCGAACTACGTTCAAGACGGCCACAAGCACAACGCCGTACGCGTTGGTATTTGGGACGGAAGCAGTACTCCCCCTCGAGATAGAGTTACCCTCTCTACGAGTGGCAGTCCACTACGAGCTGACGGACAAAGAAAATGCTCACTTTCGGCTTAAGGAGCTTGACGCCCTTGATGAAACCCGGCTCATAGCGCAACAAAATCTGAAGGCCTATAAAGGAAAGATGACGCGCTCATATGAAAGACTGACCCGTCCGAGGACATTCCGCCAAGGCGAACTCGTGCTAGTGGTCAAAAGGCCTATGATCCCCAATCGCGCCAAGCGAGAAAAATTCGAGCCAAACTACGAAGACCCATACATCATAGATAAGGTCTACCAAGGTGGGGCCTATCTACTCATGGACATGCACGGTGAAAGGCCTTTCAGGCCAATAAACGGTCGCTTCCTAAAGAGATACTACGCTTAATGAGCCACCAGCCTAGGTCAATGAAAGATGACGACGACTATATCCGCTCGCTGTCTTCCTAAGCTCAAGCTTTATAAGCAGTAGCCGGCCTTCTCCATAACGGACCGAAATGTCCTTAAACTAATAGCAGACCGAAACGTCTTTAAACTACTACCGCAGCATCTTTAGGCTGACGAGATATAAAAAAACATATAAAAATAAAATTAAAAAAAAAATGGTATGTCCATAAGCAAAAAGGGCACGGATGAAGACCCGAAAGGGCTCCGTGAGTAAAAACAGCAGGGCTACCGGCGAGTGTTCGTGAAAACCCGAAAAGGCGCGACCTCGTAAAAAAAAAGAGGAAAAAAATATATATAAATAAAAAGAATAAAAAAAACGGTATGTCCATAAGCAAAATGAGCGCGGATGAAAACCCGAAAGGGCTCCGTGGGTAAAAACAGCAGGACTACCAGCGAGTGTTTGTGAAAACCTGAAAGGGCGCAATCTCGTTAAAGGACACTTATAGGGTCCTCTCGACCTTATAAGGAGAAACCACCCACGTGAAATCCTTACGACTCATAAGGGAGCAGCACACTTAGGGATCCCCACGATTCCTAAGGAGAAAATACACTTGCGAGATCCTCACGACTCGTAAGGAGAACTCTCTTATGGGACCCTCACGGCTCATAAGAGTTGAAAGTATTAAGTTACAGAGACCTAAACCTGTGCTTAAGCAACCCCCACAACTTCCGATATTGCCCTACAAGTGGCTCAATACTGACCTTGTAAACAATCCACGGGCGCGAATAAACATTTCCCTAACCAAGCCTCATCCGTGACTGGGGATATGTTCGCATGGTAAACGACCCTTGTAAATCCTCTCGATTTATGAGGAGAAAACCCTCCTGTAGGACCCTTACGACTTACAGAGGAAACGAACACTTAGGAATCCTCACGAGTCCTAAGGAGAAAATACACCTACAAGATCCTCACGACTTGTAGGGAGAAATAACTTCGTGAAACCCTTACGGCTCATGAAGTCAAAAGCCTTAGCCAACAGGACCCTAACCCTGGTCGCTAAGCCACCTTTGTTCTATAAGTCCACATTGCCCACCCCAGTGCTTGCGGGGAGGCAGAAAACGGAATAAAAATCGAATTTTTATGAACTTAAGCAACATGGACTAGACTATGAAGGATCTTTGCTAAACAAAAACAAGCTAAAGCTAACTAGAAACTAGCTAAGTGCTAGAAAGGTTATACCTTGGGCTTTATGTCCTTCTCTCCTTGCTCCTTGGAGTGGTGGAAGGAGGTCACCTTAGTCGGCTTCTCAAGTCGAAGAAAGATCCACCCGAAAGCCTCGACCTTTGGCTTCAACTCCAAGCTAGAAGTAACTAGGGTGCAAGAAGTGCTAATCCTTGAACCCTAGATGAGAGTAGAGATTATCAAGAGAGGGTTTTTCTCAAGCTCAAGTGTTTCTCAACACATGAGAGGGGAGAGCTTGAGGGAGAGGAAGAACAAGAGAGAGAAAGTAAATGATAGAATGAGAATAATATGAACCATTCTCACATATATGTGTGAATTATTGTAATTAGATAATTAGCTAGATAATTGTCATGGTTAATCAAGACATGACCATTATCATTTCATTTTTAATGCAAATTGCAAGGATCAAAGAGCATCTTCCAAATGAAATGATGATGGTCAAAGTGTCAACAAGGTCAACAAGTCAAGATAGGTCAAATGGTCAACAACCATAACCATGTACAATTATTAAACTAATATCAATTAACAATAATACACACATAAGTATTATGGTTAATAAAATGACAATAGTCATTAACCCTAATCAAAGTCCTCTCCCTCTGTCTCAAGCAACTGTGCATACTCACCCGTATTCGTGATCCGAGGAACACGAATACAAAGAGAAAAAACCAATCCCAAATCTACACTAGGATCTGGCTTAAACCAAAGCCCGCTAGTATAAGCTGTCTGGACAGCAAACGTGCACAAGTGCACGGATATGAACGAACCCTGTCGCAAAACCATGCGACCTCTACTCATTTTGCCTAAAGGCGAATAGCTCTCTGTATGGGACTCTAAAGACTCGACACTACGCTGGCAGTGGGTTTAACCACAGACCGCAAGCGGCACTAGCTGTACGTAACGGTCCCTAGGTAGATGCCGATAAGAAGACTGACGAGGTGAACCCCATCTGAACTCCTACTGAGCCTGTATGTGACAGTCTCCGTACAGTCCGGTCTGTTCGTCTGATACATCGCATGGCGGGCCTAAGGGCGGTGAACGTCAGTCCCCTAATAGCGGTACAAGTCGTGTCGGAGTGTAGCCCAGAACACCCTGAGATAACACTGGAAACCTACCAGTATATCTCGCTTGCCCTGGCCAGGGACTACTCGTGTAATGGCTCTCCTAGACACAGCGCGATGTCAACCCCCAATACCAGGAGAGACGAATCCTGTCTAACCGTCACTTCCTCCAAGTGCTTCGGGACTGCACCCAAAAACTACCTGTTTGCACGACTCCTTTGAGCCGTGGTAGGGTAGTAATCAAAGTGCAATGGGAACACACCCGAGGCGAAGTGACAGTGTCAAGTCAGCGGACTAAGCTGTACTCATGTCACCTGGGAACTGATAACTGATGATAGGTATAATACCAACCAACAGTCCCCGACGAGTCCTGTCCAGTGTACTCATAACCTAACGAGCACCCGCATACTATCTCAAGTACGACGTACTGACGGCTGTGGGACAGACCGTCTCCCACGCTGGGATGAGAAGCGCATACGCTAGTCTACTCCGGAGTATCGATACCCTGTCTCGATAGTCCAACGATTAGGGACCTGTATAAGGATGTGCTTATAGATCACCCAGCTCCCACGAGTGTGAGCGCCATCACCACGCTGGTAATCAAGCAAAGATCCTAAGGGCTCTACTAATATGTATATCAGCAATATGCTAAAAGAAACACATGCACATATTAAAGCAGAGACAAACCAAGTAGCATACTACCATTTCGAGAAAGATTGTATATACAACTGTGAATATCCCAAGCTTCCATCAAGTAATATACAAACTAGTATGATACAGTAATGGCCTCTAGGGCATATACACTAACAATCTCCCACTTGCACTAAAGCCATGTACTGGCGTATCGAAGACCTATCATCTCGATCAGCCGCTCGAACTGAGTCTAGGGCAAGGCCTTGGTGAATGGATCTGCTGTGTTATCTTCTGAAGCAACCCTCCGAACCTCGATCTCCTGGCGATCTACGATCTCCCTGATCAGGTGATACCGCCTTAAGATGTGTCTGGATTTCTGATGGGACCTGGGTTCCTTCACTAAAGCTATAGCCCCGTTGTTGTCGCAATACAGAGGTATTGGGTCAACAATGGACGGAACCACCTGAAGTTCTTTCAAGAACTTCCTCATCCAGACAGCTTCTTTTGCGGCATCAGATGCAGCGATGTATTCCGCTTCCATATTCGAGTCAGCAACGGTTTCCTGTTTGGAGCTCTTCCAACACACCGCCCCTCCATTGAGGGTAAAGACAAAACCCGACATGGACTTGGAATCATCCTTGTCACTCTGGAAGCTGGAGTCAGCAAAGGCCTCAATCTGCAGGTCTTTTCCGCCATACACCAAGAACATCTCCTTAGTCCTTCTCAGGTACTTGAGAATGTTCTTTACTGCTATCCAATGTTTCTCCCCAGGGTTTGACTGATACCTGCTTACCACACTCAGTGCATAAGCCACATTCGGTCTGTTATACAATATCGCATACATTATAGAGCCTACCGCAGAAGCGTAGGGTATAATAGACATGCGATCCCTCTCCAAATCAGTCTTGGGAGACATCTCTTTGGAGAGGGTGATCCCGTGACAAGCCGGTAGATTACCGCGCTTGGAATCTTCCATACTGAAGAGAGATCCCGTGACAAGCCGGTAGATTACCGCGCTTGGAATCTTCCATACTGAATCTCTTCAGTATGGTGTCGATGTACCTGGACTGCGAAAGTCCTAATATCCTCTTGGATCTGTCACGGTAGATCCGGATACCCAGAATGTATGAGGCATCACCCAGGTCTTTCATGGAGAACCTGTGTGACAAGAACCCCTTAACAGATTGTAGCATAGGAATGTCATTTCCTATTAAGAGAATGTCATCCACGTATAAAACGAGGAATACTACAGTTCTCGCTACAAATCTACAATAGATGCATGGTTCATCTGGATTTTTGATAAAGCCAAATTCCTTGACCGTCTCGTCAAAACAGATGTTCCAACTCCGCGATGCCTGCTTTAGTCCATAAATGGACTTAAGCAACTTGCACACCTTTCCGCTGCTCCCACTTTGAATGAAACCCTCTGGCTGGTCCATATAGACACACTCCTCTAAATGTCCATTTAGAAAAGCTGTCTTTACGTCCATCTGCCAAATCTCATAATCATGGAAGGCAGCAATGGCAAGAAGGATCCGAATGGATTTCAGCATAGCTACTGGGGAAAAGGTTTCGTCATAGTCCAAACCAGGTCGCTGACGAAAACCCTTTGCTACCAGTCTAGCTTTATAGGTCTCAACCTGTCCATCTACACCAATCTTCCTTTTGAAGATCCACTTGCATCCTACGGGTTTTACCCGATCTGGAGCAATGTCCAACGTCCATACTTTGTTGGTGTACATGGACTCCATTTCGGTCCGCATTGCATCCAGCCATTTTACCGAGTCGACGCTCTGAATGGCTTGCTGGAAGCTAGTAGGCTCATCAAAGTCTATGATGCAATCCTCTCTATCCCCGTCAATGAGAAAATCGTAGTATCTCTCCGGCGGATGAGACTGCCTACTACTCCTACGGAGTGGCGTGGGAATGTCCTGATCTTTCGAACCCTCTGGTTCTACTAAGCTTTCAGTAATAGCTCGTAGTTCTGGAATTTCTTCCAGTTCTATTGCGCTCCCACTTAATTCTTTTTCTATGAACTGGTGTTCTAGAAAGTGGGCATGGTGAGAAACAAACACCTTTTGTTCCTCTTCGCAATAGAAGAAATATCCCTTGGAGTTCTTTGGATATCCCACAAACTTGCACTGTACTGAGCGTGCCTCGAGCTTGTCCGCATGCTGCTTTTTTACAAAAGCTGGACATCCCCATGTCTTAATGTGATTAAGATAGGGTCTCTTCCCACACCACATCTGATATGGTGTAGTAGGCACAGTCTTAGTTGGAACTCGGTTCAAAAGGTATGCAGCTGGTTCTAGCGCATATCCCCAAAACGATCGCGGTAACTCAGTGTTACTCATCAGGGACCGTACCATATCCAATAGGGTTCGGTTCCGTCTCTCCGATACACCGTTATGTTGCAGAGTGTATGGAGGAGTAAGCTGAGAGAGAATTCCATTCTCTTTTAAGTAACCCAGGAACTCGGCACTCAAGTATTCACCACCTCGATCAGATCTCAGTGCCTTGATACTTTTCCCTGTTTGTTTTTCTACTTCATTCTTATATTCCTGGAATTTTTCAAAAGCCTCGGATTTATGTTTCATTAAGAAAACATAACCGTACCTTGAAAAGTCATCCGTAAAAGTAATGAAGTAAGAATAACCGCTTCGTGCATGTGTAGACATTGGACCGCACACGTCGCTGTGTACGAGTCCCAAGAGCTCGCTCGCTCTTACTCCGTGTCCAGTGAACGGAGTCTTTGTCATCTTTCCCTTGAGACAGGATTGACAAGTTGCATACGATTGATATTCGAACGGATCCAAATATCCTTCAGTATGTAACTTAGTCAACCTTCTCTCATTGATGTGACCCAGTCTACAATGCCATAAGAAAGTTTTATTGATTTCTGGTGACTTTCTTTTATGTGTATTCTGGACATTGAAAATCTGTGGTTGGTTTAATACGTATATACCGTTGTTCAATGTACCTGACCCAATCAAAACTTGATTAAGGTGAATGTTCACTACATTACTTACAAATGCAAATTCATAACCTTCTTTAGATAATAAAGATACAGAAATGATATTACAGGTTGCATTTGGTATATAATAACAACTACGCAAAACCAAAAAGTGTCCATCTGACAATCCCAGGTGATAGTCCCCCACGGCCTCAGCATCCATGCTAGCACCGTTTGTAACTCTGAGGGTCATGTCACCTGCCTTCAAAACTCTACTCTTTCTCAACGCCTGCAAAGAATTACAGATATGAGATCCTGATCCGGTATCCAATACCCAGGATGTAGAGTTTATTGATAGACAGTTTTCAATAACATACACACCTGAAGCTGAAGCCGCAACTCGCTTCAAATCCTATGTTCTGGCCTTCCAAGCCTTGCAATCCTATTTCCAGTGACCACTTTTGTGACAGTAGAAGCATTCTTCCTTCCCCACCAGCTTTCCCGCTACCTTTGTTGCTTTTCCTTTTCCCTTCGTATCCACTTTACTGACACCGCCTCTTGGTTTGGCGGGGGCTTTCTTCTTCTTACCCTTGGCTTTCGCCCTGGATCTAGAAGAGGAAGATCCTCCTACAAACAAAGTGGATGTCTCCCTACTTTTCTGTAGGGTGCCCTCTGCACTCCTCAGCATGTTGAGGAGCTCTGAAAGTTCAACTTCTTTTTCCTGTAAGTTGAAGTTCAGGATGAACTGGGCGTAAGTGGAAAGAAGGGACTGGAGAACCAAGTCCGTATAGAGCTCATTCTCCAACGTGGTCCCAAGTTCTGCGAGCTCCTCTATATAGCCAATCATCTTAAGCACGTGTTCCGCTACCGATGATCCGACGGCCAACCTTGCCGAAAACAACTTCTTCGACACTTCGTATCTGGCGATACGAGACTGCTCTCCATACAGTTCTTTTGTATGAAGAAATATGGACTCTAGGTCCATATTCTCGTGCCTCCTCTGATGTTCGTTGTCCATCGAGGCAAGTACGAGGCATTTGGCCTTCGCGCAATCTATTTCCCAGGTCTTATAGATTTCCCTATCTACGACACTGGTTTTGGGACCTGGGACAGGGGGAGCTTTGGTGGTAAGGAGATACCCCAGCTTGTCGTAAGTGATTGCCATCTTGACATTCCTGAGCTAATCTTTGTAGTTTGGCCCTGTCAATATGTTTTTATCTAGTAATAACTTAAGTCCGGTCATGTTGAATGGTCGCTGCAATTAGGAGAGAGAAAAGAAACACTTTAGCATGATGCTCTTGCAAGTTTAGAGTGGTTTTTAATTTGTTTAAACTGGATGGCTCCCACTGTCTCTCGAATCCCTTCTCAAACCGTAAAGAAAGGATTAGTCAGGATCAATCTCACCGTACAATACTTGCTTAACCATTCAGCCAGGCCAGTGTCGGTACTTCAAGGGAGGTTTTCCAACGCTTTCGCGAAGTTCCTTAATTAAGTAACCTCTTTTCCCTATGGGCGTAGCCCCGCTAACACCTTTTTAGACACCTACTAAGTTTATAGCATTGATCGTTAAGTGAGAGTTTTCCCGAGGAGTAGCATATACTCACAGTAGGATCGGGATCCAAATATCATCGCGTGATAAAACCGAAGGAATCCTACCAGAATTATCACACTCCAAATGGTGTGCAGGGCTAGCAAGTTTCAGTACTTATGAAACTCCCGATGTGGATTTTTGCCCCATGCTCTTATGACCTTGACTTTGGCCAAAATATCATAAGTCACATGTCAAGTTCTACCCGTCATTCTCCTGGTTAATTTGGACCCATCCGTACCTACCCTTGACTTTGGCCAAAATGGCAACACGACTGTCCCAAACCAACGCATCTATCTATGCTGCACATGAATACCCAATAGCTACCAATCACTATGCCTTGACTTTGGCCAAAATACATAGCTTGAATACTTTTGACCATTCATGTGGAATGACGGAGGGCTACGAATGGTTTTGGCGAAACCGTGAACGTAGTGAACTTGATATAATCGATGGAACGAGATAGCTTTTAAAAGGAGTGGTTCAAGCTCCGCGTTTAAAAGTTTAGTTTTGAAAAGAACCGAGTGGTTTTCAAAGTGTTCCAATCGACTTTTACTTGGTTTATTTTCTTGCATTAGTTCTTTTAATGCGTCCCATCATTTAATCCTACCATTGCAGAAAACAACCAAAATATGACGTACGCTTATGCCATTCGCATTCGCCACGGGGCCCCGTCATCACCCGTTAGGTTACTTAACTAACGACAGAGCGGGGGCTGGGCTAGCGCGGCTGTAAAACATAAGCAACGCCTAAATAGTTATCATATATAAATATATAGTAATGATAGACATTACAGATCACAGATGAATACATTGGATATACTAGGAATCCGCAATCCGTTCGAGCCTGCAACGAAAAGCGGATTACACGGTCGCGGTGAATAGCCAAATACCCCACCCAAGACCCCTACGGGTGCGGCAAACTACCCGCCAAGTACCCGAAGCGAAGCAACCTCCCTCACCACCGTGAGTAGGCCACTCGGCACTTCGAGATACCCGGTTGTTTGTGCACCCCTCCATGGGTCTATCCTAGGAGCAAAAACAATAAAAAGAATTATACAATGACGGCTACAACCCCGACCCGGTTGTGCGGCCAAACAAATAATAATATTACATCAATTTACATATTACAATGAATGAAAGAAAAAGCAACACTCATCTCACATCCACCCCGGTTATTCATCCGTGACAATCCAACCCATTCATATACACATACCATCATCAATCACAGATCACAGATATGTATAACCCCGACTAATCGACATATATCGATTAGCCGACGTTCAATACATGTAAACATCACAGATATAACCTTTTAGTCAAAGTGTATTGAAGTTCTGGAAAAAAAATACGGATTTATAGGCCCCCAAAAACAATTTTCTATTCTGGAAAACCTGGGAACATATAAACCATCTTAAAAATCCTAAAACCAAGCCATAAGAAAACTGCACCAAACTCGACTCAGTGAAGAGTCAAAACGGCGGCGGTTCCGCGGCAATAGCTTGCTATTGCCGCTGAACCGCGGCGGTTTAGACGACTCACTGGACCGGATTTGCTGTGCTTCTTAAGAAAACCCTGAGATGATTTTTGGAGTATGACAAATTTTATTTCGAACAGAAAAAATTTTAACAGAAACTTAGGGTTTTTAAAACTCGGTTTTTCGATTTTTTTCGGTCGAACTTCCATACACTTTACTACCCAGCTAGTTTATGTTTAGTTAGGCTCTGATACCACTGTAAGTCCACGTTGCCCACCCCGGTGCTTGCGGGGAGGCGGAAAACGGAATAAAAATCGAATTTTTATGAACTTAGGAAACATGGACTAGACTATGAAGGATCTTTGCTAAACAAAAACAAGCTAAAGCTAACTAGAAACTAGCTAAGTGCGAGAAAGGTTATACCTTGGGCTTTATGTCCTTCTCTCCTTGCTCCTTGGAGTGGTGGAAGGAGGTCACCTTAGTCGTCTTCACACGTCAAAGAAAGATCCACCCGAAAGCCTCGACCTTTGGCTTCAACTCCAAGCTAGAAGTAACTAGGGTGCAAGAAGTGCTAATCCTTGAACCCTAGATGAGAGTAGAGATTATCAAGAGAGGGTTTTTCTCAAGCTCAAGTGTTTCTCAACACATGAGAGGGGAGAGCTTGAGGGAGAGGAAGAACAAGAGAGAGAAAGTAAATGATAGAATGAGAATAATATGAACCATTCTCACATATATGTGTGAATTATTGTAATTAGATAATTAGCTAGATAATTGTCATGGTTAATCAAGACATGACCATTATCATTTTATTTTTAATGCAAATTGCAAGGATCAAAGAGCATCTTCCAAATGAAATGATGATGGTCAAAGTGTCAACAAGGTCAACAAGTCAAGATAGGTCAAATGGTCAACAACCATAACCATGCACAATTATTAAACTAATATCAATTAACAATAATACACAAATAAGCATTAGGGTTAATAAAATGACAATAGTCATTAACCCTAATCAAAGTCCTCTCCCTCTGTCTCAAGCAACTGTGCATACGCACCTGTATTCGTGATCCGAGGAACACGAATACAAAGAGAAAAAACCAATCCCAAATCTACACTAGGATCTGGCTTAAACCAAAGCCCGCTAGTATAAGCTGTCCGGACAGCAAACGTGCACAAGTGCGTGGATGTGAACGAACCCTGTCGCAAAACCATGCGACCTCTACTCATTTTGCCTAAAGGCGAATAGCTCTCTGTGTGGGACTCTAAAGACTCGACACTACGCTGGCAGTGGGTTTAACCACAGACCGCAAGCGGCACTAGCTGTACGTAACGGTCCCCAGGTAGATGTCGATAAGAAGACTGACGAGGTGAACCCCATCTGAACTCCTACTGAGCCTGTATGTGACAGTCTCCGTACAGTCCGGTCTGTTCGTCTGATACATCGCATGGCGGGCCTAGGGGGCGGTGAACGTCAGTCCCCTAATAGCGGTACAAGTCGTGTCGGAGTGTAGCCCAGAACACCCTGAGATAACACTGGAAACCTACCAGTATATCTCGCTTGCCCTGGCCAGGGACTACTCGTGTAATGGCTCTCCTAGACACAGCGCGATGTCAACCCCCAATACCGGGAGAGACGAATCCTGTCTAACCGTCACTGCCTCCAAGTGCTTCGGGACTGCACCCAAAAACTACCTGTTTGCACGACTCCTTTGAGCCGTGGTAGGGTAGTAATCAAAGTGCAGTGGGAACACACCCGAGGCGAAGTGACAGTGTCAAGTCAGCGGACTAAGCTGTACTCATGTCACCTGGGAACTGATAACTGACGATAGGTATAATACCAACCAACAGTCCCCGACGAGTCCTATCCAGTGTACTCATAAGCTAACGAGCACCCGCATACTATCTCAAGTACGACGTACTGACGGCTGTGGGACAGACCGTCTCCCATGCTGGGATGAGAAGCGCATACGCTAGTCTACTCCGGAGTATCGATGCCCTGTCTCGATAGTCCAACGACTAGAGACCTGTATAAGGATGTGCTTATAGATCACCCAGCTCCCACGAGTGTGAGCACCATCACCTGGCTGGTAATCAAGCAAAGATCCTAAGGGCTCTACTAATATGTATATCAGCAATATGCTAAAAGAAACACATGCACATATTAAAGCAGAGACAAACCAAGTAGCATACTACCATTTCGAGCAAGATTGTATATACAACTGTGAATATCCCAAGCTTCCATCAAGTAATATACAAACTAGTATGATACAGTAATGGCGTCTAGGGCATATACACTAACATGTTCGACATCAACAGAGGCAGATGATGATTCGCTCCTGGTAATATCCCAGTTGTAGCGGTGCTGATGCCGAAATCGGTTTACAGCGAAAAGCCACTAGGCCGCACATGCATACGAAATAGCCGAAATGATAGGGCAACTTGCAATAAAAAGCAGCAAGTAAAAATGTATGCATGCAAAATAGCCGAAATGATTGGGCAACTCGCAATAAAAAGCAGCGAGTAAAAATAAAATAAATAGCCGAAATGATTGGGCACCACAAAAAATAGCCGAAATGATTAGGCAATCGCAACCTTCGCGATATAAAAGCTGAAATGATAGAGCATCGCGGAGATAAAATAAAAAAAATGAATGATGATGATAAAACTTTGGCCCTACAGTTAAGATCACATCGATCCCTGTATACAATCCAAGGGCGTAAACAAAGAGGGAACCATACTTTCCCAACAGGCTCCGCCAGAAGACGAAGCCAAATCTCGACGGTTCAGTCCAACTCTGAAGAAATCAGTGTCTTCAGCAAATTCCTCGACTCACGGATACAAACACTCCTTGACGAGAGCCTCCTGATCCGCGTCGACTCGCAGAGCCACCAGTGCCTCCGTGGGAAATCCTCGACTCGTTTCAAACCCCAAGGAAACAAATAATCCTTGGCGCTTGGGAAACAAATAATCCCTAGCAAACTCCTCGACTCACGGATACAAACACTCCTTGACGAGAGCCTGATCCGCGTCGACTCGCAGAGCCACCAATGCCTCCGTGGGAAATCCTCGACTCGTTTCAAACCCCAAGGAAACAAATAATCCTTGGCGCTTGGGAAACAAATAATCCCTAGCAAACTCCTCGACTCACGGATACAAACACTCCTTGACGAGAGCCTCCTGATCCGCGTCGACTCGCAGAGCCACCAGTGCCTCCGTGGGAAATCCTCGACTCGTTTCAAACCCCAAGGAAACAAATAATCCTTGGCGCTTGGGAAACAAATAATCCCTAGCAAACTCCTCGACTCATGGATACAAACACTCCTTGACGAGAGCCTCCTGATCCGCGTCGACTCGCAGAGCCACCAGTGCCTCCGTGGGAAATCCTCGACTCGTTTCAAACCCCAAGGAAACAAATAATCCTTGGCACTTGGGAAACAAATAATCCCTAGCAAACTCCTCGACTCACGGATACAAACACTCCTTGACGAGAGCCTCCTGATCCGCATCGACTCGCAGAGCCACCAGTGCCTCCGTGGGAAATCCTCGACTCGTTTCAAACCCCAAGGAAACAAATAATCCTTGGCGCTTGGGAAACAAATAATCCCTAGAAAACTCCTCGACTCACGGATACAAACACTCCTTGACGAGAGCCTCCTGATCCGCGTCGACTCGCAGAGCCACCAGTGCCTCCGTGTGAAATCCTCGACTCGTTTCAAACCCCAAGGAAACAAATAATCCTTGGCGCTTGGGAAACAAATAATCCCTAGCAAACTCCTCGACTCACGGATACAAACACTCCTTGACGAGAGCCTCCTGATCCGCGTCGACTCGCAGAGCCACCAGTGCCTCCGTGGGAAATCCTCGACTCGTTTCAAACCCCAAGGAAACAAATAATCCTTGGCGCTTGGGAAACAAATAATCCCTAGCAAACTCCTCGACTCACGGATACAAACACTCCTTGACGAGAGCCTCCTGATCCGCGTCGACTCGCAGAGCCACCAGTGCCTCCGTGGGAAATCCTCAACTCGTTTCAAACCCCAAGGAAACAAATAATCCTTGGCGCTTGGGAAACAAATAATCCCTAGCAAACTCCTTGACTCACGGATACAAATACTCCTTGACGAGAGCCTTCTGATTCACGTCGGCTCGCAGAGAAACCAGTGTCTCCGCGGGAAATTCCCGATTCGTCTCAAACTGCAAATGAAGCCTCAGACAGCAGGGACCAAAAGACTTGCTTCCTGAACAATGGAACCCTGCAAGTCGATCCAAAAAGGTCTTTTGCATACTATTCACGGGTCTCACTCTCCAAAGTCGAATCTCGACAAGGAGGGAAACAACCGCTTACGGGTCCTCTCGACTCATAAGAGGGAAAAATTCTCTTATAAGATCTTTACGACTTATAAGAGAAAATCACACTTAGGAATCCTCACGATTCCTAAGGAGAAAAACCCACCTACGAGATCCTCTCGATCCGTAGGGAGAAAAATCTCTACGAGACCCTCACGGCTCATAGAGTTGAAAAGTCTTAGGCAGCAGATCTGAACCTGCGGCCTAAGCCATCGCCGATTCTTAAGAAAGTCAAGATGCATGCTCTATTATCTGTTGACCATGTTTACTAAGGTGGCGTACTGATAATGAAAGAAAGAAAAGGCGGAAAAATGATACAAGACATTACAGAAAATGTGTATCTTTTATTCATAAACTTGATTGAGTACAGGATACATTGTGCTAAAGGATGAAAAAATATATATATACATTTTTTATTTATAAGTACAAATGATACAAGGAGAGTTACTGAGAAGGGAGCGTCCTGCATAGCTCTAGCAATTGTTCGTGCACTTCCTTCCCCACTTTCTCCTGATTGGCCACCACTGCCAACTCCGCCTCCACTTGGGCCCGTTGCTGCGCGACAGATGTAAGCTGATCCCTGACGGCCTGATGAGCAGCTTCACGGCCTGGAGTGTCATGCTCGGTGACATCAAGTGCCCGCTTCAGTCTCAGCCCATTTGAGATGCGCTCCAGAAGGCCCTCGAAGATGGCCTTTACCTCAGCGGCGTTTGCCTCAATTTCAGCACGCAGGCGAGCAGTTTCGCTTGAAGATTCTTGGCACTCCTTCAGCCTCAAAGCTGCTTCTTGTTCCAAATAACGGAAATGAGAAGTGCTTTGCTCGATCCATGCTCCCCGTTGAGTGCTCACAGCCAAAGTCTCGGGGGATAGGCGCATCGACTCCAGCTGATGAAGGCGAGCCTCAATCTCCCGACAATGGTTAACCTAAGAGGCGACAATGCCCTCGTCATGGAAGGTGGCAAATATCACCAACATCGGGATAACCGTCGTAGCGAAGTCCTCAGCAGATGTAGGAGCCTCGACGTCGAGTTCCTCGATGTAGTCGCTCAACATGCGCAAACTATTCGCCGCACCTTTTGAGGACGGACGTCTCTGTGAAGGGCCGCCCGGTATTGTAATACGAGACTCAAAAGGCATCGAGACTGGAACGACAGCTGAAAAAGACAAAATGCGATTAGATGATGATTCAATAGATATGGAGAAATTCATTGATAAGATAGTTTACTATACCGGTTGAAGCAGGTGGCAAGGCCGGAAGGGCCGGTGGCGCAACCGATCTTTCTTCTCCCCCTTCGATTTGTAACACTGCAGTCAGGACAAGAGAGAGTTAGAAATAATTCTACAACTGAAAAACAAAGATATCAATCGGGAACGGTACTCACCAGCGCCACCAGAGGGAGAGGCGAATTCAGATGGGAAAGAGAAGTGTGGGAGCAACACTTGATAGAGATGGTCAAAAAGCACTCTTGAAAGGACACAACAGTGTGACTTTAGTACACAAATTATGCGTCTGGAAGATAAGATTAATAAATTGCAAACCCATACCTTCCAACATCTTCGAGGGTATAAGAGAGGGTTGAGAGATGACCACCGCCAAGGCAGTCGTGGAAGGCGCTCCCTCGAGCAGTGGGGCATCGACGCTGGCTGCACCTGCGTTACAAAAAAGGTAAATTTGTCAGAAAAATTGTAAGGCAAAGAAAGAACACTAACTTGGGATTTACCTGACGAGCTGCCAGCTGAAACGGAGGCGTATCCCTCCTCTGTGGACATGAGGCCACCGCCCGTGGCCTCATCACCCGACTCGATAGGGACCGTCGTCATGCTCGCACGACCAGGAGACTGCAGGAGATCATAGGCAGGGAAGGCAATGATTGGAGCGTTGCCGGATTCTTGGAAGGAAGCGGCTGACTCTTCCCCAAGAGTCGTGCCCATCTTATCCGCTACTTTTTTGGGCTCCGCCATCTCCATCGGCTCATCCACCGTCACCACGAGGTCGCCAGCCTCAAGCACCTCGCCCACCACTACCCTCGGCTCGGTTATGATGATCATTTCATTTGTCGCCACTTTAGGCTGGGCATCAATGACCCTCTCAGCTGTAGACCCCTCAACCTCCATCTCGGGCCCCGAAGCCTCGGCGACGTTGCCCACCGTCGGTTCAGGCTCGATAGGAGCTGCCTCCTCTATCTCCTTAGGATCAACGGTTTCCGCCTCCCCCTCGATCGGACTTGGCCCTGCAAGATAAGAGATATAAGGACCAATGGCATTAAAATCCTTATAACAAAAACTCTGAGAGAAATATTACCTGAAGCGGATTTACCGTTTGCGCTCCGAACTGCGCGCGCCACCTCTCTGCGGGCAGTGGATAGGGCGACAGGGGCCTCTTCGGATGGAGTATCAGCGCGAGGGACGGTGCTGGGGCCCGCTCCCACAGCCAAGGCAGCCCTGCACGCCTTCGCCTCACGCCTTAGCCGCTTTCTTTCCTCCCGAGCTGTCACAATGGACCTCTGTGACGCCTCTTTCACCGCGGCATCGTCATCCGTAAACAAAGACACCTCCAGAGCCTTTAAGGCGTCTCTCATCGGCTCCTCAAGACGGACTTCTTGTGGTAACCCCGAAAAAAGCAGGAACGTCGGCAGCCGGTAGGACATCTGCGTCACTTGGCGGGAGCGGCATTGAGGTTCCTGTGATTAAAAGGGAAAGGTTAGATTGACCATAACACAAGGGAAATGAAAACTTGATGAATCGAAACTTACTAAGGCCCATGGATGCTCTAAGACGTTCCTCCTCCTGGAAAGTCTTCAGAGAAGCGGCAATGGCTTCTTCATCAGTGACGCCTGTTGAAAGAAAAGAAAGAAAAGCGTTAGTCAAAGGCAATGAAGAGGAGATGTTGCAATAAAGAAAAGGCGACTAGTAGTTACCTGATTGCGCAAGTTTAGCTAGCCACGCGTCACACCTCGCCAACCACGCTGAAGCTTCGAGAGCAGCCTCCAAGTCTGTATCGTCCGGCAGCGGCATCACTAATCCTTCGTTAGTCCCGTATTCGATCAGGCCCTCGGCATAGGGAGCATGGGGTTCCTGACCGAACACGACGTCCGCAGCGAAGAGCGACTTCTTTTTCTTTTGCCCTCCGACCTGAGGTGCACGTGGGATCGACTTCCGTTTAGCAGCCACCTTGGGACGGCGGGTCCCGATGTCCGCACCCACGCCAGACTCCGGTAAGGCTGTAACCACTGTCTCCACTGGAGCACAGGGCGCTGGTGGTGCATCCGCAATATCAGGGAGCGGCAATCCGTGTGGAGGACTTTGCACACGTGATGGTCCAGTTCTGACCTCTTTTAGGGGGGCAACTACTGGAGTCCTCGGGACCAAAGGAGCGTTGCGATCGGTACCTGGAGGCACACCCTTACGATCGACCAACAGTCGCCTTTCTTCCTTTATAACTGCTCCTGTTGCATGATTGTACCAGTCTTTGTACACATTGAGGAGTCTCGGAGCGTAAGCCGGCGCATTGATAAAAAAATGAGAGCTCATATTCAGGCGCATGAAATGGTGCAGTGCGTTCTCCATCCCTTCTTCAGTGGCAGTGGGTTCTAGCAAGAAGGCTTCCAAGGGGACCCCTTGATCGTAGCCCAGTTGTTGAGCAAAACGATGCGGGTTGTACCTCATAAAAATTGCCACACCATTCTGCCTAAAAACTAAGAAACCCGGTCTAATGGAATATAAGTGAAGGGTCTCCCGAGCCGTCAAAACTGAGGCTCCATCCTTAAAGACATCTTGTAATGGCCGCGTCACAGTGGTAGACACCTTTCCAATGGTCAATACCTTATCGACAAAGGACATCCCGGTTCCAACGGTATGAGGGCGAAGGAGTAAGCCCCTGGCGTTCCGCGGTGATGGGGTTACAATTGATGCGCCGATCAGCTGTATAATGCGAGGAAAACTGCACTTGTCAAAGAACGAGGGCCTTTTATGCATGCCGAAGACACCCGCTGTGTGTAGCTCGAGCCACGATGCAAAGTAATGCATCGGGAAGACCACATGCAATACCCCGGGCTCATTAGCATCCGCTGCTCGACTGAGGCCATGGTATAAGTGCGCCAAGCCAGCGATCCCAACAGCCACCTTTACCCCGATGACCATCCGGTGGGCTGGGTAAAAGACAGAGGGTCGCATCCGATGAGAGTGCATTGGGATCGCAAACCAGCTCAGCCATAATCCAAGAAATCCTAAGAAAAAAGCTTCCTCATCCATTCCAGGGGCCGCAATTTCTGCAAATGACATAGTAGGGAAGTCCGGAAGAAAAAAACCCTTTTGATCTATATCCTTCTCCGGTAGGTTGTCCACACCTAGACCGAAAGAGTCATCCACGGTGGAAAACTTAGCAGCTTCTGATGAGATGACGCTTGGACGAAGGAAACGAGCAATGAAGTCCTCAAAGTTAACTTCCCGACTCCCATATTCGACGAAGAGGGACTCATATATGTTCAACACTTTAATCAAGCTTGGGAATTGATGTCGAACGGCATTCTCCGGTGTGACCCCCCTTACCATCGGCCTAGCACCAAAGACGTACACATCTGTCGGGAGCAGCTCCTCATAATGTTCCCCCATCACTGGTAAACCAGATACCTCCGCGAACTCCTCCAAGGAGATTGACACTTCCCGATCCATGGCAAGGAAAGTGTGGGTAGGAATATTCTATTGCTCCAAGAAAGCCTTGAACCACCAGGTGGGGAGCGTGGGATACTGGAAAAGAGAGACGTAGACCGCGGTGTACAGTCCTAATCTTATCAACTGTGACTTCTTCGTCGACAGGATGTACCGGGCCCACGGCAGATAGCCAATCGGGTGGCGGGGGATCGGACCAAGGTTATACGATTGCCCCCAAGGTCGTGCTTCACCCTGACAGATACGGCGTCCTAGGATGTCCAAAACCATAGGACGCTGAACCGGTATCGCATCTATGGCGGGATGTAGAAAGCCCTTCGATGTCCAATCCACCAACTCCACGGCATACTACACCGAGGGTGGGGTAGCATAATGAATCACCGTGATGGGCTCAGACGGCACTGCGCATGTGAAGCTGCGTCGACCCATAATGATCTGGTTATACCAGGACCCCCAAAGGTGAAGATTCTTATACTCCGGGTCGTATTCTCTAATCATGGTCAGGACTTCACGGTCCGAGGGCGCCTCGGGAAATCCCTCCTCCGAGCGGACGAACGGGAATGAAGTGTCTAGAGATATGATCGCTGCAAAAAGAACAATTTAGCCGTTATTGTTGTAATTCCAACGTTTGGCGTCTAAAAAGAAAATGCATTAATTAAATTAAAATTAATTAATTACACCACACAGCAGTGCAGTGAGTAGGAGACCAAAGGGAGACCCACAAAATCTGGATGACAATACGTCAGTTAATAAGACAACCTCATCATTGGATGAGATTGTCAGTTGGTCCCCAGGAAAACATTCCCATTTAAAAAAAGGGAGGGAGAATCCCTAGAGACAAGGAGAAAATCTTCTCTTTCAGAGCAAAGCTCTGTCACAGAGTGACACTTGTCAAACTCTGGTCCCAAGGAAATAAGATTCCTTAAAGAAGCATGGCTCTGTGGTAATAATGGAAAAGGTCCATCAGAAAATTTGTTACACTTAAAAGAATTAAAAAAATTTGGAATCTTGAAAGATTCTTGAAAAATTTATAAAAAGACTCTTCATTTTTCAAATCTAAAAGAGCTATTTTTAGATCTATGAGCAAAGCTCTGTTCATGGGTTAAAACCCATGAACAGGATCCCTGTAGATCTATAAGTTTTGAGAGCAAAGCTCTGTTTATGAAACCCCAATGGGGATCTCTTTAGATCAAAAGATCTGTGAGAGCAAAGCTCTTTGGTTGAGATTAAGTTAAATTAATTTGATTTAAATTAATTTTTACCTAAAGTTTCTGACTTTAGAAATGAGCAAAGCTCTGAAGTTCTTGAGTGAGAGCAAAGCACTGGAAAATAAAAATCTTAAAACGGTAAGATTTTTCTAAGAGCCAGAGGTCCTATTTATAAGGCGCTTGCGCCCCTTGAGCTCACCCCTTGATCCAACGATCAGGAGTTTGCCACCGCTGCACTCACGTGTGCGCCACGTGAGCGCAACGGTGGGGGGCATTTGTTTCGCCCAATCAGAGCAAACCTCTGTTGAAATTCAAAATTCAAAATTTTGAAGTAACGCTTCAAATCTCGGGCGCAACGCGCCACATGTCAGGCACTGATACGTCAGCGCAGCGCCCAAGAAGGCGTGCCCAATCAGAGCAAAGCTTTATTTTAAGCAAAATTAAAGGAAGCAACGCTTCAGTTGCGCAAGCACTGCGCTGCGCGACACGTGTCAGCGTAGATACGCTAGCGCAGTCGTGCTGCGCTGTGCGCTGCGCGACACGTGTCAGCGCAGATGCGCTAGCGCAGTTGCGATGCGCAAACGCGACACGTGTCAGCGCAGATGCGCTAGCGCAGTTGCGCTGCGCTTTGCGCTGCGCGACACGTGTCACGCGCAGACGCGCTAGCGCAGTTGCGCTGCGCGACACGTGTCACGCGCAGACGCATTTGCGCCAAACAGAATAAAGATTTTAAAGAAATCTTTCTGTTCTTATTAAAACAAGAAGATTTTCTTCTGTAAAACAGAAGCCCTTGGATCAAAGATCCAACGGTGGAGAAAATTCCCCAAATCACTCAGAGAAAAATCTCTTTAACAAATTTAACTAATTTATGGGCACTATAAAAAGGACCCTAGGCCTCAGTTCAAAGGCATCAACATTTTTTTTTGAAAAAAGTCAAGAGCTTCAAACAGAGAGAACTCTGAGAAAAATTTCAAGAAAAAGGTAAAAACCTTCACAAGGGAGAAGAAATTTCTTCTAATAGATCATTGATCTAAAAACTAGATCAATGATCTTCACATAATAAACAGTGCTTTGTACTTCTTATGAACCACTGGTTCTTTAAAACAAGAAAACAACAAAAATAAAAAAAAATTGTGCTTTGCACTTTTATGAACCTCTAGTTCTTAAAATAAAAAGAAAAACATATTTTCTTTGATCTAAATTAGATCAAGAAATCAAATAGTGCTTTGCACTTCTGTTCTTGAACCTAAAAGATTCTTAGTGCTCTGCACTTCCAAACTGCGCTGTTGCGCTCTTAGGAAAGCGCCACGTGTCAGCATCTGAATCACTTGCGCTATAAGCTTTGAGATAGTGCTTTGCTCTCTGTAATTAGCGCAACTTACCAAGGTGCGCCACGTGTCAGCAGCGCAAGCGCAGCGCACTAGCGCAGCGCACTGCGCTTGCATGACACGTGTCGTCATCACAAGCGCTTGCGCTCTCTGATTAGCGCAAAGCGCCTGAAAATGCAATGCATTTCCTAAAGGGCCAGGCCCAAATCAAAAAGACCAAGCAGGCCTAATTAAATTGATGCTCTGCATCATTTTATAAATGGGCAGAGCCCAAACAAAATAACAAAAATGCTATGCATTACTTAAAAGGGCAGAGCCCAATTGAGAGGTCCAATGGACCAAAACAAATGCTCTGCATTATAATAAAAAAAAGGGGCAGAGCCCAGTCAAAATGGGCATAAATGGCCTAAAGTAATGCCATGCATTATTCTAAAAAGGGGAAAGCCCAGACAAAGGCCAAAAGCAAATAAAATGTTGAATATTTTCAACTGGACTTAGCCCAATTTTGGCTGTAAGTCCTTAAATTAAATTGACTAAGCAAAATTGCTCTCTTAAATCAATTTACCTCCGGTTCGAGGGTACATCTCCGAACTCCTCTGACACCCATCGTTGTAATCCTTCAACGACGTCAGAGAGGTGACGGTTCCCAACGACCACACATCAATACGAACTGCGGGGTCTTTAAACTCGTGGACCGGAACGTCCTTAAACTAGTGTTGGACCGAAACGTCCTTAAACTATTGTCGGACCACCACGTCCCTAAACTGAAACATGGACCACCACGTCCCTAAACTGGAACAATAGAGCCTCCAAATGCTCTTTTGCCGGATCTAAATGATCCCGTTTAAGTTGATCTTAGCCCCAAATACGGCTAACGTATCCTTAAACATTTAAATGGACTATAAAACTCCAAATCGACTTTGGTTCAAGGGTACATCTCTGAACTCCTCTGACACCTATCGTTGTAATCCTTCAACGACGTCAGAGAGGTGATGAGTCCCGACGGCCATATAATAAATGGATCACCACGTTAAGTTGATCTTAGTCTCAAACAGGACTAACGTATTCTTAACGAACGTTTAAGTTGATCTTCGCCGCAACGCGACTAATGCATCCTTAAACTAAAAACACCAAACCCAAATCTAAGTAAATACGGATTTGGACTAATCCACGTCCTACGGGCGACGGCATTACTCAGTCTCCGTATACAATCCACGGGCAGCCACAAACAAAACAAATACACACGACACGAAGTGAAATTCTGGAGAAGGAGAAAGTTGTTACCGCAATTCGGTAGCGTAATTAACTGCAGGGGCTTGCGCCTGCAGGGAAGAGCGTCCCCACAATCAAAAACCCCTCACGCGAAGGGGAATCTGATGAAGTCTGCTACATCGGCCGCATCCGTCTAAACCTCCGATACACGATGCCATAAATCAACTTGGCATCTTCGGAGAGGTGGACGGATAAAACCAAATAGCATATGCCCCGAATCTCAGCGTCAGGACATCCTAACGTCTTATGCGCCGTCTTTCGGAGGGGAACACGGATGGCATATACGTACATCGTATTTTCGTTCTTTATTGGTGTGATCAATTGATGGGACTGCGTTGATTCGGATCAATGCAAGCTAAACAAACCTATTCTGATGTTGTTGGAACAATTTTCAAAAAGCTGTTATTGTAAGGTCGTTCTCTTTTGTTTTGCACAGTCGTATTCGGTTATGAATATCCAGCACCTCAGTCGACGAGGCAAGGGCCGAGATCCCTTCACCGGGAGTGACCCCTTGGACAGAAGTTTGCGTCAGGGCAATAACTTCACTATAGTCGATTACTTTTGCTTTGCAACATGGTATTCAGTTGGAATATCCTGCACCTCATTCTACAGGGAAAGAGCCGAGATCCCTTCACCAGGAGTGACCTCTTTAGCAAAGGTTTTCGCCACTATATTTTTATAAAAAGCTATCCGGTTCCTTCAACGATATCAAGTTCATTACGTTAAAGGTTTTTCGCCAAAAACCATTCGTAGCCCTCCGTCATTTCATACGGGTAGCACGTAGTATTCATGCTATGTTTGTTGACCTTCGTCAAGGCATAGTGAATGGTAGCTGCTTGTTACCTTTCTGCTGCATAGATAGATGTGTTGGTTTGGGATAGTCGTATAGCCTTGTTGACCTTTGTCAAGGGCTTGTACGGGTGGGTTCAAATTAACCTGGACAATGACGGGTAGAACTTGACATGTGACTTATGATTTGTTGACCTTCGTCAAGGTCATAAGAGCATGGGGTAAAAATCACATCGGGAGTTTCTAAAGAAACTGAAACTTGCCAGATATGTGCATACCTTCTGGAGTGTGATAACGTGAGTGGATTCCATCACGTTATCATGCGATGATAGTTGGATCTCGATTCCCACTGATGAGTTGGTTTACTCCTCGGGTGATCCCGACTAATTCTTCTTTCAGGTTTGGAGGAGAATTTGAGGTTACAGTGGGAGGTTTCCTGATTAGATAAAGTGATAACCATTCTGATTTAGGTTAGAGTGCACGCAGAGTGTTTCTTTTCTCTCTCTCTTTGGCAGCGACCATGGCCCGACCCTAGACTATGACTCAGTGACCAAATTAACCGAATCTTCTTAAAACACTGGCTTTTGGATTGTCGAAGTTGCATACCTCATTGCCACTCCTACTTTTACCCTTTTCTCCAGAACACCCCGTATTACTACGAACGTCCACTTCCATTGGATAAAACCATCGTATGGTTATATACAAACTCGAAGGAACTTGTTCCAGATTCGAGGATGGTTTCCGGTTCTGGAGAAAACGAATAGGACTATTCAGTTGTCTTTTCCTTTTACCTTCTCTCGGGTTGCGAGTGTTCCTTGGATTAGGAAGGTACACCTATTACGCTAATTGGATAGTCTTCTTCCAAACCATAGGCAGGTGCCGAACGGTAGGGAATGAAGAAAACCAATTAGCCTAACGATGGTGTACATAAGGTATTAAGTAAAGACAAATAAAGGGATTAGCAAGAGGGCAAAGTAAATGCGACTGTTATTCACGACCAAACCAAGTATTTCATCGCCACTCCTACTTCACCTTCGTATTTCTCCGGGACACTCCGTATCACTACGAAAATCCACAGTTATCTAGATATTCCATCGTATGGTTATATACGAACTCGAAAGAAACTTTTTCCAGTTCGGGGATGGATTATGGTTCAGGAGAAATAGGAATAAAGTTTATTCGGTTGTCTTTTATCTTCACCTTCTCTCGCATTGCGAGTGCTCCTAGGATTAGGACGGTACACCTGTTACGCTTATTGGATAGTCTTCTTCCAAACCATAGGCTGGTGCCGAACGGTAGGGAAGGAAAAAAAACCATTTAGCCTAACGAAGGTGTACAGAAGGTAACGACTAAAGACAAATAAAGGGATTTGGAGAGATGGCAAAGAAATATACGGTTACAGTTGTGAATCTGGATAATGGAAGAGGCATTAGTAAGAATACCCGGATACCCCTTCGAAACATTTACATGTTTCAGTTTCACTGTGCACTGTTAAAAGAAAACTGATTTCCCAATTAGACACTTGCTCCAGGGTATGTATTTACCAGGTTTGATTCTCACATCTGTATGGTTTTACAGATGATGAGTGGGAGTAAGCTATTGGGAATTAGGTGATTGTCCTCATTATATCGGATTCGTTGTAATTGGTGATATTTGAGGAAATCGCCTGGGTTGTTTGCCGGACGGCAAATATTTGGTTTTGAATATCCGTTTTTATGCACCAATTTCAAATTGACATATCTGTACGTCTATTTTTATAGAGTGAGATATAACTTTTTGAAATTATGTCTATGACATTTACCTATATCAGTGGATGGTTAGGTAAGGAGTATTAAACAGCGGTGTAATTCTTCTTAACCATAAGTACAGTTTTCAACCTACGACACACAAGAATTGAGTTATTAGACTCAGGGGACTTATACAGAGTATTGTATGTTGTCCAGTGTCCATTAGGACAGAGGGGTTGGTCCTCGTACTACATTCTGTTTACTTATGACTTTTCTAGTTCTTAGACATGTGTTTCGTAGAAATGCAAGGTCCAAGTTTTGAGAAGTTATAGGTATAAGAATAAAGTAGAGAACCAGGTGTTGCAAGTATCAGGATTCTTCAAGGTGATCGAAGATGTAGATACTTGTGTATTGTATTCAGTTGATAGTAATGGTTTTAAGAACTTGATTCTCTTTCAGGTTACTCATAATTAGAAGCACTCCTAAGTTGAGTAATGCTGATCGACCTCTCTCCATTTAATTGACATGCACTGGAGACAGTTGCATGATTTGAATCTGGTTCCAATTAAATCAGTGTCTCTGTTTCTATATTGGATATAGAACGGTTCATATCTTAACGATGTTAAGGTACGGGGAGTTGTCCGGCTTATGCTTAAAACCAGACTCTGGATAACTCAAGGCACGTTTCTGTAATGGCTGTTTGTGGGTTGACCCGGGCTATGATGAGGGTTGACTTTCTACCATCTGGAAGATCAATAGTGATATTGTTCTTGACTCGCCACAGGTTGAGTAAAATGGATTTTTTCAGAAAACAGTAGTGGGAGTATGCTAGAACTGGAAGTGATTCCAGAACCGCAAACGATTACTGAAAATTTGATAAGAACCTAAAGATTCAATATGGTTTGACATTCCATTAGCCACTCCGCAGATATGGTAGGAAACCTCAGGCACCCGAGAGGTACTCCGGTATGCTCAAAGACGGTGACAGGGAGGTTCTTGTTTACCCAGACTTGCCATTGCTGTTGTTCCAGACTGTGAAACCCGGCAGGAGGATGAGTATAGCGTCGTTCTGAAATGGATTTAGAAGTGCACGTGTATATTATTCTGCCAGAGGGTTGTCGTAGTCAGTGGGAGCAGCGGAAGCATAGTGGACAAATAGCTTATGTCTATTTATAGACTAAAGCAGTCATAGCTGAGATAGATCATCTATTTCTGATGTGACAGTCATAGGTTTGACTTCATCAGAATAGGGGATGGATCTGTTAAGAAGGTAGTAGGGTGTGATGTCCTGGCATTTGGATGACATACACAGAGTAGGAAGAGAAATTCCTATACTACGGTCGGTTATACTTTGGTTGTCATACAGTGGTTTCTCCACATAGGATATAGATATAATATCAGATATTCTGGTTACTAGATCTATGGTTTTAGATCTAGATTTGGGAAGTGTCCCAATCAGGGTACTTAAACAGCATTCTAAAGGTGTTTTAGAATGGACGACTCCTGGCACGGTGATGTACCTGCAGGTGATGGAGTCACCCTCTCTAAAGGTGTCTTACAGACTAAAGTGGAGAGGGATGTGCATGATTGGCAGATCACTTGCTTAGGCAATTGAGTCAATCATGAGATGTCAAGTACTGATTGGTATGTTTTAAGTGTGTTTGTAGTAGTTAACCGCAATCAGAACGGTGTCGCGAGTAGCTAGACCGAGGTGAGTACGGGTCGTCCTCTGGGAAACGTGGAACCTTTTACTCTTACTTTAGATGTGTTGAAGAAGAGAGGAGGGATAAAGAATTTTTGTGAAAAGTTTCTAGATCTACGTTAAGCAAGAATGCAAAAATATAGATCTAGATTATTTTAAAGATGTAGTTGATATAATAAGGGGGCTTGTAGGGTTCGTTAGGATTTAGTAGTTATGGACGATTAATTAAAAGTTACCCTTTTTATCCATTAATAGATTTAAAACTAGAACGACGGTGATGCGTGTAGATTAGGGTTTCTGTAGGGAAAAGAAATCCCACTCTTAACCCTTATCTCGACACGGAACTCCGTTCATATCTAGCTTTTACCAAAACAATCATTAATCTAATCTCTAATCGCGGTCGGGACTAACAAAGAATTGTTAGCGCGCCCGATTAGGATGTTAATGATTCTTTTGATAAAGTTTATAAACTTTATAGGACTTAAAAAGGGTTTAGGGATGTTCATCATCCATTAGCCTACCCTAATCCTACGAACCCTAACAAGCAGAGAATTACCCATGCATGTTGGGAGAAAAAGAGATGGAAAGAAATTGCATAATTAAACTACGAAGAAATAGAATAAGAAAAAGAAAGCTACCTTTATTAATCAACAATATTCATTACACTTGAATCCTTAGAAAATGATTACAATATCTAATTGCTTCTCGATCTCTTCTAAGGAGGTAGACGAAAAGTTGATGACCAGCCTGGATGCGTGAGCCGTCTTGGACTTCGTGATCGCGTCGGCTTGATAAATTTTCCAAGAGGCTCTCGGTGTCTTTTTATAGTCAAAAACCAGAATCCTTTGCTTCCAAAGTTGGTAAAATATAGCAGAGATTTTCCCTAAATTTTCTGAGCTTCCAATTCCATAGATCTGCGACGGATCCGCGGCCCAAGGGTGGTTATGGCCGTGGATCCGCGGCCATATAATCTCCTCCGCTTATCAAACTTCAGGTGATGCCTCCTTGTAACATGTGGCGATCCTAAGAACCTTTGTATTTCAGAAATATTCTCGTGGTTGCTGCCAGACATGGTCTTTAAGTTTTGATTCTTAATTAGGCAAGTCTTTTTCAACAACTTGATTTGCTTGATTCTAGTCTTGGAAAATTCTGCACAACTTGGAAATATTCTGCACAACAACTCAAATAAGATTTAGTAGACCTAGTTCTACTAGGATTAGGTCAATGAATTTATTTGCATACATTTTCCTACCAAATGTTAATTATAATATATTAACACATGGAAAATAGTATTTTTACATATAAACCCTCATATGTATGATATATTATAATAAAGTCCTTTTTAATATAGAAATGGTAGGAAAAATGTAATAACAAATGTGCAGTTTTATCAACTGAACAAATACCTCCAAACTTATCTTTGATCGTCCCGAGCAAACTAGTTTATTCAAGAGAAGAAGAAAAAAGAAAGGAGAAAACTAAGCACACTTTCGTAGGCAGACACGATTGCACTGAGCACGTGCAACAAGCCGTTAAACCTCTAGGTGTCCCTAGTAGGAGAAGTGTTGTCTCCTGAGGGTTTTCAGCGGATTACACCCACAAAATCCTATAATAAAAGAGAGATGGTGAAATTTACATATAAAGATAAGAACCATAAAAGAAAGACTTTGAAAATAAGAGTTTCCAACTATACTAGCTTTTCGGTTGTCATGAGCCCTATCTTAATAGTCATGAAAAGATATTAAAAATTACATCATCTCTCAATAAAACATCGTCTTTATTTTTCGTTCCTACCTTTCGTCCAAACATCGATCATATAACCCTACGTGTGTGTAATAGACATCCCTACACTCGGAGAATTCAATTCAAGCTATCATACTCTTGTCCATCTGCCGCGGTACTTTTTAATTTGATGAATATTTAGATTTGCTCACACATTTTCATGCGATCGTTAATACTTCTTGAGGTACTAACCGACTGATTACTCATGTGCTTGCTGATTAGGTGATAATCTTTTCCTCGTCTTGCACCATCTAAGGCTTAGCAGTGACTCCCAGACCAGTTGGCCTTAGGGCACTAGGTGAAGAGGCACCCTCGCTATATTTTTTTATTGCTGTCTTGGTGATAACAAAACCAGTGTTCATTTTTTTTCTTTTCACCATTTTTATATTTTCTTCATTTTTTTTTCATACTTTGGCTTTTAGACAAGAGCATTTCAACGTATCCTCAACTATCCCGAGTTTCAAGACGTGTGTAAGTGCATATAGTAGGGTATCAACATTCAAATGTTTGGCTTCCAGAATAGAAACTATTTTTTAGACTTATTTTTATCCTCAGATTAGTGACTTCCTTCATCTTACTAACCCTTGGGACAATGGCTCATAACTACTTATTACCAGTTCGTTTAAGAAAACTTCTAATTTTCTTGGTTTTCTTAAACTATTCCTATTTTTTGGATGTAATTTTTCACTTTCTATTCTTTTATTATCAAAAAATTTTTGTGCTTAAATATAGTATAATGCAAAGTATAAGCACAAACCTCCCCCAAACTTATTTACAGCAGTGTCCTCACTGATGTCATCCGTTAAGCTCAAAAACCTGTAGACTTGGGAGGAAATTATTAATGGGGGCAAGAATATATGAAAGTGAAAATCCTCCCCCAAACTTATTTTTGGCTCACAATTTTGTAAAAATCATTTTCTTTCAAGCGCCAAAATATACCAAACCCCCCCCCCCCAAACTTGAGTTAAATAATGTTAAGCAATTAAAATCATTGGGGGGTAGAGTTATTGGTCAAAGTAAAGCCTTACAAAGACCAAAAGTCAACACCAGCCATTCAAAAATTTTATCGATGAAGCACCAAGGTTGGTGGAAGAACATGTCACCTTTCGACGTGAAGAAGTGGGGAGGTGATAAAAGGAGTGATGGAAAAGGATTGCGTCTCAATTTGGAGAGACGACACAGTGATAGTGATGATGGATTACTCGCATTATCATGATTGTCCAAAAGAAGGGGTGGAGGTCCAATTTCTTCATCTTGGAGTTGATTCATCTCAACACCCGTGTCTTGTAAAAATGCGAGTTCATCAACGAAAATTTCCTCAAAGTTTTCGTCGATACCCCGAAGAATAATGTCATCAGAAAAAATGGGGTGATCGTCCGACTCTATAAAAAGTTCCTCATCAGTGTTAGATGCTGACCCGGATAACTCGGTGGAAGAGTCCGTGTCAAATAACGACAAATGAAAAGAGTCAGAATTATGAGGTTGATCAAATTCGCTGCTGTCGACATCCATTAATTCGACAGAACACACATGAGCATAGGGTTCGGAGGGTTCACTTCCCAACTTGTAAATGTTAAGCTCAATTGACTTCTTTCCAAAGGACAGGGTCATAGAGCCGTTTCTACAATTGGTTACTGCGTTGGAAGTGGCCAAAAAGGATCGACCGAGTATCACCGGGATTTGATTGCGTGGGTTTGCCACAGGTTGTGTATCTAAAACAATAAAGTCCACAGGGAATATGAATTCCCCGACTTTGATTAACACATCCTCTAGCTCAACCCTAGGTTGGGTGATAGATCGATCGGCCATCTGAAGAGTGCAATGCGCAGGCTTTAACTCTCCGATCCCTAATTGCTCATAAACAGAATACGGAAGCAAGTTAACACTAGCACCTAGATCGAGTAGAGCACGATTGATATTTTTACCCCCAATAGAAATTGAAATTGTAGGACTTCCGGGGTCCTTTTGTTTCTTGGGTAGTTGTTGTGTAAAAGCTGTGCTCACATTACTCGCAAGGAAAACTTTTTTAGGTACTTGAACTTTTCTCTTCCTAGTGCATAAGTCTTTTAGGATTTTCGCATATAACGGAACTTGTTGAATAGCATCTAGTAGAGGAATGTTTATGTTAACTTGCTTAAAAATTTCCACAATCTTCTCCATTTGTGGACTTGGTCTGTTGCCTCTTAACCTGTTTGGATAAGGTGCTTTATCAATAAGGGTTTGGTCCAACATTGGAGAGGATTGTGGGGACGGATTCGATCCCAAAACTGGAGTGGGAATCGACTTAAATAGATTTGGCGAAATGGGCGAAGGGTTCGAGCCTTGGGGAAAACGGAGAATAGGCTCGGGTGAAGGTGGGAGACTAGACGAATTAGGGGAAGAAGAAGAAACTGGGGTATCATTGGTGTCACTATCATCACACTGCTCACCCACTTGGTTATTCAGCACTTTTCCCGATCTCAACATGGTAACAGCACTCACATTATAACTTTGTGAGTGTTAGTATATATGCCCTAGAGGCCATTACTGTATCATACTAGTTTGTATATTACTTGATGGAAGCTTGGGATATTCACAGTTGTATAGACAATCTTGCTCAATATAGTAGTATGCTACTTGGTTTGTCTCTGCTTTAATGTGTACATGTGTGTTTCTTTATTGTATCACCTATACGCATTAGTAGAGCCCTCAGGATCTTTGCTTGATTACCGGCGTTGTGATGGCGATCACACTCATGGGGGCTGGGTAATCCACAAGCACATCCTTATACACATCCCTAGTCATGGGATTATCGAGACAGGGCATCGATACTCCGGAGTAGACTAGCGTATGCGCTTCTCATCCCAGCACGGGAGACGGTATGTCCCACAGCCGTCAGTATGTCATACTTGAGAGAGTATGCGGGTGATCGTTAGGTTACGAGTACACTGGACAGGACTCGTCGGGAACTGATGGTTGGTATTATACCTATCGTCAGTTATCAGTTCCCAGGTGACATGAGTACAGCTTAGTCCGCTGACTTGACACTGTCACTTCGCCTCGAGTGTGTTCCCACTGTTCTTTGATTACTACCCTACCACGGCTCTACTGAGTCGTGCAAACAGGTAGTAGTTGGGTGTAGTCCCGAATCACTTAGAGACAGTGACGGTTAGACAGGATTCGTCTCTCCCGGTATTGGGGGTTGACATCGCGCTGTGTCTAGGAGAGCCATTACACGAGTAGTCCCTGGCCAGGGCAAGCGAGATATACTGGTAGGTTTCCAGTGTTATCTCAGGGTGTTCTGGGCTTCGCTCCGACACGACTTGTACCGCTATTAGGGGACTGACGTTTACCGCCCCCCTAGGCCCCCCATGCGATATATCAGACGAACAGACTGGACTGTACGGAGATTGTCACATACAGGCTCAGTAGGAGTTCGGATGGGTTCACCTCATCGGCCTTCTTATCGACATCTACCTGGGGACCGTTACGTACAGCTAGTGCCGCTTGCGGTCTGTAGTTAAACCCACTGCCAGCGTAGTGTCGAGTCTTTAGAGTCCCACACAGAGATTTTCCCTGTACTGAGCGAAACGTGTAGAGGCCGTATGGTTTTACGGCAAGGCTGCGATCACTTACGTACACTTGTGTGCGTGCGGTGTTCGGGCAGGCAATACTAGTGGGCTTTGGTTTAAGCCGGATCCTAGTATTGCACGGATGGATTTGTTTTGTCTTCTGCGCATCCGCATTCTACAGAATGCGGATGCAGGTGTGTATGCACAGTTTTCCGGAGCGATGAAGGAGGAGGTGCCTCATTAGGGTTTTGGCAGTTGGTTCGGCCAAAACCGTTATGTGGCAAGCTCATTAGGGTTTTGACAGTTCGTTTGGTCAAAACCATTATGAGCCACGGACATCATTTGCTAATCCTTTTAGTGATAATTTTATGATGGCTAATTGCATTGACCATTTGACCCCGTTGACCTCTCTTGACTTTGTTGACCGGTTGACCGTGTTGACCATTGACTTTCAAGAGGGATCTACACTCTTCTTTTCTTTTTCTTTTTCTTTTGGATTATGATAATGGTCATTTCAATGTAACCATCAACTTTATCTTGATAGGATTTGTAATGATGTTTTTTAGTGCATTATTGGAACCATGGTTAATTTCTTTAGTTTATAATCTCTTTCTCATTCTCTCTCTTGCCTTTTCAAGTGAGAAGAAAAAGAAATGAACCATGGTTGCTAGCTCCTCCGTTTTCCTCCTCTTGATTCATCTTTTGATCTCATGTGTTGAGAGATAAAGATCCCACAAAGACAAAACCATCCCTTTATCACTTCTACACAATCTAGGGCTTCTAGATTAGCAATCTCTTTGCCCTAGTTATCTCAGCTCGAGGTGGAGCTCGGTGTACATCTCTCGGGTGGATCGTCTTCGACTCAAGGAGGCCGCGGAGGTGACCAAAGTCCGGATCAAGTCTCGGAGCAAGCAAGGAGAAGAACAACAAGAAGAGAAGAAGTTCAAGTTGAGGTATAACCCCTAACCGAGTAGATAAATCTCTAATTATGATGCTAGTGTATTGTTTAGTAAAGATCCGGCTTTTACGGTCCATGTTACCACCTTCAGAAAAAATTTTGTTTTACCGTTTCCGCAACCCCGAAAGTACCGGGAGAGGTAACGTGGACCTAATAGTGGTATCAGAGCCTAACTAAACACACCCTAGCATGTTAGCAAGGTATTTAGAATATCGACCGAACGAAAAAACCGAAAAACACCCCGGAAACCCTGAGTTTCTGCCGATTTTTTTTCTGTTCAAAAATTAATAAATCATGTCTTAAAAATCGGCTCAGGCTTTTCTTAGAACAGGCAAGAAAAATGATCGCACGAGTCGACCAACTAACCGCGTTTCCGCGGCAGAAGAAAGCTTCTGCCGCGGAACCGCGGCCGAGTTGACTCGGCCGTGGATCATTTTTGTTGCAGTTTGTTTCTGGTGAGTTTTTGGGATTTTTGGTATATGACTTTTCTGCCCAGATTTTCCAGAAAGCAAAATTTGTTTTTGGGGCTCAAAAATCCGTATTTTTGGTCGATGTTCTGTAGACTTTGGCTAATGGTTATATCTGTAATGTTATATGTGTATTGAACGTCTACTAATCACTATACGTCGATTAGTGGGGGTTATACATATCTGTGATCTGTGATGGTTGATGGTTTGTGTATATGAACTCGTTGGATTGTCGTGGATGAATAGCCGGGTTGGATGTGAGATGAGAGTTTCTTTTTTGTTTTATTCATGTAATAAATTTGTAAATTGATGTAATATGATTTATATGACCGCACAACCGGGTCGGGGTTGTAGCCGTCATTGTATAATTCTTTTTACTGTTTTTGCTCCTAGGATAGACCCATGGAGGGGGTGCACAAACTACCGGGTATCTCGAAGTGCCGAGTGGCCTACTCACGGCGTTGAGGGAGGTTGCTTCGCTTCGGGTACTTGGCGGGTAGTTTGCCGCACCCGTAGGGGTCTTGGGTGGGGTATTGGCTATTCATCGCGACCGTGTAATCCGCTTTTCGTTGCAGGCTCGAACGAATCGCGGGTTCTTAGTATATCCAAAGTGTTCATCTGTGATCTGGATTGGCTATCATTGCTATATATCTATATATAATAACTATTTAGGCATTGCTTATGTTTTACAGCCGCGCTAGCCCAGCCCCCGCTCTGTCGTTAGTTAAGTAACTTAACGGGTGATGACGGGGCCCCGTGGCGAATGCGAATGGCATAAGCGTACGTCATATTTTGGTTGTTTTCTGCAATGGTAGGATTTAAATGATGGGACGCATTAAAAGAACTAATGCAAGAAAATAAAGCTAAAAGACGTTGTTGGAACAATTTTTCAAAAAGTTGTTATTACAAGGACGTTCACTTTTGTTTTGCATCGAGGTATTCGGTTATGAATGCCCAGCACCTCAGTCGACGAGGCAAGGGCCGAGATCCCTTCATCGGGAATGACCCCTTGGACAAAAAGTTTGCGTCAGGGTAATAACTTCACTATAGTCGATTATTCTTGCTTTGCATCGAGGTATTCAGTTTGAAATATCCTGCACCTCATTCGACGAGGAAAGAGCCGAGATCCCTTCATAGGGAGTGACCTCTTTAGCAAAAGTTTTCGCCACTATATTTTTTCAAAAGATTACCAGGTTCCTTCAATGATATCAAGTTCATTACGTTAACGGGTTTATCGCCAAAAACCCAGCCGTAGCCCTCCGTCATTTCTTACAAGTAACACTTAGTATTCGTGCTGCGTTTGTTGACTCCGTCAAAGCGTAGTGTACGGTAGCTGAGTGCTGCTTGTTTGTATCGGTATATGGGATTGGTTAGGACAGTCGTATAACCTTGTTGACTCCGTCAAGGGTTATGCGGGTGGGTTTAATGCAATCCAGATAATGACGGGTTGAACTTGACTAGGACTCTTTGATTTGTTGACTCCGTCAAGGTCACTTGGGTCCTAGGGGCAAAAACCACATCGGGAGTTTCAAAAGTACTGAAACTTGCTAGTGTTGCATACCATTTGGAGTGTGATGATTCTGGTAGGATTCCTTCAGTTTTGTCACGCGATGATATTTGGATCCCGATCCTACTGTGAAGTATATGCTACTCCTCGGGAACTTTCTCGCTTAACGATCAATGCTATAAACCAAGTAGGTGTCTAGAAAGGTGTTAGCGGGGCTACGCCCACAGGGAAAAGAGGTTACTTAATTAAGGAACTTCGCGAAAGCGTTGGAAAACCTCCCTCGAAGTACCGACACTGACATGGCTGAACGGTTAAGCAAGTATTGTACGGTAAGATTGATCCCGACTAATTCTTCCTTTATGGTTTGAGGAGGGATTCGAGAGACAGTGGGAGCCATCCTGTTTAGATAAATTAAAAACCAATCTAAACTTGCAAGAGCGCACGCTAAGTGTTTCTTTTCTCTCTCTCCAGGTAGCAACCATTTCACGCCCTAATCAAGATAATAAAATGTATCGCTTGACCGATCCGAATTCTTATTCGGGGCTGGGGAACGTTGGTTCAGCTCTAACTTGTGACAACAGTCATGAGTATGAACAAGGGAAAAGGGATTGTTTGGATTCCCAGGATACCCAGTTGAAGAAGAAGCATGGTTTTGCATCTACTTCAGGTGTTCTTGTAATTGAGAACTGTTTTACGGTCAGCCCTACCTCCTGGGTACTTGATACCGGATCAGGATCTCATATCTGTAATTTATTACAGGGACTGAGAAAAAGTAGGAAAGTTGCACCGGGTGATATGTTGCTCAGAGTAGCGAACGGAGCACAAGTTAATGCGGCAGCCGTCGGTGAATATCACCTAGTATTGCCAAATGGCAAGACTTTGATTTTGAACGATTGCTACTATGTACCCTCCATGGTTTGCAACATCATATCAGTTTCTTTACTCGATAAAGATGGATATAACTTTGTTCTTAATAGAAATATCATGAACATTTACCTTCATAAGATACTGGTTGCAGAGGGTACACTGTGTAATGGTATCTACGTTCTAAATCAGAATACAGTTCTCAATATACAAAACACACGCAAGAGGAAAAATTCAGATACGAATGAATCCTACTTGTGGCATTGTAGACTTAGTCATATCGGAGAGAAAAGACTGAGTAAGTTGCATAAAGATGGACTCTTGAATACGTTCGAGTTTTCATCCTATGAAACTTGCCAGTCTTGTCTCAAAGGGAAGATGACCAAATCTTCGTTCACCGGACATGGAGAAAGGGCAGTAGAGCTCTTGGGACTCATACACAGTGATGTATGTGGTCCGATGTCTATACATGCAAGGGGTGAGTTCTCGTACTTCATCACATTCACTGACGATCTCTCTAGGTTCAGATATGTGTATCTTATGAAACACAAATCTGAAGCTTTTGAGAAATTCAAGGAATTTAGAAACGAAGTAGAGAACCAGACTGGCAAAAGTATCAAGATCCTCCGGTCTAACAGGAGAGGGGAGTACTTAAGCACGGAATTCCTAGATTACTTAAAAGAGAATGGCATTTTCTCTCAGCTTACTCCTCCTTATACACCACAGCACAACGGTGTATCGGAGCGGAGGAATCGTACCCTATTGGATATGGTTCGCTCCATGATGAGTAGTGCTGAGTTACCTCTTTGATTTTGGGGACATGCGCTTCAGACAGCGGCATACCTATTGAATTACGTTCCATCCAAATCAGTGCCTAAGACTCCATATGAAATATGGAGTGGAAGAAATCCGTATCTTAAGCGATTTAAGATATGGGATTGTCCGGCCTATGTGAAAACACAGAAACCGAACAAGCTAGAGGCACAGTCAGTTCTGTGTAAATTTGTGGGATATCCTAAAGACTCACTAGGATATATGTTCTACCACACTGAGGAACAGAAGGTGTTTGTATCTCGCCACGCTACCTTTTTAGAAAGGGAGTTTCTTGCAAAAGAAACTAGTGGGAGTTCGGTAGAACTGGAAGAAATTCAGCGACCACAAAATGTAACTGAAAATTTGGAGGAACTACTGAATTCAATAACCCCAAACGAACCTCAGCCACTCCGCAGATCTGGTAGGATTTCTCATCCGCCCGAGAGATACTACGGTTTTCTCATAGACGGGGATCGAGAGGATTGCATCTTGGAAGAAGATGACCCTACCAGTTTCAGGCAGGCCATTATCAGTAGGGACTCTGATAAGTGGCAGAAAGCAATGCAATCCGAAATGGAGTCCATGTACGCCAATAAAGTGTGGACCTTGGATATTGCTCCACCTGGGGTAAAACCCGTTGGATGCAAATGGATCTACAAAAGGAAACTTGGTATAGATGGGCAGGTGGAAACCTATAAGGCTAGACTCGTTGCAAAAGGTTTTCGTCAAAGACCTGGTTTGGACTATGACGAAACTTTTTCTCCGGTGGCTATGCTCAAATCCATTCGGATCCTACTTGCCATTGCTGCCTTCCATGACTATGAAATCTGGCAGATGGATGTTAAAACGGCTTTCCTAAACGGTTGTTTGGAAGAGTGCGTTTACATGGATCAGCCAGAAGGTTTCGTAGACAGTGGGAGCAGCGGGAAGGTGTGCAAGTTGCTTAAATCCATTTATGGATTAAAGCAGGCATCGCGGAGCTGGAACATCTGTTTTGATGAGGCAATCAAGGAATTTGATTTCATCAAGAACGAAGATGAACCCTGTGTCTATAAGAAGATTGTAGGACGAACTGTCGTATTCCTAGTCTTGTACGTGGACAACATTCTTTTGATAGGAAATGACATTCCTATGCTACAATCGGTCAAGCTATTTTTGTCACAACGGTTCTCCATGAAGGACCTGGGTGATGCCTCGTACATTCTGGGGATCAAGATCTATAGAGATAGATCCAAGAGACTTTTGGGACCTTCGTAGTCCAGGTACATAGAGACCGTACTAAAGAGATTTAGTATGGAGGATTCCAAGCACGGTAGCATACCCGCATTGCACGGAATTACCCTCTCCAAGAAGATGTCTCCTAAGACTGACAAGGAAAGGGTTCGCATGAGCACTATACCCTACGCTTCGGCGGTAGGATCTATAATGTATGCGATGCTATGTACAAGACTAGATGTAGCTTACGCGCTAAGCACGGTAAGCCGGTATCAGTCAGACCCAGGTGAGGACCACTGGACAGCAGTGAAGAACATTCTCAAGTACCTGAGAAGGACTAAGGAGATGTTCCTGGTTTACGGTAATGGAGACCTTAGGGTCGAGTCCTTTACCGATTCAAGCTTCCAGAGTGACAAAGATGACAGCAAGTCTGTCTCGGGTTTTGTGTTTACCCTCAACGGAGGGGCGGTATGTTGGAGGAGTTCCAAACAGGATACCGTCGCAGACTCGACTATGGAGGCTGAATACATTGCTGCAAGCGATGCCGCAAAAGAGGAGGTCTGGATGAAGAAGTTCATTAGTGAACTTCAGGTGGTTCCGTCCATTGTTGACCCGATACCTTTGTATTGCGATAACAATGGCGCTATAGCTTTAGCGAAGGAACCAAGGTCCCATCAGAAATCCAGGCACATCTTAAGGCGGTATCACCTGATCAAGGAGATCATTGATCGCCAGGAGATCGAGGTGCGGAGAGTGGACACAAAAGACAACACGGCGGATCCATTCACGAAGGCCTTACCCCAGACTCAGTTTGAGCGGCTGATCGAGATGATAGGTCTTCGATACGCCAGTACATGGCCTTAGTGCAAGTGGGAGATTGTTAGTGTATATACCCTAGAGGCCATTACTGTATCATACTAGTTTGTATATTACTTGATGGAAGCTTGGGATATTCACAGTTGTATAGACAATCTTGCTCAATATAGTAGTATGCTACTTGGTTTGTCTCTGCTTTAATGTGTACATGTGTGTTTCTTTATTGTATCACCTATACGCATTAGTAGAGCCCTTAGGATCTTTGCTTGATTACCGGCGTTGTGATGGCGATCACACTCGTGGGGGCTGGGTAATCCACAAGCACATCCTTATACACGTCCCTAGTCGTGGGATTATCGAGACAGGGCATCGATACTCCGGAGTAGACTAGCGTATGCGCTTCTCATCCCAGCACGGGAGACGGTCTGTCCCACAGCCGTCAGTATGTCATACTTGAGATAGTATGCGGGTGCTCGTTAGGTTACGAGTACACTAGACAGGACTCGTTGGGAACTGATGGTTGGTATTATACCTATCGTCAGTTATCAGTTCCCAGGTGACATGAGTACAGCTTAGTCCGCTGACTTGACACTGTCATTTCGCCTCGAGTGTGTTCCCACTGTTCTTTGATTACTACCCTACCATGGCTCTACTGAGTCGTGCAAACAGATAGTAGTTGGGTGCAGTCCCGAAGCACTTAGAGGCAGTGACGGTTAGACAGGATTCGTCTCTCCCGGTATTGGGGGTTGACATCGCGCTGTGTCTAGGAGAGCCATTACAATTAGTAGTCCCTGTCCAGGGCAAGCGAGATATACTGGTAGGTTTCCAGTGTTATCTCAGGGTGTTCTGGGCTTCACTCCGACACGACTTGTACCGCTATTAGGGGACTGACGTTTACCGCCCCCCTAGGCCCGCCATGCGATGTATCAGACGAACAGACCGGACTGTACGGAGATTGTCACATACAAGCTCAGTAGGAGTTCGGATGGGTTCACCTCATCGGCCTTCTTATCGACATCTACCTGGGGACCGTTACGTACAGCTAGTGCCGCTTGCGGTCTGTGGTTAAACCCACTGCCAGCGTAGTGTCAAGTCTTTAGAGTCCCACACAGAAAGTTTCTCTGCACTGAGCGAAACGTGTAGAGGCCGTATGGTTTTACGGCAAGGCTGCGATCACTTACGTACACTTGTGTGCGTGCGGTGTTCGGGCAGGAAATACTAGTGGGCTTTGGTTTAAGCCGGATCCTAGTATTGCACAGATGGATTTGTTTTGTCTTCTGCGCATCCGCATTCTACAGAATGCGGATGCAGGTGTGTATGCACAGTTTTCCGGAGGGATGAAGGAGGAGGTGCCTCATTAGGGTTTTGGCAGTTGGTTCGGCCAAAACCGTTATGTGGCAGGCTCATTAGGGTTTTGACAGTTCGTTTGGTCAAAACCAATATGAGCCGCGGACATCATTTGCTAATCCTTTTAGTGATAATTTTATGATGGCTAATTGCATTGACCATTTGACCCCGTTGACCTCTCTTGACTTTGTTGACCGGTTGACCGTGTTGAACATTGACTTTCAAGAGGGATCTACACTCTTCTTTTCTTTTTCTTTTTCTTTTGGATTATGATAATGGTCATTTCAATGTAACCATCAACTTTATCTTGATAGGATTTGTAATGATGTTTTTTAGTGCATTATTGGAACCATGGTTAATTTCTTTAGTTTATAATTTCTTTCTCATTCTCTCTCTTGCCTTTTCAAGTGAGAAGAAAAAGAAATGAACCATGGTTGCTAGCTCCTCCTTCTTCCTCCTCTTGATTCATCTTTTGATCTCATGTGTTGAGAGATAAAGATCCCACAAAGACAAAACCATCCCTTTATCACTTCTACACAATCTAGGGCTTCTAGATTAGCAATCTCTTTGCCCTAGTTACCTCGGCTCGAGGTGGAGCTCGGTGTACATCTCTCGGGTGGATCGTCTTCGACTCAAGGAGGCTGCGGAGGTGACCAAAGTCCGGATCAAGTCTCGGAGCAAGCAAGGAGAAGAACAACAATAAGAGAAGGAGTTCAAGTTGAGGTATAACCCCTAACCGAGTAGATAAATCTCTAGTTAGGATGCTAGTGTATTGTTTAGTAAAGATCCGACTTTTACGGTCCATGTTACCACCTTCAGAAAAAAATTTGTTTTACCGTTTCCGCAACCCCGAAAGTACCGGGAGAGGTAACGTGGACCTAACAGTGAGTGGCCAGGATTAGGTATGGGTTGAGATGGGAGTTTCCCTTTCTCTCTCGCACTCATTGCGGCGTTTAACTGTGCGATTTGGTTTTCTATTGATTTAATACTCTCACCATGGGAGGCGGAGTTTTTCGTTAGGGTATCAATAGAAGACCTCATCTCAGCCGAATTTTGCATGGATTGTTTCATGAACATATCCAAAGTTTGTGCAAGTGAGTTGTCAGTACCGGCCACTTATGGTGTAGAAATGTTGGCCGGATTTTGGAAATTCTGTGACTGAAAAGGGGGCTGATTCTGTGGTTGTGGTTGCTGTGGAGGAGGTTTTTGATAATTGCTTTGTTGGTTTTGGTTCCAAGCAAAGTTAGGATGATTCCTCCATCCTTGATTGTACGTGGAAGAATAAGGGTCGTTTCTAGGTCGCTGCTGAAAAGTAGCAATAGCTTGAAACGATGCATTCATAAGACATTCTTCCGTTAAGTGTGAAGGATCCGAACAGCAGCCACAGACGGTCTTAGGAAGCGTGACCTGATTTAGGGAGAAAGATGAGAACTTGTTTTCGATAGCGTCGAGTTTCTTCTGTATCGCTGCCATTTCGGCTTTTACTGCGATAGAAATATCGAGCTGGTGAATACCTCCCTTAGTTGAAGGTGGTCTTACGCTTTCCCACTGCAACGTGTGTTCAGCAAGGTCTTCCAGATATTTCCAAGCTTCACCGTCATCTTTAAACATGAAATTGCATTGACACATTGTTTCAAGCATCTGCTTTGTCGCTGGATTAATGCCCTCATATATAATCCGGCATAAATCCCATCTTGTATTCCGTGATGGGGCATTGGACAAGCAGATCTTTGAAACGTTCAAAGCACTTCCAAAATGGTTCATTGGGAAGCTGGGTGAACTGGTTGATCTCGCTCCTAATGTGGGCAGTCTTATGGTTTGGGTAAAACTTCTTAAGAAATACTATGACAAATTCATCCCAATTAGTGATAGAGTGTGCGGCAGTATTATAAAGCCATTTTTCTGCCAAGTCGCACAGTGTGAATGGAAGAAGACGTAAGCGCATAGCACCTAAAGTCAATTGTGAAGTACCCATCATTGCGCATGCGTTTTCGAATTTGGTGATGAAAACGTACGCGTCTTCCGACTCAAGCCCGTGAAATTTGGGCAGCAGATTGATGTAGTGGGGTTTAATTTCAAAATTATCCCCGTTAGGTGGTGGAAGAGATAGACAAGTAGGAAGGGGACCACGGATAGGATAGCATCTCTCTTGGAGAGAGATGCGCGGTGGATTCTGCTCACCTACAGGCGGTGGCAGCGTGGAGTTATAATTTGATGGAGTGCCGTCCATCTCGGTCGTGGTGTGTGGTGGGGGAAAAGAAGATGAAGAAGTACCGACTTCGGCTTCGATAGCAGGAACGCGGACAAGACGGGCACTAGGATCCCGTGTCCAGCCGAGCATGCACTAAACGGGTTTAGTGCAAGTGAAAGCGTGTGTGTGATTTAAAATTGGTCTGTTTTGAAAAAGTGGGACTCAAGACAAATCACTCTAAGATGCACAAGCAACCCTAGAACTAAGGTTACCTAGGTCCAGTCTCTAGACCGCTCCTAGACTTCCAAAGGACAAGCCGCAGGATCAATCCTCTACCGCCTTCGTACTACCCTTGTAGCCAGGTAAGTGCCAGGTAAGTGGGAAGGAACCACAGTAGTGGGCCTAATTAAAAACCACTAGCCTTTGACACACTTGCCTAGGCACTACAAAAGTAATGCGGATAAACGATAGATTACCCACAACCTTCCTCTGTCCTTATTGAGCGCGACAGTCCTTAGAGTCTGGTCTAGATAATTTTTAAATTAATGAAGGGTAGATTTAGATACTCGGTTTTTGATTTGTGGGGTTTAGGAAGGGTGATGAAATCCCCACCTAATCTTGATTTGGTCTTTGCCCCTTAAAGTCCGTATTAAAATATGCAAAACAAAACCGATCACAAAACTTTTGCAAAAAGATTTTTGAGCGGCGCTATTTTTGCAATGAATCCTGCAGAAAATAGATTTTATTGGATTTGAGAGGAGAGAGAAGGAGTTGAGAAAGATACCTGAGAAGTGTGAAACCCTAGATCTCCTGTTCCCTCAAGTCCGTGACTCCAAATTCCCTCGCAAAATTAACACACAAATCGTTAAATATGCAATTTACAGTTTTGTTTTAATAATGATATGAATCGTCTAAGAATTCAACACAAATAGTAAGAATAAAAAATTATGCACGTATTCCCGGCAACGGCGCCATTTGATTGGTATCTTTTAAGTGTGTTTATAGTAGTTAACCGCAATCAGAACGGTGTCGCGAGTAGCTAGACGGAGGTGAGTACGGGTCATCCTCTGGGAAACGTGGAACTTTTTACTCTTACTTTAGATGTGTTGAAGAAAAGAGGAGGGATAAAGAATTTTTGTGAAAAGTTTCTAGATCTACGTTAAGCAAGAATGCAAAAATATAGATCTAGATTATTTTAAAGATGTAGTTGATATAATAAGGGGGCTTGTAGGGTTCGTTAGGATTTAGTAGTTATGGACAATTAATTAAAAGTTACCCTTTTTATCCATTAATAGATTTAAAACTAGAACGACGGTGATGCGTGTAGATTAGGGTTTCTGTAGGGAAAAGGAATCCCACTCTTAACCCTTATCTCGACACGGAACTCCGTTCATATCTTGCCTTTACCAAAACAATCATTAATCTAATCTCTAATCGCGGTCGGGACTAACAAAGAATTGTTAGCGTGCCCGATTAGGATATTAATGATTCTTTTGATAAAGTTTATAAACTTTATAGGACTTAAAAAGGGTTTAGGGATGTTCATCATCCATTAGCCTACCCTAATCCTACGAACCCTAACAAGCGGAGAATTACCCGCGCATGTTGGGAGAAAAAGAGATGGAAAGAAATTGCATAATTAAATTACGAAGAAATAGAATAAGAAAAAGAAAGCTACCTTTATTAATCAACAATATTCATTACACTTGAATCCTTAGAAAATGATTACAATTTCTAGTTGCTTCTCGATCTCTTCTAAGGAGGTAGACGAACAGTTGATGACCAGCCTGGATGCGTGAGCCGTCTTGGACTTCGTGATCGCGTCGGCTTGATAAATTTTCCAAGAGGCTCTCGGTGCCTTTTTATAGTCTAAAACCAAAATCCTTTGCTTCCAAAATTGGTAAAATATAGCAGAGATTTTCCCCAAATTTTCTGAGCTTCCAATTCCATAGATCTGCGGCAGATCCGCGGCCCAAGGGTGGTTATGGCCGCGGATCCGCGGCCATATAATCTCCTCCGCTTATCAAATTTCAGGTGATGCCTCCTTGTGACATGTGGCGATCCTAGGAACCTTTGTATTTCAGAAATCTTCTCGTGGTTGCTGCCAGACTTGGTCTTTAAGTTTTGATTCTTAATTAGGCAAGTCTTTTTCAACAACTTGATTTTCTTGATTCTAGTCTTGGAAAATTCTGCACAACTTGGAAATATTCTGCACAACAACTCAAAAAAGATTTTGTAGACCTAATTCTACTAGGATTAGGTCAATGAATTTATTTGCATACATTTTCCCACCAAATGTTAATTATAATATATCAACACATGGAAAATAGTATTTTTACACATAAACCCTCATATGTATGATATATTATAATAAAGTCCTTTTTAATATAGAAATGGTAGGAAAAATGTAATAACAAATGTGCAGTTTTATCAACTGAAGAAGTACCACACCAGATATTGTTTTTGCACGAGATGCGTTAATTTGATATTAATCCAATCCTGGAGAAATGTTCGGAAGCAGTTTTAGAACATAAGTGGATGTTCTAGGGATATGATAACGACGGCCTCATTCGGGAGACGGTTATCATTCCAAGCTTCCAAGGTGACCTGGATGACAGAATGACTGTCAGAATTATAGTTTTCCCTCTGAAAAGGGGCAGTAGTTTGGACAGGTGGTCCAGGCGGATACTGAGGGAGGCATGGCGCAGGATACTGATTGGTTTCAGTTGACGATACAGTCTAAGTGTTAGTTATATGTATGCCCTAGAGGCCATTACTGTACATTGGATGTATATTGTAGTGGATGCTGGGACATATATAGGTAGGACTTTCTTGCTCGACATGATAGTACGCTATCTGGTTGCTCTTTATCTTAACATGTATACTCTCTGTCTCTCTGATTACATGTTGATAAAGCCCTTAGGATGTGTGCTCGACTTCCAGGACTATGATGTAGATCATACTAGTGGGGCCTGGATAGTCCATGAGTACATCCTTCAATGTTCCTAGTCGTGGGAATATCGAGACGGGGCATCGATATTCCAGAGTAGACTAGCGTATATCTTCTCGACCCATGTGATGGGCGATGGATGATCTCATATCCATTGGTGTTTGACATCAGAGATGGTATGCGGGTGCTCAGTGGAGACTGGGTACACTGAACGGACTCGCCGAGAACTCCCAGATGGTATTATACCTCACGTCAGATGGCAGTTCTCTGGTGACACTGGTACATCTTAGTCTGTTGACCCGAGATCGTTATAGAGTCTTGTGTGTCTTCCACTGTGCTTTGATTTCCACCCTACCACGGCTCTACTGAGTCGTCCAAATAGGTGGTTTTTGTTAGTTGTATGTATGCCCTAGAGGCCAGTATTGTACAGATGATGTATATTATATTGGATGCTTGGACATATATAGAGATGACTTTCTTGCTCAACATGATAGTATGCTATCTGGTTGCTCTTTATCTTAACATGTACACTAGTCTCTTTATACTGTCTTATAGTTACATGTTGGTAAAGCCCTTAGGATTTGTACTTGACTACCTGGACTATGATGCAGATCATACTAGTGGGGACATGGTAGTCCATAAGTACATCCTTCAAGGTCCCTAGTCGTGGGTGTATCGAGACGGGGCATCGATATACCAGTGTAGACTAGCGTATACGCTTCTCGACCCATGAGATGGGCGATGGATGATCCCATATCCATTGGTGTTTGACATCAGAGATGGTGTACGGGTGCTAAGTGGAGACTGGGTACACTGGACGGACTCGCCGAGAACTCCCAGATGGTATTATACCTCACGTCAGATGGCAGTTCTCAGGTAGCACTTGTACAGGTTAGTCTGTAGACCCGAGATCGTCATAGAGTCTTGTGTGATTCCCACTGTGCTTTGATCTCCACATTACCACGTCCATGAGGGCGTGCAAAACGGTGGTCTTTGGGTACAGTCCCGAGTCACATGGAGGCAATGAGCGATAGGAGGGGTTTCGTCTCTCCCGGTATTGGGAGTTGATGTTGCGCTGTGCTCGATTGGCCGTAGCAGGGAAGTCCCTGGCCAGGGCTGATCAGAGATTTGCTGGTAAGTGTTACCAGTAGTTTCTCGACCCGCTATGAGCCTCACATCGGCACGACTTATCGGGTTATTGGGGTCTGACGTTTACCACCTCTAGACTTGATATGCGACATATCAGACGAAGAGACCGGACTGTACGGTAAGTGTTACTGGTCGGATTCGCAGGAGTGTGAGCGGGCTAGCTCGTCGATCTTCTGATCGCTCAATACCCGGGTGGCCGTTACGTTTAGCAGACCGCTTGCGGCTTGTAGGTGCTTGATATGATCATCATCTGCTACCGGCGTATTGACGAGTCTTTAGAGTCCTACACAGAGGTTTCCTGGTTCAAGCGAAACGAAATAGGAGCGCATATGAGATGTGTGCAGGACCGAGAATAATGCGTGTATGTGATACCGCATTTCATTCTCGCGATATATGTTTCGATTGGTTATATTCGATATGACCTAGTTATCGAATCATTGATTCGATAAATCGATACATTGTATACTAGTCGGTTATGTGCGACATGACCGGATCATTGAATCAAATGTTGATTTAATGATTTAATGTATAATTATATATTTGATATATTACTTTGCATTAACTAGTATTGGTTCACTTTAAACGGATTTTTCTCACTTGGTGTGCACATTGTATATGTGATATGTTTTGTGTACACTTGTTTGTATCATGATTGATGATGCATAATAACTTGGCTTTGTGTGAAGAATTGAACCATGGTTATGATAAGGGTTAGGGTTTTTGATTATTCACTTAATTATTTATCCATTATTTATTCATTTAATTAGGTGAAAGAAAACAAAAAGGGTTTCTTTTCTTCATGAAGCTTATTGAAGCTTCATGAAACTTTGACCAAAGTCATCCCTTTTGTCTTCATCCTTAACCCTAACCACTAATCTAACCTTGGTCAATTCTCTACACATAACCATGGTTTACTTTATGATAAGTATTGATTTTCCTTTTTATTTCAAGGACTTATCATAACATTATCATCATCTTCTTCATCTTCTTCTTCTTCTTCAAGCTTGCTACATCAATGGCAACTTGAGTTTTAGTGAGAGAAATCCAAATCTAAAGTGAACCCAACTCCTATTTCTTCATCCTCTACCTCTTGCCAAGTGGTTTTGGGTGTTTTCTTCACAAGTTTCACTTCTTGGTGAAGTCGGAGCTTGAACTAGTGCAACCTCGACGTAGATCGTCTTTGACACGAAGCCGACAACCTTGCTCGCCCGTTTTCCGATGAAGCCGACGAACGAGTCGAGGATTCATGATGGACAGCGAGGGCATGATCACGTGGAGCTAAGGAGGTGGAAATCCGGATCTACAAAGGTTGTAGCATCTAACCTATAGTTAAATAGTTAACTAGTTTTCCGTTTCGCCTAAACATCTAGTAAACGATCCGTGTTAGGGTTTCTCGGCACCAATAATTTTTGAAATTGGCATGTTCGATGCCTTGTGAGACTTCCTTAGGATGCCTAGGAACCCTACAGTGGTATCAGAGCCTAGCTAGAGCCTTAGGCGAAGTCTAGACGGAATTTGAACTCCGAACGAACCCGAAACCCCAATACAAATTGCTCTCTGTACTTTTTCTGAAAACGTGGATTTTTCCAGATTAAAAATTGCCAAAAAATTCAGCAGGGAATTCAGTGAGTTACTCTGAAACACGTGCTGATAAATCCACAACTTAGGCGCGGAACCGCGGCCCCCACTATAGACATAGCGGCGTTTCCGCGGCCACTGTATTGATTTACAGCACGTGGCTTGCACAGTAATTCATGTAGTGTAGTGCTGAGTCTTCTGGAAATTTTTAGTATTCATTCAAGAGTTGAATTTTCTGGGGTTGTTTTGGGGATTCGGTATTTCGATCGGATTATCAAATTTTGTCTTTTGTGTATTTCCGGATAATTTCCAGAATATGTTAAAAAGTTCGACCGGATGTAAATACCCAATTTTTCCCCTGTCGGGAAATTTCCAAGTGTTGGATTTTTCCGTAGTTCAACGACGTTCTAAGTAGTGCAAGTAACGCGATGGACCCTCTAGAAGACAACAAACCTTAACTCGATTATGTGACCGTCTTGAACTGCCCTTTGAACCTTCGGGTTTGGGGCAGTATGGCGTGCCACATGTGAGGCGTTGGCTTGACCCTTCTACGGCTGGACCGTCGGTACTGAGGCACGAACTGAATGTTGTTAGACTTATTTCATGTGTTGAGCTGTATCGGGAAAACTTGGGTATTCGACTGTTCGATCGGAAAGTTTAACATTTTCTGTTTATCTGGAATGTGATACAATAATTGGAATTCACAAGTAGTTATGAAATAACTGAATGAATGTTATAAATCTAGCAATTTAGTCCCATATGATATTGAAAAGAGTTTTCGATAATGAGACTAAAATGCGGGATTTATATCTGTTAGGCATGCGATGTCTAAAGTAGTTGCGGATTCCAACTGTTGTAGTTTTACACTTTCTTTTCTGTGACCGTAAGTGTAGTATGTTCATATCGCCGGTTTCGTTGCTATACATCAACGACAATTGGGGTATGCATACTTACTTACGTTGATGACATGTGATGTTATGTGTTGCTGGATATGTTATATTGGATCGTCGTGTTCGAATAGCCGGGGGTTTTTATGTGAGATGAGTGTTTTTCATTTTCATTCATGTAAAAACTTGTATGTAATATTCTTTTATTTGGGGCACTTCCAGGTAGCGGAAGTTGTCACCCTTTGTATATTATTTACTTTTCCGCATTAGGATAGACCCAAGGAGGGGAGCATAAGTAACCGGGTTCTGGAGTCCAGTGGGAGACCAACTCGAGGAGTCGAGTCCGGGTCTCCTAACCCTAGAATTGGCAGGGTTGCTTGCCGCTCTCGTAGGGGTCTAGGGGTGTGGGATTGGCTATTCATCACGACCGTGGAATCCGTGTTTTATACTGGCTCGTATTGAAAACACGGACGTCCTAGTATATCCAATATTTCATATGTTTATTCTGCTGCGATATCTGTGTTGTGACTCTGTGATGGATATAGTATATAGTATATATGATATATTATATAGACGTTACTTATGTTTTACACCCGCGCTAGCCCTGCCCTGCTCTGTCGTTAGTTACCTAACCTAACGGTGCACGAGGGGACATCGAGGCGAATGCGGATGGCATAAGTGTACGTCATATCTATCTGTGATGTTTAGGTATTTAAATGATGAGACTTCATTAATGTGATTAATGAAAGAAAGAAACCTAAGATGTTGTAGAATCAAATTTTAAAATAAAACGGGTAGCTATAGTTCTTGCTTTGCACAGCGGTATATATGATATACCCTGCACCTTATTCGATGAGGAAAGGACCGAGATCCCTTCACCGGGAGTGACTCCTTTAGCAATAACTGGCAGATGCTACACACTCGGTTTGCTTTTGACTGCTTTTGGGTTTTTGCTTTGCACGGCGATATATATGATATATCCCGCACCTCATTCAACGAGGAAAGGGCCGACGATCCCTTCACCGGGAGTGACCCCTTTAGCAAAACTAGAAAAGCCTCAAAATCATTCCATTTTAAAACTTCATTTGATTCTACAACGATATCAAGTTCATTACGCAATAGGTTTTCAGAAAAACCTGACGTAGCCCTCCGTCATTTCAGATAAGTACTAGTTAGTATTCATGCTACGTTTGTTGACTATGTTAAGGCGTAGTGTGCGGTAGCTAATTAGTGCTTATCTGTATAAGCATATGATGCGATTGGATTAAGGTAGTCGTGCGACTTTGTTGACTATGTTAAGGGTCGTGCGGGTGGGTTTAATTCAATCGGGAAATGACGGGTTGAACTTGACTAGCACTTATGATTTGTTGACTATGTTAAGGTCATATAGCTGCTAGGGGCAAAAGATTATCGGGAATTTCAAGTGTTGAAATTTGCAATGAGATTGCATACCTTCTATGAGATAGTTGGATCCCGATACCCACTGCGAGTAAGAGTTACTCCTGGGAGAGTTTTACACATTGCAATTAGCCGATCAAGTAGGTGTCTAGAAAGGTGTCAACGGGGTTACGCCTCTGGGAAAACGAGGTTTACAGTAATTAGGTTCGTGCGAAAGCACGGGGGACCTCCCTCAAAGTACCGACACTGGCCTGGCTGAAAGATTGGCGAACTTGTAGTGTGTAATTAATCCCGGCTAGTCTTTCCTTTTAGGGTTTGAAGGAAGATTTGATAAAAAGCAGTGGGAGCCATCCTGATTAGATAAGATAATAACCAATCTGATCTTGCACGAGCTTACGCTAAAGTATTTTCTTCTCTCTCTCTCCAGGTAGCGACCATTTCATGCCTTAATAAAGATAATAATATGGATGTATTGACCGAACCCGCATGTTATACTGTGCTGGGGAACGTTGGTTCCGTTCTTTCTTATAAAAGTTATAGGAATGAACAGGAAATAGGGGAATACCAGGATTCCCATGCCACCCGAATGAAGAAAGTACATGATGATGCATTTTCTTCGGGTGTGTTCGTTACTGAGAACTGTTTCTCCATTTGCTCTACGTCCTGGGTATTGGATACCGGGTCAGGATCCCATATATGTAATCAGTTACATGGGCTTAGGAAAGGTAGAGAACTTGGAGAAGGTGATAAAGACATTAGAGTTGGAAATGGTGCAATTGTTGCAGCTAAGACTGTCGGGGAATATCACCTTGTATTACCAACTGGTAATACATTGGTTCTGAACGAATGCTATTACATGCCGAACCTGATATGCAACATTATATCGGTTTCTTTGCTAAGTAAAGAAGGATATAATTTTGTATTACAGGACAATGTTATGAACATTTTCCATAACCAAAAGTTGGTTGGATCAGGCACGTTGTGCAATGGCATTTATGTTCTAAACCAATCAACAGTTCTGAGTATAACAAACACACACAAGAGGAAGAGTTCAGAACTGAACGAATCCTTCTTGTGGCATTGTAGACTGGGTCACATCAATGTGACACGACTGGCTAAGTTGCATAAGGATGGATATTTGAAACCTTTCGAATTTTCATCTTATGACACTTGCCAGTCATGTCTCAAAGGCAAGATGACCAAAACTCCGTTTACGGGACACGGAGAAAGAGTTACCGAACTCTTGGGACTTATACATAGTGATGTATGCGGTCCCATGTCTACACATGCCAGGGATGGTTCTTCATACTTCATTACATTCACTGACGATCTCTCTAGGTTCGGGTATGTGTTCCTGATGAAACACAAATCAGAAGCTTTTGAGAAATTTAGGGAATATAAACAAGAAGTTGAGAACCAAACCGGAAAAAGTATTAAAATCCTACGATCTAATCGAGGAGGTGAATACTTAAGCAATGAATTCCTGGACTTCCTAAAAGAGAATGGGATTCTCTCTCAGCTGACTCCTCCATATACACCACAGCACAACGGTGTATCAGAACAGAGGAACCGCAGCCTATTAGATATGGTGCGCTCTATGATGAGCACAGCTGAGTTACCTATTTCCTTCTGGGGATATGCGCTGGAGACAGCAGCATACCTATTGAATCAAGTTCCATCTAAATCTGTACCTACCACACCATATGAGATATGGAGTGGGAAGAGACCATATTTTAAACGAGTTAAAATATGGGGTTGTCCGGCCTATGTCAAAAGGCAAAATCCAGACAAACTCGAGGCACGGTCAGTTCTTTGCAAGTTTGTGGGATATCCTAAGAATTCCCAAGGATATTTTTTCTACCATGCTGAGGAACAAAAAGTGTTTGTTTCTCAATATGCCACCTTTTTAGAAAAGGAATTTCTTGAAAAAGAAATTAGTGGCAAAGTGATAGAGCTGGAAGAGGTTCCAGATACACAAACAGTAACTGAAGATTTAGTGGAACCAGAGGATTCAGTAGCTCCTAATGAACCCCAGCCTCTCCGCCGATCTAGTAGGGTTTCTCGTCCACCTGAGAGATACTACGGTTTTCTCATTGATGGTGGAAGCGAGGATTGCATCATGGATGATGATGACCCAACTAGCTTCGAGCAGGCCATCACGAGTAGGGACTCAGTGAAATGGCTGGATGCTATGCGGTCCGAGATGGAATCCATGTACACCAACAAAGTATGGACTTTGGAAGTTGCTCCTGAAGGGGTAAAACCCATTGGGAGCAAGTGGATCTTCAAGAAGAAACTTGGTGTAGATGGGAAAGTGGAGACTTTCAAAGCTAGACTTGTAGCAAAGGGTTTTCGTCAAAGACCAGGTGTGGACTATGACGAAACCTTTTCTCCAGTGGCTATGCGTAAATCCATCCGAATCATGCTTGCCATTGCTGCCTTTCATGACTACGAAATCTGGCAAATGGATGTTAAGACCGCCTTTCTAAATGGTGATTTAGAAGAGTGCGTGTACATGACTCAGCCAGAGGGCTTCGTAGACAGTAGGAGCAGCGGGAAGGTGTGCAAGCTGCTTAAATCCATTTATGGATTAAAGCAAGCATCGCGGAGTTGGAACATCTGCTTTGACGTCGTTATCAAAGAGTTTGATTTCGTCAAAAATCCAGATGAACCTTGTATCTACAAGAAGGTGGCAGAGAGTAAGGTTGTCTTCCTCGTATTGTACGTGGACGACATACTCTTGATAGGAAATGATATTCATATGCTGCAAGCGGTCAAGCTCTTCTTATCACAAAGATTCTCAATGAAAGATCTTGGTGATGCCTCCTGCATATTGGGAATTAGGATCTATAGAGATAGATCCAAACGGATTTTGGGATTGTCCCAATCCAGGTACATTGACACCATACTAAAGAGGTTTAGTATGGAAGAGTCCAAGCGTGGGAACTTGCCCACGATCTCTGGAGTCACTCTCTCCAAAGAGATGTCTCCCAAGACTGATTTGGAGAGAGCTCGCATGCAAGGGATACCCTATGCTTCGGCAGTAGGCTCTATCATGTATGCGATGCTATGTACCAGACCCGATGTAGCATACTCACTAAGTGTAGTGAGCAGGTATCAAGCTGATCCTGGAGAGAGTCACTGGACAGCTGTGAAGAGCATTCTCAAGTACTTGCGAAGGACTAGAGATATGTTCTTGGTGTATGGTAACGGGGAGCTCCAAGTGGAGTCCTTTACCGATTCGAGCTTCCAGAGTGATAAGGACGACTCTAAGTCGCAGTCGGGCTTTGTCTTTACCCTTTACGGAGGGGCGGTTAGCTGGAAGAGTTCCAAGCAGGAAACCGTGGCAGACTCGACGATGGAGGCTGAATACATCGCTGCCAACGATGCTGCCAAAGAGGCTGTCTGGATCAAGAAGTTCATTACTGAACTTGGAGTGGTTCCATCCATTGAGCGTCCAATACCTTTGTATTGCGATAACAATGGAGCGGTGGCTTTGGCCAAGGAACCCAGGTCCCATCAGCGATCCAGGCATATTCTGAGGAGGTATCACCTGATCCGGGAGATAGTTGATCGCCGGGAGATCGAGGTCAGGAGGGTTGACACGAAGAACAACACGGCGGATCCACTCACGAAGGCCATTCCCCAGATACAGTTTGAGAGACTCTTCGGGATGCTCGGTATGCGATACTACAGCAGCTGGCCCTAGTGCAAGTGGGAGATTGTTAGTTGTATGTATGCCCTAGAGGCCAGTATTGTACAGATGATGTATATTATATTGGATGCTTGGACATATATAGAGATGACTTTCTTGCTCAACATGATAGTATGCTATCTGGTTGCTCTTTATCTTAACATGTACACTAGTCTCTTTATACTGTCTTATAGTTACATGTTGGTAAAGCCCTTAGGATTTGTACTTGACTACCTGGACTATGATGCAGATCATACTAGTGGGGACATGGTAGTCCATAAGTACATCCTTCAAGGTCCCTAGTCGTGGGTGTATCGAGACGGGGCATCGATATACCAGTGTAGACTAGCGTATACGCTTCTCGACCCATGAGATGGGCGATGGATGATCCCATATCCATTGGTGTTTGACATCAGAGATGGTGTACGGGTGCTCAGTGGAGACTGGGTACACTGGACGGACTCGCCGAGAACTCCCAGATGGTATTATACCTCACATCAGATGGCAGTTCTCAGGTGACACTTGTACAGGTTAGTCTGTAGACCCGAGATCGTCATAGAGTCTTGTATGATTCCCACTGTGCTTTGATCTCCACCTTACCACGTCCATGAGGGCGTGCAAAATGGTGGTCTTTGGGTACAGTCCCGAGTCACATGGAGGCAATGAGCGATAGGAGGGGTTTCGTCTCTCCCGGTATTGGGAGTTGATGTTGCGCTGTGCTCGATTGGCCGTAGCAGGGAAGTCCCTGGCCAGGGCTGATCAGAGATTTGCTGGTAAGTGTTACCAGTCGTTTCTCGACCCGCTATGAGCCTCACATCGGCACGACTTATCGGGTTATTGGGGTCTGACGTTTACCACCCCTAGACTTGATATGCGACATATCAGACGAAGAGACCGGACTGTACGGTAAGTGTTACTGGTCGGATTCGCAGGAGTGTGAGCGGGCTAGCTCGTCGATCTTCTGATCGCTCAATACCCGGGTGGCCGTTACGTTTAGCAGACCGCTTGCGGCTTGTAGGTGCTTGATATGATCATCATCTGCTACCGGCGTATTGACGAGTCTTTAGAGTCCTACACAGAGGTTTCCTGGTTCAAGCGAAACGAAATAGGAGCGCATATGAGATGTGTGCAGGACCGAGAATAATGCATGTATGTGATACAGCATTTCATTCTCGCGATATATGTTTCGATTGGTTATATTCGATATGACCTAGTTATCGAATCATTGATTCGATAAATCGATACATTGTATACTAGTCGGTTATGTGCGACATGACCGGATCATTGAATCAAATGTTGATTTAATGATTTAATGTATAATTATATATTTGATATATTACTTTGCATTAACTAGTATTGGTTCACTTTAAACGGATTTTTCTCACTTGGTGTGCACATTGTATATGTGATATGTTTTGTGTACACTTGTTTGTATCATGATTGATGATGCATAATAACTTGGCTTTGTGTGAAGAATTGAACCATGGTTATGATAAGGGTTAGGGTTTTTGATTATTCACTTAATTATTTATCCATTATTTATTCATTTAATTAGGTGAAAGAAAACAAAAAGGGTTTCTTTTCTTCATGAAGCTTATTGAAGCTTCATGAAACTTTGACCAAAGTCATCCCTTTTGTCTTCATCCTTAACCCTAACCACTAATCTAACCTTGGTCAATTCTCTACATATAACCATGGTTTACTTTATGATAAGTATTGATTTTCCTTTTTATTTCAAGGACTTATCATAACATTATCATCATCTTCTTCATCTTCTTCTTCTTCTTCAAGCTTGCTACATCAATGGCAACTTGAGTTTTAGTGAGAGAAATCCAAATCTAAAGTGAACCCACCTCCTATTTCTTCATCCTCTACCTCTTGCCAAGTGGTTTTGGGTGTTTTCTTCACAAGTTTCACTTCTTGGTGAAGTCGGAGCTTGAACTAGTGCAACCTCGACGTAGATCGTCTTTGACACGAAGCCGACGACCTTGCTCGCCCGTTTTCCGATGAAGCCGACGAACGAGTCGAGGATTCATGATGGACAGCGAGGGCATGATCACATGGAGCTAAGGAGGTGGAAATCCGGATCTACAAAGGTTGTAGCATCTAACCTATAGTTAAAGAGTTAACTAGTTTTCCGTTTCGCCTAAACATCTAGTAAACGATCCGTGTTAGGGTTTCTCGGCACCAATAATTTTTGAAATTGGCATGTTCGATGCCTTGTGAGACTTCCTTAGGATGCCTAGGAACCCTACAGTTTTTGGGTACAGTCCCGATTCACATGGAGGCAATGAGCGATAGGAGGGGATTCGTCTCTCCCGGTATTGGGGGTTGATGTTGCGCAATGCTCGACTGGCCATAACAGGAAATCCCTGGCCAGGGTTGCTGTGATATACTGGTAAGAGTTATCAGTAGTTTCACGAATGTTATGGACCTCACGTCAGCATGACTTAACGAGCTATTGGGGTCTGACGTTTACCACCCCTAGGCGAGATATGCGACATATCAGACGAACAGACCGGACTGTACGGTAAGTGTTACTGGTTGGATTCACAAGAGTGTGAGCGGGCTTGCTAGTCGATCTTCTGATCGCTCAATACCCGGGTGGCCGTTACGTTTAGCAGACCGCTTGCGGCTTTTGGGTGCTTGATATGATCATCATCTGCTGCCGGCGTATTGACGAGTCTTTAGAGTCCTACACAGAGGTTTCCTGGCTCAAGCGAAACGAAATAGGAGCACATATGAGATATATGCGGGACCGGGAATAATGCGTGTATGTGATACCGTATTCCATTCTCGCGATGAATGCATCGAATGGTTGTATGCGATATAACCTAGTTATCGAATCAAGGATTGATTCGATAAGTCGATACATTGGATACTAGTCGGTTATATGCGACATGACCGGATCATTGAATCAAGTGTTGATTTAATGATTTAATGTATAATTATATATTTGATATATTACTTTGCATCAACTAGTATTGGTTCACTTTAAAAGGATTTTCTCACTTGATGTACACAAGTTGTATATGTGATATACTTTTGTGCACTTGTTTGTATCATGTTTGATGATACATGCTCACTTGGGTTTGTGTAAAGAATTAAACCATGGTTAAGTTAATGATTAGGGTTTTGTTTATTTAATTACTTATTTATTTATTTATTTTTTCATTTTGGAAAAGATAAATAAGGAATGCTGGCTTTTTTGTTTGCTTGTTGAAGCTTCATGAAGCTTTGAACAAGTCCACCATTCTTGTCTCATGCTTAACCCTAACCATTCAAATTAACCATAGTCTATTCTCTACATCTAACCATGGTTAGTATATGATAAGTATTCATATTATTTTCTTTTTGAAAATAACTTATCATATTCTTTTCATCATCTTCTTCATCTTCAACAATGAAGAAAGCTTGCCTCCATCAATGGAAACTTGTGAAAATGAGTGAGAAATCCAATTCCAAAGTGAACCCACTTCCTATTTCTTCATCCTCTATCTCTTGCCAAGTAGTATAGGGTGTTTTCTTCACAAGTTTCATGACTTGGTGAAGTTGGAGTTTGATCTTGAGTTGCCTTGACGTAGATCATCTTCGGCATCGAAGTCGACGACCTAGCCCGCCCATTTCTCCGATGAAGCCGATGCTAGAGTCATGGATTCGATTTGGACAGCGAGGGGACTTCATCATGGAGCCATGGAGATGGAGGAACAGATCTACAAAGGTTGTAGCCCCTTCCCTTTAGCTATAAATTCGTTTATTTGCATCGCATCACCTATACATCTAGTTAACGATCCGTATTAGGGTTTGTAGGCACATGGAAATTTTTGAATTAGCCATGTTTGATCACTTGTGATACCTCATTAGTGTGCCTAGGAACCCTACACAAAGAAGTTTGGATTTGGAGTTCATTTATGAACTAGGTCCCATCAGATATCCAAACATATTCTAAGACAGGTATTGCTCATTTCGGGAGATAGCCTTCTCCGCGAACTTGAGATAAAGAGAGACATAGAAAGAAACATCAGGGCGGATCCACTAGCTGAGGCTATTCCTCGAACGCAATAGTTTCGCAAACGGGCTTTGTGAGACTGATTAGTAGAGGAGTTGGGTGTTCGGTATCACACGGGCTGTGAGTATGCGACATCGCAATAACTAGCCTTGAGTGCAAGTGGGAGATTGTTGGATATAGTGCCCTCATAGTTAATTATTGGATCGCAGGCACGTGATTGTAATGATTGAGGGAGGACCTATACCGGTAGGACAGTCTTACTCGAGAGGTTTGTATACTATCTGGTTTGTCTTTATCATCGTGTACATGCTTTAGGTGACATTGTAGTTCACTATTGCAAGTTGATAGAGAATAGTATGCTACCATGGTTTGTCTTTATCATCGTGTACTGTTTTAGGTGACCTTACAGGTCACTATTGCACATTGATAGAGCCCATAGGATTCTTGCTTGACTACCAGCAGTATGATGGCGATCATATACGTGAGAGTTGGGTAGTCTATAAGCACATCCTTAAAGTGGTCCCTAGTCGTGGGAGTTTCGAGGCTGGGCATCGATACTCCATTAGTAGACTAGTGTATACAATCGAGACCCCGACGAGGGGCGGCAGCCGGTCTCACAAGCTATTGGTGTCAGTTGGATCACCTAAGATGTATACAGGTGCTCATTGGGTTATGAGTACACCGGACAGGACTCGCCGGGAACATGCTAGTTGTTATTATACCTAGCGTTAGATAGCAGTTCCCTGGTGATATGTGTACAGGTTAGTTCATCGACCTGAGATCGTCATTTGTCTCGTGTGAGTTCCCACTGTACTTTGATTACTACCCTACCACGGCTCAAAGGAATCGTGCAAACGGGTTTTAGTTGGGTACAGTCCCGAGCCATATGGAGGCAGTGAGTGGATCGACAGGGGTTCGTCTGTCCCGGTATTGGGGGTGAGGTCGCGCTGTGTCTAGGAGAGCCATTACACGAAGTCCTTGGCCAAGGCAGGAGATTTACTGGTAGGTATTCCAGTAGTATCTCAGGGTGTTCTGGGCTACACTCCGACACGACTTGTACCGCTTTTGGGGGTCTGACTTTTACCAACCCCCTAGGCCCGACATGCGATGCTCATAGACGAACGGACCGGACTGTACGGATATTGTCACTGACAGGCTCAGTAGGGTGTCAGGATGAGTTCGCTCATCGACCTCCCTTTTGGTCAATACTTGGTAGCCCGTTACGTACGGCTAATACCTCTGACGTGCTAGTGGTTAAATCCACAGCCAAAGTATTGACGAGTCTTTAGAGTCCCCCACAGACAGTTTCTCAAGTTTCGGGCGAAACGCTGTAGAGGCCGTATGGATATATGGCAGGGTTCGATCTTATACGTGCAGTATTGCACGGATCATGATTGGACGGATAATACTAGCGGACTTTGGTTTAAGCCGGATCCTAGTATTATACAATGTAGATTTTGTCTCATTGCATTTGTATTCGGTCGAAATACAAATGCTGGTATGTATATACAGTCGCGGGGTTTTCCTGTAATTTATTACGGGATCGCTTTTTTGAAGTTGCCAGTTTGCATTTCGTTTCGGCCATTTTCCTTTCTATCTTTCTTTGGCTGAAAATTAGTGTGGAGGGGGTTATTTGAAAATATGCAAATTAGAAAAAAGGAGGGTGTTTTTTTTGTGGTGGAGGCTTCATGATGGTTCTAGCATGTCATGATTTGTTTTGTGCATCATTACTTGCTTTATGTGAATGGATTGATATGGATTTGGGTGTGACACTTTTTCATCATTATCATCCATTTTCTTTCTTGCTTATGGTTACCTCTTGATGGTTCCTACACTCACCTCCCTTCTCTCTCATATATGGCCGAGCACAATATTGAGGGAGCCACAATTTTGTGTAAGGTTCATGCATCTCATTTCATTCATGCAAAAAGAGAGAGCTCCATTTCAAAGTTCTTTTTTCCTCTTCCCTCCTTCAAGGCAACTTCTAATAAACCCTTGAGACAAAGCGTACTACACATTTTCTACAGCAATCTTGGACACGTCGGCTAGACAACTTCGTGTCCAAGTTGCCTCGGTTCAGAGGTGGGAGCCCGTAAAAAGACTCAGTGATGTGGTGTCCTTTCCGACGAGGAGATCGAGACCGGAGATTCCGCGGGGAGATCGGGATGGTGGCCGAAGACCGAAGGACACGGATCGCTCGGTATAGCTCTCTACCCTTTCTCCAATTAGCTAGTAGTAGGTTAATGGTCCGATCCGGGTTTATAGTCCACGGTAGCGCCGGTTTCTAGTTTAAGAAAAGTTTTTGTTTCCACATTTTGGCCTCGGACATACGGCCGAAGCACTACCATAGACTTACAGTACCTCTTGAGGGGAACCTCGGGAGGGTCGGCTTCATCCTCCACCTCCTTCGCCCGGGGCTTCGGTTCCCGATTGTGATTATGGCTCTCCCCGCGACTGGTTTCCAGAGCTCGGGGCACAGCGAAAGGCTTAGCCGGTGCGGATGGTTTCGGGGCCGGGCTCGAACCGGGGCGGGATGAGCTAGCGCACCCTGTCTTCCTCCCCTTCTTTACGGCTATGGCAGCCAAGAATTTAGATCGGTCCATTTGCTCTGCATAAAGGAAAATACACAAAGGGAGTCGGTGACGCTGAAAAGAGCAAAAGAAAAATATTCAAGTCTAGACAGATCGTCCAAGCTCCTTACTTACCCACGAATCGAGCAGGGCTGAGCCCGGCCTAGCTAAGGGCCTGCTCGAAAAGCAAAATGTCGGCCCGTTGGATCGGCTTCCATATGGACACCGCCCTCGCCTCGGAAGAGGACGACCGCGTCACCCACGGGCAGTCGGCCCTATGCCACTGTACAGGCACATGCCAATCCTCGCCCTCGAGTGGCCCAACAAATACGAACTTCTCCTTCCATTCATGAATGGAAGAAGGAACAACTACTATCCCCGACCCGGCCACCCCTCCCTTGCGTTTTTTGAAGGAAATGTACACCCAGCTCGGCTCTTCCTTACGGGTGCCGGGATGATTTTTATAACAAAAGAAGGAAGTGAGAAGGGTCAAGCTGAAAGGGATTTCTTCAAGTCTCAATTGGACCAGGAACCCGAGGAGAATTCTCCATGAGTTCGGCACTAGCTGGCCTGGGGCAAGTTTGAAGCAACGTAGTACCCCACATTCTTGGGGGGAAAGGGCAGACGCATCCCAGCCCAGAATGCCAAGTACAAGGCAATCTCCTTGCCCTGCACTTGGTCCGCACTTTCGTCCTCCCTAGCTAAACGAAGCGAATAGCTAGGAGGAATGTGGAAACGAGCCCGAATTTCAGTGAGCTCGTCTACGTTTCTTAGGAGGGAGGGTGCATCGCGAGCGTTCCCGATGCGCATTTTGGGGACCTTTACCGTCGCCTGACGACGAGCAGCACGGGTGACCCTAACTCTATGAGGGGAACCCGACTCGGATGGTGTCACGACCCGAAGGTACGGAACGTGACTGGCACTTAAATTACGAAACGTCTAAAGGCGTAACGTAATCTAAGTAAGCTAAAGCCCAGAATCTAAACCATTTAAAAGAAGAAGTGTAGGAAAACATGTTTAAAAGCAACATCAAATTTTCTCAAAAATTTCGGCAGAGTCTCCTTTATAAAAACTGGCCCCAAACGGGTACAAACAAGAATATATACATAAGCAATAATAAAGGCATCCCCAAGCGGGAGCTAGCTCTTCGCTAATTGGCGGTCACAACCACGCAAGTAATATAATATACAACGCCGAAGGGCGAGGAACAAAACTCAGAAGAAAAACCAAAATCCACCAAAAAAACCATAATAATACAAGCGCGACTCTAAGGTCGAAAGAAAAACAACTGGTCTTCTAAATCTATCAAGTAATACAGGTCTGGTTGATGGAGCTTACTAGATACAACTGAAATAAATAAAGGTACAACGGCGGTCACGATGCAAGTGAACCAACCTACCCAAGCAATCATCCTGAATGAAGTGGTGTGCCAACAAGCCGCCAAGGAAACCTGTACATCTGAACCTGTAAGAAAATTTAGCACAACGGGGGTGAGTTGCCAACTCGTGAGTAGAAGACATCTGCGGGTAGAAATCGCATGCACGACGATCTCCTAGGTCATAATAATATATACTTAACATAACGCTAGACATCTAGTAGTGACATGGTAAGAACCTATGCATAAGTGCAATACTTAGTGCTCGTGTCAGTGTCACAACAGTAACAAGTCATATATCTGATGTATGAATGCATCATGAATAAGAAAATCTACCACGAATTCTGAATAATCTGATATAAGAAAATCATCAATGAATCTCGTATAATGAAACTGAAACATAATCAGTGAAATCGACAGAAAGTCCGTGTCAATTATCGACACAAAATCTTAATATCTCAATGTCTCAATATCTCGAGCTCCGTCAGTCCGGATCGGCCCAAATCATCAAATCTCACGACAACGGTCGGTATCCTCCGCATATCCGCCACGCCAGACATCACCAGTAGATAGTCCGTGCCCCTGCCAGGCTCATCATCTACAACTCGAACTTCTTGCCCCAGGGTACCTACCGGGCCCACCATGTACCCGAGACGGTTCCTCCACTTCTCGAATCGGGTCTCGAAAGCCAACAGAAAACATGAAAACTCATGGTGGACGACCCATACATCACGAGAAAACCGCAACTTGCATTTTAAAATGAGAGAGAGAGAGAGAGAGGTCATTATAAATTCTTACGGTTTTGCCCCAAATCTAGAAATCTCATGGAAATCCGAAATCCAAGAATCAAGAGTAAGTAAACAGTGAATATCGGCATAAAGCCTCAGAATAGTACATGAATGAATATATGAATGCATGAAGTATCTATATAACGAATGCAATCTCTAAATTAACACATGAGCGCAATCACACAAATATTATGTAGTAACTAGCATTTAGCTGATTATATCAATGAAATAATATTTTCTAAAGTGTACGTGGCATGGCAATTACCGATGATGATGTATGTGAGCCGGTAAATATGTGTACGTAGAACATGCGCATCATCGGTAATGGTGCTGGTGTCCTAACAGATGGAATCATAACAGTGAAGGAAACATATGTATAGACATGCAGTGAAATGAGAATAACATGAATATAACAGAGAAAGAGCAATAACCGCAATACCGAAGAATATAATTTTCTACTATACGAGTCATACCGTTTTGGTGTTTGAAAAAGCATGAATCGTGGTTTTTAGAAAAATAGGGGCTACGGTGTTTTTGAGAAAAGATACATCCTTTGAAAATCCGTAGTATCCCCCAGTTGTGTTTTTGAAAAATGCTCACGATTCGTTGGCTTTGAAAATATGTATGACTCGAGCCTAAACTAGCATCTACCTAAACCACCAATAGTCTAACTAAGGAACCGGTCAAAAGGTAAGAAAAGTCCACCTAAAGTCCGAATCGATGCCTCTGAGAGTCGGCGATCCAGCCTCAATAGCGTCACGTACATAGTACGACTTCCTCGAGTCAAGAGTGCGGATCAATCATCATATCTATATCTCGTATGGTAAAATCCATCGTACGGCATCCCAAAATCGGGATACGGGTCAATCATCATATATATACATCATCATTCATAAGGTATCATCATCAAACAATATCATGATCTGGTCTAAAGTCTCGTGCAATCCGATGTCATCAATACATATTATCATATATGAGTATACATTGCACAAGCGATCCATTATAAATATCATAACATACCTCATTTCATATCTCAATCATATGTCAACTATCATATATACATCATCAATCACATGGTATCATCGTCTAACGATCCTCAGTAATATCATACCATATCTCATATCATATCTTAATCACATATCAAATTTCTCACGGCATCATACCCGATCATATCGACTCATCCCCAAGTATCATATAACATCCTCATGTCACGCGTATATCTTATATATATATATATATATAGAAAGCTACACACACACACACATATATATAGAAAGCTACACCCATTCATATATATATACACACACATATATACACCAAGTCAAGTGTATGTGTGTGCGTGTGTGTATGTGTGTATGTCAACCTATACTCTAGGGTCTCGCGACTAAGAACTAGACTAAAAACACTATCATCCAACTTACACAAATTCCGATCCGTGGTCTCCTAAAACCTTTCTTACTCCATATTCGTATCTCGCAATAACATATCTATATATTACTATATCAAGACCGCGTCATATCCTACGAAGTTGCGGGGGTGCTATACGCCATCCACCCGATTTCCCCCGTAGATATATATCTACTCACCTGGTCCTTGTCTGCCGAAGTCGATGTCGCCATCCTCTTCTTCATCGTCCGAAGTCCATGTGAGAGATACCTATATTCAAACGTATATAATATCGTAAACCGAAATCGCGGATAAAAACCAAAACGGCACACGAAACGCGCATAGGTTAAAACCTATGACCCGCTCATGCAAAAGAATCAAATAACCCTCGATATCGGCGTACAAACGCCGATTAATCGAGATAAAACCCAAACGTACCAATCGTGGTTTCAAAACTCACTAATTATAATATGAAATCAATTATAACTCATCAAACCTCAAAGTAAATCAATTCGATTTATTTCCGGAAACCTAGAAAGTATCAAATAACCGTTTTAGTACAAAACTTGATGTTTAAACAAAACTAGTGGCCATAATATTCACTAAATATCATAACTAAGTCATATAAACCATTACTATAATTTAATCTCATCAATTTTCATTAAACCCAAAATTCTAGTTTACAAATTTATCCAATTTTAACAATTTTATAGTAACAATACACAAATCAACAACTAGACTAGGTCTGCATGATCTAAGGTGTTAAATTATAATTTATAATGTTAATGATATGATGAAAACCCTAATTATATTTTAATCTCAATTATTTAATTAATTTCTAAAAACCTAGTTTGCTAAAAATCATAATTAGCACAATTTTAAATTAACAATTAGCAAACTTGCAACTAGATTAGGTCTTACATGCTTTGATGTGTTAAACTACATCCCACAACTACAATCAAATTATCAAAACCCCTAACTTGAATTCAAACCCTAATCTTGAATTTCAAAATTTGAAATTAAAACCTAATTAAGCATCTAATTAGCTTAATTTGAAGTATTAAAGTAACAATTAAACACTTGGAGTTAGGATTATACCTCCACAAATATGAGATCAAACATGCAACCTAGCCTCCAAAATGCTAACTTTGCTCCAAAATCCAAGCTTATTTGGCCAAAGAATAAAGGGTATAGGTTAAATGATGAAGTAGTGGAGTTTTTGTGTTGATTATTCATTGAATTTTGAAGAATTTTTGTGGAGAAAGAGGTGGAGAAATTTTGGGGCAGCAATGAGAGATGGCTCGGCCACCCTAGGGAGGAAGAGAGAGAGAGAGAGAGAGAGAGAGAGAGAGAGAAAAGAGTGTAGAAATGTATAGAAGCTTCATTAATTAATCACCGCACTTAAGTCTTTTCACAATTATATAATTTTATTTTTTTTAAATCATTTTACCGTAGAATTCTCTAGAAATTTGAAGACAAATCAAGAAGAAAAGTTCATGCTACAAACTAAATTCTAATATGTCATGGCTCACTTTTGTAAAATTAATCCATTCCAATTTATAATTTTCACTAATTTAATGTATAATTAAAAACTTATATTAATATTAGAAATAATTAATTAAGGAAAAATATTTAAGTAAACTAATAATTTATAAGTGACCAAATAAATACCAAATACTAGCAATTACATAGTTAAAATAGGCGTATTTAAATCTATGTTGAAAAATAATTATAGTTGAGTTTTACGGAAAATACGGTTTATTTTACCGATTATCATAAAATCCACTTAAAGAATTTTATTTATTTAATTATTTATTTATTTATTTTTAAATGTTACAGATGGGGCAGAAGAAGAAGCAAGAGAAGACTCCCTAGACTCTATCCTAACTATCTCAACAGACTCATCAGAGGAAGACATCTAACCTGATTCAAAAGAGAGGGTCCTCCGAGGAAAGAGTGTGAGGGATCCGATCAAAAAGACGGAGAGCCGAGCTATCTCTCGCAGTGAAAGGAAAATGATGGCAAAAGTGTGGACCTGATCAGTCGAAAATACTGCAATTTTAACACAGTAATTTCCCTATCATTTGCACTCATTTAGAAGTGTTCGGTATTCATATTTCACATATTAGCAAATCAGTCGTTAAATCTCAGATTGCATGTGTTAGATTCTAAAACCGACATTTCTAAGGAAATTGACTGCACTTCATGGCATCGTATTATCCCTATATTGTGCAACACTTGTTTCGAGATTTGTGCAGGAAATTGCAGGAGCAAAGTCAAAAGAAGCTGATAAAAAATGCACCAACTCCATGTTTTCAGATCTGGTAGCAATATAGAGGGAAAAATACAATTCAATATATCACAAAAGGGCCCACATGTCAGTACCAGAGAAGCCCAAAAGTTTCAAGCCGCAAAGCCTCCAAAGCGCCGCGGTTCCGCGGCGGGAGCCAGCTTATGCCGCGTAACCGCGGCGGTTTTGCCACATCATCATCCCATTTTTGGTGCATAACTCTTCTCTCAGGGCCCACATTCATTTAAGATGCCTCAAATTCCAAAATTCTCTCGAAACTTCTACCAGATCAGCAAAGATCATTAAGCAAACCTAATCTTAATTAAGCTCCTAACAAACTATTTCTAGAAGCTCCCTCCTAACTAATTTCATCTAGAAGCTTCTCCTCAACAAACTTTTGGAGGGAAATTCAAATCTCCTCAACAAACTTTTGGAGGGAAACTTAAAATTCAAATCCTAGATGTAGGGTTTTGATGGCTTTAAATAGGAACCTAGATCTAAGGGTTGAGGGGGGAATCAATCCTTAATCAATCTTTAGTAGTTCTTTAATCTTCCATAATCTTCTTCAATTCATCATCTTCTTCCACAAGTCTAGTGACAAGACTTGTGCGAAACCCTAACCCTAATTCCAATCAACTTCAAGATCCCGAGTACCAATCAAGTAAGAAGCCCTTCAACCTTTTTAGGAGCGGAGCCGATCTCCAACCGAGCAAGTGATCCAAGCCGATCCGTGACTCACGGAGCCGAGCGAAGCCAAATCGACGATCGAGTTCTTCCTCTTGTAGTTCTTGAGCGAATGTAATGAAATTGTTGATATAAATAAAAGGTGAAATTCTTTAATCTTATTTTCTTTAAATTCTTGCATCATGATTCGATCTCAATATATGATTGTAGTTCTTGTGATGATGTTTGAGTAAAACTCCGCTCGTCGAGGAGTCGAGACGATCAATAGAATGATGATGTAACAAATCTTAAAACGATTCTTGAGTCCTACGAGTCTTGTAAACCCTAGCAAATTCAAGAATCGATGAACTAGTTTCGTTGCGATGCTTTCTTGATTGTGATCGCTCGAAATTAGGGATCTACGATCGTTTCTTGAATTTACTAGAGGCTAGAATATGAATGATATCGATGAAAGAACAAGGGATAAGATGAAACCCTAGTTTCACAAGAAATCCATAATTCTTGTCGATCATCATCGATCTAGTATCAATTCATCGAAGGATAAGAATACGTAATCGTAAGATTACATCACATCTATAGATCCGATCGATTCCTACGAGCCTCATTTAGATTCTTGATATTTGGTTTGGAAAAATCATCAAACTCTCAATTCTTGATTCTATCTTTTTTTGTTATTAGATCTAGATTTTCTAATTCTTGAACTTCAAATATAAATCATGAATTGTTTGTTTTCTTTTCATTAAAGTTTCAATTCACCTAATTCGAAAGACGAACTATTACACTGTCCCTGTGGACGATCCGCACTCACTTACAATCTACATCTGACACCGTAGTTGATTGCGGTCAAATATTTTTTTGGTTGTGATTTCTATACAAATTTTACAAATACCGACAAACATGAAACTCTTATCGATCAAATGAAACCGTTATCGGGAAGCAATTGATTCGATACTTACTTTTACAAACACAATCCAAGAAATCATTTCAATCAAATGGCGCCGTTGCCGGTGACAGTGCGCTAATTGTTCGTATTTTGAAATTTGAGTTGAAAGATTTATTCCATTAAAATTTTTAGATCTAAACTCGCACAAACCCTAATACGTGTGTTGTGATTTGATTGCGAGGAAATCTGGAATCATTGGAGCTTGGATAAAAATTTTGTGAATATTCCAGAGAGCTAAGGGGAGCAACAGAAGCATTATCCTAAAAAATTTTGCAGAGATCCCTTCAAGAGACCGTGATTCCGCGGCAAATACCCCCAGAGTGCGGCGGTTCCGCGCCTTGGTAAAGCCCTCTCTCTGCCAATTTTCCTCTGTAAGTTTTTTACCTTCTCTTCTCTCCTCTTTTTAGTTCCAACTAACATTTTGTGCAGGATTCTTTGCAAATAATCGCAGCACCGCGCAAAAAGCAAAAAAAAATTAAGTTGTGCGTGTTTTGATTTTTGGTTGTTTGCATATTAATACGGATATTAAGGGGCACGACCAAATCCAGATTAGGTGGGGAGTTCATTACCCTTCCTAAGCCCCAAAAATCACAAACTTGCATCCGAATTGACCCACATTAACTAAAAAATATTTAGAGATGACTCTAAGGACCGCCACGCTCACTTAAGACAGAAGAAGGCCGTGGGTAATTCATTGCTTATCCGCGTTTTCTTGTGGTGTCTAAGGCAAGTGTGTCGAAGGCTAGTGGTTATTAATTAGGCCCACTACTTACGTAGTGGAGTACCTTCCCACTTACCTGGCACTTATCTGGCCACAGGGGGACAAAGAAGCAGTGGAGGATTCTATCCTGCGACTTGTCTTCTGGCAGTTAGGAGCGGTCTAGAGATTTGACCTAGGTGACCCCTAGAATTAGGGTTTTGTGTGTTGCATTTGTTGTGTTGCATCATATTTTCAAAAATCCGTCCACTTTTCAAAATAAACACCGCATACATCATTTCCCCTAAATATAAATTCACGCTGCCACTTGTACTAACTCTTTTTAGTACAAGATAGGCTGGACAACGGGATTCTAGTGCCTGTTTAGTCTGCGTCCCCCAATCGACCCTAAAGTCGGTATTTCTACATTTACCTTTTCTTTACCACCACCACTCCCACATCGATGGATCCGTCTCCATCGAACTTCTTTTCCACTACCCTGCACCGTCTGTTGGTGCGCAGAATCCACCTCGCATCTCTCTCCAAGAGAGGTGCTATCCTACACGAGGCCCACTTTCCACCTGTCTATCCATTCCACCAGCCAACGGGGAAAATTTTCAAATAAAACCCCAATACATCAACCTTCTACCAAAATTTCACGGTCTCGAGTCTGAAGACGCATACGTGTTTATCACGAAATTTGAAAATGTATGCGCAATGATAGGTATTTCACAGCTTTCTGTGGATGCTTTACGTCTTCTTCTTCTCCCATTTACCTTGTGCGATTCAGCCGAGAAGTGGCTATATAACACTACCGTACATTCCATTTCAAATTGGGACGAATTCGTCAAAGCAATCCTTAAGAAATTTTACCCTCATCAAAAAACAGCTCGAGTCCGTAGCGAAATCTATCAATTCACCCAGCTTCCAAATGAAACATTTTCAAAATGTCTTGAACGTTTCAAGGATCTGTTAGTCCAATGTCCACATCACGGCATCCCGAGATGGGAACTGTTCCGAATCATTTATGAGGGCATTACTCCTAACACAAGACAGACCCTTGAATTCATGTGTCAAGGCAACTTTATGACCAAAGATGATGGGGAAGCCTGAGAATTCCTAGAAGATTTCGCTGAAAAATATTTACAGTGGGAGGGTATGAGTCAATCGTCTAGGGATGGCAATGATATTTCCATAGGAGTTAGAGCTGACATTGCAGTTATACACAAGAAACTCGAGACTATGGAAAATAAATTTTTAGCAGCCACCCTAAATCAAATATAACTCTCCAAAACTGTATGTGGCTGCTGTTCTGATCCGTCTCACTTGACGGAAGAATGTCCGTTTCAAGGTCATGAGCATACCAATGCCGCATTTCAAAGACCTAGAAACGATCCATCTTCCTCCACATATGATCAGGGTTGGAGGAATCACCCTAACTTTGCTTGGAACCAATCCCAATCTCAAAACACGGTTCCAAACATGAATCATTTCCAAAGGGTCTCTCCACCACAACAGCAACCACCACTTCAATTGAGTCAGCACCCCTTTCAATCACAAAACTTCCAAAATCCGGCCAACACTTTTTCACCGTCTAGTCCTTTGCAATTGACCGGTACAGATAATACCTCTGCACTAGCACAAACCTTGGATACTTTCATGAAACAATCCATCTAAGGGACGGCAAGTTTGCAATCTTCCATCGAGAATGTAATGAAGATCATTGTCTCTCAAAATGAGAATATCAAATCGATGGAAGCACAAATTGCACAACTAAAAGCCGAAATGAGTGCAAGAGAGAAAGGGAAACTTCCAGCTCAACCTTTACCCAATCCTGGCTATTCACATCTTGTGAATGCAACCACGTTGAGATCTGGAAGAGTGCTTGACAATCACCTTGGGGAAGAGTTTGATGACACCGATAAATCTATCAATGATACCCCGGCTGAGACCTTCCCTCACACACACACTTCCAATTCTGACCCCAGTTCTTCTACCCCACCACCTTCTTCCGAGCCTATTCTTCATTTCCAAAAAGGCTCGCCACTTCAGCCCACCTCTTCTACTCCTCCACGGACGATCCCCACTTCTATTCTGGGATCGGTTCCACACACACTTCCTTCTCCTATGATGGACCCAGCGCTTATTGCTAAAGCACCTTATCCTAATCGGTTAAGGGCTAACACACCGAGTCCACATATGGAGAAGATTATGAACATTTTTAAGCAAGTTAACATCAACATCCCTCTCTTAGATGCCATCCAACAAGTTCCGTCCTATGCGAAAACTCTTAAGAACTTGTGCACTAGGAAGAGGAAGACTCAAGTGCCCAAGAAGATTTTCATGGCAAAAACAGTAGACACGTCCTTTCCCCAGCAATTACCGAGGAAACGTAAAGATCCTGGATATCCTACTATTTCCATTTCTATTGGGGAAAAACACATTAACCGTGCTCTACTAGACCTTGGCGCTAATGTTAACTTGCTTCCATACTCAGTCTATGAGCAACTAGGTATCGGAGAGTTGAAGCCAACCCATTGCACTCTCCAGATGGCTGACCGATCAATCACCAAACCTAGGGGTGAACTGGAGGATGTGTTAATAAAAATCGGGGAATTTATATTCCCTGTGGACTTTATTGTAATTGATACACAGCCTGTAGCGAACCCACGGAATCAAATTCCGGTGATTTTAGGTCGCCCCTTTTTGGCCACTTCTAACGCTATAATCAACTGTCGTAATGGTTCTATGATCCTATCTTTTGAGAATAGGTCAATAGAGCTGAACATTTACAAGTTGGGAAGTGTACCCTCCGAACCTACTGCTCAGGTCTGTTTTGTCGACTTAATGGATGTCGACAGCAGCGAATTTAATGATCCTCCTGATACCGATCTAGACTCTTTTCATATGTTATTGTTTGACCCAACTATGTATCGTACACATATGGACTCTTCCACCGAGATGTCCGGGTCAACAATTAACACTGATTATGAACTGTTCTTAGAGTCTGAAGATCACCCCGCAGTTTGTGATGACATTATTCATCGGGGTATTGATGGAACTTTTGAGGAAATCTTCGCTGAAGAACTCGCATTTTTGAATGACACGGGTGTTGAGATGAATCATGTCCAAATCAATGAAATTGAACCTCCACCCCTTCTTCTGAACTGTAAAAAGAATGCGAGTTATCCATCGCATTCACTGCATCGTCTCTCCAATACGAGACGCACACACATTCTATTCCACCACTTACCTTTTCCCCACTTCTTCTTCCACCAACCAGAGCACCGCATCGATAAAATTTTTGAATGGTTGGTATTAACATTCGGTCTTTGCAAAGCTTGGCATCGACCACTGATTTTTGACCCCCTCATATGATTTTCAAAGATTAACATTGCATAACTCAAGTTTAGGGGGGTATGTTTTTCTGGCTCTTGAAAAGAAATTTTTTACAAAATTTTGAGCCAAAAATAAGTTTGGGGGAGGATCTTCACTTATATATTTTGCCCCCACTAATAAATTCCTCCCAGGCTTACAGGTTTTTCGAGATTTAGCAGATGGCAACAGTGAGGACACTGTTGAAAACAAGTTTGGGGGAGGTTTGTGCTTATTTTCGCATCATTTGCATATCATTTGCATAAGCACAAAACATTTTTGAAAACCTATAAAAATTTGAAAAATTTTCAAAAGATAAAAATATTTTTTGTACATAAATAAGATAATAAAAGTTTAGATAGTGAAAAATTACATCCATGAGATTAGAAAAATTTAAGAAAACTAAGAAAATTAGAAGTTTTCTTATACGAACTAGTAATAAGTAGTTATGAGCCGTTGTCCCAAGGGTTAGTAAGATAAAAGACGTCACTAATCTGAGGATAAAAATAAGTCTGAAAAATAGTTTCTATTCTGGAAGCCAAACATTTTGAACGTTGCTACTCTGCTATTCGCACTTACACACGTCTTGAAACCTGGGATAGTAGAGGATACCTTGAAATGCTCTTGTCTTAAAGCCGATGTATGAAGAAAAAAAAAAGTGAAGAAAATATAAAATGGTGAGAAAAATGAACACTGGTTTTGTTATCACCAAGGGCAATAAAAAAAAATATATAGCGATGGTGCCTTTTCACCTAGTGCCCTAAGGCCAACTGGTCTGGGAGTCACTGCTATGCCTGAGGTGGTGCAAGACGAGGAAAATACACCAAGTAAGCAAGCACAGAAGTAATCGGTCGGTTAGTACCTCAAGAAGTATTAACGGTCGCATGAAAGTGTGTGAGCAATCTCATGTAAATATTCATTAATTAAAAGGTACTGAGGCTGATGGGTAAGAATATGATAGCTTGAATTGAATTCTCCGGGTGTAGGGATGTCCTTTACACACACGCAGGGTTATATGATCGATGTTTGGAAGAAAGATAGGAATGAAGAATAAAACGATGTTTTATTAAGGGAGGACGTGATTTCTGACATTTTTTCATGACCATTAAGATAGGGCTCATGACAACCGAAAAGCTAGCTTAGTTGGAAACCCTAATTTTCAAGGCTTTTCTTTTACAATTCTTTTCTTTAAATGTAATATTCATGATCTTTCTTTTATTATTGGATTTTGTGGGTGCAATCCGCTGAAAACCCTCAGGAGACAACACTCCTCCTACTAGGGACACCTAGAGGTTTAAAGGCTTGTTGCACGTGCTCAGTGCAATCGTGTTGCCTACGAAAGTGTGCTAGTTAGTTTTTCTCTTTCTTTATTTTCTCCTTCTTTTTAATAAACAGTTCGCTCGAGACGATCGAAATTAAGTTTGGGGGAATTTGATCAGTCGAAAATACTGCAATTTTAACACAGCAATTTCCCTATCATTTGCACTCATTTAGAAGTGTTCGGTATTCATATTTCACATATTAGCAAATCAGTCGTTAAATCTCAGATTGCATGTGTTAGATTCTAAAACCGACATTTCTAAGGAAATTGACTGCACTTCATGGCATCGTATCATCCCTATATTGTGCAACACTTGTTTCAAGATTTGTGCACAAAATTGCAGGAGCAAAGTCAAAAGAAGCTGATAAAAAATACACCAACTCCATGTTTTCAGATCTGGTAGCAATATAAAGGGAAAAATACAATTCAATATATCACAAAAGGGCCCACATGTCAGTACCAGAGAAACCCAAAAGTTTCAAGCCACAAAGCCTCCAAATCGCCGCGGTTCCGCGGCGGGAGCCAGCTTATGCCGCGGAACCGCGGCGGTTTTGCCACATCATCATCCCATTTTTGGTGCATAACTCCTCTCTCAGGGCCCACATTCATTTAAGATGCCTCAAATTCCAGAATTCTCTTGAAGCTTCTACCAGATCAGCAAAGATCATTAAGCAAAGCTAATCTTAATTAAGCTCCTAACAAACTATTTCTAGAAGCTCCATCCTAACTAACTTCATCTAGAAGCTTCTCCTCAACAAACTTTTGGAGGGAAATTCAAATCTCCTCAACAAACATTTGGAGGGAAACTTAAAATTCAAATCCTAGATGTAGGGTTTTGATGGCTATAAATAGGAACCTAGATCTAAGGGTTGAGGGGGGAATCAATCCTTAATCAATCTTTAGTAGTTCTTTAATCTTCCATAATCTTCTTCAATTCATCATCTTCTTCCACAAGTCTAGTGACAAGACTTGTGCGAAACCCTAACCCTAATTCCAATCAAATTCAAGATCCCGAGTACCAATCAAGCAAGAAGCCCTTCAACCTTTTTAGGAGCGGAGCCGACCTCCAACCGAGCAAGTGATCCAAGCCGATCCGCGACTCACGGAGCCGAGCGAAGCCAAATCGACGATCGAGTTCTTCCTCTTGTAGTTCTTGAGCGAATGTAATGAAATTGTTGATATAAATAAAATGTGAAATTCTTTAATCTTGTTTTCTTTAAATTCTTGCATCATGATTCGATCTCAATTTATGATTGTAGTTCTTGTGATGATGTTTGAGTAAAACTCCGCTCGTCGAGAAGTCGAGACGATCAATAGAATGATGATGTAACAAATCTTAAAACGATTCTTGAGTCCTACGAGTCTTGTAAACCCTAGCAAATTCAAGAATCGATGACCTAGTTTCGTTGCGATTCTTTCTTTATTGTGATCGCTCGAAATTAGGGATCTACGATCGTTTCTTGAATTTACTAGAGGCTAGAATATGAATGATATCGATGAAAGAACAAGGGATAAGATGAAACCCTAGTTTCACAAGAAATCCCTAATTCTTATCGATCATCATCGATCTAGTATCAATTCATCGAAGGATAAGAATACGTAATCGTAAGATTACATCACATCTATAGATCCGATCGATTCCTACGAGCCTCATTTAGATTCTTGTTATTTGGTTTGGAAAAATCATCAAACTCTCAATTCTTGATTCTATCTTTTCTTGTTATTAGATCTAAATTTTCTAATTCTTGAACTTCAAATATAAATCATGAATTGTTTGTTTTCTTTTCATTAAAGTTTTAATTCACCTAATTCGAAAGACGAACTATTACACTGTCCCTGTGGACGATCCGCACTCACTTACAATCTACATCTGACACCGTAGTTGATTGCGGTCAAATATTTTTTTGGTTGTGATTTCTATATAAATTTTACAAGTACCGACAAACATGAAACTCTTATCGATCAAATGAAACCGTTATCGGGAAGCAATTGATTCGATACTTACTTTTACAAACACAATCCAAGAAATCATTTCAATCAGGACCCTGGGGGGATCCCACCCCTATTTATAGTGCTTGAGCGATGCATCCAACGGCTCAGATTGCTTTCCGCCTAAACGAAGCTTCGCGCCCGCCAGCCATCAACACCCCACGTGTCAAACGACTATTGAAGACGTCGCTTCAGGCGCAGGCGACAACGACAGACCGTCTCGTCCGCCAATCCGCGTCGGACACGTGGCATGTGCCTCAATGGTCGTACAAGCGAATCAGCGCCCCCTCTTTAATGCACGATCTCCCCCCTGATCCACTTACGTCATCGAAGATACGTCTAACCGCCTCGGAGATCCGCGCTGGTAGGATCTTGACTACAAGCTGAACCCGAGAGACCGATCAAACCACTCTCGGCCCGACCCATAAATAGGTCGGGACGAGAGTGGGGGGTTAATAATGATGCTCATAAGTGGGAACTCCCCAGATCATGACACGTGGCAGATGACGTTTCCCAGGGCTCACGGAAACAGGACAAGCACCACATATTGGAGGCGTCCTCCAGGCTATCGTCCCGTGGTAAGACCCGACCTCCAAGGAATCCCTGAACGTCCCTATGCTCGCCATGTGAATAACCATTGGCACGCCTCCGAGCCCTCCTACACGCCGAGCTTCCTCGGCCTCCCGCTCGCTTCCGAGCTATAACAGAACCGAGTTTCCTCGGCCTCCCGCTGGCCTTCGAGCCTCCCGCCGAGCTAAGCCTTCCCGGTACTACCGATCAACCAAGAGCGCAGAGCCCAAGCGCCTCCGCCACGGCTCCGCGTATCTCGCCAGAAGAGAGATGTCCGCCGCCTCCACAATCCCGCGCTTCACGCCGTCGTATCCCCCATTAACGAGCGTATCTCGTCATTACGGGGGGATCCCTTCATTCACGCAGGCGTAGCGCCAAGGGCGTAACCGACGGTGGATATCTCACGCCAACTCGCTCCAAGCGACTACTATAAAAACCCCCCTCTCACACGACTCATGTAACGCAATTTTACTCCAATAAGCCGCTACTCTGCTCAAATATCCCGGCTAACTTGATCGTTGGAGGGTCTACGATGGTACAACCACCCCGGGACTTCTTTGCAGGTAGCTCGGCTTCACCCCAAATCAAGCCCACTAAGATCCACACGCTCAGGGAAACGACTCTCAATATCGATCTCAGCCATTCGTTAACGCTCGCGACAGATCGACGGAAGACAGCATCTGAAGGAGAACCTGACCTCCATCAGTACTTGATATTTGTCTCTTGGATAGAAAAGGGCATGAATTCAAGATTGGATCAAGCATTAGTGGTGTTTTATTCTTTTCTATTTGATTAGTTGTTTTCTTTTCACAAGCTGCTATTTTATTGCATTTGTTGGCATTTTATTATGCTTAAATACCATTCATTAGCCATAATATTTGGTTGGTGGATGGGTGGGTGGGTGGGTGGGTACGGGGAGGGGGGCGCAACAAGCTCCTGTGGGTAGGGGGGCGCAACAAGCTCCTTAAATATCGGTGGCCATCCTCAACCCATTTCATGTTGAGGCACTAAAATTCCAAAATAAAAAGTACGAGAAGAAAAAAACGAAGACGGAAAAAATAAAAAGAGAAATCTAAGAGTTAAGAGTTTGAAATTTTGGTTTTAAATTAAGATGAAAATGGAATAAAATTAGAAGAAAACGGGTGCGGTGCATTACATGCGACCTATATCCATTTTTCTTTTCTCCGTATTTTGCGGAATTCAAACCACAAGATAATTAAGAAGTAACGGGATAGAACAAAAGGGTGTTATTGCGTAACGGAAAAAGCATAGAGGTTTTTAATAAAATGGTCAACGACAGAGCCGATCTTACCTGGGATTGCAAATCCCAAATTTGTCGATGAAGAGCTGAGTGTTTTCATGGCATAAACCAAAAAATTTCTTTCCTAAACGATTCTTATTGTCTATGAATTATGGCGGCTAGGGAATAGGTAGGAATTAGGCAAACACTTTTCAGGTAAACCCCCAAAAATGACGACTTTCACTTTCACTTGTATCACTTTTAATATAAAATCCTATCCCCGTTAGCTAGCTTTCTCATCAACCTCTGCTTAAAAAACATGGGAATCTTCGAATTGATAGTACAAGAACAATTAAAGCAAGAACATTTAAAGAGACCCCCTTTAATCTGTCTCTTTTGCGTCCCCCTTTGCTTCGCTGTTTGAAGCCATCTCCAAGCTATTTGGTGCGTCTCTTAACCCCTTTTAAATCACATCCTCTTCTATTTTTTTGTTGGATGTCATGATATGAGAGCTTGGGTTTCTTGGTTGCTGATGACCCAATCTTTGATTAATTTGTTTGGGTAAGCTTTTTTGCCCTTTTTTCCCATAAAATTTAGCCGAGTAATTTTAAGTTTTAACCCAATTGATTGAATTGTGACTTAGAGTATTTTTAATTGCATGTGTGACCCATCATGAGATCGCAAAAAATAGGGTTTTGTGTTTACAAATTGATGCTACAACATACTGTAGAAATGGCAAATGATCATGTGAGGAGGAGGGGAAATTTGAAACAGTGTGAACTATAGGGTTGAACAAAATGATAAATGCAAATGCAAGCACACTAGTTAAGCTACTGAAGGTGATTCCCTTCAAAATGCTATCCTAATTGCAGAATATATATATATATATATATATATATATATATATATATATATATATATATATATATATGTGGAAAATTTCGTGTCCTTTGCTATTTTCTTGCTGGCATTGGACTATTGTGCACACTTTCTCGTCGTCGAAGGCTCTGATGGATATTTTGGCATTGTTTGTTTAACCAGTTGCTAAACTGACGCTGAAACTCTCTTAATTAGTGAAAACCTCAGACCTATGAAGATTACGGTTAAGAGAGGGGGTTTTCATAATCATTTACGGCCTGCTGGTGCCCTCGAAATTCCCCTAGACTAGAAATAAGGTGTAGGAGAAGTAGAAAAATGGTAGATTTGTTATAGGAAATTATGTTCAGCTTTGACATTACGTATTTATCTACATGCTTCCACATGTATAATTTTGCCTGCTTCGCTAGATTCGGCAAACATTTTTATAATGCTTTACGGTTTCTGGTATGAGGATTTGCTTAAAATTCTACGCGTACTTAAACTTTTGAAATTTCCTTGCATAGTTTGGCTTGGTTAGGCCTTATAATGCAATTGAATGATGATTATAAATAAAATACTGAATCAAACAGGGTAAGCTATGACATATCTGTGCATGAGAGTCCCTTTCATACTTGAAGCATTCAATCCTGTCCATTTGCCTTTATTTTATCTCCAATTCCAAACATCATCATAATAGGTACCCTTATTTCTTTTAGTTTACACAATTACACTCAAATATCTCATGTTTAAAGCCTCACCTCATGCATCATCATTTTTATCATCGTCATTGTTTGGAAGTTGTTCCTATCATAAATTTTCTTCTCGCATTCTGAATTTGTGTCTCATTGTGCTTTAGACTTCGCAAAAAGCTGATATTTGAAAGGGTGGGGGGTGCCGGGGGGGGGGGGGTGCGGGGGGGTATGAATTTATCTTTGTCATCTAATTTCCTTATTTTAATTGTTATTTCGAGTTACGGAAGGACTAATATATTTAATCGACTTTATAGGAAGACATAGATGAAGTTAAATGTTGGAGAACGGCTAAAACTATGGACATTTTACTAAACCCCAAATGTAGCATTGGATTAGTCTTCGATTATGGAAGCTATTAACAATGCCATCAATGATCAAGTTTCTCATGACATTCAAAGATCTCAAGATGGTCTTTTAAATGACGACAAGCTCAAGACCTCATACTTAAATAAATTTAAGAGATTTGGCCCTTCCCCTTCCGCCAAATTCCGAACGATAGCATCAGAAAAGGATGAGATCTCACGTTCTGTTCCTTCAACCGAACAGCATTCAATCGGACGTTTCAATCTACCCTTTGCCCGAAAAATCAACTGGGCGTCTCTAATTGAAATGTGCAAGCAATGGATACGAGATCCAATGAACATGGCTCTCTTTGTTTGGATTCTTTGCGTGGCGATCTCCGGCGGCATCCTTTTCCTCGTAATGACGGGAATGCTAAATCACGTTCTCCCTCGCAAATCGCAAAGAGACACTTGGTTCGAAGTCAACAACCAAATCCTAAATGCATTATTTACTCTTATGTGTCTTTTTCAACACCCTAAGAGAATACACCATTTTGTTCTTTTATGCCGTTGGAGACCGGACGATGTTATAAAGCTCCGGAAAATTTATTGCAAGAACGGAACATACAAACCTAACGAGTGGGCACATATGATGGTCGTGGTGGTTCTTCTTAATGTAAATTGTTTCGCCCAATACGCCCTCTGTGGCCTAAATTTAGGATACCCAAGATCCAAAAGGCCAGCGATTGGCGTCGCTATTTGTATTTCTGTTGCGATCGGTGCGCCTGCTGTCGCCAGTGTGTACGGTATTCTTAGCCCATTGGGCAAAGAATACGAATCGGAAGCCGATATTGAGAATCAAGATCACCGATCACCAGATCTAAGATTGAAATCACTCGAGAAGAGATACTCTTTTATTAAAGACGACCAAAGAGTACCTGAGACTCAACCAGAATGGATAGGCGGGCTGTTCGATATATGCGAGGACAAGTCCGTAGGAGTTCTTTCTTTGTTTTGTACTTGTTGTGTGTTTGGGTGGAACATGCGCAGGCTTGGGTTCGGTAACATGTACGTGCAGGTTGTAACGTTTCTGCTCTTCTGCATGGCTCCGTTCTTTATTCTCAATTTGGCAGCGGTTAATATCGACAATCAATCAATAAGAGAAGCGTTGGGGATCACTGGATTTTTTCTGTGTGTGTTTGGTTTGTTGTACGGCGGGTTTTGGAGAATTCAGATGAGGAAGAGATTTAATCTACCGGGAAATACTTTTTGTTTTGGAAATTCTTCGGTCACCGATTGCTTTGGGTGGTTGTTTTGTTGCGTGTGTTCTCTTGCTCAGGAGGTGAGAACCGCAGATTATTATGATGTTGTAGAGGATAAGCTCTGTGTGAAAGAGAAGAGTGGTGATACGAATATTGTGAAGTCTCCGTTGGCTTATGAGGATCGGTTGTCGATGGTTGAAGAAGAGGCGTCGGTGAAAAGTGAAGGGAGTGTAGTGAGAGCGCCCGTTCCTGTCGTGATAGAGAGAGATGAGAATTCGGCTTCCACGCTAGGGCCGTAACTTTAATTTTTGAGTGTAACACATAAAACTTCTGTTGTGGTTTACTTTTAATTTTTGTATATATATTTGTTGTATTTCTATATTGGCAAAATTTTATCTTGCTGCCATAAACCATGTTGCCATGAACTATAAGCGCTTTTAGTAAATGATAACATGAACTTTCATAATGATGGATTGATATCATGAACTTTCAAAAGTATCATAAAACCCTCATAAAACCCTCTGGACGGCGTTAATGGAAAATTACAACAAAATTATCAAAATAGAAAATTTTAAGTAGCTGCATGATCTTTTTCGCCATGCTATAGAAACCAGCAAACATGGCAACCTTCATAATACTTCTGCTCCTTTTATTTGATTTAGATTAAAAAGAAATTGGAGATGATCATCATATCATGTATATTTTAGTGTCATTTATTAATTTATTTGTCTCCTAATGGAAGTTTCAGAGCCTGCAATCTCTCATCATCCTCGCTAGCTTCCTCTTCTCTCACTAATGAAGCTTCCTCTCTCTACCCCTCAAGCCTTCCCAAATCCCTCCCATTTCCCACCTATAAAACCCCACCAAAATAAATCCACGTCCACTGAGTAGGGCATTAACTGGGGAGGACAGGAGATACATATTCCGTTACGCAAAACTATAAGTAAATTAGTGCATTATATTATTGTTTTATTATTAAGACTCGTCACAACATCGGAGTTTTGATACAGATGGCACCAGAACAGGCTAACTCCCGTGCAATCCGCTTACTGTACCATGCCATATCGCACAACAACACCTCCAAGATCTCTGGTCTCCTCTCTGCCTACCTCGAGTGGTGGTTCCACGGTCCCCGCCGGTGCCACCATATGATGCGGATCCTGACCGGCGAGGCAACCCCGACCCGCTTCCGGTTCGACCCGCTCCGTGTCACGGCCATTGGGCCCCGGCTGGTGGTGGCCGAGGGCGGGGATGGCGGTGGGGCCCACTACTGGGTGCATGTGTGGACTATTGAGAAAGGGTTGATTACTCAATTTAGGGAGTATTTCGACACAAGGCTTGTTGTGAGGGAGGTTGATGTTGAGGTTTCAAAGGATAATTATATGATTTGGGAGAGTAAGCCATGGGGAGATGAATGTAGGTCTTTGCCTGAGCTTGTGTTGGCGATTTGAAGATGTTAATTTTTTTATGTGCTAGAGATTGTCGTTGGATGTTTATTTTTGTAAAATAAGAATAAATTTGAATGGATTTAAATTTACTTTGTTTTTTTAACTCTCTCCGTCTCTTTTTACTTGTCATTTTAAAGGAATGCACACCGATTAAAAAAATCATCGTCATTTTCTTAATATGAGCAATTAATCTACTGCCACATCACCACTATAAAAATTATATCATTTCTGTCCTTAATTATTAAGGAAAGCATTATTATTTTTTTAATATCAACAATTAATTTTCTAGCCTACGTTTGATATTGTATCATTTATTTATATCTTTATTATTAATAATTTTCTCGTTATTTCAAAAACCTTAATGAAAAGGGAAGAAGAGAGTATTTAATAAGACTTCTATGGTTATATAGTTCTCTCTTGTATTTGCCTCATGTTTTTTTTTTGCAAGCCTGGATAATGGACAAATATTATCCAAATTACATAAGAACTAGCCAGAGACATGTGCCTATTGCGAGTTCAACCATAAATTATCTCAAGGCATATATTATATCGTGTAATGATGATTTGTACTTGATAAGAGTAAAGTGTGTAAGAAATTGTTGCATATTAATATTTAAAATTTCATGTAAGAGTATACCGAATACGCTTAAATCATATCCAATTACAAACATCTGAGCGGTGGTCCAAACGAAAATTTCAATTAAAACAGAAATCTGAACTAAATTTTACCCAAACTGCCAAAAATGAGCTTGATCGGTTCAAATGAAAGTTTTATAAGGAAAAGATCATGGCTTTTCACTTCTCAATAAAAATTGCGCGAAGTAAGAAGAAGAATTATTTTTATTTATAACAATTAGTAAGTATTAAATTATATTTAGTTATCGACAATCTTAAAAGAATTGCAAAAAAATACATGTAGCAATAAAATAATTTAATTGAAAGCCTGAATATAGAGTTAAGTGGTATCATTGCTATTGGGAGCTACATGTAATTTTCCAAGCTCATGATACTCTCACGTGATTAGTTAGAACTATACAAGAATAAGAAGGGATGATTGGAAAGTTTAATAATTTTATACCTAATCGGAAATATTTGAACCAAGGATCCAAATCTCCTAAAAAATTTGAGCTAAATCTAATTTTCTAAGGCGAAAATTGAGCTTAAGTATCTGAACCGTGGAACTAAATGGAATTACTCAGGGGAAAACATGGGCTACGGCTCATTTTACATAGATAAAGGCAGCCAAAATTTAGCTTAAATATATGAATCAAGGCTCTAAATGGAAATACCAAGGGAAATTGGGGGCTAAATCTAATTTTACATTGGAAAAAAACAAAAAAAGGCTTGATTTTGGGAATATGTTAACTGCAATTAAATACAGAAAATTACAAAAATAAGTATTATGAAATGTATCTAAAGTTGCAAGTTTTTTTTGGCACTTGCATGCATGTAATTATAGTAACTAAATATAATAAAACGCATGCATGTAATTATAGTAACTAAATATAATAAGTTTTATGATAGATTTCTTTATTAATTTAACTATATATATTGTACAATATACATGTAAAACAATAATAACGTGCCAATATAATTACATGCATCACACTTGTAAAATAGAATGACATGGCATTTAATTATGTATATATGCACGTAAGACGATGATTTTTTTGTTTGAATTCTCTAAGAGAATAAGAAACCACATTATCAATCAATTTCAAAATTAAACGACCTCCTTCCTTTTGTCCTATAAGGACAGAGATAGAGACAATTAAGCCGTGTATATATTAATCGGTAATAAATATTACATGTTTGAAAGATTGATTTTTTAGTAAAAACAAAGTTGTGATGAAATACGAACAGACCATATGGAGTTTACTGCAAATTTATTTAATTCTAAAATATATATTAGTTTAGATGATGACCCTCCAAATTTAACTATATCATATAGAAAAGAAGATATGAGGAATTGAAATGAATTTTTAGTCTTCTAACCATGTATGGATAAGTTTAAAAAGGCCGAAAGATACGAGAAATTATTCGGTGTGTCAGGCGTAATACATCCGGGCAGGGGGTGAGAAAGAGTGGGAAGTTTCGGATAGCCTTGGGCAGCATGTGAAATCCACACTTCTATTTTTTCTCTCTCTTGACCGGGTGTATACGGTTGGCTCATGGAATAATTTTTCGAAAGATACACGATGAAGGGGGGGTTGGAATGAAACTTTTAGAAAAAATAAGGAGCAAAATTAAATTTTACAACCCTTTAGTTCTTTGCAGATAAACAGAGAAGGGGTGCAATGCAAAGTTTCTTAAATATAGGGAGTTGAAGTGAATTTTTCCATATCCAATCACCGTTCAGTTAAAGAAAGGGGTCAAATGCAAAGTTATCTAAAAACTAACGGGTAGAGTGTAATTATCCAACGAAAAGGACTAAATTGTGGCTTATCTAGGGTTTGCATATGGCTTTATTTAGTTAGATACTAGCAAGGCACAATGCAAAGGCCCAGAGAAAATTCTGCCAACATTCTTTTTTTTATTTTTATTTTTATATTTTGTTTGATCCATGATGCATGTAAATAAGTCATATTAAACTATGTCGCATGACTAAGTCTCATATGTCAATTAAATATGGAGTAATTTATGATAGGTAATGATAGATGTTATGCTACAATGTATATTGGACGAATAAAGATAATAACATGAAAATGAATGTAAAGTAATAAGTAGGTCATCTATTATTTATCGGTTGTAGTTTATCAGTTTGAGATGTTTCAAAAATTTATGACAACTCAATAGGGACAATTATAGAGATAAGTAATATGAAATGTACCTAGAGTGCTAATCAAGCCATGTATATATCTATCACTAACAAATTACATGTCTGACATGTTGATTTTTAGCAAAATAAAATCATAATGAGATGCAGTATACCACATTGAGTTTTCTACCGTTGACTACAAAGTCATGTAACTCCAAGATATAGATTAGTTTAGATGATGCCTCTAAATTTAATCAATATCAAGCAAAAATTAAGATATGAGGAATTGAAATGAACTTATAGTCTTCTAATTCTAACATGTATAGATTAGTTTAAAAAGGCCGAAATATACATGAAGAAGGGACGGGTTCAAATGAAACTTTCAGACAAAATAAGGGCTAAAATATAATTTTACAGTCCTTTATCTCTTTGTAGATAAACAGAGAATGGATATAATACACAATTTCTTAAAATTTAGGGAGCTGAAGTAAATTTTTGCTATTATAATCACCATTCAATTAAAGAAAGGGGTCATATGCAAAACTACCTAAAACCTAAGGGGCAGGGAGTAATTTTCCAAGGAAAATGCGGCAACTGTGCGTGAACAGGGCTAGCCTACAGCTTCTTATACAGAGATACAGAGAATAATACAGAAAAGAGGTCTTAGAAGGCTTTTTCGTTAGACTGCGTCAAAAATTAACACCCTCCGCCGTTATAAGATGTGGATATATCAAATTTTATGTGATTCCAACACCTTTCATCTTAGATTAACAATGTAAAAAGTTCTATTGTCGGTAAACCGTTAAATTTGCACCCATTAAATCAACGATGAAAAAATGATGGAGCAACATGAAATTTGGTGTATCAACATCTTAGATGATAAAGATGATGATGCCGAATGCTGATCGTTGGAAAAAATGGTGGAGGATGAACATTTTTGTGCCACCTGACGAAAAAAAATCCTCCTAATGTCTCTTTCCTGCATATATAATAATAATAATAATAATAATAATTATTATTATTATTATTATTATTATTATTATTATTATTGTAGTATTTTTTTTGTTTTTGCCAAAGACTTAAAAATTGTTGTAGATATGATTTAGACTAGATTATGAAAATTAATTCTTAACAATATTGATCAACTTAAGAGTGCTGTGAATGATTAAACATTTTAAGGCTTGCAAGTTCTTTCGTAATGAAGATGTCATTTTAAAATTGCTCAGGACGTATTGTTTTGCTTCTTTTTTTAACTTCAAAGAAAGATGTCATTTTATAAACACTTATTTTTCAATAGGGTACTGATACTATTAATATGTTGATTTACTCACAGTTGATCTAACCAACATTATTTTTTAATCGTTTATTCATCGACCTTACCTCTGACCCTCACATTTCATTTCTCATCATAATTTCGTACTTTGAACCCCTCAATGTTAATGTCATGTTTATACCCTGGTATAAATAAATAAATAAATATAGAACCGCAACCCCCATCCCGAATGCATATAATTAAATTAATATGGTATCAGAGCTAACTTGAGCGTTTGTGGAATTTCGTATTTAATAGCATCTTTGAGAGAGAGCGGTCTACATGTTTTTGATAGACTAAGCATTTTGTGTCATGCTGCATCTTTGAGAGAACTGTCTACTTGCTTTTGAGAGACTAAGCTCTACATATGTTTTACGATCCACGTGAGGAGTGTTGAGATATGTGGATAACATAATCACATATTGAGAAAACTATTAAAGGTACATGCATATAAGATATATGATGGGACAAGTCTCAATACCCGTGTATGTCGAAAGCCCGTTTATACCCTCATATAGATAAATATACAACCGTACCCCTCGTTCGTGAACTTATATAATTAAAGAGGGGTTAGATCTGGAGATAATGGCCCACTTCACAAATAATTTTTATCTTACCTCTAACATCTCGGCCTCCACCCTCCCCAACCTTACAACTCGTCTTGATGGAAACAACTTCTTGTTTTGGAAAGCATGTGTGTTGCGGGCATGGAATATCAAGTGGTAAATGTCTCTACTTACAGTACAAATACAATCAAATCAAATCAAATACAAATATATTTACAATATCAAATCATAAGCTAAATAAATTATATAATTCTCTCAATATGTATTTCCTTCTTGATATAGCTCTCCGGCGTGCTGATAGAATATTTCCAAGCCAAATATGATATCTTTCCTAATAGAGCGTATAATTGATAATCAATCAATCATAATATCTTGCTCGATATATCCTAATAATCAATCAAATATAATTCTATCAATCAAACATATTTTGTATTTTAACATCTCCCATCAAACTGAGAATGGCTCGTCATCAGTTTACTAATATAGCAATAATGTCATTTCTTTGTCTACGATTTGGTAAAAAAATTGGCTAGTTGCTCTTTTGAAGAAACTTGAGGTAGAGACTAATCCTTGCTTAAATTTTTCACGCACAAAATGACAATTGATCTTAATATATTAGGTGTGCTCATGAAACACGGGGCTGCTTGCAATTTTTGCTCCACTTTCATTGTCACATAAGAGTGGTGTTAGGGAAGGGGATTGAACTCCAAAGCCATAGAGGAGATGACAAATCCATACAACCTCACTACATGTGGATGACATTGCCCCGTATTCTGCTGCGGTAGAAGACTTGGACATGGTTGGTTGCTTTTTGGATTTTCAAGAGAGTAAAGAGCTATCCAAAAAAATACAATAACCGACTGTAGATCGACGGGTGTCTTTGCAACCAGCATAATCAGAATCAGAGAAAGCCCACAATTCCGGTGAAGAAGTCAAAAAATAAAATAATCCAAATGTTGGAGTGGAGCAAAGATAACGAATAACATGACGCACAACAGTTAAGTGTAATATACGAGAATTAGAAACAAATTGGCTCATCAAGTGTACAATATGTGCGATGTCAAGGTGCATAACTATGAGATAAATTAAGCTATCAACATTCTTCGACAAGTAGTGAAATCCGAAATAGGATCGCCATCTGTCCTGCCATATTTAACATTTAATTCTAGAGGTGTATCGACAATCTTATCATCAGTGAGTGCAGTCAACTCAATCAAGTCTTGTGTGTATTTTTGTTGACTAAGAAAATACCCATAAGAGTTTTTGAGATTTCTAACCCAAGAAAATAAGAAGTAAAGCCAAAATCTTTCATCTGAAAGGATTTTTGTAAAACATTTTTGAGCTTTTGAATGCCTTGATGATTATCACCTGTTATCAAGATATCATCAACATATACTAAAACAAATATATTTCTATAGGATATACGAGAGATGAATAAAGAAGACTCATTGTAGCTTTACTTATAACCAGCTTTATGAAGCACACTTTCTACTTTGCAAACCATACTCTAGGCGTTTGTTTTAAACCATATAATGGTTTTTGTAATTTGCAAACCATGTGCGGTGAGATAGGATAGCCTTGAGAAGGGTTCATGTAGACGGTTTCTGATAAATTTCCATTAAAGAGCACACTGCTACAACAATTAAGGCGTTAACAGTAGTTATTTTGCAACAGGAGCAAAATTTTCATTGTAATCAATGCCATACGTTCGCTTAAATCCTTGGGCCACGAGCCTCACCTTGTAACGATATAAGGATCCATCATACTTAAATTTAATTGAGTAGATCCATTTGCAATCAACAACAGGACAGTCTGACGGGGCAGGTACTAAGTTCCAAGTATTATTCATCCCCAAAGCATCAAGTTCTTCTTGCATCACATAGCTCCATTCTGCACTTCCTGTACCATGTTTAAAAGATCTAAAAATAGATATATGTGCCGTTTTTGAAAATAAAGAAAGACGGTCGGATGGTTTAATAATACGAGAAGTGTGTCGAAGAATGGGAGAAGGAAAAGATGTAGGTGGTTGTGTTGGTGGTGGTGGTGGTGGAGGTGGAGGTGGTGAAGACTGAAGAGATAGATCATTATCAGAGTCCAAAGTTAGTGACGGTTGAGGTATAGAAGGGGGAACTCTAATGAGCCTTACTTCAAGATCATCCTGAAAAGTGTTACGAAAAGAAGACAAGCGAATAGTAGATGGGATAGATAATGGAGACAAATCATTATTGGAGGAGTATGGAGTATCTTCAAAAAATATAACATTTCTAGAAACTCTCATTCATTTTGCCTTCCAACCATAACAACGATGGTCTTTTTGTGTCTCTGAATAACCAAGAAATATGCATCGTATAGAATTAGCATCAAGTTTTGAATATTCCGAGTCATTAGTGCATAATATGTGTATCCAAATATTTGAAGTAAATTATAATTTGGAGAGTAACCAAATAGCTTCAAAGGGAACCAATTAGCTAATAAGGAAGTAGGTAGTCGATTAATCAAGCAAACCGCTGTTAGCACGCTCGTTGCCCAAAATGATTTTGGCAAATTAGTATGAAATCGTATACCACGTGATATCTTTAAAATATGCATGTGTTTTCTCTCGACAACACCATTTTGTTGTGCTTGATGAGGACAACTTCGTTGATGAATGATTTCTTAGAAAGAAAACCTGCCATCTCTTTTGATATGTATACTCCACTGAAGTCACTTCGCAGAACCTTGATCTTCTTATCCAACTGTGTAAATCATCACATGGAATTGCTGAAAAACCTATGCAACTTCAGATTTTTGGCGCGAAAAATATATCCACGAGAAAGGCGACCAATCATCAACAAAAATAACATAATAAAATTTTCCAGTCAATGACCCAACACTATATATATCAAAATGAATAAGATCAAAAGCAGATTTGGCATGATTTTCACTATTATGGAAAGGTAAAGTATTAGATTTAGAAACAGCACAATCTTCATAATTTTTATTGATTTCTAGCTTATGATCAAAATTTTCTAATAAAGCACCCGGACAAAGCATGGAATTTAAATTTTGAGCATGAGGATGATCAAGATGACAATGCCAAAGCCTCCATAAAATTCTACATCGAAAGCCCGTTTCTACCCTCATATAAATAAATAATACAACCACAACCCACCCACCCCTTCCGAGAACTTATATAATTAAAAATTAATAAGGTGTGGGTCCCTTAAAGAGGGGTTAGATATGGAGTTGAGCCGTTGTGAGTTATTTTTGTCATAGTAACATCGAGAAGTAGGTACACCATTATGGATGTTGTTCTCAGAAGAGTTCAAGTTCTAAAATCCTTCCCAAATAATCCCACTCTTATTAAAATCTTTTTTTCCTATTGATAATGGCGCTCTTCATAAATAATTCTTCTCTCACCTTCAGTCCTCCATCCTCCCCATCCTTACAACTCGTCTTGATGGAAACAACTTCTTGTTTGTGAATGCACGTGTGTTGTAGGCATGATTCCATGCTCACCAGAAAATTTTAAATAATTTGAAGAAGAGAAACAAGAAAAAGAATAATTATGATGGAAAGGTTGCCTATCTTTTCTTGTATTGATCAGGGGTAAATGCTTCTGCTTATAGTACAAATACAATCAAATTAAATCAATTACAAATATATTTATAATATCTAACCGTAGCCTAAATAAATTATATAATTCTCTCAATATGTATTCCCTTCTTGATATAACTCTCTGACGTGCTGATAGAATATTTTCGAGCCAAATATGACACCTTTCTTAATAGAGCCTATAATTGATAATCAATCAATCATAATATCTTGCCCGATATAACCTAATAATCAATCAAATATAATTATATCAATCAAATATATTTTGTATCTTAACATCTCCCCTCAAACCGAGGATGGGTTATCATCAGTTTGCTAATATAGTAATAATGTCATTTCTTTGACTTCGATTTCATAAAAAAATCTGCTAGTTGCTCTTTTGAAGAAACGTGAGTTAGAGACTATTCCTTGTTCAAATTTTTCACGCACAAAATGACAATTGATCTGAATATGTTTAGTGTGCTCATGATACACGGAGCTGCTTGCAATTTTTGCTCCACTTTCTTTGTCTCCGAAGAGTGGTGTTGGAGAAGGATATTGAACTCTAAAGCCAGAGAGGAGACGACGAACCCATACAACCTCGCTACATATGGAAGACATAGCCTGGTATTCTACCTCGGTAGAAGACTTGGACACAGTTGGTTGCTTTTTGGATTTTCAAGAGAGTAAAGAGCTACCAAAAAAATACTATAAATGGTTGTAGATCGACGGGCGTCTTTGCAACCAGCATAATCAGAATCAGAGAAAGCCCGTAATTCCGGTGAAGAAGTCAAAAAATAAAACAATCCAAATGTTGGAGTGGAGCGAAGATAACAAATAATATGGCGCACAACAGTTAAGTGTAATCTATGAGGATTAGAAACAAATTGGCTCATCAAGTGTACAACATGTGCGATGTTAGGGTGTGTAACTATGAGATAAATTAAGCTACCAACATTCTTCGATAAGTAGTGGGATCCGAAATAGGATCGCCATATGTCCTGCCATATTTAACATTTAATTCGAGAGGTGTATCAACAATCTTATCATCGGTGAGTCCAGTCAACTCAATCAAGTCTTGTGTGTATTTTTGTTGACTAAGAAAATACCCACAAGAGTTTCGTGATATTTCTAACCCAAGAAAATAAGAAGTAAGGCCAAGATCTTTCATCTGAAAGGATTGTTGTAAAACATTTTTGAACTTTTGAATGCCTTAATGATTATCACCTGTTATTAAGATATCATCAACATATACTAAAACAAATATATTTCTATACGATGTATGAGAGATGAATAAAGATTACTCATTTTAGATTTACTTATAACCAGCTTTATGAATCACACTTTCTACTTTTGCAAACCATGCTCTAGGCGCAAACCATATAACGCTTTCTGTAATTTGCAAACCATGTGCGGCGAGGTAGGATAGTGATGATGCTTAATATTAGCGATCTTCAAGATCAGGACACGTGGCAGATGACATGTCCCAAGACCCAGAAGAAAGGGCCCACAGAGGCCGACCATGCCACCCTTGTACCCGACCTGCAAGCGCAAGCTGGCCCTCCTCGGGCCCCCCTGCAAATTGGCCTCCTCGGCCCTTCAACTCGCCCCGAGCTGCCACAGGGCCAAAAATCCTCGGCCCTCTTGCTCGTCTCCGAGCTCCCCAGCCGAGGCCGTCTTCTTCGGTCCCTCCGACCGACCAACTCCACCACTCACAGGCGTAACCGCCGCTCCGCAAATCTCGCCACGCGCAGATTCTCCACCAGCAACGTCCCACGTTCCACGCCATCACGATCCCCATTAATGAGCGATCCGCTCTTTACGCGTGCGTGATGTCGGGAGAGTAACTGCCGGCGAGATTCTCGCGCCTGCTGCTGCGTGCCGCCGCCTCTATATAAACCCCCATCACAGAGGAGTCAAGTAAGCCATTATTTATTCCACTTAGCCATTACTCTGCTCAGATCTCGTGCTAACTTATCGTCGGAGGGTCCTCGGTGGTACCAAACCACCTCGGGACTTCTTTGCAGGTACTCAACGCTAAACTCCTCAAATCACTAATCTCCTCAAAACCCATTGAGACCCACACGCAGCAGGAGATCACCTCCAAGATCCACTGAGAGATCAACGGAAGACAACATCTGAGGGAGACCCGAAAAGGGACCTCCATCAGCTGGCGCTGTCTGTGCGAAAGCAAACTCCACAAAAACAAAGTTGGCCTTCCGATCTCCATCCACATGGCAAGCAATCACCCTGAAGATCCAGGTACTAGCCGCCGCCTCTCCCTCATCGGAGGCGCGGATGAACCTCCTCCGGCGACCGTCATCAACGCCCTCGCCGGCCGATAGACCGAATAAAATCCAAACGGCCAGGCCAGGGCCCCGGATCGCCGCTCTCCCGCCTCCAGAAGACTCTGCCCTCATCGGCACGGATGACCACTGGCAGGTTACGTCCCATGGCCATAGATTTCACGAGCTGATACTCGTCCGCTGGGCGATCATTCAGCCTCCCTGGCGGAACCGAAACAGCGCGACCCTGGCGCTTCGCCTCCCCGCACAATCAATGCGCGTGCTACGCGCACGTTCACCGCGACCGTTCCTGTTTCCCATACCTGCAAATGGATGGTCGGGCGAAACCTCATGAAGAATCAGCCGAGCAGCTACCCTGCTCGGTTATCCCTGGCCGGTAGCTTCCCTACTCGCAACGCCAGGGATGAAAGCCCTCGCCAAGAGGCAACCCAGCAGCTACCCTGCTCGGTTATCCTTGGCGGGTAGCTTCCCTACCGCAACGCCAGGGATCAGAAAGTCCTCCCAGAGGCAGTCGAGTCCCACCCTCGCTCGGCTATCTCTGGCGGGTAGCTTCCCTACCGCAACGCCAGGGATCAGAAAGTCCTCTCAGAGGCAGTCGAGCCCGCCCCTCGCTCGGCTATCCCTGGTGGGTAGCTTCCCTACCGCAACGCCAGGGATCAGAAAGGCCTCTAAGAGGCAGTCGAGCCCGCCCCTCGCTCGGCTATCCTTGGCGGGTACCTTCCCTACCGCAACGCCAGGGATCAGAAAGTCCTCCCAGAGGCAGTCGAGCCCGACCCTCACTCGGCTATCCCTGGTGGGTAGCTTCCCTACCGCAACGCCAGGGATCAGAAAGTCCTCCCAAAGGCAGTCAAGCCCGACCCTCGCTCGGCTATCCCTGGCGGGTAGCTTCCCTACCGCAACGCCAGGGATCAGAAAGTCCTCCCAGAGGCAGTCGAGCCCAACCCTCGCTCGGCTATCCCTAGCGGGTAGCTTCCATACCGCAACACCAGGGATCAGAAAGTCCTCCCAGAGGCAGTCGAGCTCGACCCTCGCTCGGCTATCCCTAGAGGGTAGCTTCCATACCACAACACCAGGGATCAGAAAGTCCTCCCAGAGGCAGTCGAGCCTGACCCTCGCTCGGCTATCCCTGGCGGGTAGCTTCCCTACCGCAACACCAGGGATCAGAAAGCCCTCCCAAAGGCAGTCGAGTTCGAGGATCCCTCGCTCGGCTATTCTTCAGGAGAAAAGCCCTCTCCAAGAGGCACCGGGCGGTAACCCCGCCCGGCCAAGGGTCCTTGGCAGGCTTCTTACAGCCCCTCCCACGCTAAGGACCAAAGTCCTCCCAGAGGCAGTCGAGTCCTTGCTCGGCTATCCCCGGCTGGTAGCTTCCTATCACAACCGACAGGGATCAAAGTCCTTGCCAAGAGGCACTGGGCAGTAACCCTGCTCGGTCCCCGTCCTGAAGGATCAAAGCCCTCGCAAGAGGCAACCGAGCGGCTGCCCTGCTCGGTCAACTCCGGCTGGTAGCTCCCTACCCATGACGCCAGGGATCGAAGCCCTCGCAAGAGGCATCCGAGCGGCTACCCCGCTCGGTCGTCCTAGGCTTGTAGTTGCCTACCCACGATGCCAGAGATCAAAGCTCTCGCCAAGATGCAACCGCGCAGCTTCACTGCCCGGTCATCTTTAGTGGGCTTCTTACAACTCTTCCAACGCTAAGGATCAAATCCTTCGCCAAGAGGCGCCGATCAGCTACCGTGCTCGGTCATCCCCGGCTGGTAGGTCCCTACCCACGACGCCAAGGATCCAAATCCTCGCCTAGAGGCACCGAGCAGCTATCATGTTCGGCCATCTTCAGTAGACCTCTCACGGCCCCTCTCACACTGAGGACCGAAGCCCTCACCTGAGGCCGCCGAGATCCTTCTCGCTCGGCACATCCCCAGCAGGCATCCTCCTGCCCATCAGACGCTGAGGATCTCAAGCCCTCACCACGAGGCCGCCGAGATCCTTCCTGCTCGGCGCATTCCCAGCGGGCATCCTCCTGCACATCATACGCTAAGGGTATGAAGCCCTCATCGCGAGGCCGTCGAGATCCTTCTTGCTCGGCGCATCCCAGCGAGCATCCTCCTGCCCATTAGACGCTGAAGATCTCAAGCCCTCACCACGAGGCCGCCAAGTTCCTTCTGCTCGGCGCATCCCCGGCGGGCATCCTCCTGCCTATCAGACGCTGAGGATCTGAAGCCCTCTTCACGAGGCCGCCTAGCCCATTTCTGCTCGGCGCATCCCAGCGGGTAGCTTCCTACCCAACAAAGATAAGGATCAAAGTCCTCCTTAGAGGCAGCCGAGCGGCTTCCCTGCTTGGCTATCCCTGGCCGGTAGCTTCCCTACATGCAACGCCAGGGATCAAAGCCCTTGCCAAGAGGCAACCACGCAGCTTCACTGTCCGGTTATCCTTAGCAGGCCTCCTACGACCCCTCCAACGCTAAGGATCGAAGTCCTCCTTAGAGGCAGCCGAGCAGCTCCCCTGCTCAACTATCCCTGGCCGGTAGCTTCCCTACCCGCAACACCAGGGATCAAAGCCCTCGCAAGAGGCATCTGAGCGGCTACCCCACTCGGTCATCCCAGGCTGGCGGTCGCCTACCCACGACGCTAGAGATCAAAGCCCTCGCCAAAAGGCAACCGCACAGCTTCACTGCCCGGTTATCCTTGGCAGGCTTCTTACAACCCCTCCAACGCTAAGGATCAATGTCCTCCCAGAGGCAGCCGAGCGGCTTCCCTGCTCGGCTATCCCTGGCCGGTAGCTTCCCTACTCACAACTCCAGGGATCAAGGCCCTCGCTAAGATCAACTGAGCAGCTTCCCTTCTCGGTCATCCCCAGCAGGTATCCTCCTGCCCAACAGATGCTGTAGATTTGTAGCCCTCGTAACGAGGCCACTGAGCCCATCACATGCAGCGGATCCGAATCCCCAACAAAAGACATTAAGTGATCGAAATCAACTCGACGACCGATTGCTCCACTTGTCGTTCCCGTACTGAACCGCGCCCCATCAGACGCCACAGGTCTGCACACGTCGCGTCGGCCAACCGACGCTTGACACGCGGACCGTCGCTTCAGTGGAAGGATGCACGAATCGGTGCACCTTCCTTAAATGCAGAGATCTCGCCCTAATTCGCTGGCAGAAAAGACAGCTGATAGCCCTGGGACGCGTCCCGATGAAACCTCAGGAGGGAGCTTACCCCGGGCGGCCCGGCAGTCCACTCCTGACCTGACCTGCTAGCTGGTCGGGACAAGAGTGGGGGGCTAATGATGATGCTCAATATTAGCGATCTTCAAGATCAGGACACGTGGTAGATGACATGTCCCAAGACCCAGAAGAAAGGGCCCACAGAGGCCGACCAGGCCACCCTTATACCCGACCTGCAAGCGCAAGCTGGCCCTCCTCGGGGCCCCCTGCAAATTGGCCTCCTCGGCCCCTCAGCTCGCCCCGAGCTGCCACAGGACCAAGACTCCTCGGCCTTCTTGCTCATCTCCGAGCTCCCCAGCCGAGGCCGTCTTCCTCGGTACCTTCGACCGACCAACTCCACCACTCACAGGCGTAACCGCCGCTCCGCAAATCTCGCCACGCACAGATTCTCCGCCAGCAACGTCCCACGTTCCACGCCATCACGATCCCCATTAATGGGCAATCCGCTCTTTACGCGGGTGTGACGTCGGGAGCGTAACTGCCGGCGAGATTCTCGCGCCTGCTGCTGCGTGCCGCCGCCGCTATATAAGCCCCCATCACAGAGGAGTCAAGTAAGCCATTATTTATTCCACTTAGCCATTACTCTGCTCAGATCTCTTACTAACTTGATCGTCAGAGGGTCCTCGGTGGTACCAAACCACCTCGGGACTTCTTTGCAGGTACTCGACGCTAAACTCCTCAAATCACTAATCTCCTCAAAACCCAGTGAGACCTACACGCAATAGTAGATCACCTCCAAGATCCACCGGGAGATCGACGGAAGACAACATCTGAGGGAGACCCGAAAAGGGACCTCCATCAGATAGCCTGGAGGAAAGTTCATGTAGATGGTTTCTGATAAATCTCCATTAAGGAACACAGTGCTACAACAATTAAGGTGTGAATAATAGTTATTTTAGCAACATGAGCAAAATTTTCATCGTAATCAATGCCATACTCTTGCTTAAATCCTTGAGCCACGAGCTTCGCCTTATACTGATCTAAGGATCCATCAGACTTCAATTTAATTGAGTAGATCCATTTGCAACCAACAATAGGACAATCTAATAGAGCAGATACTAGGTTCCTAAGTATTATTCATCTCAAAAGTATCAAGTTCTTCTTGCTTCGCATGACTCCATTTTGCGCTATCTGTAGCTTGTTTGTAAGATCTACGTATAGATACAGGTGCCATTTTTGAAAATAAAGAAAGACGGTCGGGTGGTTTAATGATATGAGAAGTGCGTTAAAGAATGGGAGAAGGTAAAGATGTAGGTGGTTGTGTTGGTGGTCGTGGTGGATGTGGAGATGGTGAAGACTGAAGAGATAGATCATTACCTGAGTCCAAAATTGGTGACAGTTGAGATATAGAAGGAGGAACTCTAATAAGCCTTACTTCAAGATCATCCTGCGAAGTTTTAGGAAAAGAAGACAAGCGAATAGTAGATGGAATAAATAATGGAGACAAATCATTACTGGAGTAGTATGGAGTATCTTCAAAAATATAACAATTCTAGAAATTCTCATTCTTTTTGTTTTCCAATCATAACAACGATAGCCTTTTTGTATCTCTGAATTACAAAGAAACATGCATCGTACATATTTAGCATCAAGTTTTGAATATTCCGAGTCAATAGATCATAATATGTGCATCTAAATATTCGAAGTAAATTATAATTAGGAGAGTAACCAAATAGGTTCTTCAAAAGGAAACAATTACCTAATAAGGAAGTAGGCAGTTGATTGATCAAATAAACCGCCGTTAGTACACTCTCTGCCCAAAATGATTATGGAAAATTAGCATGAAATCGTAGAGCACGTGATGTCTCTAAAATATGCATTTGTTTTCTCTCGACAACACCATTTTGTTGTGATTGATGAGGACAACTTTGTTGATAAATGATTCCTTAGAAAGAAAACCTGCCATCTCTTTTGACATGTATTCTCAACCGAAGCCCTTTGCAGAACCTTGATTTTCTTATCAAATTTTGTGAATCATCGCATGGAATTGCAGAAAAACCTGTGCAACTTCATATTTTTGGCGCAAATAATATATCCATGAGAAAGGCGACCAATCATCTGCAAAAAGAACAAGATACCCAACACTAGATGATCCCCATATATCAGAATGAATAAGAACAAAAGCAGATTTGGCATGGTTTTCATTATTATGGAAAGGTAAAGTATTAAATTTAAAAAGAGCACAACTTTCACAATTTTTATTGATTTCCAGTTTATGATCACAATTTTCTAATAAAGTACCAAAAGAAAGCATGGAATTTAAATTTTGAGCATGAGGATGATCAAGACGACAATGCTAAAGTATCCACAATTTATTTGTAGAATTTATTGTTGGCTATAGTGCCCTCAAGTAAATTATTGGATCGCAGGCACGTGATTTGCAATGATTGAGGGTGGACCTATACCTGTAGAACAGTCTTACTCAAGATGATAGTATGCTATCTGGTTTGTCTTTATTATCATGTACATGCTTCAGGTGACACTACAGATCACTATTACATGTTGATAGAGCCCATAGGATCCTTACTTGACTACCGGCTGTATGATGGCAATCATATACGTGGGAGCTGGACGGTCTATAAGCACATCCTTAAAATGTCCCTAGTCATAGGAGTTTCGAGACTGGGCATCGATACTCCAAGAGTAGACTAGTGTATACGGATCGAGACCCTGACGAGGGGCGGTGGCCGGTCTCAAGGGCCATTGGTGTTAGTTGGTTCACCTAAGAAGTATACAGGTGCTCATTAGGTTATGAGTACACCGGACGGACTTGCCGGGAATATGCTAGTTGGTATTGTACCTATTGTCAGATAGCAGTTCCGTGGTGACATGTGTACAGGTTAGTCTATCGACCTGAGATCGTCATTTGTCTCGTGTGAGTTCCCACTGTGCTTTGATTACTACCCTACCACGGCTCAAAGGAGTCATGCAAACAGGTTTTAGTTGGGTACAGTCCCGAGCCATATGGAGACAGTGAGCGGATCGTCAGGGGATTCGTCTCTCCCAGTATTGGGGGTTGATATCGCGGTGTGCATGGGTGGCCATCACCAGAAATCCTTGGCCAAGGTAGTCGAGAATTACTGATCTAGGATTGGTAGTTTCTCAGGTGGCGATAGGTTTCATATTGACACTAAATGTCGCGTTATTAGGGGTCTGACTTTATCCACCCCTAGACTCGATATGCGATACTCATAGACGAACGTACCGGACTGTATGGATATTGTCACTATCAGGCTCAGTAGGGTTTCAGGATGAGTTTTCTCGTCGGACTCCCTTTCGCTCAATACCTGGGTAGCCGTTACGTATAGCTAGTGTCGCTGACTTGCTTGTGGTTAAATCCACTGCCAGCATATCGACGAGTCTTTAGAGTCCCACACAGAGGGTTTCACTGCTTCGAGCAAAATGTTGTAGAGGCCGTATGGTTTTATGGTAGGGTTCGATCATATAAGTGCACTTGTGCACGGATCATGATCGGATGGATAATACTAGTGGGCTTTGGTTTAAACCGGATCCTAGTATTATAATGTTGGATTACTTTCGTCTCGTTGTAATCGTATTCAGTCGGAATACGGGTGCAGGTATGTATATACAGATGAGGGGTATTCTTGTAATTCATTACAAGGTTATTTTAGTTGATGCCATTTCTTTTTTCTATTAAACATTTGGTTTAAATGTTTATTGGGTGGAATTGTGAGACATGGTTCATGCATGTGCACTTTGTGACTCATGGTAATGAGTCATGGCATGAGTCATGGTGGCTTGATGGTTTTTGTTTGGTGTGAGATATTTTTGTTAGATATTTGTTGTGAGCTTGTGTGATATTTATGGGGTAGAGGCAGCCACTTCCTTACTTGGTGATTTTTATTTAGTTGCTTACTACTAATATATCACACAACACTCACTTTTCTTCACTTGCCAAAAATCTTTGCTTCACACTTTCACCTAATGGCTTCTTCTTCAACCTTCACCCAAACCCTCTCATGAGTTGAGAATTCTTAGGTGTTTTGAGGCAAAGTAATCATACACATTCTCTACTTCATCTTGGCTATCTAGATTAGCAAACTAGATACCCGAGTTGCTTCGGTTTTGAGGCGGGAGCCCGTATTACTAACGCTCGACGTGGATCTTCTTCGATGGGGGAGTCCGGAGATAAAACTAGATCAAGGAAGCCGCAAGGAGCTTGGGATAGAGGTTGAAGACCGAAGGACATGGATCGTTCGGTATAACCTCTCTAAACTCCTTTATCTATAGCTAGTGTAGGGTTAATGGTTCGATCCGGGAATCGGGTTCCGTTAGCGCCGGTTTAATTAAATTTTTGTTCCGCATTTGACCACGGATTGATGGCTAGGGCGCTGGCGTAACCCAACATGGTATCAGAGCCAACCCATTAACCCCATACTAACTCATTGCAACATTAGAAATCCACCATTTTTGTCATGCAAAACTGCCGATAAAAACAGTTCCGAAAACTGAAAGTTTGAGATGTTTGCATACCCCGCGGGCTCACGGATTGAATTGAGAAGCCGCGGGGTGGTGCATGGGCACCCCGGGGAAACCCCGAGGGTGACCGAACGGTTGGGCCCACTCCCCAAGGCCACCACAAGGTGGTCTTGGCGGTGGGGACCCGAAACTGCCCCACCTTAGGCAGTTTCGAGTCTGCCTCACCCCCTGGCTACCTCGTGGTGGCTTCTGGGGTAGGGTACCCCCTCCAGACCCCCCGACTCAAAGTTAATTTCGTGCTCTAACTCCCCGTGAAGGTTTGGGTGCGTTTCGTTTTGATTCGGACTTCCGAATTGGCTTTAAACGGTCGGTTTTTGGAACTTTAGCTCACTGTTTTTTCATGGTTTTGGAAATTGGTTTGGTTTGCTAATTGCGTGCGAAATTCTAATGTCGCAATGTTCAGTACATACATTACTATCTGTGACCTTGAATGTCATTAGAGCGGTACAACTTGTCTAATTGCTATAGTTCTTTTAGACGGGGTTATGAGCGTGACATTCACGTTGATGTTCTGTGTTATGCTGTGATGTTGGCCGGATCGTCGTGTTGGATAGCCTGGGTGCAATATTAGTACAGTTTGGATTTATCTGTATATTTGATATTATGGGACGAGCGTCCGACATGTGGACTGCCGTCACTGCTTTTTTGTATATTATTTGTTTGGGGCACGACCGGGTTGATGTCGATATCACCATTGTACATATTTTCTTTTCTGTACTAGGATTACCCCGCGATGGAGTGCACGGATAGCCGGGTTCTAGAAGGTAACGGGCCCGCATCTCCTAGGGGGTACAGGTTGACCTAAGAAGGGGTGCTCAAGTTACTGGATTCCGGGTGGCCCATTCACTTTGATGAAGGGGGATGCCTCGCTTCTGGTTTTGGTGGGTAACTTACCGCGCTCGTAGGGGTTTAGGTTTTCATTGCACAGGCTATCCACACGACCAGGGGAACGTCGGGTTTCAATTGCGGCTCAAAAGAGACCAGAGGAACGTCGGGTTTCAGTTGCGGCTCAAAAGAAACCCGGGGCTCCCAGATTATCAGTATTGTTCTGTGATGTTTATCGCTTATTTAAAAAGAAAAGATTTTTAAATGAGATCAAAACCCACATCACCAATATATACTACTCTAGCCCATTAGTGTAAGTTGTTTGCTCCACTTCTTTATTGATCAAGTGAAGGTAGGAGCTTGAGAAAAGGGACTACAGGTGGACCGTCGTGGACTTGGAAGGTGTAACATTTCAGAAAATATAAAATATTATTTTTGGAATTTAATATTAAAATAATATATTTTCCCGAAAACTGCCAGATTTGCGAAATTGGGGTTTTCGAAAAAGTGTATAAAAATATACCGATAATGGTGAAATAAATGGAAATTAAAATGATTTATTCATTTAAAAATATATTTAAAGGATTTGACATTTTAAAAATTTATTATGTGCAGTTTGGATAAAACCCCATTAGTGCACTGCTAATCGCGATTAAGCCAAATCTGTGTTTCTACAGTTTTCCGTGGCTAATGCACCATATCATGTTATATTTTGATTAAATGTTGTGTTCTTGTGTTATTTTTGGGTATTATGTGATTTGTGTATTAAATAAAAGAGAAAGAAAATGAAAAGGGTTAAAGGGTAATTAATTGTGAGAGAGGGTTAGAATAAGAGAGGAGAGAGGGGGGGCTGCCATATCCTCACCCCGTTTTATTTCTTCATCACCTTCGTCTTCCCCATCTCCTTCCACCTTCACCCCCTAGATCCATCTCCAAAGCTTCATCAAAACCCTAAACCCCTTTCACTAAAGTTGATCCCCTTTTCACCCTCTACACTTTGGACCCATCAATGTTGGATTTTGAGGACCATGGAGAGCTAGGGTTTTGCTTGGCTACATCCATGAGGTATAATCCATTCCCCTTAGTTTAGTTCAAGTGTTCCTAGCATTCTAAGTTAGTTTAGATGTTGTTTGCGAATGGGTTTGTGAACTTAGGAATTCAAGAGAAGGGTTTGAGTGATGTTCGGAATTGATGATGAGTAGTGGCTGTTAATAAGACTTGAGTGGTGTTTATTTGACCTAGAACAGAGAATAGAACCCAAACACGACTTAGAACTTTCCGACATCGGTTAAATTGACAGTTTGAGGTAGTATTATGGAATCTGGAGTAATCCGGGGGCACAAAAAATAATTTAGCTAAGACAGGAAGGTAAGCAGGTGATTGTGAGTGTACCGATGAAACCCTAGCCCCAACCCCCAAACTCAGGACGCAGATTTATGCTTCCTGGCCGCAATTTGCGTCCAGGGTGGGGTGGAACCCCTTCGTTTTTGGTCCATGTCTTGTTCTCCAGTAAACTAGAGCCTGTATATGTGCAACTTTGACTAGTTTGACCTGAGTCAAAATCTGGGGGCACATTAGTGTGATTTTAGATATATTTTCCATATTTTGAGATGCTCATTTTTGATATTTGGATTCGTATTTGGTTGTTGGATGTTTGTACGTCAACAACAAGGGTTGTTTGATAGTTTTTGCACGCGTGGGCTATAGGTTCTAACCTAGAGGCGACCCGTGTGCCGTTTCGGTTTTCCGGATTCGATTTTAATAGCGATTGCGATTGTGTGTTATTGTAGGTACCTTCGCATGGATTCTGAGGTGACAGAGCATGGCGTCATCGACTTCGACAAGCAAGGATCAAGGTGAGTAGATCTATATCTACGGGGGAAGTCGGATGGATGGCGTATAGCACCCCCGCACACTTTGATGGAAACCGATTTATATGTAGATTATGGTTAATGAAACCTTTAATAGAATATTATAGATAGAGTAAAAAGGTAGTTAGAAAACCATATTAGAAACTAAGGATAGTTAGAAGCGATATGATATGACTAGTATGTGATGACGGAACTTGAGGATGGCATTTGATGATATTTCCGTTTAGGGTACTATAGGACTAGATAGTCGACGTAGCTGTGTCATCCGAACCATACCTATTTCCAAACTGAAGAATCATATGCATCTTTTAAACAGATACCTTGAGGGATGTTATGGATTTTCAAATGATATCTTTTCTTTAAAAACACCGTAGTCTCTACTTTCAAAACTACGATTCGCATCTTTCAAAAACTGTTTGTATGGTTCGGGTGTGCATGTTAGATTAGATACTTGTGCTTATAGTAAAGGTAGAATGTATTTTTAAAATTGACCTTTGTGAGATATAAATGTGATGAAAAGAGAATACGATTTGACATGTGATATGATGATATGTTGGTATACGGATGCGAGTCGATTGAGATGATTGATACCTTGCCGGTCCCCTGATATGAGATTGTTATGGATGTGATCTGGGACATAGGTATATAGATAAATTTATATATGTTGTGAATCGTGAGTAATAGCCGTACGAGACGTTAGGTCCGTACCCTCCTCGTCTTATAGGTTGATAGGATCCCTGATAGCTTAATGCCGCCGTACGATGATTTTCCGTACGTGATGAGTTTGACTTGAGGTTTGATCCATACCCTTGACTAGAGGATGCCGTACGATGGAGTATACCGTACGTGATGTTGTGAGGCTGGATGCCGATTGATAGATTCACCGACTCGATCATGTTAGATATGTATACCTTATAGCTTTTAGCTGACGATAACTTATGCTGCATTCATGTTATTCACATTGCATTACTTATACCTGTGCTAGTACACCTGCACCATTATCGATGATGCGTATGTTACACTTACACCGATTTGCCGGCTCACACACTTCATCATCGATAATTGCCATGTCACTACACAATAGAGTTGCTGCATCATGATATGACTCCTTACTATGTTCACATCATTACGATATAACGCATGATATACTGATATTGTCACATCACTGTTCCATGTTGCATGATACACGGATATGCTTACATTTCTATCATATGTCGCATACATCATACTTTATGATTTTACGTATTGAGATATACTGTTTTCATGAGATTTCTGGATATGAGAACCGTGGTCATTTTAAAAGAAAGTATGTATTGTTTTAAAAACCCGGTTTCTCTTGATATGATATTTCAGTGCGTCCACTATGCATTTTCTCGGTTCTGAGACGTGTGACATGTGAAACCCGATTCGAGGAGCTGGATGAGGCCAATTGTGGGTACATGGTGGGCCCGGTATGGTACCCCGGGGAGAGAACGGATCTGTCGTGCAGTAGACGATGAGCCTGGCAGAGGGACTACTACCTACCGGTGATTGGTTGGAACTGGCGGATATCCGGAGGATACCGACCGGAGTCGAGAGATGATATGGGCCGATCCGGACTGACGGAGCTCGTGGGCCGATCCGGACTGACGGAGCCTGAGATATGAGGATTTACGTGTCGATGCTGGACACGGGTTTCATGATGTTTTCGGGTGTCCATGTTGGACACCCAGGTTCCATGATTTTGATGTGTCGCGAGGGACACCGTTGATTTATATCCCCATACTTACATGCATACATACATTGATTATATGGTTGGACGAGATCCACATGCATACATACATTGATTATATGGTTGGACGAGATCCACATGCATACAGACATTGGTTATATTGTTGGATTATATCCTCATACATATAGGTATTGATTACATTGTTGGCACATATGATGACCCGGCCACCCTAGATATCATAGTATTACCTTTATGATATAGTTGACCTAGGAGTCGTTGTTTATTCGATTTCTACCTGTATATATTTTTCTACTCACGAGTTGGCAACTCACCCCCGTTGTGCCACAGTTCTTGCAGGTTGACCGCATGGATCCGTAGCGGTATCCCTGGCACATAGCTACTTATGGGTGATTTGCTTGGTAGGTGGGACATTTGTATCGTACCCACTCTTGTATTTATATTTCATATTGTATCTAGTCAACTCCATCAATCAAACTAGTATTTGTATAAGTAATGAGACTTAGTGAGATTATGGTTGCGAGACTTAGAGCGAGGGGTATTCCGCTACTTGTGGTTTTGATGTCTTGCTTATTTCTTTTTCCTTTGTGGTGAACTTCGCCGTTGGGCGTCGTATACTTGTTTTTTTACTTGCGTGGTTGTGTATCCGCCGTTTGGCGAAGAGCTAGCTCCCGCTTGGGGATGCCCTTATTATTATCTTGTATTTGTGGTTTTGGATCAAAATATACAAAGGAGGTGCTGCCCAAATTTTTAAAGACGAAATATGTTTTCAAACTAATAAATTCCACTTGTATTTTTCATGTTCCTTTTCTATGCATTTAAGAAAACTTGATTTCATTATACCTTTATTTCAAAACTTCACCTCTTTTATTTTCTTAAAATGTTTTAGATTTCTGGGTTTCGTCTTACTTGAGTTACGTTACGCTTTTAGACGTCGCATGATTCAAGTGCCGGTCACGAGCTAATATTTCGGGTCGTGACAAAGTTGGTATCAGAGTGCTATGTTTAACCTTGGTTCGAGTCTATATTTAACTATGCCGGGTCTTGGACGGGTATGTATTTCGGAACCTAGACTTGACCTTATGGAACTTAGATTTGAACGGGGGGTATTAGACCCGAACTTTCTTTACATAGGTTGATCCTGTTGATGGAGTAGGTAGCTTGAGTAGTGTGACGTACCGTACGTATGTTCTGCGTCATATTTACGATACGATACTCCACTTAAGAAACCTTAGGGTGTACATTTTTTTAAGACTTAAGATTCTCTTCATACCCATGATTATACATCTATTTGAGATCCTTGATTATATTCGTTTCCATGATCATACTCTCATTGATTCTGTTCCTCCTTATGATCATGTATTCATTTTGGATCTGCCGTTTCCTTTCATGCCTTTGCGCTGCTCTCTTCGATACTCGATTGAGGTTCCTGTTACCATGGTTTGAGCGCAGTTTGAGCTGTTGCTAGTGTTGCGGTCAGAGCGAGCTCGTCTGGTACGAGGGCTGACCATTGTGTTTTCTAGTGACATGGGAACGTCTCGATGTAGTGTTGTGTTGTGACCTCTTGTTGAGGCGAGTGTTTGGTTTTGCACCGGATGATCGGGCCATTATAGAGGCTGCCAGTTGTGAGAGGACTGTTGATGTACAGTATACCTCAGTGATTGCGATGTCATCTACCGTGCAGACAGATGACCCAACTGTTACTGAGATTGACGGGATATCATTTCCAGAGATTACGAGCTGAGATCGCTGGAGCTTCCAGGCAGAGATGCAACATATGATAGCTAGTCTATCCCGAGTTGAGAGACGAAGGTGATTCATCAAATTGATGCGCCGATGCAGGCCCGGTTGAGTTGAAGAATTTCAGTGTGGAGAGTTTTACTCAGATCTAGAGCAGACCGATCCAGAGATGACCGTTTACGTATCGTTCTTCCTGGAGGATTGAAGCATTGCTTAGCATGCGGGCGAAGGGTATTCACATGTTGTATAGGCGAAGTTAAAAAGTTCGAACGAATGTTAGAAACCCAATTTTCCAAATTTAAGTATTCAGAAGAACATGCAGGTAATTCTATGGACCCTCTAGAAGAATGAAACCCTAACTCGACATGATGACCATAGAACCGCTTTTGAATCTTAGGGTTTGTGGCAGTTTAGCGGTGCCATCAGTGAGGCTTGGGTTTGCCCTTCTATGACTGCTCCAGAGGTACTGTGGTATGTACCAGATATTTTTAGACTGTGCTCAGGTGTTGAGCCTTCGAAAAATTTTGGGACATTGATGACTCGATCGAAAAGTTTAGCGTCGTCCGGATATCATGTGATAACAGATCAGCAAGCTGACCAGTTTCGGATAGAGGACCTCACTCAGATGTGTTGTGAGTTGATAGAGAACGGACGAGTATTGAGTATTCCTCCAATGGTTGGGACGAGTTCCCGGGGACGTATTCGGCCAGATATCTTCTACAGAGTGATGAAGATACAGAGTACGCGACTTCGAGTCCATGTGAGGGACTTTAGATTGACCATGACCAAGAACAGTTACAGTGCGCAGATAGTATGACATGACGTTGAAGTGGACGATGATTAAGACGAGTGGAACAAGAGGTTTGTGCGAGATGCTGACGAGCTGTTGTTACTCCCCGTTGAGATTAAAGATCAGATATGTCTACAGAGGCGTTAGGATGCGACCAGTTCCTAAGGAAATGCTGTGCTGAGGACGCAAATGTCCAGAGAGCGAGAAAAGATTATGCAAGAGTACCAGCCTCCGTACAGTTCGGCATAGGCGAAATCGGAAGAGATTTTGAGCAGGATTCTTTCCAGGACACTGCTGCAATAAGATTTGCACCGAGGATCAGATGTGTCACGTATTCAGAGAGCCAGAGGCCGACGCCAGTGACGTGCTACCTTACGAGTGGTCGTGATAATTGGCCGAGAGATGACCAGAGAAGTGCTAGAGCAGAATCGTTCCCGTTAGCACACCGGACCGGGCTGACATGCCGATGGATTGTGAGATTGGTAATCCACAGTAAAAATGAGGACCCAGAGACTGAGGACGCCAAACCGTGAGCAGGAGGCAAGCGGATATTCTTGTTCTGCCGGTTTTAGGCGCACCGTTCATTTTTCAACATTGTAGGAGGTGTACCTCGATGTCATTTATTGCGATTTAAGTTTGTGATCCGAGTATCACCCTTATATCATTTGGATTTGAGTTTTGATGATTGAGTTTCATGATATTGTTTTCGTGCACCATGGTTGCACTTACTGGGTATTTACATTTTTGTGCATAGTTATTGCACTTGATATATGTTTTATATGCCATTGTGTTGGGTTGTGATTTGTGCATACCTATTGCACTTGATATTGATTTTGTGCCTTGGCTGCACATGTTTATGATTTCTTGGATTTCTTACAGTTGATTTGATTTTGTGCGTGTGGTACGCACTCGATTTGATTTTTGCACTCGGTATAGCTTATATGTGCTTGCAGTGCATTGATATGTGTTTTGTGCACGCAGTTGCACACGTTTATAATTTTATACACCTTGGTACACTCGGTGTTGCTGTTTACGCATTTGAGTTATTGATCGGTATTTTGTGCACAGGATGCACTGTATTTCGTGCACTGGATGCACTGAATTTGTATTTCGTGCACTGGATGCACCGTATTTGTATTTCATGCACTTGATGCACCAGATTTGTTTTTATGCATTTATGCACTGTATTTCGTGCCCTGGATGCACCGGATTTGTGTTTCGTGCATTTGTTGCACTAGATTTTCTTTTCGTGCATTTGTTGCACTGGATTTATATTTTGTGCATTGGTTGCGCTTGATTTATACTCCATACATGGCTGCACCGATTTATGTCTTTGAGCATTTGTGTTATCTGATTTGTGTTTTCATGCGCGTTGGCACTTGCCGTTCGTTTTCGTGCATGCTACTTCACCATATGCTTTTACGAACCCGACACGGTTGGGTAGGATTTTTGCGCATATTAGGTGCTTGATTTTGGATTTTGTGCGCATCGGATGCACTTGAGTGAGATTTTTACTCATGCATGTCGGATGCCCTTGATTTAGATTTCTTTCGTGCATGATGGATGCATTTGATTTAGCTTTTATTCGTGCATGTTTGATTCACTTGATTTAGATTTCATTCGTGCATGATGGATGCACTTGATTTGGATTTTCGCGCATGTTGGGCGCATGATATGAGACGTGATTTTTTGCACACCGGATGCACTCGATTTGGGATTTTTATTCGTGCACATTAGTTGCACTGGATTGAGATTTTCGTGCACACTAGATGCACTTGATATTGTTGTCGTGCACACCCGTTGCACTGGACAGATGCTTTCGTGCACACCCATTGCACTTAGTTGGTTTTGTGCACATTCGTGGCACTTGTATTTGGATTTGATTTCCGTGCGCACCAGACACACGTGAAGGTTAGATACGCCTTTTGAGGCTGATTTTGCTTTTGAGCAGTTTGTTTTCATGATGGTCACTGTGTTATGTAGTAGCCGAACAGGACTGATCCGAGGATAGTGCCTGAGTACTTTGCATGCATTAAAAGTTTACCAAGAGGTTTCTAGAAAAGAGCTATAGTCTCGCTATTTTCTACGTTTCCGTGAGCGACACGAACGTTTATAAAGGAAAACCTTTTGGGATATTTTGAAAATGACGGAACGTGTATTTAGGAAAACATATATGGACATATATTACTATTTTACAAATGAGCGTCCATCACTTATGCCGTGAGTTACGCATCACACGGCGATTCAGAAAGGATTTTGCATGTATTTTATTCAAATTTTGGAGTTTTTCAAGGATGCGTACTATATGCATAGTATAGTATTTGACTGGTGTATTTTGGATTTTAGTATTGGATTTCGAGACCTGTATCTCCACTGTAACTCCAAAGATATGCGTTCAAATCCGATAATTTGCGTGTCGCTTGATGGAGTTCGGTTTTTGAGTTTTGTACTCGTTTTCATGCGCACTTGACGCGCTGTGTTATTCTATATCTTCCGTGATTTCGGAGCCCCGTTGATTGAGTTGATTATTGAAATGTTTTAGACTTTGGGAGTTTAAATTTAAATCCGGGGACCGAATTTATTTAAGGGGGGAAGATTGTAACATTTCAGAAAATATAAAATATTATTTTTGGAATTTAATATTAACATAATATATTTTCCCGAAAACTGCCCGATTTACGAAATTGGGGTTTTCGAAAAAGTATATAAAAATATGCCGATAATGGTGAAATAAATGGAAATTAAAATGATTTATTTATTTAAAAATATATTTAAAGGATTTGGCATTTTTAAAATTTATTATATGCAGCTTGGATAAAAACCCGATTAGTGCACTGCTAATCGCGATTAAGCCAAATCCGTGTTTCTACAGTTTTCCGTAGCTAGTGCACCATGTCATGTTATATTTTGATTACATGTTGTGTTCTTGTGTTATTTTTGGGTATTATGTAATTTGGGTTTTAAATAAAAGAGAAAGAAAATGAAAAGGGTTAAAGGGTAAATAATTGTGAGAGAGAGTTAGAATAAGAGAGGAGAGAGAGGGGGGGCTGCCATATCCTCACCCCGTTTTATTTCTTCATCTCCTTCTTCTTCCCCATCTCCCTCCACCTTCACCCCATAGATCCATCTCCAAAGCTTCATCAAAACCCTAAACCCCTTTCATTAAAGTTGATCCCCTCTTCACCCTCTACACTTTGGACCCATCAATGTTGGATTTTGAGGACCTTGGGGAGCTAGGGTTTTGCTTGGCTACATCCATGAGGTATAATCCATTCCCCTTAGTTTAGTTCAAGTGTTCCTAGCATTCTAGGTTAGTTTAGATGTTGTTTGCGAATGCGTTTGTGAACTTAGGAATTCAAGAGAAGGGTTTGAGTGTTGTTTGGAATTGATGATGAGTGGTGGTTGTTAACAAGACTTGAGTGGTGTTTATTTGACCTAGAACAGAGAATAGAACCCAAACACGACTTAGAACTTTCCGACATCGGTTAAATTGACAGTTTGAGGTAGTATTATGGAATCTAGAGTAATCCGGGGGCACAAAAAATAATTTAGTTAAGACAGGGAGGTAAGCAGGTGATTGTGAGTGTACCAATGAAACCCTAGCCCTAGCCCCCAAACCCAGGCCGCAGATTTATTCTTCCTGGCCGCAATTTGCGGCCAGGGTGGGGTGGAACCCCTTCGTGTTTGGTCCATGTCTTGTTTTCTAGTAAACTAAACCCTGTATATGTGCAACTTTGGCTAGTTTGACCTGAGTCAAAATCTGGGGGCACATTAGTGTGATTTTGGATATATTTTCCATATTTTGAGATGCTTATTTTTGATATTTGGATTCGTATTTGGTTGTTGGATGTTTGTACGTCAACAATAAGGGTTGTTTGATTGTTTTTGCATGCGTAGGCTATAGGTTCTAACCTATAGGCGACCCGTGTGCCGTTTCGGTTTTCCAGATTCGATTTTAATAGCGATTGCGATTGTGTGTTATTGTAGGTACCTTCTCATGGATTCCGAGGCGACGGAGCATGGCGTCATCGACTTCGGCAAGCAAGGATCAAGGTAAGTAGATCTATATCTACGGGGGAAGTCGGGTGGATGGCGTATAGCACCCCCGCACACTTTGATGGAAACCGATTTATATGTAGATTATGGTTAATGAAACCTTTAATAGAATACTATAGATAGAGTAAAAAGGTAGTTAGAGAACCATATTCGAAACTAAGGATAGTTAGAAGTGATATGATATGACTAGTATGTGATGACGGAACTTAAGGATGACATTTGATGATATTGCCGTTTAGGGTACTATAGGACTAGATAGTCGACGTAGGTGTTTCATCCGAACCATACCAATTTCCAAACTGAAGAATCGTATGCATCTTTTAAACAGATAGCTTGAGGGACGTTATAGATTTTCAAATGATATCTTTTCTTTAAAAACACCGTAGCCCCTACTTTCAAAACTACGGTTCGCATCTTTCAAAAACTGTTTGTATGGTTCGGGTGTGCATGTTAGATTAAATACTTGTGCTTATAGTAAAAGTAGAATGTATTTGTAAAATTGACCTTTGTGAGATATAAATGCAATGAAAAGAGAATACGATTTGACATGTGATATGATGATATGTTGGTATACGGATGCGAGTCGATTGAGATGATTGATACCTTGCCGGTCCCCTGATATGAGATTGTTATGGATGTGACCTAGGGCATAGGTATATAGATAAATTTATATATGTTGTGAATCATGAGTGATATCCGTACGAGACGTTAGGTCCGTACCCTCCTCGTCTTATAGGTTGATAGGATCCCCGATAGCTTAATGCCGCCGTACGATAATTTTCCGTACGTGATGAGTTTGACTTGAGGTTTGATCCATACCCTTGACTAGAGGATGCCGTACGATGGAGTATACCGTACGTGATGTTGTGAGGCTAGATACCGATTGATAGATTCACCGACTCGATCATACTAGATTTGTATACCTTATAGCTTTTAGCTGACGATTTACCTTATGCTGTATTCATGTTATTCACATTGCATTATTTATACCTGTGCTAGTACACCTGTACCATTATCGATGATGCGTATGTTACACTTCCACTGATTTGCCGGCTCACACACTTCATCATCGATAATTGCTATGTCACTACACAGTAGAGTTGCTGCATCATGATATGACTCCTTACTATGTTCACATCATTACGATATGACGCATGATATACTGATATTGTCACATCACTGTTCCATGTTGCATGATACACGGATATGCTTACATTTCTATCATATGCCACATACATCATGCTTTATGATTTTACGCATTGAGATATGCTGATTTCATGAGATTTCTGGATTTGAGAACCGTGGTCATTTTAAAAGAAAGTATGTATTATTTTAAAAACCCGGTTTCTCTTGATATGATATTTCAGTGCGTCCACCATATGTTTTCTCGGTTCTGAGACGTGTGACATGTGAAACCCGATTCGAGGAGCTGGATGAGGCCGATTGCGGGTACATGGTGGACCCGGTATGGTACCCCGTGGCGAGAACGGATCTGTCGTGCAGTAGACGATGAGCCTGGTAGAGGGACTCCTACCTACCGATGATTGGTTGGACCTGGCGGATATCCGGAGGATACAGACCGGAGTCGAGAGATGATATGGGCCGATCCGGACTAACGAAGCTCGTGGGCTGATCCGGACTGACGGAGCCCGAGATATGAGGATTTACGTGTCGATGCTGGACACGGGTTTCATGATGTTTTCGGGTGTCGATGTTGGACACCCAGGTTCCATGATTTTGATGTGTCGCTGTAACACTTTGATTTTTCCCGTTTGTTTGTTTTGGTGATAATTAGTAGTCGTGCATGTTTATATTTATATGGGTTCTTAGGATTCTTAATTATAGTTCTTATGGGTAGTGTTAGCTTTTTGGAATTTTTCCTTTGTAGGGTGCACCTTGCATACTTAGGCATTTTGTGACTTGTTAACCATTCTTGTGCATGGTTGCAAACTCTTTTTTCCCCCCACCATTTAGTCTTTTCTAAACCCCAATTATAATTCAAAATCCTAATAAAACAAGAAAGCATGGGGGTTAGGTGAAAGGTGGACTTTCTTTGACTTTTCTTCTCTTTTCTCTCTCTCTTCCAATCATTTTCTGCAACTCCTGCAGAAAATCAGCAGGGAAAAACATCTCTTTCTTCCTCTCTTCTCTTTCTTTTCATTCCTCTTTGAATCCTACACCAAAAACCCTACACAATCAACTCTTTTCTTCACTAAACCTTAGGAAAAATGAAGTTTTTGAGGTGTTGGGGAGCTAATCTGCACAACTGAGGGTAAAGCTGAAACTTTTGGTGTCTCTAAGGTCATTTGAAGGTATAAATCCCAATCCTAGCACCCAATTTCCATAACTTGCATGTTTAGCTTAGAAATATCACGTTTTTGTACCATTTTAGTGCTTTTGAAGGGGGTTTAGTGTAACATGTTAAAACTTATGTTGTTAGGGCTTGATTAGCTTGTTAACGAGTTATTAGTGTGTGATTAGACCTAGGTTTGTTTCAGATTTCATCAAAATACCATAAAGTTCCATTTTGTGCAAAATGTGTGATTTGAACTGATATTAGGCACTGTAGGAAATCTGCTACTACCCGAGACTTTTCAGAACAAAACTAGTGATTACTGAAGCATGTATGGGGAGTATGGAGTGCACCAACCAAACCTGGAGACCCAATTCCCAAGTATGGCCGCCAAAAAGGGCATTCTGGCCGAAAATTGCGGCCAGATTGGGGAGATTTGGGTTGGGGTTTGGGGTGTGGGTCTCTGCTTGTATGTGGGTTATTTTGGTATATATAGTTTTGCTATATATTTTCTGTATAAAAATCTGGAGCTGAATACCTAATTTCCCGTATTTTCAACCTTTCGCGACACGCGTGATACGTGTGTGTGGGTTTTGGGTTTCTACGTATCGCGACGCGTCGGAGTGATTTCAGACGCATAACCACACGTTTTAGCGTATCGCGCACACGCGCGCTTGGTTCGCGACACGAGTTACTAGTTCGGCTTTAATGTCGCGTTTGTGTGATTTCGAGCTTACATATGATATATTCTGTAATTCTAGGTTCGCAGGCGAGTACGGCGGACGCAGCGAAGAAAGGGAAGCAGGTTGTTGGCTACACCTAGCGAGAGACTACGGTGAGTAGATTTCACATCTACGGGGATATCGCCCGCATGGCGTTCTACGTCAGGGCTGATGGGACCTTATAGTGTTCCTTATATGTATTGCATGTTCATGGTTACTATTTTGTACGTATTGCATTCCTTACTACACAGATATAAATCAGAAGTGATAGAACACCGCACCATTACTAACGGTCCATGTGCACGAGCACTATCCTGTATGTTATACACACACCGTTGGTAATTGCCATGATACGTAGGAATCATATCACATCGGATCATTGCATTGTAGCTCATTATATGTGACATGACTTGATATTCATACCTGCTACACATATCACATCGGATCATTGCATTGTAGCTCATTATATGTGACATGACTTGATATTCATACCTGCTACACATATCACATCGGATCATTGCATTGTAGCATTATATGTGACATGACTTGATATTCATACCTGCTACACATATCACATCGGATCATTGCATTGTAGCTCATTATATGTGACATGACTTGATATTCATACCCGCTACACATATCACATCGGATCATTGCATTGTAGCTCATTATATGTGACATGACTTGATATTCATACCTGCTACACATATCACATCGGATCATTGCATTGTAGCTTATCTATGTGTAATTTGACTGGATATTTACATTTGACGCACATATCATATCGGATCATTGACTTGTATCTTGTTTGGATTATATGTGATTTCTGGATTTGGGAACCGTGGCCATTTCAATAAGTAATCATTTAAAAACCCGGTTCCCTTGATATGATATTTCGGTGCGACCACCATGTGTTTTCTCGGTGCTAGAGTGATATATGGGAACCCGAATCGAGGAGGTGGTTGAGGCCGATTACGGGTACATGGTGGACCCGGTATGGTACCCCGGGACGAGAACGGTTTCGCTGTGCAGTAGACGGTGAGCCTGGCAGAGGGACCACTACCTACCGGTGATTGGTTGGACCTGACAGTTATCCGGAGTGTACTGATCAGAGTCTATAGATGGATGTAGGGTGATCCGTACTGCCGGGGCCGAGGGCCGATACCGCAGACAGAGCCCGTGGGCTGACCCGGACTGACGGGGCCCGATGGATGAGGATTTGCGTGTCGATGCTGGACACGAGTATTTATGATATTTGGGTGCCGATGTTGGGCACTCGGAATTCTCAGAGATATACAGGATTTGAGGACCGACGAGAGTGCCGGCGCCTGAGCTATTTGGGGGATCCGGGTGCATTGAGGGACACCGATTATATATTCCACGTTGACATTCCGTGTAGATACTATATTGCCCCTGCTCAGCATTTACTATTGTACCTCATCCTGTAGTTGTATTACCTGATACAGCATTGTACCTCATCCTGTAGATTACATTACCTGATAGAGCATTTGCATGATTATTGCACATACAGCTTATCACATATTGATATCATCTGTTGGCATATGATAGAGTAGCGTAGTACATGGATGCTCGCGATTACCTTTATATGTTATCTCTATTCACGAGTTGGCAACTCACCCCCGTTGTGCCACAGTGTTTGCAGGTTGCCCTTCGGAGTAGTCGCGGCAGGCTGCGGTTGCATCTTTTGACACAGATACCCCCATAGTTGGTGTACTAGCTCTTTTACTGATAGGTGGGTTTTGTGCGGTATCTGTTTATCTTTCTGTATGTACATTGTTGTATCTAGTATTCTCCATCTACCATGTATGTATTTGACTTAGAGACAGTGTGAGGACGATGTTGTACTTTATTTGTATTCTGGTGTCGTGCTCGTTGTGAGCCGACTTTTCTTATGCAGTTTTATTCTATCTGTGATGTTCCCACTTGTGGATCTTGAGCTTCGCTACGGCGTCGTATATTGTTATCTTGGAGATTGTTTACTTAGATTTCTTATCATGTTAGTTGGTGCTTTCATTTAATTCTTATCACACTCTATACTTTCACTGGTTTTATTTCTGGGTTTCCGGTTCCCTTAGTCACGTTACGCCTGTAGACGTTACGTGGTTAAGTGCCGGTCACGGGCCAAACTTCGGGTCGTGACAGTCGCGAGGGACACCGTTGATTTATATCCTCATACTTACATGCATACATACATTGATTATACGGTTGGACGAGATCCACATGCATACATACATTGATTATATGGTTGGACGAGATCCACATGCATACAGACATTGGTTATATTGTTGGATTATATCCGCATACATATATGTATTGATTGCATTGTTAGCATATATGATGACCCGGCCACCTTAGATATCATAGTATTACCTTTATGATATAGTTGACCTAGGAGTCGTTGTTTATTCGATTTCTACTTGTAGATGTTTTTCTACTCACGAGTTGGCAACTCACCCTTGTTGTGCCACAGTTCTTGCAGGTTGACCGCATGGATTCGTAGCGGTATCGCTGGCACATAGCTACTTATGGGTGATTTGCTTGGTAGGTGGGACATTTGTATCGTACCCACTCTTGTATTTATATTTCATATTGTATCTAGTCAACTCTATCAATCAAACTAGTATTTGTATAAGTAATGAGACTTAGTGAGATTATGGTTGCGAGACTTAGAGCGAGAGGTATTCCGCTACTTATGGTTTTGATGTCTTGCTTATTTCTTTTTCCTTTGTGGTGAACTTTGCCGTTGGGCGTCGTATACTTGTTTTATTACTTGCGTGGTTGTGTATCCGCCGTTTGGCGAAGAGCTAACTCCCGCTTGGGGATGCCCTTATTTTTATCTTGTATTTGTGGTTTTGGATCAAAATATACAAAGGAGGTGCTGCCCAAATTTTTAAAGACGAAACATATTTTCAAACTAATAAATTCCACTTGCATTTTTCATATTCCTTTTCTATGCATTTAAGAAAACTGGATTTCATTATACCTTTATTTCAAAACTTCACCTCTTTTATTTTCTTAAAAAGGTTTAGATTTCTGGGTTTCGGCTTACTTGAGTTATGTTACGCCTTTAGACGTCGCGTGATTCAAGTGCCGGTCACGAGCTAATATTTCGGGTCATGACAGAAGGATTCAAGCAAGCTGGTTCAAACTCTAGGAGATCCATGGGTCACTAAAGGAGGTCTACAAAGGTTGTATTTCTCCCCACTTAGTGTTAGAAACTAGTTAGTATATGATACTACATGTTGTTACTCTATTTTTCTAGTTCGATTCATGATTGGAATTGTTTAGCACCCCCTAAATTTTTGTTATAGCATGTGTGATGCAACCCTAACTCTAGACATGGTGCTAGAGAATCTCCAGAGTGGTATCAGAGCCAAGCTAGAAACTTAGACGATATTAGATTAATTACGAAACCGAAACAACTCCGAAATATGATTTTCTGGAACCCTGAAAAAGTGCTCTCTGTTGATTTTTAAATGGGCTCGAAAAAATATTTTAGCAACTGCAGAAGTTTGTATGTGATGCGCTGAGAACACCAGAGAAAAACGAGGGGATTCTACCGGTTTTGAACAGGCCACCAAGCCAAAAAATCTGGCCTGGCCAGCCCCCTGCCTTTGTGTCACGACTCGAAAGAGCACGTGACTGGCCCTTGAACCATATGAAGTCTATAGGACCCCATCTGATCCAAGTAAGCCAAAAGCCCAGAAATCTAAAACCATTTAAAGAATAAATAAGGAAAACTGGTTTTTAAGAAGTAAAGAAATCGTATTTCAAAAATCCAAGTTTTTAAATAACTAAGCCGAATATGTATTTTTAAAATGTATATCCTTTCCTGAAAATTTCGGCAGAGTTTCCTTTGTAAAAACTGGCCCCGAACGGGGTACAACAAGAATAATATATATGAAATGATAAAAGGTATCCCCAAGCGGGAGCTAGCTCTTCGTCAAACGACGGTCACAACCACGCAAGCAATAATAATATACAACGCCAAAGGGCGAGGATCAAAACCCAAAAAGAAACTCAAAACAGCCAGAAAACCGTAATACTACAAACGCGACTCTAAGGTCGAAATAATACAACACTGTTTTCTAAGTCTGAAACAATATACAAGTTTTGGTTGATGGAATTCTAGATACAATAAACAATACAGGAACAACGGCGGTTCTGATACAAAAGAACCCACCTACCAACGCAAGTCACCCATATGGAAGCAGTGTGCCAGAAATGCCGCTATGGAATCTGTACGGCAAAAACCTGCAAGGACTGTGGCACAACGGGGGTGAGTTGCCAACTCGTGAATAGAAAAATATCTACAAGCAGAGATCGAATGTATGACCCATCCTAGGTCAATACGATCAGATATAAATAAACCTCAATATGAATAAAGCTGAAGCATGCTAAACGGGCAATGTAATCTCTATACATGAGTGTAGTGCCAAGTGCTCGTGCTAGTGCCTCAGGTAATAGCATATCATGAATGTGAGCTATGATCAATATAATCAAATCCGCATATACATGGATCCCGTCCACCTCGTCACCCAATGACAATAACCATCATGCATGTAAATATCATCAGCATATGCATGGAAATATGAGGATATAAACCACCCGTGTCCCTCGCGACACGTCAAAATCATGGAACCGGAGAGCCCAGCATCGGCACTCGAAAACATCATGAAAACTGTGCCCAGCATCGGCACGTAAATCCTCATACATCGGGCTCCGTCAGTCCGGATCGGCCCACGGGCTCTGTCTGCGGTATCGGCCCTCAGCCCCGGCAGTACGCCCATATCCATCTATCGACTCTGGTCAGTATCCTCCGGATAACTGCCAGGTCCAACCAATCACCGGTAGGTACTCGCCACCCTGCCAGGCTCATCGTCTACTCCACGAAAAACATTTCTTGCCCCGGGGAACCATACCGGGTCCACCATGTACCCGCAATCGGCCTCATCCGCCTTCTCGAATCGGGTTTCCCATGTCGCTCTCAGCACCGAGAAAACACATGGTGGACGCACTGAAATATCATATCAAGGGTAACCGGGTTTTAAAACAATTCCATATTCTCTTTTTAAAACACCCACGGTTCCCAAAACCAGAAATAACATGGAAATAACATATCTCAATGCGTATAATCAGAAAGTAGCATGTATGCGACATATAGCAGGAAGGTAAGCATATCAATATGTCATGCAAGGGTCATATCCTGAATGCAACAGTACCACAGTGTAGTGACATGGCAATTATCAATGATGAAGTGTGTGAGCCGGCAAACAAGTGTACTTGGAACATACGCATCATCGATAATTGTGCCAGTGTCCTAGCAGCATGACTGAAATATATCTACAATATAAGCAATGCAATGCAAACAGCATGAATATGAGGAATCGAGTAATCACGCAACAGTAAAGATCCTGCCTCAATAAATATATCATGCAACCTTGCCTTTTGAAATAAGACGAATCAGGGCTTTTGGTAAAATAAGGGCTACGGTATTTTAAGAAAAGACGCGTCGTTTGAAAATATCCGTATAAACCCTTTTTGCTCTATGTTTAAAATATCCCTGATTCGTTAGTTTTGAAATAGGTATGACTAGGGTCTAGCCTAACGCCTACTAGGCGAACTACGAACCCAACAATCAAGCCAATCGAGAGGGGTATGAAAACCATCTAAATCTGAGTCGATATCACACTATCTCATCACATGACAGGTATCACTACCATCATATCGCATCTCCAATACGAACTCTGTCATGTCGCCAAATCTCACGGTCTCAATCGCATCTCATCGACTCATCTCAATCCCACGTATCATCCTCAAAACTCGTATATGAACACATAGTCCCATACCCATGTGTAGATATACACACCATCATATGCGTACAGATAATGAAAGAATGTATGCAAGTATGTGTGTATGTGTGAGTGCACCCACTACTCTAGGGTTTCGCACTACTAAACCAATACATCCTTTATTACCATCAATAATCCTAACAACACATAATAAATATATGTGTATATACGTATTCGTATACATCACCACGGACTGCGGGGGTGCTATACGCCATCCACCCGACTTCTCCCCGTAGATATAAATCTACTCACCTTGCTTCTCATGTGTCGGTGCCGATGTCGCCATCTTCATCTTCTTTGCCTCACATCTCTTAGGGTACTTACAAGGATATCACAAACGCTAAAGCACATGAAAATCATATCGGAAACCAAAACGGCACACGCTACGCCTATAGGTAAAAACCTATAACCTCGCATGCAAACACGATCAATATCCACTTGTCGTTGACGTCCAAACGCTACACGACAGGAACGAAACACCAAATACCAAAATCCATACTAACACAAGTCGTAAACCATGCACCAACATAGAAAAATCAACCCAGATTTCACCCTAGATGGAATCAGTCAAAACTAGACATACCCAGGGTCAAGAATATAGCAAATGGGGCCATGCACAAAAATCGAGGCAATTCCCTCCTGCTCTGGCCGCAATTTGCGGCCAGAAGGAATTAATTGGCGGCCTCAGTTTGGAGTTGGGGGCTAGGGTTTGGTGTGGTGGTTCATTGGTGCCTGCACATCTCACTGTCAACTCAGTTTTATTTTTGGGGTCTCGGGGTAATAGCAGATTCCACAAAACACTTCCAGATTTACAGTTTTCCCCGATATCGATTCCGTAATTCCGTATTCTGGTTTCAAGTTCAGGTTTGGGTCCAAATTAGCATCACACAAGGGGTTCTAAGGTCACAACAAGCCTCAATTCCACTTTGATTTCAGTTTTACCCTAAACCCTAACTTGAATTCTCCAAAGTCCACAAAACGACACAATATCGATATGAAACTAGAATTGATGCACAAGAAAATGAAATACTACTCTAATAGGTGCAGAAATTACCTCCTTTGGCAACTCAAGAAAATTCTTGAGTTGCTCAAAGTTCTCCAAATCCAATCTTGCTAGGTTCAATGTGTAGCTAGTGAGCTTGGGAGCAAGCTTTGTGAAGTGGGAATGGGGTTTTGGCTTTGTTTTCATGGTGGATCTAGGGTTTTTGTGAATAGGGAGAGTGAGGGAGAGGGAGGAGCAGCAGCTCAAACAAGGGGAGGGAGAGAAAATGAGAAGGGAAATGATGGGGGGGCATGGGTCAAAAGAGGTGAAGGTTGACTTGGTCCCTTTCTTTCTCATCATCATACTACTTTCTTTTTTCTTTTCTTCACTAAACTCTTCTCACTTGAATAGTAGACCCAAAAGAAAAGCCATGGTAGAAATGCACAAGCAACACAAGTGTAGAAAATGATATGTGCACATTTTTGCACAAAAAAGCTAAAAATCCAATTAGCGATTCTTAATCGCGATTAGCACTAAATTAGCATATAACTAATCTTAAAAACTTTAAAATGGCATAATTCCATAAAATACCTTATTTTAGAATTTTCCATAATTTTTCCCCATTTATTTGTATTTAATTATACCAGAATATTAAAATATTCATTAAAATAATATTAAATTATAAAATTTCCCAAAAATCATATTTTATTATTTTGGAAACGTTACAATCTACCCCCTTAAAGAAATTCGGTCCCCGAATTTAAATTTAAACCCCTAAATAATAAAATATTGCAATACAAATTCCAAGTCATCGGGGCTCCGAAATCTGCAATACATAAAACGTATCATAGCGCAATGCATGCGCATGAGTACTGAGCAAATAACTCAAAAGCAACACTCCATCAAGCATCCCGCAATCATCAGAGTCATGGTAAAGACACAAATGTCAAATCCAACACAAAACCAATATGATATAGATCAGAACTATACATGTAGACATCCAATCTAGACATGTAAATAGCTGATGCAAATGCATGCCCAATCTTTTTAAGTCGCTGTGCGATGCGCGTAACACTGCACAGTGGCGGACGTTTTTCACAAGAAAATAACTATATATGTATATATATATCCTTTGTTTAATAGGTACGTTCCGCCGTTTTGAAAACAATTTTGAAGGGTTTCCTTGTTTTTAAACGTTTCGTGTCATATCGGACACGAAGGTATATATATATCGAGACCATAGCTCGCTCTTTGAAAATCCCTTCGAACTATCAATGCATGCAAAATATATCCAGGTACTGTCCTTTGACTAGTCCTGCTTGGTACAAAACGAACATCAGATATCATAGAAATGTACTGCTCCAAAAGGAATAAATCCCAAAAATGCACATAACACCACCCTGTGCGTCTGGTGCGCACGGAAATCAAAATCCATATATGTGCCATACAGATGCACAAAACAACATCTAGGTGCAACGGGTGTGCACGAAACATCTGTCATAGGCAACGTGTGTGCCTGACAGTCCAAACATGTGCATCTGACATGCACGAAGAATTTCGATTTAGTGCATCTGGTGTGCCCCAAAATCGTATCTCAAAACATGCGTCCAACATGCGCGAAAATCCAAATCGGTGCATCCATCGTGCACGAATGAAAATCTAAACCCTGCGCACTCAACATGCACGGAATCACCAAATCAGCAACGCCGAACATGCGTAAGTCCAGTCAAAAGCACGGAGTGCAAGAATCCACATCAATATCACAATCAAAATCGACATATCGAAAGACATCAAATCGAAGTCAGGTGCAACCGTAATGCACAAAATGTAAATCCGGTGCAACAAAGGCATGATATATAAATCTGATGCGATAAACGCAAGAAACATAAAACTGGTGCGACAAACGCACGAAGTATAGAACTGGTGCATCCCATGCACAAATATCAAGCAATAACTCAAATACGTAAGCAGCAACACCAAGTGTACCCAGGTATAAAGGAGATCATAAACGTGTGCAACTGCGTGCACAAAACACACATCAATGCACTACAAGCACATATAAGCTATACCGAGAGCAAAAATCAAATCGTGTGCGTAACATATGCACAATATCAAATCAAACATATGAAATCCATAAAGTCATAAGCAGGTGCAGCCAAGGCACGAAACGATATACAACGCGGCTCAATCAAAATCAGGTGTACCGCGATGGAAAAACTCACAACCGTGTGCATCAGCGTGCACAAATCAAAACACTAAAAGTACATGAAACTATGCTGGAAGCGTAAATCAAATCACCGACATAAAATAGGCATGAAATCACAATCAATACCTCAAGAGTAATAACTATGTGCAAGGTATAAATATCCAGTAGGTGCAACCATAGTGCACAAAATCAAATATCATAGAACTCGGTCACCCAAAACCAATCATGCAAATAGATCGCCCAAAATACCGAAATCCCAAAGTGACGGATACGTGATAGTCGAATCACAAAATCACAAATCATAAATACCGTTGTCGGTATATCCTCCTTCGAAGTCGAGAAGGTGCCGGTACATCCAATGCTAGCGGCGCAAGATATCTACTTGCCTCTTGCTCGCGGCTGGCGTCCTCTGCCTCTGGTTCCTTATCTTTCCTGTAGATTACCAATCTCGCAATCCATCGGCTCATCGGCCCGGTCAGGTGTGCTCACAGGAACGATCCCGTTCTGGCACTTTTCAAGTCATCTCTCAGTCAATCCTCACGACCGCTCGTAACGCAGCACATCTCTGGCGCCGACCTCGGGTCCTCTGAATGCACATCACGCATCTGCTCCTGGTGCAAATCTTATTGCAGCAGTGTATTGGAAGGAATCCCTGCTCAAGGTCTCTTCTGATTTTGCCTAGGCCAAACTGTACAGGGCTGGTACTCTGGCATCATCTTTTCTCGCTCTCTGGACATCTGCGCCCTTAGTACAACATCTCTTCGGAAGCCGGTCGCATCCCTGTGCCTCTGTATGCATATCCGACTTTTAATCTTAACGGGGTGTAGTAGCAGCTCGTCTGCTTCTCGCACGAACTTCTTGTCCCGCTTGTCTGTATCATCGACCATTTCGACATCGCGTCTCTATTTGCGCACTTCAATGCCATCGGCTACGGTCCCTCCGAAGTCTCTAACACGGACTCGAAATCACGAACTCAGTATCTTCATCACTCAGTAGGAGATATCTAGCTGAACACGTCCTCAGCGTGCATATCACATCTCTGACGTCGGCGGAGTGAAACGTCATCTCGTCGAAATCTCGTGCGAACTCTTTACTCCACTCTACTTCAATATTGACTGATTCGGACTCATCTCATCGTGGCTACACAGACTGCGCTCCAACGGCTATGCTCGTATCTGGAGTCTCCCAAGCAGTGTCCCATCACATATATCCGAATGATGTCGAATCGTCCGATCGGCTCGTCAGAACCTCATAATCCCCAAGAGCTCAACATCTCGGGTACAGTTTAATAGTATCGAGTACATACCACAGCATCGGTGGTCCAGCCGTAGAAGGGCAAACCCAAGCCTCACAAATGGTGCCGCGGAACTACCGCAAACCCTAAGGTTCAAAGGCTTTCACACGGTCATTATGTCGAGTTAGGGTTTCATTCTTCTAGAGGGTCCATAGAATCGCTTGCATGTCTTTCCGAATACTTTAAACTTGGAAAATGGGTTCCTGACATTCGATCGTCTCAATCGACTCTCAACGAATCTGCGTGAAGTCGCCTCTAGCTGGAATCAATCTATCTGATGACCTCGCATCGGGGTAAGCGAACGAACCACATGTCCTAGTCATTCATCCTCGGTGACTAGCGACTCACTATCATATCTCTAAGAATATGCTCATGCTGCAGTAGCTCCAATCATCTGGGCGATATCTCATCATTCGCAGCAACAACTGGCTCAATCGTCGGTACGCTAAGCAGCGCCTCAACCATCATGAATAAGCGATATATCAACAGTCATCACATCCTGGCTGGCCTCTATCAGTGGCTCAATCCTCTGGTACCGACCGGTACATCCGAGAAATCTCGCAACAGCGATCTGCCAAACGCTCATAGTGCGGAAACACAAAATACGAAGCCTCAATGCAACCGTATGTCTCTGGAATCACGCCCCGGTCAGCCCTCGTCCCCGACGAGCTCATGCTGACACAACTCGAGCCGTAGCTCACTCTGCCCGTGCAATCGCGGCAGCAAAACCATAACCAGTATCGATGAAGGTAGATCATAGGAAGGAATATAATACGGTGCAAGGAAATGTACCACTTAAGGTTTCTTAAGCGGAGTGGCGTGTCGTAAGTATGCCGCGGAACATACCCACGGTACGTCACTCTACTTTAGTCACCTCTTCTATCAATCAAGGGTCATCCTACACGGCGAAAGTTCGGGTCTAATACCCCCTCGACTAGGTCTAAGTTCCGTAAGGTCAAGCCTAAGTTCCGTATATATATAACACCCTAGGCTCGACATAGTCAAACTTAGACTCGAACCAAGGTCAACCTAGCGCTCTGATACCAACTTTGTCACGACCCGAAAGAGCACGTGACTGGCCCTTGAACCATATGAAGTCTATAGGACCCCATCTGATCCAAGTAAGCCAAAAGCCCAGAAATCTAAAACCATTTAAAGAGTAAATAAGGAAAACTGGTTTTTAAGAAGTAAAGAAATCGTGTTTCAAAAATCCAAGTTTTTAAATAACTAAGCCGAATATGTATTTTTAAAATGTGTATCCTTTCCTGAAAATTTCGGCAGAGTTTCCTTTGTAAAAACTGGCCCCGAATGGGGTACAACAAGAATAATATATATGAAATGATAAAAGGTATCCCCAAGCGGGAGCTAGCTCTTCGTCAAACGACGGTCACAACCACGCAAGCAATAATAATATACAACGCCAAAGGGCGAGGATCAAAACCTAAAAAGAAACTCAAAACAGCCAGAAAACCGTAATACTACAAACGCGACTCTAAGGTCGAAATAATACAACACTGTTTTCTAAGTCTGAAGCAATATACAAGTTTTGGTTGATGGAATTCTAGATACAATAAACAATACAGGAACAATGGCGGTTCTGATACAAAAGAACCCACCTACCAACGCAAGTCACCCATATGGAAGCAGTGTGCCAGAAATGCCGCTATGGAATCTGTACGGCAAAAACCTGCAAGGACTGTGGCACAACGGGGGTGAGTTGCCAACTCGTGAATAGAAAAATATCTACAAGCAGAGATCGAATGTATGACCCATCCTAGGTCAATACGATCAGATATAAATAAACCTCAATATGAATAAAGCTGAAGCATGCTAAACGGGTAATATAATCTCTATACATGAGTGTAGTGCCAAGTGCTCGTGCTAGTGCCTCAGGTAATAGCATATCATGAATGTGAGGTATGATCAATATAATCAAATCCGCATATACATGGATCCCGTCCACTCGTCACCCAATGACAATAACCATCATGCATGTAAATATCAGCAGCATATGCATGGAAATATGAGGATATAAACCACCCGTGTCCCTCGCGACACGTCAAAATCATGGAACCGGAGTGCCCAGCATCGGCACTCGAAAACATCATGAAAACTGTGCCCAGCATCGGCACGTAAATCCTCATACATCGGGCTCCGTCAGTCCGGATCGGCCCACGGGCTCTGTCTGCGGTATCGGCCCTCGGCCCCGGCAGTACGCCCATATCCATCTATCGACTCTGGTCAGTATCCTCCGGATAACTGCCAGGTCCAACCAATCACCGGTAGGTACTCGCCACCCTACCAGGCTCATCGTCTACTCCATGAAAAACATTTCTTGCCCCGGGGAACCATACCGGGTCCACCATGTACCCGCAATCGGCCTCATCCGCCTCCTCGAATCGGGTTTCCCATGTCGCTCTCAGCACCGAGAAAACACATGGTGGACGCACTGAAATATCATATCAAGGGTAACCGGGTTTTAAAACAATTCCATATTCTCTTTTTAAAACACCCACGGTTCCCAAAACCAGAAATATCATGGAAACAGCATATCTCAATGCGTATAATCAGAAAGCAGCATGTATGCGACATATAGCAGGAAGGTAAGCATATCAATATGTCATGCAAGGGTCATATCCTGAATGCAACAGTACCACAGTGTAGTGACATAGGAATTATCGATGATGAAGTGTGTGAGTCGGCAAACAAGTGTACGTGGAACATACGCATCATCGATAATTGTGCTGGTGTCCTAGCAGCATGACTGAAATATATCCACAATATAAGCAATGCAATGCAAACAGCATGAATATGCGGAATCGAGTAATCACGCAACAGTAAAGATCTTGCCTCAATAAATATATCATGCAACCTTGCCTTTTGAAATAAGACGAATTAGGGCTTTTGGTAAAATAAGGGCTACGGTATTTTAAGAAAAGACGCGTCGTTTGAAAATATCCGTATAAACCCTTTTTGCTCTATCTTTAAAATATCCCCGATTCGTTAGTTTTGAAATAGGTATGACTCGGGTCTAGCCTAACGCCTACTAGGCGAACTACGAACCCAACAATCAAGCCAATCGAGAGGGGTATGAAAACTACCTAAATCTGAGTCGATATCACACTATCTCATCACATGACAGGTATCACTACCATCATATCGCATCTCCAATACGAACTCTGTCATGTCGCCAAATCTCACGGTCTCAATCGTATCTCATCGACTCATCTCAATCCCACGTATCATCCTTAAAACTCGTATATGAACACATAGTCCCATACCCATGTGTAGATATACACACCATCATATGCGCACAGATAATGAAAGAATGTATGCAAGTATGTATGTATGTGTGAGTGCACCCACTACTCTAGGGTTTCGCACTACTAAACCAATACATCCTTTATTACCATCAATAATCCTAACAACACATAATAAATATATGTGTGTATACGTATTCGTATACATCACCACGGACTGTGGGGGTGCTATACGCCATCCACCCGACTTCTCCCCGTAGATATAAATCTACTCACCTTGCTTCTCATGTGTCGGTGCCGATGTCTCCATCTTCATCTTCTTTGCCTCATATCTCGTAGGGTACCTACAAGGATATCACAAACGCTAAAGCACATGAAAATCACATCGGAAACCAAAACGGCACACGCTACGCCTATAGGTAAAAACCTATAACCTCGCATGCAAACACGATCAATATCCACTTGTCGTTGACGTCCAAACGCTACACGACAGGAACGAAACACCAAATACCAAAATCCATACTAACACAAGTCGTAAATCATGCACCAACATAGGAAAATCAACCCAGATTTCACCCTAGATGGAATCAGTCAAAACTAGACATACCCAGGGTCAAGAATATAGCAAATGGGGCCATGCACAAAAATCGAGGCAATTCCCTCCTGCTCTGGCCGCAATTTGCGGCCAGAAGGAATTAATTGGTGGCCTCAGTTTGGAGTTGGGGGCTAGGGTTTGGTGTGGTGGTTCATTGGTGCCTGCACATCTCACTGTCAACTCAGTTTTATTTTTGGGGTCTCGGGGTAATAGCAGATTCCACAAAACACTTCCAGATTTACAGTTTTCCCCGATATCGATTCCGTAATTCCGTATTCTGGTTTCAAGTTCAGGTTTGGGTCCAAATTAGCATCACACAAGGGGTTCTAAGGTCACAACAAGCCTCAATTCCACTTTGATTTCAGTTTTACCCTAAACCCTAACTTGAATTCTCCAAAGTCCACAAAACGACACAATATCGATATGAAACTAGAATTGATGCACAAGGAAATGAAATACTACTCTAATAGGTGCAGAAATTACCTCCTTTGGCAACTCAAGAAAATTCTTGAGTTGCTCAAAGTTCTCCAAATCCAATCTTGCTAGGTTCAATGTGTAGCTAGTGAGCTTGGGAGCAAGCTTTGTGAAGTGGGAATGGGGTTTTGGCTTTGTTTTCATGGTGGATCTAGGGTTTTTGTGAAGAGGGATAGTGAGGGAGAGGGAGGAGCAGCAGCTCAAACAAGGGGAGGGAGAGAAAATGAGAAGGGAAATGATGGGGGGGCATGGGTCAAAAGAGGTGAAGGTTGACTTGGTCCCTTTCTTTCTCATCATCATACTACTTTCTCTTTTCTTTTCTTCACTAAACTCTTCTCACTTGAATAGTAGACCCAAAAGAAAAGCCATGGTAGAAATGCACAAGCAACACAAGTGTAGAAAATGATATGTGCACATTTTTGCACAAAAAAGCTAAAAATCCAATTAGCGATTCTTAATCGCGATTAGCACTAAATTAGTATATAACTAATCTTAAAAACTTTAAAATGGCATAATTCCATAAAATACCTTATTTTAGAATTTTCCATAATTTTTCCCCATTTATTTGTATTTAATTATACCAGAATATTAAAATATTAATTAAAATAATATTAAATTATAAAATTTCCCAAAAATCATATTTTATTATTTTGGAAACGTTACACTTTGAATCATCTCGTTTTTCCCTGGTGCTTTGGTCTGTAGATTTTGGGGTTTTAGGTGTTGTTTGTTTAGCCCAAAATTTCATGTGATGTTAATTTTGCTTAGGGGCTAATTCGGAGTATTTCGTAGTTGTAATTTTAACATTGTTTTAGTAACTTAGACGACGTTAAACAGTTCGAACAAACATCACACACCACCTCATTGCCCTCGCTGGAAATTTTCCAAGTGTTGGAATTTTCCAAGTTAAATATATTTGAATGTTCATGCAAGTAACCCTGTGGACCCTCTAGAGGAACGTAACCCTAACTCGATTCTATGACCATGGAATCGCGGCCAAACCATAGGGTTTGCCATAGTCCTGTGGCGCCATAGGTGAGGCAAGAGTTGACCCTTCTACGGTTGGTCCATAGGCACTGTGGCACGTTTTTGGGTATTTTAGCTTTGCTCAAGTGTTGAGCTTTCGGGGCAATTTGTGGGTGTTTGTTGACTCGATCAAAATGTTTAACATTGTTTGGATATTCGTGAAAGTGATGATTCCAATTGTTGTTATTTTTCACTTTCTTTTCTGCGACCATATGTGTAGTATTTGGTGTATCGCCGGTTTCGTTGTTATACATCAACGACAATTGGGGTACGCATACTTACATACGTTGATGGCATGTGATGTTATGTGTTCCTGAGATATGATGTGCAGGATCGTTGTGATTGAATAACCGGGTTTTTTTTGTGAGATGAGAGTTTTTTTTATTTTCATTCATGTAAAGTTAATTATATGTAATATTCTTTTATTTGGAGCACTTCCGGGTTGAGGATGATGTCACCATTGTTGTATATTATTTACTTTTCCGCATTAGAATAGACCCAAGGAGGGGAGCACAAGTGACTGGGTTCTAGGGTTCAGTAGGAGGCCATCTCGAGGAGTCGAGACCGGGTCTCCTAAACTCTAGAATTGGTAGGGTCACTTGCCGCTCTCGTAGGGGTCTAGGGGTATGGGCTTAGCTATTCATCGCGACCGTGGAATCCGTATTTTCTATTGTTGGCTAAATACAAAATACGGACCTCCTAGTATATCCTGTATTTTCATATATGTGCTTCTGCTATTGATATTCTATGATGTGATCACTTTATATGCTGAGACGAATAGTATTATATATATGATATATAATAAATGTTGCTTAAGTTTTGCATCCGCACTAGTCCCGCCCCGCTATGCCATTAGTTAAGTAAACTAACGGTGCATAACGGGACATTGTGGCGAATGCGGATGGCATAAGCATACGTTCTATTTTCGTTTCTTTTCTGTGATGGCTTAAGGACTTAAATGATGTGACTACATTAATGAGATTAATGTAAAGAAAAATGAACCTAAAAGATGTTGTAGAATTGGATTTGAAACCTACTCGGCTTTTTATGAAAAAGCAAGTTTTCAAAGTGCGGAGCTTAAGCCACTCCTTTTAAAAACCATTTGTTTCTATAACGATATCAAATTCAAAACGTCAAAGGTTTTCTTAAAAACCATCCGCAGCCCTCTGTTATTTTAGAAAGTAGAGTACTTAGTCTTCGTGCTACGTATGTTGATTATAGTCAAGGCGTAGTGTACGGTAGCTAAGTGATGTCTTCCTACACAGCATATGATGCGATTAATTAGGACATTCATGTGATTATGTTGATTATAGTCAAGGATAATATGAGTGGGTCTAATTAATCATGAAATGACGGGTAGAACTTGACTAGTACTTGTGATATGTTGATTATAGTCAAGGTCATAAGTTACTAGGGGTAAAAACCGTATCGGGAGTTTCAAGAGTTGAAATTTGCAATAAGATTGCATACCTTCTATGTGATAGTAGGATCCCGATCCCGCTATGAGCAAGAGTTGCTCTCAGGAGAGTTTTGTACTTTACAATTAGCTAACACATTAGGTGTCTAGAAAGGTGTCTACGGGGCTACGCCTCTGGGAAAACGAGGTTTATTTTAATTAGGTCCGTGCGAAAGCACGCGGAGCCTCCCTCAAAGTACCAGCACTGGCCTGGCTGAACGGTTAGCAAAGTTGTAGAATGTAATTAACCCTAGCTAGTTTTCTTTTTAAGGTTCGAAGGAAAATTTGATAAAAGCAGTGGGAGACATCGATTAGATAAGATAATAACCAATCTATTCTTTGCAAGAGCTTTCACTGAGTGTATTCTTTTCTCTCTCTTAATGGCAGATACCAATGACAGGCCTTAAACTTTTACTAGATAAAAACAAGTTGACCGGACCAAACTAGAAAGACTGGCTAAGGAACATTAACATTGCTCTGATATATGATAAGGTATCATATATCCTTACTTCCCCAGCCCCACCCAGCCCAGGCCCTGAATCTTCTGTTGCGGATAGGGAGATCCGCAAAACGTGGGATATTGATTGTGCCACTACCAAATGCCTCGCGCTTACACCGATGGACAATACACATCGAAAGCAGCACGAGGAGATGGATGTTCGATTCATCTTTTTCCATACAAAAAAGTTGTATGGAGAGCAATCTCGTATTCTATGATACGAAGCGTCTCGATAGCTGTTTCAGATGCGGATGTGTCACGACCCAAAGTTTGGCCCGTGACCGGCACTTAACCACGTAAAGTCTACAGGCGTAACGCGGCTAAGTGAACCGAAAACCCAGAAATCAAACCAGTAAAAGTATAGAGTGTTTTAAGCTTTAAATGGTAGCATTTACAAAGGTGCTAAGAATCTAAAGTAAACCATCACCAAGATAGCAATATACGACGCCGTAGAGAAGATCAAGAGCAACAAGTGGGAACATCACAGATAGAATAAACTGCAAAAGAAAAGTCGGCTCACAACGAGCTCGACACCAGAATACAAATAATATACATCATCGTCCTCACACCGTCTCTAAGTCAAGTACATATATGGTAGATGGAGAATACTAGATACAAAAGTGTGTACAATAAAAGTAACCAGATACCACAACCCACCTAACAGCAAAACAACTCACGCACAACTGTAGTGGTATCTGTAGCCAAAAGATGCACGAAGACAGCCTGCCGTGACTACTCTGAAGGGCGACCTGCAAATACTGTGGCACAACGGGGGTGAGTTGCTAACTCGTGAATAGAGATAACATATAAAGGTAATCGCGAGCATGCACGTACTGCGTTACTCTATCATATGCTAGCAGATGATATCAATGCGCGATAAGCAGTAGGTGCAATAATCATGCAAGTGCTCTATCAGGTAATATAACTACAGGATAAGATACAATAATGAATGCTGAGCATGGGAAATATAACATCTACACGGAATGTCAACGTGGAATATATAATCGGTGTCCATCAATGCACCCCAGATCCCAACAACCCAGACGCCGGCACTCCCATCGGCCCTCAAATCCTGTACATCACTGAGAATCATGGTGCCCAACATCGGCACCCAAATATCATAAATACTCGTGTCTAGCATCGACACGCAAATCTTCCTATGTCGGGCATCCGTTAGTCCGGGTCAGCCCCCCTCTCTCATATATCGGGCATCCGTCAGCCCGGGTCAGCCCTCTCTCTCTCATACATCGGGCATCCGTCAGTCCGGGTCAGCCCCCTCTCTCTCATATATCGGGCATCCGTCAGTCTGGGTCAGCCCCCCCTCTCTCATATATCGGGCATCCGTCAGTCCGGGTCATCCCTCTCTTTCTCTCATATATCGGGCATCCGTCAGTCCGGGTCAGCCCTCTCTCTCTCATATATCGGGCTCTAGCACCGAGAAACACATGGTGGACGCACTGAAATATCATATCAAGGGAAACCGGGTTTTTAAATGATTACATATTCTCTTTGAATTAGCCACGATTCCCAAATCCAGAAATCACATGTAATCCGAACCAATATACAAGTCAAAGCAATGTGATATACGCATCAAGTATGAATATCATGTAATCCGAATCAATATGCAAGTCAAGGCAATGTGATATACGCATCAAGTATGAATATCATGTAATCCGAATCAATATGCAAGTCAAGGCAATGTGATATACGCATCAAGTATGAATATTATGTAATCCGAATCAATATGCAAGTCAAGGCAATGTGATATACGCATCAAGTATGAATATCATGTAATCCGAATAAATATGCAAGTCAAAGCAATGTGATATATGCATCAAGTATGAATATCATGTCCAGTCACATAAAAGATGAGTTACAGCATAATGATCATGGAAATTCTACAGCGTGAGTGTCATGGCAATTACTAACGGTGTGTGTGTAAATGCAGGATAGTGCTCGTGCAACATGAACCGTTAGTAATGGTGCGGTGTTCTATTAATTCTAGTTTATATACATATAGCAGGGAATGTGATATGCACAAAATAGTAGCCATGAACAGTCAATGTAGGTAAATGTAATATGCTGCTACAAGGTCCTATCAGCCCTGACGCATAACGCCATGCGAGCGATTTCCCCGTAGATGTTAAATCTACTCACCGTAGTCTCTCGCTAGGTATAGCCGATGACTTGTGTCCCCTCCTTCGCGGCGTCCGTCGCACTCGCCTGCGAATCCTAGAATTTCATAATATATCACACATAAGCTCAAAACCATACAAACACGACATTTAAAGTCAACTAGAAACCCGTGTCGCAAACCAAGCGCGCGTGTGCGCGATACGCTAAAACGTGTGATTACGCATCTGAAGCTACCCCGACGCGTCGCGATACGCAGAAACCCCAAACCCACACATACGTATCACGGGTGTCGCGAAAGTTTAAAATACGGGAAATAGGGTAATTGATCCCAGATTTTTATACAGAAAAGATATTACAAAACTATATATATCATAATACTACACATAGCAGCAGACACTCAACACCCTAAACCCCAACCCAAAACACCCCCATCTGGCCGCAATTTGCGGCCAGAATGTATTTTTCGGCGGCCTGGGTAGTGAGATGGGCTTCCAGATTTTGTGTGTGCACTCTATACCCCCTATACATGCTACAGTAAATCCAATTTTATTTTGAAACACCCCGGGTAGAAGCAGATTCCACAGAGCCCTAATTCTAGTTAAAAAACCACAATTTTACACTAAAATGATACTTTGTGGTATTTCTGTGCAAACTGAAACAAAAACCTGGGTTAAATAGCTCTAATAGCACTTAAAAGAGTTCACTAAACCATGAGAACACCAATCTAACATATACTTTACCAATATCCCTCAATATCACTAATAATGCACAAAAAAACATGATTTTTAGCTAAGATACTACAAGATATGGAAAAGAGTGTTAAATATGAGCTATATACCTTCAAAAGACCTTATGAAACACCAAAAATCTCAGCCCTAGCCTCAAGTGTGCAGATTTTGTAGGGTTCCTAGGCACTCTTGTGAAGGTTCAAAACGCATCAAACATGCTCGGATAAAATTTTAGACGTGCCGAACAACCCAAAGCCGGGATCTTTGCTAGATAATTAGGGTTTAGCATGCAAGATAACATCTTTTTATCTAAGTGTGAGGGATTACAACCTTTGTAGTCCGCTCCTTCGCTTCACAAGCTCCGAGTAGAAGTCCCTTCGCCGCGATCCACGATCTCCCGGACTCAAGAGAGGCTCCACGACTCGAACGATCCATGCTAGCTTGAAGTGTTCCGAATCTCCGATGATCTACGTCGAAGTTGCAATAACCCAAGCTTTCTCACTCTAAAGAGATGAACACCCTAATCTTATGGGCTAGATGAGATGAGGATAAGGGAGTAGTATTTATGCTTTCTTTTTAATTCACTTTCTCACAATTTATCATCACAAATGGAATTTCTAGTGAGCTCAAAATCAAGAGAGAAGAAGATGATAATGGAAAAATAATAATTCCTTTTGTGATGAATAGAAAAGAAATCTATATGATTGATATATCAACCATGGTCAAGGATGAGTGGCTAAGAGTTTATAGAGAATAAACTAGAGTTAGGGTTTGGTTAGGTTAGAAATGAGTCATCAAGAAATATCAACCATAATATCTTAACCAAGACAAAAGGAAAAGCTTCTAGAATGTGCAAGAAGAAGCTAACCCTAATCAAACCCTAATCCCATTTAATCATCCTTAAACATGTTTAATAATAAATCATATCATGTCACAATAATATATATCACATATATATTATATATTTGCAACAAAAGAAAATAATACAATTAACATATATCGGATATATATCAATGTATCATCCAGTGAGAAAATGAAATAATAAAGCGAGCCAATATTAGATAATGTAATACAATATATCATATATATTACTATACATTAAATCATCGAATCAACACTTGATCCGACGATCCGGCTATATCAAATATTACCGACTAATATATCATGTACCGATTCATCGAATCAACTCTTGATCCGATCTTCCGGTTCATATCTAAATATCACGAGAATATAATACGGTATCTCATATCGCATTATCCTCGGTCCTGCACATATCACATATGTGCCTCTACTCCGTTTCGCCTGAGCCAAGAAACCTCTGTGTAGGACTCTAAAGAATCGTCAATACGCCGGTAGCAGGTGATGATCATATCAAACACTCACAAGCTGCAAGCGGTCAGCTAAACGTAACAGCCATCCAGGTATTGAGCGATCAGAAGATCAACAAGCTAGCCTGTGCGTTCTCCTGTGAATCCAATCAGTAACACTCCCGTACAGTCCGGTGTGTTCGTCTGATATGTTGCATATCAAGTCTAGGGGTGGTATACGTCAGACCCCAGTAACCGATAAGTCGTGTCGATGTATGGCTCATAACGGGTCGAAAAACTACTAGTAACACTTACCAGTAAATCTTTATATCAGCCCTGGCCAGGGACTTCCAGTTATATCCAATCGAACACAGCACAACATCAACTCCCTATACCGGGAGAGACGAATCCCCTCCTATCATTCATTGCCTCCATGTGATTCGGGACTGTACCCAAAAGCCACCGTTTTGCACGCCGTCTTGGACGTGGTAAGGTGGAAATCAAAGCACAGTGGGAATCACACAAGACTCCATGACGATCTCGGGTCTACAGACTACCTTGTACCAGTGTCACCGGAGAACTGCCATCTGACGTGTGGTATATCACTATCTGGGAGTTCTCGGCGAGTCCGTCCAGTGTACCCAGTCTCTACTGAGCACCCGTACACCATCTCTGATGTCAAACACTGATGGATATGGGGTCATCCATCGCCCATCATATGGGTCAAGATGCGTATACGCTAGTCTACTCTGGTGTATCGATGCCCTGTCTCGATATACCCTCGACTAGGAACAGTTATAGGATGTACTCATCGACTACCGTTGCCCCACTAGTATGATCTCATCATAGTCCCAGTAGTCGAGTACAGATCCTAAGGGCTTTATCAACATGTGAGAGAAAAACAGTAAACCAATACAAGTCAACATGTTAAGATAAAGTGAAACCAAATAGCATACTATCATGACAAGCAAGAAAGTCATCTCTATATATATCCAAGCATCCATTATAATATACATCATATGTACAACAATGGCCTCTAGGGCATATACATAACTAACAATCTCCCACTTGCACTAAGGCCAGCTGCTGTAGTATCTCATACCTAGCATCCCGAATAATCTCTCAAACTGTATCTGGGTAATAGCCTTCGTGAATGGATCCACGGTGTTGTCCTTCGTATCTACTCTCCTGACCTCGATCTCCCGGCGATCAATTATCTCCCTGATCAGGTGATACCGCCTCAGAATATGTCTGGACTTCTGATGGGATCTGGGTTCCTTGGCCAAAGCCACAGCTCCATTGTTATCGCAATACAGAGGTATTGGATGCTCAATGGATGGAACCACACCAAGTTCACTAATGAACTTCTTTATCCAGACAGCCTCCTTGGCAGCATCGTAGGCAGCGATGTATTCAGCCTCCATCGTCGAGTCTGCAACGGTATCCTGTTTGGAACTCTTCCAACATACCGCAACTCCATTGAGGGTAAAGACAAAACCCGAATGCGACTTAGAGTCGTCCTTATCACTTTGGAAGCTGGAATCGGTAAAGGACTCGACCTGGAGTTCTCCGTTACCATACACCAAGAACATCTCCTTAGTCCTTCGTAAGTACTTGAGAATGTTCTTCACAGCTGTCCAGTGACTCTCTCCAGGATCTGCTTGATACCGACTCACTACACTTAGTGAGTATGCTACATCGGGTCTGGTACATATCATCGCATACATGATAGAGTCTACTGCCCAAGCATAGGGTATCCCTTGCATGCGAGCTCTCTCCAAATCAGTCTTGGGAGACATCTGTTTGGAGAGAGTGAGTCCAGAGATCGTGGGTTGGTTCCCACGCTTGGATTCTTCCATACCAAACCTCTTTAGTATGGTGTCAATGTACCTGGATTGGGACAATCCCAGTATCCGTTTAGATCTATCTCTATAGATCATGATTCCCAATATGCAGGAGGCATCACCTAGATCTTTCATTGAGAATCTCTTTGATAAGAAGAGCTTGACTGATTGCAGCATAGGAATATCATTTCCTATCAAGAGTATATCATCCACGTACAATACGAGGAAGACAACCTTACCCTCTGCTACCTTCTTATAGATACAAGGTTCATCTATATTTTTGATGAAGTCAAACTCTTTGACTACTACATCAAAGCAGATGTTCCAACTCCGCGATACTTGCTTTAACCCATAAATGGATTTAAGCAGTTGCATACCTTTCTGCTGCTCCCACTATCTACGAAGCCCTCTGGCTGAGTCATGTACACGCACTCTTCTAAATCACCGTTTAGAAAGGCGGTCTTAACATCCATTTGCCAGATTTCGTAGTCATGATATGCAGCAATGGCAAGTAAGATCCGGATGGACTTAAGCATAGCCACTGGAGAAAATGTTTCGTCATAATCCACACCTGGTCGTTGACGAAATCCCTTTGCTACAAGTCTAGCTTTGAAAGTCTCAACTTTTCCATCTACACCAAATTTCTTTTTAAAAATCCACTTGCTCCCAATGAGTTTTACCCCTTCAGGAGCATTTTCCAAAATCCATACTTTATTGGTGTATATGGATTCCATCTCAGATCGCATTGCATCCAGCCATTTCGCAGAGTCACCACTCGTGATGGCCTGCTCGAAACTAGTCGGGTCATCATCATCCATGATGCAATCCTCGCTTCCACCATCAATGAGAAAACCGTAGTATCTCTCAGGTGGATGAGAAACCCTATTAGATCGGCGGAGAGGCTGAGGTTCGTCGGGTACTACTGAATCCTCTGGTTCAACCAAGTCTTCTGTTATAGTTTGTGTTGCTGGAACCTCTTCCAGTTCTTCCTCAATGCTACTATTCTGTTTCATAAGAAAACCTTTTTCTAAGAAAGTGGCATGTCGAGAAACAAACACCTTTTGTTCCTCGGGGTGGTAGAAGATATACCCTTGTGAGTTTTTGGGATATCCTACAAACTTACATAAGACAGATCTTGCCTCGAGTTTGTCCGGATTTTGTCTTTTGACATAAGCCGGACAACCCCATATCTTAATATAATTAAGATGTGGTCTCTTCCCTTTCCATATCTCATATGGAGTGGTAGGCACAGATTTGGTAGGAACTCTATTCAATAGGTCTATGGCTGTCTCAAGCGCATACCCCCAAAAGGAAATAGGTAACTCAGCTGTACTCATCATCGAGCACACCATATCTAATAGGGTGCGATTCCTCCGCTCCGATACACCGTTGTGCTGTGGTGTATAAGGAGGAGTAAGCTGAGAGAGAATCCCATTCTCTTTTAGATAATCTAAAAACTCACCGCTTAAGTATTCACCTCTTCGATCAGATCGAAGAATCTTAATACTTTTGCCCGTTTGGTTCTCTACTTCGTGCTTATATTCTCTGAATTTCTCAAAAGCTTCAGACTTGTGTTTCATCAGAAACACATGTCCGTATCTAGAGAGATCATCAGTGAATGTAATGAAGTAGGAAGAACCGTTCCTGGCATGCGTAGACATGGGACCGCATACATCACTATGTATTAGTCCTAAGAGTTCAGTAACTCTTTCTCCGTGTTCACTAAACGGAGCTTTGGTCATTTTTCCTTTGAGACATGAATGGCAAGTATCATAAGATGATAATTCGAACGGATTCAAATAACCATCCTTATGTAACTTAGCCAGTCGTGTCGCATTGATATGACCAAGTCTACAATGTCACAAGTAGGATTCGTTCATATCTGAATTTTTCCTCTTGTGTGTGTTTTGTATATTCAGGACTGTATTCTGATTTAGAATGAATATGCCATTATGTAACGAGCCTGATGCAATCTACTTTTGATTTAGGAAGATGTTCATAACATTATCCTGTACTACAAAATTATATCCTTCTTTACTTAATAAGGAGACTGATATAATGTTGCACATCATGTTCGGTATATAATAGCACTCATTTAGAATCAGTGTATTACGACTTGGCAATACAAGGTGATATTCGCCAACTGCTTTGGCTGCAATACTTGCACCGTTCCCTACTTGAACGAAATGATCACCTTTTCCCAGTTCTTTACCTTTACGTAGCCCATGTAACAATTTACATATGTGGGATCCTGATTCGGTATCTAATACCCAGGATGTAGGGTGAACTGAGAAACAGTTTTCAATAACTAACACACCTGAAGAAGATGCATCAACATGCATGTTCTTCGTTTGGGCGGCGTGAGAATCTAGATATTCTCCTGTTTCCTATTCAGTCTTATAACTCTTATAAGAAAGAACGGGTCCAACGATCCCTTGCTCAGTACAATAATCGGGTTTAGTCAATACATCTATATTATTATCTTGATTATGGCATGACATGGTCGCTACCTGGAGAGAGAGAGAAGAAAACACTTTAGCGTATGCTCTTGCAAGATTAGATTGGTTATTATCTTATCTAATCAGGATGTCTCCCACTGTTTTTATCAAATCTTCCTTCAAACCCTAAAAGGTAAGATTAGCCGGGATTAATTACACCCTACAATTTCGTCAATCTTTCAGCCAGATCAGTGTCGGTACTTTGAGGGAGGTTCCCCGTGCTTTCGCACGGACCTAATTAAAGTAAAACCTCATTTTCCCAGAGGCGTAACCCCGTTAACACTTTTCTAGACACCTACTTGATCGGCTAATTGTCCTGTGTAAAACTCTCCCAGGAGTAACTCTTACTCGCAGTGGGTATCGGGATCCAACTATCTCATAGGAGGTATGCAATCTCATTGCAAATTTCAAAACTTGAAATTCCCGATAAAGCTTTTACCCCTAGTGTGCTATGACCTTGACGTATGCCAAACAACCCATAGTCCACTAGTCAAGTTCAACCCGTACATTTCGTGATTGAATTAAACCCACCCATACGACCCTTGACGCATGCCAAACAACACCGTACGAATACCCTAATCCAATCGCATCTCATGCTACAGATAAGTAATAATCAGCTACCGTACACTACGCCTTGACGCATGCCAAACTACCGTAGCACGAATACTAAATATTTCTTATCTGAAATGACGGAGGGCTACGCAGGTTTTTCAGAAAACCCTGAGCGTAATGAACTTGATATCATCGTAGAATCAAGTGGTTTTTGAAAAGGAGTGTTTTTAGGCTTTTCTTAGTTTCGCTAAAGGGGTCACTCCCGGTGAAGGGATCGTCGGCCCTTTCCTCATCGAATAAGGTGCAGGATATATCATATATACCGCTGTGCAAAGCAAAACTCTAAAAGCAATCAAAAATACAAACCGAGTTTTGTAGCATCTGCCAGTTTCGCTAAAGAGGTCACTCCCGGTGAAGGGATCTCGGCTCTTTCCCCATCGAATAAGGTGCAGGGTATATCATATATACCACTATGCAAAGCAAAACTGTAGCTACCCTTTTTATAAAGTTTTGATTCTACAACATCTTTTAGGTTTCTTTTCTTTTTATTAATCTCATTAATAAAATCCCATCAGCTTATGCTTCCTAAGCATCACAGAAGAAACGAAAGCAGTAATATTTATATATCAGCATATATATATATAGTATAAGCATTCGTCTCAGGCAGTAATATGATCTCATCACAGAACATTGCAGCAGAAGAACATATATGAAATATTGGATATACTAGGACGTCCGTGTTTTCAATACGAGCCTGTATAAAACACGGATTCCACGGTCGCGACGAATAGCCGAACCCACATCCCAAGACCCCTACGAGAGCGGCAAGTAACACTGCCAATTCTGGGGTTAGGAGACCCGATCTCGACTCCTCGAGATGGCCTCCCACTGGACCCTAGAACCCGGTTACTTATGCTCCCCTCCTTGGGTCTACCTAATGCGGTAAAGTAAATAATATACACTGGTGACATCAACCTCAACCTGGAAGTGCCACAAATAAAAGAATATTACATTACAAATGAATTTTACATGAATGAAAATAAAAACACTCATCTCACATAAAACCCCGGCTATTCAGAACGCGACGATCCAATATAACATATCACAGCAACACATAATATCACATATCATCAACGTAAGTAAATATGCGCATCCCAATAGTCGTTGACATATAGCAACGAAACCGGTGATATCACATATTACACTTACGGTCACAGAAAAGAAAGTGTAAAACTACAACATTTGGAATCCACAATCACTTTAGACATCGTAAATCCGAAATATCACATACTTCGCATTTCATGCCTAACTCTATGAATTCCACATATTGTATCACATTCCAGATAAATAGACAGTATTAAAATTTTCGAACAGATAATCAAATACCCAAAATTTCCTAAAGTGCTCAACACTTGAGCGGAGTTCAAATAATCCCAGAATATGTCACAGTACCAGTGATCCAGCCGTAGAAGAGTCAAGCCAACGCCTCACATGTGGCACGCCGTACTGCCCCAAACCCGAAGGTTCAAAAGGCAGTTCAAGACGGTCACATAATCGAGTTAAGATTTGTTGTCTTCTAGAGGGTCCACCGCTTAACTTGTATAATTTTTCCGAAAGATTTAAACCCGATAAAAGTTCAACACTTGAAAGTTTGCCGTGTCGGGATAAAGTGGGTTAATGATATCCGTTCAAATAGTTTAACAGTTTCTAAATACCCGGAAATAAAAACGAATTTAAATATTCCGATCGAATCAATGATTACAAAACAAACCCCAGAATATTCAACACTTGAGTCACTTTAAAAATACCTAGAAGCATCAACAAGTACCTACGGATATTATCATGAAGCCACGTGTCACAATTCTAAAATTCGGCCGCGGAACCGCCGCGGGAAGCAGGTTCCCGCTGCGGTTCCGCCGCGGTTTAGTGGATTTGTGGGCCCGTGTTTCATGGTAATTCTTAGAATTCCCTGCTGATTTTTTAGGTATTTTTAATTCAGAAAAATCCTAGATTTTGAAAAATTTCCAGAGAGGGGGTAAATTTTGTCGGTTCGGGTTCGATCGGAGTTTTAACTTCGTAAACACGACGCCGAATGCTCTAGCTAGGCTCTGATACCACTGTAGGGTTTCTAGGCACTCTTGTAAAGGTTCATAAGGCATCAAACATGCCCGGATAAAATTTTAGACGTGCCGAACAACCCAAAGCCGGGATCTTTGCTAGATAATTAGGGTTTAGCATGCAAGATAACATCTTTTTATCTAAGTGTGAGGGATTACAACCTTTGTAGTCCGCTCCTTCGCTTCACAAGCTCCGAGTAGAAGTCCCTTCGCCGCGATCCACGATCTCCCGGACTCAAGAGAGGCTCCACGACTCGAACGATCCATGCTAGCTTGAAGTGTTCCGAATCTCCGATGATCTACGTCGAAGTTGCAATAACCCAAGCTTTCTCACTCTAAAGAGATGAACACCCTAATCTTATGGGCTAGATGAGATGAGGATAAGGGAGTAGTATTTATGCTTTCTTTTTAATTCACTTTCTCACAATTTATCATCACAAATGGAATTTCTAGTGAGCTCAAAATCAAGAGAGAAGAAGATGATAATGGAAAAATAATAATTCCTTTTGTGATGAATAGAAAAGAAATCTTTATGATTGATATATCAACCATGGTCAAGGATGAGTGGCTAAGAGTTTATAGAGAATAAACTAGAGTTAGGGTTTGGTTAGGTTAGAAATGAGTCATCAAGAAATATCAACCATAATATCTTAACCAAGACAAAAGGAAAAGCTTCTAGAATGTGCAAGAAGAAGCTAACCCTAATCAAACCCTAATCCCATTTAATCATCCTTAAACATGTTTAATAATAAATCATATCATGTCACAATAATATATATCACATATATATTATATATTTGCAACAAAAGAAAATAATACAATTAACATATATCGGATATATATCAATGTATCATCCAGTGAGAAAATGAAATAATAAAGCGAGCCAATATTAGATAATGTAATACAATATATCATATATATTATTATACATTAAATCATCGAATCAACACTTGATTCGACGATCCGGCTATATCAAATATTACCGACTAATATATCATGTACCGATTCATCGAATCAACGCTTGATCCGATGTCCCGGTTCATATCTAAATATCGCGAGAATATAATACGGTATCTCATATCGCATTATCCTCGTTCCTGCACATATCACATATGTGCCTCTACTCCGTTTCGCCTGAGCCAAGAAACCTCTGTGTAGGACTCTAAAGAATCGTCAATACGACGGTAGCAGGTGATGATCATATCAAACACCCACAAGCTGCAAGCGGTCAGCTAAACGTAACAGCCACCCAGGTATTGAGCGATCAGAAGATCAACAAGCTAGCCTGTGCATTCTCCTGTGAATCCAATCAGTAACACTCCCGTACAGTCCGGTCTGTTCGTCTGATATGTTGCATATCAAGTCTAGGGGTGGTATACGTCAGACCCCAGTAACCGATAAGTCGTGTCAATGTATGGCTCATAACGGGTCGAGAAACTACTAGTAACACTTACCAGTAAATCTCTATATCAGCCCTGACCAGGGACTTCCAGTTATAGCCAATCGAACACAGCACAACATCAACTCCCTATACCGGGAGAGACGAATCCCCTCCTATCGCTCATTGCCTCCATGTGATTCGGGACTGTACCCAAAAGCCACCGTTTTGCACGCCGTCTTGGACGTGGTAAGGTGGAAATCAAAGCACAGTGGGAATCACACAAGACTCCATGACGATCTCGGGTCTACAGACTACCCTGTACCAGTGTCACCGGAGAACTGCCATCTGACGTGTGGTATATCACCATCTGGGAGTTCTCGGCGAGTCCGTCCAGTGTACCCAGTCTCTACTGAGCACCCGTACACCATCTCTGATGTCAAACACCGATGGATATGGGATCATCCATCGCCCATCATATGGGTCAAGATGCGTATACGCTAGTCTACTCTGGTGTATCGATGCCCTGTCTCGATATACCCTCGACTAGGAACAGTTATAGGATGTACTCATCGACTACCGTGGCCCCACTAGTATGATCTCATCATAGTCCCAGTAGTCGAGTACAGATCCTAAGGGCTTTATCAATATGTGAGAGAAAAACAGTAAACCAATACAAGTCAACATGTTAAGATAAAGTGAAACCAAATAGCATACTATCATGACGAGCAAGAAAGTCATCTCTATATATATCCAAGCATCCATTATAATATGCATCATATGTACAACAATAGCCTCTAGGGCATATACATAACTAACAGATTTGCCTCCAAACACCTTAAAAAGCCCCTTTTCCCATGGTTTTGTGAAGAAAATGGTTAGATTTGTGTAGGGTTTTGTATGGATTCAAAAGAGAAATGAAAAGATGATAAATATATGGTGTTGCTGCTGCTGGGGTTGCTGCTTTTCTGCAGAAATTTTCAGCAAGAGAGGAAGAGAGAAAAGAGAGAGAGAGAATGGGTCAAAAGTCAATCTTCTCACCTAACACCATGGTCTAATTTCCCATTCAAAAAATGAATTATTAAAAGGGTTTGACTTGATTAGAAATAGGTGGGGGATTAAAATGAACCATGCATGCAAAGAAATGGTTAACATGCTAACACTTTTAACCTAGCTCAAGGAAAATTGTGCTAAGTGTGCATGTGTGCACTGACACAGGAAATTTCCCAATTAGGGTAAACCCGACTAGAAATAATTAATAACCCTATGTACACATATATAAAAACACGCACCATTGCTAATTAACACGAAAAACATTCTAACGAAATTTCAAAGTGTTACAATCTACCCCCTTAAAGAAATTCGGTCCCCGAATTTCAAAATCTAACTACACGTACCTTCAAAAAGGTGGGGATACCTCTCCCTCATCTCGCTCTCGGTCTCCCAAGTGACCTCCTCGCTGCTCTGGCCACACCAAAGTACCTTGACTGATGGTATGTCCTTCGATCTCAATTTCTTCACTTGTCGAACCAAAATGATCACCGGCTGCTCTCCATAAGAAAGGTCATGCTCAAGCTGGATCGTCGGGTGCTGAATCGCATGCGAAGGATCATTAAGATACCTGCAGAGCATCGAAACGTGAAATACGGGGTGCACGTCTGGAAAACTGGGCGGAGGGGCTAACCGATACGCAACCGCACCAACACGCTCGAGGATCTCGAAGGGGCCCACAAATCTGGGACTAAGCTTCCCCTTCTTCCCAAATTGTAAGTCCATGTCACGCACCCCATGAACTTGCGGGGAGGCGGAATATATGAAAAATGATTATCAAAGCTTCGTAACACGGACTTGAGCGCATGAATCGTTTCTAAACTGTTACTAGCAAACTACGAAAGGTTTAACTACTCGGATACGAAGTTATACCTCACGTTACTTGTCCTTCGGGTCTTCATCGCGGTCCTCCACTCTTCGTAGGCACCTTAGAACATCGGCACCTCAACGGTCTCTTCGAGTCAAAGACGATTCACCCGAGAGCTCCTACGCCAAGCTTTATCTCTAACTTGAGATAACTAGGTTGCTCAAAGTGCTAATCTAAGCTACCTAGGGGATATAAAGTGAGCTTATGGATGTATTAGTCTAGCTAACCCTTGATCTCAACACATGAGAGGTTAGGGTTAGGGTTTCAAGAATGAGAGAGCTTGAGGAGAGAGAAGGCGATCATGAGAATCAATTGAAATTGTTTCTCACTTCTAATATATTATGAAGCATAAAGAATTTTCAAATGAATAAATCAAATGCATTATCATCATGCTTCATTGAATATGTGCAATGAATCATCAAGTGAGTCATTAAGCAATAAATGCTTCATTAACTCACTTGAATGATTCATCTCATGAGTCACAAAATCAATTAATGCTAATGCTACCTTACCCTCCAAGTCACCATGCTTCTAGAAGCTTTCCGGAAAATTACGAGAACGCCCCTCCAATCTGTGAAAACACAGAAAAACTTTAGACTGTATAAATCCAATAACCTGATACTAGAAACTGGCTTAAACCAAAGCCGACTAGTAAAAACTGTCCGAACGTCGTACGTGCGTAAACACACGTATGCGTCCGAACCCTTGTCGTAAAACCATATGACCTCTATATCATTTCGCCTGGAGTAGGGAAACTCTCTGTGTGGGACTTTAAAGACTCGACACTACGCTGGCAGTGGGTTTAACACAGACTGCAAGCGGCACTAGCTGTACGTAACGGTCCCCAGGTAGATGTCGATAAGAAGGCCGATGAGGAAAACCATCCGAACTCCTACTGAGCCTGATGTGACAATCTCCGTACAGTCCGGTCTGTTCGTCTAAGACTATCGCATATCGAGCCTAGGGGCAGCAAGCATCAGTCCCCTAAAAGCTGTATAAGTCGTGTCAGAGCGTAGCCCATTACACCCTGAGAAAACTACTGGAACCTACCAGTAAATCTCGCTTGCCGTGGCCAGGGACTTTGCGTAATGGCTCTCTGACACGGCGCGATATCAACTCCCAATACCGGGAGAGACGAATCCTATCTAACCGCCACTGCCTCCAAGTGCTCGGGACTGCACCCAACTGCTACCTATTTGCATGACCCTTTGAGCCGTGGTAGGGTAGCAATCTAAGAACAGTAGGACACACTCGAGGAGAAGTAGCAGTGTCAAGTCTGCGGACTATGCTGTACTCATGTCACCTGGGAACTGTTAACTGACGATGGGTATAATACCAACCAATCAGTTCCCCTGCGAGTCCTGTCCGGTGTACCCGTAACCTAACGAGCACCTGTATACTATCTCCAGTACGACGTACTGATGGCTGTGGGACAGACCATCTCCCCAACTGGGATAAGAAGCATACACACTTAGTCTACTCCGGAATATCGATGCCCTATCTCAATAATCTAATGACCAGGGACCTGTATAGGATGTTGCTTACAGACTACCCAGCCCCCACTAGTGTGACTGCCATCACAACGCTGGTAATCAAGCAAAGATCCTATAGGCTCTACTAATATGTATAAGTGATACGTTACAAGAAACATATGCATATATTAAAGTAGACACAAACCAAGTAGCATACTACCATTTTTAGCAAGACTGTTATATACAACTGTGAATATCCCAAGCTTCCATTAAGTAATATACAACCTAGTATGATACAATAATGGCCCCTAGGGCATATACACTAACAATCTCCCACTTGCACTAGGGCCATGAGCTGGTATATCGTAGACCTATCATCTCGAATAGCCTTTCGAACTGCGTCTGAGGAATGGCCTTTGTGAATGGACCAGCAATGTTATTCTCCGTCTCTATTCTCTTTATTTCGATCTCCCGGCGATCTACGATCTCCCTGATCAGGTGATACGGCCTTAAGATGTGTCTGGACTTCTGATGGAACCTGGGTTCCTTCGCTAAAGCTATAGCGCCGTTGTTGTCACAATACAGAGGTATTGGATCAACACTGGTAGGAACCACCTGAAGTTCTGTGAGGAACTTCTTCATCCAGACAGCTTCTTTTGCGGCATCGCAAGCAGCTATGTAATCCACTTTCATTGTTGAGTCAGCAACGGTCTCCTGTTTGGAACTCTTCCAACAGACCTCCCCTCCATTGAGGGTAAAGACATAACCCGACATGGATTTGGAGTCATCCTTGTCACTCTGGAAGCCGGAGTCAGCAAAGGCCTCCATCTGGAGGGCTTTTCCGCCATATACCAAGAATATCTCCTTAGTCCTCCTCAGGTACTTGAGAATGTTCTTTACTGCTATCCAGTGCTTCTTCTCTGGGTTTGCTTGATACCGGATTACTACGCTCAATGCGTATGCTACATCTGGTCTGGTACATAACATCGCATACATTATAGAGCCTACCGCAGAAGCGTAGGGTATAATTGACATGCAATCCCTTTCCAAATTAGTCTTGGGAGACATCTCTTTGGAGAGGGTGATTCCGTGACAAGCCGGTAGGTTACCGCGCTTAGAATCATCCACACTGAATCTCTTCACTATGGTGTCTATGTACCTGGACTGCGAAAGTCCCAACATCCTTTTTGATCTATCACGATAGATCCGGATCCCAAAATGTAGGTGGCATCACCCAGGTCTTTCATGGAGAATTTTTGTGATAAGAATCTTTTGACTGACTGTAACATAGGAATATCATTTCCTATTAGGAGAATGTCATCCACGTACAAGACGAGGAATACTACAGCTCTCCCTACAATCTTACTGTATATGCATGTTCCAACTCCACGATGCTTGCTTTAGTCCATAAATGGACTTAAGCAGCTTGCATACTTTACCGCTGCTCCCACTCTGAATGAATCCCTCTGGCTGATCCATATAGACGCTCTCTTCCAAATTACCATTTAGAAAGGCCGTCTTTACGTCCATCTGCCAGATTTCATAATCGTGGAAGGCAGTAATAGCAAGAAGGACCCAAATGGATTTAAGCATAGCCACTGGAGAAAAGGTTTCGTCATAGTCCAAACCAGATCTTTGACGGAAACCTTTTGCAACAAGTCTAGCCTTATAGGTTTCAACCTGTCTATCTACACCAATCTTCTTTTTGAAGATCCATTTGCATCCTACGGGTTTTACCCCATCTGGAGCAATGTCCAAAGTCCATACTTTGTTAGTGTACATGGACTCTATTTCGGTCCGCATTGCATCCAGCCATTTTACTGAGTCACCGCTCTGAATGGCTTGGTGGAAGCTAGTAGGCTCATCAAAGTCAATAGTGCAATCCTCTCTATCCCCGTCTATGAGAAAACCGTAGTATCTCTCGGGCGGATGAGATTGCCTACTACTCCTGCGGAGTGGCGTCGGGATGTCCGGTTCTTCTGAAACCTCTGGTTCTACCAAGCTTTCAGTAATAGCTTGTGGTTCTGGAATTTCTTCCAGTTCTATTGCGCTCCCACTTATCTGATTTTCTAAAAACTCAGTTTCCAAGAGGCGAGCATTATGAGAAACAAAAATCTTTTGTTTCTCTGCGTAATAGAAATAATATCCTTTGGAGTTCTTTGGATATCCCACAAACTTACACTGTACTGATCGTGCCTCTAGCTTGTCCGCATGCTGCTTCTTTACAAAAGCTGGACATCCCCATATCTTAATATGTTTAAGATAGGGTTTTTTTCCACACCACATCTGATATGGTGAAGTAGGCACAGTCTTAGTTGGAACTCGGTTTAAAAGGTATGCAGCTGATTCTAGTGCATATCCCCAGAATGATCGTTGTAACTCAGCTTTACTTATCATAGAACGAACCATATCCAATAGGGTTCGATTCCTTATTTCCGATACACCGTTGTGTTGTGGTGTGTATGGAGGAGTAAGCTGAGAGAGAATTCCATTCTCTTTTAAGTAACCTAGGAACTCGGCACTTAAGTATTCACCACCTCGATCAGATCTCAGTGTCTTGATACTTTTGCCTGTTTGTTTTTCCACTTCATTCTTGTATTCTTGGAATTTCTCAAAGGCCTCGGATTTATGTTTCATTAAGAAGACATATCCATACCTAGAGAAATCATCCGTAAAAGTAATGAAGTAGGAATAACCACCTCGCGCATGTGTAGACATTGGACCGCACACATCACTGTGTATGAGTCCCAAGAGCTCGCTCGCTCTTACTCCGTGTCCAGTAAACGGAGTCTTTGTCATATTTCCCATGAGACAAGATTCACAAGTAGCATCAGATTGATATTCGAACGGATTCAAATATCCTTCTCTATGTAACTTAGTTAATCGTGTTTCATTGATGTGACCTAGTCTACAATGCCATAAGAAAGCCTGATTTATTTCTGGAGACTTTCTTTTCAGTATGTTCTGGATATTGAAAACCTGAGCTTGACTTAATACGTATATACCGTTATCTAATATACCTGACCCAATCTGAACTTGATTTAGGTGGATGTTAACTACATCGCTTACGAATGTAAAATCATATCCCTCTCTCGAAAGTGAGGATACTGATATGATATTACAAGTCATACTAGGTATATACAAACAGTTACGTAGAATCAATATATGCCCACTTGTCAAACCCAGGCGATATTCTCCCCACGGATTCAGCGTTCACTGTCATTCCGTTTGCAACTTTGAGAGACCAATCACCTACCTTTATAACTCTACGGTTTCTCAAAGCATGTAATGAATTACAGATATGAGATCCTGCTTCGGTATCAAGTACCCAGGAAGTAGAGTTAATTGACAAACAGTTCTCAATTACTAACACACTTGAGGCTGAAGCCACAACATGCTTCTTATCCTGGCTACCGGGTTCTAAAGCCCTGTAATCATTCTGCCAATGCCTAATCCCATAACAATAGGAACGTCCTTCTTTTATTACATTCAGTTCCGAAACTTTTGCCCTTCTCTTTCCTTCTACTTCCCTGGTTTCCTTCAGGGTAGAAGGTAGAGACTGTAGAATCAGGTCAGTATCTAACCCGTTCTCCTACGTGGTCTTCAGGTCCGTGAGCTCATCAATATAGCTAGTCATTGTAAGGACGTTGTCCCCTACATATGACCCGTCAGCTAACCTCGCTTGAATTAATTCGTTCGAGATTTCATATCTTGTGATATGAGATTGCTCTCCATATAAATCTTTGTTATGGAGAAAGATGGAAACTAAGTCCATCTTCTCGTGCTGCTTCTGGTATACACCATCAACTGAAGCTAACATGAGGCACTTAGCTTTCGCTTTATCTTTTTCCCTTGTCTGACGGATATCCATATCCGCGACAGTGGAAACTGGACCTGGGACGGCGGGATCTTGAGTAGTAATAGGGTGGTCCAGCTTGTCATAGGCAATGGACATCTGGACAGACCTTTGCCAGTTATATAAGTCAGATTCAGTCAATTTGTTATCTAGATGTAACCTAGTCGTGGTCACAAGGTCGCTGCAATTAAGAGAGAGAGAAGAAAACTTTTTAGCATGATGCTCTTGTAAGTTTAGAATGGTTTTTAATTTATCTAAACAGGATGGCTCCCACTGTTTCTCGAATTCCTCCTCAAACCATAAAAGAAGAATTAGCCAGGACTATTCTCACCGTACAATTCTTGCTTAACAGTTCAGCCAGGTCAGTGTCGATACTTCGAGGGAGGTTTTCCAACGCTTTCGCGAAGTTCCTTAATTAAATAACCTCTTTTCTCTGGGGGCGTAGCCCCTCTGACACCTTTCTAGGCACCTACTTGGTTTATAGCATTGATCGTTAAGTGACGAATCTCCTGATAAGTAGTATATACTCACAGTAGGATCGGGATCCAAAATATCATCGTATGATAATGTTGAAGGAATCCTACCAACATTTATCAAACTCCAAAATGGTATGCTATTTCTGCAAATTTCAGTTTCTTTATAAATTCCCGATGTGGATTTTTGCCCCATGCTCTTATGACCTTGACTTTGGCCAAACAAATCATAAGTCACATGTCAAGTTTTACCCGTCATTATCCAGGTTAATTTGAACCCATCCGCACATACCCTTGACTTTGGCCAAACAAGGCAGTACGACTGTCCCAACCCAACGCATCTATCTATGCTACATATGAATATCCAACAGCTACCAAACACCGTGCCTTGACTTTGGCCAAACAAACACAACTTGAATACTATTGACTATCCATATGAAATGACGGAGGGCTACAACTGGTTTTGGCAAAACCGTGAACGTAGTGAACTGGATATAATCGAAGGAACCTGATACTTTTTAAAAGGATTGGTTAAAGCTCCACAATTAAAAATTCTGATCTTTTAAAATAACCGAGTGGTTTCTTTTAAATTTGTTCCAACGACTAAACTTTGGTTTATTTTCTTTGCATTATAATAATGCGTCCCATCATTTATCCTATCATTACAGAAAACAATGAAAATACCACATCCTCTTATGCCATCCGCATTCGCCACGGGGTCCCGTCATCACCCGTTAGGATACTTAACTAACGACAGAGCGGGGGCTGGGCTAGCGCGGGTGTAAAACATAAGTGATGTCTAATAGCTATCATATATATAGATATTGTACATTCTCCAGACGCAATAATAAGTATTCCAGATCACTGATGAACTTTATTGGATATACTAGCAATCCGCATTTGCTTTGAGCCTGCAATAAAAGACGGATTACACAGTTGTGATGAATAGCCATTACCCCACCCTAGACCCCTACGGGTACGGCAAACTACCTGCCAAGTACCCAAAGTGAAGCGGTCTCCCTCAACAAAGTGAGCAGGCCACTAAACACTTCAAAGTACCCGGTAGTTTGTGTACCCCGCCTTGGTTCTATCCTAGGAGCAAAAACAGTAAAAAGAAATAATACAACGGTGGCTACAACCGCAACCTGGATGTACCCCGCAAAAGAATATTACATCATATTACATTTACATCAAATGAATGAATATTAAACCCATCTCAAACCCCGGCTAATCATCACAACATTCCAATCAAGTCCATATACACAAACAGTAAACATTACAGAAATGTCCAACCCCTTGCCAACCGACATACTAGCAGTTAGGGGAGGTTTACGAACACATTAAACATTACAGATAATAACCCGATTAGCAATTAGTTTAGAACATCGATCGACAATCTTTCTCGTGTCTACCCTAAAGGCAAACCTGTACTGAAGTAACCTGGGTAGAAAACAGAATATACAGGAAAGCAAAACACCAGAAACTATGAATTACTGTGAAACTCCGAGTCAACTCGGCATTGACTCGGCGGCGGATCCGCGGCCAAAAGCACAATTTGGCCGCGGTTCGGCAGTCGTCTTGCCGAGTTGTGGCCTCGTATTTTCCCAGAACTCTTATAATACCCTGCTGTGAATTTTAAGGCATATCAAAAAAAATTTTAGACACGTTTAAAATTTACAGAAACTGTTAGGGTTCGGGGTGTTTCGTTTTCGTGTTTTCCGTCGATCGAACTTCTAATTAGTTGCTAACAAGCTAGTAATGGTTTAGTTGGCTCTGATACCACTGTAAGTCCATGTCACGCACCCCACGAACTTGCGGGGAGGCGAAATATATAAAAAACGATTATCAAAGCTTCGTAACACGGAGTTGAGCGCATGAATCGTTTCTAAACCGTTACTAGCAAACTAAGAAAGGTTTAACTACTCGGATACTAAGTTATACCTCACGTTACTTGTCCTTCGGGTCTTCATCGCGGTCCTCCACTCCACGTAGGCTCCTTGGAACATCGGCACCTCAACGGCTTCCTCGAGTCAAAGACGATCCACCCGAGAGCTCCTACGCCAAGCTTTATCTCTAACTTGAGATAACTAGGTTGCTCAAAGTGCTAATCTAAGCTACCTAGGGGATATAGAGTGAGGTTATGGATGTATTAGTCTAGCTAACCCTTGATCTCAACACATGAGAGGTTAGGGTTAGGGTTTTAAGAATGAGAGAGCTTGAGGAGAGAGAAGGTGATCATGAGAATCAATTGAAATTGTTTCTCACTTCTAATATATTATGAAGCATAAAGAATTATCAAATGAATAAAGCAAATGCATTATCATCATGCTTCATTGAATATGTGCAATGAATCATCAAGTGAGTCATTAAGCAATAATGCTTCATTAACTCACTTGAATGATTTATCTCATGAGTCACAAAATCAATTAATGCTAATGCCACCTTACCCTCAAAGTCACCATGCTTCTAGAAGCTTCCCGAAAAATTACAAGAACGCCCCTCCAATCCGTGAAAACACGGAAAAACTTTAGACTGTATAAATCCAGTAACCTGATACTAGAAACTGGCTTAAACCAAAGCCGACTAGTAAAAACTGTCCGAACGTCGTAAGTGCGTAAACATACGTATGCGTCCGAACCCTTGTCGTAAAACCATACGACCTCTATATCGTTTCTCCTGGCGCAGGGAAACTCTCTGTGTGGGACTCTAAAGACTCGACACTACGCTGGCAGTGGGTTTAACCACAGACCGCAAGCGGCACTAGCTGTACGTAACGGTCCCCAGGTAGATGTCGATAAGAAGGCCGATGAGGAAAACCATCCGAACTCCTACTAAGCCTGATGTGACAATCTCCGTACAGTCCGGTCTGTTCGTCTAAGACTATCGCATATCGAGCCTAAGGGGCGGCAAGTGTCAGTCCCTAATAGCTGTATAAGTCATGTCGGAGCGTAGCCCATTACACCCTGAGAAAACTACTGGAACCTACCAGTAAATCTCGCTTGCCGTGGCCAGGGACTTTGCGTAATGGCTCTCTGACATAGCGCGATATCAACTCCCAATACCGGGAGAGACGAATCCTATCTAACCGCCACTGCCTCCAAGTGCTCGGGACTGCACCCAACTGCTACCTATTTGCATGACCCTTTGAGCCGTGGTAGGGTAGCAATCTAAGAACAGTGGGACACACTCGAGGAGAAGTAGCAGTGTCAAGTCTGCGGACTATGCTGTACTCATGTCACCTGGGAACTGTTAACTGACGCTGGGTATAATACCAACCAATCAGTTCCCCTGCGAGTCCTGTCCGGTGTACCCGTAACCTAACGAGCACATGTATACTATCTCCAGTACGACGTACTGACGGCTGTAGGACAGACCATCTCCCCAACTGGGATGAGAAGCGTACACACTTAGTCTACTCCGGAATATCGTTGCCCTATCTCGATAATCCAACGACCAGGGACCTGTATAGGATGTTGCTTACAGACTACCCAGCCCCCACTAGTGTGACTGCCATCACGACGCTGGTAATCAAGCAAAGATCCTATGGGCTCTACTAATGTGTATAAGTGATACGTTACAAGAAACATATGCACATATTAAAGTAGACACAAACCAAGTAGCATACTACCAATTTTAGCAAGACTGTTATATACAACTGTGAATATCCCAAGCTTCCATTAAGTAATATACAACCTAGTATGATACAATAATGGCCCCTAGGGCATATACACTAACACAAATCTCATCACACCTTTCATTGGGGAGACCCTCAAGAAAACATGATCACTAATAGAAAACTCAAGTCTGCGCCGCCGATGGTCCGCATAAGATCTCTGCCTACTCTGGGCTGCTCTCATCCTATCGCGAATCAACTGGATCTTCGCGGTCGTCTCCTCAACAATCTGTGGCCCTAAGATACTACTCTCACTGGGCTCTGTCCAACAGGTGGGCAATCTGCATCTCCTCCCATAAAGAGCCTCAAATGATGCCATCTGAATGGTCTCCTGGTAGCTGTTATTGGAGGAGAACTCTACTAAGGGTAAATGATGATCCCAGCTACCTCCGAAATCTAATACACATGCTCGGAACATATCCTCGAGAGTCTGAATAGTCCGCTCTGACTGTCCGTCAGTCTGCGGATGAAATGCTGTGCTGAAACTCAAGCGGGTGCCCAAAGCCTCCTGAAGCCTCTGCTATAGTCGGCTGGTAAACTGGGTGCCTCTGTCGGACACGATACATGTCGGAACTCCGTGCAGTCGTACGACCTTGTCGATGTATATCTGGGCATACTGAGAAAATCCGAAAGTCGTCTTCACCGGTAGGAAGTGAGCCGCTTTCTTCAAACGATCCACGATCACCCAGATGGAGTCATACCCTCGATTAGTCCTGGGTAGACCACAATGAAGTCTATAGAAATCTGCTCCCATTTCCACTCCGGAATGGGTAACGGCTGTAGCTCTCCCGCGGGCCTCTGGTGCTCAGCCTTGACTTGCTGACAAGTCAGGCATCTCGACACAAAATCTGCGATGTCTCTCTTCATTCCGTCCCACCAGTAAACACCTCTCATGTCATGGTACATCTTGGTGGAACCGGGATGAACACTGTATACCGATCGATGTGCCTCCTCAAGAATCTCGTGCCGCAGTCTCTCAGCATCTGGTATGCACAGTCTAGCCCCAAATCGTAGTATCCCCTGATCATCGATCACAAACTCGGGAAATCTGCCCTGTCCAATTTGTGTCCTAATCTCTGAACATCGGTCATCACTGTGCTGTGCCTCATGTATGCGGTCGAGCAACTGTGGGCGTGCACGAACATGCGCAATTTGTCCTCCGATCGGCGTAAACTCGAACTATACCCGGCTGTCGCATAAAATCTGCCAATCTGCCGACGACTTCCTTTGTACTGCGCTCAAACAAGATAGACTACCTCCGGGCCTCCTGCTCAAAGCATCCGCCACTACATTAGCCCTGCCCAGATGATAAAAGATCTCACAATCGTAGTCCTTCACTAACTCCATCCATCGGCGCTGTCTAAGGTTCAGGTCTCGTTGCTGAAATATATACTTTAAGCTCTTGTGATCAGTGAATATCTGGCACGACTCGCCATATAGGTAATGTCGCCAGATCTTAAGTGCAAAGACCACTGCAGCCATCTCCAAATTGTGAGTGGGGTAGTTCTGTTCATGTTTCTTTAATTGCCGCGAAGCATACACGATCACCCTGTCATGCTGCATCAATACGCACCTTAGCCCCACTCGTGAAGCATCACAATAGACCACAAATCCGCCTGATCCTGAAGGCAAAGATAGCACTGGTGTCGTAGTCAGTAGAGCCTGTAGCTGCTGAAAACTGTGCTTACACTCCTCCGTCCAATCGAAACACACTCCTCCGTCCAATCGAAACAAACTCCCTTCCGGGTCAACCCTGTCAAAGGTGTAGCAATGCTAGAGAAGTCTTGCACGAATCGTTTGTAGTAGCCTGCCAGCCCTAGAAAGCTGCGAACCTCCGTCACTGACTTGGGTCTAGGAAAACTCCGAACGGCCTCAATCTTTCTCGGGTCTACACATATACCCTCTCGTGTAATCACGTGCCCCAAGAATTCTACGCTGTCCAGCCAGAAAGCACACTTGGAGAATTGGCGAAAAGCCGATGCTCCCTCAAGGTCTGCAGTGTAATCCGCAGGTGCTGCTCGTGCTCCTCTCTACTCCGAGAATACACCAAGATATCGTCAATGAATACTATGATGAACAGATCAAGATACAGCCAGAAAATACGGTTCATCAAGTCCATAAATGCTGCTGGCGCGTTGGTGAGTCCGAACGACATCACCAAAAACTCATAATGGCCGTAGCGCGTGGGGAAAGCTGTCCTAGGAATGTCCTCCTGTCGAACCCACAGTAGATAGTAGCCTGATCGCAAATCAATCCTTGAAAAGTATCCTGCCCCCTGAAGCTGGTCGAACAAATCGTCGATGCGTGGCAAAGGATATCTGTTCCGCACAGTAACCCTGTTCAGCTGGCGGTAGTCGATACACAAACGCATACTGCAGTCCTTCTTCTTGACAAACAGGACTGGAGCACCCCAAGGAGAAACACTGGGTCGAATAAGTCCCTTATCCAGCAAATCTTGCAACTGACCCTTCAAATTCTCTAAGTTCCGCCGGGGCCATCCGATAAGGCGGTACAGAAACAGTCCCCGTGCCATGAACCAAATCAATACAGAAAGAAATATCACGCTCGGGAGGTAGCCTAGGAAGCTCGTCAGGGAACACATCAGGGAACTCGCTAACAACCGGAACCTGATCCATCGGAACCTCCGTAGCTCTAGTATCACAAACATAGGCGAGAAATCCCTGACATCCCTTCCTCAAAAGCTGTCCAGCGTGAAAAGAAGAAATCACACTGTGAGGGGTGGCACCACGGTCCCCCAACACAACAAAAACCGACTTGCCGGGAAAATAAAATTTAACTGTCTTCTCACGGCAGTCAACAGAAGCATAGCACGTGGCTAACCAATCTATGCCCAAAAGAACGTCGAAGTCTAACCTCTCAAGAAGGATCAAATCGACCAGCAACTCTCTCTCGCCAATATGGACGGTACAGGATCGGAACACGTGCCTAGCGATAAACGACTCTCCCACAGGAGTAGTCACAACCAGCGGCTGATCAAGAAAACCAGACTCTCTACCCAAACTCGGCACAAAGTGTGTAGAAACATACGAGTGTAACAAAAGGACATAGTGAAGGAGTACCTGAAACCACAGCATTGGACGCCTGAGCATCCTGATGAGTCGAAGAGAAGACTTGGGCCTGCCCTTCATCTGCGACTGACCGAACTCCTTCTCTTCTAGCCTGACCCCTCTGCGCGAACCTTCCGCGTCCACGACGTCTCAGACTACGACCCTGACGTGGTGTGAAGGAACACTGCCTGATGAGGTGTTGAAGGCTTCCGCATCGTAAACATCTACGCGCTGACTGCTGTCCTTCCTGGGGATGAGAGCTAAACGACTGTCCTCGCCCTAAGCCTCTGCTCTGGGCTGGTACCCAGTACGATTCATCAACTGTTCTGGAACCCTCACGGTCTCTGGAAGACGTGTCTCATAAACTGGGGCTGCCTCCACCGGTGCTATGTAGGGGACGGAATACTGCATGATAATCGCAAGGAACAACTGGGTAACAGGGGTGACTACCACCTATCGCTGCGCTCGAACGACCTCCACCAATGAGCTCATCGCCTGGCGCAAGCCCTGCATCTCTGCCACTAGTCTAGCGATCTGGTCTATCATAGGAGGAACAATCTGCACTGGTACAACGGGTGTACTGCCCGGATCAGTCCTCGTCCCCGACGAATCACCTCGAATCTCGGCTCCCGCGGCCGCTCTCTGCGCCCTCGTAGTCCTTGGCGGCATAATGGATGAAAGAAATTATGATTCGATAAGGATACGGAAATCGAATCGCAAGAATGTATGTACTCAAGAAGGAATTTAAATCAACAAGTCATAAGGTCGCCTTGGCGGAGTACCGTGTCGTGAGTATGCCGCAGAACATACGCACACTACGCCACTCTGCTTCAGCTACCTACTCCATCATACCAAGGTCATCCTACACTCCGAAAGGTAAAAACCTACGCTCTGATACCAACTTTGTCACGACCCAAAGTTTGGCCCGTGATCGGCACTTAACCACGTAACGTCTACAGGCGTAACGCGGCTAAGTGAACCGAAAACCCAGAAATCAAACCAGTATAAGTATAGAGTGTTTTAAGCTTTAAATGGAAGCATTTACAAAGGTGCTAAGAATCTAAAGTAAACCATCACCAAGATAGCAATATACGACGCCGTAGAGAAGATCAAGAGCAACAAGTGGGAACATCACAGATAGAATAAACTGCAAAAGAAAAGTCGGCTCACAACGAGCTCGACACCAGAATACAAATAATATACATCATCGTCCTCACACTGTCTCTAAGTCAAGTACATATATGGTAGATGGAGAATACTAGATACAAAAGTGTGTACAATAAAAGTAACCAGATACCACAACCCACCTAACAACAAAACAACTCACGCACAACTATAGTGGTATCTGTAGCCAAAAGATGCATGAAGACAGCCTGCCGCGACTACTCTGAAGGGCGACCTACAAATACTGTGGCACAACGGGGGTGAGTTGCCAACTCGTGAATAGATATAACATATAAAGGTAATCGCGAGCATGCACGTACTGCGCTACTCTATCATATGCTAGCAGAAGATATCAATGCGCGATAAGCAGTATGTGCAATAATCATGCAAGTGCTTTATCAGGTAATATAACTACAGGATGAGATACAATAATGAATGCTGAGCATGGGAAATATAACATCTACATGGAATGTCAACGTGGAATATATAATCGGTGTCCATCAATGCACCCCAAATCCCAACAACCCAGACGCCGACACTCCCATCGGTCCTCAAATCCTGTACATCACTGAGAATCACGAGTGCCCAACATCGGCACCCAAATATCATAAATACTCGTGTCTAGCATCGACACGCAAATCTTCCTATGTCGGGCATCCGTCAGTCCGGGTCAGCCCCCCTCCCTCATATATTGGGCATCCGTCAGTCCGGGTCAGCCCTCTCTCTCTCATACATCGGGCATCCGTCAGTCCGGGTCAGCCCCCTCTCTCTTATATATCGGGCATCCGTCAGTCCGGGTCAGCCCCCTCTCTCTCATATATCGGGCATCCATCAGTCCGGGTCAGCCCCCTCTCTCTCATATATCGGGCATCCGTCAGTCCGGGTCAGCCCCCTCTCTCTCATATATCGGGCATCCGTCAGTCCGGGTCAGCCCCCTCTCTCTCATATATCGGGCTCTAGCACCGAGAAACACATGGTGGACGCACTGAAATATCATATCAAGGGAAACCGGGTTTTTAAATGATTACATATTCTCTTTGAATTAGCCACGGTTCCCAAATCCAGAAATCACATGTAATTCGAACCAATATACAAGTCAAAGCAATGTGATACACGCATCAAGTATGAATACCATGTAATCCGAATCAATATGCAAGTTAAAGCAATGTGATATACGCATCAAGTATGAATATTATGTAATCCGAATCAATATACAAGTCAAGGCAATGTGATATACGCATCAAGTATGAATATCATGTAATCCGGATCAATATGCAAGTCAAGGCAATGTGATATACGCATCAAGTATGAATATCATGTAATCCGAATCAATATGCAAGTTAAAGCAATGTGATATATGCATCAAGTATGAATATCATGTCCAGTCACATAAATGATGAGCTACAGCATAATGATCATGGAAATTCTATAGTGTGAGTGTCATGGCAATTACTAACGGTGTGTGTGTAACATGCAGGATAGTGCCCGTGCAACATGAACCGTTAGTAATGGTGCGGTGTTCTATTAATTCTAGTTTATATACATATAGCAGGGAATGTGGTATGCACAAAATAGTAGCCATGAACAGTCAATGTAGGTAAATGTAATATGCTGCTACAAGGTCCTATCAGCCCTGACGCATAACGCCATGCGAGCGATTTCCCCGTAGATGTTAAATCTACTCACCGTAGTCTCTCGCTAGGTATAGCCGATGACTTGTGTCCCCTCCTTCGCGGCGTCCGTCGCACTCGCCTGCGAATCCTAGAATTTCACAATATATCACACATAAGCTCAAAACCATACAAACACGACATTTAAAGTCAACTAGAAACCCGTGTCACAAACCAAGCGCGCGTGTGCGCGATACGCTAAAACGTGTGATTATGCGTCTGAAGCTACCTCGACGCGTCGCGATACGCAGAAACCCCAAACCCACACACACGTATCACGCGTGTCGCGAAAGTTTAAAATACGGGAAATAGGGTAATTGATCCCAGATTTTTATACAGAAAAGATATTACAAAACTATATATATCATAATACTACACATAGCAGCAGACACCCAACACCCAACACCCCAACCCAAAACACCCCCATCCGGCCGCAATTTGCGGCCAGAATGTATTTTTCGGCGGCCTGGGTAGGGAGGTGGGGTTCCAGATTTTGTGTGTGCACTCTATACCCCTATACATGCTACAGTAAATCCAATTTTATTCTGAAACACCCCGGGTAGAAGCAGATTCCACAGAGCCCTAATTCTAGTTAAAAAACCACAATTTTACACTAAAATGATACTTTGTGGTATTTCTGTGCAAACTCAAACAAAAACCTGGGTTAAATAGCTCTAATAGCACTTAAAAGAGTTCACTAAACCATGAGAACACCAATCTAACATATACTTTACCAATATCCCTCAATATCACTAATAATGCACAAAAAAAACCATGATTTTTAGCTAAGATACTACAAGATATGGAAAAGAGTGTTAAATATGAGCTATATACCTTCAAAAGACCTTATGAAACACCAAAAATCTCAGCCCTAGCCTCAAGTGTGCAGATTTGCCTCCAAACACCTCAAAAAGCCCCTTTTCCCATGGTTTTGTGAAGAAAATGGTTAGATTTGTGTAGGGTTTTGTATGGATTCAAAAGAGAAATGAAAAGATGATAAATATATGGTGTTGCTGCTGCTGGGGTTGCTGCTTTTCTGCAGAAATTTTCAGCAAGAGAGGAAGAGAGAAAAGAGAGAGAGAATGGGTCAAAAGTCAATCTTCTCACCTAACACCATGGTCTAATTTCCCATTCAAAAAATGAATTATTAAAAGGGTTTGACTTGATTAGAAATAGGTGGGGGATTAAAATGAACCATGCATGCAAAGAAATGGTTAACATGCTAACACTTTTAACCTAGGTCAAGGAAAATTGTGCTAAGTGTGCATGTGTGCACTGACACAGGAAATTTCCCAATTAGGGTAAACCCGACTAGAAATAATTAATAACCCTATGTACACATATATAAAAACACTCACCATTGCTAATTAACACGAAAAATATTCTAACGAAATTTCAAAGTGTTACAGGATGGCTCCTGGCACACCAGTAGGTGACCACGTTTTGAAAATGATAGCTCTTATTGAAGAGCTTGAGGGCCTCGGATGGACAATGGAGAATGAGCAAAATGTTGATATTGTTCTACAGTCTCTCCCCTCTGCCTTTGCTCCATTCATAGTGAACTTCAACATGCATAACATAGAGAAGTCACTACCCGAACTTCTCAATATGTTGAGAAGTGCGGAGAGCACACTTAAGGCGAAGTCTCCCTCTCTGCTTGATGGACAATCTTCCTCTTCCATCCCAAAAGCCAAGGCCAAGAGAAAGAATAAGAAGAAATCCACCAAACCGATTGGTGGAATCAAAAAGGCAAAGGGGAAAGACAAATCCAAAGCTGCGGAGTCAGGGAAAGGAGAATGTTTCTATTGCAAGAAGACAGGGTACCGGAAGCGAAATTATACTGAGTACTTTGATCTCAAGAAAAAGAAGCATGGTGATGCTTCCGCTTCAGGTGTGTTTGTAACTGAAAATTGTTTCTCTATTAACTCTGCTTCCTGGGTATTGGATACCGGATCGGGTTCTCATATCTGCAATTCTGTGCAAGGTCTGAGAAATAGCAGAGTTTTGAAGACTGGTGATCATACTCCCCGAGTTGGAAATGGTTCCAATGTACATGCAGTTTCAGTGGGAGAGTATCACCTAGGGTTGACGTCGGGTTGTATATTGGTTTGAACCCATGTTATTTTGTACCAAGCATGCTTTGTAATATAATATCCGTTTCTTTGTTAGACAATGAAGGATATCATTTTGTATTGCAGCATAATGTTATGAACATTAAACTAAATCAAGAGTTGATTGGTTCTGATATACTTAATAACGGGATATACGTCTTAAATCAACACACAGTTTTCAACATAAAACACACAAATAAAAGAAAATTTTCAGATATAAATGAAGCTTTTCTTTGGCATTGTAGACTTGGTCATATTAATGAAACAAGACTAAACAAGCTTCATAAAGATGGATATTTAAATGCTTTTGAGTATAAATCTTATGTGACTTGTCAGTCTTGTATCAAAGGGAAAATGAACAAAACTCCGTTTACTGGACGCGGAGAAAGAGTTACAGAGCTCTTGGGCCTCATACATAGTGATGTATGTAGGCCAATGTCTACACATACGAGATCGAGGTGTAGAGTATCTTAGTACAGAGTTTTCGAACTTCTTAAAAGAGAATGGGATTCTGTCTCAGCTCACTCCCCCTTACACACCACAGCACAACGGTGTGTCAGAGCGGCGGAATCGAATCCTTTTAGATATGGTACGATCCATGATGAGTGATGCTGAGTTGCCTCTCTCCTTTTGGGGACTTGCATTAGAAACTGCTGCATATCTGTTGAACAGGGTTCCAACCAAGACCGTGTCTACCACTCCATATGAGATATGGTGTGGGAAAAGACCATCTCTTAAGCGAGTTAAAATTTGGGGTAGTCCGGCTTTTGTCAAAAAGAAGAATCCGGACAAACTCGAGACACGATCAGTCAAGTGTCTATATGTGGGATATCCAAAAGATTCATATGAAAATCTATTCTACCACAAGGAGGAACAAAAGGTGTTTATTTCTCGAAATGCCACATTTTTAGAAAATGAATTTTTTCCAAATAATACTGATGGCAGTGTGGTAGATCTAGAAGAGGTTCTAGAGACACATGTTACAAATGACGACTTGGTTGAACCTGATATTGCAACAGAATCTTATGAACCTCAGCCACTCCGTAGATCTGGTAAGACTTCTCGCCCACCGGAGAGATACTATGGTTTTCTCATTGATGGTGATAGAGAAGATTGCATCATGGATGATGACGACCTTACCAGTTTTCAGCAAGCTATCACGAATGGTGACTCTGTGAAGTGGCTAGATGCCATGAGATCCGAAATGGAGTTTTTGTACACCAACAAAGTATGGACTTTGGAGGATGTACCCTCTGGGGTAAAATCCGTAGGGTGCAAATGGATCTTTAAAAGAAAGATCGGTGTAGATGGGCAGGTGGAGACCTATAAGGCAAGGTTGGTAGTGAAAGGTTTTCATCAAAGACCAGGACTGGACTATGACGAGACTTTCTCTCCGGTAGCCATGCTTAAATCCATTCGGATCCTACTTGCTATTGCTTCTCACTACGACTATGAAATCTGGCAGATGGACGTTAAAACTGCATTTCTAAATGGTGATTTAGAAGAATGCGTTTTTATGGATCAGCCGGATCAGCCAGAGGGCTTCATTGACAGTGGGAGCAGCGGGAAAGCATGTAGATTGCTTAAATCCATTTATGGATTAAAACAGGCATTACGGAGTTGGAACATCTGTTTTGATGATGTTATCAAAGATTTTGATTTCGTCAAAAATCTAGATGAACCTTGTGTTTATAAGAAGACTGTAGGGAGAACTGTCGTATTCCTCGTATTGTACGTGGATGGCATTCTTCTGATAGGAAATGACACTCCTATACTACAGTCGGTCAAATCATTCTTATCACAAAGGTTCTTCATAAAGGACCTGGGTGATGCCACGTACATATTGGGCATTCGGATCTATAGGGATAGATCCAAACGGTTATTGGGATTGTCCCAAACCAGGTACATCAACACCATCCTAAAGAGGTTTAGTATGGAAGGCTCCAAGTGGGGTGCCTTACCCGCTTGCCATGGAGTCACTCTCTCCAAGAAATTTTGCCCAAAGTCTGATGAAGAGAGAGCTCGCATGAGCATTATTCCCTATGCTTCAGCCGTAGGATCAATAATGTATGCGATGTTGTGTACATGTTCTGATGTAGCTTATGCACTAGGTGTAGTAAGCAGGTATCAGTCAAACCCAGGAGAGAAACACTGGACTGCTATGAAGAACATTCTTAAGTACCTGCGAAGGACTAAAGAATTGTTCTTGGTGTATGGTAATGGGGATCTCCAAATGGAGGCCTTTACCGATTCGAGCTTCCAGAGTGATAAGGATAACAACAAGTCTATCTCAGGGTTTGCATTTACCATCAACGGAGGGGCGGTAAGTTGGAAGAGTTTACTATTGCAGACTCTACGATGTAAGCTGAGTACATTGCTGCAAATGATGCTGCCAAGGAACCCGTCTGGATGAGGAAGTTCATCTCGGAGCTAGGAGTAGTTCCAACCATTATTGATCCAATACCATTGTATTGTGATAATAATGGGGCTGTGGTGTTGGCTAAAGAGCCCAGGTCCCATTAGAACTCCAGACGCATCCTGAGGTGATATCATTTGATCCGTGGAGATAGTTGATCACCACGAGATCGAGATTAGGAGAGTGGATACAAAGAATAACACCGTGGATCCACTCACCAAGGCCCTCCCTCAGACGCAACATGAGCGACTTTTTAAGATGTTAGGTATGAGATAGACCAATAATTGTCCTTAATGCAAGTGGGAGATTGTTGGATACATGTATGCCCTAGAGGCCATTATATGATAGTGGATGTATCGGTATGTGTGCGCGCGCGTGTGTATTCAGTGGATATTCTTGCTCGACATAATAGTATGCTATCTGGTTTACTTTATCTTGACATGTTCATTTGATCATGCATCATTCTCATTTGGTACATGTTGATAAAGCTCTTAGGATATTTGCTTGACTACTGTGACTATGATGTAGATCATACTAGTGGGACAAGTGTAGTTTATAAGCATATCCTTGAAATGTTCCTAGTCGTAGGTGTATCAAGACGGAGCATCGATATTCCAGAGTAGACTAGCGTATACGGTTCTTGTCCCATATGATGGGCGATGGATGATCCCATATCCATTGGTGTGGTGAGAACAAAGACTGTATATGGGTGCTCAGTGAGACTGGGTACACTGAACGGACCTGCCGAGAACTCTTATGTGGTATTATATTTATCGTCGGATAGCAGTTCTCAGGTGACACTGGTACAGTTTAGTCTGTAGATTCGAGATCGTCATAAAGTCTTGTGTGTCCTCCCACTGTACTTTGATCTCCACCCTACCACGGCTCTACTGAGTCATGTAAACAGGTGGATTTTGGGTACAGTCCCGAGGCACATGGAGACAATGAGCGATAGGAGGGGTTTCGTCTCTCCCGGTATTGGGGGTTGATGTTGCGCTATGTACGATTGTCTATAACAGGAAGTCCCTGGTCAGGGCTGATAAGATTTACTGATAAGTGTTATCAGTAGTTTCTCGATCTGTTATAGGCTATATACCGGCAAGACTTATTGAGTTATTGGGGTCGACGATACCATCCCTAGACTCGATATGCAGCATATTTGACGAAGAAACCGGACTGTACGGTAAGTGTTGCCAATTGGCTCGAGGGGAGTTTTGACAGGTTTGCTTGTTTTTCTTCTGATCGCTCAATACCTAGGAGCCGTTATGTACAGCTAGTGCCGCTGACGGTTTGTAGGTATGTGATATGATCGCTGCCTACTGCTAGCCTATTGACGAGTTTTAGAGTCCCACAAAGGAGTATCCTAGCTCAGCCGAAAAGATGTGGGGTGCATATGAGATATGCACGGGAGCTCAATTAAATGCGTGTACTTGATACCGTAATTTAATCGGGCGTTTTCTATTGGACGGGTCGTATGTGATATGACCGGGTTATTAAGTCAAGTGTTGATTTAATATTAAGTCCATTAGCTCATTTATCAAAACCTATTTCTTGATGATGCATGCATGAGTGTATGCATATGTTGATATGGATGCACACATGCAAGCATACATGTGTCATGGTTGATGATACATTGGTGGTGGAAATGCAAGACTCACATGGTAACATATTTACATATTTTGTTTATTTGAGAAAAGCAAAATGGGAATAAAATAATGGTTGACTAGTCAACTCTCTTCTCTTGTGTTGACCAAAATCAATACCATGGTTTTGTTGCCCATGGTTTTGTAGGCCATGGTTTTGCTTAATCTCAAGTCATAAAATATCTAGATATTTTGTAACCATAGTTAAGCATGAGACAATTGATTCTTTCTTTGAATTATGTCTCATAATTTTATTCTCACTTGAGTCAAGTTTAGCCATCTCCTTCTTCCTCTCTCCTTCAAGCTCTCTAGGGTTTCAAAAGTGAGAGTAGAAAATAAAAAGAAAAGGTTTTTAAGTGAGATCAAAACCCACATCACCAATCTATACTACTCTAGCCTATTAGTGTAGGTTGTTTGCTCTACTTCTTTATAGATCAAGTGAAGCTAGGAGCTTGAGCAAAAGGACTACGGGTGAATCGTCGTGGACTTGGAAGGATTCAAGCAAGCCAGTTCAAACTCTAGGAGATTCAAGGAGTCGCTAAAGGAGGTCTACAAAGGTTGTATTTCTCCCCACTTAGTGTTAGACATTAGTTAGTATGTGATACTACATGTTGTTACTCTATTTTTTAGTTCGATTCATGATTGGAATTGTTTAGCACCCCCTAAATTTTTGTTATAGCATGTGTGATGCAGCTAGAGAATCCCTAGAATACGTACATCATATTTTCGTTCTTTTCTGGTGTTATTAATTGATGGGACTGCATTGATTCTGATCAATACAAGGAAAACAAACCTATTTGATGTTGTTGGAATAAATTTTTAAAAGCTGTTATTACAAGGACGTTCTCTTTTGTTTTGCACAGTGGTATTCGGTTATGAATATCCAGCACCTCATTCGACGGGGCAAGGGCCGAGATCCCTTCACCGGGAGTGATCCCTTGGGCAGAAGTTTGTGTCAGGGTAATAACTTCACTATAGTCGATTACTTTTTGCTTTGCATCGTGGTATTCAGTTGCGAATATCCTGCACCTCATTCCACAAGGAAAGAGCCGAGATCCCTTCACCGGGAGTGACCTATTTAGCAAAGGTTTTCGCCACTATATATTTGTAAAGCTATCCGGTTCCTTCAACGATATCAAGTTCATTACGTTAAAGGTTTTTTGCCAAAAACCATTCGTAACCCTCCGTCATTTCAGATGGGTAGCACTTAGTATTCTTGCTATGTTTGTTGACATTCGTCAAGGCATAGTGTATGGTAGCTGTTTGTTACTTTTCTGTTGCATAGATAAATTCGTTGGTTTGGGATAGTCATATAGCCTTGTTGACCTTCGTCAAAGGTGAGTGCGGGTGGGTTCAAATTAACCTAGACAATGATGGATAAAACTTGACATATGACTTATGATTTGTTGACTTTCGTCAAGGTCAGAAGAGCATGGGGTAAAAATCACATCGGGAGTTTCTAAAGAAACTGAAACTTGCCAGGCATGCGCATATCTTCTGGAGTGTGATAACTTGAGTGGATTCCATCAGATTATCATGCGATGATAGTTGGATCCCGATTCCTACTGATGAGTTGGTTTACTCCTCAGATGATTTTAGATAATCCTGACTAATTCTTCTTTTGGGTTTGGAGGAGAATTTGAGGATACAGTGGGAGACATCCTGATTAGATAAAGTGATTAACCATTTTGATCTAGGTTAGAGTGCACGCTGAGTGTTTCTTTTCTCTCTCTCTTTGGCAGCGACCATGTCCCGACCCTAGACTAGAACTCAGAAACCAAGTTAACCGGACCTTCTTAAAACACATTGGTTTTTGGATTATCAGAGTTGCATACTTCATTGCCATTCCTACTTTTACCCTTTGTTTTTCTCCGGAACATTCCGTATCACTACGAAGATCCACAGTTATTGGATATGACCATTGTATAGTTATATACGAACTCGAAGAAACTTGTTTCAGATTCGAGAATGGTTTCCGGTTCTGGAGAAATTAAATAGGACTATTCAATTGTCTTTTCCTTTTACCTTCTCTTAGGTTGTGAGGGCTCTTAGGATTAGGAGAGAGTACACCTATTGCGCTTATTGGATAGTCTTCTTCCAAACCTTAGGCTGGTGCCAAAGGATGGGGAAGGTAGAAAACCAATTAGTCTAAGTGTGGTGTACAGAAGGTAATGAGTAAAGACAAATAAAGGGATTAGAAAGAGGGCAAAGTAAAATGCGACTGCTATTATTCATAACGAAACTGCGTATATCATCACCACTCCTACTTCACCTTTGCATTTCTCCGGAACACTCCGTATCACTACGAAGATCTACATTTATTGGATACGCCATTGTATAGTTACATACGAACTCGAAGGAACTTGTTCCAGTTCGAGAATGGTTTCTGGTTCAGGAGAAATAGAATAAGGATTATTCAGTTGCCTTTTTCCTTTACCTTTTCTCAGGTTGCGAGGGCTTCTAGGATTATGAGAGTACACCTATTACGCTTATTGGTTAGTCTTCTTCCAAACCCTAGGATGGTGCCGAACGGTAGGGAAAGAAGAAAACCATTTAGCCTAAGAGTGGTGTACAGAAGGTAATGAGTAAAGAAAAATAAATGGATTTGGAGAGATGGCAAGGAAATATACAGTTACAGTCATGAATCTGGATAATGGAAGAGGCATTACTTGGAATACCCGGATACCCTTTCGAAACATTTTCATGTTTCAGTTTCATTATGCGTTGTTAATTGAAAACTGATTTCCCAGTTAGATCCTTGCTGCAGGGTATGTATTTACCAGGTTTGATTCTCACATCTGTATGGTTTTTCAGATGATGGGTGGGAGTAAATTATTGGGAATTAGGTGATTATATCCTCATTATATCGGAATTCGTTGTAATTGGTGATATTTGAGGAAATCGCCTGGGGTTTTGCCTGATGGCAAATATTTGGTTTTGAATATCCGTTGTTATGAACCAATTTCAAACTGATATATTTGTACGTTTATTTCATAAAATGAGATATACCTTTTTGAAATTATGTCTATGTCATTTACCTATATCAGTTGATGGTTAGATAAGGAGCATTAATCAACGGTGTAATTCTTCTTAACTATAGTACAGTTTTCAACCTACGACGCACAGGGTTTGAGTTATTCAACTCAGGGGACTTATACAAAGTATTGTATGTTGTCCAATGTCCATTAGGACAGAGGGGTTGGTGCTCATACTATATTCTATTTACTTGTGATTTCTCCAGTTTTAGACAAGTGTTTCGTAGAAATACAAGGTCCAAATTTTGAGAAGTTATAGGTATAAGAATAAAGTAGAGAACCATGTATTGCAAGTATCAAGATTCTTCAAGGTGATCGAAGATGTAGATACTTGTGTTTGGTATTCAGTTGATAGTAATGGTTTTGAGAACTTGCTTCTCTTTCAGGTTACTCATATCTGGATGCAATCCTAGTTGAGTAATACTGATCGGCCTCCTTCCATTTAGTTGACATGCACTGGAGACAGCTGCATGGTTTGAATCTGATTCCAATTAAATCAGTGCCTCTGTTTCTATATTGTATATAGAATAGTTCATATCTTAACGATGTTAAAGTATATGGAGTTGTCAGGCTTATGCTTAAAACCAGACACTGGGAAACTCAAGGCACGTTTCTGTAATGGCAGTTTGTGGGTTATCCTGGGCTATGACGAGGGTTAACTTTCTACCATCTGGAAGATCAATAGTGATATTGTTCTTGACTCGCCACAGTTTTAGTAAAATGGATTTTTTCAGAAAATAGTAGTGGGAGTATGGTAGAACTGGAAGTGATTCCAGAACCACAAATGATTACTGAAAATTTAATAGAACCTAAAGATTCAATTAAGTTTGACATTCCATTAGCCACTCCGCAGATATGGTGGGTAACCTCAGGCACCCGAGAGGTATTTCGGTATCCTCAAAGACGGTGACAGGGAGGTTCTTGTTTACCCAGACTTGCCATTACTACTGTTCTAGACTGTGAGACCCGGCAGGAGGATGAGTATAGCGTCATTCTAAAATTTACTTTAGAAGTGCACGTGTATATGACTCTGCCAGAGAGTTGTTGTAGTCAGTGGGAGCAGCGGAAACATAGTGGACAAGTAGCTTGTATTTATTTATAGACTAAAGCAGGTATGGCGGAGATAGATCATCTATTTTTAATGTGACAGTCATAGGTTTTTTGACTTCATCAGGATAGGGGATGGATCTGTTAAGAAGGTGGTAGGGTGTGATGTCCTGGTATGTGGATGACATACACTTCGTAGGAAGTGAAATTCCTATACTACAATCGGTTATACTATAGTTGTCACACAATGGTTTCTCAGATATTCTGGTTACTAGATCTATGGTTTTAGATCTAGATTTAGGTAGTTTCCCAATCTAGGTACTTAGACAGTATTCTAAAGGTGTTTTAGAATGGACGACTCCTGGCATGGTGGTGTACCTGCAGGTGATGGAGTCACCCTCTCTAAAGGTGTCTTACAGACTAAAGGGGAAAGGGATGTGCATGATTGGCATATCACTTGCTTAGGCAATTGAGTCAATCATGAGATGTCAAGTACCACACTGGATGTTGTTTTTGCACTAGCTGCAATAAGTTTATATATTAATTCAATCCTGGAGAAACGTTCGGAAGCAGTTTATGAACATAAGTGGATGTTTTAAGGGATTTGGTAACGGCAGTCTTTTTCGGGAGACGGTTATCATTCCAGGCTTCCAAGGTGACCTGGATGACAGAATGACTGTCAGAGTTATAGTTTTCCCTCTTTTGTGGGACAGTAGTTTGGACAGGTAGTCCAGGCAGATACTGATGGAGGCATGGCGCAGGATACCGATTAAATTCAGTGGACGATACAGTCTCAGAAGTTTTGCTGGATTTGGAGTTCATTTGTGAACTTGGCCCCATCAGATATCCAGACATATTCTAAGGCAGATATCCAGATATCCATACATATTCTAAGGTAGGCATGGCGCGGGATATAGAAAGAAACATTGGAGCGGATCCACTCACTGAGGCTATTTCTTGAACGCAATAGTTTTACAAACGAACTTTATGAAACAGATTAGTAGAGGAGTTGGGTGTTCGGTATCACATGGGCTGTGAGTATGCGACATCACAATAGTTAGCCTTAAGTGCAAGTGGAAGATTGTTGGCTATAGTGCCCTCAAGTAAATTATTGGATTGCAGGCACGTGATTTGCAATGATTGAGGGTGGACCTATACCGATAGAACAGTCTTACTCGAGATGATAGTATGCTGTCTGGTTTGTCTTTATTATCGTGTACATGTTTCAGATGATACTACAGATCACTATTACATGTTGATAGAGCCCATAGGATCCTTGCTTGACTACCAGCAGTATTTTGGCGATCATATACGTGGGAGCTGGGTGGTCTATAAGCACATCCTTAAAATGTCCCTAGTCGTAGGTGTTTTGAGACTGTGCATCGATACTCCAAGAGTAGACTAGTGTATACGGATCGAGACCCCGACGAGGGGCGGTGGCCGGTCACATAAGCCATTGGTGTCAGTTGGTTCACCTAAGATGTATACAAGTGCTCATTGAGTTACGAGTACACCGGACGGATTCGCCGGGAACATGCTAGTTGGTATTATACCTATTGTCAGATAGCAGTTCCCTGGTGACATGTGTACAGGTTAGTCTATCGACCTAAGATCGTCATTTGTCTCGTGTGAGTTCCCACTGTGATTTGATTACTACCCTACCACGGCTTAAAGGAGTCGTGCAAATAGGTTTTAGTTGGGTACAGTCCCGAGCCACATGAAGGCAGTGAGCGGATCGTTAGGGGATTCGTCTCTCCCGGTATTGGGGGTTGATGTCGCGGTGTGCACGGGTGGCCATCACCAGAAATCCTTGGCCAAGCTAGTCGAGAATTACTGATCTAGGATCGGTAGTTTCTCAGGTGGTGATAGGTTTCATACCGACACTAAATGTCGCGTTATTTGGGGTTTGACTTTATCCACCCCCTAAACTCGATATGTGATACTCATAGACAAACGGACCAGACTATATGGATATTGTCACTGTCAGGCTCAGTAGGGTTTCAGGATGAGTTTACTCGCCGTCCTCCCTTTCTCTCAATACCTGGGTAGCCATTACGTACAGCTAGTGCCGCTGACGTGCTTGTTGTTAAACCCACTACTAGTGTATTGACGAGTCTTTTGAGTCCCACACAGAGGGTTTTACTACTTCGGGCGAAACGTTATAGAGACCGTATGGTTTTATGGCAGGGTTCGATCATATAAGTGCACTTATGCACGGATCATGATCGGACGGATAATACTAGTGGGCTTTGGTTTTAGTCGGATCCTAGTATTATAATGTTGGATTACTTTCGTCGCGTTGTATTCGTATTCAGTCGGAATATGGATGCGGGTATGTATATACAGATGAGGGGTATTCTTGTAATTCATTACAAGATTATTTTAGTTGATGCCATTTCTTTTTTTTTTCTATTAAACATTTGGTTTAAATGTTTATTGGGTGGAATTGTGAGTCATGGTTCATGCATGTGCACTTGGTGATTCATGGTGATGAGTCATGGCATGAGTCATGGTGGTTCGATGGTTTTTGTTTGGTGTGAGATATTTGTGTTAGATATTTGTTGTGAGCTTGTGTGATATTTATAGGGTACACGCATCCACTCTTCACTTGGTGATTTTTCTTTAGTTGCTCACAACCAATATCTCACACAACACTCACTTTTCTTCACTTGCCAAAAGGCTTTGCTTCACACTTTCACCCAATGGCTTCTTCTTCAACCTCCACCCAAACCCTCTCATGAGTTGAGAATTCTTGGGTGTTTTGAGACAAAGTAATCACACACATTCTCTACTTCATCTTGGCTATCTAGGTTAGCTAACTAGATACCCGAGTTGCTTCGGTTTTGAGGCGGGATCCTGTATTACTAACTCTCGACATGGATCTTCTTCGATGGGGGAGACCGGAGATCAAACTAGATGAAGGAAGCCGCGAGGAGGTTGGGATAGGGGTTGAAGACCGAAGGACACGGATTATTCGGTATAACCTCTCTAAACTCCTTTATCTATAGCCAATGTAGGGTTAATAGTTCTATCCGGGAATCGGGTTCCGTTAGCGCCGGTTTAATTAAATTTTTGTTCCACATTTGGCCACGGATTAATGGCCAGGGCGCTGGTGTAACCCAACATTTATTTCATTAGAAGAATGAGCTAATAATCAAGTAGGCGAATATGAAGATGATCCAAAGTCCAGCATAAAGAGTTCCCCTTTTCTTTGGCGTCTCCCAATCACCTTCCGAGTCTGTAGATTCTGTATGGAACAACAAGATGAAGAAAATGAGACAATGCAAATTTTGTTTTAACAAGTTGGGTGACTAAAATAAGATTAGCAGATATGTTAGGCACATACAACACATTAGAAAAGAATAACATTAGTGAATTTGATGGAGCGGCTGTTAGAGAACCAATTTTCTCAATAGGAAGAGTTTGTCCATTTGCGACTAAAATATATTCATTTTTATTATAAGGAGTAATACGGTAGAGAGTATGTAAATTTCCCGTCATATGATCTGTGACACACTGGCACCTGAATCTAAAATCCAAGAGGTGTGTGAATTGATCTTATTAAACCCAGATGCATGAAGAGCTTGAATAACTTGCTAGAGTGGTTCAGGTGAAAGAGTAGAGGACTGATCAACATTGATGGAGGATGCCCCAACTTGTGGTGCTGATGTAGACAGCAAAGAAGCAACATATGGTCCACATTGAGTTGGTGATATCATTACAACATAGGCTCTTGGAGTTGCTCGTTTTGGAGGTCTCTTTTTGCAGTCTTCGATCAGATAACCCCATTCTTTGCAATATCTACAAAATAAATTTATAGTTTTATTCACTTTCTTTTTCTTACATTGATTTGCAAGGTGTCCCATCTCATGGCAATTGTAACACACTACAAGAAATACCCTTTTATTTTGTTGGGTGATGCCCAACAAAATAAAGGGTCATCCGACGAAATAAGCTTATTTCTTCAGCTGATATCCGATGAAATAAAATACGATGAAATAAATGTTATTTCGTCGGTCGCTTAATTTATTTTGTCGGGTAATTTATTTCGTCGGATTTAACCCGACGGAATAAGATCGAGAAATCTGGAAAATTTGCACTGTTTGAAGCTTATTTCGCCGGGTACCTTCCGACCAAATAAGTTATTTCGTCGGAAATTACCCGAAGAAATAAGATGCAAACAGTGAAAAAAATAGAGCAGGTTTTGCATGATTTTCGAGCATTTGATATAATCAATTCAGTACAAACAGCCACAACTCAATACAATCAATTCAGTACAAACAACCACAAATTCTTAAAATGAATTCAATTCAATAACAATTTCCATTCAATTACAAACTCAATTCATTCATTATAATCGTAATTTTACAGTTTCTTAAAACGAAAAAACGTACGAAATGGAGTGATTCGTCAATGTGCGTGTGTTTTAAACTTTTCCACTCCATCTCGAGCTCGCTGGGCACCGTCGTTGTCCAGAAATTCAGTGAAATCCATCAAGCAGTATCGTGTTATCAATATTTATCGCCGGAAACGAGGAGACGAACTGGTGTTGAACGTGTAGACTGAATTTGGGGGCAGATGCATATGTATGATCCATCCACCTCTCTGAAAACACTAAGTTGATTTATAGCGCCGTATATCGGAGGTTTGGAAGGATGCGACCGATGTAGCTGACTTTCAAAATCCCTCTCAGGGTGAGGTTTATTGATTGTGGGGACGTATCTTTCATGCAGGCGCAAGTCCCCGTAGTTAATTACGTTATCGTGAATGATAACAACTTTCTGCTTCTTCAAGCTTTGTTTTGTGTATCGTGTTTTAATTTATTTTGGGTTAACCTTGGATTGTATACGGAGACTAATTTATGTCGTCATCTGTAGGACATGGATTAGTCCAAATCCGTACATGTTTTAGATTTGGGTCAAGCATTTTCCTGACAGGGTCCATGTTGGTGTTTTGATTTGCCAACAGGGGTGAACTTAGGTTGCATTTCTCAAACTTGTAAGGTCCATGGGTTCACATGCTTGCATAAGCCTTATCTAAGGATCGTTAGTCCCATATGAGAACTAAGATCATACTTAGAACATTTTGAGCAGATGGGATCAACTGATCTTAAGATCAATGAAGTTTAAGATTCAGGACTTAGCTGATTTGGGGCTAAGGATTAGGGTCTATTTGACACCAACATGTTTGGCGTATATAGGCTTGCCGCATGGATCACGGCTCGAGTATCGGCTCATGGTTCACGTGTATATCACGTGGCGCATATAAGTATGGACCATGCTTGAATATCGGCTCATAGTTCACATGCAAATCATGTGGTACATATAAGTTTGGCGTATAGTCCATGGCTCGAATATCGACTCATAGCTCGGGCGCATGCTCACGTGCATGTCACGTGACGCAAGGTGGGACAAGAATCATGTTAACGCTTGGCTTGGGCACAGCTTAGTTTAGTGCTTGGTTGGTGCAAGGAGTGCATGGCTTTGGCACATGCATACCACGTAGCGCAGCTAGGGTTTTAGATATTAATTTCTAAAGAAAGACTAGCCTTTCCTATGATCTTTTAGTCTAAGTTCATAAAAATCATATTTTTATGATTTCTAGAACTCAAGTTCTCAAATATGAGTCTTTTCTGGGGAGCAATGTCCCATGAAGTTTAACTTTAGTTATTTTGTGGTGATCTTTGGGATCTAGATAATTTTTCATCTTTTGAGTTTTCCTCCAAAACTCAGATTTTGAGATCAAAAATCCCTCCATGAAAACTTAAGTTTTTGACAAGAAGAAGATTTGACTCAAGAATTTATGATCCAGAGGAAGAACATAAGTTCTTATGAAGGTTAACCTTCAATGGCGATGGGAAAGAAAGCAAAGGAAAGATTTTTATCTGTCCTTTACCTAAGGTTTCGAAGACTTAAGTCTTGGTTGAACTATGAATTTTTTTTTAGGAAGATGAAGATCTTGACAGAGGATTAAGTCTCTATTATCTTCACCTTATAGGGATGATTCACTATATGGAGATTAATCTCCTCCTCTCCTATTTATAGGAAAGGAGATTGTTAATCCAGTTGAGAGAATCTCTCGTTTGAGAGATCTCAATTGAATTTAAGATCAATCGGCGGTACTTAAACACCGTTAGATCATTGATTCAGAGGCTTTCTATTAACAGAGTTAATATTTTTATTTTTTTAGAGAAAATTTCTTGTTAAAAAGGGATATCTTTCTATTTTAGAAAGATAATGGGAAATTATTTCCCAAAATGAAGCAGGCACTTCACAAAGATTGGCGCTGGTGCGGCTTGGATGGCATCGACTCGACTTGAGCCGGAGATAGTATTGGCTCTGCTTGTGCAAGGATGGCATTGGCGCTACTTGCGTTAGGATGGCATCGGCTTGGCTTGAGCCGGAGTTAAGTTTAAGCTCTTGAGCCTAAATTTGGACGGAAACAAATGCACCCACACTACTGCGCCCACGTGCATTGCACGTGGGGGCTGTGATGTCAAGATCTGGGCCGTTGTATTCACCTTGAGATCTGTGGGAATCTCAACCGACCCCATACCTCTATATATAGAGCTTAAGATTTTAGGGGGGTTGCCCCTTTCATTTTCTTTTCTTTCTGAGAACTTAAGTTGCAGTTTCATAGAGCTTAAGCTATAGTTTTGAAGCTTAAGTTTCAGTTTTGAAAATGTCCCATCAAAGATTTGTCTTTTCAAATCTTTGGTAAGGACCCAAATTTTGAGTTTAAACTTAGTCATTTTATTTATTTTAAATACCCACTTTGGGATTTTTAGAGCTTAACCTCAGACGCTTCTAGAGCATTCCCTGTTTCGGGACTTTGGAGCTTAAGCTCTATATGAATTTTTTTTATTCCCTATAGAGTACATACTCATGCTCCAATTATTTAATGGGTCAAACTCCAGACTTTTCCTTCGGGGGGGGGGGGGGCTCTAGCTCTGAAGCTAGAGCCTTCACACTTTGAACTTACAATGTCTTTTTAAACGACGTCCCTTTTTCTTCTTTCTTTTTTTTCAGATACAATGGATGATCACTGTAACGACCCTAAATTCCATGTACCGTCCCTTTTGTTTTAATTAATAAAAAAGGCTATATTTCTGTTCTGATTTCGAGTTATAAGTTATGCTTGATAACTTATGTTCAAGAAACAACTTGTAGCCCACTGGTTAAGCCTCTCTACTGCTGTTCTATAGCCTGCGTGTTCGGATCCTTACTGCCATAATTATTTTTATTATTTTTTCATTTAACGTTTTAGAAGCCCAAGAGTTTTCATGAGCAATGCATGGAGTTACGAAACGTTTTAACAGAAAAGATATATATAAATAGGCTAATTAAACCAAATGGAGCACGAGACCCGACCCCTAACTCCCCTTTCTGGCCACCCCTAGGCCCCCGTCGGCCCCACCATGCCTAAATAGGTCCATTCCGTGCACGTGCGTCGTTTGGTCCTCCGATTCTTCGTTTTTATACTTCAAAACTCCCCAATCAATCTTGAGAACTGCCAGTCTCTTCAGATACACCATTATCACCATTTTTATTACAATTTATCTCTCTTTTTAATTCCCACACACCTATATCCTTTCACTATATATACTAGGCAATCCTAGCTATCTCCCCTCTGAATTTATTTAGAAAAAATTCCTCTCAAGTTCATCTCTCAAGACCTTCAAGCTAAGTCTCCTTTGAAGCCAATAAATTCTCAATCTCGTTCCTCCGTACATCGGCGGTCTTGCGGTTTCCTCCTTCCTCTCCTTCAAAACTCTTTAGGATTTGCAAACTCGTAAGTCCCCCTTGATCTCCCTCTTTGTGTCTCCCCTCACTATTGTCACATTACAAATATTAAAGTTTAAGAGAAAAATAATATATACTCTTCGCAACTTGATGTGTTCATTATAAATGTTAACAAGAACAATATCCATTCTCAAGTTATCATTCTTCTAATCAATATCTCATATGTTTTCATATGTAATTTTGATGGAAATTGCCATGTTAAATAAGTTTAGAACACAATATAACAAATAAATACCATGGTTAATTACTTTGTTCAAAACTTGTTTATTTATGACATGATAAAGCATATATACACGGGATAAAGACCTACCCCACACGAACACTTGGAATCATAGAACGATCATTTTTTCATAGCATTTTTAAAAAAGATTTGGTTATTCATTAAAATACCCTCAAGTTCAAAATAAAAAAATTTAATCGATATTCCTTTCCTTGGAAATTCCGCCCTTCACAACCCTCATTAGGGAAGCCCTGTTGAAGATGGTGCGGATTATCACACATCTTGGATCTAGTGGGTGAGATCGGAACTCTTCACAAAGCGCGTTCTCGAAGAAAAAGAAAATACGAGATTTTAAAACAAAGTTAAACAAATTTAAAAATAACTTAAATGTCATATTTGTAACTAAAATAAAATAAATATACAAATTAGACTTTAAATAGTTTACCCTAAAATGAAAAGTTTTAATTAAAATATCTCAAGTTTTCCAAAAGTTAGATTTTCCATTAAAATATCATAAACTTTTAAAAGCTTTGTTTTATCCCTAAAATACCATAAAAGCCTAAAATATATATTCATTAAAACCCTCGATATTCTAATTAACATATTTCACAAAACACTCTCGAGATTTTAAAATAAGGTATTTTACATAAAAACCCCTCGAGCTTTTAAAGGACTATTTTGCATGACTAGCTTAAAATGCAAGATGATATATTTTCACAAAATACTTAGATCTATAAAACAACTATTCTTTAAGATATTTAGGTAACAGTTAGGTTTAAGTGGCCTATTGATTGGTGTGAAATACCGTGTCTTTGTTTTTCCTAGTTACCGCAATCAATAACGGTGTCGCAATAGCTAGCCGATAGTGAGTACAGGTCATCCACATGGAAATGGTGAACTATCTTTTTTATTTTAGACGAGTTAATAAAGAAAAGTGGGATAATTATCGTTTTATACTAAAGCGATTTGAAAATTTTATAAGAGAAAGGCTTGTAGAGTTTTTCGGATTGAGTAGTTAATGGATGGAGTTTTAAAAATAATTATTTTTTATTTTTTAATTATTTAATACTAAAGAAATAACGATGAATGTGAATTAGGATTCTTGGAGTGATTAAGGTTTCCCTCTACTGACCCGTGTCCTTCCATTGACCCCTATTTATTTTAAGCCCTCGACAAAGCAAGTATTAACGAATATCTTATCATGGTCGTAACTATCATGAATTGATAGCACGCCCAATAAGAGGGTTAAAACTCCCTTTGCTAAAGTTTATAAAAATTAAAACTTAAAAAGAAATTAAGATTTTTTACATCCTTTATACTACCCTATCTTACAAACCCTAACAAGCGAGAATTTACTCGCTCATTGGGAAAAATGACGAAAGGCGGAAGAATAAAGAACCCATAAGTTAAACAAAAAAGAAAAGTGCGAAAAGTAAATGCAGAAAATAAATGCGGAAAGTATTGAGACAAGATTAAAAAAACTACCTTTTATTGAAACTTTTGCATTACAGAACTTGATTGCTGAAAAAACTAAAAGAACTAAAAAAACCCTAAATTGCTTGATAGATTTGCTCGATCGGTAAATGATCGATGATAATAACCCTAATTGCTCTCGATCCTTTATATAGGCTCTAGAACTTGAAATCCTCGACGTCATCTTGAAGTATGTGAAAAGACGATCAAGCCCTTGAAAATTCATATCCAACGGCCATGAGTAGACCGCGGTTCTGCCGCTTGTTGCTGCATTTAACCGCAGTTCCGCCGCCTGTTGGTAGAGTTGTGTCTCCAGATTTTTTGTGCCTTCTTCTCTCGACATTAGGAGATTTTTCTGATGATTATATTTTGAAAATATCGCTTTCTCTGTGCAGTTGCGAGATTCTTCATTTTGCTCCTAAAATTCGGTAGATTTAGTCTAAAAGAATGTTGGGACTTTCACAGTCCAGGTATATTGACACCATACTAAAGAGGTTTAGTATGGAAAATTCCAAGCGTGGTAATTTACCCGCTTGTCACGGGATCACCCTCTCCAAAGAGATGCCTCCAAAGACTGATGAAGGGAGGGCTTGCATGAGCATTATACCCTATATTTCGGCAGTAGGATCTATAATGTATGCGATGTTATGTACCAGACCAGATGTAGCTTACGCACTTAGTATGGTAAGCAGGTATCAGTCTAACCAGGGTGAGAAGCATTGGATAGCAGTAAAGAACATTCTCAAGTATCTGAGAAGGACTAAGGAGATGTTCTTGGTATATGGTAATGGGGACTTCCAGATCGAGGTTTTTACCGACTCCAGCTTCCAAACTGACAAAGATGACTCTAAATCCTTCTCGGGTTATGTGTTTACCCTCAATGGGGGCGGTATGTTGGAAGAGTTCCAAACAAGACACCGTCGCAGACTCAACGATGGAGGCTGAGTATATAGCTGCTAACGATGCCGCAAAAGAGACAGTCTGGATAAGGAAGTTCATCTCTGAACTCCAGGTGGTTCCGTCCATTGCCAATCTAATACTCTTGTTTTGCGATAACAATGAGGCTGTAACATCAGCGAAGGAACCAAGGTCCCATCAGAAATCCAGACATATCTTGAGGCAGTATCACCTGATGAGGGAGATCGTAAATCGCCAGGAGATCGAGGTACAGAGAGTGGACACAAAAGGCACGGCGGATCCATTCACTAAGGCTATCCCTCAAGTCCAGTTCGAGAGACTGTTCGAGATGTTGGGCATGCGGTACGCCAGCAACTGGATCTAGTGCAGATAGTGGGTACTTATTGCGCTAATTACAGGCCTTAGTGCAAGTGGGAGATTGTTAGATATGTATGCCCTAGAGGCTTTCATTGAATAGGATGCTAGGGATATGTATGTACAGGACAATCTTTCTTGATATGATAGTATGCTATTTGGCTTGTCTTTATCTTAACATATAATGTGTTTTACTTTGTATTTCATATATTGTATACATGTTGATAAAGCCCGTAGGATTTTTGCCTGACTACCAGCGTTGTGATGGCAATCATACTTATGGGAGATGGGTAGTAGATAGGCACATCCTTAAAGTGTACCTAGTCGTAGGAGTATTGAGACTGGGTATCGATACTCCAGAGTAAACTAGTGTATACATATCTAGACCCTGACGAGGGGCGATGGATTGGTCCTGCAACCATTGGTGAGATGCACCTAAGATTGTATATAGATGCTCATAGGGTGTGAGTACACCGGACAAGACTCGTCGAGGACTGGCTAGATGGTATTATACCTAGCGTCGGATAGTAGTTCTCTGGTAACACGTGTGCAGATAGTCTGTTGACCTGAGGTCGTCATTTGTCTCATGTGAGTTCCCATTGTGCTTTGATTACTACCCTACCACGGCTCTACTGAGTCTTGCAAACAGGTTTGAGTTGGGTACAGTCCCGAGCCATATGGAGGCAGTGAGCGACTGTTGGGGATTCGTCACTCCTGGTATAGGGAGTCGATGTCGTGCTGTGATCGGTTGATCAACACCATAACTCCCTGGCCAGGACGGATAAAGAATTACTGGTGATTGGACCAGTAGATTCTCGGATGGTCTTGAGCCACACCGACACGACTTGTCTAGTTATTAGGAGTCTAACATTTACCACCCCCTAGACCTCACATGCGATACTCTCAGACGAACAGACCGGACTGCATGGAGATTTTTACGGACAGGTTCAGTAGGGGTTCGGAGGAGTTCGCTCGTCGGCCTTCCTTTTCGACAAATACCTGGGCAGCCATTACGTGCAGCTAGTGCTGCTGATGTGCTTATAGTTAAACCCACTGCCAGCGTACTGTCGAGTCTTTAGGTCCCACACAGAGGGTTTCTCTGCTTCGGGCGAAAAGATGTAAAGACCGCATGGTTTTACGGCAGGGTTTCGATCATATACGTATACTGGCTACACGGATGATGATCGGGCGGATTATACTAGTGGGCTTTGGTTTAAGTCAAATGCTAGTAGCAGATTATTGTATTGTTTTTCGTCTTTTTGTACTCGTACTTTTCGGAATACGGATACGGGTATGTATATACGGATGAGGGGTATTCTTGTAATTTTGTCAAGAGTGCTTCTAGAAGAAGACACCTCATTTGTTATTTAATCTTTTTGATTAAATGGTAAATGAGGTTGAGCTATGGGGTGTTATATTGAAATTAATGAAGCATGATAACTTGGTGACTCGTGTAGTAAGCCATGAATTACTATTGAGGCAAAGTAGCATCTAGATATTTTGTGGAAAATATCTTTGCTTAATAGTTATCACAATTAGCCATTCTTCATTCATTCTATCACAAACACTCTCTCTCCTCCAAGCTCTCTTCTTCTTTCTCAAACCCTAATTCGTCTCATGAGTTGAGAAGCCTAGGGTTCTTGAGACTAAACAATCCATAATCACTCTCTACTTCATCTAAGATATTTAGATTAGCACACTAGGTACCCTAGTTTCCTCAATTAAGAAGTAGGAGCTCAAAGTTGACACTCTCGGGTGGATCATCTTGGGCGTAAGGAGGTCGACGATCGAGCGAGATCCGTTCACTCTTTCGGGAGCTTAAGAACAGGAGGAGGACGACAAGAAAGAAGGACTTGGTTCACGGAGATATAAACTTCTTTCATAGTAGTTAGAACCTCATAGTTGTTTTATTATTTAAGGTTTATATAAAGATCCTGTTGATTCAAGTCGTTGTTGCGAAGTTCTAAAATCATTTTTTGAAAATTCCGCCTCCCCGCAGACTCGCAGGGTGCGCGACATCGACTTACAAAGAGGTCACTACAAAGGTAAGCTAATCTAACGTCAGTTCGAGTGTGAGCGTCAACCAGCACAGAAGTATTCTCAATACTCAAGGCTATCGTCAAGGGGCAAGAAAACACGGACCCGATTCAAGAGTTAGTATTGAAGGATTCATGCATTAGTAATGGGACTCCTCAGATTCCGTTGATCGAACTCACTACTCAAACTACTCCAACACTCCGCGTATGTTAAACTATGAATAATGATACAAGTATTACAGGAATTCATGAATACAGTAAGGTTTATAAGTTCAAGTCGAGTTCATGTCAAGTTCAAGTATTCATGTATACACATATCCATGGTTCGAGAAAGGTTCATGTCAAACATATAATATCTAATCATGTCATCATATACAAGAAATAATTTAGAGATCAAGAAATAAGGGTACACATGTTTGAATGGTATGAAATGAGACAAGTACAATATTCAAGTAATAATCAGGAACAATACTATAAAGAAGTGTTGTGAACTACCAATTACTCAAGTCAATTGAATTCAAAGATTAAACAAGAAACATAGCCCTAAATATTATACAAACATGAGTTCAAGTCTCGCCTAATTATGTCTACTAGTTTGAGAGATATACCCATTTTCATATCGTGGAGCAGAACAGATCAAAATCTATCCAGCCTGACATATATTTTTAAAACACGGTTTATGTTAAATTCCGTTGGTTTTCAGATTTCGAAAATTATTAGAAACTTATAGGTATTTTGGTCTACTTATCCAAACAACTAAGTTCCGTGCAATTTGAATTCCTGAAGCTCTAGTTATGGTCATATTAATATCATGGTTTAAAACAGAAATTCTGATTTCTGGACAACAACTATGAGTTGTCTTACAGGGCATATAACGGGTTGTTCTATACATTTCTGAATCACCAATCTATAGGAAAATTATAGGTCTATCAATTATGCATCTATATATCTAAAGTTTTTCACAAACCAACATCGGGAGCTCGAGTTATGTCATGTTTAAAAACATGGTGCGAATCAGGACAGATTTTATCCAGATTCGTCACATAATTTTACAACGCAATTTTCTATAATTTACATCAGTTTTTAGGAAATCCTTACAACTAAGAAAATCTAAATATTTCAATCTAGATGTCCAAAACACTTGAGTTTCTCAAAATGGATCTCGATAGATGGAGTTTTGTGTCTTTGAAGATGGCCGATAAAAACAGTTTTCTGATTTTAAAAACAGTGAGTAAAAATGACGTAAATCCTAAACCGTTATTTGGTTCGGTCTGAATATTTTACAGCATTTCTAGAAATGTGTTTAAGGTCTTAATAAATTCTCTTGGGTTTTACTGGTTTCACGATTAATTTCTAAAAATTAATTCGAAAGTAAAGGTTTTTCTATGGTCGTATTTGAGAATAACAAGGCTATGGTATTTATTCGTAAATTCATTTCTTTTACAAAATTTAAATAAAAATAATTAAAATATAGAGACAAACTGTGTAATCCTAATTGGGTCTCCAAAATCTTAATATGTGGATTGAGAATGGCGACAAAGACTTATATAAAAAACTTATTTTCCAAAAACTCATATGTAGATGTATTATCATTTCATATTGGTTTCCTCTAGGTTCATAGTGTTATTACTTGGTAATTCTCTATGCATGACATGGATGAATGTTATAATGCAAGGAAACAAAAAACGTAAACTTGAAAAGGAGGCAAACATAAGTCTAATCGAATTTATACAAGCTATGTGTGTGTATTCAATATTTATATATGTATTCATTTAATGGTTTTATTAGAGACTACGATATGACGAGGGCAACAGGCTCATAGAGTCATGACAAGAGGAGGAGGAGAGAGATATAGAGGGGGACTTACTCGCGGTGTGAGGCGGTATAACAACCGGCTCACCGTTTCAATTCTAGCGAACAGGAGAGGATTTCGACGACCTTGAGGCTTCACGAATCCTTAGAAAGAAGAAGATGTCTAGAATTTGTGGAGAAAGAAAAAGGAGGAAGATGACCATATAAAGAGTGATATTATGGTCATCATAATTCTAATTGATTATGTATTCATAACTATTCTCATTGATTTTGGGAATTAAAATGAAGAGAAAATGAAAGGTCATTTGTAGATTATGAAAGAGTTTTTAAAAAAATTGATAAAAATAACTACAAGACTCAAGGTTCGAACCTATAACTTATGAACTAGCAATGCAATAAATTAACCAATGGGATATAAGCTCACTATTGCATATTATTAAATAGAAACAAATATATAGAGTTTTAAAAGAGAATAATTTAAATGATAAACGGAATAAATCATTTTCAAAAACTAATTTTTTTCTTTCAAATAAAACAAATTCGTTTTTCAAAATTTTTCCTTTCAAAACAAAATTGAATAAATTCTTTATATTAAAAGAAATCAAAATAAATATTTTTAAAAAAAAATTCAAAACCTTTTCTTTTTACAAAAAGAATCATTTTGAAGCAGATATATTTTTATTTATTAAAAAGCATTACAATAAAAATAAGGTCGTCACAGACTCCATCAAGAAAAAAGCAAGTCTCTTTTTTCTTCACCTTCTTCCTTAAGAAAACCTATAAAAAGAGCTCATTTCCTTTAAAAAACCTAAATAAAACTACTTCAAAACCCAAAACAAGAGAAAAGTCATTGCCTTTCTCCATCAAATCTCAGAAAAAGAGAAGAAAGAAAGCTCTTGGAATGAAAGCCGAAAGCTTCTGTTAGTTATATGTATACCCTAGAGGCCATTATTATACATGTGATATATATTATGTTAGTTATATATATGCCCTAGAGGCCATTGTTGTACATATGATGTATATTATAGTGGATGCTTGGATATATATAGAGAGGACTTTCTTGCTCGACATGATAGTATGCTATTTGGTTTCACTTTGTCTTAACATGTTGATTTGTATTAGTTTACTATCTTGCTCTTACATGTTGATAAAGCCCTTAGGATATATACTCGACTACTGGGACTATGATGAGATCATACTAGTGGGGCCACGATAGTCTATGAGTACATCCTATAATTGTTCCTAGTCGATGGTGTATCGAGACAGGGCATCGATACACCAGAGTAGACTAGCGTATATGCATCTTGACCCATATGATAGGCGATGGATGATCCCATATCCATCGGTGTTTGACATCAAAGATGGTGTACGGGTGCTCAGTGGAGACTGGGTACACTGAATGGACTCGCTGAGAACTCTCAGATGGTATTATACCTAACGTCAGATGGCAGTTCTCTGGTGACACTGGTACAGGGTAGTCTGTAGACCCGAGATCGTCATAGAGTCTTGTGTGATTCCCACTGTGCTTTGATTTCCACCTTACCGCGTCCAAGTGGGCATGCAAAATGGTGGCTTTTGTGTACAGTCCCGAATCACATGGAGGCAATGAGCGATAGGAGGGGTTTCGTCTCTCCCGGTATAGGGAGTTGATGTTGTGCTGTGTTCGATTGGCTATAACTGGAAGTCCCTGGCTAGGGATGATACAGAGTGCTACTGGTAAGTGTTATCAGTAGTTTCTCGACCTGTTATGAGCCTCACATCGACACGACTTATCGGTTAGTGGGGTCTGACGTTTACCACCCCTAGATTAGATATGCGACATATCCGATGAAGAGACCGGATTGTACGGTAGTGTTACTGATTGGATTCACAGGAGAATGTACAGGCTTGCTTGTTGATCTTCTGATCGCTCAATACCTGGGTGGCTGTTACGTTTAGCTGACCGCTTGCAGCTTGTGGGTGTTTGATATGATCATCACCTACTGCCGGCGTATTGACGATTCTTTAGAGTCCTACACAGAGGTTTCTTGACTCAGGAAAAACGGAGTAGGAGCACATATGTGATATGTGCAGGACCGAGGATAATACGATATAAGATACCGTGTTCTATTCTCGCGATATATGATATAGCCGGGTCATCGGATCAAGTGTTGATTTGATGAATCGGTACATGATATATTAGTCGGTTATATGCGATATAGCCGGATTGTCGGATCAAGTGTTGATTCGATAATTTAATGTATAATTATATATGTGATATATTACATTACATTATCTAATATTAGCTCACTTTATTGATTTATTTTCTCACCGGATAATACATTGATATATATGCGATATATGTTAATTGTATTATTTTCTTTTGTTATAAAAATATATTATATATGTGATATATAATATTATAACAAGTTATGATTACAAATGCAATATGATTTGTGGAGATTAAATAAGGTTAGTGTTTGATTTGGGTTAGCATTTTCATGAAGCTTCTAGAAGCTTTATGTTTTGTTTTAAGCAAAGATATTTTGTGTTGATATTTTGGAGATATTACTTAACCCAACCCAAACCCTTAACCCTAGTCTATTCTCTACATGAGTTAATACTTGATATTATTAACTCAAGGTTGTTTTGTAACCATGGCAACATTTTTCATTATTCATCACAAAAGACTTCATCTTCTTCTTCTTCCTCCTTAAAAAGCTTACTAGTTTTTGGTTTTGTGATGATTTAGTGTGAGAAATCAAAAATAATAGAGAGCTAAATTCCTACTTCATCATCCTCATCTATTCTAGCCACTTAGATTAGGGTGTTCACTTCATTAATACTTGATTAGTGAAGTGAGAGCTTGAGTTAAAGATTCTTCAAGGTAGATCATCTTCGAAAAGGAAGACTTCAAGCAAGTATGGATCATTCGGCTTGTGGAGCCTCTCTAGAGTCCGGAAGTTCATGGATCGCGGCGAAGGGATTACTACTCGGAACTTATGAAGCGAAGGAGCATACTACAAAGGTTGTAATCCCTTTCCTTTAGATGTAAAGTTGTTTACATGTTTCGTTAACCCTAATTATCTAGCAAAGATCCTCGCTTTAGCTTGTTCGGCACTTGTAAATTTTAAATCGGGCATGGTTGATGTCTTATAGACCCTTGTGACAGTGCCTAGTAACCCTACAGTGGTATCAGAGCCTGGCTAGAGCATTAGGCGACGTGTATACGAAGTTAAAAGTCCGATCGAACCCCGAAACGTCGATTTTGACCCCCTCTCTGGAAATTTTCTAAAAAGTTGGTTTTTTCCGTATTAAAAATACTCAGAAAATTAAGCAGGGAATTCTAAGGATTACTGTGAAATACAAACCCCTAATACCCTCAAGTAGCCGCGGAACCACGGCAAGAACATGCTTTGCGCGGCGTTTCCGCGGCTGTACTTGGGAATTGGGGACACGTATTTGTAGGTAAAATCCGTAGCTATTACTACATGCTTCTGGAAATTTTTAATATTACTCAAGTGTTGAGTTTTCTGGAGATCTTTGGAATTCATTGAATCGATCGAAAAGTTTAACATCGTTTAGTTTTCCGGATAATTTAGAACGTGTTAAAATGTTCGAACGGATATCAATAACTCACTTTTTCCCGACACGAAAAACTTTCAAGTGTTGAATTTTTCTTGAGTTTAAAACTTTCGGAAAAACATGCAAGCATATCTGCTGACCCTCTAGAAGAACGTAACCTTAACTCGATTATGTGACCATCAAAACTGCCACTGAACCTTAGGGTTTATGGTAGTTTAGCGTTGCCACATGTGAGGCGTTGGTTTGACCCTTCTACGGCTGGTTCATTGAGGCTGTGACATGTTCTGGGATTTTTGAACTCCGCTCAAGTGTTGAGCTATTTGGGAAATCTTGGGTGTTTGATTATTCGATCGGAAAGTTTAATTTTGTCTATTTATCTAGAGTGCGATACAATATGTGGAATTCATATAGTTAGGCATGAAATGCGAAGTATGTGATATTTCGGATTTAAGATGTCTAAAGTGATTGTGGATTCCAAATGTTGTAGTTTTACACTTTCTTTTCTGTGACCGTAAGCGTAGTATGTGGTGTATCGCCGGTTTCGTTGCTATACATCAACGTCATTCGGGATACGCATACTTGCTTACATTGATGATATGAGATATTATGTATTGCTGTGATATGTTATATTGGATCGTCGTATTCTGAATAGCCGGGGTTTTTATGTGAGATTAGGGTTTTTATTTTCATTCATGTAAAATTCATTGTATGTAATATTCTTTTATTGGGGCACTTTCGGGTTGAGGATGATATCACCATTGTATATTATTTTCTTTTCCGCATTAAGTAGACCCAAGGAGGGGAGCACAAGTAACCGGGTTCTAAGGTCCAGTGGGAGGCCATCTCGAGGAGTCGAGACCGGGTCTCTTAACCCTAGAATTGGCAGTGTTGCTTGCCGCTCTCGTAGGGGTCTAGGGATGTGGGTTTGGCTATTCATCGCGACCGTGGAATCCGTATTTTATACAGGCTCGATATAAAACACGGACGTCCTAGTATATCCAATATTTCATATGTTATCTTCTGCTGTAATGTTTTGTGATGAGTTCATATTACTGCCTGAGACGAATGCTTATACTATATATATGATATATAAATATTATAGCTTTCGTTTCTTCTGTGATGCTTAGGAAGCATAACTGATGGGATTTATTAATGAGATTAATAAAAGAAAAGAAACCTAAAAAAATGTTGTAGAATCAAAACTTTATAAATAGGGAAGCTACAGTTTTGCTTTGCAGAGCGGTATATATGATATACCATGCACCTAATTCGATGAAGAAAGAGCCGAGATCCCTTCACCGGGAGTGACCTCTTTAGCAGAACTGGCAGATGCTACAAACTCACGGATTAGTTTTTGATTGCTTCCATAGTTCTTGCTTTGCACAGCGGTATATATGATATACCCTGCACCTTATTCGATAAGGAAAGAGCCGAGATCCCTTCACCGGGAGTGACCTCTTTAGCGAAACTTGAAAACCCTAAAAACACTCCTTTTCAAAATCACTTGTTTCTACAACGATATCAAGTTCATTACGCTTAAGGTTTTCTGAAAAACCTACGTAGCCCTCCGTCATTTCAGATAAATAATATTTAGTATTCATACTACGTTTGTTGACTTAGTCAAGGCGTAGTGTACGGTAGCTAAATAGTGTTTATCTGCTAAAGCATGAGATGCGATTGGATTAGGGTAGTCGTACGGCCTTGTTGACTTAGTCAAGGGTCGTACGGGTGAGTTTAATTCAATCGGGAAATGTACGAGTTTAACTTGACTTGTGATTTATGGTTTGTTGACTTAGTCAAGGTCATAGATCGCTAGGGGTAAAAAGTATTATCAGGAATTTCAAGTGTTGAAATTTGCAATGAGATTGCATACCTTCTATGAGATAAATGGATCCTGATACCCACTGCGAGTAAGAGTTACTCCTGGGAGACTTTTACACAGGACAATTAGCCGATCAAGTAGGTGACTAGAAAGGTGTTTACGGGGTTATACCTCTGGGAAAACGAGGTTTATTTTAATTAGGTCCGTGCAAAAGCACGGGAAACCTCCCTCAAAGTACCAACACTGGCCTGGCTGAATGATTGGCGAACTTGTAACGTGTAATTAATCCCGGCCAGTCTTCCTTTTAGGGTTTGAAGGAAGATTTGATAAAAAACAGTGGGAGACATCCTGATTAGATAAGATAATAACCAATCTAAATCTTGCAAGAGCATACGCTAAAGTGTTTTCCTTCTCTCTCTCTCTCTCCAGGTAGCGACCATGTCAGGCCTTAATCAAGATAATAATATGGATGTATTGACTGAACCCGCTTATTATACTGAGCAGGGGAACGTTGGTCCCGTTCTTTCTTATAAGTGTTATAAGACCGAGCAGGAAATAGGAGAATATCTGGATTCTCACACCGCCCAAACGAAGAACAAGCATGCTGATGCATCTTTTTCGGAAGTGTTAGTTATTGAGAACTGTTTCTCAGTTCACTCTACGTCCTGGGTATTAGATACTGGATCAGGATCCCACATATGTAATACGTTACGTGGGCTACGTAAAGGTAGAGAACTGGGAATGGGTGATCATTCCGTAAGAGTAGGGAATGGTGCAGATGTTGCAGCCAAGGCTGTTGGCGAATATCACCTTGTGTTACCAAGAGGTAATACATTGATTCTGAACGAATGCTATTACATTCCGACCCTGATATGCAATATTATATCAGTTTCTTTATTGAATAAAGAAGGATATAATTTTGTAATACAGGATAATGTTATGAACATATTCCTGAATCAAAAGTTGATAGGATCAGGATCGTTAAATAATGGCATGTACGTTCTAAATCAAACTACAATTCTTAATGTACAGAACACAAACAAGAGGAAAAGTTCAGAAATGAACGAATCTTTCTTGTGGCATTGTAGACTTGGTCACATCAATGCGACACGACTAGCCAAATTGCATAAGGATAGATATTTGAATTCGTTCGAATTTTCATCTTATGACACTTGCCAGTCATGTCTCAAAGGCAAGATGACCAAAACTCCGTTTAGTGGACACGGAGTAAGAGTTACAGAACTCTTGGGGCTGATACATAGTGATGTATGTGGACCCATGTCTACACATGCCAGGAACGGTTCTTCCTACTTCATTACATTCACTGACGATCTCTCAAGATACGGACATGTGTTCCTGATGAAACACAAATCTGAAGCTTTTGAGAAATTCAGGGAATATAAGCACGAAGTAGAGAACCAAACGGGCAAAAGTATTAAGATCCTACGATTTGATCGAGGAGGAGAATACTTAAGCAATGAGTTCCTGGACTATCTAAAAGAGAATGGGATTCTCTCTCAGCTTACTCCTCCATATACACCACAGCACAACGGTGTATCGGAGCGGAGGAATCGCACCCTATTAGATATGGTACGCTCTATGATGAGTAATGATGAGTTGCCTATTTACTTCTGGGGGTATGCGCTTGAGACAGCCATATACCTATTGAATCTAGTTCCATCTAAATCTGTACCCACCACACCATATGAGATATGGAGTGGGAAGAGACCATATTTTAAACGAGTTAAGATATGGGGTTGTCCGGCCTATGTCAAAAGGCAAAATCCGGAAAAGCTCGAGGCACGATCAGTTCTTTGCAAGTTTTTGGGATATCCAAAGAATTCTCAAGGATTTTTTCTACCACGCTGAGGAACAAAAGGTGTTTGTTGCTCAACATGCCACCTTTTTGGAAAGGGAATTTCTTGCAAAAGAAATTAGTGGTAAAGAGGTAGAGCTGGAAGAAGTTCCAGCACCACAAACTATAAATGATGATTTATTGGAACCAGAGGATTCGGTAGTACCCAACGAACCCCAACCTCTCCGCCGATCTAGTAGGGTTTCTCATCCACCTGAGAGATACTACGGTTTTCTCATTGATGGTGGGAGTGAGGATTGCATCATGGAAGATGATGACCCGACTAGCTTCGAGCAGGCCATCGCGAGTGGTGACTCTGTGAAGTGGCTGGATGCAATGCGATCTGAGATGGAATCCATGTACACCAACAATGTATGGACTTTGGAAGTTGCTCCTGAAGGGGTAAAACCCATTGGGAGCAAATGGATCTTTAAGAAGAAACTTGGTGTAGATAGAAAAGTGGAGACTTTCAAAGCTAGACTTGTTGCAAAGGGTTTTCGTCAAAGTCCGGGTGTGGATTATGACGAAACCTTTTCTCCAGTGGCTATGCTTAAGTCCATCCGGATCCTACTTGCCATTGCTGCATACCATGACTATGAAATCTGGCAAATGGATGTTAAGACCTCCTTTCTAAATGGTGATTTAGAAGAGTGTGTATACATGACTCAGCCAGAGGGCTTTGTAGACAGTGGGAGCAGCGAAAAGGTGTGCAAGCTGCTTAAATCCATCTACGGGTTAAAGCAAGCATCGCGGAGTTGGAACATCTGCTTTGATGTTGTAGCTAAAGAGTTTGACTTCATCAAAAACGTAGATGAACCTTGTATATATAAAAAGGTTGCAGAGAGTAAGGTTGTCTTCCTCGTATTGTACTTCGATGACATTCTCTTGATAGGAAATGATGTTCCTATGCTGCAAACGGTCAAGCTCTTCTTATCACAAAGATTCTCAATGAAAGATCTTGGTGATGCCTCCTGCATACTGGGAATTATGATCTATAGAGATAGATCTAAACGGATACTGGGATTGTCCCAATCCAGGTACATTGACACCATACTAAAGAGGTTAGTATGGAAGAATCCAAGCGTGGGAACCTACCCACGATCTCTGGACTCACTCTCTCCAAAGAGATGTCTCCCAAGACAGATTTAGAGAGAGCTCGCATGCAAGGGATACCCTATGCTTCGGTAGTAGGCTCTATCATGTATGCGATGCTATGTGTTAGTTGTATGTATGCCCTAGAGGCCAGTATTGTACAGATGTTGTATATTATATTGGATGCTTGGACATATATAGAGATGACTTTCTTGCTCGATATGATAGTATGCTATCTGGTTACTCTTTATCTTAACATGTACACTAGTCTCTTTATACTGTCTTGTAGTTACATGTTGGTAAATCCCTTAGGATGTGTACTTGACTACCTGGACTATGATGCAGATCATACTAGTGGGGACATGGTAGTCCATAAGTACATCCTTCATGGTCCCTAGTCGTGGGTGTATCGAGACGGGGCATCGATATACCAGAGTAGACTAGCGTATACGCTTCTCGACCCATGAGATGGGCGATGGATAATCCCATATCCATTGGTGTTTGACATTAGAGATGGTATACGGGTGCTCAGTGGAGACTGGGTACACTGGACGGACTCACCGAGAACTCCCAGATGGTATTATACCTCACGTCAGATGGCAGTTCTCACGTGATACTTGTACAGGTTAGTCTGTAGACCCGAGATCGTCATAGAGTCTTGTGTGATTCCCACTGTGCTTTGATCTCCACCTTACCACGTCCATGAGGGCGTGCAAAACGGTGGTCTTTGGGTACAGTCCCGAGTCACATAGAGGCAATGAGCGATAGGAGGGGTTTCGTCTCTCCCGGTATTGGGGGTTGATGTTGCGCTGTGCTCAATTGGCCGTAACAGGGAAGTCCCTGGCCAGGGCTGATCAGAGATTTGCTGGTAAGTGTTACCAGTAGTTTCTCGACCCGTTACGAGCCTCACATCGGCACGACTTATCGGGTTATTGGGGTCTGACGTTTACCACCCCTAGACTTGATATGTGACATATCAGACGAAGAGACCGGACTGTATGGTAAGTGTTACTGGTCGGATTCGCAGGAGTGTGAGCGGGCTAGCTCGTTGATCTTCTGATCGCTCAATACCCGGGTGGCCGTTACGTTTAGCAGACCGCTTGCGGCTTGTGGATGCTTGATATGATCATCATCTGCTACCGGCGTATTGACGAGTCTTTAGAGTCCTACACAGAGGTTTCCTGGCTCAAGCGAAACGAAATAGGAGCACATATGAGATATGTGCAGGACCGAGAATAATGCGTGTATGTGATACCGTATTCCATTCTCGCGATATATGTATCAAATGGTTATATTCGATATAACCTAGTTATCGAATCGAAGATCGATTCGATAAGCCGATACATTGAATACTAGTCGGTCATGTGCGACATGACCGGATCATTGAATCAAGTGTTGATTTAATGATTTAATGTATAATTATATATTTGATATATTACTTTGCATTAACTAGTATTGGTTCACTTTAAACGGATTTTTCTCACTTGGATTGCACATTGTATATGTGATATACTTTTGTGTACTTTTTTGTATCATGTTTGATGATACTTGATCATATGGTTAAGTGAATAGAATTAAACCATGGTTATTATGATAATTAGGGTTTTGCATATTTAGTTATTCATTTATTTGTTTATTCATTTATTTGGATAAGTTTAAGATAAGAATGGTGGCTTTATTTGTTTTATGTTGAAGCTTCATGAAGCTTTGACTTTGCTAACCATTCTTGTCTTCATGCTTAACCCTAACCCACTCAAATGACCATGGTTTATTCTCTACACTTAACCCTAGTTTAAGTTATGATAAGTATTGATTTTCTATTTCTTTTGAGAGAGAACTTATCATAACCATCTTCTTCTTCTTCTTCTTCAAGCTTGCTACATCAATGGCAACTTGAGATTTAGTGAGAGAAATCCAAATCTAAAGTGAACCCACCTCCTATTTCTTCATCCTCTACCTCTTGCCAAGTGGTTTTGGGTGTTTTCTTCACAAGTTTCACTACTTGGTGAAGTCGGAGCTTGAACTACTGCAACCTCGACGTAGATCGTCTTTGACACGAAGCCGACGAACTATTCCGCTCACTTCTCCGATGAAGCCGTCGCGAGAGTCCGAGGTTTGTGATGGACAGCGAGGGGACGACCACGTGGAGCTAAGGAGGTGGAAATTCGGATCTACAAAGGTTGTAGCATCTAACCTATAGTTAAATAGTTAACTAGTTTTCCGTTTCGCCTAAACATCTAGTAAACGATCCGTTAACTAGGGTTTCTCGGCACCATATTTTTGTAAAATGGCATGGTTGATGCCTTGTGAGACCTCTACTGTGTGCCTAGGAACCCTACACTATGTACCAGACCCGATGTAGCATACTCACTAAGTATAGTGAGTAAGAATCAAGCAGATCCTGGAGAGAGTCACTGGATAGCTGTGAAGAACATTCTCAAGTACTTGAGAAGAATTAAGGAGATTTTCTTGGTGTATGGTAACGGAGAACTCCAGGTGGAGTCCTTTACCGATTCAAGCTTCCAAAGTGATAAGGACGACTCTAAGTCACACTCGGGATTTTTCTTTACCCTCAATGGAGGGGCAGTGTGTTGGAAGAGTTCCAAACAGGAAACCGTTGCAGACTCGACGATGGAGGCTAAATACATCGCTGCCAACGATGCTGCAAAAGAGGCTGTCTGGATGAAGAAGTTCATTACTGAACTTGGTGTGGTTCCATCCATTGAGCATCCAATACCTTTGTATTGTGATAAAAATGGAGCCGTGGCCTTGGCCAAGGAACCCAGGTCCCATCAGAAGTCCAGACATATTCTGAGGCGGTATCACCTGATCCGGGAGATAGTTGATCGCCGGGAGATCGAGGTCGGGATAGTTGATACGAAGGACAACACTGCGGATCCACTCACAAAGGCCATTCTCCAGACACAGTTTGAGAGACTCTTCGGGATGTTGGGTATGAGATACTACAACAGCTGGCCTTAGTGCAAGTGGGAGATTGTTGGTTATATATATGCCGTAGAGGCCATTGTTGTACATATGATGTATATTATAGTGGATGCTTGGATATATATCGAGAGGACTTTCTTGCTCGACATGATAGTATGCTATTTGGTTTCACTTTGTCTTAACATGTTGACTTGTATTAGTTTACTGTATTGCTCTCATATGTTGATAAAGCCCTTAGGATATGTACTCGACTACTGGGACTATGATGAGATCATACTAGTGGGGCAACGGTAGTCTATGAGTACATCCTATAATTGTTCCTAGTCGATGGTGTATCGAGACAGGGCATCGATACACCAGAGTAGACTAGCGTATACGCATCTTGACCCATATGATGGGCGATGGATGATCCCATATCCATCGGTGTTTGACATCAAAGATGGTGTATGGATGCTCAGTGGAGACTGGGTACACTGAACGGACTCACCGAGAACTCCCAGATGGTATTATACCTCACGTCAGATGGCAGTTCTCTGGTGACACTGGTACAGGGTAGTCTGTAGACCCGAGATCGTCATAGAGTCTTGTGTGATTCCCACTGTGCTTTGATTTCCACCTTACCATGTCCAAGAGGGCATGAAAAACGGTGGCTTTTGGGTACAATCCCGAATCACTTGGAGGTAATGAGCGATAGGAGGGGTTTCGTCTCTCCCGGTATAGGGAGTTGATGTTGTGCTGTGTTCGATTGGCTATAACTGGAAGTCCCTGGCCAGGGCTGATATATAGTGCTACTGGTAAGTGTTATCAGTAGTTTCTCGACCTGTTATGAGCCTCACATCGACACGACTTATCGGTTACTGGGGTCTGACGTTTACCACCCCTAGACTAGATATGCGACATATCAGACAAAGAGACCGGATTGTACGATAGTGTTACTGATTGGATTCACAGGAGAATGTATAGGCTTGCTTGTTGATCTTCTGATCGCTCAATACCTGGATGTCTGTTACGTTTAGCTGACCGCTTGCAGCTTGTGGGTGTTTGATATGATCATCACCTACTGCCGGCATATTGACGATTCTTGAGAGTCCTACACAGAGGTTTCTTGACTCAGGAAAAACGGAGTAGGAGCACATATGTGATATGTGCAGGACCGAGGATAATACGATATAAGATACCGTATTCTATTCTCGCGATATATGATATAGCCGGGTCATCGGATCAAGTGTTGATTCGATGAATTGGTACATGATATATTAGTCGGTTATATGCGATATAACCGGATTGTCGGATCAAGTGTTGATTCGATAATTTAATATATAATTATATATGTGACATATTACATTACATTATCTAATATTAGCTCGCTTTTTGATTCATTTTCTCACCGGATAATACATTGATATATATGCGATATATGTTAATTATATTATTTTCTTTTGTTACAAAAATATATTATATATGTCATATATAATATTGTAACAAGTTATGATTACAAATGCAACATGATTTGTGGAGATTAAATAAGGTTAGGGTTTGATTTGGGTTAGCATTTTCATGAAGCTTCTAGAAGCTTTATGTTTTGTTTTAAGCAAAGATATTTTGTGTTGATATTTTGGAGATATTATTTAACCCCGCCCAAACCCTTAACCCTAGTATATTCTCTACATGAGTTAATACTTGATATTATTAACTCAAGGTTGTTTTGTAACCATGGCAACATTTTTCATTATTCATCACAAAAGACTTCATCTTCTTCTTCCTCCTTAGAAAGCTTACTAGCTTTTGGTTTTGTGATGATTTAGTGTGAGAAATCAAAAATAAAAGAGAGCTAAATTCCTACTTCATCATCCTCATCTATTCTAGCCACTTAGATTAGGGTGTTCACTTCATTAATACTTGATTAGTGAAGTGAGAGCTTGAGTTAAAGATTCTTCAAGGTAGATCATCTTCGAAAAGGAAGACTTCATGCAAGCATGGATCATTCGGCTTGTGGAGCCTCTCTAGAGTCCGGAAGTTCATGGATCGCGACGAAGGGACTACTACTCGGAGCTTATGAAGCGAAGGAGTAGACTAAAAAGGTTGTAATCCCTTTCCTTTAGATGTAAAGTTGTTTACATGTTTCGTTAACCCTAATTATCTAGCAAAGATCCTCGCTTTAGCTTGTTCGGCACTTGTAAATTTTAAATCGGGTATGGTTGATGCCTTATAGACCCTTGTGACAGTGTCTAGTAACCTTACATATTATAGTGGATGCTTGGTCATATATAGGGAGGACTTTCTTGCTCGATATGATAGTATGCTATCTGGTTGCTTTTTATCTTAACATGTATGTTTACCGCTGAAAATAGAGACGGAACCGCATAGGTCGTCTTGTCTGAATTTGGGGGCAGATGCTATTTGGTTTTATCCGTCCACCTCTCCGAAGATGCCAAGTTGATTTATGGCACCATGTATCGAAAGTTTAGATGGATGCGGCCGATGTAGGAGATTTCGTCAGATTCCCCCTCATTGTGAGGGGTTTTTGATTATGGGGACGCTCTTCCCTGCAGACACAAGCCCCTACAGTTAATTATGCTACCGCATCGCGGTAACCACTTTCTCCTTCTCCAGATGGTCACTTCGTGTCGTGTATGTTTGTTTTATTTTTGGTTGCCCGTGGATTATATACGGAGACTAATTTATGTTGTCGCCCGTAGGGCGTGGATTAGTCCAAATCCGTATTTTCTTAGATTTGGTTTTGAGTTGGGTTTAAAGATAGTTAATCTCATTTGAGACTAAGATCAACTTAAACGTTTGTTAAGGATACGTTAGTCTAATTTTAGACTAAAATCTATTTAACAAGATCATTTAGATCCAACAAAAGAGCATTTGGGCTTTATTGTTTTAGTTTATGGACTTCGCGGTCCAGTTTAAAGACGTCATAGTCTGTAAAGTTTAAAGACCTCATGGTCTATGAGTTTAAGGACCTCACAGTCTATGGTAGTTTAGAGACATCATACTCTGTAAAGTTTAAGGATATCATAGTCCATGAGTTTAAGGACCTCACAGTCCATAAAGTTTAAGGACATCTTAGTCCAGTTTAAAAACATCATAATCTATGAGTTTAAGGACCTCACAGTCCATGGAATGTCTGGTTGTTGGGACCCGTCACCTCTCTGAAGACATTGAAGGATTACAACGACATATATCAAAGGTATTAAAAGATGTACCCTTGAACCAATGTTGGTTGGAAGGCTCTGGGAATCACTTTGAATCCCATATGAGATGATCAGTTTTGGAAGACAAGAGTATAATTGGGGTTCAGTTTCAAGAGATTTTTGCCTCTGAAAGACTTAGCTAATTTGGGCTAAGATCGGCTCGAATATAGTGTTCAACACCAGAGTACATTCGGCGCTCACGTGCTCCCACGTGAGGCGCTTAAAGTAGTGTTAAACACTGAAACTGAAGCGCTCACGTGGGGTCACGTGAGGCGCCTGCAGATTGGGCCTTGCTTCTTTTATTTTACTCTCAGAGTATACATATAAGTGTTAAACACTTGACCTTTATGACCATCACGCGTGAGCACGTGATGGGTATCCATCCGTTGGATATTAATCCTTCAGTTTTACCCCATTCTCTCTTTAAAATAGTGTTTGTTAGGGGTTACGTGGGGACACGTGAGGCATCTTTAGGCGGGTATTGCCTTCGGGTAGAATCCTCTTTTGTTTGGTAATTTCCAGGGGTCACGTGGGAACACGTGAGACGCCAAAAAAGTGAAACTACCTTGGCTTTACTCCCTTTTGTTTTGAGGAGCTTTTTAAGGGTCACGTGGGAGCACGTGATACACTCTAAAAGAGAAACTGTCCTTATTGTTTTCCCTTTTCCTTTTTAAATAAGTGTTAAACACTTTGGGAAATCTTTTTTTCTGGTTAAAAGGAAGGGGTTACGTGTTACCACGTGATCATGTTGGGTACTGATCTCTTCTACGTGCATGGAGAGAATCCCTTGTTTAAGAATTAAATTGTTTTATAGGGTTAAATCCTAATTTTATTTTAGAGGAATTAAATCCCTGTGTGTTTGAAAGAATTAAATTCTTTAAACCCAATTCTCCTTCTAAGTTTTGGATCTGCATGGGAAAATCTCCCCGATGAGAATTAAATTCTCAACTTGTGAGGAGATCTGCTTCTGCAGATGTTCAACCAGAGAAAGAACTAAGTTCTTTTTTAGAAGAGTTAAACTATTGGTTTGAGAATTAAATTCTCTTTTGTTTTATGGGAGCTTATAGAATGATCTCCTTCCTTCTCTTACCTAGAGTTTTTTTCTCTGAAGAAATCTTCTTTTCTCTCTGGAGAATTAAATTCTCTTCGTTTTTTTTGTATTTTCCCTCTCTTCTTCCCTCTTCTTCTTTTTATTCTCTTCTTGGCTCCTATTTATAGGAGAAAGAAAAGAATCAGTTTGTTTAGTCAATCTTTCATTGAAGGATTTTTGATTGATTTTATAACCAACATGATCTTTTAGATCACTCGGTGAATTTTATTCACCATTGGATTTTTAATCCAAAAGATATTTTATTTGTTGTTCCTGGCAAATTTTAGGAAAATATTTCCTTCTACAGAATCTTTCTATAAATTGATGATTTTTAATCACCATTGGAATTTTAATCCAACGGTGCTCCCTTTTACAGAGTGCAATCTTTTTTGTTTGGAAAGATCTAGGGAAATATTTTTCCAATTAGGGTTTTCGATTCCTTTTAATTAGAATTTAATTCTATTAGTTCAGAGGGTTTAAGATTCTATCACGTGTTGGCACGTGACCTCACTGATTAATCATTTAATTAGAATTTAATTCTATTAGTTCAGAGGGCTCAGAAACCCATCACGTGTTGGCACGTGACCACACTGATTAATCATTTAATTAGAATTTAATTCTATTAGTTCAGCGGGCTCAGGAACCCATCACGTGTTGGCGCATGACCCCACTAATAAAGCATTTCCAATTGTTTATTTTATTCAGCGCATAGGCTTTGCCTGTAAAAGGTCACGTGTCTGCACGTGAGACCTGGTCACGTGTGGGCACGTGATGCCCCCTTTGGGGGTTTTCCTTACTGCTTTATTTGTATTTTATTCAGTTCTCATGAGGGAACAAATGCTTTTAATTCCTTTTAATTAGAATTTAATTCTATTAATTCAATGGGTTCAAAAGTCCATCACGTGTGGACACGTGACTTTATCAATTAGGCATTCAGGCGTAGATAGAATCTGCCCATAAAAAGGTCACGTGTTTGCACGTGAGGCCTGGTCACGTGTGAACATGTGATGCCTGCTTTTTGAGGATTCTCTCCCTTTTTTGTAACGGAACAAGTAGCTCTTGGCCGAAAATTTTGGCGGGAACATCTACCTTTCTGTAGCCCATGTAACAGATTACACATGTGGGATCCTAATCCGGCATCTCATACCTAGGACGTAGAGAATACTGAGAAACAGTTCTCGGTAATGAACACACCCGAAGAAGATACATCAACATGCACTTTCTTTGATTGGGTGGTGTTCCCTCATGGGAACTGAATAAAATACAAATAAAGCAGCAAGAAAAACCCCCAAATGGGGCATCACATGCTCACACGTGACCGGGCCTCACGTGCAAGCACGTGACCTTTTATGGGTAGATTCTATCTACGCCTGAATACCTAATTGATAAAGTCACGTGTCCACACGTGATGGGCTCTTGAACCCACTGAATTAATAGAATTAAATTCTAATTAAAAGAAATTAAAAACATTTGTTCTCTCATGGGAACTGAATAAAATATATAAATAAAGCAGTAAGAAAAGCCCCAAAGGGGGCATCACGTGCCTACACGTGACCGGGCTTCACGTGCAGATACGTGACCTTTTACAGGCAAAGCCTAAATGCGCTGAATAAAATAAACAATTGGAAATGATTAATCAGTGGGGTCATGTGTCATCACGTGATGGGTTTCTGAGCCCTCTGAACTAATAGAATTAAATTCTAATTAAATATTAATCAGTGAGGTCACGTGCCAACACGTGATAGACTCCTAAACTCTCTGAACCAATAGAATTAAATTGTAATCAGTGAGGTCATGTGCCAACACGTGATAGACTCCTAAACTCTCTGAACCAATAGAATTAAATTCTAATCAGTGAGGTCACGTGCCAACATGTGATAGATTTTTATGCCCTCTGAACTAATAGAATTAAATTCTAATTAAAAGGAATCGAAAACCCTAATTGGAAAAATATTTCCCTAGATCTTTCCAAACAAAAAGATTGCACTATGTAAAAAGGAGCACGTTGGATTAAAAATCCAATGGTGATTAAAAATCACCAATTTATAGAAAGATTTTGTACAAGGAAATATTTTCCTAAAATTTGCCAGGAACAACAAATAAAATATTTTTGGATTAAAAATCCAACGGTGAATAAAATTCACCGAATGATCTAAAAGATCATGTTGGTTATAAAATCAATCAAAATATCCCAATGAGAGATTGGCTGAACAAACTGATTCTTTTTTTTCTCCTATAAATAGGAGCCAAGAAGGAAGAGAAAGGAGGAATATACAGAGAGAGACAACAACAGAGAAAAAAAGAGAAGAGAATTTAATTCTCCAGAGAGAAAAGGAGATCTCTTCAGAGAAAAAACTCTTGGTAAGAGAAGGAAGGAGATCATTCTATAAGCTCCTACAAAAAAAAAGAGAATTTAATTCTTAAACCATGAGTTTAACTCTTCTAAAAAGAACTTAGTTCTTCTGCTGGTTGAAGATCTACAGAAGCAGACATCCCCATACGTTGAGAATTTAATTCTCATCGGGGAGATTCTGCTATGCAGATCCAAAACTTAGAGGGTGAATTGGGTTTAAAGAATTTAATTCTTCCGAACATATAGGAATTTAATTTCTCTAAATGAAATTAGGGTTTAACCCTATCAAAAGAATTTAATTCTTAAACAAGGGATTCTCTCCATGCACGTAAAAGAGATCAGTACCCAACATGATCACGTGGTAACACGTGACCCCCTTTCTCTGAACCAGAAAAAGAGATTTTCCCAAAGTGTTCAACACTTATTTAAAAAGGAAAAGGGAAAACAATAAAGTCAGTTCCTCTTTTAGGGTGTATCACGTGCTCCCACGTGACCCTTGAACAAACTTCTCAAAATAAAAAGGGAGCAAAGCCAAGGCAGAACAGATTTTGGGCGTCTCACGTGTTCCCACGTGACCCCTAGCAATTATCAAACAAAAGAGGATTCTACCCAAGGGCAATGCCCAACTAAAAAATGCCTCATGTGTTTCCACGTGACCCCTGACAAACACCATTTTAAAGATGGGGTAAAACTGAAGGATTAATATCCAACGCATGGGCGCTCTCACTTGTCCCCACGTGACCCCTAACAAATACTTTTGATATCCAATGCATGGGTACCCATCACGTGCCCAACGTGATGGCCATAAAGATCAAGTGTTTAACACTTATATATTCTGGGAGTAAAATAAAAGAAGCACAGCTCAATCTGCAGGCGCCTCACGTGACCCCACGTGAGCGCATCAGTTTCAGTGTTTAACCGTACTTTAAGAGCCTCACATGGGAGCACGTGGGCACCGAATGTACTCTGGTGTTTAGCACTATATTCGAGCCAATCTTAGCCCAAATTAGCTAAGTCTTTCAGAGGCAAAAATATCTTGAAACTGAACCCCAATTATACTCTTGTCTTCCAAAACTGATCATCTCATATGGCATTCAAAGTGATTCCCAGAGCCTTCCAACCAACATTGGTTCAAGGGTACATCTCTTCATACCTCTGATATATGTCGTTGTAATTCTTCAACGTCTTTAGAGAGGTGATGGGTCCCAACAACCAGACATTCCATAGACTGTGAGGTCCTTAAACTCATAGACTATGATGTCTTTAAACTGGACTAAGATGTCCTTAAACTTTATGGACTGTGAGGTCCTTAAACTTATGGACTATGATGTCCTTAAACTTTATAGACTATGATGTCTCTAAACTACCATGGACCGTAAGGTCCTTAAACTCATAGACTATGATGTCTTTAAACTTTACAGACTATGACGTCTTTAAACTGGACCGCAATGTCCCTAAACTAAAACAATAGAGCACAAATGCTCTTTTGTTGTATCTTAAATGATCCTGTTAAGTTGATCTTAGTCTAAAATTAGACTAACGTGTCTTTAACAAACGTTAAGATGATCTTAGTCTAAAATTAGACTAACGTATCCTTAACAAATGGTTAAGTTGATTTTAGTCTAAAATTAGACTAACGTATCCTTAACAAATGGTTAAGTTGATCTTAGTCTAAAATTAGACTAATGTATCCTTAACAAACGTTTAAGTTGATCTTAGTCTCAAATGAGATTAACGATCCTTAAACCTAACCCAAACTCAAATCTAAGAAAATACGGATTTGGACTAATCCACGCCCTACGGGAGACAACATAAATTAGTCTCCGTATACAATCCACGAGCAAACAAAAATAAAACAAACACACACGACATGAAGTGACTATCTGGAGAAGAAGAAAGTGGTTACCGCGATGAGTTAGCGTAATTAACCGCAGAGCCTTGCGCCTACAGGGAAGAGCGTCCCCACAATCAAAAAACCCCTCAAATGAGGAGGAATCTGACGAAGTCTGCTACAACGGCCGCATCCGTCTAAACCTCCGATATACGGTGCAATAAATCAACTTGGCATCTTCGGAGAGGTGGACGGATAAAACTAAATAGCATCTGCCCTCTGTATTCGGCGGAGAACAGATTCTGGCATGCCCGGTGGGACCTTTTCCTCTTTCCACTCCACACTTCGTGTGTCGTGTTTTTCCGCGATCAAATAATCGCGGTATGTATGTTTGTGGTTAACCTTGGGTGATGGGATACTGAATCCGGTGTTTCGTCTCTATGAAGAATGGTGTTTGCTTCTACCCTAGCAACTCAGGCTCTGTCATATCTGGTGGGGTCAAGTATAGGCCACTTGCAGCCTCAAATCTCTGCAATCCGGCTATTCAAGAAATCAACGGGCTTCTCTTTGGGTTGATACTCCCACCTCCCACCCTCGGTACCTCAACGCCGATGGAGGAAGCCCAGAGGAAATCTGTCTTCCACAGGCTGGTTCCCCAAGCTGCTACTTTGCCGACAGAATCAGTCCTCCAACAACTGGCACCTGCCAAGGAGCAAGGTCGACGCAGGGGACGGAATATTTAGGCTCTCAAAGGAAATAGGGGGCATGCTCAGAAAAATCCTGAAGCTAATCAAATCTCTGCCATAAGAAACGGTCGACGTCGATATCATCGTCATACAAAATGAACTGGGGCCAGTTCTCCGCATGGTCCTATTTCAACCCCAGTGGTAAATGTTGTTGTTCCAACTGCGAACAGCTTTAAATTGTTGTGAAGGGTCAGACAAAGTTCTCCTACCGCAATACTGAAGAAATTTATGCAGCCCATGGAGATCCCACGAGAGCAGAAACAAGTTCGCTCCCTGAGACAACTTTCTTTATCTATATATAAGGTGTAGAAGCAGGTGAAAGGGACTCACCCCAAGACGGATCATGATACAGCGGTTCTTCCCAAAACCAAAGCAGCTTTTCACAACAAGAGGCCTAATAAAGCTCAAGTGCCCGGAGAAAACTCCAAAGGCTAAAACTCCAAATACCCCAAGCCTGGGGGTATGGTAGTTCACATAGTCTATGTGGTGAATTCAAAAGACGAAGTTCGAGCTTCTACTAGTCACCGACCTCAAACTCGATCCGTGACAAAAGTTCAACTGCAACATGAAAATCTGCAGAAGATGCTTGCTCAGGCGACACCACTCGCTAATCCATCGTCTAAGGCAAATCCCGAAGACGCATCTGGAGAAAGAATAGAGAAGGAGTCGGATATTGATTTCCTAAAGAGCGCTCTAAAAAAGGGAGATGCAGAAGCGGCAGAAATGTCCACTAAGATGAACCAGATAGCCCTTCTGATTCAGAATATAGCAGGAATGATGGTTCAATCGGAACCACTGGCGAATGAACTACCGGTAGTCGGTCTTAAAGATAAGGATGACATTTAAAATCCTCTGCAAAGCTCATCAATGGCTGAGGAGGAAATGATTCCTAAAAGCAAAGCTGAACGAATATATCGCTCAACAAATCGAAGCTCACTACGCTAGTGAGCCGCAAAATAGATCAATCAGGATTGGTCGACCGTATTCGACATGGCACAATCAAATACAGTAACCGCCAGAGTACACACTTCCAACGTGCCACATGTATAAAGGAACTGAGAATTCTTGTAGGCGCATTGCGCGATTTGAACCCATGTGCGGCAATACTGACAGTTCATCGGCTGTCTGGCGGGCATTGCCTTAGAATGGTATGAGGAACTCCCGAATGACTCCATGAATACTTTCGACGAAATGGAGATGCCCTCCTATCAGAGATTCGCTAGTGTGAATAAACGCACTACCATGACGGCACTGGTCAACGAAAGGGTTAGACCAAATGAGACTTGGGTTCAATGTGTTACCCGATGGCGAAATCTCTGGTCGAATACAAGCAACGCATCGATGAAGTTGCAGCCACGGGATTGCTCATTGCCACCCTTGACTCAAATTCAAAGGCATCCTCGTAAATGGCCCTCTTCAAGCCGATAGCCTTTGAAGAGCTCATGGATAAAATGACTCGATTGGATCAGCTGAGTCAAGACCCTTCATCATCTAATGAAGATGAATGAAAAGCGGAGGTAAGGTGGTATTTGTCGCCGACGCTCAACAAAAAATGAGCGACTTTGAAACAACCTGTCACCAAAATAGCGACGGCGTGGGTACTCGCCCCCCTCCCCCGAGGTATACACGGGGGGAATATTTCTCACTGGAGGAAGAATCTCTACATAAGATTGTCCTTTCTTCTCAAAGAATAGAAAGGATATCAAGGGACTTACAAACAAGTCCTGCAGTTAAGTGGAATATCCCACTTGAACAAAAAATGTCCATAAGCAAAATGGGCACGGATGAAAACCCGAAAGGGCGCCGTGACTAAAAACAGTAGGACTACCGGCGATATTTGTGAAAACCCGAAAGGGCGCAGACTGGTAAAAAAAAAGGTACGTCCATAAGCAAAATAGGCATGGATGAAAACCCGAATGGGCTCCGTGAGTAAAAACAGCAGGGCTACCGGCGAGTCTGTGAAAACCCGAAAGGGCGCAGACTCGTAAAAGATTCATGCACACCGGTAAGGTTCTCTTGATCTTGTAAGGAGAAAATATCTGCGTGAGATCTTTACGACTCACAAGGGAGCAACACACTTAGGAATCCTTACGATTCCTAAGGAGAAAATGCACCTACGAGATCCTCACGACTCGTAGGAAGAAAACCCTTTATGGGACCCTTACGGCTCTTAAAGTCAAAAGTCTTAGTCGACAGAATCCTAACCCCGTCTACTAAGCCACCTTTGTTCAAATCAGCAAAGGCAAATGATGAGTCGCTCCTGGCAATATCCCAGTTGTAGCGATACAGATGCCTAGACAAGTGTCAAACTCCGATGGTTCATAGCTAATCTTTCCGGCAAATGCCGTCCCTACAGTCACTTAATGAAGAAAGGGACTCCGTTTGTCTGGGATCGCAAATGCCAAAGCGCACTGGACGAAATCAAGCAATACCTGCAGAATCTGCCAGTACTGACCGATCCAGTCAAAGGAAAGCCCCTCATCTTATACACAACCGCCCTTGAAGGTTCTTTAGGCGCGCTATGGGCATAAGAAAACGACCAAGGGAAGGAGAGAGCCTTCTACTATTTGAGTCGAGTGCTCCTGGTGGCAGAAAACAATTACTCTCCCATTGAAAAACTCTGCCTGGCGTTGATCTTCGCGATAACGAAGCTCAGGCACTATGCATTAGCGCATGAGGTCCATCTTATATCAAAGGTGGATCCTCTCAAATATTTGATGTCAAGAGCCATACTAACAGGACGGCTAGCTAATTGGGCCCTGCTCTTGATGGAGTTCTCGATAACATACCGACCTCTCTAGGAAGTGAAAGGCCAGGCCATCGTCAACTTTCTTGCTGAGCATCCTATACCTGCCGATTCACCCCTAAATTGCGAATTGCCAGACGAGCACGCGTTTGATACAATCGACGGGGAAAAGGGAGAGAGTAACACCCGGTGGGAACTCTACTTCGACGGGACATCTTCCATGAAGAAGCGAAAGCACAGCTCCCCCATAATCAAGTCTGGGATAGGCCTCATCTTCGTGACTCCACAAGGAGGGATAATGTGCTTTGCCTTTTCCCTAACAGAGCCGAAGACAAATAATGAAGCAGAATATGAAGCTTTGATAGCAGGTCTTGAGATCACCGTCGACACGGGAATAAAAATCCTCCTTATATATGGAGACTCCCAGTTGGTCGTTAGTCAAGTAAACGACGATTATCAAACATGCAAACCAGAGTTGGTAAAATATGGTGAGGGAGTGCAACAATTGCTGACTCAAATCCCTGCCTACACCTTGGAAAGCATACCACGTGCGGAAAATAGCAAGGCGGATGCATTAGCCAAAATCGCTAAAGAACTGGCTGACGAAAACCTCGATAGCGTGAGAATCGTTGTGCAAAGTCGTCGGGTTCTTGCACCGGCAGAAATATCTCCGGAGTCGTTTGAAGAAAAGAAAGCGACCAAGAAAGTGGCCTTACAGATAGAGGACCAGGAAAATGCCAAGGATTAGAGAGAAGTTTTTATAGACTACTTCAAATCCCGTCGAACACCTGAAGATGCATCCTCAAGACATCAGCTAATAAAACGAGCTCTATCCTTTGCCTTCGTCAATGACACTTTATATAAGAGATCATTTGATTCTCTATGGCTAAGATGCCTGGGACCTGAAGAAGCAAGGAGAGTCGTCCAAGAAACTCACGACGGACTCTGTGGTTCTCACCAAGCCAGGCCGAAGATGAAACTGAAATCAAAAGGATGGGCTACTATTGGCCCACAATGATCCAAGACTGCCTCGAATACGCGAAGCAGTGCCACTCGTGCCAGATTCACGGGGGACTTTATCCACCAGCATCCAAATCCGCTACATACAACGGTGGCTAGCTGGCCGTTCGAAATATGGGGAACTGACATAATCGGGCCCATTGAACCAATATCGTCCAGAGGCCATCGATTCATACTGGCGACAACTGATTACTTCTCCAAGTGGGCAGAAGCAGTACCACTAAGAGAAGTGAAGACGGAGAATATCCTTCATTTCTTCAAGACACACGTCATTTATCGGTTCGGCACTCCGCGACGGATTATCTCCGATAACGGGCCGGCCTACAGAAGTCACAAAATCAGCCACTTCGTGCAGCAACATAATATAGACTGGAGATACTCTTCGGTCTATAATCCCCGAGCTAACGGTCTGGCTGAGGCTTTCAACAAGACCTTGACGAAGATCGTGAAAAAGACGGTGTACAAAAATAAAAGGACTGGTACGAGAGACTGCACGAAGCTCTCTGGGCGTATCGAACTACGTTCAAAACGGCAACAAACACAACGCCGTATGCATTGGTATTCGGCATTGAAGCAGTACTCCCCTTGGAGATAGAGCTACCCTCCGTACGAGTGGCGGTTCATTACGAGCTAACGGATGAAGAGAATACTTATCTTCGGCTTGAAGAGCTCAACGCTCATGACGAAACCCGGCTCATGGCGCAGCAAAACTTGGAGGCTTATAAAGTGTTCATATCAGAATATTGCATTTTAATACCTCTCATTCATTATCTATTTTTTTGTATTTATCGGTACTATTAACCAGTGTCTGCTCAGTATTACAGATTACAGGTATCTGTGACAAAATACTGGAAATACACTTAAAATCATGGATATTACAGTTGTGAGCTGACACTGCAACCAGAACCGCAAACCGACCGATAATTCTTAGGTTTATTTTTGCAACATGCTTGTGTACACACTTTTCTATCTAAATGGACCAACACAATAAAAGTTGTACACAAGTGTGCACTAAGACCTAGGGGCTGCCTTGGCACACACTCATGATGGCTAGGAGCAAGTGGGTATGAGTGTGACATGCATTAAATGCTACAAGATGTGTGTTAACTTAAAGCAACATTGTTTCCCTCCAAAACCTGGGTGCAGACCAAGTCTAATTTGAGAAAACTAGCAGCACCAAAGTCATACTGGGGACAACAGAAGTGCACACAACAAATACGAGCCTAGGGGCTCGGATTTTGGCCGAGCACATGCTTGCCAAATCCGGCGTCGCCGGCCCCACCTCCTCTTGTGAGCCCCAAACTTCCACAGTGCCTCCCATACTGCCACTTGGTCTTTATTTTATTATTTGTTTAATCTCCTTTTTTGCCTATAAAAGCAGACCATGGGGCAAAGTAGAAAGGGTCCAAGTTTTGTTAGACACTTCATACTCTTTTTTGTTTCTTTAGTTCTTGTACATAGCTTTCCCTTGAGTTCATGCCCTTCTCTTGATCTTGCAACCTCTTTAATGAGCTTGCAAGTTTAAGTTTAGGGTATTGATCTCAAGGTTGTATCTTGGACATAATAGAACTTTCATTTTGCACACTTGGGTTCCTAGTATTCTTGCTCTTTTACATTCTTGCTTTTTCCTTGCTTTTACATTCATGCAATTTATTAAAATGCTTTGCTTTCTTGCTCTTTAATTCCATGCTCTTTAATTACTTACTTGTAGTCTTTTCTTTTCTTTGTTCTTTAATTTGCTCTTTTTGGTTTGTTAATATAGCGTTGTTAATATGATGGTTGTGAATATGTGTTGTTAGGAAAAGAGAAAGATATTGTAAGTTAAGGTTTCGTTTCCCATTTCTTTTTCCGTATTTTCCATTTGAAACTCCGCCCAAACCTTATGCAAGAGCTCCGTTAGGAACCCTACCCTACCAAGGTATCGGTGATTTCTAACCGCGACCGGTTGCGTTCGGATTGGCCGGAGGAGAAAGCAAGAGACAAGAACGGACGGACAAGGGTCAATAAGCCGGATTTCACGAATACCGTGCTTAAGCACCCTAATCCACGTTGTTTCCGATTGCTCCAGCTTCATTGGTTGAGTTCGGCTCAAAGGACTTGAATACGGATTTCCTTAACTTACACTATCCTATCTAATCCTAACAAACGGTTACTTTGCATATAACACTTAGGATAGATAAAGAACTTTCCACCCTCGCGCATTAACTCGTAAGAACAAGAACATAAAACACTCTGTCTCCCTGTGGATCGACCCGTGCTCATCGCGGCTAGCTGCAAAGCGACACCGTCCTGATCACGGTTAAACTTTATAACTCTTAAAACTCGACATGCCAAAAGCGTGCGATCAAATGGCGCCGTTGCCGGGGAGATGGCAACGTTTTAGTTTTTGTTATTTCGGGTTAATCTCTGTACATTTCACTTATACAACTAACCCTATTTTCAAAACAACATAAAAATTTCAAAAAAAAAAAAAAACAAAACCCAAACAAAAACTAAATAAACTAACTTTTTTGTTCTTACCTGCTTGCACTCTGTAACTCAACCGAAGAAACAAACAATACCAGTGAGATACCTATAGAACAGTGGGAACACAGAAAAAATGGAGCCCATCTGCCACAAGGGGGCCGGTGACATCCCTCATTCATCCGAGCTCCCCGGCCAAGTTGCTTCCTTCTGCCTCCAAACTTTCCTCTGTGCTCAAGTGTTCTGTTTTTGTCCCATTTTTATTGTTTGCTTTTTAAAATTTTCAGTGTGCAGGTATTTGGGCATTCGTTTCGCTTTTCCGCACTAATATCCATTTTTTCGACATTTATAGATTTTTACGGATTTGCGAACGGCGAGCGTGGAGAGAAAAGTGTACATTCAAGGCTAAGGTGATTACGAAGTATAGTGCCAAAGATCAGGGTAGTTTCACCCGCGCAAGCGAACATTTCAAGCTATTCGGATTTAACATCAATAGGGGTTTCTAAACCCGAAAATTTATCGGTACGTACTTCGTTAACACCTTCTTTCTCAAATCCGATGCATCTACTGTACATCTTTGCAGGATTCTTTGCAAGTTCGCTACCAAACGCCAAAAATTAACTAACCCGTATTTGTTGCAGTGCCGTGGTTAATATAAAAAATGATTGTTTGATTCTTTGTAGAATTTTTATTGAATTGCGCATTGCACCCATTAATACGGACTTAAGGGTAAGTGAACCCCACAACATACGGTAAAGGATTTCATCACCTTTTCCGTGGCCCACGAACTTGAGCATAACGTTTACCCGCACAAATTTTAAAAGAAACTAGATTTTAAGGCTTAAGGACTTCGCACTCATTAGGAGAAGTTAACTGTGTTTAGAACACCGCTTAACGGTATATTGTTTACGGGGTGTCTAGGAAAGTGTTAACGGTGAAACCGCCAAAAAAGAAAGGGTTATTTAATTATGGACCTTCGCGAAAGCGTCGGAAAACCTCCCCTTATCTCTGCACTTACCTGGCCTCGTGATCGGTATATCTTGAGCCCGTTTCTCGACACAGTTTTACTTCGACAATCAAGTTCTTGACCTGGTCTAGTTGACCTAGGTGAACCCTAGACCGATTAGGTGTGTGGTATTTTGTGTCATGATTATTTTTGTCCAGATTTTTTTTTCTTGTGTATATTTCATTCTTTTGTTGATAACTAACTAAAAATATATATAAAAAAATCACATTCTTTTTCCTTCCTCTTCTCTTTCTTCTTCTCTTCATAGCATAGGTACCCCACCTCGGAAAACTCTTGTCGAACTTTGGTACCCACAACCAAACACTACTTCTTACAGTTCTTGCTTTGGTCGAATTTCGAACGACCCCTTCATGCCCAAAATTTCTTTGAAAGATCGGATAGACGCGTTTAGGACTACCAATTGGACTCCGCAATCCACTTTGTATCAACCGTTTCAACCTTCGCCAACTTCTTACGTTGATACACCTTTTATGAGTCCTGTTGTAACTCCAAGACCCATGTCTATTGCTGAACGTATTGAACAATCTCGTAACCGATCTTTCACTCCTTTCACCACTGCGAATTCTTGGATTAACAATTCCATTCACCTTCTTATCCGTATGTTGATCCTACTCCTGTCCAACCATTCAATTCCTATCCATCCTACCCAACATTTTCACCTTCCCTAGACATTGCTTATGAACAGCCTTTTGGGAGTTTCCAATATCCAAACCACTTCGAATATTTTACTGAAACCCCTTCACAACCTATGTCTAGTCTGGAACAGTCGTTGGAAGACTTTAGGGTAGCGTCATGCCAACAGATGATGGATTTGAATGCGTCCATGGCCGCCCTCATACAACCTAGTGACCCGGTAGCCAGTTTCTAACTAGCTCCATATTTTCCAATGTATGATGAGGCGGTAGGACAGGTTGAGAATTTGAGTAGTGAGAGTGAGCTGTACCCCCTTCCAAATCAAAGCTACCCGTCCCAAATTGAATCGCACAACTCTAGTTTTAAATGTCTATCAAGTGTCCCAAATGATTTACCGATTGAAGATAGAATGTTTAATGAGTTGTGCGACTTTGTAGTGTTTGATTTACACGATTTTGAAGGGACCCTTCCAAGTGAAACCAATTCCCAATTTTTTGACCTCTACACCTCCATCTTAGAACCAGAATTGATTGAAATCCATGCTTTTGATGAGGTGTCTGAGAATATTGATTTTCACTTGATTGAGGATATTGACGCTGGGATATTTTGGATGATGAACCCGCAGATTTGGATGAGTTTTTCTCTCCAATTCATCATCCCGAGTCATTAACTGTTTTTCCCGAATTTCACATGCGTCTTGATATTGATGATAAATGCATGGATGAGCTGAATATTAAGGAAAATTTTGAGGATATTTTTTAGGATGAACCAGTTTTGCATGATGAGTCGGATTTTCCAATCATCCTATCCCCTTCATTGACTGTGTATACCCTCCGGAACCTTTAACCGATAACCTTCCTCAACCACTTCCCTCCATCCTTTCCATCGTTCCGACCTTGCAAGACACCGTATCAATTTCACTTCCTGTGTCTGGTTTACCAAGTTCGGCGTACCCATTGTTAGTGTTTATGCCCTAGAGGTCATTACTGTATCATACTAGTTTGTATATTACTTAATGTAAGCTTGGGATATTCACAGTTGTATTGACAGTCTTGCTAAAAATGGTAGTATGCTACTTGGTTTGTGTCTACTTTAATATGTGCATATGTTTCTTTTAACGTATCGCTTATACATATTAGTAGAGCCATTAGGATCTTTGCTTGATTACCGGCGTTGTGATGGCAGTCACACTAGTGGGGGCTGGGTAGTCTGGAAGCAACATCCTATACAGGTCTCTGGTCGTAGGATTATCGAGATAGGGCATCGATACTCCGGAGTAGACTGGTGTATACGCTTCTCATCCCAGTTGGGAAGATGGTCTCTCCCACAGCCATCAGTACGTCGTACTGGAGATAGTATGCAAGTGCTCGTTAAGTTACGGGTACACCGGACAGGACTTGCCGGGAACTGTAGGTTGGATTTATACCCATCGTCAGATAGCAGTTCCCAGGTGACATAAGTACAGCTTAGTCCGTCGACTTGACACTGCTACTTCGCCTCGAGTGTGTTCCCACTGTACTTAGATTACTGCCCTACCACGGCTCAAAGGAGTCGTGCAAACAAGTAGTAGTTGGGTGTAGTCCCGAAGCACTTGGAAGTAGTGGCGGTTAGACAGGATTCGTCTCTCCCGCTATTGGGGGTTGATATCACGCTGTGTATGGAGAGCCATTACGCAAAGTCCCTGGCCAGGGCAAGCGAGATTTACTGGTGTCTTCCAGTAGTTTCTCAAGGTGTAATGGGCTTCACTCCAACATGATTTATACCGCTATTAGGGGTCTGACGTTTACCGCCCCCATAGGCCTGATATGCGATAGTCTTAGACGAACAGACCGGACTGTACGGAGATTGTCACATCAGGCTCAGTAGGAGTTAGGATGGGTTTCCTCATCGGCCTTCTTATCGACGTCTGCCTGGGGACCGTTACGTACAGCTAGTACCGCTTGCGGTCTGTGGTTAAGCCCACTGCCAGCGTAGTGTCGAGTCTTTAGAGTCCCACACAGAGAGTTTCCCTGCTTCGGGCGAAACTATATAGAGGTCGTATGGTTTTACGACAGGGTTCGGACGCATACGTGTTTTTACGCACGTACGATGTTCGGACAGTTTTTACTAGCTGGCTTTAGTTTAAGCCAGATTCTAGTATCGGATTATTGGATTTATACAGTCTAAAGTTTTTCCGTGTTTTCACGGATAGAAGGGGTGTTCTCGTAATTCTTTGAGAAGCTTCTAGAAGTATGATGACTTGGAGGCTAAGGTGGCATTTGCATTTCTTGGATTAATGAGTTATGAGAGTGAATCATCCATGGAGTTAATGTTGCATTAATGTTTTAAATGACTCATGAGATGAATCACTCTATGAATTAATGAAGCATGATGACACATATTTATTTGTTATTCATTTTAATTATATCATATGCTTCATATATTCAAATGATATCATCATTCCAAAAGGATTCTCATTCTCACCTTCTCTCTCCTCAAGCTCTCTCTCCCTCTTCAAACCCTAACCCTACCTCTCATGTATTGAGATCAAGGGTTAGCAAGACTTGTTAATACATAATCCTACTCTATATTCCCTAGGTTGCTTTGATTAGTACTTTTAGTAACCTAGTTACCTCAAGTTAGAGGTCAAGCTTGGAGTAGTAGCTCTCGGGTGGATCGTTTTTGACTCGAGGAGGCCGTTGAGTTGCCGATGTTCCATAAAGCCTACGAGGTGTGGAGGACAGCGATGAAGACCCGAAGGACAAGTAACGTGAAGTATAACTTCGAAACCGAATATTTAAACCTTTCGTAGTTTGCTAGTAATGGTTTAGACACGATCCGTGTGCTCAAGTCCGTGTTACGAAGCTTTGATAATTGTTTTTCATATATTCCGCCTCCCCGCAAGCTTGTGGGGTGCGTGACATGGACTTACACCCATGTTTTCTCACGAATCTTGAGGGATTTGACCCCATCTCTCGACGGGTTGATAGATTAGCACAATCGCTTTTTACACATCGGTCATTACAAATTGTACTAATTTATTCACTCCATTTTCACCCACAAGTTCGTATTCCACTTCTTTCTCCCTTCCGCCATTCTTCTTCTCATATACCGGGACCGTATACCACTTCTATCCCCATATGGTCCCGTGTATTCTCCATTTCTTTCCTCTTCGCATTCTTTCACCAACCAGCACATTACAGAGATAGAATTTTCGAATGGTTGGTGTTAACTTTTGGCCTGTGTAAGGCCTTGTATAGATAATATTGTTCTTTCCCCCTATTCCTGAAATTCAATGCTTGAACAGTGGAAACACTGTTTCACATAAGTTTTGGGGGGACCTTTTTGTGTATATATTTTTGTTTTTCTTTCTTTTTTTTTGTATAAAATTTTCTTTTGGGGAGCGCCGGCAATTTTGACCCTCTTGGTGTAGCCTGACAGTGAGGGCACTGTCAAGTTTAAGTTTGGGGGTGTGCTCGGTAAGCTTCCTCCCTTCGCATTCATTTGTATATTTTGCATTTGCATACTTATTTAAAAACCCATAAAAATAAAAAAATTTACAAAAATATAAAAACTTTGTTGTCAAGTTAGCTAATAGGGTAACTTAGATTTTTATTCCGAAAGTTTAATTGATACGTTAAGAATAACTAAATCTTAGGCTTAGGAATTGAAAACCCTAAAAATAACCCTCATTCTGTTTAACTTTGGTAATTATACATCCTTACAGTTTTTTTGAGAAGTAGGTAATCTTGAGTTCATTTCTTGAGTTAAGTCGAGATGAAGGGAAAGTATTGAAGGTTTACTGAAGGATAATTCTGAAAAATAGTTTCTATTTTTAAGTCCAAATTCAAAAAGTATATACCCTACAAACTGCACTTACACGCACCTTGAAACTTAGGATAGTAGAGGATACCTAGAATTACGCTTGCCTGATAACCTAGTATGAAAGAAAAACGGTATTTAAAGCTAAACACCAAAAGAGCATCATTGAAAAATATATCCGGTCTTGAAAAAGAAAAATAAAGAAAAGAAAAATAAATAAATAAAGTCAAGACCTGGAAACTGCTATTTACGTTTTAAGCTCACGCATTCAGTAATCGGCTGTTAGTGCCTCAAGAAGCATTAATAGTCGCATGAAAGGTGTGTGAGCAACACCGTCCATCATTTAACGAAAAGAAGTAGTATTAGGTATTAGAGAAAGGGTAATATAGCTTGAATTTAATTCTTAAGTGTAGGGGTGAATAATTTACATACACGTAGGGATATACAATCGATGTTTGGATGAAAGATAGAAATAAAGAATAAGACTTATGTTTTCTGTAAAGTTGATAAAATCCCTGATTTGAGACCGCACTTTAGAAGAAAAACTCAGGAGATACCAACATCTTTCTAAACTTTTTTTGGAACGTATAGGATCTAAGGTTAAATAGATAGGAGGTGTGAAACATAAGGGTTGGATATTTCTAACTTAGGATAATAGAATTTCTAACCAAGATACTAAACTGTAGTAGTAGAATCAACGTTAACTTATGAAACTAACTTGACGGGATTTTGTGGGTAGTATCCGCTAAAAACCCTCAGGAGACAACACTCCTCCTACTAGGGACACCTAGAGGTTTACGGCTTGTTGCACGTGCTCAGTGCAATCGCGTTCCCTGCGAAAGTGAAGCTAGGATTTTGTTTTGCTCGGGACGAGCAAAAGATAAGTTTGGGGGTATTTGTTCATACCAGAATATTGCATTTTAATACCTCTCATTCATTATCTATTTTTTGTATTTATCGGTACTATTAACCGGTGTCTGCTCAGTATTACAGATTACAGGTATCCGTGACAAAATACTGGAAATACACTTAAAATCATGGATATTACAGTTGTGAGCTGACACTGCAACCAGAACCGCAAACCGACCGATAATTCTTGGGTTTCTTTGTGCAACATGCTTGTGTACACACTTTTCTATCTATATGGACCGACACAATATAAGTTGTACACAAGTGTGCACTAAGACCTAGGGGGCTGCCTTGGCACACACTCATGATGGCTAGGAGCAAGTGGGCATGATTGTGACATGCATTAAATGCTACAAGATGTGTGTTGACTTAAAGCAACATTGTTTCCCTCCAAAACCTGAATGCAGACCAAGTCTAATTTCAGAAAACTAGTAGCACCAAAGTCATACTGGGGACAACAGAAGTGTTGTAACGCTTTAGGAATCGTTTAGGCAATTTTCCATTTTTAGGTAAAATAAATTGTATTTTCCGTAAAAACCTAGAAGCGATCTTTTTGCGGTATAGAATTCACTGCATCTAGTTTAGCTGGAATATTGCTAGTTTGCGGGTTGTTGTAAGCCACTTGTAATTTTAGTGCATTTTAATATTTTTCCCTAATTAAAATATTATTTTAAGCTTTTAATTATGCATTAAATTAGTGGTAATTACTTTTTTGCTTGGGTTAATTATTGCTAATGTGGATCTATACTAAGTTAATCAGTAGATTAGCACTAATCCATCTTTGAAAATATCCATCCAAAATATCTAAATATTTGTTGATTTAATGGGAAATTTTAATTAGAAAAGAAAATGAATTTCAAGGTGGCATTTTAAATAAAGCTTTTCTTTTGTTTTCTTCTAGATTTTTTCCACAACATTCTACACATTTCCCACCTCCTCATGCCTTGGCCAAAACCTCCCCTTGCTTCTTTTCATCTTTTTCCGACCCATTTCATCTTTCCAAAACCAAATTAAATCATCAAAAATCCTAAATAAATCACACAAACTCAAATATAAATCATTTCCCTTCATTCCTTAACCCTAATCTTGCTTGGATCTTCATAGAAGTCATCTTTTTGGAGGTTTAAGTTTGGTTTTCTTGTTGCAAGTTGCTAATTTTGTGGAGGTATAAAACCCTAACCCTAATCTTTATTTGTTGTTTAATACTTTAAATTAGCTTATTAGATATTAATTTAAGCTCTCAATTTCATGTTTTGAAATTCAAGATATGGTTTTTGATATCAAGTTAAGGTTTTGGTTAGTATAAAGGGTTAATTGATAGGTTAAGCTTGAAGAAAACTTAACCTAATTGCTAGTTTGTTAAATGATATTTTCCTAATTGTATAATTAAGCTAATTAGCAAACTAAACTTTTACTAATCCTATTTGAGTGAGTTTAAAATTCTAGTAAGGGTTTGTATAGTTTAATCATGCTATATTGTGATATTTATGATTGGTAGTTTTGGTAAAACTTGTAGTTTTGAGCTAAAATGATATAAATTGCTTACTAGATTTCCGGATAATTTAGGCGTGGGTTTCTTTTGACGTTGCGACGTTATTTATATTAGATTTCACGTTTATTATTGTGATGTGAATGCGCGATCGGTACGATCAGGGTCTAGGCTTGATAGTTGTGTCGTTTAGCATTCCTAGCTAGGGTTGTGTCGATGTCATTCGTGTCTTTGTATAGTTTTTGCTCTTGAGTTGGTTTCGTAGTCTCGCTACGCGCGTTAGCCACTAGACGCACACTTGAGAGTATGTTGGAGTTGGTGCGTCGGTCAAACGTAGCTTGTACGTGTTACTGGTCGATTGCTAATATACACTTGTTATATTGTTATATGCTTGCAGGATCGCTGGCGGGGACTTCGGGCACTGCGAAGAAGGAAAAGCGAGTGGTTGGCTTTACTTAGCCAGGATTGTTGTGAGTAGATTTAACGTCTACAGGGGAATCGCCCGCATGGCGTTATGCGTCAGGGCTAGATTAAATTATATGACTACTAGTTAGATGTATACGGATATTGATTGTGCATGTGTACCTTTGTTGCATATCTCATTTTTCTATTGTGCATGGACTTAGTATTAATGAGACACAACACCATTATTGTCGGTTCATGTTTCACGAGCACTAATTATATGCTACATACACATCGTCAATAATTGCCATGACACGCACAACACCTATACATATATCATATTGTATTGTTTAGGGACATTGAGACATGATCCTTATTTTCCTTCGTGCATATGACATATAGCATACCTGTATACCTATATGCTTACACATATGCCTTTACGTGCTTACATGCTAGTTACCCATATACCTATATGGTATTGTACCATTAGTGATAGATATATACACATATTTGACATAGCTACATGTACATCTTGCATATATGCTTACATATATACCTGGAGGGTATTACATCATTATTGATAGGTAGATACACATATCTTGCTATACTGACATGGTTACATATGGCTATAGCTACATGTTCACCTTTTTTGATATTATATGGACTTGGAGAAATTAGGAACCGCATGATATATATTAACTTGTTGCAGTTAAATAGCGGCTTTTCCTTTATATGCTCACATTACAGTTTTATGTTGCATATATTATATTTCATGGATTTCACATTGATAGATGGTTTTCATATGATGTTCTCTGATATTTTTACTCCTAAATATATATAACAGTGGAATGGGACGCTGTTATATATATATATATTAGTGGAATGGGACGCTAATATATATGTATGCATGTCTAATTTATATATATCATCATAATGATTCATGCAAATATACTTATTCATTACTTAATATATTTTGGATTTGAGGACCGTGGTAGTTTCATGAAATTATGCATTATTTGAAAAACCCGGTTTCTCTTGATATGATATTTCAGCTTCCACCAAGAGATTTCTCGGTTCTGAGCTTATATATTACCCCATGCGAGGAGTGAGTGGGCCGTGTGCGGGTACATGGTAGAACCCGGTTGGTTCTCCGGGGCAAGAAGATCGAAGGTCCATGCCGATGAGCCTGGCTGGGGGCGTTTGCCAACCGGTGATAGTATTTGGACTCGACGGATATCTGGGAGATATCGATCGAGGTTATGTACGCACATGCCTTGTCGATTTCGGGAGTGCACACTCAGGTTCTATAGGATGTACGTACATGACATAGGAGGGCCAGTCCCAGGTGACGGCGCCTCAGAGATGAGTATTTATTTGTCGATGCTAGACACTTGTTTTCATGATGTTTTTGGGTATAGATATTGGACACTCAGGTTTCATGAGACTTACTCGATATTGGATACTGGTTATATGAGATTTACTTGATATCGGACACTCAGGATATATGAGATTTACTTGATATTGGACACTCAGGATATATGAGATTTACTTAATATTGGACACTCAGGATATATGAGACTTACGGGATATGAGGGCCAATTTGGGGGATGATTTGAGGAAATTTGGGATTTAGATTGTCTTGATGGAGTTTGGTCCCGCCACGAGGTCAGGATTCCGTAAGGATGACATATTTTATCCCATACTCCGCATTTATTTTATATGCATTGCTTCATGTATTAGTAGTACCTGATAGAGTACCTTTCATACTGTTGCACACGTATTGCCTTTATTTGGTATCAGCTTGTATGTGATAGATTCGCGCTGTACGTGCATACTTGCGATTACATGCATTTGTTATTTACTATTCATGAGTTGGCAACTCACCCCCGTTGTGCCACAGGATTCGCAGGTTTTTCCTCAGAGTAGTCGAGGTAGGGTTTCTACCTATCATATCATCTTTTGCTATGGATACCGCTAAGGCTGACTGTGTACAGTTTTGCTATAGGTGGGTTTTGCGGTTATCTGTTTATGTACATTGTATCTTGTTGTATCTTGTACTCTCCATCTACCGTTATCATGTATTGACTTAGAGACTTAATGTGAGGACGATATTATATATTTTTGGTGACATGGATATCTTTTATGCATTTTTATTTATATCATCTTTTATTTCTTCGCTACGGCATCGTATATCTGTTGTGGTGGTTGTTTCCGCCTTTGGGCGTGGATTTTGCTCCCGTTGGGGATGCTTTACTTATATTTATGTTGTACCCATTTTTGGGGTTAGTTTTTACAAAGGAGGTGTTGCCAAAATTTTTTAAGAAAGAAAATGTGGACTTTTAAAGAATTTGGTTTGAGATTTCAAAGGTTTTAAAGAAAAATGTTATTATCACTTACTACTTTTGATGGTTTGGATTGCTGGGTTTTCGGCTTACTTAAATTGCATTACGCCTATAGACGTTGCGTAGTTTAAGGGCCGTCACGTGCCAATTTCGGGTCGTGACAAAGTTGGTATCAGAGCGCTAGGTTTTAACTTTCGGAGTGTAGGATGACCTTGGTATGATGGAGTAGGTAGCTTAAGTAGAGTAACGTAGTGTGTGTATGTCCGCGGCATACTCACGATCACGGTACTCCACCTAAAGTGACCTAAGTACTAATTGCTTGAAATTCATTCCTTGATGATACATATCCTTGTGATTCGATTTCCGTATTCATATCGAATCCTATTTCCATTTATAGCATTTGCCGCTGATGACCATGAGGACTCAGAGTGATTGTTGGAGATAGTGCCCTCAGAGTCAATTACTGGATCACAGGCACGTGATTGCAATGATTGAGAGAGGACCTATACCATTAGAACAGTCTTACTCAAGATGATAGTATGCTGTCTGGTTTATCTTTATCATCCTGTACTGTTTCAGGTGACCTTACAGGTCATTATTGCACGTTGATAGACCCCTTAGGATTCTTGCTTGACTACCAGCAGTATGATGGCAATCATGTACGTGGGAGCTGGGGTCTATAAGCACATCCTTAAAAGGTCCCTAGTCGTGGGAGTATTCGAGACAGGGTATCGATACTCTAGAGTAGACTAGTGTATACAGTCGAGACCCCGACGAGGGGCGGTGGCCGGTCTCACAAGCCACCGGTGTCAGTTGGTTCACCTAAGATGTATACAGGTGCTCATTGGGTTATGAGTACACCGGATAGGACTCGCCGGGAACCTGCTAGTTGGGATTATACCAGACGTCAGATAGCAGTTCCCTGGTGACATGTGTACAGGTTAGTTCATCGACCTGAGATCGTCACTTGTCTCGTGTGAGTTCCCACTGTGCTTTGATTACTACCCTACCACGGCTCAAAGGAGTCGTGCAAACAGGTTTTAGTTGGGTACAGTCCCGAGCCACATGGAGGCAGTGAGCGGATCTGCAGGGGTTCGTCTCTCCCGGTATTGGGGGTGAGATCGCGCTGTGTCTAGGAGAGCCATTACACAAAGCCCTCGGCCGAGGCAGGAGATTTACTGGTAGGTATTCCAGTAGTATCTCAGGGTGTTCTGGGCTACACTCCGACACGACTTGTACCGCTTTTGGGGGTCTGACTTTTACCAACCCCTTAGGCCCGCCATGCGATACTCATAGACGAATGGACCGGACTGTACAGATATTGTCACTGACAGGCTCAGTAGGGTGTCAGGATGAGTTCGCTCATCGACCTCCCTTTTGGTCAATACTTGGTAGCCCGTTATGTACGGCTAATACCTCTGACGTGCTAGTGGTTAAATCCACAGCCAAAGTATTGACGAGTTTTTAGAGTCCCCCACATACAGTTTCTCAAGTTTCAGGCGAAACGCTGTAGAGGCCGTATGGAGATATGGCAGGATTCGATCAGATACGTGCGGTATTGCACGGATCATGATCGGACGGATAATACTGGCGGGCTTTGGTTTAAGCTGGATCCTAGTATTGTACAGTGTAGATTTTGTCTCTTTGCATTTGCATTCAGTGGGAATACAAATGCGGGTATGTATATACAGTCGCGGGGTTTTCCTGTAATTTATTACGGGATCAGTTTTTTGAAGTTGCCAGTTTGCATTCCGTTTCGGCCAGTTTCTTTTGTTCCTTCACGGCCGGATTTTTCCGATGGAGGGGGTTATTTGCAAGTGTGCAAATTAGATATGTGGAAGGGGTTTCTTGTAAATGAAAGATTATGATAGCATCTTTTGATTCCCTTTTATTCATCATGGTTTGCTTTATGAGATTGGATTTGTATAAGACATTGATGTGATATAATTTCATGATTATCATCACACATTTTCTTATCCTCACCTCACCTTTTCTTGTGCTCACCTTCCTTCACTCTCTCCCTCCCTAATTATGGCCGGCTACACATTTGGTGGAGAGAGGATTTTCATTTTTTTTTGGGTGTGGGGAAATTCTTGTTCTCATTTTTGCTTACACAAAAATCATAAGCTCATTTCCACTGTTCATTTTCCTCCATCACCATGGCAACTTCATAACCCCATGAGACAAACATTACTACACTTAGCCTACAGCATCCTTGGGCACGTCGACTCGCCAACTTCGTGCTCGAGTTGCCTCGGTCCAAAGGTGGGAGCCCGTAAAAGAACCCGGCGATGTGGTGCCCGTTCCGACGAGGAGATGAAGATCGGAGTGGAGGCCGAAGACCGAAGGACACGGATCGCTCGGTATAGCATTCTATCCCTTCTCTAGTTAGCTAGGTATAGGTTAATGGTCACGATCCGGGTTTTTGTATGCGGTAACGCCGGTTTCAAAGTCAAGAAAATTTTTCATTTCCGCATTTTGGCCTCGGATAGACGGCCGGGGCGCTACCATAGTCCAACATGGTATCAGAGCCACGCCATTAACCTAGTCTAACTTGCTCTAACGTGTTTACAAGTTCGATCGAACGGATTTTCCGAAAACCCGATTTATAAAGTACAGTTTCTGTCGAATTTTTCCAGTGCTCTAAAAATAATTTGGTACATTGTAAAAATACGAGCAGGGTTTTTTATGCATTCTGTAAAAATTTGGTCGCATGGTTTTACTATTCAGCCACGGAACCGCGGCTAAACCCATGCTTTGGCCGCGGTTCCGCCGCCACTTTGACTATTCAATGCACCAAATTTTTACAGTGGGCTTCTGTGTTGGAAATAGGGTTTTTGGTATATTCTGTTTGGGCCCAGATTTTCTTTGAGTGCTACAGTTGTGCTTGGAGCCCACTTCGGGAATTTTTGTCGATCGAAAATTTTAAACATGTTAGTTCACAGTATTTACATTATATCTGCGACCGTGAATGTCATTTGATCGGTAAATCCCGTCTAACTGCTATAGCCCTTTTAGACGGATTTGCGAACGTGACATTCACGTTGATGTTCTGTGTTGTGCTGTGATGTTGCGGATTTGTCGTGGTGGATAGCCTGGATGCAATGTTAGTACAGTTTGGTTTATTTTGTACATTTGATATTGCGGGGCGAGCGTCCGACATGTGGACTGCCGTCACTGCCTGTTTGTATATTATTCTTTTGGGGCACGACCGGGCTGAGGTCGATGTACCCGTTGTATATTTTACTTTCTGTACTAGGATTACCCCAAGGTGGGGTGCACGGATAGCCGGGTTCTAGAGGGCAACGAGCCCGCATCTCATGGCATTAAGACGGAGGGGGCTTCACTCTAGAATTGGCGGGCTATTCGCCGCACTCGTAGGGGGTACAGGTTGACCCAAGGTAGGGTGCCTAAGTTACCGGATTCCGTGAAGTGTTGGGTTGTCCATTCACGTTGCTGGAGGGGGCTGCCTCGCTTCAGGTTTTGGCGGGTAACCTGCCGCGCCCGTAGGGGTCTAGGATTTCATTACACAGCCTATCCACACGACCAGGAGAACTTCGGGTTTCAGTAGCGGCTCTATGAAACCCGGGGATCCCAGATATCTGTATTGTTCTGTGATGCTTATTACATTTCTGTGATATTGCATTTTATCACGCCTTGAGCAATTATTATATATTGATATATATTAGTAGATGTTGTATATGTTTTGCATCCGCGCTAGTCCAGTCCCCGCTCTGTCGTTAGTTAAGTAACCTAACGGGTGATGACGGGACCCAGTGGCGAATGCGGGTGGCATATACGTACATCGTATTTTCGTTCTTTAATGGTGTGATCAATTGATGGGACTGCATTGATTCGGATCAATGCAAGCTAAACAAATCTATTCTGATGTTGTTGGAATATTTTTTCAAAAAAAGCTGTTATTGCAAGGACGTTCTCTTTTGTTTTGCACAGAGGTATTCGGTTGTGAATATCCTGCACCTAAGTCAACGAGGCAAGGGCCGAGATCCCTTCACCGGGAGTGACCCCTTGGACAGAAGTTTGCGTCAGGGCAATAACTTCACTATAGTCGTTTACTTTTGCTTTGCATCGTGGTATTCAGTTAGAATATCCTACACCTCATTCTACGGGGAAAGAGCCGAGATCCCTTCACCGGGAGTGACCTCTTTAGCAAAGGTTTTCGCCACTATATTTTTATAAAATGTTATCCAGTTCCTTCAACGATATCAAGTTCATTACGTTAAAGGTTTTTCGCCAAAAACCAGCCGTAGCCCTCCGTCATTTCAGATTAGTATTGCTTAATATTCGCGCTACGTTTGTCGTTGCTATTCGCCGAGGCGTAGTGTGCGGTAGCTTTGTTATGCTTTTCTGTTGCATGGATATGTGGATTGGTTAGGACAGTCGTACGACTTTGTTGATTATTCGTCAAGGGTCGTGCGGGTGGGTTTAACGCAATCAAGATAATGACGGGTTGAACTTGACTAGGACCTTTTGATTTGTTGATTATTCGTCAAGGTCACTTGGGTCCTAGGGGTAAAAACACACATCGGGAGTTTCTAAAGAAACTGAAACTTGCCAGGCATGCGCATACCTTCTGGAGTGTGATAACGTGAGTGGATTCCATCATGTTATCATGCGATGATAGTTGGATCCGGATTCCCACTGATGAGTTGGTTTACTCCTCGGGTGATCCCGACTAATTCTTCATTCAGGTTTGGAGGAGAATTTGAGGTTACAGTGGGAGGTTTCCTGATTAGATAAAGTGATAACCATTCTGATCTAGGTTAGAGTGCACGCTGAGTGTTTCTTTTCTCTCTCTCTTTGGCAGCGACCATGACCCGACATTTGACTATGACTCAGTGACCAAGTTAACCGAACCTTCTTAAACACTGGCTTTTGGATTGTCAGAGTTGCATACCTCATTGCCACTCCTACTTTTACCCTTTTCTCCAGAACACCCCGTATTACTACGAACATCCACTTCCATTGGATAAAACCATCGTATGGTTATATACGAACTCGAAGGAATTTATTCGAGGATGGTTTCTGGTTCTGGAGAAAACGAATAGGACTATTCAGTTGTCTTTTCGTTTTACCTTCTCTCAGGTTGCGAGTGCTCCTTGGATTAGGGCAGTACACCCATTACGCAAATTGGATAGTCTTCTTCCAAACCATAGGCAGGTGCCAACCGGTAGGGAATGACGAAAACCAATTAGCCTAGCGATGGTGTACAGAAGATATTAAGTAAAGACAAATAAAGGGATTAGTAAGAGGGCAAAGTAAACTGCGACTGCTATTCACAACCAAACCAAGTATTTCATTGCCACTCTCATTTCACCTTTGTATTTCTCCAGAACACTCCGTATCACTACGAAGATCCACAGTTATTTGGATACTCCATCGTATGGTTATATACGAACTCGAAAGGAACTTGTTCCAGTTCGGGGATGGATTCTGGTTCAGGAGAAATAGGAATAAGGTTTATTCGGTTGTCTTTTATCTTCACCTTCTCTCGCATTGCGAGTGCTCCTAGGATTAGGACAGTACACCCATTATGCTTATTGGATAGTCTTCTTCCAAACCATAGGCTGGTGCCGAACGGTAGGGAAGGAAGAAAACCATTTAGCCTAAGAGGGTGTACAGAAGGTAATGACTAAAGACATATAAAGGGATTTGGAGAGATGGAAAAGAATTATACGGTTACAGTTGTGAATCTGGATAATGGAAGAGGCATTACTAGGAATACCGGGATACCCCATCGAAACATTTCAATGTCTCAATTTCACTGTGTACTGTTAAAAGAAAACTGATTTCCCAATTAGTCCTTGCTCCAGGGTATGTATTTACCAGGTTTGAATCTCACATCTGTATGGTTTTACAGATGATGAGTGGGAGTAAGTTATTAGGAATTAGGTGATCATCTTCATTATATCGGAATTCGTTATAATTGGTGATATTTGAGGAAGTCACCTGGGTTGTTTGCCGGACGACAAATATTTGGTTTTGAATATCCGTTGTTATGCACCATTTTCAAATTGATATATCTGTACGTCTATTTTTATAGAGTGAGATATACCTTTTTGAAATTATGTCTATGATATTTCCCTATATCAGTGGATGGTTAGGTAAGGAGCATTGAACAGCGGTGTAATTCTTCTTAACCATAAGTACAGTTTTCAACCTACGACACACAGTGAATGAGTTATTAGACTCAGGGGACTTATACAGAGTATTGTATATTGTCCAATGTCCATTAGGACAGAGGGGATGGTCCTCTTACTATATTCGGTTTACTTATGACTTCTATAGTTTTTAGACAGGTGTTTCGTAGAAACACAGGGTCCAAGTTTTGAGAAGTTATAGGTATATGAATAAAGTAGAGAACCAGGTATTGCAAGTATCGGGATTCTTCAAGGTGATCGAAGATGTAGATACTTGTGTATGGTATTCAGTTAATAGTAATGATTAAGAGAACTTGCTTCTCTTTCAGGTTACTCATAATTGGAAGTACTCCTAAGTTGAGTAATGCTGATCGGCCTCTTTCCATTTAGTTGATATGCACTGGTGACAGCTGCATGATTTGAATCTGGTTCAATTAAATCAGTGCCTCTGTTTCTATATTGGATATAGAACAGTTCATATCTTGACATTGTTAAGGTACGGGGAGTTGTCCAGCTTATGCTTAAAACCAGACTCTGGATAACTCAAGGCACGTTTCCGTAATGGCTATTTGTGGATTGACCCAGGCTATGAAGAGGGTTGACTTTCTACCATCTGGAAGATCAATAGTGATATTGTTCTTGACTCGCCACAGTTTTAATAAAAATAGATTTTTTCAGAAAAAAGAAGTGGGAGTATGGTAGAACTGGAAGTGATTCCAGAACCGCAAACGATTACTGAAGATTTAATAAGAACTTAAAGATTCAATCTGGTTTGACATTCCATTGTCCATTCCACAGATATGGTGGGTAACCTCAGGCACTCGAGAGGTACTTCGGTATGCTAAAAAACGGTGACAGGGAGGTTCTTGTTTACCCAGACTTGACACTACTGTTGTTCCAGACTATGAGACCCGGCAGGAGGATGAGTATAGCGTCGTTCTGAACTGGCTTCAGAAGTGTACGTGTATATGACTCTGCCAGAGGGTTGTCGTAGTCAGTGGGAGCAGCGGAAGCATGGTGGACAAGTGGCTTATGTCTATTTATAGACTAAAGCAGATATAGCGGAGATAGATCGTCTATTTTTGATGTGACAGTCATAGGTTTGACTTCATCAGAATAGGGGATGGATCTGTTAAGAAGGTAGTAGGGTGTGATGTCCTGGTATTTGGATGACATACACAGAGTAGGAAGTGATATTCCTATACTATGATCGGTTATACTTTGGTTGTCACACAGTGGTTTCTCCACATGGGACTTAGATATTATATCAAGACATTCTGGTTACTAGATCTATAGATCAAGATTTGGGTGGTTTCCCAATCAAGGTACTTAGACAGCATTCTAAAGGTATTTAGAATGGACGACTCCTGGCACGGTAGTGTACCGGCAGGTGATGGAGTCACCCTCTCTAAATGTGTCTTACAGACTAAAGGGGAGAGGGATGTGCATGATTGGCAGATCACTTGCTTAGCCAATTGAGTTAATCATGAGATGTCAAGTACCACACCAGATGTTTTTGCAGTAGATGCAATAAGTTGATATTTATCCAATCCTGGAAAAACATTCGGAAGCAGTTTTGGAACATAAGTGGATGTTCTAGGGATATGATAACGGCATCCTCCTTCGGGAGACAGTTATCATTCCAGGCTTCCAAGGTGACCTGGATGACAGAGTGGCTATCAGAGTTATAGTTTTCCCTCTTACGAGGGGGCAGTATTTTGGACAGGTGGTCCAAGCGGATACCGAGGGAGGCATGGCGCAGGATACTGATTGGTTTCAGTTGACGATACAGTCTAAGAAGTTTGGATTTGGAGTTCATTTATGAACTAGGCCCATCAGACATCCAAACACATTCTAAGATAGGTATTGCTCATTTCGGGAGATGGCTTTCTCCGCGAACTTGAGATAAAGAGAGACATAGAAAGAAACATCTGAGCGGATCCACACACTGAGGCTATTCCTCGAACGCAATAGTTTCGCAAACTGGTTTTGTGAGACTTATTAGTAGAGGAGTTGGGTGTTCGGTATCACACGGGCTATATGTATGCGACATCGCAATAATTAGCCTTGAGTGCCAGTGGGAGATTGTTGGAGATAGTGCCCTCAGAGTCAATTATTGGATCACAGGCACGTGATTGCAATGATTGAGAGAGGACCTATACCATTAGAACAGTCTTACTCAAGATGATAGTATGCTATCTGGTTTATCTTTATCATCGTGTACTGTTTTAGGTGACCTTACAGGTCATTATTGCACGTTGATAGGCCTCTTAGGATTCTTGCTTGACTACCAGCAGTATGACGGCGATCATATACGTGGGAGCTGGGGTCTATAAGCACATCCTTAAAAGGTCCCTAGTCGTGGGAGTATTCGAGACAGGGCATCGATACTCTAGAGTAGACTAGTGTATACAGTCGAGACCCCGACGAGGGGTGGTGGCCGGTCTCACAAGCCACTGGTGTCAGTTGGTTCACCTAAGATGTAAACAGGTGCTCATTGGGTTATGAGTACACCGGACAGGACTCGCCGGGAACCTGCTAGTTGGGATTATACCAGACGTCAGATAGCAGTTCCCTGGTGACATGTATACAGGTTAGTTCATCGACCTGAGATCGTCACTTGTCTCGTGTGAGTTCCCACTGTGCTTTGATTACTACCCTACCACGGCTCAAAGGAGTCGTGCAAACAGGTTTTAGTTGGGTACAGTCCCGAGCCACATGGAGGCAGTAAGCGGATCTGCAGGGGTTCATCTCTCCCGGTATTGGGGGTGAGATCGCGCTGTGTCTAGGAGAGCCATTACACAAAGCCCTCGGCCGAGGCAGGAGATTTACTGGTAGGTATTCCAGTAGTATCTCAGGGTGTTCTGGGCTACACTCCGACACGACTTGTACCGCTTTTGGGGTCTGACTTTTACAAACCCCCTAGGCCCGCCATGCGATACTCATAGACGAACGGACCGGACTGTACGGATATTGTCACTGACAGGCTCAGTAGGGTATCAGGATGAGTTCGCTCATCGACCTCCCTTTTGGTCAATACTTGGTAGCCCGTTACGTACGGCTAATACCTCTGACGTGTTAGTGGTTAAATCCACAGCCAAAATATTGACGAGTCTTTAAAGTCCCCCACAGACAGTTTCTGAAGTTTCGGGCGAAACGCTGTAGAGGCCGTATGGAGATATGGCAGGGTTCGATCAAATACGTGCGGTATTGCACGGATCATGATCGGACGGATAATACTAGCAGGCTTTGGTTTAAGCCGGATCCTAGTATTGTACAGTGTAGATTTTGTCTCTTTGTATTTGCATTCAGTAGGAATACAAATACGGGTATGTATATACAGTCGCGGGGTTTTCCTGTAATTTATTACGGGATCAGTTTTCTGAAGTTGCCAGTTTGCATTCCGTTTCGGCCAGTTTTCCTTTGTTCCTTCACGGCCGGATTTTTCCGATGGAGGGGGTTATTTGCAAGTGTGCAAATTAGATATGTGGAAGGGGTTTCTTGTAAATGAATGATTATGATAGCATCTTTTGATTCCCTTTTATTCATCATGGTTTGCTTTATGAGATTGGATTTGTATAAGACATTGATGTGATATAATTTCATGATTATCATCACACATTTTCTTATCCTCACCTCACCTTTTCTTGTGCTCACCTTCCTTCACTCTCTCCCTCCCTAATTATGGCCGGCTACACATTTGGTGGAGAGATGATTTTCATTTTTTTTGCGTGTGGGGAAATTCTTGTTCTCATTTTTGCTTACACAAAAATCCTAAGCTCATTTCCATTGTTCATTTTCCTCCATCACCATGGCAACTCCATAACCCCATGAGACAAACATTACTACACTTAGCCTACAGCATCCTTGGGCACGTCGACTCGCCAACTTCGTGCTCGAGTTGCCTCGATTCAGAGGTGGGAGCCCGTAAAAGAACCCGACGATGTGGTGCCCATTCCGACGAGGAGATGAAGATCGGAGATTCCGCGAGAAGATCGGAGTGGAGGCCGAAGACCGAAGGACACGGATCGCTCGGTATAGCATTCTATCCCTTCTCTAGTTAGCTAGGTATAGGTTAATGGTCACGATTCGGGTTTTTGTATGCGGTAGCGCCGGTTTCAAAGTCAAGAAAATTTTTCGTTTCCGCATTTTGGCCTCGGATAGACGGCCGGGGCGCTACCGTAGTCCAACAGTGATGCGGTGAGAGCCGATGTCAGAGTTGACTTGTGTGGGACGAGGACTGTCCAGGATGGCACGCTCGTTGCACAGGAGCAGATGGATCTGCCTTCGAGAGATCGTATCGCTAGGCTTGAGGTAGAGATGCAGAACTTGTGCCAGACGATGAGGTCTTTGGTTGAGGCCAGTCTAGCACAGCGACAGGACGTTGCCACCCCTGTTACCCAGTTATTCCTTGTGATCAGCACACAACATTGTGTTACTTATACAGCACCAGTGGACGCAGCCCTATTTGACGAGGAGCGTCTTTTCGAGACTTTGGGTGTTCGAGCACAGAGGAGGGCTCATGCAGGTGTGTCAGCCCCGAGACAGAGGTTCAGTCACCGTGACAGGTTTCATGCACGTCGTGGGAGTAGCAGAGGCTTGGGACAAGGAGGGTCGTGTTAGCTAGATCAGCCATTTGTTGTGTTAATTCTGTCAGTGATTCTTTTGTTGCGCGACACGTGTTTCGGTCGTGTGCCAATCGGATAGGAGATAGAGATTCGTCCATCGTTTTGATCATTCTAGAAATGTTGGATTTGACGTTCTCCTGGGCACGGACTTATTAGCTGCATGCTATGCATCTGTGGACTACCGCGAGAAAACAGTCAGGATTTGTTTTCCCGGTAAGTCAGTTCTTGTTATGCAGGGGGACAGTGATGCCGCCCTCACAGCTTGAATTCAGCCTTTTTCGCAGGTTGGATTTTGAGGAGAGGATATCGAGGATTCTTGGCTTTCATTCATGATACCGGAGCCACAGTGGGTTTGTTGGACGTGGTTCCTATCGTGCGGGAGTTTCCGACTTTGTTCCAGATGAGCCGGTGGAGCTTAGGGAGCTTAAAGATCAGCTGCAAAGTTGCTAGTTAGGGGACTTGTGCATCCAAGTGTTTCTATTTAGGGATCTCCTATTCTGTTCATCAGGGAGAAAGACGGCAGTTTGAGATTGTGTGTTGATTGATCGTCAATTGTGTTGGATATATATGCCCTAGAGGCCTACATTGTATAGGATGCTTGGGATATGTATGTACATGACAGTCTTGCTTGATATGATAGTACGCTATTTGGTTTGACTTTGTCTTAACGTATGATATTTTTTACTTGGTATTTATATATATACGTTGATAAAGCCCATAGGGTGTTTTGTCTGACTACCGACGTTGTGATGGCAGTCATACTAGTGGGAGCTGGATAGTCAATAGGCACACCCTTAGATGTCCCTGGTCGCAGGAGTATCGAGATTGGGCATCGATACTCCGGAGTAGACTAGTGTATACATATCTAGACCCTGACGAGGGGCAATGGATTAGTCCCGCAACCATTGGTGGTGTTCACCTAAGATTGTATACAGATGCTCACTGGGTGTGAGTACACCGGACAGGACTCGCCGAGAACTGACTGGATGGTATTATACCTAACGTCAGATAGCAGTTCTCAGGTGACATGTGTGCAGATTGTCCGTTGACTTAAGGTCATCATTTGTCTCGTGTGAGTTCCCACTGTGCTTTGATTATTACCCTACCACGGCTCAAAGGAGTCGTGCAAACAGGTTTCAGTTGGGCACAGTCCCGAGCCACGTGGAGGCAGTGAGCGACTGTTAGGGATTCGTCTCTCCCGGTATAGGGAGTTGATATCGTACTGTGGTCGGTTGGTCATTACCATAAGTCCCTGGCCAGGGCTGATTGAGAATTACTGATGGAATGATCAGTAGATTCTCGGGTGGTCTTGAACCATACCGACACGACTTGTACGGTTATTAGGGGTCTGACGTCCACCACCTCCCTAGAACATACATGCGATACTCTTAGACAAACAGACCGGACTGTGCGGATATTGTCACAGACAGGCTCAGTAGGATTTCAGATGGGTTACCTCATCAGCTTTCTTATCGACAACTACCTGGGGACCGTTACGTACAGCTAGTGCCGCTTGCGGTCTGTGGTTAAACCCACTGCCAGCGTAGTAGTTGAGTATTTAGAGTCCCACATAGAGATTTCCCAAACCCAGGCGAAAAGATATAGAGGTCGTATGGTTTTACGACAAAGGTTCGGACGCATACGTGTTTGAACGCACGTACGACATTCGGACAGTTTTTACTAGCCGGCTTTGGTTTAAGCCAGATTCTAGTATCAAGTTATTGGATATATACAGTCTAAAGTTTTTCCGTGTTTTCACGGATGAGAGGGGCGTTCTCGTAATTTTCCGAGAAGCTTCTAGAAGGATGTGACATGGAGGGAGAGGTGGCATTTTCATTTAATGATTTAGTGACTCATTGTGAGTGATTCATCATGTCATTAATACATTAGTAAATGCTTAATGACTCACATAATGAATCACCCACTTGCATTAATGAAACATGATGAATAATCTCATATTATTCATTTCTTTTTATTCATTATGTTTCATATATCAAGCGAGAAGCTATTTCATTATTATTATTATTATCATTATCATCTTCTCACTCTCTCTCTTCAAGTTCTCTCTCCTTCACCAAACCTAATCCTACCCTCATGAGTTGAGAACAAGGATTAGGAAAGACTAATTACTTCATAACCTATCTCTACATCACCTTAGCTACTCTATTTAGCAACTAAAGAAACAAAGTTACCTCAAGTTTAGAGGTTATAGCTTGGATTAGGGTTCTCGGGTGGATCGTCTATCACGGAAGAAAGCCGAAGAGAACGTGGAGATCCAAAGAGGCCGTAGATAACATTAAGACGAAGGACTAGAACCGTTTGGTATAATCTCTTAACATAGTAGTTTAGAACTCTATAGCTTTTGTTAAAACTTGTTTAGCAAACGATTCATACGGTTATTCGATGTTTTATCATAGAACAAAATTGTTATTCATATTTCCGCCTACCCATAAGTATTGGGGTGTTGAACATCGACTTACAGTGGTATCAGAGCCTAGCTAAACAGTATTTAACACACTTGCAAATTTGTATGAATTTCGAACGGAAAAACAAACCGGAAAACCCCCAATATCATGTACTTTCTGTCGAATTTTAAATGAGGTTCAAAAATTTTTCAGGGACCTTCAGAATGACCTAAATGAATGTATTAGAACACCCAAGAAAATTAGGCTCATGAATCGGCCATAGCGCCGCGGAACCGTGGCCGATCCCACCGATCTGCCGCGATTCCGCCGCGCTTTGGACGATTCATCATCCCAAATTTCTTGTGTTGTTTCTCTGTGATATTTGGTGTTTTCTGGTAATTTTTATTTTTGCTCAGGTTTCAGATTTACAGAGAAGTATTGGAGCAAAATTAAATGTGTTTAATCGATCGAAATTATACGGTATTTGCTGGTTTGATTATATCTGTGAAGTGTTTTATGTGTTCGTAAACCTCCCCTAACTGCTAGTATGTCGGTTGGTAGGCGGTTGCACATATCTGTGATGTTATATATAACTGTTTGTGTATATAAACTGTATTGGACTGTTGTGGTGTTTGGCCGGGTTTTGTGATGGGTTTTTGTATTAATTCATTTGATGTAAATGTAATAAGTTGTAATATTATTTTGCGGGGCACATCCAGGTTGCGGTTGTAGCCACCGTTGTATTATTTCTTTTTACTGTTTTTGCTCCTAGGATAGACCCAAGGTGGGGTGCACAAACAACCGGGTATTTTGAAGTATTGGGGCAGACCGCTTCACTTCTGGTACTTGGCGGGTAGTTTGCCATACCCGTAGGGGTCTGGGGTTGGAAAATGGCTATTCATCACAACTGTGTAATCCGTCTTTCATTGCAGGCTCAAAAGAAATGCGGATTTCTTGCAAATCCAATATTTGTTTATCTGTGATCTGGAATGCCTATTATTGCGTCTGACGAATGTACAATATCTATATATGATAGCTATTTAGACGTCGCTTATGTTTTACACCCGCGCTAGCCCAGCCCCCGCTCTGTCGTTAGTTAAGTAACATAACGGGTGATGACGGGACCCCGTGGCGAATGCGGATGGCATAAGAGGACGTTGTATTTTCGTTGTTATCTGTAATGATAAGTTAAAGATGGGACACATTATTATTAATGCAAAGAAAATAAAACCTAAACTGAATCGTTGGAACAATTTCTAAAAACCACTCGGTTTTCTTGAAAAAGCAAATTTTAAATGCGGAGCTTAAACCACTCCTTTTAAAAGCTATCTTAGTTCCTTCGATCAAATCAAGTTCACTACGTTAACGGTTTTTTGCCAAAAACCAGCCGTAACCCTCCGTCGTTTCAGATAGACAGCACATCGTATTCATGCTATGCTTGTTGGCCTACGTCAAGGCATAGTGAATGGTAGCAGTGTGTGTGCCTATTTGTTGCATAGATAGATGCATTAGTTTAATACAGACGTACACCTTGTTGGCCTACGTCAAGGGCTTGTACGATGTATTTAAATTGATCAGGACAACGACGGGTAGAACTTGACTTGCGTCTTATGACTTGTTGGCCTACGTCAAGGTCTATAAGAGCTTGGGGTAAAAATCACATCGGGAGTTTCAAACATAAAGGAAACTTGCAGATTTAGCTTACCTTCTGGAGTGTGGTGACTAGAGTGGCTTCCATCTAGGGCATCATGCAATGATAGTTGGATCCCGATCCCACTGATGAGTAGGATTACTCTCGGGAATTTCTCTCACTTAACAATCAATGCTATAAACCAAGTAGATGCCTAGAAAGGTGTTAGAGGGGCTACGCCTCCAGGGAAAAGAGGTTCTTTAATTAAGGAACTTCGCGAAAGCGTTGGAAAACCTCCCTCGAAGTACCAACACCAGCCTGGCTGAAAGGTTAAGTAAGAATTGTAACGTGTGATTAAATCCTGACTAGTTCTTCTTTTAGGTTTTGAAGAAGGATTTGAGGAAACAGTGGGAGCCATCCTGTTTAGATAAAATAATAACCAATCTAAACTTGCAAGAGCATATGCTGAGTGTTTTCTTTTCTCTCTCTCTGGCAGCTACCATGACTGGACTAAAACTATTACTTGAAAAGAATATACTGACCGGGCAGAACTATAAAGATTGGCTAAGGAACGTCAATATTGCGCTGACTTATGACAAAGTTGCATATGTTACCACCGCTGTTCCTCCCCTTATCCCAGGACCAGATTCCTCAGTTGCGGACAAGGAAGTTCGTAAAACCTGGGATCTAGACTGTGAGCGAGCTAAGTGTATCGTGCTGGCGTCCATGAATAATGAACTCCAGAAACAGCACGAGAGTATGGATATTGTATCCATATTCCTCCATTGCAAGGAATTGTATGGTGAACACTCCCGTATCACAAGGTACGAAACCTCAAGGAAACTCTTCCAGATGAGGTTAGCTCCAAGATCGCCTGTTGGAGAGCACGTCCTCAAAATGATCGCCCTCATTGAGGAACTCGCAAACCTGGGATGCGTGCTAGAGAATGATTTGTATATCGACTTGATTTTGCAGTCCCTTCCCCACACCTTCTCTCAGTTCGTGCTGAACTTCAACATGCACAAAATGGAAGTGGATCTTCCAAAGCTCCTCAATATGTTGAGGGTAGCAGAGATCTCCTTGAAAAAGGAGAAGACCCCCGTTCTGTATATTGGCCAATCATCTTCTTCTAAATCTAAAGCGAAAGCTAAAGGAAAGAAGAAGATGAAAGCCACCAAACCGAAGGGTGGGGTCAAGAAGGTGCAGGGAACGAACAAGGCAGGAAGGGTGAAGGCAGAAAAGAACGAGTGCTTCTATTGTCACAAGCAAGGGCACTGGAAGAAGGACTGTTTGGCCTTTAAAACCAAGGACATGAAGCAAGCTGTTGCTTCTGCTTCAGGTGTGTTCATAATCGAAAATTGTCTTTCAGTAAACTCTACTTCATGGGTACTTGATACCGGTTCTGGTTCTCACATCTGTAATTCTTTGTAGGATCTGAGAAATAGTAGAGTACTGGGGGCAGGTGATATGACTCTCCGGATGGGCAATGGAATGCATGTAGATGCAGTTGCAATAGGGGAATATCACCTAGGGTTGAATAGTGGACACATTTTGGTATTGTACAGCTGTTTTTGTATTCCCAGTATGTTGTGTAATATTATATCAGTATCTTTGTTGTCTAATAAAAGATATAATTTTGTGCTTGAAAGAAATGTCATGAACATTCTCCTAAATCAAGAACTGATTGGGTTTGGCACACTGGAAAACGGCATATACATACTTAATCGACCTCAAATTTTCAATATTCAAAACACGCGTAAAAGAAAGGCTCCAGATTCGAATCAAGCCTTCCTATGGCATTGTAGACTTGGTCATATAAATGAAACAAGGTTGACTAAGTTACATAAAGATGGATATCTAGATCCGTTTGAATATTTATCATATGCAACTTGTCAATCATGTATCAAAGGAAAAATGACCAAATCTCCGTTCACCGGACACGGAGAAAGAGCCACTGATCTCTTGGGACTAGTACACAGTGATGTATGTGGTCCGATGTCTATACATGCACGAAGTGGTCACTCCTACTTCATCACTTTTACTGATGACTTCTCTAGGTATGGACATGTGTTCTTAATGAAGCATAAATCCGAGGCTTTTGAGAAGTTTAAGGAGTATAAAAATGAAGTAGAGAAACAAATTGGTAAAAGCATCAAGACACTTCGATCTGATCGAGGTGGAGAATACTTAAGTACCAGTTTCCTTGAACACTTAAAAGCGAATGGAATTCTCTCTCAGCTTACTCCACCTTATACACCTCAGCATAATGGTGTATCAGAAAGAAGGAATCGCACGCTATTAGATATGGTGCGTTCAATGATGAGTAGTGCTGAGTTGCCACTTTCCTTCTGGGGATTTGCTCTAGAATCAGCCGCATACCTATTGAATAGAGTTCCAACTAAGTCTGTACCTACCACTCCATATGAAATGTGGTGTGGGAAGAGACCATATCTCAAGTATATCAAGATATGGGGGTGTCCGGTATATGTTAAAAAGCATAATCCGGACAAGCTTGAAGCACGATCGGTTTTATGCAAGTTTGTAGGATACCCCAAGCATTCAAGGGGGTACATGGTCTACCACACTGAAGAACAAAAGGTGTTTGTCGCTCGTCACATTGTCTTCTTAGAAAGCGAATTTCTTGCAAAAGAAATTAGTGGGAGCGCGGTAGAACTGGAAGAAATTCCAGAACCTCAAACTGCAACCGACCAAAACCTCAAACTTAGAAGAATCTCATATTTCAATAGAACATGACGAACCAACGCCACTCCGCAGATCTAGCAGGCTTTCTCATCCTCCTGAAAGATACTATGGTTTTCTTCTTGATGGGGATCGAGAGGATTGCATCATCGATGATGATGAGCCTACTAGTTTTCAGCAGGCTATCACGAGTAGCGACTCAGTGAAGTGGCTGGATGCAATGAGATCCGAAATGGAATCCATGTACACCAATAAAGTATGGACTTTAGAAGTTGCTCCTTCTGGGGTAAAACCAGTTGGGTGCAAATGGATCTTCAAAAAGAAGATTGGTACATTTGGACAAGTGGAAACCTACAAAGCTAGACTAGTAGCAAAAGGTTTTCGTCAAAGACCAGGATTGGACTATGATGAAACTTTTTCACCAGTAGCTATGCTTAAATCCATTCGGATAATGCTTGCCATTGCTGCCTTCCATGACTATGAAATCTGGCAAATGGATGTAAAAACAGCTTTTCTAAATGGACATCTAGAAGAGAGTGTTTACATGGATCAACCAGAAGGTTTCTTAGACAGTGGGAGCAGCGGAAGAGTGTGCAAATTACTTAAATCCATTTATGGGTTAAAGCAAGTATCGCGGAATTGGAACATCTGCTTTGATGAAACAGTCAAGGAATTTGACTTTATCAAAAATATAGATGAACCATGTATTTATAGGAAGATTGTAGAAGGAGCAGTAGTCTTCCTCGTTTTGTACGTCGACGACATACTACTGATAGGGAATGTTATCCCTATACTACAATCAGTAAAGCTCTTCTTGTCACAGAAATTCTCCATGAAAGACTTGGAAGATGCATCATACATTCTGGGCATTAAGATCTATCGAGATAGATCTAATAGAATATTGGGACTTTCACAGTCCAGGTATATAGACACTATACTAAAGAGATTTAGTATGGAAGATTCCAAGCGCGGCAATATGCCCGCTTGTCACGGAATCACCCTCTCCAAGGAGATGTCTCCAAAGACTGATGAAGAGAGGGCTCGCATGGGCATTATACCCTATGCTTCGGCGGTAGGATCAATAATGTATGCGATGTTATGTACCAGACCGGATGTAGCTTACGCACTTAGTGTGGTAAGCAGGTATCAGTCTGACCCAGGTGAGAAACATTGGAGAGCGGTGAAGAACATTCTCAAGTACCTAAGAAGGAATAAGGAGATGTTCTTGATTTACGGTAATGGGGACCTCCAGGTAGAGGCTTTTACCGACTCCGGCTTCCAAAGTGACAAGGATGATTCTAAATCCATTTCGGGTTTTGTGTTTACCCTCAATGGAGGGGCGGTATGTTGGAAGAGTTCCAAACAAGATACCGTCGCAGACTCAACTATGGAGGCTGAGTATATAGCTGCTAGTGAAGCCGCAAAAGAGGCTGTCTGGATGAGGAAGTTCATTTCTGAACTTCAGGTGGTTCCGTCCATTGCCAATCCAATACCTTTGTATTGCGATAACAATGGCGCTGTAGCTTTAGCGAAGCAACCAAGGTCCCATCAGAAATCCAGGCATATCTTAAGGCGGTTTCACCTGATCAGGGAGATCGTGGATCGTCGGGAGATCAAGATACGGAGAGTGGACACAAAAGACAACACGGCAGATCCATTCACCAAGGCCATTCCTCAAGTACAGTTCGAGAGGCTATTTGAGATGTTGGGCATGCGGTACGCAAGCAACTGGATCTGGTAGAGACAGTGGGTACTCATTGCGCCAATTATAGGCCTCAGTGCAAGTGGGAGATTGTTGGATATATATGCCCTAGAGGCCTACATTGTATAGGATGCTTGGGATATGTATGTACATGACAGTCTTGCTTGATATGATAGTACGCTATTTGGTTTGACTTTGTCTTAACGTATGATATTTTTTACTTGGTATTTATATATATATGTTGATAAAGCCCATACGGTGTTTTGTCTGACTACCGGCGTTGTGATGGCAGTCATACTAGTGGGAGCTGGATAGTCAATAGGCACACCCTTAGATGTCCCAGGTCGCAGGAGTATCGAGATTGGACATCGATACTCCGGAGTAGACTAGCGTATACATATCTAGACCCTGACGAGGGGCAATGGATTGGTCCCGCAACCATTGGTGGTGTTCACCTAAGATTGTATACAGATGCTCACTGGGTGTGAGTACACCGGACAGGACTCGCCGAGAACTGACTGGATGGTATTATACCTAACGTCAGATAGCAGTTCTCAGGTGACATGTGTGCAGATAGTCCGTTGACTTAAGGTCATCATTTGTCTCGTGTGAGTTCCCACTGTGCTTTGATTATTACCCTACCACGGCTCAAAGGAGTCGTGCAAACAGGTTTCAGTTGGGCACAGTCCCGAGCCACGTGGAGGCAGTGAGCGACTGTTAGGGATTCGTCTCTCCCGGTATAGGGAGTTGATATCGCACTGTGGTCGGTTGGTCATTACCATAAGTCCCTGGCCAGGGCTGATTGAGAATTACTGATGGAATGATCAGTAGATTCTCGGGTGGTCTTGAACCATACCGACACGACTTGTACGGTTATTAGGGGTCTGACGTCCACCACCTCCTTAGACCATACATGCGATACTCTTAGACAAACAGACCGGACTGCGCGGATATTGTCACAGACAGGCTCAGTAGGATTTCAGATGGGTTACCTCATCAACTTTCTTATCGACAACTACCTGGTGACCGTTACGTACAGCTAGTGCTGCTTGCGGTCTGTAGTTAAACCCACTGCCAGCGTAGTAGTTGAGTCTTTAGAGTCCCACATAGAGATTTCCCAAACCCAGGCGAAAAGATATAGAGGTCGTATGGTTTTACGACAAAGGTTCGGACGCATACGTGTTTGAACGCACGTACGACATTCGGACAGTTTTTACTAGCCGGCTTTGGTTTAAGCCAGATTCTAGTATCAGGTTATTGGATTTATACAGTCTAAAGTTTTTCCGTGTTTTTACGGATGAGAGGGGCGTTCTCGTAATTTTCCGAGAAGCTTCTAGAAGGATGTGACATGGAGGGAGAGGTGGCATTTTCATTTAATGATTTAGTGACTCATTGTGAGTGATTCATCATGTCATTAATGCATTATTAAATGCTTAATGACTCACATAATGAATCACCCACTTGCATTAATGAAACATGATGAATAATCTCATATTATTCATTTCTTTTTATTCATTATGTTTCATATATCAAGCGAGAAGCTATTTCATTATTATTATTATTATCATTATCATCTTCTCACTCTCTCTCTCTTCAAGTTCTCTCTCCTTCACCAAACCTAATCCTACGCTCATGAGTTGAGAACAAGGATTAGGAAAGACTAATTACTTCATAACCTATCTCTACATCACCTTAGCTACTCTAGTTAGCAACTAGAGAAACTAAGTAACCTCAAGTTTAGAGGTTATAGCTTGGATTAGGGTTCTCGGGTGGATCGTCTATCACGGAAGAAAGCCGAAGAGGACGTGGAGATCCAAAGAGGCCGTAGATAACATTAAGACGAAGGACTAGAACCGTTTGGTATAATCTCTTAACATAGTAGTTTAGAACTCTATAGCTTTTGTTAAAACTTGTTTAGCAAACGATTCATACGGTTATTCGATGTTTAATCATAGAACAAGATTGTTATTCATATTTCTGCCTCCCCATAAGTATTGGGGTGTTGAACATCGACTTACAAATTGAACCGAGTTACGGTGCGGATAGGTGTCTTTTACCTCGCATTGACGATTTGTTCGACTTGCTCCAGAGTGCGAGAAATTTTCTTAGTTTGTTGGGATCATGTCATCATTGGTTGCGGGTTCAGAATGATGACATTCCGAAGACTTCTTTTATGCGCGCTACGGGCAGTACGAGTTTTAGTGGTGTCGTTGGACTCGCCGATGCCCTGGCAGCGTTCGTGGATGTGATGAACCAGATTTCTTCAGGCCGTTCCTCGACCAGTTGATTGTTATGTTATTGATGACATTCTAGTCTTTTCCAAGAGTCGTGAGGAATATGTGCAACATATGAGGATTTGCTTTGCAGACATTGGGAGAGCACCAGCTGTTTGCTAAATTCTCGGAGTGTTCCTTCAGGCTTGATTGTGTTGACTCCTGGGTCTTGTAGTTACGGGAGACAATATTCGTACGGACCCGAGGAAGATCGAGGCCGTACTATTTGGCCCAGACTTGCAACGGGGACAGTTGTCCGCAGTTTTGGGCTTAGCAAGTTTTTACCGCCGTTTCGTGCAGGATTGTTTGTGTATCGCTGCACCGTTGACTGGAATGACCGGGAAGGAGGTTTCTTTTCTTGGACTGAGGCATGCGTGTGGAGTTTTCAGCAGTTGAAGACTCGGTTGACAATTGCACCGGTTCTTTCTTTCCTTTCTGGATCGGGCGACTTTGTTGTTTAACTGTGATGTTTCACGAATGGGGCTCGATTTTGCGTTGATGAGGCATTTTAGAGTTATCGCTTTTGCTTCCCGACAGTTGGAGGAAGTACGAGCAGGATATCCCACTCATGATCTGGAGATGGCCGCGGTGGTCATGCGTTGATGATTTGGGACACTACTTATGTGGAGAGTCGTGTCAGATTTTCGCGGACCACCAGACCTTAATGTACATCCTCTTGCAGCGGGTTTTGATTGTTGAGACAGTGCCGTTGGATGGAGCTTGTAAGGGATTGTGATTGTGAGATCCTTTATTACCCATGGTAAGGCGATTGTGGTAGCTGATGCTTGAGTCATAGGCTCGGGGTTAGCTTGTCCCAGTTGTGCGCAGTTCTGAGACAGTCTTCTGCAGATTTACAGTTCTTGTGCGATCGTTGAGTATAGCTTAAGTTCGCCTCTACGGAGGGGACAACTTGCTCATGTCTGCGCCCATCTACTTTTACTTAATCGTTTTCGTGAGGCACAGCCCACCGATGCTCATTGTCTGTGATACTTGAGCATGTTCAGCAGGGTAATGATTCGGAGTCCTTGATTTATGACTAGGGTGTGCTACGTTTAGGGACGCGTTGTGTGTACCCGATACTGATGGGTAGAGACGCAAAATCCTAGAGCAGGCACATCAGTCATCTTTATGTGTTCATTTAAGTCCACCAATATGTAGCGTGACTTCTGAGATAGTTACGGGTGGGCAGGGATGAAGAGTGAAGTTTCGGATTTCGTTTCGAGGTGTCTGTCTTGTTGCGAGCTAAGGTTGAGCATTTGAGACAGGCTGGAGAGTTGCAACCTTTAACCGTTCCAGAGTGGGAATGGGAGCAGATCTTCATGATTTTTGTTGTGGTGTCTACCCAGGTCTGGACAGGGTGTGCCTCCATTTGGGTGTTGTTGTCCGATTATGCTCAGTTTGCTCAGTAGTTCTTTGTTAAGTTTGTGAGTTTGCACGGAGTTCCTTCATGCGTTGTATCCAATAGAGGCATCGGTTCGCTTGCCGTCTTTGGCAGAAGCTTCAGGAAGCCTTGGGTACTGGATGAGCTTTAGCTCCGCTTTCCATCTGTATGCCGATGGTCAGTTAGTGCGGACTATACAGACTCTGGAGGATATGCTTGTGCGTGCGTACGTACTAATTGTTTGTCGGCAGTTGGGATCGTCACTTGCCATTGTTAGGATTCTCCTTCGATTGCAGTTATCAGGAGACATTCCAATTGGCAACCTTTAGGTTTTGTTTGGTAGGTCGTGTCGATCGCCTGTCTGTTTTTCTGACTCTGCGAGGGTAGGATTTTTGGACCCCGTCTAGTCATGAGACTACGGAAATGGCCCAGTTGATTCAGGTCAGGATGAGGGCAGCCCAGTGCAGACAGAAGTCTTATGCCGACCGTGGTGGTCGCAGACTTGAGTTTTCAGTGGGAGATCATGTATTCCTACGGATTTTCCGATGAATGGCGTGTTGAGTTTTGGGATGCTTAATTCCAAAATTTTTGGTCCTTTTGAGATCCTTGAAGCGAGTTAGTACCGTTGCCTATAATTTGGCACTTCCGCCCAGATTTTTGAGTATTAACCCCGTATTCCTTGTGTCGATACTTCACAAATACCTTCATGACCTTTCTCACATATTCAGCACCAGACCATTCTTTTGGACGCGATCTTTCGTTCACCAGCAGACGATAGTTATAGTGGATCGGCAGGTGGAGGGACTTCGGTCAAGGGTCTTGCTATATGTGAAGGTTCTTTGGCGTAGCCGTATAGTGAGGTGATCACTTGGGAGGCTGCGAGCGAGATTTAGGAGTTTTGTACTCATCTCTTTGAAAATACACTTAGTGAGAATTTTAAATTCGAGGACTGAATTTCTTTAAGGTGGGAAGATTGTAATGCTTTAGGAATCGTTTAGGCGATTTTCCGTTTTTAGGTAAAATAAATTGTATTTTCCGTAAAAACCTAGAAGCGATCTTTTTGCAGTATAGAATTCACTGCACCTAGTTTAGCTGGAATATTGCTAGTTTGCGGGTTGTTGTAAGCCACTTGTAATTTTCGTGCATTTTAATATTTTTTCCTAATTAAAATATTATTTTAAGCTTTTAATTATGCACTAAATTAGTGGTAATTACTTTTTTGCTTGGGTTAATTATAGCTAATGTGGATCTATGCTAAGTTAATCACTAGATTAGCACTAATCCATCTTTGAAAATATCCATCCAAAATATCTAGATATTTGTTGATTTAATGGGAAATTTTAATTAGAAAAGAAAATGAATTTCAAGGTGTCATTTGAAATAAAGCTTTTCTTTTGTTTTCTTCTAGATTTTTTCCACAACATTCTACACATTTCCCACCTCCTCATGCCTTGGCGAAAACCTCCCCTTGCTGCTCTTTATCTTTTTCCACCCCATTTCATCTCTCCAAAGCCAAATTAAATCATCAAAAATCCTAAATAAATCACACAAACTCAAATATAAATCATTTCCCTTCATTCCTTAACCCTAATCTTGCTTAGATCTTCATAGAAGTCATCTTTTTGGAGGGTTAAGTTTAGTTTTCTTGTTGCAAGTTGCTAATTTTGTGGAGGTATAAAACCCTAACCCTAATCTCTATTTGTTGTTTAATACTTTAAATTAGCTTATTAAATGTTAATTTAAGCTCTCAATTTCATGTTTTGAAATTCAAGATATGGTTTTTGATATCAAGTTAAAGGTTTTGGTTAGTAAAAAGGGTTAATTGATAGGTTAAGCTTGAAGAAAACTTAACCTAGTTTCTAGTTTGTTAAATGATATTTTATTAATTGTATAATTAAGCTAATTAGCAAACTAAACTTTAACTAATCCTATTTGAGTGAGTTTAAAATTCTAGTAAGGGTTTGTATGGTTTAATCATGCTATATTATGATATTTGTGATTGCTAGTTTTGGTAAAACCTGTAGTTTTGAGCTAAAATGATATAAGTTGCTTACTAGATTTCCGGATAATTTAGGCGTGGGTTTCTTTTGACTTTGCGACGTTATTTATATTAGATTCCACATTTATTATTGTGTTGTGAATGCGCGATCGGTACGATCAGGATCTAGGCTTGATGGTTGTGTCGTTTAGCGTTCCTAGCTAGGGTTGTGTCGATATCATTCGTATCTTTGTGTAGTTTTTGCTCTTGAGTTGGTTTCGTAGTGTCGCTACGCGCGTTAGCCACTAGCCGGACACTTGAGAGTATGTTGGAGTTGGTGCATCGGTCAAACGTTTTGTACATGTTATTGGTCGATTGCTAATATACACTTGTTATATTGTTATATGCTTTCAGTTTCGCAGGCGGGGACTTCGGGCGATGCGAAGAAGGAAAAGCGAGTGGTTGGTTTTACTTAGCCAGGATTGTTGTGAGTAAATTTAACGTCTACAGGGGAATCGCCCGCATGGCGTTAGGCATCTAGGCAAGATTAAATGATATGACTATTAGTTAGATGTATACGGATATTGATTGTGCATTTGTACCTTTGTTGCATATCTCATTTTCCTATTGTGCATGGATTTAGTATTAATGAGACACAACCCCATTATTGACGGTTCATGTTTCACGAGCACTAATTGTATGCTACACACACCGTCGATAATTGCCATGACACGCACAACACCTATACATATGTGATATTGTATTGTTTAGGGACATTGAGACATGATACTTATTTTCCTTCATGCATATGACATATAGCATACCTGTATACCCACATGCTTACACATATGCCTTGACATGCTTACATGCTAGTTACCCATATACCTATATGGTATTGTACCATTAGTGATAGATATATACACATATGAAACATAGCTACATGTACATCTTGCATATATGCTTACACATATACCTGGAGGGTATTACATCATTATTGATAGGTAAGATACACATATCATGCTATACCGACATGGTTACGTACACCTGGTTATAGCTACATATTCACCTTTACTTGATGTTATATGGACTTGGAGGAATTAGAAACCGCATGATATATATTAATTTGTTGCAGTTAAATAGTGGCTTTTCCTTTATATGCTCACATTACAGTTTTATGTTGCATATATTATATTTCATGGATTTCGCAATGATAGATGGTTTTCATATGATATCCTATGATATTTTTACTCCTGAGTATATATAACAGTGGAATGGGACGCTGTTTTATATATATATATATATATATATATATATATTAGTGGAATGGGACGCTAATATATATGCATACATGTCTAATTTATATATATCATCATAATGATTCATGCAAATATACTTATTCATTACTTGATGTTTTCTGGATTTGAGGACCGTGATAGTTTCATGAAATTATGCATTATTTGAAAAACCCGATTTCTTTTGATATGATATTTCAGCTTCCACCATGAGATTTCTCGGTTCTGAGGTTATTTATTACCCCATGCGAGGAGTGAGTGCGCCGTGTGCGGGTACATGGTGGAACCCGGTTGGTTCTCCGAGGCAAGAAGATCGAAGGTCCATGCTGATGAGCCTGGCTGGGGGTGTTTGCCAACCGGTGATAGTATTTGGACTCGACGGATATCTTGGGGATATCGACCGAGATTATGTACGCACATGCCTTGTCGATTTCGGGAGTGCACACTCAGGTTCTATAGGATGTACGCACATGACATAGGAGGGCCAGTCCCAGGTGACAGCGCCTCAAAGATGAGTATTTATGTGTCGATACTAGACACTTTTTTTCATGATGTTTTTGGGTGTAGATATTGGACACTCAGGTTTCATGAGACTTACTCGATATTGGATACTGGTTTTATGAGATTTACTTGATTTTGGACACTCAGGACATGATATTTACTTGTTATTGGACACTCAGGATATATGAGACTTACAGGATATGAGGGCCAATTTGGGGGCTGATTTGAGGAAATTTAGGATTTAGATTGTCTTGATGGACTTTGGTCCTGCCACGAGGTCAGGATTCCGTGAGGATGACATGTTTTATCTCATACTCCACATTTATTTTATATGCATTGCTTCATATATTAGTAGTACCTGATAGAGTACTTTTCATACTGTTGCACACATATTGCCTTTATTTGCTATCAGCTTGCATGTGTTAGATTCGCGTTGTACGTGCATACTTGCGATTACCTGCATGTGTTATTTACTATTCATGAGTTGGCAACTCATCCCTGTTCTGCCACAGGGTTTGCAGGTTGTTCCTCATAGTAGTCGAGGCAGGGCTTCTACCTATCGTATCATCTTTTGCTGCGGATACCGTTAAGGCTAACTGTGTACAGTTTTTCTATAAGTGGGTTTTGCGGTTATCTGTTTATGTACATTGTATCTTGTTTTATCTTGTACTCTCCATCTACCATTATCATGTATTTACTTAGTGACTTGATGTAAGGACGATATTGTATATTTTTGGTAACTTGGATGTCTTTTATGCAGTTTTATTTATATCGTCTTTTATTTCTTCTCTACGGCGTCGTATATCTGTTGTGGTGGTTGTTTCTGCCTTTAGGCGTGGATTTTGCTCCCGTTGGGGATGCTTTACTAATATTTATATTGTACCTATTTTTGGGGTTAGTTTTTACAAAGGAGGTGCTGTCAAAATTTTTTAAGAAAGAAAATGTGGACTTTAAAGAATTTGGTTTGAGATTTTAAAGGTTTTAAAGAAAAATGTTATTATCACTTACTACTTTTGATGGTTTAGATTGATGGGTTTTCGGCTTACTTAAATTGCGTTATGCCTGTAGACGTTGCGTAGTTTAAGGGCCGTCACGTGCCAATTTCGGGTCGTGACAAGTGCACACAACAAATACGAGCCTAGGGGCTCGGATTTTGGCCGAGCACATGCTTTCCGAATCCGGCGTTGCCGGCCCCACCTCCTCTTGTGGGCCCCAAGCTTCCATAGTGCCTCCCATACTGCCACTTGGTCTTTATTTTATTGTTTGTTTAATCTCCTTTTTTGCCTATAAAAGCAGACCATGGGGCAAAGGAGAAAGGGTCCAAGTTTTGTTAAACACTTCATACTCTTTTTTGTTTCTTTAGTTCTTGTACATAGTTTTTCCTTGAGTTCATGCCCTTCTCTTGATCTTGCAACCTCTTTAGTGAGCTTGCAAGTTTAAGTTTAGGGTATTGATCTCAAGGTTGTATCTTGGACATAATAGAACTTTCATTTTGCACACTTAGGTTCCTAGTATTCTTGCTCTTTTTATTCTTGCTCTTTTACATTCTTGCTCTTTCCTTACTTGCTTTTACATTCATGCAATTTATTACAATGCTTTACTTTCTTGCTCTTTAATTCCATGCCCTTTAATTACTTGCTTGTAGTCTTTTCTTTTCTTTGTTCCTTTCTTTGCTCTTTTTGGTTTGTTAATATGGTGTTGTTAATATGATGGTTGTGAATATGTGTTGTTAGGAAAAGAGAAAGATATTGTAAGTTAAGGTTTCGTTTCCTATTTCCTTTTCCCGTATTTTCCATTTGAAACTCCACCCAAACCTTACGTAAGCGCTCCGTTAGGCACCCTACCCTACAAAGGTATCGGTGATTCCTAACCGCGACCGGTTGCGTTCGGATTGGCCGGAGGAGAAAGCAAGAGGCAAAAACGGACGGATAAGGGTCAATAAGCCGGATTCCACGAATACTATGCTTAAGCACCCTAATCCACATTGTTGCCAATTGCTCTAGCTTCATTGGTTGAGTTCGGCTCAAAGAACTTGAATACGGATTTCCTTAACTTACACTATCCTATCTAATGCTAACAAACGGTTATTTTGCATATAACACTTAGGATAGATAAAGAACTTTTCGCCCTCGCGCATTAACTCGTAAGAACAAGAACATAAAACGCTCGGTCTCCCTGTGGATCGACCCGTGCTCAATGCGGCTAGATGCAAAGCGACACCGTCCTGATCGCTGTTAAACTTTAGAACTCTTAAAACTCGACAAGCCAAAAGCGTGCGATCACAAAGCAAAGATGACGCGCTCATACGAGAGATTGACTAGACCGAGAACATTCCGCCAAGGCGAACTCGTGCCAGTGGTCAAGAGACCTATGATCCCCAATCGTGCCAAACGGGGGAAATTCGAGCCAAACTATGAAGGCCCGTACATCATAGACAAAGTCTACCAGGGTGGGGCTTACTTGCTCATGGATATGCATGGAGAAAAATCTTTCAGGCCAATAAACGGCCGTTTCTTGAAGAAATAATACGCTTGACCGAGACGTCTATAAACTACTACAGACCGCAGCATCCCAAGACTGACAAAAAAAACGGTACGTCCATAAGCGAGATGGCTATGGATGAAATCCCGAAAGGGCTCCATGAGTAAAAACAGTAGGAATACCGGCGATCTTGTGAAAACCCGAAAGGGCGCAATCTCGCTAAAAGACACTCACAAGGTCCTTACGACCTTGCAAGGAGAAAATACCTGCCGTGAGATCCTTACGACTCATAAAGGAGCAACACACTTAGGGATCCCCACGATTCCTAAGGATAAATTATACTTACAAGATCCTCACGACTCGTATAGAGAACCCTCTTATGAGACCCTCACGGCTCATAAGATTAAAAAGCCTTAAGTTACAGGGATCTGAACCTGTTCTTAAGCCATCACAATCCCCAGATTTCCCTACAAGCGGTTCAATATTGACCCTTGTATACAATCTACGGGCACGAATAAACATTTCCCTAACAAATTCCCACCACTGACGGGGGATATCTTCATATAGCGAACGACACTTGTAAGTCCTCTCGACTTATAAGGAGAAAACACTCTTGTAAGATCCTTACAACTTATAAGAGAACACACACTTAGGAATCCTCACGATTCCTAAGGAGAAAATGCACATACGAGATCCTCACGACTCGTAGGGAGAAATACCTTTATGAGACCCTTACGGCTTGTAAAGTTAAAAAGGCTTAGTCAACAGGATCATAACCCCGTTTGCTAAGCCACCATTGTTCAACATCGACAGAGGCAAATGATGATGCGCTCCTGGTAAGGTCTCAGATGTAGCGATGCTGATACCTAAATCGGTATCAAATTCCAAGCCCTTTCACGGTAAATGATGATTCGCTCGTGATAAAGCAATATTCCAGTCGTAGCGATGCTGATGCTGAGGTTGGCACCAGATTCCAAGTTCCACACTCGTGATAAAAATCAGCGAGCCAAAAATGCATATGAAATAGCTGAAATAATGGGGCAACTTGCAACAAAATCAGCAAGTTAAAATATATGCATACAAAATAGCCGAAATGGTTGGGCAACTCACAATAAAAAACAGCGAGTAAAAATAAAAAATAGCCGAAATGATTGGGCACCGTGAAAAACAGTCGAAATGATTGGGTAATCGCGACTTTCGCGATACAAAAAGCTGAAATGATAGAGCATCGCGGAAAGAAAACAAAAATGAAATAAAACTTTTTGCCCTACAGGCGAGTCCATACCGACCCCTGTATACAATCTAGGGGCACAAACAAAGAGGGAACCACATTTCCCTACCAGGCTCTTTCAAAAGGGAGAGTCAAATCTCGAAGGCGACATCTACAGCCTGGAGACTCACAACGGCGTTTCTTATCATTCCAGCAGGATACGGACATGACACTACCAATCGGAGCCATGGCAAAGTCCCTAGTTCCAAATCTCGATGGTTCACAGACAACCTAGAGACCACCTTAACATTCGTCTCGTTACAGCAGACGCGACATCAGCAAAGCGGAGCCACAACAAAGTCCCTAGTTCCAAATCTCGACGGTTCACAGACAACCTAGAGGCTACCTCGACATTCGTCTCGTTACAGCAGACGCAACGTCAAACATGACCCCGTCGCGGAAACACGTCATTAAACATGACTCCGTCGCGGAAACACGTCATCCAACATGACCCCGTCATGGAAATACATCATCAAAATGACCCCATCTCGGAAATACGTCATCAAAATGACTCCGTCGCGGAAACACGTCATCCACATGACCCCATCGCGGAAATACGCCATCAAAAATGACCCCGTTGCGGAAATACGTCATCAAATGACCTCGTCGTGGAAATACGCCAGCAAATGACTCCGTCGAGGAAATACGTCATCAAACATGACCCCGTTGCGGAAATATGTCATCAAATGACCCCGTCTCGGAAACACGTCATCAAACATGACCCCGTCGTGGAAATACGTCATCCAAATGACCCTGTCTCAGAAATACATCATCAAAATGACCCCGTCGCGGAAACACGTCATCCAATGACCCCGTCACGGAAACGCATCATTAAATGACCCCGTCTCGGAAATACGTCATCCAAATGACCCCGTCGCGGAAATACGTCATCCAACATGACCCCGTCGCGGAAATGTTAGTTGTATATATGCCCTAGAGGCCATTGTTGTACATATGATGTATATTATAGTGGATGCTTGGATATATATAGAGAGGACTTTCTTGCTCGAAATGATAGTATGCTATTTGGTCTCACTTTGTCTTAACATGTTGACTTGTATTGGTTTACTGTCTTGCTCTCACATGTTGATAAAGCCCTTAGGATATGTACTTGACTACTTAGACTATGATGAGATCATACTAGTGGGGCCAGGGTAGTCATAGAGTACATCCTATAACTGTTCCTATTCGAGGGTGTATCGAGACAGGGCATCGATACACCAGAGTAGACTAGCGTATACGCATCTTGACCCATATGATGGGCGATGGATGATCCCATATCCATCGGTGTTTGACATCAAAGATGGTGTATGGGTGCTCAGTGGAGACTGGGTACACTTAACGGACTCGCTGAGAACTCCTAAATGATATTATACCAATCGTCAGATAGCAGTTCTCCGGTGACACTGGTACAGGTTAGTCTGTAGACCCAAGATCGTCATAGAGTCTTGTGTGATTCCCACTGTGCTTTGATTTCCACCTTACCACGTCCAAGAGGGTGTGTAAAATGGTGGCTTTTGGGTACCGTCTCGAATCACATGGAGGCAATGAGCGATAGGAGGGGTTTCGTCTCTCCCGGTATAGAGAGTTGATGTTGTGCTGTGTTCGATTGGCTATAACTGGAAGTCTCTAGCCAGGGCTGATATGGAGTGCTACTGGTAAGAGTTATCAGTAGTTTCTCGACTTGTTATGAGCCCCATATCAACACGACTTATCGGTTACTGGGTTCTGACGTTTACCACCTCTAGACTTGATATACGACATATCAGATGAAGAGACCGAACTGTACGATAGTGTTACTGATTGGATTCACAGGAGAATGTACATGCTTGCTTGTTGATCTTCTGATCGCTCAATACCTGAGTAGCTGTTACGTTTAGCTGACCGCTTGCAGCTTGTGGGTGTTTGATAGGATCATCACCTATTGCTGGCGTATTGACGATTCTTTAGAGTCCTACACAAAGGTTTCCTGGCTCAGGAAAAATGGAGTAGGAGCACATATGTGATATGTGCGGGGCCGAGAATAATACGATATGAGATACCGTATTCTATTCTCGCGATATGTGATATCGACCGGGTATATGTGATATAGCCGGGTCATCGGATCAAGTGTTGATTCGATGAAAAGGTACATGTTATATTAGTCGGTTATATGTAATATAGCCGGGTTATCGGATCAAGAGTTGATTCGATAATTTAATGTATAATTATATATATGATATATTGCATTACGTTAACTAATATAAACTCCCATTAATCATTCATTTTCTCATGGGATAATGCATTGATATATATGTGATATATGTTAATTGTATTATTTTCTTTTGTTACAAAATATATTGTATATGTGATAAATAATATTGTAACATGTTAGGGTTACAAATGCAACATGCTTTGTTGAGTTTAAACATGGTTACGGTTTGGATTAGGGTTAGCTTTTGAGTTAGCTTTTCATGAAGCTTCATGAAGCTTTCCTTTTGTCTTTATCTTTGATATTTTGTATAAATATTTGTTAACCCAATCCAAACCATTAATTCTAGTTTATTCTCTACATGAGTTAATTCCTTCATGCTTAACTCATGGTTGAATACGTAATCATAACAATAATTCATTATTCATCACAAAAGGATTAACATCTTCTTCTTCTTCATTCTCTTGAAAGAAAACCTTCACTAGCTTTCCATTTGTGATGAATAAGTGTGAGAATTTGAAAACAAAAGAGAGAAAAATTCCTACTTCATCATCCTTTTCTATTCTAGCCAATTAGATTAGGGTGTTCACTTCTCTAATAAGTTGTTTAGTGAAGTGTAAGCTTGGGTTAGAGATTCTTCAAGGTAGATCATCTTAGATTATGAAGACTACAAGCAAGGTGTCTTATTTACCTCATGGAGCCACTCGAGAGTCAGAGTTCATATTGATCGCAGCGAAGGGACCTCAACACGGAGCTTATGAAGCGAAGGAATGGACTACAAAGGTTGTAATCCCTATCTCTTTACTTCTTTGTATGTGATACAAGTTTTGTTAACTTAGACATTCTAGCAAGATTCATGGTTAGTTAGCTTCTCACCTCTCTATTTTTTAAAATGGCATGAGTGATGCTACCAATCTCTAGACTAGGTGCAAGGGTAACCCAACAGTGATATCAGAGCCAAACTAGAATTCTAGATACGGTGTTTTATCAATTACGAAAAGGAAAATCACTTCGAAATACGGTATTAAGAAACCTTAATTTTGCTCTCTGTAAATTTTGTAAAAAGTCCTTTAAAAATTTTCTAAACAGGTGCAGAATGATCTTTGGGCCAAAATATGAACACGGATGAAATACGGGGGTTAGGGCTCGGTTTTTAACCGACCACCAAAGGGGAAAACCGGCCAGGCCGGCCCCAGGTCTTCATCTGGCCTCCGTATTCCATCTGTGGTCATTTGGGTTCATTTTGGGTTTCCTAGTATTGTTTATTTAGCCCAATTTTCATGTGATGATAAGTTTGACCTGGGGCTAATTCGTAGTGCTTCGTAATCGTATAACTTAACTCTGTATTGGTAACCTTGACTATTTTTAGCAGTTCAATCGAACTTTGCACACCACATTTTATACCCCGCTGTAATTTTCCGAAGTTGATTGTATTCATAAAATCGTGCAAGTACCCCTATGGACCCCCTAGAAGACTATAATAACCTTAACTCGATTCTATGCCAACGGAACTGCGTTCGAACCTTCGGGTTTGCCGTAGTTCCGTGGTGTCATAGGTGAGGCGTTGGTTAACTCCTTCTACGGCTGGTCCATGGACACTGTGGCACGGTTTTTGAGTGTTTTGACTTTGCTCAAGTGTTGAGCTACCGGGGGCAATTTGTGAGTGTATGTTGATTCGATCGAAACGTTAAACATCGTCATGATATTCTGTGATTGTGATACAATATGTGGAATTCATATAGTTAGGCATGAAATCCGTAATATGTGATATTTCGGGTTTATGATGTCTAATGTGATTGTGGATTCCAAATGTTGTAGTTTTACACTTTCTTTTCTGCGACCGTAAGTGTAGTATGTGGGGTATTGCCGGCTTCGTTGCTATACATCAATGACAATCGGGATACGCATACTTGCTTACGTTGATGATATGAGATATTATGTGTTGCTGGGATATGTTATATTGGATCGTCATGTTCTGAATAGCCGGGGTTTTATGTGAGATGAGGGTTTTTATTTTCATTCATGTAAAATTTATTGTATGTAATATTCTTTTATTGGGGCACTTCTGGGTTGAGGATGATGTCACCATTGTATATTATTTCCTTTTCTGCATTAGGATAGACCCAAGGAAGGGAGCACAAGTAACCGGGTTCTAGGGTCCAGTAGGAGGCCATCACGAAGAGTCGAGACCGGGTCTCCTAACCTTAGAATTGGCAGCGTTACTTGCTGCTCTCGTAGGGGTCTAGGGATGTGGGTTTGGATATTCATCGCGACCGTGGAATTCGTGATTTATACAGGCTCGAAATAAAACACGGATCTCCTAGTATATCCAATATTTCATATGTTTCTTCTGCTGCTGATATGCTGTGATGTGATCATATTATATGCGTGAGACGAATGCATTAATATTGTATATATGATATATAATAAATGTTTCTTATGTTTTGCACCCGCGCTAGTCCCGTCCCGGTATGCCGTTAGTTAAGTAACCTAACGGTACATAACGGAACATTGTGGCAAATGCGGATGGCATAAACGTACGTTGTATTTTCGTTTCTTCTGTGATGCTTAGGAAGCATAAATGATGGGATTTATTAATGAGATTAATAAAAGTAAAGAAACCTAAAAGATGTTGTAGAATCAAAACTTTATAAAAAGAGTAGGTACAGTTTTTGCTTTGCATAGTGGTATATGTGATATACCTTGCACCTTATTCGATGAGGAAAGAGCCGAGATCCCTTCACCGGGAGTGACCTCTTTAGCAAAACTGGTAGATGCTACAAACCCACGGTTTAGTGTTTGATTGCTTCTATAGTTCTTGCTTTGTACCGTGGTATTTATGAAATATCCTGCACCTTATTCGATAAGGAAAGAGCCGAGATCCCTTCACCGGGAGTGACCTCTTTAGCGAAACTAGAAAAGCCTCAAAAACACTCCTTTTCAAAATCACCTGCTTCTACAACGATATCAAGTTCATTACGCTCATGGTTTTCTGAAAAACCTGCGTAGCCCTCCGTCATTTCAGATAAGTAGTACTTAGTATTCGTGCTACGTTTGTTGACTATGTTAAGGCGTAGTGTGCAGTAGCTAATTAGTGCTTATCTATTAAAACATAAGATGTGATTGGATTAGGGTAGTTGTACGACTTTGTTGACTATGTTAAGGATCGTGCAGGTGGGTTTAATTCAATCGGGGCGGGTTGAACTTGGCTAGAAATTATGATTTGTTGACTATATTAAGGTCATAAGTTGCAGGGGTAAAAGCATTATCGGGAATTTCAAGTGTTGAAATTTGCAATGAGATTGCATACCTTCTTTGAGATAGATGGATCCTGATACCCACTGCGAGTAAGAGTTACTCCTGGGAGAATTTTACATAGAACAATTAGCCGATCAAGTAGGTGTCTAGAAAGGTGTTAACGGGGTTATGCCTCTGGGAAAACGAGGTTTATTTTAATTAGGTCCGTGCGAAAGTACGGGGAACCTCCATCAAAGTACCAACACTGACCTAGCTGAAAGATTGGCGAACTTGTAAAGTGTAATTAATCCCGGCTAATCTTACCTTTTAGGGTTTGAAGGAAGATTTGAAAAAAAGCAGTGGGAGCCATCCTGATTAGATAAGATAATAATCAACCTAATCTTGCAAGAGCATACGCTAAAGTGTTTTCTTCTCTCTCTCCAGGTAGCGACCATGTCAGGCCTTAATCAAGATAATAACATGGATGTATTGACTGAACCCGCTTATTATACTGAGCAGGGGAACGTTGGTCTCGCTCCAACTTATAATTTTTGTAAGTCCGAGCAGGAAATAGTAGAATATCTGGATTCTCACGCCACCCAAACGAAGAATAAGCATGCTGATGCATCTTCTTCAGGTGTGTTAGTTATCGAGAACTGTTTCTCAGTTCACTCTACGTCCTGGGTATTAGATACCGGATCGGGATCCCACATATGTAATATATTACGTGGGCTACGAAAAGGTAGGGAACTAGGAGAGGGTGATCATTCCGTAAGAGTAGGGAATGGTGCAAATGTTGCAGCCAAGCAGTTGGCGAATATCACATTGTGTTACCAAATGGTAATACATTGGTTCTGAACGAATGCTATTACATTCCGACTCTGATATGCAATCTTATATCGGTTTCTTTATTGAGTAAGGAAGGATAAAATTTTGTAGTACAGGATAATTTTATGAACATATTCCTGAATTAAAAGTTGATTGGATCAAGATCGTTAAATAATGGCATATACGTTCTCAACCAAACTACAGTACATAATGTACAAAACACACACAAGAGGAAGAGTTCAGAAATGAACGAATCCTTCTTGTGGCATTGTAGACTAGGTCATATCAATGAGACACGGCTAGCTAAGTTACATAAGGATGGATATTTGAATCCGTTCGAATTTTCATCTTATGATATTTGCCAGTCTTGTCTCAAAGGAAAGATGACCAAAACTCCGTTTAGTGGACACGGAGAAAGAGTTACAAAACTCTTGGGACTAATACATAGTGATGTATGTGGTCCTATGTCTACACATGCCAGGAACGGTTCTTCCTACTTCATTACATTCACTGACGATCTCTCAATATACGGACATGTGTTCCTGTTGAAACACAATTCTGAAGCTTTTGAGAAATTCAGAGAATATAAGAACGAAGTAGAGAACCAAACGGAAAAAAGTATTAAGATCCTACGATCTGATCGAGGAGGAGAATACTTGAGCAACGAGTTCCTGGACTATCTAAAAGAGAATAGGATTCTCTCTCAGCTTACTACTCCCTATACACCACAGCACAACGGTGTATCGGAGCGGAGGAATCGCACCCTATTAGATATGGTGTGCTCTATGATGAGCACTGCTGAGTTACCTATTTCCTTCTGGGATTATGCGCTTAAGACAACAACATACCTATTGAATCAAGTTCCGTCTAAATCTGTACCTACCACACCATATGAGATATGGAGTGGGAAGAGACCATATCTTAAACGAGTTAAGATATGGGGTTGTTCGGCCTATGTCAAAAGGCAAAATCCTGACAAACTCGAGGCACGATCAGTTCTTTGCAAGTTTGTGGGATATCCTAAGAATTCCCAAGGATATATCTTCTACCACGCTGAGGAACAAAAAGTGTTTGTTTCTCAATACGCCACCTTTTTAGAAAAGGAATTTCTTGTGAAAGAAATTAGTGGCAAAGCGGTAGAGCTGGAAGAAATTCCGGCACCACAAACCACAACTGAAGATTTAGTGGAACTAAATGATTCAGTAGTTCCCAACGAACCCCAGCCTCTCCGCCGATCTAGTAGGGTTCCTCATCCACCTGAGAGATACTACAGTTTTCTGATAGACGGTGGGAGTGAGGATTGCTGTTAGTTATAAGTATGCCCTAGAGGCCATTACTGTACATACGATGTATATTGTAGTGGATGCTTGGACATATAAAGGGAGGACTTTCTTGCTCGACATGATAGTACGCTATCTGGTTACTCTTTATCTTAACGTGTACTCTGATTATCTCTATGTTACATGTTGATAAAGCCCTTAGGATATGTACTCGACTACTGGGACTATGATGAGATCATACTAGTGGGGCCACGGTAGTCGATGAGTACATATAACTGTTCCTAGTCGAGGGTGTATCGAGACAGGGCATCGATACACCAGAGTAGACTAGCGTATACGCATCTTGACCCATATGATGGGCGATGGATGATCCCATATCCATCGGTGTTTGACATCAAGGATGGTGTACGGGTGCTCAGTAGAGACTGGGTACACTGGACGAACTCGTCGAGAACTCCCAGATGGTATTATACCTCACGTCAGATGGCAGTTCTCTGGTGACACTGGTACAGAGTAGTCTGTAGACCCGAGATCGTCATAAAGTCTAGTGTGATTCCCACTGTGCTTTTATTTCCATCATACCACGTCCAAGAGGGCGTGCAAAAAGGTGGCTTTTAGGTACAGTCCCGAATCACATGGAGGCAATGAGCGATAGGAGGGGATTCGTCTCTCCCGGTATAGGGAGTTGATGTTGTGCTGTGTTCGATTGGCTATAACAGGAAATCCCTAGCCAGGGTTGCTGAGATTTACTGGTAAGTGTTATCAGTAGTTTCTCGAACTGTTATAGATCTCATATCGACACGACTTATCAAGCTACTAGGGTCTAACGTTTACCACCCCTGAGAGAGATATGCGACATATCCGACGAAGAGACCGGACTGTACGGGAATGTTACTGATTGGATTCGCAGGAGAATGTACAAGCTTGCTTGTTGATCTTCTGATCGCTCAAAACCTGGGTGGCTGTTATGTTTAGCTGACCGCTTGCAGCTTGTGGGTGTTTGATATGATCACCACCTGCTACCGGCGTATTGACGATTCTTTAGAGTCCTACACAGAGGTTTCTTGACTCAGGAAAAACGGAGTAGGGGCACATATGTGATATGTGCTGGACCGGGATAATGCGATATATAATACCGTATTATATTCTCGTGTTATTTTGATATGAGCCGGATCATCGGATCAAGTGTTGATTCGATGAATCGGTACATGATATATTAGTCGGTTATATTCGATATAGCCGGATTGTCGGATCAAGTGTTGATTCGATAATTTAATGTATAATAATATATATGATATATTGAATTACATTATCTAATATTGGCTCTCTTTATTGATTCATTTTCTCACCGAGTAATACATTGATATATATGCGATATATGTTAATTGTTTTATTTTCTTTTGTTACAAATATATATTATATATGTCATCTATAATATTGTAACATGATATGATTACTAATGCAACATGTTTAGTGGAGATTAAACAAGATTAGGGTTTGAATTGGGTTAGTTCTTTCATGAACCTTCTAGAAGGTTTTCTTTTGTTTTGTGCTAAGATATTTTTTAGTGACTCATTCTTAACCCAACCCAAACCCTTAGCCCTAGTTAAATCTCTACATAAGTTACCCTTCTCTTAGTTGACCATGGTTGCATTTTGTAATGATATTATCATTTGCATTATTCATCACAAAAGGATTATTCATTGTTCATCTTCTTCTTCCTTCTTACAAAGCTTTCTAGCTTTGATTCTTGTGATGAAAATGGATGAGATTATGAAAATAAAATAGAGCTAAATTCCTACTTCATCATCCTAATCTATCCTAGCCATTTAGATTAGGGTTTTCATGTTTGTTATATGTATGCCCTAGAGGCCATTACTGTACATACGATGTATATTGTAATGGATGCTTGGATATATATAGGGAGGACTTTCTTGCTCGACATGATAGTATGCTACCTGGTTGTACTTTATCTTAACATGTACTCTGATTGTCTCTATATTACATGTTGATAAAGCCCTTAGGATGTGTACTCGACTACTGGGACTATGATGAGATCATACTAGTGGGGCCACGGTAGTCGACGAGTACATCCTATAACTGTTCCTAGTCGAGGGTATATCGAGACAGGGCATCGATGCACCAGAGTAGACTAGCGTATACGCATCTTGACCCATATGATGGGCGATGGATGATCCCATATCCATCGGTGTTTGACATCAAGGATGGTGTACGGGTGCTCAGTGGATACTGGATACACTGGACGGACTCGCCGAGAACTCCCAGATGGTATTATACCTCACGTCAGATGGCAGTTCTCCGGTGACACTGGTACAGAGTAGTCTGTTGACCCGAGATCGTCATAGAGTCTTGTATGATTCCCACTGTGCTTTAATTTCCATCATACCACGTCCAAGAGGGCGTGCAAAAAGGTGGCTTTTGGGTACAGTCCCGAATCACATGGAGGCAATGAGCGATAGGAGGGGATTCGTCTCTCCTGGTATAGGGAGTTGATGTTGTGCTGTGTTCGATTGGCTATAACCGGAAATCCCTGGCCAGGATTGCTGAGATTTACTGGTAAGTGTTATCAGTAGTTTCTCAAACTGTTATACACCTCATATCGACACGACTTATCGAGCTACTGAGGTCTGACGTTTACCACCCCTAGGCAAGATATGCGACATATCAGACGACGAGACCGGACTGTACAGGAGTGTTACTGTTTGGATTCACAGGAGAATGTACAGGCTTGCTTGTTGATCTTCTGAGCGCTCAATACCTGGGTAGCTGTTACGTTTAGCTGACCGCTTGCAGCTTGTGGGTGTTTGATATGATCATCACCTACTGCCGGCGTATTGACAATTCTTTAGAGTCCTACACAGAGGTTTCTTGACTCAGGCAAAACGGAGTAGGGGCACGTATGTGATATGTGCGAGACCGAGGATAATGCGATATGAGATACCGTATTCCATTCTCACGATTTTTGATATCAGCCGGGTCATCGGATCAAGTGTTGATTCGATGAATCGGTACGGATAAATATTAGTCGGTTATATGCGATATAGCCGGATTATCGGATCAAGTGTTGATTCGATAATTTAATGTATAATAATATATATGATATATTAAATTACATTAACTAATATTAGCTCACTAAAAGATTCTTTTTCTCACTCGGGTAATACATTGATATATATGCGATATATGTTAATTGTATTATTTTATTTTGTTACGATAAATATTATATATGTGATATATAATATTGTAACATGATATGATAACTAATGCAACTTGTTTAGTGGAGTTTAAACATGATTAGGGTTTGGATTAGGGTTAAGCTTTCTAGATGATTCTCGAAGGTTTTGGTTTTGTTTTGTGAAAGATATTTTCAAGTGACTCATTCTTAACCTAACCCAAACCCTAGCCTTGGTTAATTCTCTACAAAGGTTTAGTCAACCATGATTGCATTATTCATCATTATCTCCTTTGCATTATTCATCACAAAAGGAATTCTATCATAATTCCATTTATTCATCATCTTCTTCCTTCTTCTTTCTTCATGGAAAAAGCTTACTAGCTTTTTTCCTTGTGATGAAAATATGTGAGAAAAAGATAAATAAAGAGAGCAAAAATCCTACTTCATTATCCTCATCTTCCCTTACCCTTTAGATGAGAGTGTTCACTCAATTTTAGTGAGTGTTAGCTTGTGTTAACGAAACTTCAAGGTAGATCATCTTTGTATCAAAGATCGGAAGCAAGACTGCACTTTTCTCTTCGTGGAGCCTCTCGAGAGTCCGGAGCATGATGATCGCAGCGAAGGGACTTCAACACGGAGCTTATGAAGTGAAGGACCGGATCTACAAAGGTTGTAATCCCTCTCATTTAGTGTTAAAGTTGTTAACATGTTAGTTTTCGCCTAAACCCTAGTTTAAAGATCCGTATTCGGGTTGTTCGGCACGGCTAAAATTTTAATCGGGCATGGTTGATGCCTCGTGGAACCTTGTGAGCGTGCCCAGCAACCCTACAGTTCACTTCATTTAGTGAGTGAGAGCTTGTGTTAAAGAAACTTCAAGGTAGATCATCTTTATTATCGAAGATCGGAAGCATGCTTGCATCTTTCTCTTCGTGGAGCCTCTTTAGAGTCCGGATACTCGATGATCGCAGCGAAAGGACCTCAACACGAAGCTTTAGAAGTGAAGGACAGGACTACAAAGGTTGTAATCCCAAACTCTTAGATGTAAAGATGTTTACATGCTTTGTTTCGCCTAATCTCTAGTTTAAAGATCTTTGTTAGGGTTGTTCGGCACGTCTAAATTTTAAATCGGGCATGGTTGATGCCTTATAGACCCTTGTGAGAGTGCCTGGTAATCCTGCAGTGGTATCAGAGCCAAGCTAAAGCTTTAGGTGAAGTTTAAAGTCCGATCGAACTCCGAATACCCGTAAAACCCTAGTTTCTGGAAAATTTTCAAAACTGTTGATATTTTCGTATTAAAAATACTCAAATAAATCAGCAGGGTATTTTAGGTATTACTGTGAAAAACGAGCATTTAATACCATTAAACAGCCGCGGAACCGTGGCAATGACATGGCTTGCGCGGCGGTTCCGCGGCCGTACAATGGCTTTATTATTTTATTTTTGCACAGTTAAATCCGTATCTGCTTCCTGATTTTTCTGGGAATTTTTATTTTTACTCAAGTGTTGAGTTTTCTGGGTTGTATTAAGAGCTCGTTGATTCGATCGGAAAGTATAACTTCGTTTAGTTTGTCCGGGTAATTTTTAGAACGTGTTAAAAAGTTCGAACGGATATCAATAACTCACTTTTTCCCCTGTCGGAAAATTTTTCAAAAGTTGGATTTTTTCTCGAGTTTGAAACTTCCGGAAAATCATGCAAGTAACGCGGTGGACCCTCTAGAAGAACACAAACCTTAACTCGATTATGTGACCGTCTGAACCGTCTCTAAACCTTAGGGTTTGTGGCAGTGTGGCTTTGCCACATGTGAGGCGTTGGCTTGACCCTTCTACGGCTGGACCATTGGTACCGTGACATATGATGGATACTTTTTGAACTCCGCTCAAGTGTTGAGCTATTTGGGAAAACTTGGGTGTTTGTTTAGTCGATCGAAAAGTTTAACATTATCTATTTATCTGGAATATGATACAATATTTGGAATCCACATGTAGTTATGAGATAACTAATTTGAATGTTATAAATCTAATAGTTCAGTCTCAGATGATCGGTTGCCACGAAATTTTGTTGTGATCAAAAGTCCGTCGTAATCACATAGCGTACGCGGATACTCGCCGGGTAAACTTAATAGATAGCCACGCCCCATAGCCCCGACCAAGTGACTGTAGGAGAACCCCGTCCCCAAAAGCATCCGTTCGGGTGCTCGCGACAGCGGTGTTCCGCCTTAGTGCACTTCGTCGACGGCATCCGGGGGTGCGGCCATCTACTAAAGTTTGCGACGAGCATTCAATCAGGATGTCGGGAATCTTGTTGAATTGCCCGACTTGATATTGAAAAGAGTTTTCGATAATGAGACTAAAATGCGAGGTTTATAATTGTTAGGCATGCGATGTCTAAGGAATTCATTTGGTTAGGCATGCGATGTCTAAGGAGGTTGCGGATTCCAACTGTTGTAGTTTTACACTTTCTTTTCTGCGACCGTAAGCATTGTATATGGTGTATCGCCTGCTTCGTTACTATACACGACAATCGGGATACACATACTTGCTTACGTTGATGATATGAGATATTATGTGTTGCTGTGATATGTTGTATTGGATCGTCGCATTTGAATAGCCGGAGGTTTTATGTGAGATGAGAGTTTTTCTTTTTCATTCATGTAAAATTCATTTGTATGTAATATTCTTTTATTGGGGCACTTCCGAGCTGAGGATGATGTCACCATTGTATATTATTTACTTTTCCGCATTAGGTAGACCCAAGGCGGGGAGCATAAGTTACCAGGTTCTAGGGTCCAGTGGGAGACCATCTCGAGGAGTCGAGACCGGGTCTCCTAACCCTAGAATTTGCAGTGTTGCTTGCCGCTCTCGTAGGGGTCTAGGGATGTAGGTTTGGCTATTCATCTCGACCGTGGAATCCGTGTTTTATACAGGCTCGTATTAAAACACGGACATCCTAGTATATCCAATATTTCATATAGTTTCTTCTGCTGCAATGTTCTATGATGAGATCATATTACTGCCTGAGACGAATGTTTATATTATATATATGAGATATATATTATATTGCAGATTTTGTTTCAAAAGTGATGCTTGTGAAGCATAATAAAATGGGATTTCATTAATGAGAATAATGAAACTAAAAGAAACCTAAAGATGTTGTAGAAACTTGTTTAAAAATTGGTAGCTCTAGTTCTTGCTTTGCATAGCGGTGTTCCTTATAGAACATCCAGCACCTTATTCGATATGAAAGAGCCGAGATCCCTTCACCGGGAGTGACCTCTTTAGTGAAACTAGCAGATGCTACAAACTCGGTTTGTCTTTTGATTGTTTCTATAGTTTTTGCTTTGCATAGTGATATTTGTGAAATATCCTGCACCTTATTCGATAAGGAAAGAGCCGATGATCCCTTCACCGGGAGTGACCTCTTTAGAAAAACTAGAAAAGGCCTCAAAAACATTCCATTCAAAATCACTCGATTCTATAACGATATCAAGTTCATTACGCAAAGGGTTTTCTTAAAAACCTGTCGTAGCCCTCCGGCATTTCAGATAAGTAATAGTTAGTATTCATGCTGCGTTTGTTGACCTTGTCAAGGCGTAGTGTGCGATAGCTGATTACTGATTATCTATATAAGCATATGATGCGATTGGATTAGGGTAGTCGTGCGACTTTGTTGACCTTGTCAAGGGTCGTGCGGGTGGGTTTAATTCATATCAGGAAATGACGGGTTGAACATGACTTGCGGTCTATGATTTGTTGACCTTGTCAAGGTCATAGATCGCTCGGGGCAAAATATTATTAGGAATTTCAAGAGTTGAAATTTGCAATGAGATTGCATACCTTATATGAGATAGTTGGATCCCGATACCCGCTGCGAGTAAGAGTTACTCCTGGGAGAGTTTTACACATTATAATTAGCCGATCAAGTAGGTGTCTAGAAAGATGTCAACAGGGTTACGCCCCTGGGAAAATGAGGTTTACTTTAATTAGGTCTGTGCGACAGCACGGGGAACCTCCCTCAAAGTACCGGCACTGGCCTGGCTGAAAGATTGGCGAACTTGTAGGGTGTAATTAATCCCGGCTAGTCTTTCCTTTTAGGGTTTGAAGGAAGATTTGACTAAAACAGTGGGAGACATCCTGATTAGATAAATTGATAACCAATCTAATCTTGTATAAACGCACACTGAGTGTTTTCTTCTCTCTCTCTCCTGGTTACGACTATGTCACGCCTTAATCAAGATAATAATACGGATGTATTGACCGAACCCGCTTGTTATACTGCGCTAAGGAACGTTGGTCCCGCTCCAACTTATAATTGTTATAAGACAGAGCAGGAAATAGGGGATTACCAGAATTCCCGTGTCACCCAAACGAAGAAAGTGCATGCTGATGCATCTTCTTCGGGTGTGTTCATTATAGAGAACTGTTTCTCAGTATCCTTTACGTCCTGGGTATGAGATACCGGATCAGGATCCCGCAAATTTAATTTGTTACATGGGCTATAGATAGGTAGAGAACTGAGAACGGGTGATAAATTTCATGAGATAGAAACGGTGCAAGTGTTGCAGCCAAGTCTGTTGGTAGTTATCACCCTGTATTATCAGAATACATTGATTCTGAACGAATGTTATTAGATACCGAACCTGATATACAATATCATATCAGTCTTTTTATTAGTAAAGAAAGGATATAATTTTGTATTGTTGGATAATGTTTTGAACATTTCCTATATCAAGAGTTGATCGGTTCAGGCACGTTATCTAAAAGCATAGACGTTCTAAATCAAACTACAGTTCTTAATGTACAGAACACACACAAGAGGAAGAGTTCAGAAATGAACGAATCCTTCTTGAGGTATTGTAGACTAGGTCATATCAATGCGACCCGACTGGCTGAAGTTATATATAGATGCATATTTAAATTAGTTTGAATTTACATCTTGTGAAACTTGCCGGTCTTGTCACAGAGATAAGATGACCACAGCTCCATTTATTGGAAACAGAGAAAGAGTTAGTGAACTCTTGGGATTGATACATGCTAATGTATGAAGGTCCCCTGTCTACACATGCCAGGACCGGTTCTTTGTACTTCATTACATTCACTGATGATCTCTCAAGATCTAGACATATGTTCCTGTTGAAACACAAGTCTGGAACTTTTGAGAAATTCAATGAATATAAGTTAGAAGTAGAGAACCAAAAATGGGTAAAAGTATTTTGTCCTTCGATGTGATCAGGGAGGAGAATACTTGAGCACGGAATTCCTGGACTATTCTAAAGGAGAATGAGATTCTCTCTCAGTATTACTCCTCCGAATACACCACAGCACGTCGGTGTATCGGGGCGGAGCAATCACACCCTATGTGATATGGTGCGCTCTATGATGAGTACTACTGAGTTTCCTATTTCCTTTGGGAGTTATACACTTGTGAAGCTGCATACCTATTGAATAGGGTTCCAATCAAATCAGTTGCCTACCACTTCATATGTGATATGGAATGGGAAGAGCCCATATCTTAAGTAAGTTAAGATCTGGGGTTGTCCGGCCTATGTCTAAAAGCAAAATCCGGACAAGCTAGAGGCAAAGTCAGTTCTGTGGAAGTTTGTTGGATATCCCAAGCATTCGCAAGGGAATATCTTCTACCAAACCGAGGAACAAAAGATGTTTTGTTTCTCAGCATGCCACCTTTGTGAAAGGGAATTTCTTGTGAAGAAATTATTGGTCATAAGGTAGAACTGGAAAGAGTTCCAGCTATACAAACTGCAGCTGATGATTTGGTAGAACCAAAGGATTCAATAGTTTCCAACGAACCTCAGCCTCTCCGCCGATCTAGTAGGGTTCCTCACCCACCTGAGAGATACTTTGGTTTCTCTATGACAGTGGGAGCGAGAATTGCATCATGAGATGATGACCCAACTAGTTTCGAGCTGGCCATCAGGAGTGGGACTCTGTAAGAATGGCTGGATGCTTAGTGATCTGAGATGGAATCCTTATACACCAACAAAGTATGGACTTTGGTTGCTTTATCTGAAGGGTTAAATCCCCATCAGGAGCAAGTATATCTTGAGAAGATTACTTGGTGTACATGGAAAAGTTGAGACTTTCAAAACTATGCTTAAGTCCATCCAGATCCTACTTGCCACTGCTACATACCATGACTACGATATCTGGTGGTTGGGTGTCATGACTGCTTTTCTAAATGATGATTTGGAAGAGAGCGTCTATAAGTACACAGCCAGAGAGCTTCGTAGATAGTGGGAGCAGCGGAAGAATGTGCAAGATGTTTTATGTGATAAAGCAGGCATCGCGGAGTTGGAACTTCTGTTTTGATGTGGTAGTTAAAGAGTTTGACTTCATCAAAATGGTAGATGAACCTTGTATATGCAAAAAGGTAGTAAAGAGTATGGTGGTGATCCTCGTAGAGTACGTGGATGACATACTCTTGATAGGGAAGGAGTTTCCTATGCTACGCTCGGTCAATCTCCACTTATCACAAGGATTCTTCATATAGGATCAAAGTGATACCCCCTAAATCCTGGGTTTTGGATCTATGAGATAGATCTAATTAGATGTTAGGATACTCACTAGTTGTAGTGAGATGGTATCAATCGATCCTGGGGAGAATCACTGAAAAGGTTCCAGGGTGATAAGGAAGACTGAATGTCAGTCATGGGCATTGTCTATACCCTCAGTGGAGGGACGGTATGTTGGAAGAGTTCCAAGCTAGATACCGTGACTTACTAGACGATTAAAGGCAAGATACATCGTTACCAAGGATGCTACCAAAAATGCAGTCTGGATATATATAAGTTCATGAGATGAACTTCGTTCCTACCATTGTGTGACAATGGAGTTGTGGCTTATGCCAAGGAACCCCCGTCCCATCAGAAATCCAGATATAATTCTTAGGCAGTATCACCTGATCATGGAGATGGTTGATCTCCAGGGAGATCGAGGTTAGGAGAGTAGACACAGAGGACAATAGCGCGGATCCACTCACAAAGGCCTTTTTCCCAGTAGAGACTTTTTATGGGATGGTTGAGTATGAGATACTTCAACCACAGCTAATTGTTGGGTATGCGATACCACAACAGATGGCCCTAGTGCAAGTGGGAGATTGTTAGTTATATGTATGCCCTAGAGGCCATTACTGTACATACGATGTATATTGTAGTGGATGCTTGGACATATATAGGGAGGACTTTCTTGCTCGACATGATAGTACGCAATCTGGTTGCTCTTTATCTTAACGTGTACTCTGATTGTCTCTATGTTACATGTTGATAAAGCCCTTAGGATATGTACTCGACTATTGGGAATATGATGAGATCATACTAGTGGGGCCACGGTAGTCGACGAGTACATCCTAAAACTGTTCCTAGTCGAGGGTGTATCGAGACAGGGCATCGATACACCGGAGTAGACTAGCGTATACGCATCTTGACCCATATGATGGGCGATGGATGATCCCATATCCATCGGTGTTTGACATCAAGGATGGTGTATGGGTGCTCAGTAGAGACTGGGTACACTGGACGGACTCGCCGAGAACTCCCAGATGGTATTATACCTCACGTCAGATGGCAGTTCTCCGGTGACACTGGTACAGAGTAGTCTGTAGACCCAAGATCGTCATAAAGTCTTGTGTGATTCCCACTGTGCTTTGATTTCCATCATACCACGTCCAAGAGGGCGTGCAAAAAGGTGGCTTTTGGGTACATTCCCGAATCACATGGAGGCAATGAGCGATAGGAGGGGATTCGTCTCTCCCGGTATAGGGAGTTGATGTTCTGCTGTGTTCGATTGGCTATAACTGGAAATCCCTGGCCAGGGTTGCTGAGATTTACGGGTAAGTGTTATCAGTAGTTTCTCGAACTGTTATAGACCTCATATCGACACGACTTATCAAGCTACTGGGGTATGACGTTTACCACCCCTAGGAAAGATATACGACATATCGGATGAAGAGACCGGACTGTACGGGAGTGTTACTGATTGGATTCGCAGGAGAATGTACAGGCTTGCTTGTTGATCTTCTGATCGCTCAATACCTGGGTGGCTGTTACGTTTAGCTGACCGCTTGCTGCTTGTGGGTGTTTGATATGATCATCACCTGCTACCGGCGTATTGACGATTCTTTAGAGTCCAACACAGAAGTTTCTTGACTTAGGCAAAACGGAGTAGGGGCACATATGTGATATGTGCAGGACCGAGGATAATGCGATATGAGATACCGTATTATATTCTCGCGTTATTTTGATATGAACCGGATCATCGGATCAAGTGTTGATTCGATGAATCGGTACATGATATATTAGTCGGTTATATTCGATATAGCCGGATTGTAGGATCAAGTGTTGATTCGATAATTTAATGTATAATAATATATATGATATATTGAATTACATTATCTAATATTGGCTCGGTTTATTGATTCATTTTCTCACCGGGTAATACATTGATATATATGCGATATATGTTAATTGTATTATTTTCTTTTGTTACAAATATATATTATATATGTGATATATAATATTGTAACATGATATGATTACTAATGCAACATGTTTAGTGGAGATTAAACAAGGTTAAGGTTTGAATTGGGTTAGTTCTTTCATGAACCTTCTAGAAGGTTTTCTTTTGTTTTGTGCTAAGATATTTTTTAGTGACTCATTCTTAACCCAACCCAAACCCTTAGCCCTAGTTAAATCTCTACATAAGTTAGCCTTCTCTTAGTTGACCATGGTTGCATTTTGTAATGATATTATCATTTGCATTATTCATCACAAAAGGATTATTTATTGTTCATCTTCTTCTTCCTTCTTGCAAAGCTTTCTAGCTTTGATTCTTATGATGAAAATGGGTGAGATTATGGAAATAAAATATAGCTAAATTCCTACTTCATCATTCTAATCTATCCTAGCCATTTAGATTAGGGTGTTCACTTCATTTAGTGAGTGAGAGCTTGTGTTAAAGAAACTTCAAGGTAGATCATCTTTGTTATCGAAGATCGGAAGCAAGCTTGCATCTTTCTCTTCGTGGAGCCTCTCTAGAGTCCGGATACTCGATGATCACAGTGAAGGGACCTCAACACGGAGCTTTAGAAATGAAGGACAGGACTACAAAGGTTGTAATCCCAAACTCTTAGATGTAAAGATGTTTACATGCTTTGTTTCTCCTAATCTCTAGTTTAAAGATCTTGGTTAGGGTTGTTCGGCACGTCTAAATTTTAAATCGGGCATGGTTGATACCTTATAGACCCTTATGAGAGTGCCTAGTAACCCTGCAATTGCATCATGGAATATGATGACCCAACTAGCTTCGAGCAGGCCATCACAAGTGGGGACTCTGTGAAGTGGCTGGATGCAATGCAATCTGAGATGGAATCCATGTACACCAACAAAGTATGGACTTTGGAAGTTTCTCCTGAAGGGGTAAAACCCATTGAGAGTAAGTGGATCTTTAAGAAGAAACTTGGTGTAGATGGAAAAGTGGAGACTTTCAAAGCTAGACTTGTTGCAAAGGGTTTTCGTCAACAACCAGGTGTGGATTATGACGAAACCTTTTCTCCAGTGGCTATGCTTAAGTCCATCCGGATCTTACTTGCCATTGTTGCATACCATAACTACGAAATCTGGCAAATGGATGTTAAGACCGCTTTTCTAAATGGTGATTTAGAGGAGTGCGTGTACATGACTCAGCCAGAGGGCTTCGTAGATAGTGGGAGCAGTGGAAAGGTGTGCAAGCTGCTTAAATCCATCTACGGGTTAAAGCAGGCATCGCGAAGTTGAAACATCTGCTTTGATGTTGTAGTCAAAGAGTTTGACTTCATCAAAAACGTAGATGAACCTTGTATATATAAGAAGGTTGCAGAGAGTAAGGTTGTCTTCCTCGTATTGTACATGGAAGACATACTCTTGATAGGAAATGATGTTCCTATGCTGCACTCGTTCAAGCTCATCTTATCATATAGATTCTAAATAAAAGATCTAGGTGATGCCTCCTGCATTTTGGGAATCAAGATCTATAGAGATAGATCTAAACGGATACTGGGATTGTCCTAATCCAGGTATATTAACACCATACTAAAGAGATTTAGTATGGAAGAATCCGAGTGTGGGAACCAACCCATGATCTCTGGACACACTCTCTCCAAAGAGATGTCTCCCAAGACTGATTTGGAAAGAGCTCGCATGCAAGGGATACCCTATGCTTCGGCAGTAGGCTCTATCATATACGTGATGCTATGTACCAGACCCGATGTAGCATACTCACTAAGTGTAGTGAGTAGGTATCAAGCAGATCCTGGAGAGAGTCACTGGACAGCTGTGAAGAACATTCTCAAGTACTTGAGAAGGACTAAAGAGATGTTCTTGGTGTATGGTAGCGGAGAACTCCAGGTGGAGTCCTTTACCGATTCAAGCTTCCAAAGTGATAAGGACGACTCTAAGTCGCACTTGGGATTTGTCTTTACCCTAAATGGAGGGGCGGTTTGTTGGAAGAGTTCCAAGCAAGAAACCGTGGCAGACTCAACGATGGAGGATGAATTCATTGCTGCCAACGATACTGCCAAAGAGGCTATCTGGATGAAGAAGTTCATCACTGAACTTAGTATGGTTCCTTCCATTGAGCATCCAATACCTTTGTATTGTGATAATAATGTAGCTGTGGTTTTGGCCAAGGAACCCAGGTACCATCAGAAGTCTAGACATATTCTGAGGCGGTATCACCTGATCCGGGAGATAGTTGATCGCCGCGAGATCGAGGTCAGGAGAGTTGACACAAATGACAATACTGCGGATCCACTCACGAAGGCCATTCCCCAGATACAATTTGAGAGACTCTTCAGGATGTTGGGTATGAGATACTACAACAGCTGGCCTTAGTGCAAGTGGGAGATTGTTAGTTGTATATATGCCATAGAGGCCATTGTTGTACATATGATATATATTATAGTGGATGCTTGGATATATATAGAGAGGACTTTCTTGCTCGACATGATAGTATGCTATTTGGTTTCACTTTGTCTTAACATGTTGACTTGTATTGGTTTACTGTCTTGCTCTTACATGTTGATAAAGCCCTTAGGATATGTACTTGACTACTTAGCCTATGATGAGATCATACTAGTGGGGCCAGGGTAGTCAAAGAGTAAATCCTATAACTATTTCTATTCGAGGGTGTATCGAGACAAGGCATCGATACACCAGAGTAGACTAGCGTATACGCATCTTGACCAATATGATGGGCGATGGTTGATCCCATATCCATCGGTGTTTGACATCAAAGATGTTGTACGGGTGCTCAGTGGAGACTGGGTACACTGAACGGACTCGCCGAGAACTCCTAGATGGTATTATACCAATCATCAGATAGCAGTTCTCCGGTGACACTGGTACAGGTTAGTCTGTAGACCCGAGATGTCATGGAGTCTTCTGTGATTCCCACTGTACTTTGATTTCCACCTTACCACATCCAAGAGGGCGTGTAAAACGGTGGCTTTTGGGTACAGTCTCGAATCACATGGAGGCAATGAGCGATAGGAGCGGTTTCTTCTCTCCCGGTATAGGGAGTTGATGTTGTGCTGTGTTCGATTGGCTATAACTGGAAGTTCCTGGCCAGGGCTGATATGGAGTGCTACTGGTAAGAGTTATCAGTAGTTTCTCGACCTGTTATGAGCCTCATATCGACACGATTTATCGGTTACTGGGGTCTGACGTTTACCACCCCTAGACTTGATATGCGACATATCAGACGAAGAGACCGGACTGTACAGTATTGTTACTGATTGGATTCACAGGAGAATGTACATGCTTGCTTGTTGATCTTCTGATCGTTCAATACCTGGGTGGCTGTTACATTTAGCTGACCGCTTGCAGCTTGTGGGTGTTTGATATGATCATCACCTACTGCCGGCGTATTGACGATTCTTTAGAGTCCTACACAGAGATTTCCTGGCTCAAGCAAAATGGAGTAGGAGCACATATGTGATATGTGTTGGACCGAGAATAATACAATATGAGATACCGTATTCTATTCTTGCGATATGTGATATCGGCCGGGTATATGTGATATAGCCGGGTCATCGGATCAAGTGTTGATTCGATGAAAAGGTACATGTTATATTAGTCGGTTATATGTAATATACCCGGGTTATCGGATCAAGTGTTGATTCGATAATTTAATGTATAATTATATATGTGATATATTGCATTAGGTTAACTAATATAAGCTCCCTTTAATGATTCATTTTCTCATGGGATAATACATTGATATATATGCGATATATGTTAATTGTATTATTTTCTTTTGTTACAAAATATATTGTATATGTGATAAATAATACTGTAACATGTTAGGGTTACAAATGCAACATGCTTTGTTGAGTTTAAACATGGTTACGGTTTGGATTAGGGTTAGCTTTTGAGTTAGCTTTTCATGAAGCTTCATGAAGCTTTCCTTTTGTCTTTAGCTTTGATATTTTGTATAAATATTTGTTAACCCAATCCAAACCATTAACTCTAGTTTATTCTCTACATGAGTTAATTCCTTCATGCTTAACTTATGTTTGAATAAGTAACCATAACAATAATTCATTATTCATCACAAAAGGATTAGCATCTTCTTCTTCTTCATTCTCTTGAAAGAAAACCTTCACTAGCTTTTCATTTGTGATGAATAAGTGTGAGAATTTGAAAACAAAAAAGAGCAAAATTCCTATATCATCATCCTCATCTATTTTAGCCATTTAGATTAGGGTGTTCACTTCTCTAATAAGTTGTTTAGTGAAGTGTAAGCTTGGGTTAGAGATTCTTCAAGGTAGATCATCTTAGAGCATGAAGACTACATGAAAGGTGTCTCATTTACCTCATGGAGCCACTCGAGAGTCGGAGTTCATGTTGATCGCAGCGAAGGGACCTCAACATGGACCTTATGAAGCGAAAGAATGGACTACAAAGGTTGTAATCCCTATCTCTTTACTTCTTTGTATGTGATACAATTTTTGTTACCCTAGAAATTCTAGAAAGATTCATAGTTAGTTAGCTTTGCACCTCTCTATTTTTTAAATTGGCATGAGTGATGCTACCAAACCCTAGACTAGGTGCAAGGGTAACCCAACAGGAAATACGTCATCCAATGATCCCGTCGTGGAAACACATCATCAAATGACCCCGTCGCGGAAATACGTCATCCAACATGACCCCGTCGCGGAAATACGTCATCCAAATGACCTCGTCGCAGAAACACGTCATCAAACATGACCCCGTTGTGGAAATACGTCATCCAAATGACCTCGTCGCGGAAATACGTCATCCAACATAACCCCGTTGCGGAAATACGTCATCCAAATGACCCATTCGTGGAAATACGTCATCCAACATAACCCCGTCACGGAAACTCGTCATCTAACATGACCCCGTTGCGGAAATATGTCATCCAAATGACCCCGTCACGGAAACACGTCATCCAACATGACCCCGTCGCGGAAACACGTCATCCAACATGACCCTGTTTCGGAAATACGTCATCCAAATGACCTCGTCGCGGAAATACGTCATCCAAATGACCCCGTCTTGAAAATACGTCATCAAAATGACCCCGTCGCGGAAACACATCATCTACATGACCCCGTCACGGAAATACATCATCAAACATGACCCCGTCGCGGAAATACGTCAGCAAATGACCCCATCGCGGAAATACGTCATCAAATGACCCCATCGCGGAAATACATCATCAAACATGACCCCATTGCGGAAATACGTCATCAAATGACCCCGTCGCGGAAATACGTTAGCAAATGACCCCGTTGCGGAAATACGTCATCAAACATGTCCCCGTTGCGGAAATACGTCATCGAATGATCCCGTCTCGGAAACGCGTCATCAAACATGACCCCGTCGCGGAAATACGTCATCCAATTACCCCATCTCGGAAATACGTCATCAAATGACCCCGTCGCGGAAATACGTCATCCAACATGAACCCATCGCGAAAACACGTCATCAAATGACCCCGTCGCGGAAATACGTCATCCAACATGACCCCGTTGCGGAAATACGTCATCCAAATGACCCCGTCACGGAAATACGTCATCCAAATGACCCCATCGCGGAAACACGTCATCAAACATGACCCCATTGCGGAAATACGTCACCCAAATGACCCCGTCGCGGAAATACGTCACCCAATATGACCCCGTCGCGGAAATACGTCATCCAAATAACCCCGTCGCGGAAATACGTCATCAAACATAACCCCGTTGCGGAAATACGTCATCCAAATGACCCCGTCGCGGAAATACGTCATCCAAATGACCCCGTCGCGGAAACACATCATCAAACATGACCCCGTTGGAGAAATACGTCATACAAATAACCCCGTCATGGAAATACGTCATCAAACATGACCCCGTCGCGGAAATACGTCATCCAAATGACCCCGTCGCGGAAATACGTCATCCAAATGACCCCGTCGTGGAAATACGTCATCCAAATGACCCCGTCGCCGTCTCGGAAATACGTCATCAAAATGACCTCGTCGCAAAAATATGTCATCAAAATGACCCCGTCGCGGAAGTACGTCATCAACTGACCCCGTATGGCTAAAGTCAATTTTGACCCCATATGGCCAAAGTCAACCCTCGACCTTCCCCATCGAAGCAATACTTTGATTCGGGAGTAGGTCAACTCATCAATCACTTACGAGTCCTCTCGACTTGTAAGGAAAAAAATTCTGTTGTGAGATCCTTACGACTCTCAAGAAAAAACACACTTAGGAATCCTCACGATTCTTAAGGAGAAAATACACCTACGAGATCCTCTCGACTCGTAAGGAGAAAAATCTTTATGAGGCCCTCACGCCTCATAAAGTTAGAAAGCCTTAGGAGGCAGATCTAAACCTGACTTTTAAGCCATCGCTGTCCTACAAGAAGATCAAAATAGTTTATCTACAAAGTGCATTTGCTAAAAGGGATACACCACCATGAAACAAAATATGTCTTTCATTCATGAATCAAAATGAATACAAAGTACAATCTATAAAAGAATCAGAAAATACTCTCATTCAGGAGTATGTACAAAAGGAGAATAAAAAGAAACATATACATTTGTTTAAGCCGACGGACGGTTTAATAGATTCGTCAGTTCATTGTTCTTCTATTGGGTCTCGGCTTCATAATTTGTTATTGCTATGTGACGGGCCTCCGCTTGAGACTGTTGGGCCTGGTACGAGGCGAGCCGACTTTTAAGCTCCTTTTCGGTAACTTTGTGAGCTTCAACCATCTCGCGAGTAAAAATGACGGCTTTATCAATAGCTACCACCTCCCTGATAGTTTCTTGAAGCACCCACCAAAGTTCATACGCATGAGTGGTCTTGGCCGTGAGTTCAGCTTGAAGTTACCCCAGCGCATTGGAAGCCAACTCCCTCTCCGAAAACTTTCGATTGAGCCTCTTCTCACATGACTGCAGATTTGCAGCGCACCGTTCAACCAGCCCCTGCAAGCTCGCCTTTGCAGCCACGACCTCTGAAGGAAGGCGCGTGTACTCAAGACTATGTAAGCAAGCCTCCACCTGACGACAAAACTCGACCCAGACATGCACCAATGTCTCATCATAGTAAGCAGCAAGAAAGAGAAGAGAAATGTTGGCTTCAGCAGTAAAATCTTCGGCCGTAATCGAGCTACCAGCACGAAGATCTTCGATGAGCGCCGACAAAGAGTGAAGGCTTTGCTTCGCCATCCGTTCAGATGCACGTAGGGCATAAGGGTCAAGTGGCATAATGATGCGAGACTCCAGAGGGGTAAGAATAGGCAAAGCTGTTAAGATTCATAAACAATCAGCGAGATTTGCAAACGAAGAGTAGATGGAACAACGTTGAAACTTTGCTTACTCACAGTCATGCAAGAAGGGTTTAAAAGATCCCCAGGCCCGTCAAGGATCTCAACTTCGTCGTCAGCTTCCAGAACTACAGAAGACATTAGCATCGTTATACGAAATAATAGTAATGCCATAAGGAGGAGCAAATAACTCTAACCTTGCCCGGAAGAGAGGACGATGCGTTGCGGGGATATTGCCTGCGGAGCGGCCATCTCGAGCAAACGCTGGAAAGATTTTCTGGGGGATAGGTCCGCGATGGACGCAACCAATCCTCGTAATTCTGAAAAAATGGAAGGATTCAAATAATGAAGAGATCATTAAAACAAAGGATAGAAGAATACCTTCGATACTCCTCCCGCTTTGAAAAGAAGGGACATCATCGGAAACATTTGCTGGTGTGATGGCATCAGTTGAGGAGCAGCGGCCACCACTTCAGGGACGGCAATCTCAATTACCTGTTCTACCATCTCCAGGACATCATCAGAAAGGTCCATTAAATCCACGGCCGGAAGGGACACCTCTTTAGGGTGAATGGGCACAAGGGGAACAGAAGCCGCCGATGGAAGCTCTGCAGCAGGAATAGCAACTGTAGCGACCCCTTCCACACCTACTGGTATCTCATCGGGGTATTTACTGTAACAACTCTATTTTTAGTATACAAAAATTTTGCTTACAAATTAATGTATACTTGGGGTATTTACTTTTGTTGTGATTACTTTATGTAATTAATTCACTCCTTAATTACAAGAAGGAGCTTGTGGCTCATTGGTAATACCTTGCACTGCTGAACCAAGCCACCAGAGTTCAAATCCCATACCCCCACATTATTTTTAATATTGTTTTATTTTGTATTTTTAGAATACCAACAGTTTACACGTGCATATCTCACAAAAACCCCACTAGACATAAAAACTTAAATGTACCAGAGAGTTAGTGAGACGACGGTGCACCCTCCGACCAACTAACTCGGCCGGGATCGGCCGACTAGGCCGGCGCCACCGGCCGGACTCGGCCGGACCGCCGAGTCGTCAACAGAGAAGATGTGGCTTTTAGTCTCCCCTGCTCCCCTGTACACTTTAAATTTTCAGATCATTTTCAGAGACATTTTAAATTCCCTTTTACTCCACTTTTATTATATTTTAATATATTTTAATACATTTTTTTCCAATTAAACTCTTCATCTACCCTAACCCTAGCCTAACCCTATAAATACCACCCCTAAACACTACCCCCTCAACCAAAAATTCTGAGCCAACTCTCAAGAAATTCCTAGAAACCCTAGTGTGCAATCGAAGTGAGCAAAGAGGCGAAGCTCCGGCGAATTTTCCGGCAACAATCCTAGGAACTCTCGGCGACGAATCGACGCTCCGGCGAAGCCTATGTCTCCCTCTTCCTCTCATCTAACCTTGAAACCCGTAAGTCCCCCTCCCTCTTTTCTATTCTTGTTCTAAAAACGAGGTTCTAAAACCCGACGGAATCGGAACAAATCCGATTTCCGATTCGGTCCTTTCTCAAAATCCAACATTTTCTTAAATACAATCGCACAAAACTATTACATGTTGACTATTAAACACTAACTAATCATATTGAACAAGTTTTATATCAAAAGAAATTGCTATTTCCATTTTACCGTATTTTTTTCCTTAAAATACCATATACTTTCATTTTGACATTTAAACCATCAAATCCTTGCTATACCTTTAAGTAGATCACGAGGTAATGACCTACCTCCTCACACACTCATATGCAACATAGCAAAATACTTTCGGGAACATAGAATACGGGAAAACAACACCTTTTCAAATAAATACCATTACTAATAAAACCATTTTCTAAACGATTTAGTATTTATACAAATCTTTGCAAAGCGCCGCTACAACTCATTTGGGGAACCCGTTCGGGATGGTACGGATTATCGCACATCCTCGGGCTTAATAGTGCGAGATGCAGACCTCCGCAAAGAGCATTCGTTCTCGAAAAATTTAAAATACGACATCTTAAGAAAATGAGATTTTTAGAAATATAAAATATATATTAAAATTATTTTTATATAATTGTATATATGTAACATTAAGATATCTATTTTTGAAATATTATAAATATTCCAACTCTTTTCAAAAATCACAAGAATCATTTTACATTAAAATACTATGAATTCCATACAAGTCAATATTACAAATAAATACCCTTTATTATGAAATTAGGATAATTTCACTAGAAATATCATAATATAAAAACTATATTCATTACAACTCTAAAGACGATTAATGAATACTTGGGGTGTATTTTGAAAAGTATATAAAAGTATTTTTACATAAAACCCCCTCAAGTTCTATAAATTACCCTAAGGACCCTAGTAAATATAGGTTTAAGCGGGACCAATCTCTTGAGCCTCAGGGAGCCGGAGAAGTGGGTGCTTGCCTATTTAAGGTAGACAACTTAACAACGGTGTTATCAATATGGTAATCGTCTTTGAAAAAGACACAAATCCTACCGCCCATGTGCAGCAGTTACCGATAACACCAAAACAATCAGGACTTTAATTTCTTTTCTAATTGTTCTGACTCAGACTGAGTCTTATTTTAATAATCTGACTTGAATATGATTCAAGTACAATCTACAATCTACAATTCAACATGAATCCATGAATTCACATATTCAATCTATATTGACCGAACCGAAACATGGATATACTTCCATTTACATGATTATCCAGTTACATCCATGATTATCCAGTTACATCCATTTACTGATATCATGGTTTCAGCAAGTCATCCAATTATACAATCTATATTACAAAACAACCCAATACAAACAATACAAACAAAATATCATGGGGTTTAAGGGGTAGATTGGTACGGAAGGTGTTAGAAGTGGCACGAGACTGTAAGATTTAATACACCTAACCTGAATCTAGTTACTGTTGTACCGTGGCATAAACGGTTCCTTGTACTACACTTGCCTCTAGTCTCTGGCATATAGAGACTCCTCTCGTATACACTGGCATACTTCTGTACCAAGCTACAAACAAAAGCGTTAACACTAAATACAACATTATAACAATATAATACAACTTTAAAAGCTACATTCTCTTTCTGTCTATTCTATTTCTTCCTTATCTTTGAGATTTACCGAGCGATTTGTTCGCTGACGACATTCTCTTTCTTTCTTCTTTGAATGTCATTAGGTGATCTGGACACTCCGGAGATCGAGCCCACTAGTGAAGACTTGGACCACTTTATTGAAGACCCAGAGTTTTAGTTTATTGTACACTTTTATTTCAGTACTTTTCTTTTTCTGTTATGCCATTGTTTAGGCATTGCTTTCATTCAGTTGTATTTACTTTTCCATCCATTGTACAGAAAGAATGTGAATAAATAAAGTTATTGTTTTATTATATCTTGTCTCTTGTGTATTTACTTTTATATTGCTTAGATACGCTTAGCGTATTTACTTCACAGTAATACGAAGCGGGCTCGTCGCGTCCCATTCGCCGTATACTGGGAAGCGGGGCGTGACAGGTTTTAAATCTTTCGAGACCGAATGCTCCTTGCGAAGGTCTACATCTCGCACTACTAAGCCCGAGGATGTGCGATAATCCCCACCATCTCGAACGGGTTCCCTAAATGGGTTGTAGCGGCGCTTTGCAAAGATTTGTATAAATACTAAATCGTTTAGAAAATGATTTTATTAGTAATGGTATTTATTTGAAAAGGTATTGTTCTCTCGTATTCTATGTTCCCAAAAGTATTGTGCTGTGTTGCATATGAGTGTGTGAGGAGGTAGGTCATTACCTCGTGATCTACTTAAGGTATAGTAAGGATTTGATGGTTTAAATGTCGAAATAAAACAATATGGTATTTTAATGGGGAAAAAATACGGTAAAATGGAAATAGCAATTTCTTTTGATATAGAACTTGTTCAATATGATTAGTTAGTGTTTAATAGTCAACATGTAATAGTTTTGTGCGATTGTATTTAAGAAAATGTTGGATTTTGAGAAAGGACCGAATCGGAAATCGGATTTGTTCTGATTCCGTTGGGTTTTAGAACCTCGTATTTTTAGAAAAAGAATAGAAAAGAGGGAGGGGGACTTACGGGTTTCATCGACGACATCCTGGTGTATTCCAAGAGTCGGAAAGAATATGCCGAGCACCTACGAATTGTCCTGGAAACTCTACGACAACATCAATTATATGCCAAGTACAGCAAATGCGAGTTTTGGCTAAATTAAGTTGGTTTTCTTGGACATATCGTATCAGGCGAAGGAATTTCTGTGGATCCAGCGAAAGTTTCAGCAGTAAGCGAATGGCCGACACCAAAGTCAGTGAAGGACATTTAGAGTTTCTTGAGTTTACCTGGATATTACAGAAGGTTCATTGAAGGCTTTTCAAAGATAGCAACACCCTTGACCAAGCTCATACATAAAGATGAATAATTTGTGTGGTCAGAAGCATACGAACAAGCTTTCGTAGAACTCAAGTCAAGGTTGACATCAGCGCCTATTCTCGTCATACCGGATCAGTCTGGAGGTTTCAAAGTGCATTGCGATGCATCCGGACATTCTCTTATGTTTGGTACACATCGTCCGATTTGTTCGCTGACGACATTCTCTTTCTTTCTTCTTTGAATGTCGTTAGGTGATCTGGACACTCCGGTGATCGAGCCCACTAGTGAAAACTTGGTCCACTTCATTGAAGACCCAGAGCTTTAGTTCATTGTACACTTTTATTTCAGTACTTTTCTTTTTCTGTTATGCCATTGTTTAGGCATTGCTTTCATTCAGTTGTATTTACTTTTCCATGCATTGTACAGAAAGAATGTGAATAAATAAAAGTGATGTTTTATTATATCTTGTCTCTTGTGCATTTACTTTTATATTGCTTAGATACGCTTAGCGTATTTACTTCACAGTAAATATGTAGCGGCCTCGTCGTGTCCCCTTCGCCGTATACCGGGAAGCGGGGCGTGACATTTACAAAGCCCATGGTCAAGACCCTACTCAAGCTCATATTCTCTGCCATGGCCGAAGTCCCTGCAAAGTTTTACGAAGATGAGAAGACATAGAAAGCGAAACAAATTACTTATCGAAGGAAAAATACAGAAAACATGCATACCGATACGCCAAGATGCCTCTAGTATGGCTTTTTCAAGCCGACGTTCCTTCCTGAGAAGGTATGCTCGCCGGGGTTCAAGTGTAGATTCATAGCCGCCGGTCCACAACGACAACTCATCTTCAGAAGCAGCTGAGATAGACTTTTTGAGGGCTATCTCGCCTCCCTGCTCCAGAGGACCTATAAATACTCACCGTATAGATGGAAGATCTTCATAGAATATTACGGCAGGATAGGAACTCTTCGGGACGCGCACGTTCTCGGTCTCATCCTGGGAACGCCTTATAGCCTCAGCCAATTGTGCGGCTTCCTCGACAGATGAACCTGGAAAAAGGAGATCATCATCCGGCTCTTGCATAGATATTGGTTCGTCATGAACGATAGGCTTGGATTCCATTAAAAAGTCAAGCAGACCGGTGATTGTCTTCTTCCTCCGCTTCGACCCGAAACTAGCGCTGGAAGATGATCGCTTCCTTCCTTTCGGTGCTTTGGTGCGACGTTCCCCAACCTCGCCTCCAATATCCTATTTTGGCGGTGCTACCGATGATGACACTGCCGTCGATAACGCCGCAACTGATAGAACTACCGCTGGCGCCTCGGCGGAAGCCTTTGCCCGAGCTCTAGTACGCATCGGCATCCCTGCAGTGGGAGGAATCGACTCGGTTTCTGTGGCCTGCGAGATGACAACCGCACCACCATCCCTCAAAAGAGTGTGAACGACTGAACGCGGTCACAACGGAACGTGAGCAGCTTGAGTTGGGGCATGAGTTTTATATTCAAAGAGCACCCGCCTTTCCTCGGCAATGATAGGACCAACCCGGTGGCGATACCAGCCCACAAAGGAGCCCACAGACCTGGGGAGATAGTCAGGTTCTGGGATCATGAACACAGAGCCAGTATTCATTCGCATAAAATGATGAATAACGTCGCAAATAACTCCAAACGATGAAGTGGGCTCAACCAAGAATGCTTCGAAGGTGACGCCCTGATCATAGCCCAGTTGCCGGGCAAAGCGGTGCGGATCATTCTGGCAGAACACCAAATAGCCCGGCCTGATCGAGTATAGATGGATGATCTCCCTAGGCTTTAAGGAGGGTGCTCCCCCTTTCGACAAGTCAAATAAACGTCATTTCTCCCTCATGAGTATATGTATTGAGCAGAACACAGAGGGCCCCTAATTGAGTCGGATCGGGAGCGGAGGCATCCACTAATCTCATAACTCGGGGGAAGGTTTAGGAGTCATAGAAGTTCGGCCGTTGATGTGTCGTGAATGCCCACAGCACGTGCATTTCAATCTATGATGTGAAGTAATGAAAGGGGAGATTCACAACATCTACACCTGGAGCCAAAGTGTTGGCCGCAACACTTAACCCATGATAAAGATGCGATAGTCCCGCGATGCCGTCGACCAATTTTGCCCCTTCAGCTACACGATGGACGGGATAGAAGACGAAAGCTCTCATGAAGCGTCGATATGACGGTATCACAAACCAGCTGAGCCAAAGGCTAATAAAGCCGACGAAGAAAGTCTCTTCGTCTATGCCAGGGGCCACAATTGCATCAAAAGACACGTCCGACATGATCGGAATGTAGAACTGCGGTAGATCTTCTTCTTTGGCCGGCAGTTTATTCAACCCAAACCTAAAAGGGTCATCAATGCTCGCAAACTTCGGGGCCTCCTTGGATAAAATATCCCCCCGAATGAAATAGGCGATAGAGCTCTCGAAAGTGACACCCTGCCTTTCTGACTTCGCAAATAATCTGTCGAAAATTCCCAGGGCCTTGATCAGACTGGGATACTTATGACGAACGGCGGTTTCCGCTGTCAGACCATCGAGCATAGCCGGCATGGTGGAGAAAACATATTCATCTGGAGGCAACAGTTCCTCGTAATGCTCCCCCTAATGGGCAGTCCTGAAATCTCACGGAATTCATCTAATGAGATAGACACCTCTCGATCCCCTAGCAGGAAGGTGTTGGTGGGCAGATTCCACTGGTTCAAGAAGGCTTTGATCCACCAAACGTGGGGAGCATGGTAATGAAAGCGCGATGCATATACTGCCTGATATAGTCCAACCTTCTGCAGTCTTGCACAGTGGGCAGAAAGAATATAGCAAGCCCAAATAAGGTAGCCCACTTGGTGCTGGGGGGTGATACCCACTTTATAAACCTGCCCCCAAGGTCGAGCTTCACCTTGGCAAATCCGACGCCCCAAGATGTCTATAGCTGGCAGGGGCTGGTTAGGTATCCCAGAGGTAGAGGGCTGCAGCCGGCCCGAAAGAGTCTAATTGGTCACTTCTACTGCATAAGCGGTCTATGGGCGTTCCATCGGCAATATAGAACGAAGAGGTTCCATCGGCAATATAGGACGAAGAGGTTCCATCAGCTCCCCACAAATAAAACTTCGGCGACCCCGGATGATATGACCGTACCAGGTTCCCCACAAAAGCAGATTGGTGCGATCCGGGTCATGGGCCCTAATTATTGCCATCACTTCTTCGTCAGACGGTGACTAAGTAAAAGCAGCCTCCGAGCGGGTAAAAGGAAAGAATGGAAGAGAAGCCATTGTTCCTGAAATAAAGGAAGGGAAAACTATTAATGAACCCACACGTGCATATATATATATAGACAATGGAAGAAAACGACAAGCAGCTTATTTCATGGGACTATTGATTGCAAAACACATGGGTCCCACAAAATCAATATGGCGGCTCACTAATGATGAGGCAGGGTAATCATTATGAGAGCAAAAGGAAGATTCTCAATAAATGAATAGTAGAGTTCAAACATCTCTGCACATTCCCCTAAGGAAAAGCCCATCATGAACTCTGTGCAAATCAAACATAACCTCTCCTAAAAATTTTTGTCAAGAACAACTGAGGATAAAAATCCCAAGAGGTCTTCTTGTCAGAACTAAGTTCTCTTAAGGAATTAAATTTCTTTTGAACAGAGGAATTAAATTCCAAGAAAATTTTCAGAGCTGAGCTCTTTGGAATGGAATTAAATTCCAGAAGGAAACAAGTGTCATCATCAATCCCCTAAGAGCAGAAAAATGCCTAACATTGGGGGCTTGCTACCTAAAGATCTTGGAAAGATGAGTTTTTATTAAAGGGGAAAACCCCTTGGTGTGGATTTAAAATACAAAGAGAATTTTATAAAAAGTTCCTCGGCCGTTCAAAACCATTACCTAAAAAAGGATTCTTTTTGTTGACAGAGTTAAACTCTGGATTTTGTTTAGTTGAACAGAGAACTGAGCTCTGAGAAAGAGAATTAAATTCTCAAGGCAAGAACGAGGAAGGAAGAAGATGAAGGAGTGGAGGCGCTGCTGAAGAGACCCTTGCATTTATAAGACATGATAGAAAACGGTTCATCTTCCCCGTTCTCTAGGCAAATCCAACGGCCACAAAGGTGACAGCGTTGCACTCACGTGCAAACACGTGAGAACAACGTTGTGGGGGCATTTGTTCCCTTATGGGAATTGAATAAAATACAAATAATGCAGCAAGAAAACCCCCAAAATGGGGCATCACGTGCTCACACGTGACCGGGACTCACGTGCAAACACGTGACATTTTATGGGCAAATTCTATCTACGCCTGAATGCCTAATTGATAAAGTCACGTGCCCACACGTGATGGGCTCTTGAACCCACTGAATTAATAGAATTAAATTCTAATTAAAAGAAATTAAAAGCATTTGTTCACTCATGGGAACTGAATAAAATATATAAATAAAGCAGTAAGGAAAACCCCCAAAGGGGGCATCACGTGCCCACACGTGACCGGGCCTCACGTGCAGACACGTGACCTTTTATAAGCAAAGCCTATATGCGCTGAATAAAATAAACAATTGGAAATGATTAATCAGTGGGGTCACGAACCAACATGTGATGGGTTTCTGAGCCCTCTGAACTAATAGAATTAAATTCTAATTAAATGATTAATTAGTGAGGTCACGTGCCAACACGTGATAGACTCCTAAACTCTCTGAACCAATAGAATTAAATTCTAATCAGTGAGATCGCGTGCCAACACGTGATGGACTCCTAAACTCTCTGAACCAATAGAATTAAATTCTAATCAGTGAGGTCACGTGCCAACACGTTATAGATTTTTAAGCCCTCTGAACTAATAGAATTAAATTCTAATTAAAAGGAATCGAAAACCCTAATTGGAAAAATATTTCCCTAGATCTTTCCAAACAAAAAGATTGCACTATGTAAAAGGGAGAACCGTTGGATTAAAAATCCAATGGTGATTAAAAATCACAAATTTATCGAAAGATTCTGTACAAGGAAATATTTTCCTAAAATTTTCCCGGAACAACAAATAAAATATCTTTGGATTAAAAATCCAACGGTGAATAAAATTCACCGAATGATCTAAAAGATCATATTGGTTATAAAATCAATCAAAATCACCCAATGAGAGATTGGCTGAACAAACTGATTCTTTTCTTTCTCCTATAAATAGGAGACAAGAAGGAAGAGAAAGGAGGAATATACAGAGAGAGACAACAACAGAGAAAAAAAAAGAGAAGAGCATTTAATTCTCCAGAGAGAAAAGGAGATCTCTTCAGAGAAAAAACTCTAGGTAAGAGAAAGAATGAGATCATTCTATAAGCTCCCACAAAACAAAAAGAGAATTTAATTCTCAAACCAAGAGTTTAACTCTTCTAAAAAGAACTTAGTTCTTCCGCTGGTTGAAGATCTGCAGAAGCAGATCTCCCCACACATTGGGAATTTAATTCTCATAGGGAAGATTCTGCCATGCAGACCCAAAAATTAGAGAGAGAATTGGGTTTAAATAATTTAATTCTTCTGAACATATAGGAATTTAATTCCTCTAAATGAAATTAGGGTTTAATCCTATCAAAAGAATTTAATTCTTAAACAAGGGATTCTCTCCATGCACGTAAAAGAGATCGGTACCCAACATGATCACGTGGTAACACGTAACCCCCTTTCTCTGAACCAGAAAAAGAGATTTTCCCAAAGTGTTCAACACTTATTTAAAAGGGAAAGGGAAAACAATAAAGACAGTTCCTGTTTTAGGGTGTATCACGTGCTCCCACGTGACCCTTAAGCAAACTTCTCAAAATAAAAAAGGAGTAAAGCCAAGGCAGAACAGATTTTGGGCGTCTCACGTGTTCTCACGTGACCCGTAGCAATTATCAAACAAAAGAGGATTCTACCCAACGGCAATGCCCACCTAAAGAATGCCTCACGTGTCTCCAAGTGACCCCTGATAAACACCATTTTAAAGATGGGGTAAAACTGAAGGATTAATATCCAACGCATGGGCGCTCTCACGTTTCCCCACGTGACCCCTAACAAATACTTTTAATATCCAATGCATAGGTACCCATCACGTGCCCGCACGTAATGGCCATAAAGATCAAGTGTTTAACACTTATATATTCTGGGAGTAAAATAAAAGAAGCACAGCCCAATCTTCAGGCGCCTCACGTGACCCCACGTGAGCGCTTCGGTTTTAGTGTTTAATACTACTTTAAGTGCCTCACGTGGGAGCACGTGAGCGCCGAATGTACTTTAGTGTTTAACACTGTATTCGAGCCAATTTTAGCCCAAATTAGCTAAGTCTTCCAGAGGCAAAATCTCTTGAAACTGAACCCCAATTATACTCTTGTCTTCCAAAACTAATCATTTCATATGGCATTCAAAGTGATTCCCAGTGTCTTCCAACCAACATTGGTTCAAGGGTACATCTCTTCATACCTCTGATATATGTTGTTGTAATCCTTCAACGTCTTCAGAGAGGTGACGGGTCCCAATAACCAGACATTTCATAGACTGTAAGGTCCTTAAACTCATAGACTATGATGTCTTTAAACTGGACTAAGATGTCCTTAAATTTTACGGACTGTGGGGTCCTTAAACTCATGGACTATGATGTCCTTAAACTTTACAGACTATGATATCTCTAAACTGCAACGGACTGTGAGGTCCTTAAACTCATAGACTATGATGTGGATCCATCTAGGTGTCAACTGTCAATGAGTGGCCGAAACCAAAGACGGTGAAAGATATAAGAAGTTTCTTGGGCTTAGCAGGATACTACAGATGATTCATTGAAGGATTCTCAAAGATCGCAGCACCCCTGACCAAAGTCACACGTAGAAACGAAGTATTCGTGTGGTCAGAAGCATGTGAGAAGGTTTTTATAGAACTCAAGTCGAGATTAACCTCTGCTCCTATACTCGTAATACTGGATCAATCTGGCAGATTCGATGTGCATTGTAATTGTCACGTCCCAAAAATACGGAACATGACCGGCACTTAGACTACGAACGTCTCAAGGCGTACGTATGCTAAGTAAGCCGAACCCAGAAATCTAAACCAAGAGAAGTAGTAGAGGGTAGGAAAAACCATATCAAATCAACCTGTATGCAACATAATATACAACGCCTAAAGGCGAGGATCACAACAGAAATGAAACTCAATCAGCAAGAAACCCATGGAAATATAATGCGCGACTCTAAGGTCGAAAGAATAAACATCACTGGTCTCTATCTCAATAAATACATGTTTGGTTGATGGAACTTCTAGATACAACTGAAATATAATATACAAGGTATAATGATGGGTAAGATACAATAAACCCACCTACTAGCAAGCCACCCGAAAGGTACAGTGCCCGCAAAGCCGTAATGAAATGCGTACGGCAACACCTGCAAGAAACTGGGGCACAACGGGGGTGAGTTGCCAACTCGTGAGTAGAAAAAGATCTACGAACAGAAAATCGCATGTATGACGCAATCCTAGGTCATACGATCAATATAAATAATCCTCAAATATATAACCAGCAATCTCTAACCATGGCTAGTGCAAAAATCTAACCTAAGTGTAAACCCATGTGTCCATGTCAGTGCAACAGGTAACAGTGTATCATATGAATGATGTGTAAAAACATGAAACAGAATGCATATACTGAAGAAAACTGCTTTTGTAACTTTGTGAGATTTCTGTATTTTTAAAATGAGGCATCATAATGAAATCAGCATAAAACAGTGCCTAGCATCGGCACAAAACATAAATCTCAATATCTCGATATCTCTGTATCACAATCTCTGTACCTCAATATCGCAGATCTCAATGTCTCAATCATAATATCCAGGGCGCCGTCAGTCCAGATCGGCCCCTACCATCCATCTCATGACTACGACGGTATCCTCCGGATATCCGACGTATCGGGTAATATCACCGGTCGGTCGTGCTCCCCTGCCAGGCTCAAAGCCATCTCCTGCGATCTTCTTGCCCCGGGGTACCGCACCGGGCCCACCATGTACCCGAAACGGTTCATCCGCCTCCTCGAATCGGGTCTCGAAATCCATCAGCAAAACTCATGGTGGACGACTCATACATCATGGAAAAACCGCATTTTTATTAAAAAGAGAAAGCAGTTTATATGTATGTTTTGCGGTTTTCCTCCAAATCCAGAAAACATCATGGAAACCCGAATCCAAATCATCAATAGCATGTGAAATCATGAATATAAGCATGAGAATCCATGAATGCAACATATAATGAATGACAGTATGCATGAAGTGACAAGTAATAACTACAATGTCAAGCTGGTATGTATGGCAAGTACACTAATATCATGTCAATGCTAGCTATCAAGCTAAATCAAGCAATAATATTTTCTAAGTGTTCGTGACATGGCAATTACCGATGAAGATGTGTGTGCGGCAGTAAATATGTGTACGTGATACATACGTGTCATCGGTAATGGTGCTGGTGTCCTAGCAGCAGGATATCAATAATAGAATATGAATCACAACAGTATGCGATGCAGAGCAACAATAATAATATGCGGGAGCTGAAATACTGAACACCATGATCACTAAACTGCATCTAACGTCATAAAAGCCATATAGCTACACCACTACAAGGCTGAGCTAAAGCTAACAGTAGGTAAGGGAAACCGCCTAACCTCTGAGTCGGTACATATAAATATATATATATATATAGTCGGTGATCCCGCCTCGATAATATTACATCCGATAACATACTTCTATAATCATTTATTCCCAAATCAAGAGTGCGGATCAAACATCAAATTATAGCTCGTACGTAAATCCGTCGTACGGCCTCCACAAATCTGGGTACGGGTCAATATCACATTTGTTATATCATTCATCTAGTATTCTCTTTATCAAGATCATCCTCTGGGGTACTGACCTACGTCTAGTACAATGCTAACATCATCACTAAAATAAAGATCTGACTACTGATCGATAGTCTAGTATAAATCGGTATTTTCATCGTATATCATCACAAGTGTATACATCGCCCAAGGCGGCCTATCACAAGTATCCTGTCACATCATATCATATCATATCTCATAACACAATCACATGTCGTCCACATAATATATATGTCACTATTTCTATGGCATCATCATTCCCAAAATCCTCTAAAGTATCAAGACGTATCTCAATCATGAATCCTATCATATCACCGATATCATAATTCAGATCAAACTCACCGACTCATATCAATCCCAGGTATCATCCTCAAGCCCGTATGTGAACACAAAATCCCAAACCCATGTGAACACATATCTATGTAGAATCCCATCTATGCACATATGAAGTGAGGATGCATGCAAGTATGTATGTGTGAGTATGTATGTGTAGTGCACCCACTACCTAAGGTTTCGTAACCAAAATCATACAAGTCCACCAATTATCCATCCTAAACATTGATAATTTCCCGAACAACATATAATATTTGTAGGTGTGTATACGCATCCGTATACATCACCTCGGACTGCGGGGGTGCTATACGCCATCCACCCGACTTCTCCCCGTAGATATAAATCTACTCACCTTTCTTATGTGTGCCGGTGCCGATGTCGCCGTTTGTATCTCCAACGCCTCGACGTCACGTGGGGTACCTACAAGGATATCACACGCTAAAACACATGAAAACCATGTTGGAAACCAAAATGGTACACGCTACGCTCATAGGTAAAAACCTGTAGCCGTGCGTGTAAACACAGTCAATGCTCACTGGTCGTTGGCGTTCAAACGCCACCCGATGGAAACGAATCATCGAATACCAAAAACCATACGAAAACAAGTCGTAAATCATACGCCAACTCATGAAAAACAACCCAGATTTTACCCTAACTGGAAACAGTCAAAACTAGACATACAAGGGGTCAAGTTTACATGAAATAGAGCTGTGCACACAAAACGAGGGGGTTCCCTACAGCTCTGGCCACAAATTGCGGCCAGAAGGAATATATCTGCGGCCGGGGTAAGGAGTTGGGGGCTAGGGTTTTGGGTGTTGGTTCCTATCTACCTGCATACCTCACTGCCAAGTCAATTTCATTTTAGGGTTCCTCGGGTTGTAGCAGATCTCAGAAAGGTCACAAAATCGGCAAAACGCTAATTTACACCAAGTCGAACAACTCTGGTATTTTGGTGAAATCTGGAACAATCTTGGGTTAACTGGTCTCACAAACACCTAATAGGGTTATACCAACCATTATATCCAACACTCGGTCAAGTCTCACTCAATTTCCCTTAAACTAGCACTAATTTACAGATATAACAGTAAATTTCAGTTAAACAACTATAACTTTCAAGATAGGAATCGGGTTGCAAGATTATACCTCAAAGAAGGTCCGAGGATGAAGGAGAAGGGAAGAAAGAGGATGAAGGAAGGAGGAAGGGCTGTTGTTGCTGGGGAGCTGCTCCATTTTCTCAAGTTGCTGATGCTGGGTTGTGCTGCATCAGGCTGCTGTTGCCTTGGCCGCTGCTGCTGTTTTTGCTTTGATTTATTTTTCTCTGTGTGAGGCAGCAGCTGAAGTGTTGGTGGCTATGGTTTTGGTGCTGTGAAGGGTTGTTGTATGATGGTGAAGTGGGAGGGTAATGTTGAAGTGTTTGATGAGGGTGTGGGTTGTAGGATATGATGCTGGGGGCTGTTCTGATGCTGTTGCAGCAGCTACTGCTGTGGCTGATGTAGCAGCAGAAGTAGGGTGGCTGATAGGTGATGTAGCTGCTGAGGTGAGGGGTTTGGGGTGTAGGTTTTGGGCTATAGTTCTAGGGTGGCTGCAGCTGATGGGTTGGGGCTGATGTGGTGTTTGTGTGGCTGTTACAGTTGAATTTAGGGGATGGGGTGGCTGCTGGTGCAGCTGGTGTTTTTTGTTGCTGTTTTTATGGAGTTAGGGTGGCTGTAGTAGCAGCTACTGCTGATATTGTGGCTGAATTCTGGGCAGAATTTGGGCTGATGCCAATGATGGTGTTGCTGCTGATGTAGCTACTGCCGTTGGGTTAAAGAGCTGATGCTATGGGTTTGTTTTGTGGCTGAAGTCGGTTATTGGGGGCTGAAAAGTCTTAGGGGTTGGTGTAATGTGTGAGGGTGAGAGGTAGTATGAAAGAACACGAGGGATAATGAAGGTTGAGATGGATCATGCACACTCTAGCCACCTCTCTCTCTCTCTCCTACACAAGGTCTACTCCCATCCTAATCACCCTTAAAAACCTAAAACCCTTAATTAACCCCAATTAACCTAATCAAAAGGTTTAAGCCACCATGGTCACCTAAGCATGGTCCAACCCTAGGCCACCATGAGTCCAAAACATGAAACAAGTGTAACAAGTTTAGAAAATGTCATGTGCACAATTTTGCACAAAAAGCCAAAAATCCAATTAGCGATTTTTAATCGCGGTTAACACCAAAATAGCATTTACGTAACCATAAAAGCTTTAAAATGACATATTTCTACGAAATACCCAAATTTAGAATTTCCAAAATTTTCTCCGGAATTTTCCCATTTATCGGTATTTAATTATACCGACTATTAAAATATTCATTAAAAATTAATATTAAATTATGAGAATTCCCAAAAATAATATTTTATTTTTTTTGAAATGTTACAGTCTTCCCCCCTTAAAGAAATTCGGTCCCCGAATTTTAAAATATAAAGCAACGCATACCTTCAAAAAGATGAGGGAACTTCTCCCGCATCTCGCCCTTAGCCTCCCAAGTGACCCCTTCACCATTCGGCTGCGCCAAGGAACCCTTACTGATGGCAAGGCCTTCGATCTAAGTCTCTTCACTTGTCGGTCCAATATCACGACTGGCTGCTCGGTGAATGTAAGATTGCGCTCGGCTGAATGGTCTGATGCTGAATCATGAGCGAAGGGTCATGTAGGTATCTGCGAAGCATCGACATGTGGAATACGGGGTGAACATCTCGGAAGTTGGGTGGAAGAGCCAAACGATATGCTACTGTGCCCACACGCTCGAGGATCTCAAAGGGACCTACAAATCTGGGGCCAAGCTTTCCCTTTCGCCCAAATTGCATCATGCTCTTCATCGGAGAGACCCTCAGAAAAACATGATTACCAACGGTGAACTCTAATCTGCGACGGCGCCTGTCAGCATACGATCTCTACTTGCTCTGAGCTGTCATCATCCTGTCTCAAATCAACTGTACCTTCTCGATCGTCTCCTGTACGATCAGTGGCCCCAAAATACTACTCTCGCTGAGCTCTGTCCAACAGACGGGCGATCTACATCTCCTCCCATACGAAGCCTCGAAAGGTGCTATCTGAATAGTCTGCTCTGTCTGGCCGTCGGTCTGCGGACGAAATCCTGTGCTGAAACTCAAGCGTGCGCCCAACGCCTCCTGAAGTCTCTACCATAGTCGGCCGGTAAGCTGGGTGCCTCTGTCGGACACGATACACGTCGGGACTCCATGCAGTCGTAGAATCTCGTCGATATAAGTCTGGGCGTACTGAGAAAATCCGAAAGTCATCTTCACTGGCAAGAAATGAGCCGCTTTCGTCAAACGATCCACGATCACCCAAATGGAGTCATACCCTCGCCTAGTCCTGGTAGACCACAACGAAATCCATCGAAATCTGTTCCCATTTCCACTCCGGAATGGGTAACGGCTGTAGCTCATCTACTGGTCTCTGGTGCTCGGCCTTGACTTGCTGACAAGTCAGGCATCTCGACACAAAATCTGCGATGTCCCTCTTCATTCCGTCTCACTAGTAACCATTTCTCATATCACGGTACATCTTGGTGGCACCCGGATGAACACTGTACACCGATAGATGTGCCTCCTCAAAAATCTCACGCCGCAATCCCTCGGCATCTGGTACGCACAGTCTAGTCCATAATTACCGTATCCCCTGATCATCAAATTAGTCATGCGAATAGATCGCCCAAAACATCGAAATCAAGTATGGCAGAATAGTCCCGCTCAAGCGCATCCTCTAAGAATCTCTGGCCAACTGTCGTGGTCACTCATAGTATATCTCGTCGACGATCCTGAACTCTGGCCTACTGGTGTGCGTAACATGACCACTCCTGGGTCCAAGTCTTCTCTGTGGATTACCAGTCTCACGATCCATCGGCTCATCGGCCCTGTCAGGTGTGCTAACGGGGACGATTCCGTTCTGGCACTTCTCTGGTCATCTGTCGGTCAATCATCGCGACCACTCGTAAGCAGTATGTTACTGGTGTCGGTCTCTGGCTCTCTGAGTGCAAGTGACACATCTGATCCTGGGTGCAAATATCATTACAGCAGTGTCCTGAAAGGAATCCTGCTCAAGGTCACTTCCATGTCTCATCCCTGCCAACTGTCCGGAAGTCATCGTCCCTTACTACATCTGCTTCTTGTACCGAAACGGCTGAATACTCATCGCGACTCCTTCTGGAAGGTATATCCAAGTACTATGCCTCGGCATGCGCATCGCATCTCTGATGTCGGCGGAGTGGAACGTCGTCTTATCCAGATCTTGTACGAACCTTTTACTCCACTTTTTCTCTAATGTCGACTGCTTCGGACTCGTCTCGTCGTGGCTGCATGGACTGAGCTCCAACGGCTATCCTCGTATCTGGAGTCTCCCAAGAAATGCATCTCACCACCTAGCATCCGAATTTAGTCGAGCCATCCGATCGATTTTTCAAGACCTCATAATCCCCCAAGAGCTCAACATCTTGGGTACAGTATAATAGTATCGAGTACATACCTCAGCATCGGTGGTCCAGCCGTAGAAGGGCAAACCCAAGCCTCACTAATGGCGCCGCAGAACTGCTGCAAACCCTAAGGTTCAAAGGCTTTCACACGGTCATTAAGTCGAGTTAGGGTTTCATTCTTCTAGAGGGACCATAGAATTGCCTGCATGTCTTTCCGAGTACTTTAAACTTGGAATAATAGGTTTCTGACATTCGATCGTCTCTGTCGACTCTCAAAGTCTCCGCGTGAAGTCGTCTCAGCTGGAATCAATCTATCTGATGACCTCGCATCGGGGTAGAGAACGAACCACACATCTTAATCATTCATCCTTGGTGACTAGCGACCTTCATCAACTCTTAGTACAATCTCGTACTGCAATAGCTCGAACATCTGGGGCAATATCCCGTCGTTTGCAGCACCAACTGGCTCACTCGTCTGCACGCTGGACAGTGCTTCAATCGTCATGAATAAGCCGCAAATTAATGATCATCAAAATCTTGTTGGCCTCTGCCAGTAGCTCAATCCTCTGGTGCTAATCTGCACGTCCGAGTAATCTCATACAGCGATCTATCCATGCTCGTGGCGCAAAAACACAATAAAAAGACACATCTCCGCAATCGTGTGTCGCCAGAATCACGCCCCGGTCAGTCCTCGTTCGTGACGAGCTCAGGCTGACCGCAACTCTAGCCGTAGCTCTCCCTGCCCGTAATCGTGGCAGCAAAACCATACTGGTACCGATGAGGCTAGATCAAGAATGAATATGATACTGAACAAAGAAATGTACATCCTAAGGTTTCTTAAATGGAGTGGCGTGTCGTAAATATGCCGCGGAACATACCAACGGTACGTCACTCTACTTTAGTCACCTATTCCATCAACCAAGGGTCATCCTATACTACGAAGGTAAAACATAACGCTCTGATACCAACTTTGTCACGTCCCAAAAATACGGAACATGACCGGCACTGAGACTACGAACGTCTCAAGGCGTACGTATGCTAAGTACCCAGAAATCTAAACCAAGAGAAGTAGTAGAGGGTAGGAAAAACCATATCAAATCAACCTGTATGCAACATAATATACAACGTCTAAAGGCGAGGATCACAACAGAAATGAAACTCAATCAGCAAGAAACCCATGGAAATATAATGCGCGACTCTAAGGTCGAAAGAATAAACATCACTGGTCTCTATCTCAATAAATACATGTTTGGTTGATGGAACTTCTAGATACAACTGAAATATAATATACAAGGTATAATGATGGGTAAGATACAATAAACCCACCTACTAGCAAGCCACCCGAAAGGTACAGTGCCGCAAAGCCGTAATGAAATCCGTACGGCAACACCTGCAAGAAACTGGGGCACAACGGGGGTGAGTTGCCAACTCGTGAGTAGAAAAAGATCTACGAACAGAAAATAGCATGTATGACGCAATCCTAGGTCATACGATCAATATAAATAATCCTCAAATATATAACCAGCAATCTCTAACCATGGCTAGTGCAAAAATCTAACCTAAGTGTAAACCCATGTGTCCATGTCAGTGCAACAGGTAACAGTGTATCATATGAATGATGTGTAAATGCATGAAACAGAATGCATATACTGAAGAAAACTGCTTTTGTAACTTTGTGAGATTTCTGTATTTTTAAAATGAGGCATCATAATGAAATCAGCATAAAACAGTGCCTAGCATCGGCACAAAACATAAATCTCAATGTCTCGATATCTCTGTATCACAATCTCTGTACCTCAATATCTCAGATCTCAATGTCTCAATCATAATATCCAGGGCGCCGTCAGTCCAGATCGGCCCCTACCATCCATCTCATGACTACGACGGTATCCTCCGGATATCCGACGTGTCGGGTAATATCACCGGTCGGTCGTGCTCCCCTGCCAGGCTCAACGCCATCTCCTACGATCTTCTTGCCCCGGGTACCGCATCGGGCCCACCATGTACCCGAAACGGTTCATCCGCCTCCTCGAATCGGGTCTCGAAATCCATCAGTAAAACTCATGGTGGAAGACTCATACATCATGGAAAAACCGCATTTTTATTAAAAAGAGAAAGCAGTTTATATGTATGTTTTGCGGTTTTCCTCCAAATCCAGAAAACATCATGGAAACCCGAATCCAAATCATCAATAGCATGTGAAATCATGAATATAAGCATGAGAATCCATGAATACAACATATAATGAATGACAGTATGCATGAAGTGACAAGTAATAACTACAATGTCAAGCTGGTATGTATAGCAAGTACACTAATATCATATCAATGCTAGCTATCAAGCTAAATCAAGCAATAATATTTTCTAAGTGTTCGTGACATGGCAATTACCGATGAAGATGTGTGTGCGGCAGTAAATAAGTGTACGTGGTACATACGCGTCATCGGTAATGGTGCTGGTGTCCTAGCAGCAGGATATCAATAATAGAATATGAATCACAACAGTATGCGATACAGAGCAACAATAATAATATGCGGGAGCTGAAATACTGAACACCATGATCACTAAACTGCATCTAACGTCATAAAAGCCATATAGCTACACCACTACAAGGCTGAGCTAAAGCTAACAGTAGGTAAGGGAAACCGCCTAACCTCTGAGTCGGTACATATAAATATATATATATAGTCGGTGATCCCGCCTCGATAATATTACATCCGATAACATACCTTTATAATTAGTTATTCCCAAATCAAGAGTGCGGATCAAACATCAAATTATAGCTCGTACGTAAATCCGTCGTACGGCCTCCCCAAATCTGGATACGGGTCAATATCACATTTGTTATATCATTCATCTAGTATTCTCTTTATCAAGATCATCCTCTGGGGTACTGACCTACGTCTAGTACAATACTAACATCATCACTAAAATAAAGATCTGACTACTGATCGATAGTCTAGTATAAATCGGTATTTTCATCATATATCATCACAAGAGTATACATCGCCCAAGGCGGCCTATCACAAGTATCCTGTCACATCATATCATATCATATCTCATAACATAATCACATGTCGTCCACATAATATATATGTCACTATTTCTATGGCATCATCATTCCCAAAATCCTCTAAAGTATCAAGACGTATCTCAATCATGAATCCTATCATATCACTGATATCATAATTCAGATCAAAGTCACCGACTCATATCAATCCCAGGTATCATCCTCAAGTCCGTATGTGAACACAAAATCCCAAACCCATGTGAACACATATCTATGTAGAATCCCATCTATGCACATATGAAGTGAGGATGCATGCAAGTATGTATTTGTTAGTATGTATGTGTAGTGCACCCACTACCTAAGGTTTCGTAACCAAAATCATACAAGTCCACCAATTATCCATCCTAAACATCGATAATTTCCCGAACAACATATAATATTTGTAGGTGTGTATACGCATCCGTATACATCACCTCGGACTGCGGGGGTGCTATACGCCATCCACCCGACTTCTCCCCGTAGATATAAATCTACTCACATTTCTTATGTGTGCCGGTGCCGATGTCGCCGTTTGCATCTCCAACGCCTCGACGTCACGTGGGGTACCTACAAGGATATCACACACTAAAACACATGAAAACCATGTCGGAAACCAAAATGGTACACGCTACGCTCATAGGTAAAAACCTGTAGCCGTGCGTGCAAACACAGTCAATGCTCACTGGTCGTTGGCGTTCAAACGCCACCCGACGGAAACGAATCATCGAATACCAAAAACCATACGAAAAAAGTCGTAAATCATACGCCAACTCATGAAAAACAACCCAGATTTTACCCTAACTGGAAACAGTCAAAACTAGACATATAGGGGGTCAAGTTTACATGAAATAGAGCTGTGCACGCAAAACGAGGGGGTTCCCTACAGCTCTGGCCGCAAATTGCGGCCAGAAGGAATATATCTGCGGCCGGGGTAAGGAGTTGGGGGCTAGGGTTTTGGGTGTTGGTTCCTATCTACCTGCATACCTCACTGCCAAGTCAATTTCATTTTAGGGTTCCTCGGGTTGTAGCAGATCTCAGAAAGGTCACAAAATCGGCAAAACGCTAATTTACACCAAGTCGAACAACTATGGTATTTTGGTGAAATCTGGAACAATCTTGGGTTAACTGGTCTCACAAACACCTAATAGGGTTATACCAACCATCAAATCCAACACTTGGTCAAGTCTCACTCAATATCCCTTAAACTAGCACTAATTTACAGATATAACAGTAAATTTCAGTTAAACAACTATAACTTGCAAGATAGGAATCGGGTTGCAAGATTATACCTCAAAGAAGGTCCTAGGATGAAGGAGAAGGGAAGAAAGAGGATGAAGGAAGGAGGAAAGGCTGTTGTTGCTGGGGAGCTGCTCCATTTTCTCAAGTTGCTGATGCTGGGTTGTGCTGCATCAGGCTGCTGTTGCCTTGGCCGCTGCTGCTGTTTTTTCTTTGATTTATTTTTCTCTGTGTGAGGCAGCAGCTGAAGTGTTGGTGGCTATGGTTTTGGTGCTGTGAAGGGTTGTTGTATGATGGTGAAGTGCGAGGGTAATGTTGAAGTGTTTGATGAGGGTGTGGGTTGTAGGATATGATGCTGGGGGCTGTTCCGATGCTGTTGCAGCAGCTACTGCTGTGGCTGATGTAGCAGCAGAAGTAGGGTGGCTGATGGGTGATGTAGCTGCTGAGGTGAGGGGTTTGGGGTGTAGGTTTTGGGCTATAGTGCTACGGTGGCTGCAGCTGATGGGTTGGGGCTGATGTGGTGTTTGTGTGGCTGTTGCAGCTGAATTTAGGGGATGGGGTGGCTGCTGGTGCAGCTGGTGCTTTTTGTTGCTGTTTTTATGGAGTTAGGGTGGCAGTAGCAGCAGCTACTGCTGATATTGTTGCTGAATTCTGGGCAGAAATTGGGCTGATGCCAATGATGGTGTTGCTGCTGATGTAGCTACTGCCGTTGGGTTAAAGAGTTGATGCTATGGGTTTGTTTTGTGGCTGAAGTCGGTTATTGGGGGCTGAAAAGTCTTAGGGGTTGGTGTAATGTGTGAGGGTGAGAGGTAGTATGAAAGAACACGAGGGATAATGAAGGTTAAGAGGGATCATGCACACTCTAGCCACCTCTCTCTCTCTTTCCTACACAAGGTCAACTCCCATCCTAATCACCCTTAAAAACCTAAAACCCTTAATTAACCCCAATTAACCTAATCAAAAGGTTTAAGCCACCATGGTCACCTAAGCATGGTCCAACCCTAGGCCACCATGAGTCCAAAACATGAAACAAGTGTAACAAGTTTAGAAAATGTCATGTGCACATTTTTGCACAAAAAGCCAAAATTCCAATTAGCGATTTTTAATCGCGGTTAACACCAAAATAGCATTTACGTAACCATAAAAGCTTAAAAATGACATATTTCCACGAAATACCCAAATTTAGAATTTCCAAAATTTTCTCCGGAATTTTCCCATTTATCGGTATTTAATTATACCGACTATTAAAATATTCATTAAAAATTAATATTAAATTATGAGAATTCCCAAAAATAATATTTTATTTTTTTTGAAATGTTACAGTAATGCGTCCAGTAAAGGATTAGGATGTGTTCTACATCAGCATGGAAAAGTTATGGCTTTTGCATCAAGGCAATTAAAAGTTCATGAACGCAACTATCCAACACATGATCTGGAACTGGCGGCAGTGGTCTTCGCATTCAACACATGTATTTACTCAGAAGGAACTCAATATGCCCTAGAGAAGATGGCTAGAACTAATGGCGGATTTCGACATCAACCTACAGTATTATCCTGAGAAGGTGAATGTAGTTCCTGAAGCACTTAGTCGCCAGCTATTAGCAATGAACCTCACCGCTCAGTGGAGACTACAACAAGAATTACACGGATTGGAGATTGAAGTAGTTGTGCCAGGTAACGCTTCATATTTGATGAACTTTCAAGTCCAGTCCACTCTTGTAAATCAGATCAAAGCAGTCGAGCTACAAAAGATCTGAGAACAAGCAGAAAGTGGACTTCGAATTGACTTCATCATCCACGAAGATGGATCCTTGTGATATGGAAGCCTGTTCACCGCCGAAAGACGCTACCGGAACGTTAGGACGTCTGGCCTGAATTTTGGGGGCAGATTGTTAGTTATATATATGCCCTAGAGGCCATTGTTGTACATATAGTGGATGCTTGGATATATCTAGAAAGGACTTTCTTGCTCAGCATGATAGTATGCTATCTGGTTGCACTTTGTCTTAATATGTTGACTTATATTGTATTACTATCTTGCTCTCACATGTTGATAAAGCCCTTAGGATATGTACTTGACTACTAAGACTATAATGCAGATCATACTAGTGGGGCCAGGGTAGTCCATGAGTACATCCTATAATTGTTCCTAGTCGAGGGTGTATCGAGACAGGGCATCGATACTCCAGAGTAGACTGGCGTATACACATCTTGACCCATATGATGGGCGATGGATGATCCCACATCCATTGGTGTTTGACATCGAAGATGGTGTACGGGTGCTCAGTGGAGACTGGGTACACTGAACGGACTCGCCGAGAACTCCTAGATAGTATTATACCTATCGTCAGATAGCAGTTCTCTGGTGACACTAGTATAGGTTAGTCTGTAGACCCGAGATCGTCATAGAGTCTTGTGTGATTCCTACTGTATTTTGATTTCCACCTTACCACGTTCATGAGAACGTGCAAAACGGTGGCTTTTGGGTACAGTCCCGAATCACATGGAGGCCATTGAGCTATAGGGGGGGTTTCGTCTCTCCCGGTATTGGAGGTTGATGTTGCGCAGTATTCGATTGGCTATAACTGGAAGTCCCTGGCCAGGTCTGATATGGAGATCTACTGGTAAGTGTTATCAGTAGTTTCTCGACCCGTTATGAGCCTCACATCGACACGACTTATTTGTTACTGGGGTCTGACGTTTACCATCCCTAGACTGGATATGCGACATATCAGACGAAGAGACCGGACTGTACGGTAGTGTTACTGATTAGATTCGCAGGAGAATGTACAGGCTTGCTTGTTGATCTTCTGATCGCTCAATACCCGAATGGTCGTTATGTTTAGCTGGCCGCTTGAGGCTTGTGGGTGTTTGATATGATCATCACCTACTGCCGGCGTATTGACGAGTCTTTAGAGTCCTACACAGAGGTTTCTTGGCTCAGGCGAAACGGAGAAGGAGCACATATGTGAGATGTGCGGGACCGAGATTAATACGATATGAGATACCGTATTCTATTCTCGCGATATGTGATATCGGCCGGGTATATGTGATATAGCCGGGTTATCGGATCAAGTGTTGATTCGAAAAAATGATACATATTATATTAGTCGGTCATATGTAATATAGCCAGATTATCGGATCAAGTGTTGATTCGATAATTTATTGTATAATTATATATTTGATATATTACATTACATTAATTAATATAATCTCACTTAAATGATTCTTTTTCTCACTTGATGATACATTGATATATATATGTGATATATGTTAATTGTATTATTTTCTTTTGTTACAAAATATTATATGTGTGATATGTGATATTGTAACATGCTAGGGTTATACATGCAACTAGTGTGTATGAGACATACACCATGCTATTGATAATTATGGGTTTATATTTATTTAAGGTAATTCAAAAATGAGGTGGATTTTGGACAATGCATGAAGCTTGTGGAAGCTTGTGGATGCATTGACAAAGTCCACTATTTTTATTTTACCTAAGATATTTATTAACCTAACTCTTATCAATTAACCTATGGTTTATTCTCTATAAAGGTTAAGCATAACATGCTTAACCCTTGGTTGCATTTCTAACCTTAACAATAATCCATTCATTCATCACACTTCATCTTCTTCTTCCTCCTCACAAAAGCTTTCTAGCTTTTTAATTTGTGATGAATGTTTGAGAGAAAAAGAAATATAAAGAGAGAGAAATTCCTACATCATCATCCTCATCTATTCTAGCCACTTAGATTAAGGTGTTTGCTTCACCAATATCTCATTAGTGAAGTGATAGCTTGGGTTTGTGTTTCCTCAAGGTAGATCGTCTTGGATTGTGAAGTCTTCAAGTAAGGATGCCTCATTCACCTCATGGAGCCTCTCTAGAGTCCGGGAGCTTGATGATTGCAGCGAAGGGACCTCAACTCGGAGCTTATGAAGCGAAGGAATGGACTACAAATGTTGTAATCCCTTATCACTTAGAAGTAAAGATGTTTACTTGTCGTTTATAACCCTAATTCTCTAGTAAAGATCCTTACTTAGGTTGTTTGGTGTTCATATCATAATTTTGCATTATTATATTCCCCATTCTTATTCATTTTACAAATAAACAGGTGCTTTTGATCCATATCTGCTACATAGTTGCAGGTTACAGGTTCTCGGAACAAAACAGTGAAAATGATGAAAAGACGATACAAAAGTGAGACTACAACCAACAAATGGAAGAATGTTGATCATGCCTACAGTTTGAAGAATAAACGAAGATCAATGAACAAGTTCACAAAGCACAAAGGCAGCGCAAGGTTCAAGACTTCGACACGAAGCAAAGGGTAAAAGTCCACGACAATATGCACTGTGGAAATCTGGAAGAGAACTAGAAGACAATCTGAGAAACCAAGTGAAAAAACAAGAAACCAAAAGCAACAGAAAGAACCCCTAAAAATTGCAGCTCAAGAAGCCACCATATGGCCGCGGATCCGCAGCCAAACAGTGCTTTTGGCCGCGGTTTTGCGGCCATGGGAAGCGCGTGTCGGTGCAAATTCTGACGGCGTGGCAGTGCGTTGACTAGTCTTCTTAGGGGTAAATTTGTAAGTGCAGATCTGTATCGAATGTAACCCTAGGGTTTCTATGCTCTATAAATAGAAATCCTAAACCTCTTTTTGAGGTATGTCTCTTTTTATTTTATTTATTCAGAATTTTAATTCGGTGTAAATGTTTGAAGAGAGCCATCAAATAAAGTAAGATTTTTATTATCTGCCCTAGTTCTTAAATTCCTTTTTGCCCTAGTATATATTTTATTATCTGCCCTAATTAATTAGCTTAGAACATGTTTATCAATTCCCTAATGAGTGAGTAGTTCCTCACTTGTTAGAGTTAGGAATAGGAAAGGTTTGAGAGATGAAAATCTCTCACCCCTTTCTTACCCATCACATATTTTTATAGGACTTCATGCATACATACACACACCGCTCACTACGGCACCCTATCCCACGAGGTAGCGGTGATGCCGTAGTTTAAAAGACCAGTTGCGTATGTTTTCCATGGAGGTTAGGGTAAGAATTAAGAAAGGACGGACAAGAACCTAGAGGAAGAAACATCGTTTCTTCCCGATGGTACTAATCCACTTTATTGATTATTACCATAACACCTAAATAGATCTAAATTAGGGTATTGAAAGCGGTGGGAAATCTTAAATTTCCAAACTTAACCTAAACCTAACCCTAGCAAGATTCTAATCCTAGTTTAAATCAACTTTAGTTTTTAGTGATAATCATCCCAACACCATTTGGAATTAACTCGTTAGAACAAATTGAGAATACACAAAATCCCTGTGGACCGGCCCGTACTCACCGGCTAGCTACCAAGCGACGCCGTTCTTGATTGCGGTAATTAATATTTTTGATCACAATATCCCTCATTCAATCAAATGGCGCCGTTGCCGGGGATGGCGTAGTATTTTATTTTTGCAATTTCGGGTTAATATAAAATCATAAAACTCATAAAAACTGAAAAATTAAAAAATATAAAAAATTTATCATCTTGTTATTGTTTGAAGGGTGTTTCGTGTGAATTTTGCAGGATCGACGAACGGGTTCGGATCTGGAAAAATTCAGAGAGCAAAACAGAAAACCCTAGATCTGAACAACATAGAAAAATCAGTACAGTGGAGTAGAAAAAATCTCGGGAACTGAACCGCGTGTCCAACCGCGTTTCCGCCGCATAAGCACCATCTTGGCCGTGCATCCGCGGTGCGTTGCTGACGTCAGCACGAGAAAATCTTTCTGTGAGCTTCTTTTCTTCTTCTCTGCAACCCCATTATCTCTTCTGTAAAAATTTCCTGCAGGATTCTTTGCGCCAAAAATTTCCTCCCTTCTCCAATAATTGATCTTGTGCAGGATTCTTTGCGCCGCGCTAAAAAAAATTGTTTGCAAGTGATTGTGTTTACTGTTTTGCATATCTAAATTGACTTTAAGGGGCTTGAACACCAATCCAGATTGGGTGGGGATTTCATCACCCTTCCCAGGACCCCAAAAATCACATAAAGCATATTGCATTGACCATCAAGTTAATTAAAAAAGATTAGACTCAGCCCTAAGGACTTCGCACTCAATAGGACAAAAGAATAGTTGTAGGTATCGACCGTTGATCCTAACCTGATTTTGTGGTGCCTAGGCTAGACAGATAGTGAAAGGTAACTTTAAAAGGCCCGTCTCACGGTGATTCGTGAGCGGATCCCTCCTTTCTCTACTTGTGCTTACCTGGCCACAATTGGCGGTGAAGAGGCGGTTTGAAGTCCTTACTTCTTGCCCTTTGGAACAGTTAGGAGCTGTCTAGCTGACCTAGGTGACCCTAGATCTAGGCTTGATTGTGCATTTGTGATTGATTGAACGTGTGTCTAAGCCTTTTATCGAAAATCTTTTTGCAAAAAGCTCCATATAAAAAAATAAAAAAACACAAAAGGAAAAAAATTTTACAAAAACTTGCAACTTGTCGCTAAGAAATCCGTGCACCCCACTTACACCCACTTTCTTTCCATTGACGTTTTCTTACCCCCCCCCCACCTTCTGTTTTTCACCTTTTTGACTACACTACCTCTTTAGTGTATGTCCGGTTGGACTAGGGACACTAGTGCCCGATTAGTCCGTGTCTCGTTGGAACCGACTGACGACGCTTTCGACTCCGAAGTCGAAATTCCTTCCACTTCCTTACCTTCACCTTCACATACTTCGTCTTCTAAGGAGATGTCGGGATTCAATCCTAACAACACCTTACCCACGGGACTGATTCCACCTCCGTTAGGTGCGAATAACCCACAACACCCGCCTGTTGAAGCGCCTCAACGAATCGTGCTCCAGGATCTTTTCTACCCTATCCGCATCGTCTTACCTACTTGTCTTTCACTTCCATCGGCAAATGGGGATAACTTTGAGATCAAACCCCACTTCATCAACATGTTGCCAAAATTTCACGGACTGGAATCCGAAGATGCCTATATCTTCATAAACAAATTCCAGAATGTTTGTGCAATGATGAAGACAACACAACTTTCTGATGATGTTATAAGGCTACGTGTCATTCCATTCACCTTATGTGACCTAGCCGAGAAATGGTTGTATAGCACAGCATCACACTCTATTAAAAATTGGGAAGAGTTTGTTAAAGCTTTTCTTAAAAAGTTTTACCCACATCACAAGACCGCGAGAATTCGCAATGGGATTATTCAATTTTCCCAGCTTCCTTCCGAACCCTTTTGGAAGTGTTTTGAAAGATTTAAAGACCTACTTGTTCAATGCCCTCACCACGGTATCGAGAATTGGCAACTTTGCCAAACTTTATACGAAGAATTGAACCCAGCAATGAAGCAGTTGCTGGAAACCATTTGTCAAGGTCACTTTCTAACAAAATCTAGCGAGGAAGCTTGGCAGTTTCTCAACGATCTTGCTGAACAAACACTTCAGTGGGAGAGCACTAAGACCACCTCATCTTCTTCAACAGGTCAGTCTAGGGCAGGCATACATCAATTAGATATGTCGATTGGAATGAAGGCCGAAATGGCCGCACTTACGAAAAAGCTAGAAACAATTGAGACCAAAATCTCATCGCCTTCTCCTGCCCCTGCTTTACCCCCACGAACTGTTTGTGCTTGTTGTTCGGATCCATCACATCATACTGAAGAATGTTCTTACAATCCACCTGTTCAAGGACAAGATCAAGTCAACGCTGCCTTTCAGCAAAGACAAAGAAATGATCCATACTCTTCGACTTATAATCCGGGTTGGAGGAGTCACCCAAATTTTGCTTGGAATCAAAATCAACAATTCCAAGGAAACAACAACTTTCAAAGGCCTCCTCCACAACAACAAGCACCCCAACAAACTCAATACCAGCAACCTTTCCAACCACAACCTTATCCAAACCAAATGAACAATTTTGTGCCCAACAACTCTTACCCTCCAAACAATTTTGTTCAACCAAATGATGATAAGGTTACCTCGCTAGAAAGAAGTCTAGATGCGTTTCTAAAACAATCTACACAATCCGCAGCAAGATTGGAGACTTCCATTCAGTCTTTGGTGCACAACAGTGCTTCACATGATTAAAGTATCAAATCAATCGAGGCCCAAATTGCACAACTAAATGCTGCGTTGAGCGAGCGAGAAAAGAGAAAGCTTCCATCTCAACCATTGCCAAATCCCAGTCACACACACAATGCACATGTTGCTTATGAACAACAAAATCATAATGTAAATGTTGTGACCACGTTGAGATCTGGAAGAGTGTTGCACAATAATGGGGGTAATAGTGAAGATACCCCTGCCGGTGCTTCTTCATCTTCTTCTTCTTCTTCTTCTTCATCTTCTTCGTTAGAGCCTATTCTTCATCCTTCACATGGCTCTACTTCTTCTACTTCTAACAGACCCACTCCTCACTTCACGAACACACCAACACTGGGATCCGCTCCAACTCCGCAATCTACTCCACAGAAATTGGACTCAACAAATTTTCAAAATGTTCTATTTCCAAACAGATTGAGATCCAATAAACCAATTCCACAAATGGAGAAGATTGTGGAGTTATTCAAGCAGGTTAGCATTAACATACCTCCTTTGGATGCAATCCAACAAGTCCCTTCTTACGGGAAAATCTTAAAAGGCTTATGCACCACGAAGAGAAAGTCTCAGATACCCAAGAAAGTACTTGTAGCTAGTGCCGTGAGCAATGCTATTACCCAACCTCAACCCTTGCCCCAAAAACGAAAGGACCCTGGATGTCCTACAATTTCAATAACAATTGGGGATAAGGACATCAATCGAGCACTTTTAGATCTTGGTTCTAGTGTTAACCTGCTTCCCTACTCCGTGTATGAGAAATTAGGTGTTGGAAAGTTGAAACCCACCCATTGTACTCTCCAAATGGCTGATCGATCAATCACCCATCCAAGGGGTAAGTTAGAGAATGTGTTGATCAAAGTAGGGGACTTCATATTCCCCGTTGATTTTATTGTTATGGACACACAACCTGTTGCTAACCCACGGAACCAAATTCCGGTGATCCTCGGTCGATCATTTTTGGCCACTTCCAATGCCGTAATCAATTGTCGCAATGGCTCTATGACTCTATCCTTCGGGAAGATGTCTAGTGAGTTCAATATTTACAAGATAGGAAGTCTGCCCTCCGTGCCTAAAGCTAGTATACGAGAAGTTTGCTCGATCCACGAAATCACGCAGGAGGACTGCGAGCTTGAAAATTTCTGTTTGATCATAACAGTTTTGACGCCACTAGTGCGTCTCTCCTTAAATCTGACACAGTTTGCACAACCGATAACGATTACGAGTGTTTCACTTTTTCGGACGATTTGGACGACTCACCGCCCGAGTATGAGTCCTTTGAATTTTCTTATGAGTTAGTTGAACCATCCGACTCGGTTGCTTGCAGTGATTTCGAACCATTGTTGGAATCCTTCAAGTTTGAGATAGTTTCACCAATTTTACCTTCAATTGTTTCGCCTCCGAAACTCGAACTCAAGCTTCTGCTGTCTCACCTTAAATACGCTTACCTAAGTGAGAATGAGACCTTTCCCGTTATCATATCGGCATCTCTAGTTCTCGAGCGAGAGAAAGCCCTTTTAATGGTCTTACAAAATAACTGGCAAGCTTTCGGTTGGACTATGGCAGACATCGAGGAGATTAGTTCCCTCATAATTAAGTATCATATGCATATGATGGATGATGCCAAGCCAGTAAAGGATCCACAGCAACACCTCGAGGATTTTGTGGTTAATCAACCTCCACCTCTAAAAGTTGAACCACCACCTTTTCTTTTAATAAAATACGAGAATGCTAATATTCCACTCATTTCTGATCATTCACATTCTCATTTTTATTTATCATCACCCTTTATCTCCTCACACTCACATTCACGCAAACCCTTTCCTTACCACCACGTATCTCTTCACTTCTTCTTCTTTGTTCTTTATAACATGTTCTTTCACCGACCTATACGTTACACAGATAAATTTTTCAACTGGTTGGTGTTGACTTTTGGTCTTTGCAAAGCTTGGCATTGACTTGTAATATTGTTTAACTCAAGTTTTGGGGGGCATTTTGTATATATATTTTGTTTTTCTTTCAACAATAAAAAAATATAAATAAATAAATAAATAAACAGGGGAGTGCCGATATTTTTTGACCCTCTTGGTGTGGCATGACAGTGAGGACACTGTCAAGTTTAAGTTTGGGGGTGTGCTCGGTAAGCTTTCTTCCTTCGCATTCATGTGTATATTTTTGCATACTTATTTTTAAAAAACCCATAAAAATTGAAAAAAAATTTAAAAAAAATTACAAAAATTGAAAAATTCAATTTTGGCCATAATTGACTTGAGTTTGACAAAAAAGTTAACTAACTAGGAACAACTAGATCCTAGACTTAGTAAATTAAAAACGCTAAAAATAAGCTTTCTTAAAATTTAACGGTAGAAAAAAAATATATGTCTTTGTAGTTTACTTAGAAATAGGCAAATTTTGTGTTCACTTCATGGGCTAAGTCAAAATAAGGGAAGAGTATTGATATTTTTATTAAAGTGTAAGTCTGAAAAATAATTCCTAAGTTTAAGTCTAAATTCTGAAAATATATACCCTACAAATTGCACAAACACGAACCGTGAAACTTGGAATAGTATAAAAAACCTTGAAATGCTCTTGTCTAAAATCCTTAGTACGAAGGAAAATTAAATAAAAGTATAAGTGTGAATAAAGAGATAAAAAAAAATGAACACTGGTTTTGTAATTACTTAAGGCTGCATAAATAGAAAAAAATATTTAGCGAGGGTGCTTTATCACCTAGTTCCTTAGACCAACTGGTTTGGGAGTCACTGCTAAAGCCTTAGGTGTTACAAGATTAGGAATTACGCCTTAATGTGCAAACACATTTTGTAATCGATCGTTGGTACCTCAAGAAGTATTAACGGTCGCATGAAGAATGTGTGAGCAATTTCATCTAAAAAATCACCAACTAAAAGTACTTTGGACGATGGACAAGAGTATAAGAGCTTGAATTGAATTTCCAAGTGTAGGGGTGATACATACACACACGTAGGGGTATGTGATTGGGGTTTAGATGAGAGATAGAAATGAAATATAGGACTTATATTTTTAGTAGAGATGATAGAAATTCCTAAGTTGAGATGGAACCTTAGAAGGAAAACTCGAAAGATGCTAAAAGCTAAATAAATTTACAGAACATATATAATCTTAAGTTAAATGATAAGGAAGCGTGAAAAATACTGGTTGATAATTTCTGAGTTGAAGATAATAGAATTTCTTGCTAGAAAACCGAATTGGAGAATAAAAGTCAATATGCCGAATTGATAGGATTTTGTGGGTAGTATCCGCTGAAAACCCTCAGGAGACAACACTCCTCCTACTAGCGACACCTAGAGGTTTAACGGCTTGTTGCACGAGCTCAGTGCAATCGCGTTTCCCTGCGAAAGTGAGGTTAGGCTTTTTCGAGAATAAACTAGTATTGCTCCAGGACGAGCAAAAGATAAGTTTTGGGGGTATTTGTTCATATCATAATTTTGCATTATTATATTCCCCATTCTTATTCATTTTACAAATAAATAGGTGCTTTTGATCCATGTCTACTACATAGTTGCAGGTTACAGGTTCTCGGAACAAAACAGTGAAAATGATGAAAAAACGATACAAAAGTGAGACTACAACCAACAAATGGAAGAAACTTGATCATGCCTACAGTTTGAAGAATAAACGAAGATCAATGAACAAGTTCACAAAGCACAAAGGGGGCGCAAGGTTCAAGACTTCGACACGAAGCAAAGGGTAAAAGTCCACGATAATATGACTGTGGAAATCTGGAAGAGAACTAGAAGACAATCTGAGAAACCAAGTGAAGAAACAAGAAACCAAAAGCAACAGAAAGAACCCCTAAAAATTGAAGCTCAAGAAGCCACCATATGGTTGCGGATCCAAGGCCAAACAGTGCTTTTGGCCGTGGTTCTGCGGCCATGGGAAGCGCGTGTCGGTGCAAATTCTGACGGCGTAGCGGTGTGTTGACTAATCTTCTTAGGGGTAAATTTGTAAATGCAGATCTGTATCAAATGTAACCCTAGGGTTTCTATGCTCTATAAATAGAAATCCTAAACCTCTTTTTATGGTATGCCTCTTTTTATTTCATCTATTCAGAATTTTAATTCGGTGTAAATGTTTGAAGAGAGCCATCAAATAAAGTAAGATTTTTATTATCTGCCCTAGTTCTTAAATTCCTTTCTGTCCTAGTATATATTTTATTATCTGCCCTAGTTAATTAGTTTAGAATATATTTATCAATTCCCTAATAAGTGAGTAGCTCCTCACTTGTTAGGGTTAGGAATAGGAAATGTTTGAGAGATGAAAATCTCTCACCCTTTCTTGCCCATCACATATTTTTATAGGACTTCATGCATACATACACGCACCACTCACTACGGCACCCTATCCCACGAGGTAGTGGTGATACCGCAGTTTAAAAGACCGGTTGCGTATGTTTTCCATGGAGGTTAGGGTAAGAATTAAGAAAGGAAGGACAAGAACCTAGAGGAAGAAACATCGTTTCTTCCCGATGGTACTAATCCACTTTATTAATTATTACCATAATACCTAAATAGATCTAAATTAGGGCATTGAAAGCGGTGGGAAATCTTAAATTTCCAAACTTAATCTAAACCTAACCCAAGAAAGATTCTAATCCTAGTTTAAATCAACTTTAGTTTTTAGTGATAATCATCCCAACACCGTTTGGAATTAACTCGTTAGAACAAATTGAGAATACACAAAATCCCTGTGGACCGACCCGTACTCACCGGCTAGCTACCAAGCGACGCCGTTCTTGATTGCGGTAATTAATATTTTTGATCACAATATCCCTCATTCAATCATTTGGCACTTGAAAAATTTTAATACGGCATGTTTGAAGCCTTGTAGAACCTTGTTCAAGTGCCTAAGAACCTTACACAGATGCTATTTGGTTTTCTCCGTCCACCTCTCCGAAAATACCAAGTTGATTTATGGCACTGTGCTTCGGAGGTTTAAACAGATGCGGCCGTTGAAGCAGACTTCGTCAGATTCCCCCTCGTTCGCGAGGGGTTTTGATTGTGGGGACGCTCTTCCCTGCAGGTGCAAGACCCTGCAGTTAATTACATTACTGCATCGCGGAAACCACTTTCTCCGGCTCCAGAAGATCACTTCGTGTCGTGTGTGTTTGTTTTATTTTTGGTTGCCCGTGGATTGTATACGGAGACTAATTTGTGTTGTCGCCCATAGGGCGGGGATTAGTCCAAATCCGTATTTTCCTAGATTTGGGTTTGTTTGATTTAAGGCTCGTTAATCTCGTTTGAGATTAAGATCAACTTAAATGTTTGTTGAGGATACGTTAGTCTAATTTTAGACTAAGATCTACTCAACGGGAGTTCAGGATCATTTTTGATCCAACAAAAGAGCATTTGAGCTCTATAGTTTTAGTTTAAGGACGTCACGGTCCATTGGGTTTAAGGGCATCATAGTCCATGTTTAAGGACATCATAGTCCATAGAGTTTAGTTTAGGGACGTTGCGGTCCGTTGATAGTTTAAAAATGTTTCGATCCGTTGGGTTTAAGGACATCATAGTCCATATTTAAGGACATCATTGTCCATAGAGTTTAGTTTAGGGACGTCGCGGTCCATTGGGTTTAAGGACGTCGTGTTAGTTATATGTATGCCCTAGAGGCCATTACTATACATAGGATGTATATTGTAGTAGATACTTGGACATATATAGGGAAGACTTTCTTGCTCGACATGATAGTATGCTATCTGGTTGTACTTTATCTTAACGTGTACACAGATTGTCTCTTTGTTACATGTTGGTAAAGCCCTTAGGATGCGTACTTGACTACCTGGACTATGATGCGGATTATACTAGTGGGGACAGGGTAGTCCATAAGTACATCCTTCAAGGTCCCTAGTCGTGGATGTATCGAGACGGGGCATCGATATACCAGAGTAGACTAGCGTATACCTTCTCGACCCATACAGATGGGCGATGGATGATCCCATATCCATTGGTGTTTGACATCATAGATGATATACTGGAGCTCAGTAGAGATTGGGTATACTGGACGGACTCGCCGAGAACTCCCAGATGGTATTATACCTTACGTCAGATGGCAGTTCTCTGGTGACACTGGTACAGAGTAGTCTGTTGACCCGAGATCGTCATAGAGTCTTGTGTGATTCCCACTGTGCTTTGATTTCCACCTTACCACGTCCAAGAGGGCGTGAAAACGGTGGCTTTTGGGTACAGTCCCGAATCACATGGAGCCAATGAGCGATAGGATGGGATTCGTCTCTCCCGGTATAGGGAGTTGATGTTGCGCTGTGTTCGATTGGCTATAACCGGAAATCCCTGGCCAGGGTTGCTGAGATTTACTGGTAAGTGTTACCAGTAATTTCTCGAACTGTTATAGACCTCATATCGACACGACTTATCGAGCTATTGGGGTCTGACGTTTACCACCCCTAGGCAAGATGTGCGACATATCAGACGAACAGACAGGACTGTACGGTAAGTGTTACTGGTTGGATTCACAGGAGTGTGAGCGGGCTTGCTCGTTGATCTTCTGATCGCTCAATACCCGGGTGGCCGTTACGTTTAGCAGACCGCTTGCGGCTTGTGGGTGCTTGATATGATCATCACCTGCTGCCTGCGTATTGACGAGTCTTTAGAGTCCTACACAAAGGTTTCCTGGCTCAAGCGAAACGAAATAGGAGCACATATGAGATATGTGCGGGACCGAGAATAATACTAGTATGTGATACTATATTCTATTCTCGCGATTTGTATCATTGGACGTTATATGAGATATAGCCGGGTTACCGAATCGAGTGTTGATTCGATACATTGATAGACTTGATATTAGTCGGTTATGTGCAGTATGACCAGATCATTAAATCAAGTGTTGATTTAATGATTTAATGTATAATTATATATTTGATATATTACTTTACATTAACTAGTATTGGTTCACTTAAGATTATTTTCTCACTAGATTGTGCACATTGTATATATGATATATGTTTGTGCACTAGTTTGTATCATGTTTGATGATACATGCAAACTTGGGTGTGTGTTTACTTTAAACCATGTTTAGGTTAATGGTTAGGGTTTTAAATTATTTACTTATTCATTTTATTTATTTTTTTGGCAAAAACAAAATGGTTTCTTTCTTTGCTTCATGAAACTTCATAGCATCTTTGAAAGTCTTGACCATTTTGTTTTTTCCTTAACCCAACCATTACATCCTAACCATAGTTTATTCTCTACACATGTTACACTCACCCATGGTTGCTAAATGATAAGTTTTCACTTGAATTTTCTTTTTAAGATAATTCATTTTTTTTCTTTCTTCTTCTTCTTCTTCAAGAAGAAAGAAAACCATTGCTATAAAATTTTCAAGTGTTGAAACCTAGTGAGAAATCCAAATCCAAAGTGAACCCACTTCCTATTTCTTCATCCTCTACCACTTGCCATGTTGTATAGGTTGTTTTCTTCACAAGTTTCATGAGCTAGTGAAGATGGAGCTTGAGTTAGAGTTGCCTCGACATAGATCATCTTCGGCATCAAAGTCAACGACCTAACCCGATCATTTCTCCGACGAAACCATCGCTAGAGTCCGGGATCCCGGTGATCGAAGCGAAGGGACGTCATCACGGAATTAAAGAAGTGGAGGACCGGATGTACAAAAGTTGTATTTCCATTCACTTAGCAATAAAGTTGTTTACTTGCTTGTTCTTTCGTCTATCCTCTAGTTAACGATCGCATTAGGGTTTCTTAGGCACCGGAAAAAAGTTGAATTTGGCATGGTAGATGCCTTATGGAACCTCTTGAGTGTGCCTAGGAACCCTACAGTGGTATCAGAGCCTAACTAGAGCTTTAGGCGATCGGTAGACGATGTTAGAAACCCGATCGAACCCCGAAACCCTATTTTACACCCCTCTCTGTACAATTTTTAAAACAGTGTATATTTCCAGATTAAAAATTTCCAAAAAATTCAGCAGGGAATTGTAGGAGTTAATGTGCAGCACGTGCACTTAACTCGACAGAGCCATCCTGATTTGTGCGGCGGTTCCGCGGCCAGTTTGTTGAATTAGTGCACGTGGTTTGCACAGTAATTTGTTTCTGTTAGTGCTGTGTTTTATGGGAATTTTAATATTTACTCAAGAGTTGAGTTTTTTGGGTTGTATTGGGAGTTCGTAGATTCTATCGGATTGTCAAACTTTGTCTATGTGTTTTCCGGGTAATTTTAGAATATGTTAAAAAGTTCGACCGGATATAAATACCCACTTTTTCCCCTGTCGGGAAATTTCCAATTGTTGGATTTTTCCGTAGTTTAATGACGTTCTAAGTAGTGCAAGTAACGCGATGGTCCCTCTAGAAGACAACAAAGCTTAACTCGATTATGTGATCGTCTTGAACTGCCCTTTGAACCTTAGGGTTTGGGGTAGTACGGCGTGCCACATGTGAGGCGTTGGCTTGACCTTTCTACGGCTGGACCGTTGGTACTGAGGCATGAAGTGAATGTTTTTAAACTTATTTCATGAGTTGAGTTGTTTCGGGAAAACTTGGGTGTAGGATTGTTCGATCGAAAAGTTTAACATTTTCTATTTATCCGGAATGTGATACAATTGTTAGGTCCACGTTACCTCTCCCGGTACTTTCGGGGTTGCGGAAACGGTAAATCAAAATTTTTCTAAACTTTGTAACATGGACCGTAAAAGCCGGATCTTTGCTAAACTATAAACTAGCAACCTAACAAGAGATGTATCTACTCGGTTAGGGGTTATACCTCAACTTGAACTCCTTCTCTTCTTGTTGTTGTTCTTCTTTGATGTTCTACTCTTCTTGTTGTTCTTCTCATTGCTTGCTCAATGGTTGATCCGGACTTCGGTCACCTCCGCGGCCTCCTTGAGTCGAAGACGATCCACCCGAGAGATGTACACCGAGCTCCACCTCAAGCCGAGGTAACTAGGGCAAGGAGATAGCTGATCTAGAAGCCCTAGGTTGTGTAGAGAAGATGTATGGATGTGTTTGTCAAGTGAAAACCTTTTTCTCTCAACACATGAGATCAAAGGAGAAATCAAGAGGAGGAAGAAGAAGGAGGTTTTTAGCAACCATAGAGCTTCTCATTTCAAGAGAGAGAATGAGAATTAGCAAATGAAAAACTTAACCAAGAGAAAAGCTAACCATGGTTGCAATAATGCAAAAAAACATCATTACCAATTCCATCAAGATAAAGTTGATGGCTACTTTGAAATGACCATTATCATAATCCAAAAGAAAATGGAAAAGAAAAGAAAAGTGTAGAACCCTCTTGAAAGTCAATGGTCAACCCGGTCAACCGGTCAACAAAGTCAAGAGAGGTCAACGGGGTCAAATGGTCAATGCAATTAGCCATCATAAGATTATCACTAATAGGATTAGTAAATGATGTTCGCGGCTCATAATGGTTTTGACCAATACGAACTGTCAAAACCCTAATGAGTCCGCCTCAAAATGGTTTTGACCGAATCAACTGTCAAAACCCTAATGAGCCTGCCACATAGCGGTTTTGGCCGAACCAACTGCCAAAACCCTAATGAGGCACCTCCTCCTTCATCGCTCCGGAAAACTGTGCATACACACCTGCATCCGTATTCCATAGAATGCGGATGCGCAGAAGACAAAACAAATCCATCCGTGCAATACTAGGATCCGGCTTAAACCAAAGCCTACTAGTACTGCCTGCCCGAACACCATACGCACACAAGTGTACGTAAGTGATCGCAGCCCTGCCGTAAAACCATACGGCCTCTACACGTTTCGCTCAGTGCAGGGAAACTCTCTGTGTGGGACTCTAAAGACTCGACACTATGCTGGCAGTGGGTTTAACCACAGACCGCAAGCGGCACTAGCTGTACGTAACGGTCCCCAGGTAGATGTCGATAAGAAGGCCGATGAGGTACACCCATCCGAACTCCTACTGAGCCTGTATGTGACAATCTCCGTACAGTCCGGTCTGTTCGTCTGATACATCGCATGGCGGGCCTAGGGGGGCGGTAAACGTCAGTCCCCTAATAGCGGTACAAGTCGTGTCGGAGTGAAGCCCAATACACCCTGAGATAACACTGGAAACCTACCAGTATATCTCGCTTGCCCTGGCCAGGGACTACTCGTGTAATGGCTCTCCTAGACACAGCGCGATGTCAACCCCCAATACCGGGAGAGACGAATCCTGTCTAACCGTCACTGCCTCCAAGTGCTTCGGGACTGCTCCCAACTACTACCTGTTTGCACGACTCAGTAGAGCCGTGGTAGGGTGGCAATCAAAGAACAGTGGGAACACACTCGAGGCGAAGTGACAGTGTCAAGTCAGCGGACTAAGCTGTACTCATGTCACCTGGGAACTGATAACTGACGATAGGTATAATACCAACCATCAGTTCCCGACGAGTCATGTCCAGTGTACTCGTAACCTAACGAGCACCCGCATACTATCTCAAGTACGACGTACTGACGGCTGTGGGACAGACCGTCTCCCGTGCTGGGATGAGAAGCGCATACGCTAGTCTACTCTGGAGTATCGATGCCCTATCTCGATACTCCCACGACTAGGGACGTGTATAAGGATGTGCTTGTAGATTACCCAGCCCCCACGAGTGTGATCGCCATCACAACGCCGGTAATCAAGCAAAGATCCTAAGGGCTCTACTAATGCGTATAGGCGATATAATAAATAAACACACATGTACACATTAAAGCAGAGACAAACCAAGTAGCATACTACTATATTGAGCAAGATTGTCTGTACAACTGTGAATATCCCAAGCTTCCATCAAGTAATATACATACTAGTATGATACAGTAATGGCCTCTAGGGCATATACACCAACAATCTCCCACTTGCACTAAGGCGATGTACTGGCGTATCGAAGACCTATCATCTCGATCAGCCGCTCGAACTGAGTCTGGGGTAAAGCCTTCGTGAATGGGTCCGCAGTGTTGTCCTTTGTGTCCACTCTCCGCACCTCGATCTCCTGTCGATCAATGATCTCCCTGATCAGGTGATACCGCCTTAAGATGTGCCTGGATTTCTGATGGGACCTTGGTTCCTTCGCTAAAGCTATAGCCCCATTGTTATCGCAATACAAAGGTATTGGGTCAACAATGGACGGAACCACCTGAAGTTCACTAATGAACTTCTTAATCCAGACCGCCTCTTTTGCGGCATCGCTTGCAGCAATGTATTCAGCCTCCATCGTCGAGTCTGCGACGGTATCCTGCTTGGAACTCCTCCAACATACCGCCCCTCCGTTGAGGGTAAACACAAAACCCGAGACAGACTTGCTGTCATCTTTGTCACTCTGGAAGCTTGAATCGGTAAAGGACTCGACCCTGAGGTCTCCATTACCGTAAACCAGGAACATCTCCTTAGTCCTTCTCAGGTACTTGAGAATGTTCTTCACTGCTGTCCAGTGGTCCTCCCCTGGGTCTGACTGATACCGGCTTACCGTGCTCAACGCGTAAGCTACATCTGGTCTTGTACATAGCATCGCATACATTATAGATCCTACCGCCGAAGCGTAGGGTATAGTGCTCATGCGAACCCTCTCCTCGTCAGTCTTAGGAGACATCTTCTTGGAGAGGGTAATTCCATGCAATGCGGGTATGTTACCGCGCTTGGAATCCTCCATACTAAATCTCTTTAGTACGGTCTCTATGTACCTGGACTGCGAAAGTCCCAATAGTTTCTTGGATCTATCTCTATAGATCTTGATCCCCAGAATGTACGAGGCATCACCCAGGTCCTTCATGGAGAACCTTTGTGACAAAAACAGCTTGACCGATTGTAGCATAGGAATGTCATTTCCTATCAAAAGAATGTCGTCCACGTACAAGACTAGGAATACGACAGTTCGTCCTACAATCTTCTTATATACACAGGGTTCATCTTCGTTCTTGATGAAATCAAATTCCTTGATTGCCTCATCAAAACAGATGTTCCAGCTCCGCGATGCCTGCTTTAATCCATAAATGGATTTAAGCAACTTGCACACCTTTCCGCTGCTCCCACTGTCTACGAAACCTTCTGGTTGATCCATGTAAACGCACTCTTCCAAACAACTGTTTAGGAAAGCCGTTTTAACATCCATCTGCCAGATCTCATAGTCATGGAAGGCAGCAATGGCAAGTAGGATCCGAATGGATTTGAGCATAGCCACCGGAGAAAAAGTTTCGTCATAGTCCAAACCAGGTCTTTGACGGAAACCTTTTGCAACGAGTCTAGCTTTATAGGTTTCCACCTGCCCATCTACACCAAGTTTCCTTTTGTAGATCCATTTGCATCCAACGGGTTTTACCCCAGGTGGAGCAATATCCAAGGTCCACACTTTATTGGCGTACATGGACTCCATTTCGGATTGCATTGCTTCCTGCCACTTATCAGAGTCCCTACTGATAATGGCCTGCCTGAAACTGGTAGGGTCATCTTCTTCCAAGATGCAATCCTCTCGATCCCCGTCTATGAGAAAACCGTAGTATCTCTCGGGCGGATGAGAAATCCTACCAGATCTGCGGAGTGGCTGAGGTTCGTCTGGGGTTATTGAATCTAGCGGTTCCTCCAAATTTTCAGTTACATTTTGTGGTCGCTGAATTTCTTCCAGTTCTACCGAACTCCCACTAGTTTCTTTTGCAAGAAACTCCCTTTCTAAGAAGGTAGCGTGGCGAGATACAAACACCTTCTGTTCCTCAGTGTGGTAGAACAGATATCCTAGTGAGTCTTTAGGATATCCCACAAATTTACAAAGAACTGACCGTGCCTCTAACTTGTCCGGTTTCTGTGTTTTCACATAGGCCGGACAACCCCATATCTTAATAAACTTAAGACATGGTTTCTTACTGCTCCATATCTCATACGGAGTTTTAGGCACTGATTTGGACGGAACTTGATTCAAAAGGTATGCCGCTGTCTGAAGCGCATGTCCCCAGAATGAAAGAGGCAACTCAGCACTACTCATCATGGACCGAACCATATCCAATAGGGTACGATTCCTCCGCTCTGAAACACCGTTGTGCTGTGGTGTATAAGGAAGAGTAAGCTGAGAGAGAATACCATTCTCTTTTAAGTAATCTAGGAATTCCGTGCTTAAGTACTCCCCTCCTCTATCAGACCGGAGGATCTTGATACTTTTGCCAATCTGGTTCTCTACTTCCTTTCTGAATTCCTTGAATTTCTCAAAAGCTTCAGATTTGTGTTTCATCAAATACACATATCCGAACCTAGAGAGATCGTCAGTGAATGTGATGAAGTACGAGAACCTACCCCTTGCATGTATAGACATCGGACCACACACATCACTGTGTATGAGTCCCAAGAGCTCTCTTGCTCTTTCTCCATGTCCGGTGAACGGAGATTTGGTCATCTTCCCTTTGAGACAAGACTGACAAGTTTCATAAGATGAAAACTCGAACGTATTCAAGAGTCCATTTTTATGCAACTTACTCAGTCTTTTCTCTCCGATATGACCAAGCCTACAATGCCATAAGTAGGATTCATTCGTATCTGAATTCTTCCTCTTGCGTGTGTTTTGTATATTGAGAACTGTATTCTGATTTAGAACGTAGATACCATTACACAGTATACCCTCTGCAACCAGTACCTTATGAAGGTAAATGTTCATGATATTCTTTTCAAGAACAAAGTTATATCCATCTTTATCGAGTAAAGAAACTGATATTATGTTGCAAACCATGGAGGGTACATAGTAGCAATCGTTCAAAATCATAGTCTTGCCATTTGGCAATACTAGGTGATATTCACCGACGGCTGCCGCATTAACTTGTGCTCCGTTCGCTACTCTGAGCGACATATCACCCGGTGCAACTATCCTACTTTTTCTCAGTCCTTACAATAAATTACAGATATGAGATCCTGATCCGGTATCAAGTACCCAGGAGGTAGGGCTGACCGTAAAACAGTTCTCAATCACAAGAACACCTGAAGTAGATGCAAAACCATGCTTCTTCTTCAACTGGGTATCCTGGAAATCCATACTTTCCTCTTTCCCATTCTCATACTCATGACTGTTGTCACAAGTTAGAGCTGAACCAACTTTCTCCAGTCCCGAATAAGAATTCGGATCGGTCAAGCGATACATTTTATTATCTTGATTAGGGCGTGAAAAGGTTGCTGCCTGGAGAGAGAGAAAAGAAACACTCAGCGTATGCTCTTGCAAGATTAGATTGGTTTATTAATTTATCTAACCAGGATGTCTCCCACTGTTTACTCAAATTCTTCTTAAAACCTTTTAAAAGAAGAACTAGCCGGGTTTTAATTCACGTCACAATACTTGCTTAACCTTTCAGCCAGGCTAGTGTCGGTACTTCGAGGGAGGTTTTCCAACGCTTTCGCGAAGTTCCTTAATTAAATAACCTCTTTTCCCTGGGGGCGTAACCCCGCTAACACCTTTCTAGACACCTACTAGGTTTATAGCATTGATCGTTAAGTGAAATAATCTCCCGAGAGTAATCCAACTCATCAGTGGGATCGGGATCCAACCATCATTGTGTGATGACCTAGATGGAATCCACTCTAGTCACCACACTCCAGAAGGTATGCTAAATCTGCAAGTTTCAGTACTTTTGAAACTCCCGATGTGGTTTTTGCCCCTAGGACCCAAGTGACCTTGACGAATAATCAACAAATCAAAAGGTCCTACTCAAGTTCAACCCGTCGTTATCCAGGATTGCATTAGACCCGCCCGCATGATCCTTGACGAATAATCAACAAAATCATGCGACCGTCCTAACCAATCGCATCAATCAGTGCAACAGAGAATTATTACTTAGCTACCGTTCACTGTGTCTTGACGAATAATCAACAAACGCAGCACGAATACTAAGTATTAATTATCCGAAATGACGGAGGGCTACGGCTGGGTTTTTGGCGAAAAACCCGTTAACGTAATGAACTTGATATCGTTGAAGGAACCCGATTGCACCTTTTTGAAAAATACAGTGGCGAAAACTTTTGCTAAAGAGGTCACTCCCTGTGAAGGGATCTCGGCTCTTTCCTCGTCGAGTGAGGTGCTGGGCATTCGTAAGATGAATACCTCGATGCAAAGCAAGAATAATCGACTATAGTGAAGTTATTACCCTGACGCAAAGTTTTGTCCAAGGGGTCACTCCCGGTGAAGGGATCTCGGCCCTTGCCTCGTCGACTGAGGTGCTGGGCATTCATAACCGAATACCGCGATGCAAAACAAAAAGATGAACGTCCTTGTAATAACAGCTTTTTGAAAAACTTGTTCCAACAACGTCTTTTAGGTTTATTTTCTTGCATTAGTTCTTTTAATGCGTCCCATCATTTAAATCCTACCATTGCAGAAAACAACCAAAATATGACGTACGCTTATGCCATTCGCATTCGCCACGGGGCCCCGTCATCACCTGTTAGGTTACTTAACTAACGACAGAGCGGGGGCTGGGCTAGCGCGGCTGTAAAACATAAGCAACGCCTAAATAGTTATTATATATATAGCAATATAGCAATGATAGCCAATCCAGATCACAGATGAGCACTTTGGATATACTAGGAATCCGCAATTCGTTCGAGCCTGCAACGAAAAACGGATTACACGGTCGCGATGAATAGCCAATACCCCACCCAAGACCCCTACGGGTGCGGCAAACTACCCGCCAAGTACCCGAAGCGAAGCAACCTCCCTCAATGCCATGAGTAGGCCACTCGGCACTTCGAGCTACCCGGTAGTTTGTGCACCCCTCCATGGGTCTATCCTAGGAGCAAAAACAGTAAAAAGAATTATACAATGACGGCTACAACCCCGACCCGGTTGTGCGGCCAAACAAATAATATTACATCAATTTACAAATTTATTACATGAATGAAAGAAAAAGAAACTCTCATCTCACATCCACCCCGGCTATTCATCCGCGACAATCCAACGAGTTCATATACACAAACCATCAACAACAATCACAGATCACAATATGTATAACCCCGACTAATCGACATATAGCGATTAGCCGACGTTCAATACATAAGAACATCACAGATATAACCTTTATAGTCAAAGTATATTGAAGTTCGGAAAAAATACGGAATTATAGGCCCCCAAAAACAAATTTGTATTCTGGAAAATCTGGGCACATATAATATATCTGAAAAATCCTAAAACCATGTCAGAAACATACTGCACCAAAATCGATGCAGTAACTCAGCAACTTGGCCGCGGTTCCGCGGTAAGAGCTTGCTCTTGCCGCGGAAGCGCGGCGCTTTGGTTGAGTCGCTGCATCGTTTTTGGTGGTTTTCTTCTAAAAACCCTGAGATGATTTTTGGGCTATAACAAAGTTTGTTTTGACCAGAAAAAGTTTTAACAGAAACTCAGATTTTTACAACTTGGTTTTTTCGATTTTTCCGTTTCGAACTTCGATACACTTTACTACCAAGCTAGTTTATGTTTAGTTAGGCTCTGATACCACTGTTAGGTCCACGTTACCTCTCCCGGTACTTTCGGGGTTGCGGAAACGGTAAATCAAAATTTTTCTAAACTTTGTAACATGGACCGTAAAAGCCGGATCTTTGCTAAACTATAAACTAGCAACCTAACAAGAGATGTATCTACTCGGTTAGGGGTTATACCTCAACTTGAACTCCTTCTCTTCTTGTTGTTGTTCTTCTTTGATGTTCTACTCTTCTTGTTGTTCTTCTCATTGCTTGCTCAATGGTTGATCCGGACTTCGGTCACCTCCGCGGCCTCCTTGAGTCGAAGACGATCCACCCGAGAGATGTACACCGAGCTCCACCTCAAGCCGAGGTAACTAGGGCAAGGAGATAGCTGATCTAGAAGCCCTAGGTTGTATAGAGAAGATGTATGGATGTGTTTGTCAAGTGAAAACCTTTTTCTCTCAACACATGAGATCAAAGGAGAAATCAAGAGGAGGAAGAAGAAGGAGGTTTTTAGCAACCATGGAGCTTCTCATTTCAAGAGAGAAAATGAGAATTAGCAAATGAAAAACTTAACCAAGAGAAAAGCTAACCATGGTTGCAATAATGCAAAAAAACATCATTACCAATTCCATCAAGATAAAGTTGATGGCTACTTTGAAATGACCATTATCATAATCCAAAAGAAAATGGAAAAGAAAAGAAAAGTGTAGAACCCTCTTGAAAGTCAATGGTCAACCCGGTCAACCGGTCAACAAAGTCAAGAGAGGTCAACGGGGTCAAATGGTCAATGCAATTAGCCATCATAAGATTATCACTAATAGGATTAGTAAATGATGTTCGCGGCTCATAATGGTTTTGACCAATACGAACTGTCAAAACCCTAATGAGTCCGCCTCAAAATGGTTTTGACCGAATCAACTGTCAAAACCCTAATGAGCCTGCCACATAGCGGTTTTGGCCGAACCAACTGCCAAAACCCTAATGAGGCACCTCCTCCTTCATCGCTCCGGAAAACTGTGCATACACACCTGCATCCGTATTCCGTAGAATGCGGATGCGCAGAAGACAAAACAAATCCATCCGTGCAATACTAGGATCCGGCTTAAACCAAAGCCTACTAGTACTGCCTGCCCGAACACCATACGCACACAAGTGTACGTAAGTGATCGCAGCCCTGCCGTAAAACCATACGGCCTCTACACGTTTTGCTCAGTGCAGGGAAACTCTCTGTGTGGGACTCTAAAGACTCGACACTACGCTGGCAGTGGGTTTAACCACAGACCGCAAGCGGCACTAGCTGTACGTAACGGTCCCCAGGTAGATGTCGATAAGAAGGCCGATGAGGTACACCCATCCGAACTCCTACTGAGCCTGTATGTGACAATCTCCGTACAGTCCGGTCTGTTCGTCTGATACATCGCATGGCGGGCCTAGGGGGGCGGTAAACGTCAGTCCCCTAATAGCGGTACAAGTCATGTCGGAGTGAAGCCCAATACACCCTGAGATAACACTGGAAACCTACCAGTATATCTCGCTTGCCCTGGCCAGGGACTACTCGTGTAATGGCTCTCCTAGACACAGCGCGATGTCAACCCCCAATACCGGGAGAGACGAATCCTGTCTAACCGTCACTGCCTCCAAGTGCTTCGGGACTGCTCCCAACTACTACCTGTTTGCACGACTCAGTAGAGCCGTGGTAGGGTGGCAATCAAAGAACAGTGGGAACACACTCGAGGCGAAGTGACAGTGTCAAGTCAGCGGACTAAGCTGTACTCATGTCACCTGGGAACTGATAACTGACGATAGGTATAATACCAACCATCAGTTCCCGACGAGTCATGTCCAGTGTACTCATAACCTAACGAGCACCCGCATACTATCTCAAGTACGACGTACTGACGGCTGTGGGACAGACCGTCTCCCGTGCTGGGATGAGAAGCGCATACGCTAGTCTACTCTGGAGTATCGATGCCCTATCTCGATACTCCCACGACTAGGGACGTGTATAAGGATGTGCTTGTAGATTACCCAGCCCCCACGAGTGTGATCGCCATCACAACGCCGGTAATCAAGCAAAGATCCTAAGGGCTCTACTAATGCGTATAGGCGATATAATAAATAAACACACATGTACACATTAAAGCAGAGACAAACCAAGTAGCATACTACTATATTGAGCAAGATTGTCTGTACAACTGTGAATATCCCAAGCTTCCATCAAGTAATATACATACTAGTATGATACAGTAATGGCCTCTAGGGCATATACACCAACAACAATAATTGGAATTCACAAGTAGTTATGAGATAACTGAATGAATGTTATAAATCTAGCGGTTTAGTCTCACTTGATCGATTGCCACGGAATTTTGATGTGATCAAAAGTCCGTCGCAATCACGTAGAGTACGCGGATACTCGCCGGGTAAACTTAATAGACAGCCTCACCCCATAGCCCCGACCAAGTGACTGTAGGAGAACCCCGTCGCCGAAAGCATCCGTTCGGGTGCTCGCGGCAGCGGTGTTCCGCCTTGGTGCACTTCGTCGACGGTATCGGGGGTGCGGCCGTCTACTAAAGTTTGCGACGAGCATTCGATCAGGATGTCGGGAATCTTGTTGAATTACTCGACTTGATATTGAAAAGAGTTTTCGATAAAAGAGACTAAAATGCGGGGTTTATAATTGTTAGGCATGCGATGTCTAAGGAGGTTGCGGATTCCAACTGTTGTAGTTTTACACTTTCTTTTCTGCGACCGTAAGTGTAATATGTGATATCGCCGGTTTCGTTGCTATATGTCAACGACAATTGGGATGGGCATATTTACTTACGTTGATGACATGTGATGTTATGTGTTGCTGGATATGTTATATTGGATTGTCGTGTTTGAATAGCCGGGGGTTTTATGTGAGATGAGTGTTTTTCATTTTCATTCATGTAAAAACTTGTATGTAATATTCTTTTATTGGGGAACTTCCAAGTTGCGGATGATGTCACCATTTGTATATTATTTACTTTTCCGCACTAGGATAGACCCAAGGAGGAGGGCACAAGTAACTGGGTTCTGAAGTCCAGTGGGAGACCAACTCGAGGAGTCGAGTCTAGGTCTCCTAACTCTAGAATTGGTGGGGTTGCTTGCCTCTCTCGTAGGGGTCTAGGGGTGTGGGTTTGGCTATTCATCGTGACCGTGGAATCCGTGTTTTATACTGGTTCGTATTGAAAACACGGACGTCCTAGTATATCCAATGTTTCATATGTTTCTTCTGCTGCGATATCTGTGATGTGATCATTTGATGTTCTTTGATAAATACTGTATATAGTATATATGATATATTATATAGGTGTTACTTATGTTTTACACCCGCGCTAGCCCTGCCCCGCTCTGCCGTTAGTTACCTAACCTAACGGTGCACGAGGGGACATCGAGGCGAATGCGGATGGCATAAGTGTACGTCGTATTTATCTGTGATGTTTAGGTAACTTAAATGATGGGACTTCATTAATATGATTAATGAAAGAAAAAGAAACCTAAAGATGTTGTGGAATCGAATTTCAAAAATAAAAACAGGTAGCTACAGTTCTTGCTTTGTATCGCGGTGTTCCTAGTAGAACATCCTGCACCTTATTCGATAAGGAAAGGACCAAGATCTCTTCACCGGGAGTGACTCCTTTAGCAATAACTGGCAGATGCTACAACCCTCGGTTTGTCTTTTGATTGCTTCTATAGTTCTTGCTTTGCACAGTGGTATATATGATATATCCTGCACCTTATTCGATGAGGAAAGGGCCGACGATCCCTTCACCGGGAGTGACCCCTTTAGCAAAACTAGAAAAGCCTCAAAAACACTCCATTTTAAAATCATTTGATTCTACAACGATATCAAGTTCATTACGCAATAGGTTTTCTTAAAAACCTGTCGTAGCCCTCCGTCATTTCAGATAAGTTGTATATAGTGTTCGTGCTGCATTTGTTGGCTTTCGTCAAGGTGCAGTGTGCGGTAGTTATATGCTGCTTATCTGCTGCATATGATGCGATTGGATTAGGGTAGTCGTGCGGTTTTGTTGGCTTTCGTCAAGGGTCGTGCGGGTGGGTTTAATTTAATCAAGAAATGACGGGTTGAACTTGACTAGCGGGCTATGGTTTGTTGGCTTTCGTCAAGGTCATAGCACGTTAGGGGCTAAATATTATCGGGAATTTCAAGTGTTGAAATTTGCAATGAGATTGCATACCTTCTATGAGATAGTTGGATCCCGATACCCACTGCGAGTAATTGTTACTCCTTGGAGAGTTTTACACATTACAATTAGCCGATCAAGTAGGTGTCTAGAAAGGTGTCAATGGGGTTACGCCTCTGGGAAAACGAGGTTTACTGTAATTAGGTCCGTGCGAAAGCACGCGAAACCTCCTTCGAAGTACCGACACTGGCCTGGCTGAAAGATTGGCGAACTTGTAGCTTGTAATTAATCCCGGCTAGTCTTTCCTTTTAGGGTTTGAAGGAAGATTTGATAAAAACAGTGGGAGCCATCCTGATTAGATAAAATAATAACCAATCTGATCTTGCAAGAGCATACGCTGAGTGTTTTCTTCTCTCTCTCTCTAGGTAGCGACCATATCACGCCTTAATCAAGATAATAATATGGATGTATTGACCGAACCCGCTTGTTATACTGAGCTGGGGAACGTTGGTCCCGCTCCAACTTATATATGTTATAAGACAGAGCAGGAAATTGGGGAATACCAGGATTCCCCTGCCGCCCAAACGAAGAAAGTGCATATGATGCATCTCCTTCGGGTGTGTTCATTACAAAGAACTATTTCTCTATCCTCTACGTCCTGGGAATTTGATACCGGATCAGGATCCCAGATATGTAATCTGTTACATAGGGCTACAGAAAGGTAGAGAACTGAGAACGGGTGATAAGTTTCATGAGACAGAAAACGGTGCAAGTGTTGCAGCCAAGTCTGTTGGTCACTGTCACCCTGTATTCCAAATACATTGATTCTGAACGAATGTTATTAGATACCGAACCTGATATACAAAATCATATCAGTCTCTTTATTAGTAAAGAAATGATAAAATTTTGTATTGTTGGATAATGTTTTGAACATTTCCTATATCAAAAGTTGATCGGTTCAGGCACGTTATCTAAACGCATTGACGTTCTAAATCAAACCACAGTTCTTAGTATACAGAACACACACAAGAGGAAGATCAAAAATGAACGGATCCTTCTTGACGTATTGTAGACTAGGTCATATCAATGTGACCCGACTAGCTGAAGTTACATTTTAGATGCATATTTAAATCAGTTTGAATTTACATCTTGTGAAACTTGCCAGTCATGTCACAAAGATAAAGATGACCATAGCTCTGTTTATTGGAAACAGAGAAAGAGTTAGTAAACTCTTGGGACTGATACATGATGATGTATGAAGGTCCCTTGTCTACACATGCCAATACCGGTTCTTTGTACTTCATTACATTCTCTGATGATCTCTTTAGATTCAGACATATGTTCCTGTTGAAACACAAGTCCGAACCTTTTGAGATATTCACAGAATATAAGTTAGAAGTAGAGAACCAAAATGGGTATAAGTATTATGTCCTTTGATGTGATCAAGGAGGAGAATACTTGAGCACGAAAATTCCTGGATTATTCTAAAAGAGAAAGAGATTCTCTCTCAGCATTACTCTTCCGTATACACCACATTACGTCGGTGTATCGGGGCGGAGCAATAGCACCCTGTGTGATATGGTGTGCTCTATGATGAGTACTACTGAGTTTCCTATTTCCTTTTGGGAATTATGCACTTGAGAAGCTGCATACCTATTGAATAGGGTTCAAATCAAAACAGTAGCATACCGCTTTATATGTGATATGGAAAGGGAAGAGCCCATATCTTAAGTTTGTTAAGATTTGGGGTTGTCCGGCCTATGTCTAAAAAGCAAAATCCAGACAAGCTCGAGGTAAGGTCTGTTATGTAGAACTGGAAATGTTCCAGCTATACAAACTGCAGCTGATGATTTGGTAGAACCAAAGGATTCAATTGTTTCCAACGAACCTCAGCCTCTCCGCCGATCTAGTAGGGTTCCTCACCAACCTGAGAGATACTCCGGTTTCTATATGATAGTGGGAGCGAGGATTGCATCATAGGATGATGACCTAACTAGTTTCGAGCTGGCCATTAGGAGTGGGACTCTGTAAGAATGGCTGGATGTTTATCGATCTGAGATGGAATCCTTTTACACCAACAAAGTATGGACTTTCGTTGCATTATCTGAAGGGTTAAATCCCCATCAGCAGCAAGTATATCTTGAGAAAATTACTTGGTGTACATGGAAAGGTTAAGACTTTCAAAGCTAGACTTGTTAAAGGCTTGCATCATTGACAATGGATTATGATGAAACCTTTTCTACAGTGGCTATGCTTAAGTCCATCCAGATCCTACTTGCCACGGCTGCATACCATGACTACGATATCTGGCGGTTGGGTGCCATGACTTCTTTTCTAAGTGATGTTTTAGAAGAGTGCGTCTATAAGTACACAGCCAGAGGGCCTTGTAGACAGTGGGAGCAGCGGAAACGCGAGCAAGATGTTTTATGTGATAAAGCAGGCATCGCGGAGTTGGAACGTCTGTTTTGATGTGTTAGTCAAAGAGTTTGACATCATCAAAATAGTAGATGAACCTTGTATAAACAAAAGGGTAGTAGGGAGTATGGTGGTGATCCTCGTAGAGTACGTGGATGACATACTCTTGATAGGGAAGGAGTTTCCTATGCTACGCTCGGTCAATCTCCGCTTATCACAAGGATTCTCCATATAGGATCAAAGTGATACCTACTAATTCCTGGGTTTTAGATCTATGAGATAGATCTAATTGGATGTTAGGATGCTCACTAGTTGTAGTGAGATGGTATCAATCGATCACGGGGGCAATCACCGACTGAATGTCAGTCACAGGCATTGTCTTTACCCTCAGTAAAGGGATGGTATGTTGGAAGAGTTCCAAGCTAGATACCATGGCATACTAGATGATAAAGGCTGGATACATCGTTACTTAAGATGCTACCAAAGAGGCAGTCTGGGTGTATATTAGTTCATGAGATGAACTTCGTTCCTCCCATTGTGTGACAATGGAGTTGTGGCTTATGCCAAGGAACGCCCGTCCCATCAGTGACCCAGACATATTCTGAGGCAGCATCACCTGATCATGGAGATGGTTGATCTCCAAGGAGATCGAGGTTAGGAGAGTAGACTCAGAGGACAACACGGCGGATCCACTCACAAAGGCCTTTTCCCAGAGAGAGACTTTTATGGGATGGTTGAGTATGAGATACTGCAACCACTGCTAGAGATGGCCCTAGTGCAAGTGGGAGATTGTTAGTTATATGTATGCCCTAGAGGCCATTACTATACATAGGTTGTATATTGTAGTGGATGCTTGGACATATATAGGGAGGACTTTCTTGCTCGACATGATATTATGCTATCTGGTTGCACTTTATCTTAACGTGTACACTGATTGTCTCTCTGTTACATGTTGGTAAAGCCCTTAGGATGTGTACTTGACTACCTGGACTATGATGCGGATCATACTAGTGGGGACATGGTAGTCCATAAGTACATCCTTCAAGGTCCCTAGTCGTGGGTGTATCGAGACGGGGCATCGATATACCAGAGTAGACTAGCGTATACCTTCTCGACCCATACAGATGAGCGATGGATGATCCCATATCCATTGGTGTTTGACATCAGAGATGATATACGGGTGCTCAGTAGAGACTGGGTACACTGGACGGACTCGCCGAGAACTCCCAGATGGTATTATACCTTACGTCAGATGGCAGTTCTCTGGTGACACTGGTACAGATTAGTCTGTTGACCCGAGATCGTCATAGAGTCTTGTGTGATTCGCACTGTGCTTTGATTTCCACCTTACCACGTCTAAGAGGGCGTGCAAAACGGTGGCTTTTGGGTACAGTCCCGAATCACATGGAGGCAATGAGTGATAGGAAGGGATTCATCTCTCCCGGTATAGGGAGTTGATGTTACGCTGTGTTCGATTGGCTATAACCGGAAATCCCTGGCCAGGGTTGCTGAGATTTACTGGTAAGTGTTACCAGTAGTTTCTCGAACTGTTATAGACCTCATATCGACACGACTTATCGAGCTATTGGGGTCTGACGTTTACCACCCCTAGGCAAGATATGCGACATATCAGAAGAACAGACAGGACTGTACGGTAAGTGTTACTGGTTGGATTCACAAGAGTGTGAGCGGGCTTGCTCGTTGATCTTCTAATCGCTCAATACCTGGATGGCCGTTACGTTTAGCAGACCGCTTGCATCTTTTGGGTGCTTGATATGATCATCACCTGCTGCCGGCGTATTGACGAGTCTTTAGAGTCCTACACAGAGGTTTCCTGGCTCAAGCGAAACGAAATAGGAGCGCATATGAGATATGTGCGGGACCGAGAATAATACCAGTATGTGATACTATATTCTATTCTCGTGATTTGTATCATTGGACGGTTATATGAGATATAGCCGGGTTACCGAATCGAGTGTTGATTCGATACATTGATAGACTTGATATTAGTCGGTTATGTGCAGTATGACCGGATCATTAAATCAAGTGTTGATTTAATGATTTAATGTATAATTATATATTTGATATATTACTTTATATTAACTAGTATTGAAATTCACTTAAGATTATTTTCTCACTAGATTGTGCACATTGTATATATGATATATGTTTGTGCACTAGTTTGTATCATGTTTGATGATACATGCAAATTTGGGTGTGTGTTTACTTTAAACCATGTTTAGGTTAATGGTTAGGGTTTTAAATTATTTACTTATTCATTTTATTTATTTTTTGGCAAAAACAAAATGGTTTCTTTCTTTGCTTCATGAAACTTCATAGCATCTTTGAAAATCTTGACCATTTTGTTTTTTCCTTAACCCAACCATTACATCCTAACCATAGTTTATTCTCTACACATGTTACACTCACCCATGGTTGCTAAATGATAAGTCTCCACTTGAATTTTCTTTTTAAGATAATTCATTCTTTTTCTTTCTTCTTCTTCTTCTTCAAGAAGAAAGAAAACCATTGCTAGAAAATTTTCAAGTGTTGAAACCTAGTGAGAAATCCAAATCCAAAGTGCACCCACTTCCTATTTCTTCATCCTCTACCACTTGCCATGTTGTATAGGTTGTTTTCTTCACAAGTTTCATGAGCTAGTGAAGATGGAGCTTGAGTTAGAGTTGCCTCGACGTAGATCATCTTTGGCATCGAAGTCAACGACCTAGCCCGCTCATTTCTCCGACGAAACCATCGCTAGAGTCCGAGATCCCGGTGATCGCAGCGAAGGGACGTCATCACGGAACTAAAGAAGTGGAGGACCGGATGTACAAAGGTTGTATTTCCATTCACTTAGCAATAAAGTTGTTTACTTGCTTGTTCTTTCGCTTATCCTTCAGTTAACGATCGCATTAGGGTTTCTTAGGCACCGGAAAAAAGTTGAATTTGGCATGGTAGATGCCTTGTGGAACCTCTTGAGTGTGCCTAGGAACCCTACACGTCGCGGTCCATTGGGTTTAAGGACATCATAGTCCATAGGGTTTAAGGACATCATAGTCCATAGAGTTTAGTTTAGGGACGCTGCGGTCCATTGGGTTTAAGGACATCATAGTCCATGTAGGTTTAAGGACATCATAGTCCATGTTAAAGGACATCATAGTCCATAGAGTTTAGTTTAGGGGCGGTCCATTGGGTTTAAGGACATCATAGTCCATCTAGGTTTAAGGACATCATAGTCCCTGTTTAAGGACATCATAGTTCATAGAGTTTAGTTTAGGGACGTTGCGGTCCATTGGGTTTAAGGACATCATAGTCCATGTTTAAGGACATCATGGTCCATAGAGTTTAGTTTAGGGACGTTGCGGTCCATTGGGTTTAAGGACATCATAGTCCATGTTGTTTTGGCTCATTGGTTTGGGGGTGTGCCAAGAGTTATTGGTTATTGGGACCCTCCACCTCTCTGAAGACGTTGAAGAATTACAACGACAGGTATCTGAGGTGTGGAGAGATGTACCCTTGAACCAAATCCCAAATCGAGGAGTTGTCAGTTCTGAGCATAGAGGCTCGGTTTGCTTGGAGATTTAATCTCAAGGGGAACTTAACTGATTTTGGTTAAAGTTGGTTCCTTATAGTGTTAAACACTAATGTATGCTCAGCCCCCACATGCGGCCTTAAAACAGTGTTAAACACTGAAATTTGGGGCGCTCATGTGTGGTACGTGAGGCGCTTGAAAGTTGGCGCTGCTTCTTTGGCATTATTCCCTTGTTCCTTTCATAAATGCTAAGCCCTATTGGGGTCACGTGGGATCACGTGAGGCGCCCCCAAAATAGGAACTATCCTGGGTTTATTCCATTTTTCTTTTGGAAGTGCTAAGCACTTTTTAGGGGGTCACATGAGATCACGTGAGGCGCCAAAAAAGTGGTAACTGTCTTTGGGTTTATACCCTTTTTATTTTGGAAGTGCTAAGCACTTTTCGGGGGGTCGTGGGATAACGTGAGGTGCCAAAAAAGTGGTAACTGTCTTTGGAGTTTATACCCTTTCTCTTTTTGTATAAGTGCTTGTTCGGGAGTCACGTGGAGACACGTGACCTGCTCTCAGTTGTTCTTTTTTGTTCATCAAGGGTGCTCACGTGGGAGCACGTGATGTGCCATTATCATGTTGGGTGCTAATCTTTCTATGTGCATGGAGATCTTGAGTTTTGAAACTTTCAAGCCCATTGTTTTATAAGAATTAAATTCTTATATAGGGTTAAACCCTAGTTTTACTAGAGAAATTAGATTCCTATATGTTCTTGTAAGAATTAAATTGTTTGAACTTAGTTCTTTCCCCTAAGTTTGAATCTACATAACAAAATCTTCCCGATGAGAATTAAATTCTCAACTTGTGGGGAGATCTGCTTCTGCGGATCTCAACCAGAAGAAGAACTAAGTTCTTTTTAGAAGAGTTCAACTCTTGTGGAGGCGAAGAAGAAGTAAAATGTTCTCTGTGTTTCTTTTTTTTCTTACCTAGGGTTTCTCTTTTTTTAAGAGATCTTCTTTTCTCTAGAAAATTAAATTCTCTTTTCTCTTTAGCTTACCAAGAGGTTTTCCTCTCTTTTTTTGTATTTTTGAATTTGAAGTTTATGGGGGGTTCTTCTTTTTTAGACTTGAAGTCTTGGGGCCTTTATATAGTGGAGGTTGATTTCTTGATTTAGTTGAGAAAATCTCTCATTGAGAGATCTCTTAATTGATTTGGGTAATTTATCCACCGTCGAATTTTTGATCCAAGGACTTCTATTTTACAGAAGACATTTTTCTTGTTTTTAAGAAGATTGGGAAAATATTTTCCCATACAGAACTTATTCTATATCTTGGTGATTTTTAATCACCATTGGATCTTTGATCCAACGGTGCTCTGATTTACAGAGCATAATCTTTCTTGTTTAGAAAGATTTGAGGAGTGTTTCCTCAATCAGAATTTAATTCTGTATCTTGGTGATTTTTAATCACCATTGGATATTTGATCCAACGGTGCTCTGATTTACAGAGCACAATCTTTCTTGTTTAGAAAGATTGGGGAAAATATTTCCAAAATAGGGTTCTAATCCCTTTTATATAGAATTTAATTCTATCGGGTCAGACGATATTAGGAATCCTCACGTGTAGCACGTGACCCAGTGGCACTAGGCCGGTTTGCCTATATGCAGCAATCCTAAAGAAGAGCATCACGTGTTGTCACGTGTTGCGCCTTCTGGCCTGCTATTTGTTTTATGAAGGCACCTATATACTTTGTATATAAGTGCTCACGTGTGGCACGTAAGGCCCAACATCAGTCCCATTTGTTGAGTGTAATGCTTGTAATTTTGACTCCATGGCGCATCACGTGTGGGCACGTGATGCTCCCTTTGGGGAATTTTCCCATTGCTTTTTTTTTATTATTTATTTTTTCAAAAGGGAACAAATACCCCCACAGCGTTGTTCTCACGTGTCTTGCATGTGAGTGCAACGCTGTCACCTTTACAGCCGTCGGATGGCCTAGGGGAACGGGGATGTGAACCGCCCTTGTCACGTCTTATAAATGCAAGGGTTTGGCTTTTGGGAAGCCACCGTTCTTTCATCTTCTTCCTTCTTTGTTTTCTTTGAGAATTTAATTCTCCTCTTCAAAGCTTAGTTCTCTGCCATTGCAATTCCAGAGTTAAACTCTGTTGGAAAAAGAGACCTTTTTTAGGTAAAGATCTTGAATATCATAAAAAAAACCTTTTTATCAAAATTTCTGGATTTTATATCCACCATAAGACATGATCTTCGAATAGCAGACCTTAATGTCATGGGGTTTCTGGAATTTAATTCCATCACACAAAAGGAATTTAATTCCTCACCAAAGATCTTAGCTCTAAAGATCAAGAGGACCCTCTGGGATCTTCATTCCCAGGTGTTCTTGAGAATCTTTTTAAAGGGATTTTACCATTATTTTCACCCTTTTGACAGAGTTTGTAATGGGTGTCCTTTTGTGAGGATATCCCAAGTCGTTTAAACTCCAATGTGCATTTGTTGAGAATCCTTTTTTTTATAATGATTACCCTGCCTCATGATTGGCGAGCCGCCATACTGATTTTGTGGGGTCCATTATTTTTGCAATCCATGGTCCCATGGAATAAACTTCTTGTTGTTTTCTTCTGCTGTTTATATATATATATATATACACACACACGCACATACACATATATACATATATATGTATAAGTTGTATTAATAGTTTTTCTTCCCTCTATTTCAGGAACAATGGCTTCTCTTCCCTACTTCCCTTATACTCGCTCAGACGCTGCTTTTCCACAATCGTCGTCGGACGAAGAAGCAATGGTGATGATCAGGGCTCACGACAAAGACCGGACAAGTCTGCTCTTATGGGGTGTTCGGTACGGCCATATCATCCGGGGTCGCCGAAGTTTTACTTACGAAGAGCCAGCAGAACCTCTTCGCTCTATATTTCCAATGGAATGCCCACAGACTGCTTACGCAGTGGAGGCGACTGATTGGACTCCTGCGGGTCGGCTTGAGCCCTCTACAATTGGGATACCCGACCAGCCCTTGCCGGTTATAGAAATTCTAGGGCGTCGCATTTGTCAAGGCGGGGCTCGACCTTGGGGGAAAGTTTATAAAGTAGGTGTTACCCCCTAGCACCCAGTGGGCTATCTTATTTAGGCCCGATACATTCTTTCCGCGCACCACGTAAGGTTGCAGAAGGTTGGGCTGTATCAAGTGGTATATGCATCGCTATTCCATTATCAGGCTCCTCACGTCTGGTGGATCAAAGCCTTCTTAAACCAGTGGAATCTCCCTACCAACACCTTTCTGTTAGGGGATCGTGAGGTATCTATCTCATTGGAGGAATTCCGCGAGGTCTCCGGATTGCAATCAGAGGAGAGCATTACGAAGAATTGCTGCCTTCCGATGAATATGTATTCTCCACCGTGCCAGCTATGCTTGACGGCCTGACGATCGAAAATGCTGTCCGTCATAAGTACCCCAGTTTAATCAAGGCTTTGGGTATTTTTGACAAACTGTTCGCAAAGTCAAAGAGGCAGGGTGTCACTTTTGAGAGCTTTATTGCCTGCTTTATCCGGAAAGACGCTCTATCCAATGAGGCTTCGAAGTTTGCGAACATCGACGACCCTTTTCGGTTTGGGCTAGACAAACTGCCGGCCAAAGAAGAAGATTTGCCGCAGTTTTACATTCCGACCACGTCGGCCATGCCCTTCACTGCAATTGCGGCCCCCGGCATAGACGAAGAGACCTTCTTCGTGTTAGTTATATGTATGCCCTAGAGGCCATTACTATACATAGGATGTATATTGCAGTGGATGCTGGGACATATATAGGGAGGACTTTCTTGCTCGACATGATAGTATGCTATCTGGTTGCTCTTTACCTTAACGTGTACACTGATTGTCTCTCTGTTACATGTTGGTAAAGCCCTTAGGATGTGTGCTTGACTACCTGGACTATGATGCGGATCATACTAGTGGGGACATGGTAGTCCATAAGTACATCCTTCAAAGTCCCTAGTCGAGGGTGTATCGAGACGGGGCATCGATATACCAGAGTAGACTAGCGTGTACCTTCTCGACCCATACAGATGGGCGATGGATGATCCCATATCCATTGGTGTTTGACATCAGAGATGATATACGGGTGCTCAGTAGAGACTGGGTACACTGGACGGACTCGCCGAGAACTCCCAGATGGTATTATACCTCACGTCAGATGGCAGTTCTCTGGTGACACTGGTACAGAGTAGTCTGTTGACCCGAGATCGTCATAGAGTCTTGTGTGGTTCCCACTGTGCTTTGATTTCCATCTTACCACGTCCAAGAGGGCGTGCAAAATGGTGGTTTTTGGGTACAGTCCCGAGTCACATGGAGACAATGAGCGATAGGAGGGGATTCGTCTCTCCCGGTATAGGGAGTTGATGTTGCGCTGTGTTCGATTGGCTATAACAGGAAATCCCTGGCCAGGGTTGCTGAGATTTACTGGTAAGTGTTACCAGTAGTTTCTCGAATTGTTATAGACCTCATATCGACACGACTTATCGAGCTATTGGGGTCTGACGTTTACCACCCCTAGGCAAGATATGCGACATATCAGACGATCAGACCGGACTGTACGGTAGTGTTACTGGTCGGATTCACTGGAGTGTGAGCGGGCTTGCTCGTCGATCTTCAGATCGCTCAATACCCGGGTGGCCGTTACGTTTAGCAGACCGCTTGCGGCTTGTAGGTGTTTGATATGATCATCATCTGCTGCCGGCGTATTGACGAGTCTTTAGAGTCCTACACAGAGGTTTCCTGGCTCAAGCGAAACGAAATAGGAGCGCATATGAGATATGTGCGGGACCGAGAATAATGCGTGTATGTGATACCGTATTCTATTCCCGCGATGAATGTGTCGAATGGTTGTATGCGATATAACCTAGTTATCGAATCAAGGATTGATTCGATAAATCGATACATTGGATACTAGTCGGTTATATGCGATATGACCGGATCATTAAATCAAGTGTTGATTTAATGATTTAATGCATAATTATATATTTGATATATTACTTTGCATTAGCTAGTATTGGTTCACTTTAAATGGATTTTCTCGCTCGGATGTGCACATTGTATATGTGATATACTTTTTGTACACTTGATTGTATCATGTTTGATGATACATGCTCACTAGGGTTTGTGTAAAGATCAAACCATGGTTACATGATTATGGTTAGGGTTTTGTTTTATTCTCTTATTTATTTATCCATTTCTTTTTGGAAAATAATTTGCATAAAGAGAAAATGGTGGCTTTCTTTGTTTGTACATTGAAGCTTCATGAAGCTTTGACCTTGTGACCATTTTGTCTTGATGCTTAACCCTAACCCTTCATTCTAACTATGGTTTATTCTCTACAACAAACTATGGTTGGCTTATGATAAGTATTCATATTATATTCTTTTTAAAAAGGAAATAATATAACACTTATCATCTTCTTCCTCTTCTTCTTCTTCATTCTTCATGAAGAAAGCAAGCTCCATCAATGGTGATTGATGGAAACAAGTGAGAAATCCAATTCTAAAGTTTACCCACTTCCTATTTCTTCATCCTCTACCTCTTGCCAAGTAGTAGAGTGTGTTTTCTTCACAAGTTTCTTGACTTGGTGAAGTCGGAGCTTGATTTAGCGATGCCTCGACGTAGATCATCTTCGGCATGGACATCGATGACCTAGCCCGTCCATTCTCCGATGAAGACGACGCTAGAGCCCGGGACTTGTTATGGACAGCGAGGAGACTTCATTGCGGAGCTATGGAGGTGGAGAACCAGATCTACAAAGGTTGTATTTCCGTATCTCTTAGTTAAGTGTTAACTAGTTTTCTTTTCGCCTAAATATCTAGCCGACGATCCGTAGTCGGGTTTCTCGGCACCGTTAAAATTTTAAATTGGCATGGTCGATGCCTTGTGTGACCTCACTAGGGTGCCTAGGAACCCTACAGTGGTATCAGAGCCTAGCTAGAGCCTTAGGCGAAGTCCAGACGGAGTTTGAAGTCCGAACGAACCCGAAAATCCATATCAAAATTGCTCTCTGTCCTTTTTTCAAAAACTGGGATTTTTCAAAATTAAAAATTGCTAAAAAATTCAGCAGGGAAAAATAAGAATTACGATGCAAAAATATTTCGGTGAACATTAATTAGTGCGGCGGAACCGCGGCAGAATCCTAGCTTCTGCGGCGATTCCGCGGCTCTCTGGTGACGTCAGCCCTATATTTTTGCACAGTAATTCCTGATAAATTCTTCTGAGTTTTCTGGGAATTTTTAAAATTTATTCAAGAGTTGAATAATCTGGGATTGTTTTGGGGATTCGGTGTTTCGATCGGAGTATCAAATTTTGTCTGTGTGGCTTTCCGGATAAATTTTAGAATATGTTAAAAAGTTCGACCGGATATAAATACCCAATTTTTCCCCTGTCGGGAAATTTCCAAGTGTTGGATTTTTCCGTAGTTTAACGACGTTCTAAGTAGTGCAAGTAACGCGATGGACCCTCTAGAAGACAACAAACCTTAACTCGATTATGTGACCGTCTTGAACTGCCCTTTGAACCTTAGGGTTTGGGGCAGTACGGCGTGCCACATGTGAGGCGTTGGCTTGACCCTTCTACGGCTGGACCGTTGGTACTGAGGCACGAAGTGAATGTTTTTAAACTTATTTCATGTGTTGATCTGTATCGGGAAAACTTGGGTGTTCGATTGTTCGATCGGAAAGTTTAACATTTTCTATTTATCTGGAATGTGATACAATAATTGGAATTCACAAGTAGTTATGAGATAACTGAATGAATGTTATAAACATAGCACTTTAGTCTCACATGATCGGTTGCCACGGAATTTTGATGTGATCAAAAGTCCGTCGCAATCACGTAGCGTACGCGGATACTCGCCGGGTAAACTTAATAGACAGCCTCACTCCATAGCCCCGACCAAGTGACTGTAGGAGAACCCCGTCGTCGAAAGCATCCGTCCGGGTGCTCGCGGTAGCGGTGTTCCGCCTTGGTGCACTTCGTCGACGGTATCGGGGGTGCGGCCGTCTACTGAAGTTTGCGACGAGTATTCGATCAGGATGTCGGGAATCTTGTTGAATTGCCCGACTTGATATTGAAAAGAGTTTTCGATAATGAGACTAAAATGCGGGGTTTATAATTGTTAGGCATGCGATGTCTAAGTAATTCATTTGGTCAGGAATGAGATGTCTGAGGTGGTTGCGGATTCCAACTGTTGTAGTTTTACACTTTCTTTTCTGTGACCGTAAGTGTAATATGTGATATCGCCGGTTTCGTTGCTATATGTCAACGACAATTGGGATGCGCATATTTACTTACGTTGATGACATGTGATGTTATGTGTTGCTGGATATGTTATATTGGATCGTCGTGTTTGAATAGCCGGGGGGTTTTTTATGTGAGATGAGTGTTTTTCATTTTCATTCATGTAAAAACTTGTATGTAATATTCTTTTATTGGGGCACTTCCAGGTTGCGGAAGTTGTCACCCTTTGTATATTATTTACTTTTCCGCACTAGGATAGACCCAAGGAGGAGGGCACAAGTAATCGGGTTCTGGAGTCCAGTGGGAGACCAACTCGAGGAGTCGAGTCCGGGTCTCCTAACTCCAGAAGGTAGGGTTGCTTGCCGCTCTCGTAGGGGTCTAGGGGTGTGGGTTTGGCTATTCATCACGACCGTGGAATCCGTGTTTTATACTGGCTCGTATTGAAAACACGGGCGTCCTAGTATATCCAATATTTCATATGATTCTTCTGCTGCGATATCTGTGATGTGATCATGTGATGTTCTGTGATAGATACATTATATAGTATATATGATATATTATATAGATGTTACTTATGTTTTACACCCGTGCTAGCCCTGCCCTGCTCTGCCGTTAGTTACCTAACCTAACGGTGCACGAGGGGACATCGAGGCGAATGCGGATGGCATAAGTGTACGTCGTATTTATCTGTGATGTTTAGGTACTTAAATGATGGGACTTCATTAATGTGATTAATGAAATAAAAGAAACCTAAGATGTTGTAGAATCGAATTTCAAAATAAAACAGGTAGCTACAGTTCTTGCTTTGCACAGCGGTATATACGATATATCCTGCACCTTATTCGATGAGGAAAGGACCGAGATCCCTTCACCGGGAGTGACTCCTTTAGCAATAACTCGCAGATACTACACACTCGGTTTGTCTTTTGATTGCTTTTAAGTGTTTTTACTTTGCACAGCGATATATATGATATATCCCGCACCTCATTCGACGAGGAAAGGACCGACGATCCCTTCACCGGGAGTGACTCCTTTAGCAAAACTAGAAAAGCCTCAAAAGCACTCCATTTTTAAAATTCATTCGATCCTACAACGATATCAAGTTCATTACGCAATAGGTTTTCAGAAAAACCTGTCGTAGCCCTCCGTCATTTCAGATAAGTAGTAGTTAGTATTCGTGCTGCGTTTGTTGGCTTTTGTCAAGGCGCAGTGTGCGGTAGCTAACTGGTGCTTATCTGCTTATGCATATGATGCAGATTGAGTTAGGGTAGTCGTGCGACCTTGTTGGCCTTTGTCAAGGGCCGTGCGGGTGGGTTTAATTCAATCAGGAAATGACGGGTTGAACTTGACTAGCATCCTATGGTTTGTTGGCCTTTGTCAAGGTCATAGGAGGTTAGGGGCAAAATATTATCGGGAATTTCTAGTGTTGAAATTTGCAATGAGATTGCATACCTTCTATGAGATAGTTGGATCCCGATACCCGCTGCGAGTAAGAGTTACTCCTGGGAGAGTTTTTGTACATTACAATTAGCCGATCAAATAGGTGTCTAGAAAGGTGTCAACGAGGTTACGCCTCTGAGAAAACGAGGTTTACATTAATTAGGTTCGTGCGAAAGCACGGGGGACCTCCCTCAAAGTACCGACACTGGCCTGGCTGAAAGATTGGCGAACTTGTAGTGTGTAATTAATCCCGGCTAGTCTTTCCTTTTAGGGTTTGAAGGAAGATTTGATAAAAAGCAGTGGGAGCCATCCTGATTAGATAAAATAATAACCAATCTATTCTTGCAAGAGTGCACGCTGAGTGTTTTCTTCTCTCTCTCTCCAGGTAGCGACCATATCACGCCTTAATCAAGATAATAATACGGATTATTGACCGAACCCGCTTGTTATACTGAGCTGGGGAACGTTGGTCCCGCTCCAACTTATAATTGTTATAAGATAGAGCAGGAAATAGGGGATTACCAGAATTCCCGTGCCGCCCAAACGAAGAGAGTGCATGCTGATGCATCATCTTCGGGTGTGTTCATTACAAAGAACTGTTTCTCTCTATCCTCTACGTCCTAGGTATGTGATACCAGATCAGGATCCCAGATATGTAATCTGTTACATAGGGCTACAGATAGGTAGAGAACTGAGAACGGGTGATAAGTTTCATGAGACAGAAAACGGGGCAAGTGTTGCAGCCAAGTCTGTTGGTCACTGTCACCTTGTATTACCAATACATTGATTCTGAACGAATGTTATTAGATACCGAACCTGATATACAAAATCATATCAGTCTCTTTATCAGTAAAGAAAGGATATAATTTTGTATTGTTGGATAATGTTTTGAACATTTCCTATATCAAAAGTTGATCGTATCAGGCACGTTATCTAAAAGCGTTGATGTTCTAAATCAAACTACAGTTCTTAGTATATGGAACACACACAAGAGGAAGAGTTCAGAAATGAACGAATCCTTCTTGAGGCATTGTAGACTAGGTCATATCAATGTGACCCGACTAGCTAGAGTTACATATAGATGCATATTTAAATTAGTTTGAATTTACATCTTGTGAAACTCGCCAGTCATGTCACAAAGATAAGATGACCACAGCTCCGTTTACTGGAAACAGAGAAAGAGTTAGTAAACTCTTGGGATGATACATGTTGATGTATGTAGGTCCCCTGTCTACGCATGCCAGGACAGGTTCTTTATACTTCATTACGTTCTCTGATAATCTCTCAAGATTCAGTCATATGTTCCTGCTGAAACACAAGTCCGAACCTTTTGAGATATTCACAGAATATAAGTTAGAAGTAGAGAACCAAAATACGGGTATAAGTATTATGTCCATTGATGAGATCGAGGAGGAGAATACTTGAGCACGAAATTCTTGGACTTTTCTAAAGAAGAATGAGATTCTCTCTCAGCATTACTCCTCCGAATACACCATTGCACGATGGTATATCGGGGCGGAGCAGATACACCCTATTTGATAAGGTGTGCTCTATGATGAGTACTACTGAGATACCTATTTCCTTTTGGGAGTTATGCACTTGAGAAGCTGCATACCTATTGAATAGGGTCCCAATCAAATCAGTTGCCTACCATTTCATATCTGATATGGAAAGGGAAGAGCCCATGTCTTAAGCTAGTTAAGATTTGGGGTTGTCCGGCCTATGTCTAAAAGCAAAATCCGGACAAGCTCGAGGCAAGGTCTGTTATGTAGAACTGGAAGTGTTCCAGCTATACAAACTACAGCAGATGATTTGGTACAACCAGAGGATTCAGTAGAAACCAACGAACCTCAGCCTCTCCGCCGATCTAGTAGGGTTCCTCACCCACCTGAGAGATACTTCGATTTCTCTATGACAGTGGGAGCGAGGATTGCATCATGAGATGATGACCCAACTAGTTTCGAGCTGGCCATCGAGAGTAAGACTCTGTAAGAATGGCTGGATGTTTATCGATCTGAGATGGAATCCTTATACACCAACAAAGTATGGACTTTGGTTGCTATATCTGAAGGGTTAAATCCCCATCAGAAGCAAGTATATCTTGAGAAGATTACTTGGTGTAGATGGAAAAGTTGAGACTTTCAAAGCTAGACTTGTTAAGTTTTCGTCATTGACCAGGCGTGGATAATGATGAAACCTTTTTCCAGTATCTATGCTTAAGTCCATTCAGATCCTACTTGCCACGGCTACATACCATGACTATGATATCTGGTGGTTGGGTGTCATGACTGCTTTTCTAAATGATAATTTGGAAGAAAGCGTCTATAAGTACACAGCCAGAGGGCTTCATAGACAGTGGGAGCAGCGGAAACGTGTGCAAGATGTTTTATAGGATAAAGCAGGCATCGCGGAGTTCGAACATCTATTTTGATGGATTAGTCAAAGAAGTTGACATCATCAAAATAGTAGATGAACCTTGTATAAACAAAAAGGTAGTAGGGAGTATGGTGATGATCTTCGTAGAGTACGTGGATGACATACTCTTGATAGGAAAAGAGTTTCCTATGCTACGCTCGGTCAATCTCCGCTTATCACAATGATTCTCCATATAGGATCAAAGTGATACCTCCTAAATCCTGGGTTTTGGATCTATGAGATAGATCTAATTGGATGTTAGGATTCTCACTAGATGTAGTGAGATGGTATCAATCGATCTTGGGGAGAATAACTGGAAGGGTTCCAGGGTGATAAAGACGACTGAGTGTCAGTCACAGGCATTGTCTTTACCCTCAGTAAAGGGACGGTATGTTGGAAGAGTTCCAAGCTAGATACCGTGGCATACTAGACGATAAAAGCAGGATACATCGCTACTTAAGATGCTACCAAAGAGGCAGTCTGGATATATATTGGTTCATGAGATGAACTAAGTTCCTCCCATTGTGTGACAATGGAGTTGTGGCTTATGCCAAGGAACGCCGGTCCCATCAGTGATCCAGACATATTCTAAGGCAGTATCACCTGATCATGGAGATGGTTGATCTCCAAGGAGATCGAGGTTAGGAGAGTAGACTCAGAGGACAACACAGCGGATCCACTCACAAAGGCCTATTCCCAGAGAGAGACTTTTATGGGATGGTTGAGTATGAGATACTACAACCACTGCTACAGATGGCCCTAGTGCAAGTGGGAGATTGTTAGTTATATGTATGCCCTAGAGGCCATTGCTATACATAGGATGTATATTGCAGTGGATGCTGGGACATATATAGGGAGGACTTTCTTGCTCGACATGATAGTATGCTATCTGGTTGCTCTTTACCTTAACGTGTACACTGATTGTCTCTCTGTTACATGTTGGTAAAGCCCTTAGGATGTGTGCTTGACTACCTGGACTATGATGCGGATCATACTAGTGGGGACATGGTAGTCCATAAGTACATCCTTCAAAGTCCCTAGTCGAGGGTGTATCGAGACGGGGCATCGATATACCAGAGTAGACTAGCGTGTACCTTCTCGACCCATACAGATGGGCGATGGATGATCCCATATCCATTGGTGTTTGACATCAGAGATGATAAACGGGTGCTCAGTAGAGACTGGGTACACTGGACGGACTCGCCGAGAACTCCCAGATGGTATTATACCTCACGTCAGATGGCAGTTCTCTGGTGACACTGGTACAGAGTAGTCTGTTGACCCGAGATCGTCATAGAGTCTTGTGTGGTTCCCACTGTGCTTTGATTTCCATCTTACCACGTCCAAGAGGGCGTGCAAAACGGTGGTTTTTGGGTACAGTCCCGAGTCACATGGAGACAATGAGCGATAGGAGGGGATTCGTCTCTCCCGGTATAGGGAGTTGATGTTGCGCTGTGTTCGATTGGCTATAACAGGAAATCCCTGGCCAGGGTTGCTGAGATTTACTGGTAAGTGTTACCAGTAGTTTCTCAAATTGTTATAGACCTCATATCGACACGACTTATCGAGCTATTGGGGTCTGACGTTTACCACCCCTAGGCAAGATATGCGACATATCAGACGATCAGACCGGACTGTACGGTAGTGTTACTGGTCGGATTCACTGGAGTGTGAGCGGGCTTGCTCGTCGATCTTCAGATCGCTCAATACCCGGGTGGCCGTTACGTTTAGCAGACCGCTTGCGGCTTGTAGGTGTTTGATATGATCATCATCTGCTGCCGGCGTATTGACGAGTCTTTAGAGTCCTACACAGAGGTTTCCTGGCTCAAGCGAAACGAAATAGGAGCGCATATGAGATATGTGCGGGACCGAGAATAATGCGTGTATGTGATACCGTATTCTATTCTCACGATGAATGTGTCGAATGGTTGTATGCGATATAACCTAGTTATCGAATCAAGGATTGATTCGATAAATCGATATATTGGATACTAGTCGGTTATATGCGATATGACCGGATCATTAAATCAAGTGTTGATTTAATGATTTAATGCATAATTATATATTTGATATATTACTTTGCATTAGCTAGTATTGGTTCACTTTAAATGGATTTTCTCGCTCGGATGTGCACATTGTATATGTGATATACTTTTTGTACACTTGATTGTATCATGTTTGATGATACATGCTCACTAGGGTTTGTGTAAAGATCAAACCATGGTTACATGATTATGGTTAGGGTTTTGTTTTATTCACTTATTTATTTATCCATTTCATTTTGGAAAATAATTTGCATAAAGAGAAAATGGTGGCTTTCTTTGTTTGTACATTGAAGCTTCATGAAGCTTTGACCTTGTGACCATTTTGTCTTGATGCTTAACCCTAACCCTTCATTCTAACTATGGTTTATTCTCTACAACAAACTATGGTTGGCTTATGATAAGTATTCATATTATATTCTTTTTAAAAAGGAAATAATATAACACTTATCATCTTCTTCCTCTTCTTCTTCTTCATTCTTCATGAAGAAAGCAAGCTCCATCAATGGTGATTGATGGAAACAAGTGAGAAATCCAATTCTAAAGTTTACCCACTTCCTATTTCTTCATCCTCTACCTCTTGCCAAGTAGTAGAGTGTGTTTTCTTCACAAGTTTCTTGACTTGGTGAAGTCGGAGCTTGATTTAGCGATGCCTCGACGTAGATCATCTTCGGCATGGACATCGATGACCTAGCCCGTCCATTCTCCGATGAAGCCGACGCTAGAGCCCGGGACTTGTTATGGACAGCGAGGAGACTTCATTGCGGAGCTATGGAGGTGGAGAACCGGATCTACAAAGGTTGTATTTCCGTATCTCTTAGTTAAGTGTTAACTAGTTTTCTTTTCGCCTAAATATCTAGCCGACGATCCGTAGTCGGGTTTCTCGGCACCGTTAAAATTTTAAATTGGCATGGTCGATGCCTTGTGTGACCTCACTAGGGTGCCTAGGAACCCTACACTTCGTCGGCTTCATTAGCCTCTGGCTCAGTTGGTTTGCGATACCGACACACCGACGTTTCATGATAGCCTCTGCCTTCTACCCTGCTCATCGTGTAGCTGAAGGGGCAAGGTTGGTCGTTGGCATCGTAGGACTATCGCACCTCTATCATGGGTTTAGTGTTGCAGCCAACACTTCGATTCCAGGTGTAGATGTTGTGAATTTCCCCTCCATTACTTCACATCGTGGATTGAAATGCATGTGCTAGGGGCATTCGCGGCGCATCGACGGCCAGACTTCTATGATTCCTACACCTTCCCGCAGGTTATGAGATTGGTAGATGCTTCTACTTTCGATCCAACTCAGCTAGGGGCCCTTCGCATTCTGCTCAATCCATATGCAACTGAGGGTGGGATGGTGTTTAGTGATCGAGTTCTTTCTGCTCCTGCGGGGCCTGTCCAACAGCTATTCGATTTATCGAAAAGGGGAGCACCATCCTTAAAGCTCAAGGAAATTATGCACTTTTATTCGATTAGGTATTTGGTGTTCCATCAAAATGATACGGCTCTTTTCATGCGGTATAATCCACACCGCTTTACTCGGCAATTGGGCTATTACCAGGGTGTTCCTTTTGAGGCATTTTTGGTGGAGCCCAACTCGTCTCTAGGAGTTGTTCGTGACGTCATTCATCACTTTATGCGGCTGAACACTGGCTCCCTCTTCATGATCCCAGAGCCCGATTATCTTCCAAGGTCTGTGGGGTCCTTCGTGGGTTGGTATTTCCATCGGGTCGATCCTGTCATCGCCGAGGAAAGGCGGGCACTCTTTGAGTATAGAACTTCAGATCCAACCCAAGTCACCAGCGCTCCGCTGCGACCGCGGTCGGTCGTTCGCCCTCTTTTAAGGGACTGCGGTCCGGTACTTATTCCGAAAACCGCAGAAGCAGAATCAACCCCTTGCACTGCTGGGACGCCAGTGCGCACTAGAGCTCAAGCAAAGGCCTCCGATGAAGCGCCTGCGGCAGTGCCATCAGTGGCGATGTCATCAGCGGTGGTGTCGCCAAAAGGGGATATTGGAGGCGAAGTTGGCCAACGTCGTGCTAAAGCGCCGAGGGGAAGGAAGCGATCTTCTTCTAGCGTTAGCTCCATCTCGTAAAGGAGGAAGAAAACAGTTGGTGGCTTGCTTGACCTTCTGCTGGAATCTGAACCTATTGTTCAAGAAGAACCAATATCGATGCAAGAGCTGGATGATGGTCTCATTTACCCTGGCTCGTCTGCTGAGAAAGACGCGCAATTGGCTGAAGCTTTAAGGCGTTCGCTGGATAAGACCGAGAATGTGCACATCCCGAAAAGGCCCTATCCCCAGGTTATCTTCTATGAAGATCCTCCATCGCTATGGAGAGTACATATGGGTCCTCTGCGACAGGAAGAAGAGATAGCCCTCAGGCAGCCTATCTCAGCAGCTTCCGATGATGAGCTGGCATTGAAGACCGGTGGCCATGAATCTGCTTTCGAAGCTCGAATAGCGCATCTCCTCAGGAAGGAACAACGGCTTGAAAAAGCTATAATAGAAGCGTCCTGGCGTATCGGTATGCATGTTTTCCTTATTTTCTTTTTGGCAAGTAGTTTGTATCGCTCTCATATCTTCTTATCTTTGCGAAAACTTTGCAGGGACTTTAGCAACGACAGAGGATTTGAGCCCAAGTCGCGTCTTGACTGTAGAATCTATAAATGTCTCCGATGAGGCACTAATAGGTGTGGAGGAGCTTGTTATAGCTGCAATTCCTGCTGTAGAGCTTCCCCTGGTAGCCTTTGTTCCCTCGGTGCTTGTTCTTCCAGAAGAGGTGACCTTACCGGGATCCGATTCAGGAGCATCAAACGGTACATTTTCCGCCATCAGTAAGCCTATTGAAATATTGGCCAGTCCGACGGCTTCACTTCCATCGCCCCACTGAGGCGCCGACGATGACTCAGCTGAAGGTTCGTGCGGTTGATGTTCATAATGAGAGGGGCCAGGCAACATAGAATGAGCCAAATCGGGGCTTTCAGTAAGACGCTCCGGTGGAGGTTGGGAAGAAAAAATGTTCACATCCGTCCCGGACAAAGTGGATGGGGGTCTTCTCAAGGTAGATCTAATGGATCTTTCTGGTGACGGCTGATCAGTCGAAAATAATGTATTTTTAACACGGCAATTTCTCTATCATTTGCACTCATTTAGAAGTGTTCGGTATTCATATTACACATATTAGCAAATCAGTCGTTAAATATCAGATTTCATGTGTTAGACTTTTAAACCGGCACTTTAAGGAAAATTGACCGCATTTCATGGCATCGCATCATCTCTGTATTTGCGCAACACTTGTCTCGAAATTTGTGCAGGAAATTGCAGGAGCAAAGTCAAAAGAAGCTGATAAAAAATACACCAACTCCATGTTTTCAGATCTGGTAGCAATCCAAAGGTAGAAATACAATTCAACATATCAAAGAAAGGCCCAAAACTTAAGACCAACAAGCACCAGAGAGCTTAAGCTCCAACTCCTCAAAAGCGCCGCGGAACCGCGGCGGGAGGCGGTTTGCGCCGCGGTTCCGCGGCGGTTTGGTCAGATCATCATGCAATTTTCAGTGCGTTATTCTTAGCTCAGTGGCCACAGCTCAGAATGATATGTCAAGTTCCAGAATACCCTCGAAGCTACTGCCAGATCAGCAAAGATCATTAAGCAAAGCTAATCCTAATTAAGCTCCTAACTAACCTCTTATAGAAGCTCCCTCCTAACTAATCACATCTAGAAGCTTCTCCTCTAACTAACTTTTGGAGGGAAATTCAAATTTCCTCAACAAACTTTTGGAGGGAAACTTAAAATTCAAATCCTAGATCTAGGGTTTTGAGATCTATAAATAGGAGCCTAGATCTAAGGGTTGAGAGGGAGTTCATTAGTTCATCATTAGTTAGTCTTCTCTCATCATTCTAATTCTTCATCTTCTTCCACAAGTCTAGTGACAAGGCTTGTGCGAAACCCTAACCCTAATTCCACTCCAAATTCAAGATCTTGAGTACCAATCAAGCAAGAAGCCTTCAACCTTTTAGGAGCCGAGCCGATCTTCAATCGAGCAAGTGATCCAAGCCGATCCGCGACCCACGGAGACGAGCGAAGCCAAATCGACGATCGAGTTCTTCCTCTTGTAGTTCTTGAGCGATTGTAACGAAATTGTTGATATAAATAAAAGGTGAAATTCTTTTATCTTGCTTTCTTTAAATTCTTGCATCATGATTAGATCTCAATTTGTGATTGTTGTTCTTGTTGTGATGTTTGAGTAAAACTCCGCTCGTTAAGGAGTCGAGACGATCAATAGAAAGATGATGTAACAAATCTTAATACGATTCTTGAGTCCTACGAGCTTTGTAAACCCTAGCAAATTCAAGAATCGATGACCTAGTTTCGTTGCGATGCTTTCTTGATTGTGATCGCTCGAAATTAGGGATCTACGATCGTTTCTTGAATTTACTAGAGGCTAGAAATGAATGATATTGATGAAAGAACAAGGGATAAGATGAAACCCTAGTTTCACTAGAAATCCCTAATTCTTGTCGATCATCATCGATCTAGTATCAATTCATCGAAGGATAAGAATACGTAATTGTAAGATTACATCACATTTATAGATCCGATCGATTCCTACGAGCCTCATTTCAATTCTTGATATTTGGTTTGGAAAAATCAACAAACTATCAATTCTCGATTCTATCTTTTCCTTGTTATTAGATCTAGATTTTCTAATTCTTGAACTTCAAATACAAATCATGAATTGTTTTGTTTTCTTTTCTTTAAACTTTTGACTCATCTAATTCAAAAGACGAACGATTACATTGTCCCTGTGGACGATCCGCACTCACTTACAATCTACATCCGACACCGTAGTTGATTGCGGTCAAAATATTTTTGGTTGTGATTTCTTTACAATTTTCCAACATACACAATCCGAAATCAATTCAATCAAATGGCGCCGTTGCCGGGGATAGTGCGCTAATTGTTCGTATTTTGAAATTTGAGTTGAAAATTTTATTCCATCTAAATTTTGTGATCAAAATTCGTGCAAACACTAATACGTGTGTTGTGATTTGATTGCGAGGAAATCTGGAATCACTGGAGCTTGGATAAAAAAATTTTTGAATATTCCAGAGAGCTGAGAAATTGTACAGGAGCTTGCTGAAGAATTTTTGTGCAGAGAACTGCCTAGGTGACCGCGATTCCGCGGCAGATACCCACCAATTGCGGCGGTTCCACGGCAGCCTTGGTGCTTCAGTGTACCAAATTTGCTCTGTGAGTCTCTGACTTTCTTATCTCTTCCCTCATCTGCTCCAATAAACAATTTCTACAGATTTCTTTGCAAATAATCGCTGCGCCGCAAAAAGCAAATTAAAATTGTGCGTGTTTTTTGATTTTTGGTTGTTTGCATATTAATACGGAAATTAAGGGGCACGACCAAATCCAGATTAGGTGGGGAGTTCATTACCCTTCCTAAGCCCCGAAAATCACAAACTTGCATCCGCATTTACCCTCATTAATTAAAAGAAATCTAGAGATGACTCTAAGGACCGTCGCGCTCAATTAGGACAAGAGAAGGCCGTAGGTAATTCATTGCTTATCCGCGTTTTCTTGTGGTGTCTAAGGCGAGTGTGTTTAAGGCTAGTGGTTTTTAATTAGGCCCACTACGTACGTAGTGTAGTACCTTCCCACTTACCTGGCACTTATCCGGCCACAGGAGGACAAAGAGGCAGTGGAGGATTGATCTTGCGACTTGTCTTTTGGCAGTTAGGAGCGGTCTAGAGCCGGACCTAGGTGACCACTAGATTCTAGGGTTTTGTGTGTTGCATTTGTTGTGTTGCATCATATATTCAAAAATCCGTCCACTTTTCAAAACAAACACCCGCATTCATCATTTCCCCTAATTATAAATTCACGCTGCCACTTGTACTAACCCTTTTTAGTACAAGATAGGATGGACAACAGGATTCTAGTGCCTGTTAGTCCGCGTTTCCCTCATCGACCCAAAAGTCGGTATTTCTACACTTACCTTTCTTTTACCCACCACCACACCCACTTCGATGGATCCATCTCCATCGAACTTCTTTTCCACTACCCTGCCGCCTTCCGTTGGTGCGCAGAATCCACCTCGCATCTCTCTCCAGGAAAGGTGCTATCTTACACGAGGTCCCCTTTCCACCTGTTTTTCCATACCACCAGCCAACGGGGACAATTTTCAGATTAAACCCCAATACATCAACCTTCTACCAAAATTTCACGGTCTCGAGTCTGAAGACGCATACGTGTTTATCACGAAATTTGAAAATGTATGCGCAATGATGGGTACCTCACAGTTGTCTGTGGATGCTTTACGTCTTCGTCTTCTCCCATTTACCTTGTGCGATTTAGCCGAGAAGTGGCTATATAACACTACCGCACATTCCATTTCAAATTGGGACGAATTCGTCAAAGCATTCCTTAAGAAATTCTACCCACATCATAAGACAGCTCGAGTCCGCAGCGAAATCTATCAATTCACCCAGCTTCCAAATGAAACATTTTCAAAATGTCTTGAACGTTTCAAGGATCTGTTAGTCCAATGTCCACATCACGGCATCCCGAAATGGGAATTATGCCGAATCAATTATGAGGGCATTACTCCTTACACGAGACAGACCCTTGAATCCATGTGTCAAGGCAACTTTATGACCAAAGATGATGGGGAAGCCTGGAATTTTTTAGAAGATTTCGCTGAAAAATCTTTACAGTGGGAGGGTGTAAGTCAATCGTCTAGTGATGGCAATGATCTTTCCATAGGAATTAGAGCTGAAATTTCAGCTTTACACAAGAAACTCGAGACTATGGAAAACAAATTTTTAGCCGCCACCCTAAGTCAAATATCACTCTCCAAAACTGTATGTGGCTGCTGTTCTGATCCGTCTCACTTGACGGAAGAATGTCCGTTTCAAGGTCATGAGCATACCAATGCCGCATTTCAAAGACCTAGAAACGATCCATCTTCATCCACATATGATCAGGGTTGGAGGAATCACCCTAACTTTGCTTGGAACCAATCACAATCTCAAAACACTGTTCCAACCCAACACAATTTCCAAAGGGTCCCTCCACCACAACAGCAGCCACCACTTCAATTGAGTCAGCACCCCTTTCAAGCACAAAACTTTCAAAATCCGGTCAACACACCTGCACCATCTAGTCCTTTGCAGTTGACCGGGATGGATGAATCCTATTCATTTGCACAATGCATGAATTTGGTCTTAACAAATCTCATGCAAGTATCGGCTGAAATAAAGACTTCTGTCGATTATATAAAGAAAAACTCTGCGTCCCAAAGCGAGAGTATTAAATCGATGGAAGAACAAATTGCACAACTAAAAGCCGAAATGAGTGCAAGAGAGAAAGGGAAACTTCCAGCTCAACCTTTACCCAATCATGGCTATTCACATCCTGTGGATGCAATCACGTTGAGATCTGGAAGAGTGCTTGACACTCATGTTGGGGAAGAGTTTGATGAAACTGATAAATCAATCAATAACACCCCGGCTGAGACCTTTCCTCACACACACCCTTCTAAATCTGACCCCAGTTCTTCTACCCCACCACCTTCTTCCGAGCCTATTCTTCGTTTCCCAAAAGGCTCGCCACTTCAGCCCACCTCTTTTACCCCTCCACGGACGATCCCCACTTCTATTTTGGGATCGATTCCACAAACACTTCCTTCTCCTATGATGGACCCAGCGCTTATTGCTAAAGCACCTTATCCGAATCGGTTAAGGGCTAACACACCAAGTCCACATATGGAGAAGATTATGAACATGTTTAAGGAAGTTAACATCAACATCCCTCTCCTAGATGCTATTCAACAAGTTCCGTCCTATGCAAAAACCCTTAAGAACTTGTGCACTAGGAAGAGGAAGACTCAAGTGCCTAAAAAAATCTTCATGTCAAGTACTGTAGACACGGCTTTTCCCCAACAATTACCACGGAAACGTAAGGACCCTGGTTGTCCTACTATTTCCATTTCTATTGGGGAGAAACACATCAACCGTGCGTTACTTGACCTTAGCACTAGTGTTAACTTACTTCCTTACTCGGTATACGAGCAACTAGGTATCGGAGTGTTAAAGCCCTCGAGCATAACTCTCCAGATGGTTGACCGATCAATCACCAAACCTAGGGGTGAACTGGAGGATGTGTTAATAAAAATCGGGGAATTCATATTCCCTGTAGACTTTATTGTAATTGATACACAGCCTGTAGCAAACCCATGGAATCAAATTCCGGTGATTTTAGGTCGCCCCTTTTTGGCCACTTCCAACGCTATCATCAACTGTCGTAATGGTTCTATGACCCTATCTTTCGGGAATAGGTCAATAGAGCTGAACATTTACAAGTTGGGAAGTGTACCCTCTGAACCTACTGCTCAGGTCTGTTCTGTCGACTTAATGGATGTCGACAGCAGCGAATTTGATGATCCTCCTGATACCGATCTTGACTTTTTTCATACGTTGTTGTTTGACCCAACTATGTATCATACACATACGGACTCTTCCATCGAGATGTCCGGGTCAACAGCTAACACTGATTATGAACTGCTTTTAGAGTCTGAAGATCACCCCGCACTTTGTGATGATATTATTCATCGGGGTATTGATGGAACATTTGAGGAAATCTTTGCTGATGAACTCGCATTTTTAAATGACACGGGTGTTGAGATGAATCATGTCCAAATCAATGAAATTGAACCTCCACCCCTTCTTCTGAACTGTAAGAAGAATGCGAGCAATCCATCACAATCACTGCATCGTCTCTCTAAAATGAGACGCACACACATTCTCTTCCACCACTTAATCTTTCCCCACTTCTTCTTTCACCAACCAGAGCACTGCATTGATAAAATTTTTGAATGGTTGGTGTTAACATTCGGTCTTTGCAAAGCTTGGCATCGACCATTGATTTTTGACCCCCTCATATGATTTTCAAAGATTAACATTGCTTAAGTTTGGGGGGGTATAATCGGGATCTTGAAAATAAAATTTTTACAAAATTTTGAGCCAAAAATAAGTTTGGGGGAGGTTCTTCACTTAAATATTTTTCCCCCACTAATAAATTCCTCCCAAGCTTACAGGTTTTTTGAGATTTAGCAGATGGCAACAGTGAGGACACTGTTGAAAACAAGTTTGGGGGAGGTTTGTGCTTATTTTTGCATCATTTGCATATCATTTGCATAAGTACAAAACATTTTTGAAAACCGATAAAAATTTAAAAAATTTCAAAACTATTAAAACATTTTTTGTACATAAATAAGATAATAAAAGATTAGATAGTGAAAAATTACATCCATGAGATTAGAAAAATTTAAGAAAACTAAGAAAATTAGAAGTTTTCTAACTAGTAATAAGTAGTTATGAGCCGTTGTCCCAAGGGTTAGTAAGATGAAGGACGTCACTAATCTGAGGATAAAAATAAGTCTGAAAAATAGTTTCTATTCTGGAAGCCAAACATTTTGAACGTTGATACCCTGCTATTCGCACTTGCACACGTCTTAAAGCCTGGGATAGTAGAGAATACCTTGAAATGCTCTTGTCTTAAAGCCGATGTATGAAGGAAATAAAAAGAAAAAAAGTGAATAAAAAAATATAAAGTGGTGAGAAAAATGGACACTGGTTTTGTTATCACCAAGGGAAATAAAAAATGTATAGCGAGGGTGCTTCTTCACCTAGTGCCCTAAGGCCAACTGGTCTGGGAGTCACTGCTATGCCTGAGGTGGTGCAAGACGAGGAAAATACACCAAATAAGCAAGCACATGAGTAATCGGTCGGTTAGTACCTCAAGAAGTATTAACGGTCGCATGAAAGTGTGTGAGCAATCTCATCTAAATATTCATTAATTAAAAAGTACTGAGGCTGATGGGCAAGAGTATGATAGCTTGAATTGAATTCTCCGGGTGTAGGGATGTCTTTACACACACGCAGGGTTATATGATCGATGTTTGGACGACAGATAGGAATGAAGAATAAGATGATGTTTTATTGAGGGAGGACGTGATTTCTAACATCTTTTCATGACCATTAAGATAGGGCTCATGACAACCGAAAAGCTAGCTTAGTTGGAAACCCAAATTTTCAAAGTTTTTCTTTTACAATTCTTGTCTTTAAATGTAATATTCATGATCTTCCTTTTATTATTGGATTTTGTGGGTGCAATCCGCTGAAACCCCTCAGGAGACAACACTCCTCCTACTAGGGACACCTAGAGGTTTAAAGGCTTGTTGCACGTGCTCAGTGCAATCGTGTTGCCTACGAAAGTGTGCTAGTTAGTTTTTCTCTTTCTTTATTTTCTCCTTCTCTTTTTAATAAAACATTCGCTCGAGACGATCGAAATTAAGTTTGGGGGAATTTGATCAGTCGAAAATAATGTATTTTTAACACGGCAATTTCCCTATCATTTGCACTCATTTAGAAGTGTTCGGTATTCATATTACACATATTAGCAAATCAGTCGTTAAATATCAGATTTCATGTGTTAGACTTTTAAACCGGCACTTTAAGGGAAATTGACCGCATTTCATGGCATCGCATCATCTCTGTATTTGCGCAACACTTGTCTCGAAATTTGTGCAGGAAATTGCAGGAGCAAAGTCAAAAGAAGCTGATAAAAAATACACCAACTCCATGTTTTCAGATCTGGTAGCAATCCAAAGGTAGAAATACAATTCAACATATCAAAGAAAGGCCCAAAACTTAAGACCAACAAGCACCAGAGAGCCTAAGCTCCAACTCCTCAAAAGCGCCGCGGAACCGCCGCGGGAGGCGGCTTGCGCCGCGGTTCCGCGGCGGTTTGGTCAGATCATCATGCAATTTTCAGTGCGTTATTCTTAGCTCAGTGACCACAGCTCAGAATGATATGTCAAGTTCCAGAATACCCTCGAAGCTACTGCCAGATCAGCAAAGATCATTAAGCAAAGCTAATCCTAATTAAGCTCCTAACTAACCTCTTCTAGAAGCTCCCTCCTAACTAATCACATCTAGAAGCTTCTCCTCTAACTAACTTTTGGAGGGAAATTCAAATTTCCTCAACAAACTTTTGGAGGGAAACTTAAAATTCAAATTCTAGATCTAGGGTTTTGAGATCTATAAATAGGAGCCTAAATCTAAGGGTTGAGAGGGAGTTCATTAGTTCATCATTAGTTAGTCTTCTCTCATCATTCTAATTCTTCATCTTCTTCCACAAGTCTAGTGACAAGGCTTGTGCGAAACCCTAACCCTAATTCCACTCCAAATTCAAGATCTTGAGTACCAATCAAGCAAGAAGCCTTCAACCTTTTAGGAGCCGAGCCGATCTTCAATCGGGCAAGTGATCTAAGCCGATCCGCGACCCACGGAGACGAGCGAAGCCAAATCGACGATCGAGTTCTTCCTCTTGTAGTTCTTGAGCGATTGTAACGAAATTGTTGATATAAATAAAAGGTGAAATTCTTTTATCTTGCTTTCTTTAAATTCTTGCATCATGATTAGATCTCAATTTGTGATTGTTGTTCTTGTTGTGATGTTTGAGTAAAACTCCGCTCGTTAAGGAGTCGAGACGATCAATAGAAAGATGATGTAACAAATCTTAATACAATTCTTGAGTCCTACGAGCTTTGTAAACCCTAGCAAATTCAAGAATCGATGACCTAGTTTCGTTGCGATGCTTTCTTGATTGTGATCGCTCGAAATTAGGGATCTACGATCGTTTCTTGAATTTACTAGAGGCTAGAAATGAATGATATCGATGAAAGAACAAGGGATAAGATGAAACCCCTAATTCTTGTCGATCATCATCGATCTAGTATCAATTCATCGAAGGATAAGAATACATAATTGTAAGATTACATCACATCTATAGATCCGATCGATTCCTATGAGCCTCATTTCGATTCTTGATATTTGGTTTGGAAAAATCAACAAACTATCAATTCTTGATTCTATCTTTTCCTTGTTATTAGATCTAGATTTTCTAATTCTTGAACTTCAAATACAAATCATGAATTGTTTTGTTTTCTTTTCTTTAAACTTTTGACTCATCTAATTCAAAAGACGAACGATTACACTGTCCCTGTGGACGATCCGCACTCACTTACAATCTACATCCGACACCGTAGTTGATTGCGGTCAAAATATTTTTGGTTGTGATTTCTTTACAATTTTCCAACATACACAATCCGAAATCAATTCAATCAACGGCTAAGAGATTCTGGAAAGGGTAGTTGAGACCGCCGTCCCTTCATTGGAGCCTGAAGTGGCGGTTGTTGTCCCTCAATTGGAAGCTGCCACACCAGCAAATGTCTCCGATGATGTTCTCGAGGGCATGGAGGAGGCTGCTGAAGCTGTTATCCCTCCGGTTCAAGACGGGAAGAGCATCGAAGGTAGTCTTCAATACTTTGTTTTAATAGTCTTTCCTTTATCTGAACCTTTCTTTCCTTTCAGAACTACGGGAATTGGCGGCTTCTATTGTGGACCTATCTCCCAGGAAGTTCTTCGAGCGCTTACTTGATATAGCTGCCCTACGGGCGATATCTCCGCAAAGCATCGTCCTTTCCTCTGGGCAAGGTCTGTGTTTTTTGACCTTTTTGCTTTATTATCACTTTTTTTTACAATGATGCTAACATGTCCTCTGCGGTTCTGGAAGCTGATGATGAAGTGGAGATCCTTGATGGGCCTGGGGATCTGTCAAACCCCCCTTACATTGGCTATGGGTAAGTAAAACTCTACCCTTGGTATTGTTTTGTTTATTCCATGTTTGCTAGTTTTGCTGACTAGTCATAAACTTTGACTGCTTTGCCAGCTCCGGCTCCGTTAGAATCCTGAATCTCTATGCCACCGAGACCATATGCCCGACGTGCATCTGAAAGGATGGCGAGACAAAGAATTCACTCTTTATCAGCCCTTATTGAAGATCTTCGTGCTGGAAGTTCTGTTACGGCCGAAGAATTTGCTGCCGAAGCCCATACTTCCTTGCCCTTCCTTTCTACTTATCATGATGAGACATTGGTGCATGTTTGGATTGAGTATTGTCGCAGGGTGAAGGCTTGCTTATATATTCTCGAGTGTATACGCCTTCCTTCTGATCTCTTAACTGCCAAGGTGAGCCTGCGGGGGTGGATTGAGCGGTGCGCCGCTAATTTTCAGTCTTGCGAAAAGAGGCTCAACAGGAAATTTTCAGAGAGGGAGCTAGCTTTAAATGCTCTTAGGGAACTTCAAGCTCAACTCACTGCTAAGACCACCCGTGCGTACGAACTTTGGCGAGTGCTTCAAGAAGCTATCACGGAGGTGGTAGCTATTGATAAAGCCGTTATCTTTACCCGTGAGATGGTTGAAGCTCATAAAGTTGCTGAAAAGGAGCTTGAGAGTCGGCTCGCCTCGTATCGGGCTCAACAGTCTCAGGCGGAGACCCGTCTTGTGGCAATAACAAAGCTTGAAGCCGAGACCCAGCGGAAGAATGATGAATTGACGAACTTATTACACTGTCCGCCGGCTTGAAGATATATTTTTTTTATATTCTTCTTTTTGTATTTACTCCTAAATGGGACTGTCTTTTGATTCTTTTATGAAATGTACCTTATATTCATTTGGATTCATTAATAAAAGACATATTTTATTTCATATTGGCGTGTCCCTTTTAGCAAATGCGTTATGTAGATAGTCTATCTTGATCTCCTAGCAGGGCAGCGACGGCTTAAGGAACAGGTTCAGATGTGCCACCTAAGACTTTTCAACTTCATGAGTTATGAGGGTCTCATAAAGACTTTTCTTCCTACGAATCGAGAGGATCCCGTAGGTGTATTTTCGCCTTAGGAATCATGAGGATTCCTAAGTGTGTATTTTCTCTCGAGAGTCGTAAGGATCTCACAAGAGAATTTTCCCCTTTACAAGTCAAGAGGACTCGTAAGTGGTTGTTTCCCTCCTTGTCGAGATTCGACTTTAGAAAGTGTGGCCCGTGAATAGTATGCAATGGCTCATATTGGACCGACTTGCAGGGCCTCAGTGCTTAGGAAACAGGTCATTATCCCTACTGCCTAAGGCTTTCCTCTACGGGTCGAGACAAACCGAGGGATTATTGGTTGACTTTACGAGACGGAGCGTTGTTCCGGCGGGGAGGTCATTGGCTGACTTGTTTCCGAGACGGAGTGTTGTTCCGGCGGGGAGGTCATTGGCTGACTTGTTTCCGAGACGAAGCGTCATGTTGATCTTCTCGGATGCAGATATTGCCGTCGAGATTTGACTCTCCCTCTGATAGAGTCTGTTGAGAAATGTGGTTCCCTTTTCATTTTATGCCCATGGATTGTATACAGGGGGCAGTATGGACTCGCTTGTAAGGCAAAAGTTTCATTCTTTCATTCTTTTTATTTCCTTCCACGATACACTATCATTTCATCTTTTTTATATCGCGAAATTCGCGATTGCCCAATCATTTCAGCTATTTTTCGCAGTGCCCAATCATTTCGGCTATTTTTCTTTTTACTCGCTGCATTTTATTGCGAGTTGCCCAATCATTTCGGCTATTTTTCGCGGTGCCCAATCATTTTGGCTATTTTTTCCTTTTTACTCACTGATTTTTATTGCGAGTCGCCCCATCATTTCGGCTATTTCATATGCATTTTTGGCTCGTTGATTTTTATTGCGAGTTTGGAACTTGAGATCTGATACCAATCTTAGTATCAGCATCGCTGCGACTGGAATATTGCTAGGAGCGAATCATCACTCGCCTTGAGAGGACTTGGAATTTGTTGCCGATTTAGGCATCAGCATCGCTACAACTGGGATATTGCCAAGAGCGAATTATCATTTGCCTTTGTTGATTCGAACAAAGATGGCTTAGCAAACAGGGTTAGGATCCTGTCGACTAAGGCTTTTGACTTCATGAGCCGTAAAGGTCTCACAAAGGTGTTTCTCCCTACGAGTCGTGAGGATCTCGTAGGTGCGTTTTCTCCTTAGGAATCATGAGGATTCTTAAGTGTGTGTTCTCTTATAAATCATAAGGATCTTACAAGAGTGTTTTTTCCTTATAAGTCGAGAGAACTTACAAGTGTCGCTCACCACATAAGGACATTTCGCGCCATTTGTGGAACTTGGTAGGGGAGACGTTTATTTGTGCCCGTGGATTGTATACAAGGGTCGATATTGACCACCTGTAGGGCAGTTTGAGGGATATGATGGCTCAAGAACAGGTTCAGGTCCCTGTATCTTAAGACTTTTGAATCCTGTGAACCGTGAGGGTCTCATAGGAGGGAAATTCTCCTTACAAGTCGTGAGAATCTCGTAAGTGTAATTTCTCCTTAGGGATCGTAAGGGTTCCTAAGTGTTTTGCTCCCTTATGAGTCGTAAGGATCTCACGCGTGTATTTTCTCCTTACAAGGTCGAGAGGACCTTGCAAGTGCACAAAAACAAACCAATTTTTTTACGAGTCTGCGCCCTTCCGGGTTTTCACAAACTCGCCGGTAGCCCTGCTGTTTTTACTCACGGAGCCCTTTCGGGTTTTCATCCGTGCCCATTTCTCTTATGGACGTACCGTTTTTTTTTGCCGCGTTAGCCTAAGGATGCTGTGGTTCGTAGTAGTTTAAGGACGTTACAGTCCGTAGCTAGTTTCAAGACGTTTCGGTCCATTGTTAGTTTAGGGACGTTTCGGTCCGTTGATAGTTTAGGGACGTTTCGGTCCGTAGTTAGTTTCAGGATATTGCGGTCCATTGTTAGTTTAGGGACGTTTCGGTCCGTAGTTATTTTCAGGACATTGCGGTCCATTGTTAGTTTTAGGGACGTTTCGGTCCGCCGCTAGTTTAAGGACGTTGCGGTCCATAGTTACTTCGAGGCGAAGTTTTGCCGGATATAGAGTTTAGACTCAGGAAGACAGTGAGCGGGCACGAGCGTCTTCATCTATCATTAACCTGGACTGTGACTTGTCAGGCGTAGTATTTCTTAAGGAATCGGTCGTTTATTGGCCGGAAGGGTCTTTCGCCATGCACATCCATGAGCAAGTAAGCCCCACCTTGGTAGACTTTGTCTATGATGTACAGGCCCTCATAGTTTGGTTTGAATTTCCCCCGTTTGGCACGATTGGGGATCATAAGTCTTTTGACAACTAGCACGAGTTCGCCTTGGCGGAATGTTCTCGGCCTAGTTAATCTTTCGTATAAGCGTGTCATCTTTGCTTTGTAAGCCTCCAAGTTTTGCTGTGCCATGAGACGAGTTTCATCGAGGGCGTCGAGCTCCTCAAGCTGAAGATGAGCATTCTCTTCATCTGTTAGTTCGTAATGAACCGCCACTCGTAGAGAGGGTAGCTCTATCTCCAAGGGGAGTACTGCTTCTGCGCCGAATACCAATGCATACAGTGTTGTATTTGTAGCCGTTTTGAACATAGTTCGATACACCCAGAGAGCTTCATGCAGTCTCTCATGCCAGTCCTTTTTATTTTTGGACACCGTCTTCTTTATGATCTTTATCAAGGTTTTGTTGAAAGCCTCAGCTAGACCGTTAGCTTGGGGATTGTAGACCGAAGAGTATCTCCAGTCTATGTTATGCTGCTATGCGAAACGGCTGATTCTATGACTTCTGTAGGCTGGCCCGTTATCGGAGATAATCCGTCTCAGAGTGCCGAACCGATAGATGACGTGTGTCTTGAAGAAATGGAGGATGTTGTCCGTCTTCTTTTCTCTTAGCAGTAAGGCTTCTGCCAACTTAGAGAAGTAATCAGTTGTCGCCAATATGAACCGATGTCCTTTAGATGACGCTGGTTCGATGGGCCCAATTATGTCGGTTCCCCACATTTCGAACGGCCAGCTAGCCACTGTCGGGTGTAGCGGGTTTGGATGCTGGTGGATGAAGTCTCCATGAATTTGGCACGAGTGGCACTGCTTCGCGTAGTCGAGGCAGTCCTGAATCATCGTGGGCCAATAGTAGCCCATTCTTTTGATCTTTGGCCCGGCTTGATGAGAACTGCAGAGTCCGTCGTGAGTTTCTTGGACGACTCTCCTTGCTTCTTCTGGTCGCAGGCATCTCAGCCACAGAGAGTCGAACGATCTCTTTTATAGAGTATCATTGACGAAGGCGGAAGATAGTGCTCGTCTCATGAGCTGATGTCTTAAGGATGCATCTTCAGTGTTAGTTATATGTATGCCCTAGAGGCCATTACTGTACATTGGATGTATATTGTAGTGGATGCTGGGACATATATAGGTAGGACTTTCTTACTCGATATGATAGTACGCTATCTGGTTGCTCTATATCTTAACATGTATACTTTCTGTCTCTCTGTTACATGTTGATAAAGCCCTTAGGATGTGTACTCGACTTCCATGACTATGATGCAGATCATACTAGTGGGGCCAGGGTAGTCCATGAATACATCCTTCAATGTTCCTAGTCGTAGGAATATCGAGACGGGGTATCGATATTCCAGAGTAGACTAGCGTATATCTTCTCGACCTATGTGATGGGCGATGGATGATCCCATATCCATTGGTGTTTGACATCGGAGATGGTATGCGGGTGCTCAGTGGAGACTGGGTACACTGAACAGACTCGCCGAGAACTCCCAGATGGTATTATACCTCACGTCAGATGGCAGTTCTCTGGTGACACTGGTACAGCTTAGTCTGTTGACCCAAGATCGTCATAGAGTCTTGTGTGTCTCCCACTGTGCTTTGATTTCCACCCTACCATGGCTCTACTGAGTCGTGCAAATAGGTGGTTTTTGGGTACAGTCCCGATTCACATGGAGACAATGAGCGATAGGAGGGGATTCGTCTCTCCCGGTATTGGGGGTTGATGTTGTGCTATGCACGACTGGCCATAACTGGAAATCCTGGCCAGGGTTGCTGTGATTTACTGGTAAGAGTTATCAGTAGTTTCACGATTGTTATGGACCTTACGTCGGCATGACTTATCAAGCTATTGGGGTCTGACGTTTACCACCCCTAGGCGAGATATGCGACATATCAGACGAACAGACCGGACCGTACGGTAAGTGTTACTGGTTGGATTCACAGGAGTGTGAGCGGGCTTGCTCGTCGATCTTCTAATCGCTCAATACCCAGGTGGCCGTTACGTTTAGCAGACCGCTTGCGGCTTGTGGGTGCTTGATATGATCATCATCTGATGCCGGCGTATTGACGAGTCTTTAGAGTCCTACACAGAGGTTTCCTGGCTCAAGCGAAATGAAATAGGAGCGCATATGAGATATGTGCGGGACCGAGAATAATACCAGTATATGATACTCTATTCTATTCTCGCGATTTGTATCATCGGTAGGTTATATGTGATATAGCCGGATTACCGAATCAAGTGTTGATTCGATACATTGATACACTTGATATTAGTCGGTTATATGCAGTATGACCGGATCATTAAATCAAGTGTTGATTTAATGATTTAATGTATATTATATATTTGATATATTACTTTGCATTAACTAATATTGGTTCACTTAAAGTTGATTTTTCTCACTTGATGTGCACATTGTATATGTGATATATTTTTGTGCACTTGATTGTATCATGTTTGATGATACATGCAAGCTTGGGTGTATGTTTACTTTAAACCATGTTTAAGTGAATGGTTAGGGTTTTGTTATCTTTTCTTAACTATTTATTTTATTTATTCATTTTAGGGCTAGAAAAGAAATGGTTGCTTCTTTTGTTTATTTCCTTGAAGCTTCAAGAAGCTTTGACCATTCTTGTTTCTTTCCTAAACCTAACCATTCACCTAACCCTAGTTTATTCTCTACACTTAACCAAGGTTGCATTATGATAAGAATGACTTGGATTTTCTTTTTTAAGATAATCCTTTTTATTCTTTCATCTTCTTCATCTTCATCAAGCTTCATGAAAGCTTGCTAGCTTCAATGGTGCCTTGAGAAAAAGAGTGAGAAATCCAATTCTAAAGTGAACCCACTTCCTATTTCTTCATCCTATACCACTTGCCAAGTAGTATAGGGTGTTTTCTTCACAAGTTTCATGACTTGGTGAAGTTGGAGCTTGATCTTGAGTTGCCTCGATGTAGATCATCTTCGGCATCGAAGTCGACGACCTAGCCCGATCTTCTCTCCGATGAAACCAACGCTAGATTCCGGGATCCGATGATCGCAGCGAAGGGACATCGTCACGGAGCTATGGAGGTGGAGGACCGGATCTACAAAGGTTGTATTTTCCGTTCACTCTTAGTTAAGTTGTTAACTTGCATCTGCATCGCCTTACCTCTAGTAACGATCTAGTTTAGGGTTTCTCGGCACATAGGAAATTTTTGAATTGGCCATGTTTGATCACTTATGGAACCTCAGGAGTGTGCCTAGGATCCCTACAGTGGTATCAGAGCCTAGCTAGAGCCTTAGGCGATGCGTAGACGAAGTTAGAAACCCGATCGAACCCGAAACCCTAATTCAAAACGCCTCTCTGTACATTTTTTGAAACAGTGAGATTTTCTATATTAAAAATATGCAGAAAAATAAGCAGAGTTTTCTAAGAAATACTGTGCAAAACGATCCCCTGAATCGATTAAAGCGCCACGGAACCGCGGCACGAGCATGGCTCGTGCGGCGATTCCGCGGCCGTATGGTCACCTTTTGCATTAATTTTTGCACAGTAACTTCTTTCTTTCATTGCTGAGTTTTCTGGGAATTTTTAATGTTTACTCAAGAGTTGAGTTTTCTGGGTTGTATTGGGAGTTCGTAGATTCGATCGGATTATCAAACTTTGTCTATGTGTTTTTCCGGGTAATTTTAGAATATGTTAAAAAGTTCGACCAGATATAAATACCCATTTTTTCCCCTGCCGGGAAATTTCCAATTGTTGGATTTTTCCGTGGTTTAATGACGTTCTAAGTAGTGCAAGTAACGCGATGGTCCCTCTAGAAGACAACAAACCTTAACTCGATTATGTGACCGTCTTGAACTGCCCTTTGAACCTTAGGGTTTGGGGCAGTACGGCGTGCCACATGTGAGGCGTTGGCTTGACCCTTCTACGGCTGGACCGTTGGTACTGAGGCATGAAGTGAATGTTTTTAAACTTATTTCATGAGTTGAGTTGTTTCGGGAAAACTTGGGTGTTCGATTGTTCGATCGAAAAGTTTAACATTTTCTATTTATCCGGAATGTGATACAATAATTGGAATTCACAAGTAGTTATAAGATAACTGAATGAATGTTATAAATCTAGCGGTTTAGTCTCACTTGATCGATTGCCACGGAATTTTGATGTGATCAAAAGTCCGTCGCAATCACGTAGAGTACGCGGATACTCGCCGGGTAAACTTAATAGACAGCCTCACCCCATAGCCCCGACCAAGTGACTGTAGGAGAACCCCGTCGCCGAAAGCATCCGTTCGGGTGCTCGCGGCAGCGGTGTTCCGCCTTGGTGCACTTCGTCGACGGTATCGGGGGTGCGGCCATCTACTAAAATTTGCGACGAGCATTCGATCAGGATGTCGGGAATCTTGTTGAATTACTCGACTTGATATTGAAAAGAGTTTTCGATAATGAGACTAAAATGCGGGGTTTATAATTGTTAGGCATGCGATGTCTAAGTAATTCAGATGGTTTGACATGCGATGTCTAAGGTGATTGCAGATTCCAACTGTTGTAGTTTTACACTTTCTTTTCTGTGACCGTAAGTATAATATGTGATATCGCCGGTTTCGTTGCTATATGTCAACGACAATTGGGATACGCATGTTTACTTACGCTGATGACATGCGATGTTATGTGTTGCTGGATATGTTATATTGGATCGTCGTGTTTGAATAACCGGGGGGTTTTATGTGAGATGAGTGTTTTTCATTTTCATTCATGTAAAAAACTTGTATGTAATATTCTTTTATTGGGGCACTTCCAGGTTGCGGATGTTGTCACCATTTGTATATTATTTAATTTTCCGCATTAAGATAGACCCAAGGAGGGGAGCACAAGTAACCGAGTTCTAGGGTCCAGTAGGAGACCATCTCGAGGAGTCGAGTCCGGGTCTCCTAACCCTAGAATTGGTAGGGTTGCTTGTCGCTCTCGTAGGGGTCTAGGGGTGTGGGATTGGCTATTCATCACGACCGTGGAATCCGTGTTTTATACTGGCTCGTATTAAAAACATGGACGTCCTAGTATATCCAATATTTCATATGATATTTTCTGCTGCGTTATCTGTGATGTGATCATGTGATATGTTCAGATAGATATTATATATAGTATATATGATATATTATATAGACGTTGCTTATGTTTTACACCCGCGCTAGCCCTGCCTCACTCTGGCGTTAGTTACCTAACCTAACGGTGCAGACAAGACATCGAGGCGAATGCGGATGGCATAAGCGTACGTTATATTTATCTGTGATGTTTAGGTGGACTTAAATGATGGGACATTCATTAATGAGATTAATGAAAGAAAATAAACATAAAAGATGTTGTGGAATCGAATTTCAAAATAAAACAGGTAGCTACAGTTCTTGCTTTGCATCGCGGTGTTCCTTGTAGAACATCCTGCACCTTATTTGATAAGGAAAGGACCGAGATCCCTTCACCGGGAGTGACTCCTTTAGCAATAACTGGCAGATGCTACAACCCTCGGTTTGTCTTTTGATTGCTTCTATAGTTTCTGCTTTGCACAGTGATATATATGATATATCCCGCACCTCATTCGACGAAGAAAGGGCCGACGATCCCTTCACCGGGAGTGACCCCTTTAGCAAAACTAGAAAAGCCTCAAAAACACTCCATTTAAAAACCATTTAATTCCGCAACGAGATCAAGTTCAAAGCGTTAAAAGTTTTATTAAAAACCATTCGCAACCCTACGTCATTTTAGGAAGTAGAGTACTTAGTATTCGTGCTGTGTTTGTTGACCATAGTCAAGGCACAGTGTACGGTAGCTAAGTGATGTCTTCCTACACTGCATATGATGCGATTAGTTAGGACAGTCGCGTGACTTTGTTGACCTTAGTTAAGGGTCATGTGGGTGGGTCTAATTAATCACGAAATGAAGGGTAGAACTTGACTAGTGCTTATGATTTGTTGACCATAGTTAAGGTCATAAGTGCTAGGGGTAAAAACCTTTATCGGGAGTTTCAAGTGTTGAAATTTGCAATGAGATTGCATACCTTCTATATGATAGTTGGATCCCGATACCCACTGCGAGTAATTGTTACTCCTGGGAGAGTTTTGCACTTTACAATTAGCCGATCAAGTAGGTGTCTAGAAAGGTGTCAACAGGGTTACGCCTCTGGGAAAACGAGGTTTATTGTAATTAGGTCCGTGCGAAAGCACGGGGAACCTCCCTCAAAGTACCGACACTGGCATGGCTGAAAGATTGGCGAACTTGTAGAGTGTAATTAATCCCGGCTAGTCTTTCCTTTTAAGGTTTGAAGGAAGATTTGATAAAAACAGTGGGAGCCATCCTGATTAGATAAAATATATAACCAATCTAATCTTGCAAGAGCACACGCAGAGTGTTTTCTTTTCTCTCTCTCCAGGTAGTGACCATATCACGCCTTAATCAAGATAATAATATGGATGTATTGACCGAACCAGCTTGTTATACTGAGCTGGGGAACGTTAGTCCCGCTCCAACTTATAATTGTTATAATACCGAGCAGGAAATAGGGGAATACCAGAATTCCTATGCCGCCCAAACGAAGAAAGTGCATATGATGCATCTTCTTCGGGTATGTTCGTTACACAGAACTGTTTCTCAGTATCCTCTACATCCTGGGTATTTGATACCGGATCAGGATCCCAGATATGTAATCTGTTACATAGGGCTACAAAAATAGAAATATTATTAACCACTCCGAGCAAGCGAAGAGAACTAATAACGGGTGATAAGTTTCATGAGACAGAAAACGGGGCAAGTGTTGCAGCCAAGTCTGTTGGTCACTGTCATCCTGTATGACCAGTACATTGATTCTGAACGAATGTTATTAGATACCGAACCTGATATACAAAATCATATCAGTATCTTTATTAGTAAAGAAAGGATATAATTTTGTATTGTTGGATAATGTTTTGAACATTTCCTATATCAAAAGTTGATCGGTTCAGGCACGTTATCTAAAAGCATTGATGTTCTAAATCAAACTACAGTTCTAAGTATACGGAACACACACAAGAGGAAGAGTTCAGAAATGAACGGATCCTTCTTGAGGCATTGTAGACTAGGTCATATCAATGTGACCCGACTAGCTTAAGTTACATTTTAGATGCATATTTAAATCAGTTTGAATTTACATCTTGTGAAACTTGCCAGTCATGTCACAAAGATTAGATGACCATAGCTCTGTTTATTGGAAACAGAGAAAGAGTTAGTAAACTCTTGGAACTGATACATGATGATGTATGTAAGGTCCCCTGTCTACACATACCAAGACCGGTTCTTTGTACTTCATTACATTCTCTGATAATCTCTCAAGATTCAGCCATATGTTCTTGTTGAAAGATAAGTCCGAAGCTTTTGAGATATTCACAGAATATAAGTTAGAAGTAGAGAACCAAAAACCGGGTATAAGTATTATGTCCTTTGATGAGATCAGGGAGGAGAATACTTGTGCATGGAATTCTTGGACTATTCTAAAGCAGAATGAGATTCTCTCTCGGTGTTACTCCTCTGTATACACCACAGCACAATGGTGTATCAGGGCGGAGCAATAGTACCCTATATGATATGGTGTGCTCTATGATGAGTACTACTGAGTTACCTATTTCCTTTTAAGGGGTTATGCACTTGAGAAGTTGCATACCTATTGAATTGGGTTCGAATCAAATCAGTGCCTACCACTCTATATAAGATATGGTATGGGAAGAGCCTATCTCTTAAGTAAGTTAAGATTTGGGATTGTCCGGCCTATGTCAAAAGCAAAATCCGGACAAGATCGAGGCAAGGTCAGTTCTGTACAACTGGAAAGGTTCCAACTATACAAACTACAGCTAATGATTTGACAGAACCAGAGGATTCAATAATCCCCGACGAACCTCAGCCTCTCCGCCGATCTGGTAGGGTTCCTCATCTACCAGAGAGATACTTCGGTTCTCGATGACAGTGGGAGCGAGGAATGCATCATGAGATGATGACCCAACCAGTTTCGAGCAGGCCATCGAGAGTAGGGACTCTGTAAGAATGGCTGGATGCTTGGTGATCTGAGATGAAATCCATGTACACCAACAAAGTATGGACTTTGGTTGCTATATGTGAAGGGTTAAATCCCCATCAGGAGCAAGTATATCTTGAGAAGATTACTTAGTGTAGATGGAAAAGTTGAGACTTTCAAAGCTAGACTTGTTAAAGGTTTACGTCATCGACCAGGCGTGGATAATGATGAAACCTGTTCCAGTGGCTATGCTTAAGTCCATCCTGATCCTACTTACCACGGCTACATACCATGACTACGATATCTGGTGGTTGGGTGCCATGACTACTTTTCTAAATAATGATTTAGAAGAGAATGTCTATAAGAACACAGCCAGAGGGCTTCGTAGACAGTGGGAGCAGCGGAAATGTGTGTAAGTTGCTTTACAGAATAAAGCAGGCATCGCGGAGTTGGAACGTCTATTTTGATGTGGTAGTCAAAGAGTTTGACTTCATCAAAATGGAAGACGAACCTTGTATATACAAAAAGGTAGTAGAGAGTAAGGTGGTCATCCTCGTATTGTACGTGGATAACATACTCTTGATAAGAAAAGAGTTTCCTATGCTACGCACGGTCAATCTCCTCTTATCACATGGATTCTCCATATAGGATAAAGTTGATACCTCCAAAATCCTGGGATTTGGGTCTATGAGATAGATCTAAATGGATGTTAGGATTCTCACTAGCTGTAGTAAGATAGTATCAATCGATCCTGGGGAGAATCACTGGAAAGGTTCCAGGGTGATAAGGACGACTGAATGTCAGTCGCAGGCATTGTCTTTACCCTCAGTGAAGGGACGGTATGTTGGAAGATTTTCAAGTTAGATACCGTGGCAAACTAGACGATAAAGGCTGGTAACATCGCTATTAAAGATACTACCAAAGAGGCAGTTTGGGTGTATATTGGTTCATAAGATGAACTAGGTTCCTGCCATTGTATGACAATGGAAGTGTGGCTTTGGCCCAGGAACCCTGGTCCCATCAGTGACCCAGACATATTCTGAGGTAGCATCACCTGATCATGGAGATAGTTGATCTCCAGGGTGATCGAGGTTAGGAGAGTAGACTCAGAGGACAACACGGCGGATCCACTCACAAAGGCTTATTCCCAGAGAGAGACTTATAAAGGATGGTTGAGTATTAGATACTGCAACCACTGCTACAGATGGCCCTAGTGCAAGTGGGAGATTGTTAGTTATATGTATGCCCTAGAGGCCATTACTGTACATTGGATGTATATTGTAGTGGATGCTGGGACATATATAGGTAGGACTTTCTTGCTCGACATGATAGTACGCTATCTGGTTGCCCTTTATCTTAACATGTATACTTTCTGTCTCTCTGTTACATGTTGATAAAGCCCTTAGGATGTGTACTCGACTTCCATGACTATGATGCAGATCATACTAGTGGGGCCTAGGTAGTCCATGAGTACATCCTTCAATGTTCCTAGTCGTGGGAATATCGAGACGGGGTATCGATATTCCAGAGTAGACTAGCGTATATCTTCTCGACCCATGTGATAGGCGATGGATGATCCCATATCCATTGGTGTTTGACATCGGAGATAGTACGCGGGTGCTCAGTGGAGACTGGGTACACTGAACGGACTCACCAAGAACTCCCAGATGGTATTATACCTCACGTCAGATGGCAGTTCTCTGGTGACACTGGTACAGCTTAGTCTGTTGACCAGAGATCGTCATAGAGTCTTGTATGTCTCCCACTGTGCTTTGATTTCCACCCTACCACGGCTCTACTGAGTCGTGCAAACAGGTGGTTTTTGGGTACAGTCCCGATTCACATGGAGACAATGAGCGATAGGAGGGGATTCGTCTCTTCCGGTATTGGGGGTTGATGTTGCGCTATGCACGACTGGCCATAACTGGAAATCCCTGGCTAGGGTTGCTGTGATTTACTGGTAAGAATTATCAGTAGTTTCACGATTGTTATGGACCTTACGTCGGCATGACTTATCAAGCTATTGGGGTCTGACGTTTACCACCCCTAGGCGAGATATGTGACATATCAGACGAACAGACCGGACTGTACGGTAAGTGTTACTGGTTGGATTCACAGGAGTGTGAGCGGGCTTGCTCGTCGATCTTCTGATCGCTCAATACCCGGGTGGCCGTTACGTTTAGCAGACCGCTTGCGGCTAGTGGGTGCTTGATATGATCATCATCTGCTGCCGGCGTATTGACGAGTCTTTAGAGTCCTACACAGTGGTTTCCTGGCTCAAGCGAAACGAAATAGGAGCGCATATGAGATATGTGCGGGACCGAGAATAATACCAGTATGTGATACTCTATTCTATTCTCGTGATTTGTATCATCGGCAGGTTATATGTGATATAGCCGGGTTACCGAATCAAGTGTTGATTCGATACATTGATACACTTGATATTAGTCGGTTATATGCAGTATGACCGGATCATTAAATCAAGTGTTGATTTAATGATTTAATGTACAATTATATATTTAATATATTACTTTGCATTAACTAATATTGGTTCACTTAAAGTAGATTTTTCTCACTTGATGTGCACATTGTATATGTGATATATTTATGTGCACTTGATTGTATCATGTTTGATGATACATGCAAGCTTGGGTGTATGTTTACTTTAAATCATGTTTAAGTGCATGGTTAGGGTTTTGTTATTTTTTCTTAACTATTTATTTTATTTATTCATTTTAGGGCTACAAAAGAAATGGTTGCTTCTTTTGTTTGTTTCCTTGAAGCTTCAAGAAGCTTTGACCATTCTTGTTTCTTTCCTAAACCTAACCATTCACCTAACCCTAGTTTATTCTCTACACTTAACCAAGGTTGCATTATGATAAGAATGACTTGGATTTTCTTTTTTAAGATAATCCTTTTTATTCTTTCATCTTCTTCATCTTCATCAAGCTTCATGAAAGCTTGCTAGCTTCAATGGTGCCTTGAGAAAAAGAGTGAGAAATCCAATTCTAAAGTGAACCCACTTCCTATTTCTTCATCCTCTACCACTTTCCAAGTAGTATAGGGTGTTTTCTTCACAAGTTTCATGACTTGGTGAAGTTGGAGCTTGATCTTGAGTTGCCTCGACGTAGATCATCTTCGGCATCGAAGTCGACGACCTAGCCCGATCTTCTCTCCGATGAAACCAACACTAGAGTCCGGGATCCGATGATCGCAGTGAAGGGACATCGTCACGGAGCTATGGAGGTGGAGGACCGGATCTACAAAGGTTGTATTTTCCGTTCACTCTTAGTTAAGTTGTTAACTTGCATCTGCATCGCCTTACCTCTAGTAACGATCTAGTTTAGGGTTTCTCGGCACATAGGAAATTTTTGAATTGGCCATGTTTGATCACTTGTGGAACCTCAGGGGTGTGCCTAGGATCCCTACATTCAGGTGTTCGACGGGATTTAAAGTAGTCTATAAAAACTTCTCTCCAATCCTTAGCCTTTTCCTGGTCCTCTATTTGTAAGGCCATTTGCTTGGTCGCTTCCTTTTCTTCAGACGACTCCGGAGATATTTCTGCTGGTGTAAGAACCCGACGGTTTTGCACAACGATTCTTACATCATCGAGGTCTTCGTCAGCCAGTTCTTTAGCGAGTTTGGCTAATGCGTCCGCTTTGCTATTTTCTGTACGCGGTATGCTTTCCAAGGCGTAGGAAGGGATTTGAGTTAATAACTGTTGCACTCTTTTGCCATATTTTACCAACTCTGGCTTGCATGTCTGATAGTTACCGTTTACTTGGCTAACGACCAGCTGGGAGTCTCCGTATATGAGGAGGTTTTCGATCCCATGTCAACAGCAATCTCAAGACCTGCTATCAAAGCCCCGTATTCTGCTTCATTGTTTGTCCTCGGCTTTGTTAAGGAAAAGGCAAAGCGCATTATCCCTCCTTATGGAGTCACAAAGATGAGGCCTACCCTAGATTTGATTACGGAGGAGTTGTGCTTTCGCTTCTTCATGAAAGATGCCTCATCAAAGTAGAGTTTCTATCGGGTATCACTCCCTCCTCTCTTCCCGTCGATTTTGTCAAACGTGTGCTCGTCTAGCAATTCGTAATTTAGGGGTGAATCAGCAAGTATCGGATACTCAGCGTGGAAGTCGGCGATTGGCCTGGCCTTTCACTGCCTTGAAAGGTCGGTATGTTATCGAGAATTCCATTAGGAGTAGGGCCTATTTAGCAAGCCGTCCCATTAGTATGGCTTTTGACATCAAATACTTGAGAAGATCCACTTTTGATATGAGATGGACCTCATGCGCCAAAGCATAATGCCGAAGCTTCGTTACAGCGAAGATTAACGCCAGGCAGTGTTTTTCGATAGGGGGTAGTTGTTTTCTGCCTCCATGAGAACTCGACTCAAATAGTAGAGGGCTCTCTCTTTCCCTTGGTCATTCTCCTATGCCCATAGCGTGCCTAAAGAACCTTCAAGAGCGGTTGTGTACAAGATGAGGGGCTTTCCCTTGACCGGAGCGGTCAATACCGGCGGATTCCGCAGGTATTGCTTGATTTCGTCGAGTGTGCTTTGGTATATACAATCCCAAACGAACGGGGTCCCCTTCTTCATTAGATGACTGTAGGGGCGGCATTTGCCGGAGAGGTTAGCTATGAACTGTCGGATATACGCGAGCTTCCCTTGTAAAGACCGCAATTGTTTTATAGTTCTTAGAGTGGGCATTTCCATAATCGCCTTGATCTTCGATGGATCTATTTCGATGCCCCGATGTCGTACGATGAATTCTAGGAATTTGCCTGAGGAGACCCCAAATGCGCATTTCAAAGGGTTCATCTTTAGGTTATACTTACGAAGACGTTGAACACTGTTTTCAAATGCTCCCAGTGTTCCTCGTACGATTTGCTTTTCACTATGAAGTCATCCATATAGCATTCGATGATTTCATGTATAAGGTCATTGAAAATCTTCGTCATGGCCCTCTGATAAGTAGCGCCGGCGTTCTTTAGACCGAAAGGCATCACATTGTAGTAGAATATGCCCAGAGGGGTCCGAAAAGCTGTATGCTTCTGGTCTTCGAGATGCATCTTTATTTGATTGTACCCCGATGATCCGTCCATGAAGGAGAAGACTTCGTGAGTGGACGTGTTATCTATCATCAACTCGGTAACCGGCACGGGAAAATCATCCTTCGGGCAAGCTTTATTGAGGTCTCGGAAATCCACCCGGATGCGCACCGTACCATTTTTCTTCATCACTGGAACAATGTTGGCGATCCAGTCGGGGTATTGAACTTCTTGGATGAAGCCGGAGTCAATTAGCTTCTTGACTTCGGCGTTGATACTCATTTCAAGTTCGAGCCGCATTCTTCTTAGTGCTTATTTGACTGGCTTGACATTCGGAGATATCGCCAATTTATGCACAGCTATTTCTGGATCTAGCCCCGGCATCTCGGAATAGTTCCATGCGAAGCAATCTTTATACTGCATGAGCACATCTTTTAGCGTAGCCACCTTCTCTTTAGACAGCAGCTCACTGACGAACATTGGCCGTAGGTCATTTGCCATCCCCAAGTCGATTCTTTTCAGGTTGTCCACCGTGGTGTGTATCCCATCTTCCAATTCTTTTGGCGCCGGTGGAAATTCTGAGATCAACTCATCTTCATCCTCATTTTCGAAGCACCAGGGGAGGTCATCCATATTCTCGTGCATTTCTTCTTCTGAAAGCGTTATCACGTGACAGCTACGAGCTTGTTTCTAAGACCGATGTTGATCTGGTTCTACTCTCGCCATATACGTTGCTTTTGGCACATGCTTTTGCGGTGGGGCTACCCTCCAACTGTTGGATAGAGCGAACCTGCCGAGTTGATATTGGTCTTCGACCCAGTTTTTGAAGGTGAAGCAATTTTCAAGATGATGTCATATCGCTCGGTGATAGGAGCAATAATCCGGATGATGAACCTCGTTTGCTTGATCGGGGTGCCGAGACTCCGGGAGTGTCATCATCTGATGTTTCATGATAAGGTCAAAGATTCTCCTTGTCTTGTCTTGAGGAAAAGAATATTCTCGACCCATCTTTTTCATAAGAGACGGATTTCGGCTGACCTTTTCTCGATCGCGTGGCCTCTTGGATCCGTTTTGCCTCCGTTGAACGTTTTTTCCGTTCTTTAACTTGTTTTTCCTCCGCATCGGGCCTTTTTCTTGTCTTGGGAATGCATGGCGGGCTGACGGTGAAGGGCATCGTCGTCCTCCGTGGTCTGCTGAAGGAGGCGTTGCGTCTTGGCTTTATCTTAAATGGCCATTTCACGACTGTAGTCGTTCCGAACATTTTAGCTCGCTTCTCTCACTAGCTGGTCCATCTGTTCTTCAAACGACGGACTCGGCATTTTTATGACAGGACCTCATCCTGGTTCAGCGTCAGCGTCTTTTAAAAGAGCATTCCCTTCTTCATCGAGGTCATTTATGACATGGCAGCCATGGAATTGCTCCCGTTTCTTGGACTGGACATATCCAAGCCTATCGTTTCCATTTTTTCGTTGGGCAATTTTCGCTGAGTTCCGGGGACGTTCCAAATCTTGTTATAGAACTGAGCTTGTCGAGAAGTCTGTTTGAAAGGTACGCCTTGGCATCTCAATAGCTTTTTCAGTCCTTCTGCGTAGTATCTGTGCAGACGGATTGGTTGAAACCTGTCGAGCGCAGGTTCAGCACCGTTCCATACTTCTTTCTCCGCTCTAGTCTCTGTGGATTTATAGAAAAGGATCGCGTTCTCACCTCTTTGCCTGGGGGAGACGTAGAATGTCTGCAGCTCTTGCACGCTATATGTCTCAAGCCCATCAAGCTCTCTGTAGTGCTGCCACGGAACCATGGCAATTTGCAAACTCTGATCATCTCCAGCAAGGGCCTGTACTGATGGACGGACCGAGAACACTGCGTTTACTTCATCTTCAGAGTCACTGCCAAAGACCAGAATAGGGGTAGATGGTCCCGGCTTGTTGCATTGGGGCGGTCCCGAATAGACTATCTCTTCTTCCTCCTCGGTATCGCTCCCGAAGACCGGAATAGTGGTGATAGCTTTTTGCTTATTCTCCGGTTTATGGCATCTTTCCGTGTCTTCAAAGTCTGGTAGGAAATACTTTGCATCTTCATACTATTGGACTTCATTTACGGAGAATGGGTTTAGTTCCCCCGTCACGGTATACTCGAGACCATCTTTGAAATACTTCACACTGATGTTGTGTAGAAAGGATGATGTTGTACTCGTGTAACCAAGGCCTGCCGAGTAAAGCGTTGTAGCAGGTCTTGGCGTCAATGACATGAAATTTGATGTCAGTGACGAGCAGCCCAAAACGTAACGTCAGTATTATAGACCCGAGAGTCCATAATGACTGGGAGTCGAACTAGGAGATGGTGATTTTATCCCGAGCGAGGTGCTGAACGCTCATGCAGATTTCTTTTAGCACCCTCACATTTAGGAGGTTGACATAGAACCCGTTGTCAACTAAGATTTTTCCTATCTTGATGTCATGGCAGTACCCGATGACATACAGGGGACAGTTGTGCTCGCACGTTCCGAGGAGGAGATCTTCATCGCCGAAAGTGATGTCAGCTGTGTGCACTTCTTCCAGCTCGTCCTTCATCTTTTTTTCGGCAAGGAATGCTTGAAACTGCTCGGGCTCTTGTAATGCCCTGATCAGGGAATCTCGCGCCTCTTTAGACAACAGAAGGGCATCCAAAACGCTTAGCTGTGAGGGTATCTTCCTCAGGTGTGCCAGAACATTGTAATCTACTTTTTTTTTCTTAGGCGGGTCCTTGGCTGCCAGCTCTTCGACGACTCGATCATCGAGGGCGATATCCTCAGGGACTTTTTCCTTCCCCTTATCTTTTTTGTTCGACCCCTTGTTTGTGGGTCCGAGATTCTTTTCAGGCAACGTACGGTTACGCAGCTGAATATTCTCACAGTTCTTTTCCTCTTCATCTTTTCCCGAGGTGGATTCTTCGAAGAGAAGGCCGAGGGCTACTTCTTCGTCAGAATCGCTTCAGAAGGTGAGAACTTGCGATCCCCTGGTATCAACCATATGACAGTTTCCGGTAGTTCTTTTGTTCTCATCTGTCGTGCTTCTCTGCTCCCGACGAGTTTTGCGCTTCATCCGCTTGAAATGTTGTCAGTGAGTAACGTATCCCTGCCACCACTTTTTATAGGCCATGCATTCTTCGGTAGGGTGTGAAATCCTCTGACGGTATAAGCAGTAGTTAGGATGTACATCTGCTTTGTCAAGGTGTATACCGCTAGGAGCATTTCCTTTGACAGATGGAAGCTTCATTGCCATTGATAGGGCTTTAGCGAACCGTTTCCTTGTCTTAAGCCTGTTTTGTCTGCCGCGGGCGTGCTTCGATCTGGTTGGAGTGCTTTGTGACTTATCCCTACCATGATTTCTTTAACTTGATGCCGACGCCTGGCCCTTTCAAATATGGCCATTTCATGCTCTTGATCAGCTTTGCTCTTCTGATGGGCTTCGTTCAGCAGCATGTTGATCATCTCGTCTGACAGTTCCAAGGATTTTGGCACCAATCCTGCCCCCAGCTCCTCTATATATCTTCTGATGCCGAGTGAGCTTCTTCGTCATTTATTGTTGAATGAGAGATCATGTGACAACTTGCCACATAATCCTCGGGTTTTCTGTCAAGTCGTTTCCGTCGTCATTATCATTATCTCCGCTCTCAAGGATATGGTTGAGAAACTCTTGGAGTGTGACCGGGGTTCGTGCCTCCTGGTTATATTCTTCCAGCACGTCAATATGCTTTTGCAGGTCCGTGCGTTTGTCGTCAGACTGCACGGGCTTTTTGGTCTTCTTCTTCTTCTTCGAAGACTCCGATGACTGGGCCTGGGTGTTTTGCCCTTGGCTACCAACTCCCGATGTTGGGCGCGGTTTCAGCATCCCCTCAATGATCTCTGGCTCTAGCGGGCTTTTCCACCTAATCGCCGGACATGCTTGAAGATCTTTCAGCATTCTTTCAGTTTTAGCCGAAAGAACAACTTTCCATGGAGCTTCCTCTATAAATGAGCACAATGCCCCCAGCGTGTCCACCTTTTTAGGAGCGTGCGGTTGTGGCGGGTTTACCCTCCAGTTTTCAGACAGCGTGAATTTACCTTGTTGGTACTGGTCCTCAATCCAGTTTTTGAAGACGAAGCAATTTTCGATTGGATGGCTCACTATTCGATGGTAGGGGTAGTAATTGGGATTGTTGACGTCTTCCTGTTTCAGCGGGCGTCTCAGATCTGGCAGAGTGATGAGCCTGTTATGCACCGCCAGTTCGAACAGTCTTCTCATTTTATCTCGAGGGAATGAGTAAGGATGTCTCAGCTTTTCTCCGGGTGATCGCTGCTTATCGTTTTGGCGAGCAGCTGGTTTCAGATCACTCAGCTGCTGCTGAGCATTGGCGACGAAGGTAGCTTTACCTTTACCCTTTTCATTTCGAAGCTCTGTTTTTGAGAAGGACGGTCTATGGCCCATCTGGTCCATTTGGGTCAACTTGTCGATCAAGGCTTGGAAAGTGGTCGGCTTGAAGAACATCATAAATTGGGATATAGTTGCCTGCGGATCAAGGGTCCCCACGAACATGCCCACGACAGGAGCTTCTTCTATGCGTTGTTCGCATCTCGACCATAGGTTCCGCCACCGAATTGCATACTGAACCTAAGTCTCTCTTGGCTTTGTTTCCTGATTTAAAATCAGGAAAGCTTACGAAGAAGGCATCACGTGCTAGCACGTGACCAGCAGTCACGTGTTGGCACGTGACACTTAAAAGCAGTGGCAAAGGCGCATCAGTTCTCTGATCAAATCAAGGAAAAGGCTTCAGAAAAGGTCACGTGCTCACACGTGCCCAGGGGTCACGTGTTGACACGTGACGGCAAAGCAGCAGCTAGAAGACAAAGCGCAGAAAGCAGAGGAAAGCTCGTTCCAAGGGGTCACGTGCCTACACGTGACCAGGGGCCACGTGGCCACACGTGACCGGCTTTCAAAGCCTATCTATTTAACAGAATTAAATTCTGAACAGCATTCAGATCTTTCCAAAGGAGAATAATTATTTGGAACCGATTGGATTAAAGATTTAAAGATGATTAAATATCACCTATCTATGGAAAAATCTTGGACTTGGAAAGATTTCCCCTTAAAATCTAACCGAAATAACAAAGGGAAATCTCTAGATTTAAAATCCAATGGTGAATAAAATTCACCTAATAATCCAAAGGACCAGATGAATGACGAATGCAAATCAAATCTCTGAATGAATACAAATCAAATCCCTCGATGAAAGATTCATCAAAACTGATTGATTCTGCTTCTTCTCCTATAAATAGGAGCCAAGAGAAACACAGGGGGATAGATAGATACATAGAGAGAGAGAAAAATAGAGCCTTGAGACTTTGGAGGAATTTGGATCTTCTGCAAAAGAAAACCTTAGGTAAGAAGGGGGAGGTTTTCAAAAAAAAAAGAATTTAATTCTCGAAAGAGTTTAACTCTGATATTAAAAAGAAGAACTTAGTTCTCTCTTTGGCAGAGAATCTGCAAAGTGCACATCTCCCCATGAATTGAGAATTTAATTCTCATTGGGTTGAGATCCTGCCATGCAGATCCAAAGCATAGAGAGGGAATGGATGTTTGAGAATTTAATTCTTATAGAATTATAGGAATTTAATTCCTTCGATTTAAAATTAGGGTTTAACCCTATATTGTAGGAATATAATTCCTTCAGAAAGAACAGAACCAGGGTTTAACCCTAGTTAAGAACTTAATTCTGTCAAAATAACAAGAATTTAATTCCCTTAAGAAAGAAGAAATTAGGGTTTAACCCCATGATGGAATTCAGTTCTTCACATACATCGGGAATTTAATTCCTACAGAAGAAAAGCCGGAGTTTAACTCCATCTAAGAATATAATTCTTCAAAAAGAAAGTGGGAATTTAATTCCTCTAAAGTTATAGCTAGGGTTTAACCCTATGAAGGATTTAATTCTTAAAAGATAAACAAACATGCAAAGAAGCAGGGTCACGTGCTACCACGTGACCCCAGAAAAGTTCCACAGAGAAGGGCTTTGAGGCAATGCCTCACGTGCCCCACGTGACCCCTTGGCAGAAGCTCTAAAAGACAAACATTTAAATGCCCATCACGTGACAGCACGTGATGCTCCAAAGTATTCAATACTTTTGGCAGAATAAAATGAATTGAGGGCGCTCTCACGTGCTACCACGTGACCCCTTGGCAGAAGCTCTAACAGACAAACATTTAAATGCCCATCACGTGACAGCACGTGATGCTCCAAAGTATGCAATACTTTTGGCAGAATAAAATGAATTGAGGGCGCTCTCACGTGCTACCACGTGACCCCTCTTGCCTTAGTGTTTAACACTAAAGTTGAAACCTCTATATCCAGTGTTCAACACTGATTTTCTTAGTGTTTAAACACTAATTTGGAAAACGCTATTTACAGTGTTTAACACTGACTTTCTTAGTGTTGAACACCAACTTGGAAAACCCTATTTCCAGTGTTTAACACTGATCTGCCTTAGTGTTAAACACTAAATTGAAATCTCCACTGCCAGTGTCTAACACTGATTTGCTTTAATGTATAAACACTAATTTGAAAGCCTCTGTTGCTGGTGTTTAACACCAACTATCTTTTAATGTCAAACACTTACTTGTCAATCTCATTCCCAGTGTTCAGCACTGATTGGTCTTTAGTGTTTAACACTAGCTTCAGCCCAATTGGCTAAGTTCTAGAGGCAAAGACTCTCCTTCAATGGACTAACAGAAAGCCAATATTCCAAACATGATTGGACTTAGCCCAAGATGGCCATAAATCCTCAATCCAAACTTAACTGGGCCAATGGGCTCATAACATAATTAATTGGTCTTGGTCCTAAACTGGGTCAAAGACTGTTTAATCTACCTTGGTTCCAGGATACATCTCTTCACTCCTTTGATACTTGGCGTTGTAATTCCTCAACGTCTTCAAAAAGGTGACGGGTCCTACATTGATACGGACTGTGGGGTCCTTAAACTCATGGACTATGACGTCCTTAACCTTGACCGGGATGTCTTAAAACTAACGACGAACTGTGGGGTCCTTAAGCTCATGGACTATGAGGTCCTTAACCTTGACCGGGATGTCTTAAAACTAACGCCGGACTGTGGAGTCCTTAAATCCATGGACTATGAGGTCCTTAACCTTGACCGTGATGTCTTAAAACTAACATTGGACTGTGGAGTCCTTAAACCCATGGACTATGAGGTCCTTAACCTTGACCGCAACGTCTTACAACTAACATTGGACCGCAATGTCCTTAAACTACCCATGGACCGCAATGTCCTTAAACTACCTATTGACCGCAATGTCACTAAACTAAACAACAGGGCCTCCCCTTAAATTGCTCTCTTGTTGGATCTAAACGATCCCGTTAAGTTGATCTTAGTCTAAATTTAGACTAACGTATCCTTAACAAACGCTAAGTTGATCTTAGTCCCAAATGAGGCTAACGTATCCTTAAACCCAACCCCCAAACCCAAATCTAAGATAATACGGATTTGGACTAGTCCACGCCCTACGGGCGACGACATAACTCAGTCTCCGTATACAATCCACGGGCAACCAAACACAAAATAAACACACACGACACGAAGTGAAATTTCTGGAGGAGGAGAAAGTGGTTACTGCAATACGGTAGCGTAATTAACTGCAGGGGCTTGCGCCTGCAGGGAAGAGCGTCCCCACAATCAAAAAACCCCTCAAGCGAGGGGGAATCTGACGAAGTCTGCTACATCGGATGCATCCGTTTAAACCTTCGATATATGGTGCCATAAATCAACTTGGCATCTTCGGAGAGGTAGACGGATAGCACCATATAGCATCTGCCCCGAATCTCAGTCAAGACGTCATGTCTCGGCCGCCATTCGGAAGGGAACAGATTCTGGCACGCCCGGTGGGACCTTTTCCTCTTTCCACTCCACACTTCGTGTGTCGTGATTCGCGAACCAATCGCGGTTCACTAATGGTTGCCCTTGGGTTTCGAAGTACTAAGATTTGGTGTTTCGTTTGCTGCAGAAAGCAAAGAATCAATGGCCTCCACTTGTGCGACATGCTCGGACTGCAATTGCAACCAACGCTCTGCCTCGCCAGGAGGTATAGCCTACGGACCCTAAGCTGCTTCACTATTCACAATGCCCGTGGAACAGGTCACTCGAGCCACCACAGGATTGTTTTTTGGGACCATGCTCCCGCCGACAAGCTTCACCGCTCCGGTGCTGACAACGGAAGCTCCCAAGAAGTCGGTCTTTGATCGTCTTACCCCTACCGCGGCCCCTCTCAACGGGTCGCCCAACACCAGTGCCTCGGTCTTCTCCAAACTGGGCCAGAGCTCCTGTGGAACCGCAATGGGGCCTGCAATCCCAGAGAAGGCTGCTCCTAAGAAAATAACCAGTCTCGCTCCTGAAGTCGCCAAGGCGGCTTCTCCTTCCAAAAAGTCGGTCCTTCCAAGATTGACTGTTCCAGCTCCCACTCCTGCTACCCAAAGGACATCAGTCTTTAACAGGCTGGCACCAGCAACGACCCCCTACCTACACAGGGGGCAAGACGAGACTATCGCCCTCACCAAGCCGGTTCCATCAGCACGACGCGCTCGACGTCATTACTAGCGCCGAGTGAGGAAGGCCGGAGGCAACTCCCCTTCTGGGCTAACTCCTCCAGCCCCAATGGCAGAAGTTAATGCTGCTGTTCCAACTGGGAACAGCTTTGAGATGCTAAATAAGGTGCGTAGGAATTCTCCTACCGCGGCGCTAAAAAAGTCTCCCCATCCGCTGAAAAGAGCTATAGAAGTAAAGCCAGAACAGCCCCAATCTCCTCAACGGCTGTCCTCCCGAATCTATAAAGTCTGGCGGCAGGCCCGAGACTCGATGATCGATCCAAATTTCTCCTGCCAGCACAAGAAGCTGAAAATCCAACAGGAAGCCAGTCACCAGGCTAAGCCACGAAAAGCTGTCCGGGTGCCCACCTCAACGGCCCCCTCAACTTCCACTGCTCATAAAAAGAGGAGGCCGGAGAAGATTCCCGGGCCTGCAACGAGAGCTAAAAGCGCTGAACCCAGATGCCCTAAGGCTGGGGGCAGGATGGTCCACACTGTATACATGGCGTCGGGGAAGGAAGACAGCCGTGCGTCTACAGGTCATAGACCGCTTACACGGTCAGTAACCAAAGCTCAGGAGCAACAGCAAAAGCTCTAGGAAATGATGAACGCAAGGGCCGTGCTTACTGGACCGAAAGAAAGCCCCGAGGCGTCCTCGGATCAGCAACAAGAACAGGAAACCGACGCCGAGTTCCTCCGGAGGATACTGGAAAAGAAAGATAAGGAGGCTGCGGAACAAGCGGCCAATATAAAAAAATAGCCCACTTATTCCAGGACATGGTGGGAATGATGATCCAACAAGACCCACCTGCTGAGGATCCTCCGATAGTCCTTGAAGACGACAGGGGAGAAACGTCAAATCCACCGCCGGCTCTCTCAACGGCCAAGGAGGAGACAATCTCTAAGGCTGACTTGGACGACTATATAGCCCAGCAAATCCGGGTTCATCATGCGACTGAGGCAGCTGGTCAAGTCATAAAAACGGGGCGACCATATCCAAGCTGGTACGACCAAATCAAATATCCGCCAGGTTATACAATACCAAAATTCTACGTGTATAAGGGGACCGGCAATCCCCATCAACATGTTGCCCAGTTCAGGGCCCTTTGCAGTAACACCGGCGGTGATGATAAACTGTTGCTTCGCCAGTTCGTGGGCAGCTTATCAGAAACAGCGTTCGAATAGTATTCGGAACTCCCGAACGATTCTATCAAGACGTTCGCTGAAATGGAGTTGCTATTCACTCAGCGATTCGCGAGCGCCAGCGAACGCACTCCAATAACGGCATTGATTAATGCCAGGGTAAAATCAGGCAAAACGTGGGTCCAGTATGCTATACGCTGGCGAAATTTGTGGTCGAAATGCGAGCAACGCATTGAGGAAGCGCCCGCGGTGGGCATGTTCGTGGGAACCCTAGACCCTCACGCAACTATCTCCCAGTTTATGATGTTCTTTAAGCCAACCACATTCCAGGCTCTAATCGACAAGTTGGACCAGATGGGTCATAGACCGTCTCCTCCGAAGCCTGAGCCTCGGAGTGACAAGGGTAAAGGAAAGGCAACCTTCGTCGCGAATGCTCAGCAGCAACCTAGTGCCCCAAAGCTGGCGGATCAACTTGAAGAAAGACGCCGGTATTATAATGAGATGATGAAGCGCCCCTACTCGTTCCCGCGGGATAAGACAAAACGGTTATTCGAGCTGGCAGTACGCAACAGACTTATAAACTTGCCAAATCCAAGGCGACCGCCACAACCCACTGAGGTGAATAACCCCAACTATTGCCCTTACCATCAAACGGTAAGCCATCCAATTGAGGATTGCTTCATTTTCAAAGGATGGATTGAAGATCAATACCTCCAGGGGAAGTTTGCACTATCCGAAAAGTGGAAGGTGAACCCACCACAGCCGCATACTCCTAAGAAGACGGTATCACCGGGGGCAACCTGTTCCTTTATTGAAGAAGCTCCATGGGAGGTCGTGCTATCAACTAAAACCAAAAGAATGATGAGGGACCTTCATCCATGCCCGGCGGTCGAATGGAAGGACCCGCTTGAACATCAAATCATCGAAGGGATGTTGAAGCCGCGCCCAACTACAAAGATTCGTGGTGATGGCCCGAATACTCACACCCAACCGTCAAAATCTTCGAAGAAAAAGAAGAAGAAATCCAAAAAGCCCGTGAAGCCTGGAGACAAGCGCATGAATTTACAGAAACAGATTGACGCGCTGGAGGAGTACAATCAAAAGGCGCGAACTCCCTTCACACTGCAAGAGTTCCTCAACCACGTCTTTCAGGATGAAGATGATGGAGAGAGCTCATCGGATGAATCCGAGGGATATGTGGCGAGTTATCATGTGATTTCCCACTCGGAAGATGAGAAAACTCCTGGCACTGAGAAACTGGGGGCACAGCTTTAGCCAGAACTTGTATGGCCAACAGATGAAATGATCGATGCCTTTCTAGACGAGATTCGTTTGAAGAGTAAAGCCGATCAGGAGCGTGAGATGGCTGCATCGGAAGGAGCCAAGCGCAGGCGACTAAACGAAAGAGTCGAAGCACTCCCGCCAGATCAAAAGACATCTGATACGAATAAAAACAAGTACAAGACGAGGAAGAGGTTCGCTAAAGCCATGTCAGTAGGGATGAAGCTACCACCTTCGGAAGAGAACGCGTTCGATGGGGTGGAGAGGCACCCTAATTATTGCTCATATCATCGGAAAATTTCACACCCTACGGAGAAGTGTGATGCCTTTAGGATAGGGTGGCAGGGATATGTTGCTCACCGGCAACATTTTAAGCGTATGAAACGCAGAACTCGTCGGGAGCAAAGAAGTACAACCGACAGGCACAAAAGAACTACCGGCAGCTGTTACGTGGTCGACGCCGGAGGATCACAAGTTCTCACTTTTGGGAGCGACTCTGATGAGGAAATGGTTCTGGGCCCTCTCTTTAAAGAATCCGTTTTAGGGAAAGAGGAAGAACCAGAGGCCTGCGAAAACATTCAGCTGCGCAATCGCACGCTCCCGGAAAAGAATCTCGGGCCCGCAAATAGAAAAGATAAGAGAAAGGAGAAGGTCACTGGGGATATCGCCTTAGATGACCAAGTCATGAAAGAGCTGACTGCCAAGGACCCTCCCAGAAAGGGTAAGGTGGACTACAACATCCTAGCGCACCTAAGTAAGCTACCTTCTTAGCTCAGCATTCTCGATGCCCTCCTATTATCAAAAGAAGCGCGAGATTCATTAATCAAGGCGTTACAAGAACCCGAGCAATTCCGAGCCTTCCTCGCCGAAGAAAGGATGAAGAATGAACTGGAAGAAGTGCATACGGCCGACATCACTTTCGGTGACGAAGACCTCCTCCTCGGGACGTGAGACCACAACCGTCCCCTATATGTCTCTGGATACTGCCATGATATCAAGATAGGCAAGATCCTGGTGGATAATGGATCCTCCGTCAATCTCCTTAATGTTCGGGTGTTGAAGGAAATCTGCATGAGCGTACAACACCTCGCTCGTGACAAAATTACCATCTCCGGTTTCGACTCCCAGTCATCACGGACTCTCGGATCTGTAATACTAACATTATGCTTCGGACTGCTCGTCACGGACATCAAGTTTCACGTCATTGATGCCAAGACCTGCTACAACGCCTTGCTCGGTCGTCCTTGGTTACACGAGTACAACATCATCCCTTCTACACAACATCAGTGTATAAAGTACTTTAAGGATGGTTTCGAGTATACCGTAACAGGTGAGCTGAACCCATTCTCCGTAAACGAAGTCCGCAAGTACGAAGATGCAAAATACTTTTTGCCAGACTTCGAGAATACAGAAAAGAGTCGCAAGCCAGAGAACAAAGTCGCCGCCACCATCCCTGTTTTCGGGAGCGATACCGAAGAAGAAGAAGAGATAGTTTATGCTGGGCCGTCTCGACGCAACAACCCGGGAACGTCCGCCCCCATGTTGACCTTCGGAAGTGACTCGGAAGATGAGGTTAATGCCGTGTTCTCCAGTCGGCTGTCAATACGAGCATCCCCTAGCGATGATCAGGGTTTGCAAATCACCATGGTGCCACGGAAACACTACAAGGATCTCGACGCACTTCAAGCTTACAATGTGCAGGACCTGCAGACGTTTTACGTCCCTCCCAGGCGAAAGGGTGAAAAGGTGATCCTATTCTACCAATCTACAGAAACGAGAGTGGAGAAAGAGATATGGCATGGCGCGGATGCTACACTCGACAGGCTCCAACCCATCCGTTTGCCCAGATATTACACAAATGGTCTAAAGAGGCTATTGAAGCGCCAAGGAGTACCCTTAAAACAGACTGTTCGACAAGCCCGGTTCTACAACAGGATTTGGAATGTCCCTGGGACTCAGCGCAAATTGCCCAACGGGAGAATGGAAACGCTTGGGCTTGGATATGTGAGATCCGGGAAACGGGAGCGAGTCCACGGCAGTTACGCCATATATAACTTCGATGAGGAGGAGGACACCCTGTCGGGGAATGCTAACCCCTCGTCAAAACTGGATCCCGCGAGTGAAGTGCCGAGTCCGTCATTTGAAGAACAAGTGGACAAGCTTATCAGGAAAGCAGGTCAAAAGGCTCGGGAAGACCACAACCGCGAGATGGCCATCTACGAGAAGGCCAGGACGCAACGTCTGTTTCAACAGGCTGCAAAAGACAAAAATGCTCCTCCCTGTCAACCCATTGTACAAAAGGCCCGGCGCAGAGGCAGAAGTAAATCAAGAAGCGGAAAGAGGAGCCGACAACAACGACGCAGGATTAGAGAGTTATGTGATCGGGTATCGCGCAGCCCGGATTTGTCCCTCATGAAGAAGATGAGTCGAGCGTATTCCTTCCCCCGAGACAAGACGAAGAAGTTACTCGAGCTGGCTATAAAATATCAAATGATCGCACTTCCAGAGTCTAAGCACCCTGAGCAAGCTAACAAAGTTTCTTATCCGGGCTATTGCTCTTATCACCGAGCCATAGGACACCCTATCGAAGACTGCTTCACCTTTAAGAACTGGGTCGAAGATCAGTACCAGCAAGGCAGATTTGCTTTATCCAGCAGCTGGAGGGTAACGCCGCCACAAAAGCACGAACCCAAAGCCGAAAGAGCAGAACCAGATCCACATCAATCTTGGAAGCGGATTCGCACCTGTTACATGATTACGATATTAAAAGAAGAGCCCGAGGACATAGATGAGCTCCCTTGGTGCTTCGAAAGCAATGACAATGAGGTAATCTCAGAATTTCCACCGGCTCCGAAAGAACTGGAAGATGGCATACATACTACTGCAGATAACCTCAAGAAAATTGAGTTGGGATCGACAGACGATCCGCGACCGACATTCGTCAGCGAACTGCTATCTGAAAAAAGGGTGGCTGCGTTAAAGGACGTGCTTCTACAGCATAGAGATTGCTTCACGTGGAACTATTCCGAGATGCCAGGATTAGATCCAGAGATTGCGGTACATAAATTAGCAATATCCCCGGATATCAAGCCAGTCAAGCAGGCGCCGAGAAGGATGCGGCTCGAGCTTGAGATGAGCATCAACGCCGAAGTCAAGAAGCTGATCGATTCTGGATTTATCCAAAAAGTCCAATATCCTGACTGGATCGCCAACATCGTCCCGGTAATGAAGAAAAATGGGACGGGGCGCATATGCGTGGATTTCAGGGATCTCAATAAAGCCTGCCCGAAGGACGATTTCCCAGTACCGGTAACCGAGCTAATGATAGATAACACGTCCACTCACGAGGTTTTCTCCTTTATGGACGGTTCATCGGGGTACAATCAGATAAAGATGCATCCCGAAGACCAGAAGCACACCGCCTTCAAGACTCCTTTAGGTATATTCTGCTACAAAGTTATGCCCTTCGGTCTAAAGAACGCCGGTGCTACCTATCAAAGGGCCATGACAAAGATCTTCGATGATCTCATACATGAAATCGTCGAGTGCTATATCGATGACCTCGTAGTGAAGAGCATGTCATACGAAGAGCATTTAGAGCATCTGAAGACCGTATTTCAGCGCCTTCGGCAATATAATTTGAAGATGAATCCCCTCAAATGCGCGTTCGGAGTCTCCTCGGGTAAATTCCTGGGATTCATCATCCGACACCGAGGTATCGAAATAGATCCATCTAAGATTAAGGCGATCATGGAAATGCCACCTCCGAGGACTCTCAAACAGCTGCGGTCCCTCCAGGGGAAGCTCGCGTACATCCGGCGGTTTATCGCCAACCTGTCAGGCAAGTGCCGTCCTTATAGTCACCTGATGAAGAAGGGAATTCCATTCGTTTGGGATCACAAATGTCAAGGCGCACTGGACGAGATCAAGCAGTACCTGCAGAACCCCCCAGTGTTGGCTGCTCCGGTTAAGGGAAAGCCTCTCATTCTTTATACAACCGCCCTCGAAGGTTCTTTAGGCGCCTTATGGGTGCAAGAGAATGACCAGGGGAAAGAAAGAGCATTCTACTACTTAAGTCGAGTTCTTCTGGGGGCAGAAAGCAATTACTCCCCGATCGAAAAACATTGCCTGGCGCTAATCTTTGCGATAAAAAAACTCCGGCACTATGCATTGGCACATGAAGTCCGTCTTATATCAAAGGTGGACCCCCTAAAATATCTAATGTCGAAGGCCATATTGACAGGGAGACTCGCTAAATGGGCCTTACTTCTGATGGAGTTTTCAATAACCTATCAGCCTCTTAAGGTAGTGAAAGGCCAAGCCATTGCCGACTTCCTTGCTGAGCATCCAGTACCTGCCGGCTCTCCTCTAAATTGCGATTTGCCGGACGAACATGCATTTGACACGGTCGACGGTGGTGATACCCAATGGGAACTTTATTTCGATGGATCATCTTCCATGAAAAAGCACAAACAAAGTACCCTATAGTCAAGTCGGGAGTAGGCCTTATCTTCGTGACCCCACAAGGAATGATAATGCGCTTTGCTTTCTCATTAACGGAATCAAGGACGAACAATGAAGCCGAATACGAAGCTTTGATAGCGGGGCTCGAGATCGCCATTGACATGGGAATTAAAGACCTCCTTATATACAGGGATTCTCAACTGGTCGTTAGTCAAGTAAATGGTGACTACCAATCGTGCAAACCGGAGTTGGTGAAGTACGGCGAAAAGGTGCAACAACTGTTGACCCAAATTCCCTCCTATACTTTGGAAAGCATACCACGCACGGAAAATAGCAAAGCGGATGCGTTAGCTAAGCTCGCTAAAGAATTGGCTGACGAGAACCTCGATGACGTTAAAATCATGGTACAAAGCCGTCGAGTGCTCGCCCCAGCAGAAATATCTCCGGAATCATACGAAGAAAAGGGAGCGACTGAGAAGAAGACCCTATAAATAAAAGACCGTGAGAAGGCTGAGGACTTGAGGGAAGTCTTCATAGACTACTTTAAGTCCCACCGAATGCCCGAAGAAGCGTCCTCAAGACATCAACTCATGAAACGAGCTCTATCTTTCGCTTTCGTCAATGATATTCTGTATAAGAGGACGTTTGATTCTCTGTGGCTGAGATGTTTAGGACCTGACGAAGCAGAAAGAGTCGTTCAAGAAGTTCATGACGGAATCTGTGGTTCTCATCAAGCAGGCCCGAAGATGAAGTTAAAAATTAAACGGATGGGTTACTACTGGCCCACGATGATCCAGGACTGCCTCGAATATGCGAAGCAATGCCACTCATGCCAAATCCATGGGGATTTCATCCACCAGCATCCGAATCCACTACATCCAACGGTGGCTAGCTGGCCATTCGAAATGTGGGGGACTGACATAGTCGGCCCCATCGAACCAGCATCGTCCAGGGGACATCGTTTCATCCTGGCGACGACTGATTACTTCTCCAAATGGGCGGAAGCAGTACCGCTGAGGGAAGTGAGGACGGAGAATATCCTCCACTTTTGCAAAACGCACGTCATTTATCGGTTTGGAACTCCACGGCGGATTATCTCCGATAACGGGCCAGCCTACAGAAGCCATAAGATTAGCCGCTTCGCGCGACAGCATAATATAGACTGGAGATACTCCTCAGTTTATAATCCACGAGCTAACGGTCTGGTCGAGGCCTTCAATAAGACCTTGACAAAGATCATAAAAAAGACGGTGTCCCGAAATAAGAAGGACTGGCACGAGAGACTGCAAGAGGCACTTTGGGCATATCGAACTACGTTCAAGATGGCCACGAACACGACGCCATACGCACTGGTATTCGGTACGGAAGCGGTACTCCCCCTCGAGATAGAGCTGCCTTCTCTACGAGTGGCAGTCCACCACGAATTGACAAACGAAGAAAATACTCACCTTCGGCTTGAGGAGCTTGATTCCCTCGATGAAACCCGGCTCATAGCGCAACAAAATCTGGAAGCCTACAAAGCAAAGATGACACGCTCGTACGAAAGATTGACCAGGCTGAGGACATTCCGCCAAGGCGAACTCGTACTAGTGGTCAAAAGACCTATGATCCCCAATCGTGCCAAGCGGGGAAAACTTGAGCTAAACTATGAAGGCCCGTACATCATAGACAAGGTCTACCAGGGTGGAGCCTATCTACTCATGGACATGCACGGTAAAAGGCCTTTCAGGCCAATAAACGGCCGCTTCCTAAAGAAATACTACGCTTAATGAGCCACAGCCTAGGTCAATGATAGATGATGATGACTATGTCCGCTCGCTATCTTCCTAAGCTCGGACTTTATAAGCCTGTATCCGGCCTTCCCCTGAATGGACCGAAACGTCCTTAAACTAACGACGGACCGAAACGTCCTTAAACTAACGACGGACCGAAACGTCCTTAAACTACTACCGCAGTATCCTTAGGCTGACGAGATGAATAAAAAAAAAGAGAAAAAGAAAAAAATATATATAAATAAAAAAATAAAAAAACGGTATGTCCATAAGCAAAATGGGCATGGATGAAAACCCGAAAGGGCTCCGTGAGTAAAAACAGCAGGGCTACCGGCGAGTGTTCGTGAAAACCCGAAAGGGCGCGACCTTGTAAAAAAGAAGAGAAAAAGAATAGAAAAAAAAGGTATGTCCATAAGCAAAATGGGCACGGATGAAAACCCGAAAGGGCTCCGTGAGTAAAAACAGCAGGACTACCGGCGAGTGTTTGTGAAAACCCGAAAGGGCGCAACCTCGTTAAAAGACACTTACAAGATCCTCTCGATCTTGTAAGGAGAAACCACCCGCGTGGGATCCTTACAACTCACAAGGGAGCGACACACTTAGGGATCCCCACGATTCCTAAGGAGAAAATACACTTACGAGATCCTCACGACTCGTAAGGAGAACTCTCTTATGGGACCCTCACGGCCCATAAGATTTGAAAGTCTTAAGTTACAGAAACCTAAACCTGTTCTTAAGCAAATCCCCCACAACCTTCGATACTGCCCTACAAGTGGCTCAATACTGACCCTTGTATACAATCCACGGGCGCGAATAAACATTTCCCCAGCAAAGTCCCACCCGTGACTAGGGATATGTCCATATGGTGAGCAACCCTTGTAGGTCCTCTCGACTTATGAGGAGAAGACCCTTTTGTAAGATCCTTACGACTTGCAAGAGGACATACACTTAGGAATCCTTACGATTTCCAAGGAGAAAACACACCTACAAGATCCTCACGACTTGTAGGGAGAAATACCTTTGTGAGACCCCTACGGCTCATGAAGTCAAAAGCCTTGGTCGACAGGACCCTTAACCCTGTTTACTAAGCCACCTTTGTTCAACATCGACAGAGGCAAATGATGATTCGCTCCTGGCAACATCCCAGTTGTAGCGGTGCTGATGCCGAAATCGGTGTCTAAAATCCAAGCTTGCAGCGAAAAAGCTAGCAAACCACACATGCATACGAAATAGCCGAAATGATGGGGCAACTTGCAATAAAAAGCAGCAAGTAAAAATGTATGCATGACAGATAGCCGAAATGATTGGGCAACTCGCAATAAAAAGCAACGAGTAAAAATAAAATAAATAGCCGAAATGATTGGGCACCGCGAAAAATGGCCGAAATGATAGGGCAATCGCGACCTCCGCGATATAAAAACTGAAATGATAGAGCATCGCAGAAAAAGAAATAAAATAAAAAAAAGGGTTTTAATTTATGCCCTACAGGTGATGTTCCATCACACCCTGTATACAATCCAAGGGCATAAACAAAAAAAGGATCATACTTCTCCCCCAGGTTTCATCATAAGAAGAAGCAAAATCTCGACGGGCCGCGGACGATTTAGAGATCATCTCAGCACTCGTCTCGTAACAACGAACACAACTTCAAGCGAAACGGAACAGCGGCAACTCCCAAGTCCATGGCTCGGCGATATCCTGACCACCGAAAAGTCAAATCCCAACTCCGTGAAATGCGAATACAATCAAAAAAATTTCTGGTTACGTGGAACGCGGATAACGTCACTCTTTGACCCCGTGGAAAACGTCCAGAGCGGATCCTGGTCCTCGCAAAGCACGGCAGTGAACCCGTGTGAAGCAACCAGAGCGGAGCCTAGTCCTCGCCGAGCACGGCAGCGAACCCATGTGAAGCATCTAGTGCAAAATTCCTGGTTACGTGGAACGCGGATAACGTCACTCTTTGACCCCGTGGAAAACGTCCAGAGCGGATCCTGGTCCTCGCAAAGCACGGTAGTGAACCCGTGTGAAGCATCCAGAGGGGAGCCTAGTCCTCGCCGAGCATGGCAGTGAACCCGTGTGAAGCATTTAGTGCAAAATTCCTGGTTACGTGGAACACGGATAACGTCACTCTTTGACCCCATGGAAAACGTCCAGAGCGGATCCTGGTCCTCGCAAAGCACGGCAGTGAACCCGTGTGAAGCATCCAGAGCGGAGCCTAGTCCTCGCCGAGCACGGCAGTGAACCCGTGTGAAGCATCTAGTGCAAAATTCCTGGTTACGTGGAACACGAATAACGTCACTCTTTGACCCCGTGGAAAACGTCCAGAGCGGATCCTGGTCCTCGCAGAGCACGGCAGTGAACCCGTGTGAAGCATCTAGAGCGGAGCCTAGTCCTCGCCGAGCATGGCAGTGAACCCGTGTGAAGCATCTAGTGCAAAATTCCTGGTTACGTGGAACGCGGATAACGTCGCTCTTTGACCCCGTGGAAAACGTCCAGAGCGGATCCTGGTCCTCGCAGAGCACGGCAGTGAACCCGTGTGAAGCATCCAGAGTGGAGCCTAGTCCTCGCCGAGCACGGCAGTGAACCCGTGTGAAGCATCTAGTGCAAAATTCCTGGTTACGTGGAACGCGGATAACGTCACTCTTTGACCCCGTGGAAAACGTCCAGAGCGGATCCTGGTCCTCGCAAAGCACGGCAGTGAACCCGTGTGAAGCATCCAGAGCGGAGCCTAGTCCTCGCCGAGCACGGCAGTGAACCCGTGTGAAGCATCTAGTGCAAAATTCCTGGTTACGTGGAACGCGGATAACGTCACTCTTTGACCCCGTGGAAAACGTCCAGAGCGGATCCTGGTCCTCGCAGAGCACGGCAGTGAACCCGTGTGAAACATCCAGAGCGGAGCCTAGTCCTCACCGAGCACGGCAGTGAACCCGTGTGAAGCATCTAGTGCAAAATTCCTGGTTACGTGGAACGCGGATAACGTCACTCTTTGACCCCGTGGAAAACGTCCAGAGCGGATCCTGGTCCTCGCAGAGCACGGCAGTGAACCCGTGTGAAGCATCCAGAGCGGAGCCTAGTCCTCGCCAAACACGGCAGTGAACCCGTGTGAAGCATCTAGTGCAAAATTCCCGGTCACGTGGAACGCGGATAATGTCACTCTTTGACCCCGCGGAAAACGTCCAGAGCGGAGCCTAGTCCTCGCCGAGCACGGCAGTGAACCCGTGTGAAGCATCTAGTGCAAAATTCCTGGTTACGTGGAACGCGGATAACGTCACTCTTTGACCCCGTGGAAAAAGTCCAGAGTGGATCCTGGTCCTCGCAGAGCACGGCAGTGAACCCGTGTGAAGCATCCAGAGCGGAGCCTAGTCCTCGCCGAGCACGGCAGTGGACCCGTGTGAAGCATCTAGTGCAAAATTCCTGGTTACGTGGAACGCGGATAACGTCACTCTTTGACCCCGTGGAAAACGTCCAGAGCGGATCCTGGTCCTCGCAGAGCACGGCAGTGAACCCGTGTGAAGCATCCAGAGCGGAGCCTAGTCCTCATCGAGCACGGCAGTGAACCCGTGTGAAGAATCTAGTGCAAAATTCCTGGTTACGTGGAACGCGGATAACGTCACTCTTTGACCCCATGGAAAACGTCCAGAGCGGATCCTGGTCCTCGCAGAGCACGGTAGTGAACCCGTGTGAAGCATCCAGAGCGGAGCCTAGCCCTCGCCAAACACGGCAGTGAACCCGTGTGAAGCATCTAGCGCAAAATTCCTGGTCACGTGAAACGCGGATAATGTCACTCTTTGACCCCGCGGAAAACGCCCAGAGCGGAGCCTGGTCCTCGCCAAGCACGGCAGTGAACCTGTGTGAAGCATCCAGAGCAAACACCGGACTGTGGAGTCCTTAAAATCCACGGACTATGATGTCCTTAACCTCGACCTAATGTCTTAAAACTAACAATCAACCACCCTGATTCTGTACTGATTCTACCTTGGTTTAAGGGTACATCTCTTCACTCCTTTGATGCCTGACGTTGTAATTCCTCAACGTCTTCAAAGAGGTGACGGGTCCCTGCAACCAAATATCGGACTGTGGAGTCCCTAAATCCACGGACTATGAGGTCCTTAACCTTGACCGTGATGTCTTAAAACTAATATCGGACTGTGGGGTCCTTAAATCCACGGACTATGAGGTCCTTAACCTTGACCGTGATGTCTTAAAACTAACATCGGACTGTGGAGTCCCTAAATCCACGGACTATGAGGTCCTTAACCTTGACCGTGATGTCTTAAAACTAACATCGGACTGTGGAGTCCTTAAATCCACGGACTATGATGTCCTTAACCTTGACCGCGACGTCTTTAAACTACGATGCCTTGAGCAACCCCTGACCCCATGAAACACGAATAAGGGTGACCACATCCAGCACTTGCAAGTCCTCACGACCTGTAAGGAAGAAAAACTCTCTTCTGAGATCCTTACGACTCTCAAGGGAAAACCCGCTTAAGAATCCTCACGATTCTTAAGAAGAACTCACACCTATGGGATCCTCTCGACCTGTAGGGAGAAAAAACTCTTTATGAGACCCTCGTGGCTCATAAAGTGCAAAAGTCTTAGGAAGCAGATCTTAACCCTGAATCCTAAGCCATCGCTGCCCTGAGAGTAGGCCAAGATAAATTGTCCGCAGAATACATTCAATAAAAGAGACACATCATTGAGAAGAAAAATGTATCTTTTATTCATAAACCAAAATGGATACAAAGTACAATTCATGAAAGAACAAAAGAAAATACTCTCATCTATGAGTATATACAAAAAGGAAGGAAAAGATACAAGTCTTCAAGCCGGCGGGCGATGTAGCAATTTTACCAGCTCATCTTTCTGTTGCTGAGTCACGGCTTCATGATTCAGGATCGCCTAAAGACGAGCCTCCGCCTGAGCCTGCTGGGCCAGATATGAAGCAAGCCGGCCTTCAAGCTCTTTCTCGGTAGCCTTATGAGCCTCGACCCTCTCACGAGTGAACGTGGCAGCTTTATCAAGAGTCACCATCTTCCTGATAGACTCTTGAAGCACCCGCCAGAGTTCATACGCTTTGTTGGCCTTGGCAGTAAGACTCGCTTGAAGCTCGCTCAGCAAGCCAGCCCCCTCTCCGAGAATTCGCGGCCGAGCCCTCTTCTCGCGCAACAATGTGTTCGCCACGTGTCGCCCTGTCAGGCCACTTAAGTTCACTTTCGCAACCGCAACTTTGGAAACGGGACATACACGCTCATGACCGTATAAGTGGGCTCCCAGTCGACAGCAATGATCAATTTAAAACGCGCTCACATTACCTGGTATGGAAAGCGACGAGAAAATTTCCGACGTTTATCCTAGCGAGCATGTGTTCGCAATTGTATGAACATCCAGAAAAGAAATAATATTCGAAACTTTAATGTGCCTGCGACATGATGATAGTGTTAATAATTAAAGAAAAGCTCTTATAAGAAGAACACAAAAGTTTATTTATGCAAGCGAAAACATACATACGAGTACCGAGCCTACATGGAAGTTCAGCATAAAGCATACAAAAAGAAGGACTAATTTAAAAATGCTACGCTAACGGGAAAAGGTCACCAAACACGGGATCAATGGCACAAGGGTTAACAAAGTAGAGGACAAAATTCTCCATCTCTCTCTCTGCTTTCTCCAGCACACCAAAGCGACGGTTCTCGCGAAGAGTCGCTCCCCATCGATTGGCGCCATGTTCGTCCGCGAAAGCAGACATAATAGCTCGCCGGGCCTTTATCTGGCTCAGCAGGTGAATTAAGCAATCCTTCAAAGCCTGAGTAATCAGGTACGCTTCGTGAAAGCCCTCGAGCTTTTCTTCAGCCGCGTCAAGCATCGCCAGGGTCATCTCCGCTGGGTGAGGAGGGATGTCGGCAAGCACGGCCGCGAGAATCATCCGGAGCCAGAGGGACCCCATCGGGAGGGGGGACCCCCTGCGGATCGAGAGTTCATACATTGCCGAGTCGCATTCGTCGTCAGTAAGGAGTGGATCCACCAACCGAGCGGCAAAGCGGGGGATCATCTCCTCGATAGGAACTTCTCATGGCTGTCGACGAGCATGAAGGCGATTGCAGGCCATGGTGCTCGGTTGTTTCTCAAGACAAATTACATCAAAATAAGAAAAAAAAATATAAATCTCTCTGTGAAGGGAAAAGAAGGCTATAGCCTCAGATATAAAAAAGTGCATTAAGTGTTGAGCGCGGAAAATCTTGCATGATGAAGCTATTTCCAAGGCCCAAAAAAGGAAAGGCATCGAAAATCAGGGGGGTAGAACTATTTCCAAGGCTCTTTTTCTGCATCTGATATTGTGCACTAAAAATGTGGCATGGAAAATTTTTGAACAGTCCCATCAAAGGACCCCACGTGCAGACCACGTGAGCCCCAAACTTGACGTGCACTAAAAATGGAATAGCACCATGCATATTAAAAGCATCAGCAACAACAATAGTGAAATGACAAAATCCCGCAGAGAGGCATGCAAACATACAAAGACATAATAGAACTTATCATTCATACTTCAAGAAGGTCATACAAAATAAAGAGAACACGTTTATAATGGTGAGACTTCAGACGCGGGGCACGGATTGAGAAACTCAAGCTTAACTTTGTCCAAGATCCTCCAAGCATTTCGAACCTCCCGAGTATGTTTTCTCTCACGATCACAAGCGTCGGGGTCCTCACGAATGTCCTCCACCCTCCGATAGGCTGCAAGTATGGCTGACTGCTGAAAGGCCTGGTGCAAGAGATCGATGAGGTGATCTCGCCTCCTCTTTGAGATCAAGCTCATCAAGTACACCGAATGTATCTTGTCCTCGGCAATGTCCAATGCCCTGAGCGGTACACCGGCGCAGAAGAGAGGAAGCGCCTCCCAAATTGCCAGCACGATGAGTCTCAAAAGAGAAGAGCGACGGGGGAGTAGCCGATGGTTGTACTCGCCAAAGCGGCTCATGATCTCGACGCATTGAGCATTGGTGAACTCCTGGTTCTGACTGCGGCCCAGTACACGAATGTTCCCATAGGAAATGATTTCGTCAAGACCATACATATGAGCATCCATAATACCTGAAATAAAGGTCATGAGAATTGTTACAAAGCTTCTGCTGTGTTGATTACAGAAGGACAGCTTAGGGCAAGGAGACCCTAAGAAGCCTCTATGAGGAAGAACTTAGTTCTTCACAGGAATTGAATTCCTTTTGGAAAGGGGAATTAAATCCCCAGAAACTTTTTCTGTGAACGGGGTTAAGCTCCATAGATTATCACCATTATTTCCCTAAAGATCATCTAAACCCTAAAAGATCTACTTTTGAAGGCTAAAATGGTTTCATACTTTGGTTAAAAAGCTTGAAGAAAAATGGGTTATTTGTTAAAAAAGGGTAAAAACCCTTGTTTTGGATTTAAAATCCAGAGGAATGTGAAAGTTCATCGTTTGTTCAAGGACATTACCTGAGGAAAAGAGTCTTTCTGAACAGAGTTAAACTCTGAAAAGGTTTCAAGGCAGAGAACTAAGCTCTGGAAGAAGAGAATTAAATTCTCAAAAAAAAGTTTGCAAGGAGGAAGACAAGCAAAGTGGAGGCGTCTCTGAAATGACCCCTATATTTATAGGATGGGATGGAAAATGCTTCATCTCCCCAAGTCCCTAGGGGGATCCAACGGTCACCAAGGTGACAGCGTTGCACTCACGTGCAGACACGTGAGAACAACGCTGTGGGGGCATTTGTTTCCTGATTTAAAATCAGAAAAGCTTACGAAGAAGGCATCACGTGCTAGCACGTGACCAGCAGTCACGTGTTGGCACGTGACACTTAAAAGCAGTGGCAAAGGCACATCAGTTCCCTGATCAAATCAAGGAAAAGGCTTCAGAAAAGGTCACGTGCTCACACGTGCCCAGGGGTCACGTGTTGACACGTGACGGCAGAGCAGCAGCTAGAAGACAAAGCGCAGAAAGCAGAGGAAAGCTAGTTCCAAGGGGCCACGTGGCCGCACGTGACCAGGGGCCACGTGGCCGCACGTGACCAGGGGCCACGAGGCCGCACGTGACCGGCTTTCAAAGCCTATCTATTTAACAGAATTAAATTCTGAACAGCATTCAGATCATTCCAAAGGAGAATGATTATTTGGAACCGATTGGATTAAAGATTTAAAAATGATTAAATATCACCTATCTATGGAAAAATCTTGGACTTGGAAAGATTTCCCCTTAAAATCTAACCGAAATAACAAAGGGAAATCTCTGGATTTAAAATCCAATGGTGAATAAAATTCACCTAATAATCCAAAGGACCGGATGAATGATGAATGCAAATCAAATCTCTGAATGAATACAAATCAAATCCCTCAATGAAAGATTCATCAAAACTGATTGAATCTGCTTCTTCTCCTATAAATAGGGGCCAAGAGAAACACAGGGGGATAGATAGATACATAGAGAGAGAGAGAAATAGAGCCTTGAGACTTTGGAGGAATTTGGATCTTCTGCAAAAGAAAACCTTAGGTAAGAAGGGGGAGGTTTTCAAAAAAAAAAAGAATTTAATTCTCGAAAGAGTTTAACTCTGACATTAAAAAGAAGAACTTAGTTCTCTCTTTGGCAGAGGATCTGCAAAGTGCACATCTCCCCATGAATTGAGAATTTAATTCTCATTGGGTTGAGATCCTGCCATGCAGATCCAAAGCATAGAGAGGGAATGGATGTTTGAGAATTTAATTCTCATAGAATTATAGGAATTTAATTCCTTCGATTTAAAATTAGGGTTTAACCCTATGTTGTAGGAATATAATTCCTTGAGAAAGAACAGAACCAGGGTTTAACCCTAGTTAATAACTTAATTCTGTCAAAATAACAAGAATTTAATTCCCTTAAGAAAGAAGAAATTAGGGTTTAACCCCATGATGGAATTCAGTTCTTCACATACATCAGGAATTTAATTCCTACAGAAGAAAAGCCGGAGTTTAACTCCATCTAAGAATATAATTCTTCAAAAAGAAAGTGGGAATTTAATTCCTCTAAAGTTATAGCTAGGGTTTAACCCTATGAAGGATTTAATTCTTAAAAGATAAACAAACATGCAAAGAAGCAGGGTCACGTGCTACCACATGATCCCTGAAAAGTTCCACAGAGAAGGGCTTTGAGGCAATGCCTCACGTGCCCCACGTGACCCCTTGGCAGAAGCTCTAACAGACAAACATTTAAATGCCCATCACGTGACAGCACGTGATGCTCCAAAGTATTCAATACTTTTGGCAGAATAAAATGAATTGAGGGCGCTCTCACGTGCTACCACGTGACCCCTTGGCAGAAGCTCTAACAGACAAACATTTAAATGCCCATCACGTGACAGCACGTGATGCTCCAAAGTATGCAATACTTTTGGCAGAATAAAATGAATTGAGGGCGCTCTCACGTGCTACCACGTGATCTCTCTTGCCTTAGTGTTTAACACTAAAGTTGAAACCTCTATATCCAGTGTTCAACACTGATTTTATTAGTGTTTAAACACTAATTTGGAAAACTCTATTTACAGTGTTTAACACTGACTTTCTTAGTGTTGAACACCAACTTGGAAAACCCTGTTTCCAGTGTTTAACACTGATCCGCCTTAGTGTTAAACACTAAATTGAAATCTCCACTGCCAGTGTCTAACACTGATTTGCTTTAGTGTATAAACACTAATTTGAAAGCCTCTGTTGCTGGTGTTTAACACCAACTATCTTTTAGTGTCAAACACTGACTCGTCAATCTCATTCCCAGTGTTCAGCACCGGTTGGTCTTTAGTGTTTAACACTAGCTTCAGCCCAATTGGCTAAGTTCTAGAGGCAAAGCCTCTCCTTCAATGGACTAACAGAAAGCCAATATTCCAAACATGATTGGACTTAGCCCAAGATGGCCATAAGTCCTCAATCCAAACTTAACTGGGCCAATGGGCTCATAACATAATTAATTGGTCTTGGTCCTAAACTGGGTCAAAGACTGTTTAATCTACCTTGGTTCCAGGGTACATCTCTTCACTCCTTTGATACTTGGCGTTGTAATTCCTCAACGTCTTCAAAGAGGTGACGGGTCCCTATGACCACACATTGATACGGACTGTGGCGTCCTTAAACTCATGGACTATGACGTCCTTAACCTTGACCGGGATGTCTTAAAACTAATGACGGACTGTGGGGTCCTTAAGCTCATGGACTATGAGGTCCTTAACCTTGACCAGGATGTCTTAAAACTAACGCCGAACTGTGGAGTCCTTAAATCCATGGACTATGAGGTCCTTAACCTTGACCGTGATGTCTTAAAACTAACATTGGACTGTGGAGTCCTTAAACCCACGGACTATGAGGTCCTTAACCTTGACTTCAACGTCTTAAAACTAATATTGGACCGCAATGTCCTTAAACTACCCATGGACCGCAGTGTCCTTAAACTACCTATTGACTGCAATGTCACTAAACTAAACAACAGGGCCTCCCCTTAAATTGCTCTCTTGTTGGATCTAAACGATCCCGTTAAGTTGATCTTAATCTAAATTTAGACTAACGTATCCTTAACAAACGTTTAAGTTGATCTTAGTCCCAAATGAGGCTAACGTATCCTTAAACCCAACCCCCAAACCCAAATCTAAGATAATACGGATTTGGATTAGTCCACGCCCTACGGGCGACGACATAACTCAGTCTCCGTTTATAATCCACGGGCAACCAAATACAAAATAAACACACACGACACGAAGTGAAATTTCTGGTGGAGGAGAAAGTGGTTACCGCAATGCGGTAGCGTAATTAACTGCAGGGGCTTGCGCCTGCAGGGAAGAGCGTCCCCACAATCAAAAAACGCCTCAAGCGAGGGGGAATCTGACGAAGTCTGCTACATCGGACGCATCTGTTTAAACCTTCGATACATGGTGCCATAAATAAACTTTGCATCTTTGGAGAGGTAGACGGATAGCACCATATAGCATCTGCCCCGAATCTCAGTCAAGACGTTATGTCTCGGCCGCCATTCAGAGGGGAACAGGATTCATCCTGGTATTGATCAATGCCGTGATCGGGGTGCGTTCGCTGGCCCTTGAAAAACGTTGGGTGAATAGCAACTCCATTTCTGTGAATGTTTTGATGGAGTCATTCGGAAGCTCCGAGTACCATACAAATGTCGTCTCTGCTAAGCTGTCGACGAATTGGTGAAGCAGCAGTTTGTCGTCACCTCCAGTATTGCCGCATAAAGCCCTGAACTGAGCGATGTGCTGATGGGGATTGCTCGTCCCCTTATACACATGAAATTTAGGGATCGTGTATCCCGGAGGGTACTTAATTTGATCGTACCAGCTTGGATAAGGTCGCCCAGTTCTGACGACTTGGCCCGCAGTTTTGCTTGCCTGATGAGCCTGTATTTGTTGAGCTATGTAGTAATCAAGCGCAGATTTCGAGATCGTCCCCTTCCTGGCTGCTGATAAAGCCGGAAGAGGGTTTGATGTCTCCCCTCTATCATCTTCAATGATTATTGGGGGATCTTCGGCTGGAGGGTCCGGCCGGATCATCATCCCCACTATATTTTAGAACAGGAGCGCCATTTGTTTTATGTTAGCCGCTTGTTCCGCGGCTTCTTTATCTTTCTTTTCGAGCATTCTTCGGAGGAACTCGGCGTCGGTTTCCTGCTCCTGGCGTTGATCCGACGATACTTCCGGACTTTCTTTCTGCCCAGTAAGTGCAGCCATCTTTGTCAGCATCTCCTGGAGTTTCTGTTGTTGCTCCTGAGCCTTCATTACAGACCGCGTAAGTGATCGATGACCCCCAGAAGCACGGCTTTCCTATTTTTCGGAAGCCATGTAGACGGTGTGCACTACAATGCCCCCAGACATTGGGCGTTTGGATTCAGCGCCCTTAAGATTTGTCGTAGACACGGGGATCTTCTCCGGCCTTCTCCTTTTATGGGCGGTCAAAGTTGAGGGGGATGTTGCAGACGATACTTTCCGTGGTACGACGGTGGGATGACCCTCCTCTTGCCGGGCCTTCATTTTCTTCGATCTGCGGGAGTAGTCTTTATCGATTATAGAGACTTGGACTCTTTGCCAGACCCTGTAGATTCTGGGGGACAGCCGCTGAGAGGGCTGTTCCGGGTTTGCCTTTGTAATGTTTTCCACATGCGGAGGAGACCTTTTCAACACGACAGTTGGAGAGTTCTTGCGCACCCTCCTGAGCGGCTCAAAGCTGTTCTCAGTAAGAACAGCAGCATCAACTTCCATCATTGGAGCTGGTGGGGTAAGTCCAGAAGGGGAATTGCCCCCAGCTTTCCTCACTCCGTACCAGTAACGATGTTGAGCATGTCGTGTAGCCGGGATCACCTTTATCGTCAAAGTAGCTTCGTCATGCCCCCTGCTTTGAGGAGAGGCTGTTATTGGCGCCAGCCTGTCAAAGACTGACATCCGCTGGGAAGGAATGGTCAACCTGTCGAAGGCCGACTTTCGAGTAGGGGAAGTAGTTTGGACGACTTCATCTGCAGCAAGAATTAGGATAGACTTCTCCGGTATTGTGAGCCTCTTCGCAGGCCCATTTGATCTTAGGCTCAGCCTGTCGAAGACTGAGACAGTAGACTTGGACGATCCGTTGAGAAGGGTCGCGATAGTTGCAAGCCGATCGAAGACCGACTTCTTCAGAGCTTCCTGTGACGGCATCGGGACGCTGAAGCTTGTTGGCGGGATTATGGTCGGGAAGAACAACCCGGTAGTATCATGTGTCACCTGTTCCACTGGCATTGCGAAGATGGAGGCCGCTTAGGGCCCGTAAGTTACTCCTCCAGACGGGACGAAGCGGGAGTTGTTGTTGCTGTTGGTGCAGCTGGAAGCCATTGATCTTCTTTTCTCTGCATGGGAGCAAGACACCAAATCTTAGTACCTTGAATCCACAGGAAACCATAGCAGACCGTGATTTGTTCGCAAAACACGACACACGAAGTGTGGAGTGGAAAGAGGAAAAGGTCCCATCGGGCATGCCAGAATCTGTTCACTGCCGAAAGACGCGGCCGGGATGTTAGGATGTCTTACCTGAATTTTGGGGGCAGATGCTATTTGGTTTTATCCGTCCACCTCTTCGAAGATGCCAAGTTGATTTATGGCACCGTGCTTCGGAGGTTTAAACAGATGCGGCCGTTGTAGCAGACTTCGTCAGATTCCCCCTCGTTCGCGAGGGGTTTTTGATTGTAGGGACGCTCTTTCCTGCAGGCGCAAGCCCCTGTAGTTAATTACGTTACCACATCGCGGTAACCACTTTCTCCGGCTCCAGAAGGTCACTTCGTATCGTGTGTGTTTGTTTTATTTTTGGTTGCCCGTGGATTGTATACGGAGACAAATTTGTGTTGTCGCCCGTAGGGCGGGGATTAGTCCAAATCTGTATTTTCTTAGATTTGGGTTTGTTTGATTTAAGGCTCGTTAATCTCGTTTGAGATTAAGATCAACTTAAATATTTGATGAGGATACAATAGTCTAATTTTAGACTAAGATCTACTCAACGGGGGTTCAAGATCATTTTTGATCCAACAAAAGAGCATTTGGGCTCTATCGTTTTAGTTTAAGGACGTCACGGTCCATTGGGTTTAAGGACATCATAGTCCATGTTTAAGGATATCATAGTCCATAGAGTTTAGTTTAGAGACGTTGCGGTCCGTTGTTAGTTTAAGCACATTTCGATTCATTGGGTTTAAGGACATCATAGTCTATGTTTAAGAACATCATAGTCCATAGGTTGTAAGGACATCATGGTGCATAGAGTTTAGTTTAAGGACGTTGCGGTCCATTGGGTTTAAGGACATCATAGTCCATGTAAGTTTAAGGGCATCATAGTCCATGTTTAAGGACATCATAGTCCATAGAGATTAGTTTAGGGACATTGCGGTCCATTGGGTGTAAGGACATCATAGTCCATGTAGGTTTAAGGACATCATAGACCATGTTTAAGGACATTATAGTCCATAGAGTTTAGTTTAGGGACGTTGCGGTCCATTGGGTTTAAGGACATCATAGTCCATATAGGTTTAAGGACATCATAGTCCATGTTGTTTTAGCGCATTGGTTTGGGGGTGTGCCAAGAGTTATTGGTTATTGGGACCCTCCACCTCTCTGAAGATGTTGAAGGATTATAACGACAGGTATCTATAACACCTGAGTTTAGGGTTAGTGGTAATTGTGTGTTAATGTGGGGGTTTTGGTAAAAAGTTTACCAAAATGGGTTTCTGGTAATTTATCTGGTTTTATGGTCATTTTTGTAGAAATTTATCTCAACCGCACACACTTGTGCACGTTAACTAGGGTTAGACTTAGAGTGACCTGGTTTGGGTGTGCATGGTGGGTTAACCATGTTTAACCCACCATGGTAGGATTAGGGCCTTGCTTAAGATAATTGAGTTGTTTTGAGCTAATTGGTTTAATTGAGGGTGATTAAAGTTTAGGGTTGACTTGCTTGTTGTGAGAGAGAGAGAGAGGAAGATGTGATGGATGTCATGATGGTTTAAGGTTGGGTCACACCATCTCAACTCAAACCTTTTTTCATGTCTCTTCACACTCACATCTCTCACTCACAAACTCACATCAGCCCAATTCCAGCACTTTCAGCCACCAAAACATCATGAAACCAGCCTCAGCTTCAGCACCAAACAGCAACATCAGCTGCTGCAACAGCCCATTTCATAATCACTCACACATACCCACACCATCTTATACATAACCCTACACCACAACAACTCACACACAACTCTTCCCCAGCTGCTACAGCAGCAACTCCACACCAAAGCTTTGGCTTCTGCTTCAAAAAGAAAAGGAGCAGCAGCAGTGGCCTGGAGCAGCAGCAGCATCTGCAGAGCAGATCAGCAGCTCATTTCAGCCAATATGCAGCCCCAGAAGCTATAGCAGCAGCACACCCACTCCCTCCTTCTTCTCTTCTCCTTCAACTAGGATCTGTAGAGGTATAATTCCCTTAACCCAACTTCTCTTTGCTTAGGTTATGGTTATAGTGTAGTTTAGTGTTTAAATTGTGTAGTTTAGTGCTAGTTGTAGAGATTTGGGTGGGATTTAGTCTAGTGATGGTTTTAATGGTTAGTATAACCTTAGTAAGTGCTGTTAAGGCTAGTGAAACCAAGATTTATCCCAGATTTCACCGGAATACCCGATTTGTCCGACTTGGCGTAAATTAGCGATTTTATAGGTTCTGTTAGATCTGCTGTTGACCCGAACCTTTAATCATAAAATTGTGAAGACTGTAGCACAGTAACCTTAACAGAAACACACACACAGAGCACGGGGACCCACCTCAAAATTTAGGCCGCCGGTTTATTCCTTCTGGCCGCAAATTGCGGCCAGAACAGGGGCTAGGGAGTTGGGTTTTTGGCTGTAGGGTTCTTCTGGGTAACTTAGGATTTTGGTATCTGTAACTTTTGCAGTTTGGCCCAGAGACAAAAGCTGGAGCTATAAACGCGTTTTCGATGTTTTAAACCTTGTGCGACACGCGCGTGATCCGCGTGGTTTTGTGGCGCGCTGCGCGCCACAGCGCGTCGAAGTTGGTTCTGGTAGGTTCGCACGCGTCGCGACGTGTCGTGTGCACGCGCGTTTAGTTTCACACACGCGTATCCTTTTAGCGTCAATTATACGATTTTGGTGATTTGTGTGGATTGGTGTTAAGTAATGTTAGTGTTAGTTAGACTATCCTAATTAGGTATTGTTAGGACCAACTTGACCTAAGGAACCCCAGATTACACAAAAATACCCTGAGTTTTCAAATTAGTGCAAAACTTGCTGTTTTGAGTTTAACTGAGCCTTTTTGAAATCTGCTTTAGACCCAGTGAGTTTAGAATGAAATTGAGTGGACCATACTCTAATAGTGACACCCTGACCCCACTACCAGAGCCCGACCCCACCACTCCAACCTACGGCCGCCGGAAAATTCATCCTGGCCGCAAATTGCGGCCAGACTAGGGGGATAGGTCCCAGGGTTTTTAGGGTAGGTGTCTGCTACCTTTTGTAGGTCTCTGGTATATATAGAATTGTAATATTTTGATCTGGGTAAAATCTGGGGCAGTATATCGTTTTCTGGTGTTTTGGTTTGCGCGATACGCGAGTGGTTCTGTGATTCAGCGTATCGCGGCGTATCGGGTTAAGCGTTAGGCACGTACACGCACGTTTCAGCGGATCGCACACACGTGCGTCAATTCGTGACACGAGTTTCTCGCTTGTTTTGATATCGCGTTTGCGAGATTTTAGATTATATTTGGATTCTTGTGTAAACTCCAGGTTCGCAGGCGGGTACGTCAGACGCTGCCAGGAAAGGGAAACAAGTGGTCGGCTATACTTACCACGCGACCAGGTGAGTAGATTTAACATCTACGGGAAAATCGCCCGTATGGCGTTAAGCGTCAGGGCATAGTAGGATGTTTATTTTCATGCAAACATACTAGAGCAGCATACCTTTGTTATGTACATAGAACTGGTAGTATAGAACACTGCACTGTCACTAACGGTACCAGTTGCACGAGCACGATTTATATGCTACACCCACACTGTTAGTGATTGCCATGACACGCACAGTATAGGATTGCTAGAAATCATATATCATATTGATTCCGTGTTATTGACGTTGTCATGTTTTGCCACATACTAGCATATGTTATATTCATACCATTGTGCATACCTTCAATTATATATCTCTACCTGTGCACATGTACCCCTATACTTCATCTTAGTGCATATATATATATATATATATATATATATATATATATATCTTGACATGATTACCCTTGTACCCCTACACTGCATATATTCAGACTTGGGTATACATTCATTACATGTTCATTCTTGTACCACATATATCACATATTCGTACTTGGATACAAATACATCATTGCATATGTACATTGCTACATTCACTTAGCTTTTCGCACATCCATACCTATACTCATATTCATATGTTACATACATGGATGATATTGACTTAATTCAAAAACTAAGGGACCGCATACAATACTTTCCAAACTGGATCTTTTTAAAAGAGCGGTTTTCCCTTTTCTTTTACTCTTAGTGTCATACGACGCATGGCATGGATTTACGCATTAGATTGATTCATGTGATTTCTGGATTTGGGGACCGGAGTACTATTTTAAGAAAATACGCATTGTTTAAAAATCCGGTTTCCCTTGATATGATATTTCGGTGCGTCCACCATGTGTTTTCTCGGTACTAGAGCGATACATATGAACCCGAGTCGAGGAGCTGGACGAGGCCGATTGCGGGTACATGGTGGACCCGGTATGGTACCCCGGGACGAGAACGGATCGCTGTGCAGTAGACGGTGAGCCTGGCAGAGGGACTACTACCTACCGGTGATTGGTTGGACCTGGCGGTTATCCGGAGGATACCGACCAGAGTCGAGAGATGGATACGGGACGACTCATACTGCCGGGGCCGAGGGCCGATACAGCAGACAGAGCCCGTAAGCTAACCCGGACTGACAGATGCCCGAGATATGAGGTTTTGCGTGTCGATGCTGGACACGAGTTTTCTTGATATTTGGGTGCCGATGTTGGGCACTCACGATTTTATGAGATTACAGGATTTGAGGGCCGATGTGGATGACGGCGCCTGAGTTGTATTGGGATTTGGGTGTATTGACAGACACCAGTTATGATTTCCACGTTGACATTCCTTGTAGACATTATTTCTTCCCATACTCAGCATTTAGTGCTTGACATCTCATCCTGTAGCTAGTATACCTGATAGAGTACACATGCTTGCATATCGTTGCATACCCTGCTCATCCTATATAGGGTTGTTAGATTACATTGCCATGTCTGATTATCACATATCTTCTCATTACATAGAGATGTCATTAGATCATACTCGTTGCATGATATTGAGCATCCAGTTCATCATATAGATGTTACCTGTTGGCATAGTTTAGAGTATCGCAGCACGTGCATACTCGCGATTACCTTTATATGTTATCTGCTACTCATGAGTTGGCAACTCACCCCCGTTGTTCCACAATGCTTGCAGGTTGCCCTTTTGGAGTAGTCGCGGCTGGCTGTTTACCGCACCTTTTGACACAGATACCTTTGCTGAGGCGTGTTAGCCCTTTTGCTAGTAGGTGGTTTTTTTGTACGGTATCTGTTTGCTTTCAGTTGTATATTAATATATCTAGTACTCTCCATCTACCTTCTTGTATTTACTTAGAGACAGTTGTGAGGACGACATATGTTATTTTGTACTCTGGCGTCGAGCTCGTTGTGAGCCGACTTTATTTATGCAGACTTATATTTCTTGCTATTTCATTTCATTTTTTTTACTCAGTCATTGTGATGCTCTATTTATTCCACATGTCATTATACTTACATCTTGTCCTTCACCCGCCTCTCGGGACAAATTTTTTATAAAGAAAATGTCGCACAAAAAGATTTTATTAATTAAACACTTGAACTTAAAAAGGGATTTCAACTAAATTAATTAAAAAGGGTTTTTTAAATAATTACAACCGTTTTTACAAAAACATTTTAACACTCTATATTTAATGGTTTGATTTCTGGGTTTCGGCTTACTTAGACGCGTTACGCCTGTAGACGTTACGCGATTAAGTGCCGGTCACGGGCCGCATTTTGGGTCGTGACAAAGTTGGTATCAGAGCGTAGGTTTTACCTTCGGAGTGTAGGATGACCCTGGTATGATGGAGTAGGTAGCTGCGGCAGGGTGGCATGGCGTGTGTATGTTCCGCGGCATACTCACGACGCGGCACTCCGCCTAAGCGACCTTAGGACTTATTGATTGAAATTCCTTCTCGATATACATTTTTGTGATTCGAATTCTGTATCCTCATCGAATCCTACTTTCCTTTCAGCCATTATGCCGCCAAAGACTACGAGGGCATAGAGAGCGGCCGCGAGGGCCGAGATGCGAGTTGACTCGTCCGTGACGAGGACTGATCCGGGTAGTACCCCTGTTGTACCCGAGCAAACTGTCCCTCCTATGACAGATCAGATCGCCACACTAGGGGCTGGTGTGAGGAGATGCGCCAGACGATGGGATCCAGCATGCAAGAGATGCGCCAGATGATAGGATCGCTAGTTGAGACGCTTCGAGCGCAGCGACCAGAGGTAGCTCCACCAGTCACGGGGACCGCGATGGTACCTACAGCACAGGCAGTTGCCCCTGCAGCCACGGAGGTGATTACGGTATCATTAGCAGAATTCATGAGGCTGAAGCCTCCGGTCTTCACAGGCACCGATCCAGCCGAGGACCCGCAGTCTTTCATTGACAGGATGGCCCGGATATGCCGTTCCCTCAGATGCTCAGATACGCGATGGGTAGAGTTCGCGAGCTTTCGCCTGGAAGGACTTGCGCAGAAATGGTGTGAATCGGTTGAGAAGGGCAGGGCAGCAGGTCTTCCTCCTATGACCTGGACAGAGTTCGTGACGTTGTTCCTTGCCCGCTTCCTTCCCTAGAGTGTTAGGGATGCCCGAGCACGCAGATTTGAGTCCTTGCGCCAGACGCCAGAGATGACCGTGGCAGAGTACGATGTGCTATTCACCGAGCTATCAGTCTATGCTCCGTACCTAGTGGCTACTGAGGAGTTGCGAGTCAAGAGATTTGTCCGAGGCTTGCTTACACCACTGTTCCTTGCGATCAGCGCACAGCATTACAAGACATATGCAGCAGCCGTAGACGCAGCCCTATTAGTCAAGGCGCGCCTTGCAGAGACTTCGGCAGTCCCAGAGCCGAAGAGGGTTCGTACTGATACATCAGCACGGAGACGGCCATTCAGGCACCGCGACAGACACCTTGCAGGTGGCAGAGACTCGAGACGAGGTCGGCTTTTCAGCTCTTATCCCCAGGAGGGTCAGCCAGTATCATCCGGATGTTACCGATGCGGGAGTTCCTATCATCGTGTTCGAGAGTGTCCTGAGATACCCCGTAGAGAGGTAGCCGTACCACATGTCACACTACCACCTTCACCACCTCAGAGGGCGTTGCCCATTGTACCCACAGTCGCCCCGCGTCAGACTCAGGCACAGAGAGGCCGTGGTCGCGGAGGGTTTGTTCCTAGAGGGCGAGGCGGTCGAGGCAGAGGACAGCCAGCCACCGGCAGAGTACAGCCAGTTGCTAGTAAGGGACCGCCAGTTGCAGGTGGAGGACAGGAATGGGTCTTCGCGTTGACGCATCAGGACGCGCAAGCGTCCAATGCGGTGGTCTTAGGTACCTTATCAGTATGTTCTATTGATGCACACGTATTGTTCGATCCTGGATCCACGCACTCGTACGTTTCCACACATTTTGTGCCGAGTTTGGGTAGAGAGTCTGGGTTGCTTGATCAACCGCTTATTGTGACCACTCCCGTGGGAGCGTCGTTTGTGGCTAGACACGTGTTCCGATCCTGCGTTGTCCGTATTGGCGAGAAAGATTTGCCTGTCGATTTGATCCTTCTTGAGATGTTGGACTTCGACATTCTTTTGGGCAAGGATTGGTTAGCCACGTGCTATGCGTCAGTGGACTGCCGCGAGAAGACGGTGAGATTTTGTTTTCCCGGCGAGTCGGCTTTTGTTGTGCAGGGGGACCGTGGTGCCGCCCCTCACAGATTGATTTCTTCTCTTCACGCTGGACAGCTTTTGAGGAAGGGATGTCAGGGATTTCCAGCCTATGTTTGCGATACTGGAGCCACAGATATTCCATTGGACCAGGTCCCGATTGTATGTGAGTTCCCTGAAGTATTCCCTGACGAGCTTCCTGGGCTACCGCCTGAGCGTGATGTTGTGTTTTGTATTGATTTGATTCCCGGCATGGGGCCTATTTCTATACTGCCTTATCGGATGGCCCCAGCGGAACTTAGTGAGTTGAAGAGTCAGTTGCAAGATTTGCTGGACAAGGGACTTATTCGACCCAGTGTTTCTCCTTCGGGTGCTCCAGTCCTGTTTGTCAAGAAGGACGGCAGTTTGCGTCTGTGTATCGACTACCGGCAGCTGAACCGGGTGACCGTGCGGAACAGATATTCGTTGCCACGCATCGACGACTTGTTCGACCAGCTTCAGGGGGCAGGATATTTTTCGAGGATCGATTTGCGGTCGGGCTACCATCAGCTGCGAGTTCGACAGGAGGACATTCCGAAGACAGCTTTCCGTACGCGTTATGGCCATTACGAGTTTTTGGTGATGTCGTTCGGACTCACCAATGCGCCAGCAGCCTTCATAGACTTGATGAACCGTATATTCAGGCCATATCTCGACTTGTTCATCATCGTATTCATTGACGATATGTTGGTGTATTCCCGGAGCAGAGAGGAGCACGAGCAGCACCTGCAGATCACACTGCAGACCTTTAGGGAGCACCAGCTTTATGCAAAATTCTCCAAGTGCGCGTTCTGGTTGGACAGCGTGGACTTCTTGGGTCATGTGATTACACGGGATGGTATATGTGTAGACCCGAGGAAGGTCGAGGCCGTTCGGAGTTGGCCCAGACCTACATCTGTTACTGAGATACGCAGCTTTCTAGAACTGGCCGGCTACTACAGGCGATTTGTACAGGATTTCTCCCGTATTGCTGCACCCTTGACCGGATTGACCCGGAAGGGAGTCCCTTTCGTTTGGACGGAGGAGTGCGAGCGCAGTTTCCAGCAGTTACGGACTTGCTTGATTACGGCCCCAGTGTTATCATTGCCTTCAGGATCGGGCGGATTTGTAGTCTATTGTGACGCTTCACGAGTGGGGCTAGGATGCGTACTGATGCAGCACGGCAGGGTGATCGCTTATGCTTCCCGGCAATTGAAGAAGCATGAACAGAACTACCCCACTCACGATTTGGAGATGGCTACAGTGGTCTTTGCACTTAAGATCTGGCGACATTACCTCTACGGCCAGTCGTGCCAGATATTCACTGATCACAAGAGCCTCAAGTATATATTTCAGCGGCGAGACCTGAATCTCCGACAGCGCCGTTGGATGGAACTGGTGAAAGACTACGACTGCGAGATCTTATATCACCCGGGCAAGGCTAACGTAGTGGCAGATGCTTTGAGTAGGAGGCCCGAGGGTAGTCTAGCATGTTTGAGTGCAGTACAGAGGCAGTCGTCGGCAGATTAGCAGATATTATGCGACAGCCGAGTGCAGTTCGAGTTCACGCAGATCGGGAGACAGCTTGCGCACGTTCGTGCACGCCCACAGTTGCTTGACCGTATATATGAGGCACAGCGCAGGGATGACCATTGCTCAGAGATCATGACACAGATTGGACAGGGCAGATTCTCCGAGTTCGTGATTGATGATCAGGGGATATTACGATTTGGGTCTAGACTGTGCGTACCAGATGCTGAGGGATTGCGGCACGATATTTTGGAGGAGGCGCATCGATCAGTGTACAATGTCCACCCCGGTTCCACCAAGATGTACCACGATATGAGAGAGACCTACTGGTGGGACGGAATGAAGAAGGACATCGCGGAGTTCGTATCGAGATGCCTGACTTATCAGCAAGTCAAAGCCGAGCACCAGAGGCCCGCAGGAGAGCTACAGCCGTTACCCATTCCAGAGTGGAAATGGGAACAGATTTCGATGGATTTCGTTGTGGGTCTACCCAGGACTAGGCGGGGGTATGACTCCATTTGGGTGATCGTGGATCGTCTGACGAAAGCGGCTCACTTCCTGCCGGTGAAGACGACTTTCGGATTTGCGCAGTACGCCCAGATTTATATCGACGCGATTGTACGGCTACATGGGGTCCCGACGTGTATTGTGTCCGACCGAGACACCCAGTTTACCAGCAGACTATGGCAGAGGCTTCAGGAGGCTTTGGGCACTCGTTTGAGTTTCAGCACGGCATTTCATCCGCAGACCGACGGACAGTCAGAGCGGACCATTCAGACTCTCGAGGACATGCTCCGAGCGTGCATTCTAGACTTTGGTGGTAGCTAGGATCATCATTTACCCTTGATAGAGTTCTCCTACAACAATAGCTTCCAGGACACTATTCAGATGGCACCTTTCGAGGCTTTGTATGGGAGGTGATGTAGATCGCCCGTCTGTTGGACAGAGCTGAGCGAGAGCAGTATTTTGGGGCCCCAGATCGTATAGGAGGCGATCGAGAAGATTCAGCTGATTCGAGACAGGATGAGGACAGCTCAGAGCAGGCAAAAATCGTATGCTGATAGACGCCGCCGCAGATTAGAGTTCGCAGTTGGCGATCACGTTTTTCTGAGGGTCTCTCCAATGAAGGGAGTGATGAGGTTTGGACGAAAGGGGAAACTTAGCCCCAGGTTCATAGGTCCTTTCGAGATCCTCGAGCGGGTAGGCGCTGTCGCATATCGTTTGGCTCTTCCACCCAGTCTTTCGGATGTTCACCCCGTCTTCCACGTATCGATGCTACGCAGATATCTTCATGACCTTTCCCACACGATCTAGCATCAGACAGTTCAGCTTGAGCCCGATCTTTCGTTCACCGTGCAGCCAGTTGAGATATTGGATCGGCAGGTGAAGAAACTTCGATCTAGGGTCCTGCCGTCGGTGAAAGTCCTTTGGCGCGGGCCGAATGGTGAGGAGATCACTTGGGAGACCGAGGGGGAGATGCGGAAGAAATTCCCTCATCTCTTTGAAGGTACGCGTAGTTATATTTTTTTTTAAATTCGGGGACGAATTTTCTTAAAGAGGGGAGACTGTAACACCTGAGTTTAGGGTTAGTGATAATTGTGTGTTAATGTGAGGGTTTTGGTAAAAAGTTTACCAAAATGGGTTTCTAGTAATTTATCAGGTTTTATGGTCATTTTTGTAGAAATTTATCTCGACCGCACACACTTGTGCACGTTAATTAGGGTTAGACTTAGAGTGACCTAGTTTGGGTGTGCATGGTGGGTTAACCATGTTTAGCCCACCATGGTAGGATTAGGGCCTTGCTTAAGATAATTGAGTTGTTTTGAGCTAATTAGTTTAATTGAGGGTGATTAAAGTTTAGGGTTGACTTGCTTGTTGTGAGAGAGAGAGAGAGAGAGGAAGATGTGATGGATGTCATGATGGTTTAAGGTTGGGTCACACCATCTCAACTAAAACCTTTTTGCATGTCTCTTCACACTCACACCTCTCACTCACACCCTCACATCAGCCCAATTCCAGCACTTTCAGCCACCAAAACATCATGAAACCAGCCTCAGTTTCAGCACCAAACAGCAACATCAGCTGCAACAACAGCCCATTTCATAATCACTCACACACCCCCACACCATCTTATACATAACCCTACACCACAACAACTCACACACAACTCTTCCCCAGCTGCTACAGCAGCAACTCCACACCAAAGCTTTGGCTTCTGCTTCAAAAAGAAAAGGAGCAGCAGCAGTGGCCTGGAGCAGCAGCAGCAGCATCTGCAGAGCAGATCAGCAGCTCATTTCAACCAATATGCAGCCCCAGAAGCTATAGCAGCAGCACACCCACTCCCTCCTTCTTCTCTTCTCCTTCAACTAGGATCTGTAGAGGTATAATTCCCTTAACCCAACTTCTCTTTGCTTAGGTTATGGTTATAGTGTAGTTTAGTGTTTAAATTGTGTGGTTTAGTGCTAGTTGTAGAGATTGGGTGGGATTTAGTCTAGTAATGGTTTTAATGGTTAGTATAACCTTAGTAAGTGCTGTTAAGGCTAGTGAAACCAAGATTTATCCCAGATTTCACCGGAATACCCGATTTGTCCGACTTGGCGTAAATTAGCGATTTTATAGGTTCTGTTAGATCTGCTGTTGACCCGAACCTTTAATCATAAAATTGTGAAGACTGTAGCACGGTGACCTTAACAGAGACACACACACAGAGCACGGGGACCCACCTCAAAATTTAGGCCGCCGGTTTATTCCTTCTGGCCGCAAATTGCGGCCAGAACAGGGGCTAGGGTGTTGGGTTTTTGGCTGTAGAGTTCTTCTGGGTACCTTAGGATTTTGGTATCTGTAACTTTTGCAGTTTGGCCCAGAGACAAAAGCTGGAGCTATAAATGCGTTTTTGATGTTTTAAACCTTGTGCGACACGCGCGTGATCCGCGTGGTTCTGTGGCGCGCTGCGCGCCACAGCGCGTCGAAGTTGGTTCTGGTAGGTTCGCACGCGTCGCGACGTGTCGTGTGCACGCGCGTTTAGTTTCACACACGCGTATCCTTTTAGCGTCAATTATATGATTTTGGTGATTTGTGTGGATTGGTGTTAAGTAATGTTAGTGTTAGTTAGACTATCCTAATTAGGTATTGTTAGGACCAACTTGACCTAGGGAACCCCAGATTACACAAAAATACCCTGAGTTTTCAAATTAGTGCAAAACTTGCTGTTTTGAGTTTAACTGGGCCTTTTTGAAATCTGCTTTAGACCCAGTGAGTTTAGAATGAAATTGAGTGGACCATACTCTAATGGTGACACCCTGACCCCACTACCAGAGCCCGACCCCACCACTCCAACCTACGGCCGCCGGAAAATTCATCCTGGCCGCAAATTGCGGCCAGACTAGGGGGATAGGTCCCACGGTTTTTAGGGTAGGTGTCTGCTACCTTTTGTAGGTCTCTGGTATATATAGAATTGTAATATTTTGATCTGGGTAAAATCTGGGGCAGTATATCGTTTTCTGGTGTTTTTGGTTTGCGCGATACGCGAGTGGTTCTGTAATTCAGCATATCGCGGCGTATCGGATTAAGCGTTAGGCACGTACATGCACGTTTCAGCGTATCGCACACACGCGCGTCAATTCGCGACACGAGTTTCTCGCTTGTTTTGATATCGCGTTTGCGAGATTTTTGATTATATTTGGATTCTTGTGTAAACTCCAGGTTCGCAGGCGGGTACGTCAGACGCCGCCAGGAAAAGGAAGCAGGTGGTCGGCTATACTTAGCACGCGATCAGGTGAGTAGATTTAACATCTACGGGGAAATCGCCCGTATGGCGTTAAGCGTCAGGGCGTAGTAGGATGTTTATTTTCATGCAAACATACTAGAGCAGCATACCTTTGTTACGTACATAGAACTGGTAGTATAGAACACTGCACTGTCACTAACGGTACCAGTTGTACGAGCACGATTTATATGCTACACCCACACTGTTAGTGATTGCCATGACATGCACAGTATAGGATTGCTTGAAATCATATATCATATTGATTCCGTGTTATTGACGTTGTCATGTTTTACCACATACTAGCATATGTTATATTCATACCATTGTGCATACCTTCAATTATATATCTCTACCTGTGCACATGTACCCCTATACTTCATCTTAGTGCATATATATATATATATATATATATATATATATATATATATATATATCTTGACATGATTACCCTTGTACCCCTACACTGCATATATTCAGACTTGGGTACACATTCATTACATGTTCATTCTTGTACCACATATATCACCTATTCGTACTTGGATACAAATACATCATTGCATATGTACATTGCTACATTCACTTAGCTTTTCGCACATCCATACCTATACTCATATTCATATGTTACATACATGGATGATATTGACTTAATTCAAAAACTAAGGGACCGCATACAATACTTTCCAAACTGGATCTTTTTAAAAGAGCGGTTTTACCTTTTCTTTTACTCTTAGTGTCATACGACGCATGGCATGGATTTACGCATTAGATTGATTCATGTGATTTCTGGATTTGGGGACCGGAGTACTATTTTAAGAAAATACGCATTGTTTAAAAATCCGGTTTCCCTTGATATGATATTTCGGTGCGTCCACCATGTGTTTTCTCGGTGCTAGAGCAATACATGTGAACCCGAGTCGAGGAGCTAGACGAGGCCGATTGCGGGTACATGGTGGACCCGGTATGGTACCCCGGGGCGAGAACGGATCGCTGTGCAGTAGACGGTGAGCCTGGCAGAGGGACTACTACCTACCGGTGATTAGTTGGACCTGGCGGTTATCCGGAGGATACCGACCAGAGTCGAGAGATGGATACGGGACGACTCGTACTTCCGGGGCCGAGGGCCGAAACCGCAGACAGAGCCCGTGGGCTAACCCGGACTGACGGATGCCCGAGATATGAGGTTTTGCGTGTCGATGCTGGACATAAGTTTTCTTGATATTTAGGTGCCGATGTTGGGCACTCACGATTTTATGAGATTACAGGATTTGAGGGCCGATGTGGATGACGGCGCCTGAGTTGTGGATTGGGGTGTATTGACAGACACCAGTTATGATTTCCACGTTGACATTCCTTGTAGACATTATTTCTTCCCATACTCAGCATTTAGTGCTTGACATCTCATCCTGTAGCTAGTATACCTGATAGAGTACACATGCGTGCATATCGTTGCGTACCCTGCTCATCCTATATAGGGTTGTTAGATTACATTGCCATGTCTGATTATCACATATCTGCTCATTACATAGAGATGTCATTAGATCATACTCGTTGCATGATATTGAGCATCCAGTTCATCATATAGATGTTACCTGTTAGCATAGTTTAGAGTATCGCAGCACGTGCATACTCGCGATTACCTTTATATGTTATCTGGTACTCACGAGTTGGCAACTCACCCTCGTTGTGCCACAATACTTGCAGGTTGCCCTTTTGGAGTAGTCGCGGCTGGCTGTTTACCGCACCTTTTGACACAGATACCTTTGCTGAGGCGTGTTAGCTCTTTTGCTAGTAGGTGGTTTTTTTGTACGGTATCTGTTTACTTTCAGTTGTATATTAATATATCTAGTACTCTCCATCTACCTTCTTGTATTTACTTAGAGACAGTTGTGAGGACGATATATGTTATTTTGTACTTTGTCGTCGAGCTCGTTGTGAGCCGACTTTATTTATGCAGACTTATATTTCTTGCTATTTCATTTCAATTTTTTTACTCAGTCATTGTGATGCTCTATTTATTCCGCATGTCATTATACTTACATCTTGTCCTTCACCCGCCTCTCGGGACAAATATTTTATAAAGAAAATGTCGCACAAAAAGATTTTATTAATTAAACACTTGAACTTAAAAAGGGATTTCTACTAAATTAATTAAAAAGGGTTTTCTAAACAATTACAACCGTTTTTACAAAAACATTTTAACACTCTATATTTAATGGTTTGATTTCTGGGTTTCGGCTTACTTAGACGCGTTACGCCTGTAGACGTTACGCGATTAAGTGCCGGTCACGGGCCGAATTTTGGGTCGTGACAGTATCGAAGGTGTGGTGAGATATACCCTTGAACCAAATCCCAAATCGAGGAGTTGTCAGTTCTGAGCATAGAGGCTCGGTTGCTTGGAAATTTAATCTCAGGGGGAACTTAACTGATTTGTGGTTAAAGTTGGTTCCTTATAGTGTTAAAAAATAATGTATGCTCAACGCTCATGTGCCCCCACGTGCGGCCTTAAAACAGTGTTAAACACTGAAATCTAGGGCACTCACTTATGGCACGTGAGGCGCTTGAAAGTTGGCGCTGCTTCTTTAGCGTTATTCTCTTGATCCTTTCATAAATGCTGAGACCTATTGGGGGTCACGTGGGATCACGTGAGGCGCCCCCAAAATGGGAACTATCCTGGGTTTATTCCCTTTTTCTTTTGGAAGTGCTAAGCACTTTTTAGAGGGTCACGTGGGATCACGTGAGGCGCCAAAAAAGTGGTATCTGTCTTTGGGTTTATACCCTTTTTCTTTTGGAAGTGCTAATCACTTTTCGGGAGGTCACGTGGGATCACGTGAGGCGCCAAAAAGGTGGTAACTGTCTTTGGAGTTTATACCCTTTCTCTTTTTTGTATAAGTGCTTGTTCGAGAGTCACGTGGAGACATGTGACCTGCTCTCAGTTGTTCTCTTTTGTTCATCAAGGGTGCTCATGTGGGATCACGTGATGTGCCATTATCATGTTGGGTGCTAATCTTTCTACATGCATGGAGATCTTGAGTTTTGAGACTTTCAAGCCCATTGTTTTATAAGAATTAAATTCTTATATATGCTTAAACCATAGTTTTACTCATAGTCACAAATTCGTCGTTCGGGAATAATCCGGCGAGGTCGAAAATTCGGATTCGGAGAACTATTCGGAAAAAATCGGCAGGTATTCGGGAAAGTTTCGGTAAGTGTTCGGGAAATGTTTGGGAAGGATTTCGAGCAATAAATTAATATATGAGACGCTGGGTTTTGATTTTATGAATTATTTGCTGTTTTTTGAATTATTCGCTGTTTTCACATAATTCGGGAATAATTCGCGAATTATTCGCGAATAATTCGCGAATTATTCAGCCAGTTCGGCAATAACGATTAATTCGGAGATTAATTCGTCTGATCAAAAACTCGCGAATTATTCGCGAATTGGGCGAATAATTCGCGAATTATGTGACTATGGTTTTACTAGAGGAATTAGATTCCTATATGTTCTTGTAAGAATTAAATACTTTGAACTTAGTTATTTCCCCTAGGTTTGAATCTACATAACAGAATCTCCCCGATGAGAATTAAATTCTCAACTTGTAGGGAGATCTGCTTCTGCAGATCTTAACCAGAGGAAGAACTAAGTTCTTTTTAGAAGAGTTCAACTCTTGTGGAGGCAAAGAAGAGGTAAGATGTTCTCTGTGTTTCTTTTTTTTTCTTAGCTAGGGTTTCTCTTTCTTTTTGAGGAGATCTTCTTTTCTCTAGAGAATTAAATTCTCTTTTCTTTTTATCTTACCAAGGGGTTTTCCTCTCTGTTTTTTTGTATTTTTGAATTTGAAGTTTATGGGGGGTCTTCATTTTTAGACTTGAAGTCTTGGGGCTTTTATATAGTGGAGGCTGATTTGTTGATTTAGCTAAGGAAATCTCTCATTGAGAGATCTCTTAATTGATTTGGGGAATTTATCCACCGTCGGACCTTTGTTCCGAGAACTTCTGTTTTACAGAAGACATTTTTCTTGTTTTTCACAAGATTGCGAAAATATTTTCCCATACAGAACTTATTCTGTATCTTGGTGATTTTTAATCACCATTGGATCTTTGATCCAACGGTGCTCTCATTTACAGAGCACAATCTTTCTTGTTTAGAAAGATTTGAGAAGTGTTTTCTCAATCAGAATTTAATTCTGTATCTTGGTGATTTTTAATCACCATTGGATCTTTGATCCAACAGTGCTCTGATTTATAGAGCACAATCTTTCTTATTTAGAAAGATTAGGGAAAATATTTCCAAAATAGGGTTCTGATCCCTTTTATATAGAATTTAATTCTATCGGGTCAGACGTTATTAGGAATCCTCACGTGCAGCACGTGACCCAGTGGCACTAGGCCGATTTGCCTATATGCAGTAGTCCCAAAGAAGAGCATCACGTGTTGGCACGTGATGCGTCTTCTGGCCTGCTATTTGTTTTATGAAGGCACATATATACTTTGTATATAGGTGCTCACGTGTGGCACGTGAGGCCCAACTTCAGTCCCATTTGTTGAGTGTAATGCTTGTAATTTTGACTCCAAGGCATATCACGTGTGGGCACGTGATGCTCCCTTTGGAGAATTTTCCTATTGCTTTTTTATTTATTATTTATTTTTTCAAAAGGGAACAAATGCCCCCACAGCGTTGTTCTCACGTGTCTTGCACGTGAATGCAACGCTGTCACCTTTACAGCCGTCGGATGGCCTAGGGGAATGGGGAGATGAACCGCCCTTGTCACGTCTTATAAATGCAAGGGTTTGGCTTTTGGGAAGCCACCGTTCTTTCATCTTCTTCCTTCTTTGTTTTTTTTGAGAATTTAATTCTCCTCTTCAAAGCTTAGTTCTCTTCCATTGCAATTCCAAAGTTAAACTCTGTTAGAAAAAGAGACCCTTTTTAGGTAAAGATCTTGAATATCATAAAAACCCTTTTTATCAAAATTTCTGGATTTTATATCCACCATAAGACATTTTCTTCGAATAGCAGACCTTAATGTCATGGGGGTTCTGGAATTTAATTCCATCATACAAAAGGAATTTAATTTCTCACCAAAGAGCTTAGCTCTAAAGATCAAGAGGACCCTCTGGGATCTTCACTCCCAGGTGTTCTTGAGAATCTTTTTTAAAGGATTTTACCTTTATTTTCACCCATTTGACAGAGTTTGTAATGGGTGTCCTTTTGTGAGGATGTCCCAAGTCGTTTAAACTCCAATGTGCATTTATTGAGAATCCTATTTTTTTATAATGATGACCCTGCCTCATGATTGGCGAGCCGCCATACTGATTTTGTGGGGTCCATTATTTTTGCAATCCATGGTTCCATGGAATAAACTTCTTGTCGTTTTCTTCTGCTGTTTATATATATGTATATATATATATATATATATATATATATATATAAGTATAAGTTGCATTAATAGTTTTTCTTCCCTCTATTTCAGGAATAATGGCTTCTCTTCTCTACTTCCCTTATATTCGCTCAGACGCTGCTTTTCCACAATCGTCGTCGGACGAAGAAGCAATGGCGATGATCAGGGCTCACGACAAAGACCGGACGGGTCTGCTCTTATGGGGTGTTTGGTATGGCCATATCATCCGGGGTCGCCGAAGTTTTACTTGCGAAGAGCCAGCAGAACCTCTTCGCTCTATATTGCCAATGGAACATCCACAGACCGCTTACGCAGTGGAGGCGACTAATTGGACTCCTGCGGGTCGGCTTGAGCCCTTTACAACTGGGATACCCAACCAGCCCTTGCCGGCTATAGACATTCTAGGGCGTCGCATTTATCAAGGCGGGGCTTGACCTTGGGGGCAAGTTTATAAAGTAGGTGTTACCCCCCAGCACCCAGTGGGCTATCTTTGGGGAATTTTCCCATTGCTTTTTTATTTATTATTTATTTTTTCAAAAGGGAACAAAGCCGTTTATGCATGCCAGTCGACCCTGTTCGAGAAGAGTTGATGAAAAAAGCTCAAAGCTCTCCTTATTCTATACACCTCGGTGGCACGAAGATGTATAAGGATCTACGGAAGCACTACTGGTGGAATGGAATAAAACACGAAGTAGCTAAAAGCGTAGCAAAGTGTTTGGTGTGTCAGCAAGTGAAGGCTGAACATCACAGAACTGTTGGTCTACTTCAACCATTACCGATCCAATAATGGAAATAGCAGCACATTACCATGGACTTCGTGACTGCACTCCCTCGCAGCACGAAGGGTAACGACGCGATTTGGGTTATTGTAGATCGACTCACCAAGTCGGCCTACTTTATTCCATTCAGAATTGGCCAGTCAACTGAGACGTTGGTAAGGAAGTACATGGAGGTGAGTAAAAAATCTAAAGTAAGATTTATACCTTCAGAATGTACCCTACTTTTCTTAATACCCATAAACTCATGCAGGAGATCGTGAGATTACACGGGGTACCTGTTTGCATCGTCTCCGATCATGATACAAGATTCCAATCACAGTTTTCGCAGAGTCTGCAAGCTAGCCTGGGAACTGCTGGGTTCGCTTCGCACCCCGACACGGTTTCGATAAGTATCAAGTATGCTATTTTAAAATTTTAGGGTGTCGAGCGAACCCGAACCAAGGATCTAACTAGAGAATTAGGGTTTAACTAAGCAAGTAAATAACTTTACTCTAAGTGAACAAGGAATACAACCTTTGTAGACCGGTTCTTCACTTCTAAAACTCCGTTTAGTAGTCCCTTTGCTCTAAGTAGTGGTTTTCCGGACTCTCCTTAGGCTCTACTAGGCAAGAGGAATGAGCTTACTTAAAAATCTTCGAGGCCGAAGATGATCTACGTCGAAGAATCGCTAACTCAGGCTACCTCTTCACTGATTGATGAACTAGTGAAGAAACAACCTATACTAAATGGCTAGTTTAGTATAGATTGGTGAAGTAGGAATTTTGCTCACTTTAGAATTATTTTTCTCTTTTTCTTTTTCTTCTCATAAGAAAGCTAAAAAGCAAAAAATGGAGATGAAGCAGAAGATGAATTATTGCAACCATGGGTGAGAAAATATCATATATAAACTCATGTAGAGACTTAACCAAGCCTAAAGATAATGGTTAGGTTAATAAATATCTAGAGTAAAACAAAATTAGTGGACTAAGTCAAGGTTTCCACAAGCTTCTACAAGAATCATAACCCATGGCTTTTTCCACCTAATTTGTTTTCCCTTAATAATTAAATCCCCAAATTATCTTAAGTATGGTATGAGTCTCATACACCCATGTCCAATGTATCATCAAGCATGACACAAAATAAATACATTAATATATATCACATATATATTTGTATGTATTTGGAGAAAACATTTTCTTAAGTGAGCTAATAGTAGTTAATGTATATTGATATATCAAATATATAATTATATACTAAATTATTAAATCAACACTTGATTTAATAACCCGGATGTATCGCATAAAACCGACTAATATCATTTAATAAATTATTAATCAACACTTGACTCAATAATCCGGTTATATCATATATAACCTATATCGCGAAATTAGAATACGGTATCATATACACGTATTAATCTCGGTACCGCACATATCACATATGTGCCCTACTTCGTTTCGCATAAGCTAGGAAACCTCTGTGTAGGATTCTAATGACTCGTCAATACGCCGACAGTAGGTGATGATCATATCAGTCACCCACAAGCCGTCAGCGGTACTACCTGGACGTAACGGCTATCCGGGTATTGAGCGATCAGAAGATCAATAAGCAACCTTGTTCATACTCCCGTGAATCCATTAAGTAACACTACCGTACAGTCCGGTCTCTTCGTCTAATGTCACATATCGAGTCTGGGGGTGGTAAACGTCAGACCCCAATAACTTGACAAGTCATGCTGATGTGAGGCTCATAATGGGTCGAGAAACCACTGATAACACTTACCAGTAAATCTCAGTTTTCGCCCTGTCCAGGGACTTCCAGTTATGGCCAATCGAGCACATCGCAACATCAACCCCCAATACCGGGAGAGACGAATCCCCTATTATCGCTTCATTGCCTCCATGTGACTCGAGACTGTACCCAAAAACCACCGTTTTGTACGCTCTCTTGAATGTGGTAAGGTGGAAATCAAAGCACAGTGGTTATCACATAAGACTCTATGATGATCTCGGGTCTAAAGACTAACCTGTACCAGTGTCACCAGAGAACTGCTATCTGACGATAGGTATAATACCATCTAGGAGTTCTCGGCGAGTTGTGTTCAGTGTACTTAGTCTCCACTGAGCACCCGTATACAATCTTTGATGTCAAACACCATTGGATGTGGGATCATCCATCGCCCATCAAATAGGTCAAGAAGCGTATACGCTAGTCTACTCTGGAATATCGATGCCCTGTCTCAATACACCCTCGACTAGCAATAAAGGATGAACTTATGGACTACCCTGGCCCCACTAGTATGATCTGCATCATAATCCTGGTAGTTAAGTACATCCTAAAGGATTTATCAACATGTGAGAGCAAGACAGTATCACAATACTAGTCTACATGTTAAGATAAAGAGTAATCAGATAGCATACTATCATGTCGAGCAAGAAAGTCCTCCCTATATATGTCCAAGCATCCATTATAATATGCAATCATGTACAATAATGGTCTCTAAGGCATACATATAACTAACAATCTCCCACTTGCACTAAGGCAAGTTGTTGTAGTATCTCATACCCAACGTCCCAAAAACTCTAAAATTATATCTGGGATATGGCCTTCGTGAGTGGATCCGCCGCGTTATTCTTCGTCTCAACTCCCCTGATCTCGATCGCCCAGAGATCAACCATCTCCCTGATCAGGTGATACTGCCTAAGAATATGTCTGGATCACTGATGGGACCGGAGTTCCTAGGCCAAAGCCACAGCTCCATTGTCACCACAATGGTAGGAACTAAGTTCATCTCATGAACATCTATACCCAGACAGCCTCTTTGGTAGCATCGTTGGCAGCGATGTATTCACCCTTTATCGTTGAGTCTGCCATGGTATCTAGCTTGGAACTCTTCCAACATACCGTCCCTCCACTGAGGGTAAAGAAAAAACTCGAGACTGTCTTACAGTCGACCTTATCACTCTGGATGCTCGAACTGATAAAGGACTCGACATGGAGTTCACCGTTACCATACACTAAGAACACTTCTTTAGTGCTTCTCAAGTACTTAAGAATGTTCTTCACAGCTGTCCATTGTTTCTCCCCAGAACGTAAGAGGCATCAACCAAATCCTTCATGGAGAAACTTAGTGATAAGGAGAGTATGACCGAGTGTAGCATAGGAACATCATTTCCTATCAAGAGTATGTCACCCACGTACAATACGAGGAAGACAACCTTACTCTCTATAACATTTTTGTATATACAAGGTTCATCTACCATTTTGATGAAGTCAAACTCTTTGACTGCCATATCAAAACAGATGTTCTAACTCCATGATGCCTGCTTTAATCCGTAAATTGATCCGGATGGACTTAAGCATAGCCTCTGGAGAAAAGGTTTCATCAAAATCCACACTTGGTCATTGACGAAAAACCTTTTGCTGTAAGTCTAGCTTTGAAAGTCTCAACTTTTCCATCTACACCAAAAATCTTCTCAAGATCCACTTGCTCCCGATGGGTTTTACCCTTTCAGGTGCAACTACCAAAGTCCATACTTTTTTGGCGTACATGGATTCCATCTCAGACCGCATAGCATCCATCCATTTCACAGAGTCCCCACTTGTGATGGCCTTCTCGAAACTAGTCGGGTCATCATCTTCCATGATGCGATTCTCGCTCCCACTGTCATTGAGAAAATCGTAGTATCTCTTAGGCGGATGAGGAACCCTTACTAGATCTGCGGAGAGGCTGAGATTCATCGGGAACTATTGAATCCTCCGGTTCCATCAAATCATCAGCTGTAGTTTGTATAGCTGGAACTTTTCCAGTTCTACCTCATGACCACAAATTTCTTTCGCAAGAAATTCCTTTTCTAAAAAGGTGGCATGACGAGAAACAAAATACATTTTGCTCCTCAGTGTGGTAGAAGATATACCCTTACGAATGTTTGGGATATCCAACAAAATAGCACAAAATTGACCTTGCCTCGAGCTTGTCCGGATTTTGCTTTTCAACATAGGCCGGACAACCCCATATCTTAACTTGTTTAAGAGATGATCTCTTCCTATTCCATATTTCATATAGAGTGGTAGACACTGATTTGGATGGAACTCTATTCAATAGGTATGCGTCTTCTCAAGCGCAAAACCCCAAAAGGAAACAGGTAACTCAGCGTTACTCATCATAGAGCGCACCATATCTAATAGAGTGCGATTCCTACGCTCCGATACACTGTTGTGTTGTGGTGTATTCGGATGAGTAAGCTGAGAGAGAATTCCATTCCCTTTTAAATAATCCAGGAACTCCGTGCTTAAGTATTCTCCTCTCGATCAGATCGAAGGATTTGAATACTTCTACCCATTTGGTTCTCTACTTCGCACTTATATTCTTTGAATTTCTCAAAAGCTTCAAACTTGTGTTTCAACAGGAACACATGTCCGAATTTTGAGAGATCATTGATTGTAATATTTTCTTGATTGGATGTAAAAGTATCAATTCGAATGATCCCCGGCAACGGCGCCATTTGATTGATCTTAGAAATTCGAGACTGTGTAAGTAAAACAACTCAAATGATCCCTGATAACGGTTTCATTTGATTGTAAAGAATTTCTTGTTTGTGTAAATCGAATAAAACGAATAAGTTTCTATGTGTCAGTAATATTGAATAAAATTCACAATCAAAGAATTATATTTGACCGCAATCAATTACGGTGTCGGTTGTAGATCGTAAGCGAGTGCGGATCGTCCACAGGGATTGTGCGATTCGTTTCTGTATTTAATTTGTTTGAATTGAAAAGTTAATCGAAAAGAAAAGAAAACATGATTCAAGATTTTATCGATTGATTCAGGTGTCACTAATCTAATCAAGAATCAAGAAACTGATAAACAAATCAAGAATCGGGTTTCGATGATATTTCCAATCAAATGTCAAGAATCTAAATGAGGCTCGTAGGAATCGATCGGATCTATAGATGTGATGTAATCTCAAGATTTCGTGTTCTTGTCCTTCGAAGGATTGATACTAGATCGATGATGATCGACGAGAGTTAGGGCTTTCTTGATGAAACTAGGGTTTCACCGTTTAACCCTTGTTCTTTCGTAGATATCATTCACATTCTAGCCTCTAGCAATTTCAAGAAACGATCGTAACTCCCCAATCTCGAGCGATATCAATCAAGAAAGCATCGCAACGAATTGGGTCGTCGATTCTTGAACTTGCTAGGGTTTACAAAACTCGTAGGATTCAAGAATCGATTTAAGATATATTACATCATCATTCTATTGATCGTCTCGACTCCTCGACGAGCGGAGTATTACTCAAACATCACAACAAGAATTACAGCTAGAAATTTAGATTGAATCATGATGCAAGAATTTAAAGAAAACAAGATAAAAGAATATCACCTTTTATTTATATCAACAATTTGATTACAGTCGCTCAAGAACTACAAGAGGAAGAACTAAATTGTCGATTTAGCGTCGCTCGGCTCCGTGAGTCGCGGATCGGCTTGGACCACTTGCTCTGTTGAAGATCGGCTCGGCTCATAAAAGGTTGCAAGGCTTCTTGCTTGATGGGGTACTCAGGATCTTGGCTTTTGATTGGAATTAGGGTTAGGGTTTCACACAAGTCTTCTCACTAGACTTGTGGAAGAAGATGAAGAAAGAGAGTGAATGGGTCTAGATTGGCTACTAAAATGAACTAGTCAAGGATCCTTTTACAAGTGAGCCTAGGGTCATATTTATAGATCTCCCAAACCCTAAGCCTTGAGTTTGAATTAAAAGTTCCCTCCAAAAGTTTGTTGAAAGACTTCTAGAAATAGTTAGTTAGGCTTAGCTTGGGGTTTAATCTAGGGTTTAAGGAGAAGTTTCTAGAATGATAGGCTAGTTTAGTGTAGCTCCAAGGGTTTGCTGATCTGGCAGAAGCTTCTGGGGCTTTCTGGAATTTATTGTATCATTCTCAGCTGTACATACTGAGGTAGGAGTTATGGTGCAAAATTGGGGTGATGAAGAGGCAAGACCACCGCGGAACCGCGGCACAAGGCGGCTTAGGCCGCGGTTCCGCGGCTATTTGGCTGAGTTGTGGCTTCATCTCTCTTGTGTTGGCTTGTTCTGTTCTCAAGTACATTCTATGATATGATGAATCTCAGAATACCCTTTTGATCATTACCAGATTCCAATTCCTTGAGTTGGCGTATTCTTTTAGCAGTGTAAATTTGAGCAAGCTTCTGATTTTCCTGCACGGACTTCGAAACACGGGTTGCGATATATAGAAATGATGCCATGCTATGGAATGCAGTCAATTTCCCTAGAAATGCCGGTTTCAGAGTCTAATACATGCAATCTGATATTTTGCGACAGTTTTGCTAATATGTGAAATATGAATACCGTACACTTCTAAATGAGTGCAAATGATAGGGAAATTGCCGTGTTAAAAATACAATATTTTCGACTAATCAAATTCCCCCGAACTTAATTTCGATCGTCTCGAGCGAACTGTTTTATTAAAAAGAGAAGGAGAAAATAAAGAAAGAGAAAAACTAACTAGCACACTTTCGTAGGCAACACGATTGCACTGAGCATGTGCAACAAGCCTTTAAACCTCTAGGTGTCCCTAGTAGGAGGAGTGTTGTCTCCTGAGGGTTTTCAGCGGATTGCACCCACAAAATCCAATAATAAAAGAAAGATCATGAATATTACATTTAAAGAAAAGAATTGTAAAAGAAAAGCCTTGAAAATTAGGGTTTCCAACTAAGCTAGTTTTTCGGTTGTCATGAGCCCTATCTTAATAGTCATGAAAAGATGTTAGAAATCACGTCCTCCCTCAATAAAACATCGTCTTATGCTTCATTCCTATCTTTCTTCCAAACATCGATCATATAACCCTGCGTGTGTGTAAAAACATCCCTACACCCAGAGAATTCAATTCAAACTATCATACTCTTGCCCATCAGCCTTAGTACTTTTTAATTAATGAATATTAAGATGAGATTGCTCACACACTTTCATGCGACCGTTAATACTTCTTGAGATACTAACCGACCGATTACTCCTGTGCTTGCTTACTTGGTGTATTTTCCTCGTCTTGCACCACCTCAGGTATAGCAGTGACTCCCAGACCAGTTGGCCTTAGGGCACTAGGTGAAAAGGCACCCTCGCTATATATTTTTTATTGCCCTCGGTGATAACAAAACCAGTGTCCATTTTTCTCACCACTTTATATTTTCTTTATTCACTTTTTTTTTCTTTTTATTTCCTTCATACATCGGCTTTAAGACAAGAGCATTTCAAGGTATCCTCTACTATCCCAGGCTTTAAGACGTGTGTAAGAGCGAATAGCAGGGTAGCAACGTTCAAAAATATTTGGCTTCCAGAATAGAAACTATTTTTCAGACTTATTTTTATCCTCAGATTAGTGACGTCCTTCATCTTACTAACCCTTGGGACAACGGCTCACAACTACTTATTATTAGTTCGTATAAGAAAACTTCTAATTTTCTTAGTTTTCTTAAATTTTTCTAATCTCATGGATGTAATTTTTCACTATCTAATCTTTTATTATCTTATTTATATACAAAAAAGTGTAAATATTAACATTATTTTTATACTTGAAAATTTTTATGGGTTTTGAAAATTTTTCAATTTTTATAGATTTTTAAAGAAATGTTTTGTGCTTATGCAAATGATCTGCAAATGATGCAAAAATAAGCACAAACCTCCCCCAAACTTGTTTTCAACAGTGTCCTCACTGTTGCCAATCGCTATACCTACAAAAACTGTAAGCCTGGGGGGAATTATTAGTGGGGGCAAAATATATAAGTGAAGAACTTCCCCCAAACCTACTCTTTTCACTCACCTTCATTCAAAAGATGATGCAATGATATACTGGACATGAAGGTGAGACGGAGGAATTTTAATCTAAATAAACTGGCTCTTGTAAGAACAAGAGCTCCTCCGTAGGGTCAGTGGAAAAATACGGCTTTAGTCTATGTCCATTCACTTTGAAAAAGGTGCCGTTTTTAATATTTTCTACTTCTACTGCCCCGTGCGGGTATACAGACCGCACAACAAAAGGTCCCTTCCATCGAGATCGGAGCTTACCCGCGTGAAGGTGTAATCGTGAATCATAAAGAAGGACTTGTTGACCAGGTGAAAATGTTTTCCTCAAAATATTTTTATCGTGCAAAACCTTAGTCCTATTCTTTATGATTACAGCGTTATCATAAGCTTCATCGCGGAATTCGCTTAGCTCATTAAGTTGTAGCTTCCGAAAGTTGCAAGCTTGGTTTAGATCAAAATTTATTTCTTTTATAGCCCACAATGCTTTATGCTCTATCTCGACGGGTAAATGACATGCTTTTCCAAACACTATCCTATATGGAGACATTCCTAGGTCGGTTTTAAATGCAGTTCTGAATGCCCAAAGAGCATCCGTCAGTTTGGTCGACCAGTCTTTTCTATTTTTAGCAACAGTCTTCTCCAGGATAAGTTTGATTTGTCTGTTTGAGATTTCAGTCTGCCCGCTTGTTTGGGGATGATAGGGTGTAGAAAGTCGGTGGTTGATTGAGTATTTTCGCATCAGAGTCTCGAAAGACCTGTTGCAGAAATGTGTCCCATTATCGCTAATAATAGCGCGTGGGTGTCCAAATCGCGAGAAGATATTCTCTTTTAAGAACTTAATGACTACTTTCTTGTCATTAGTGCGACATGGAATGGCTTCTACCCACTTTGAGACATAATCAACCGCCAGCAATATGTACAAATTCCCAAAGGAGTTGGGAAAGGGACCCATAAAATCAATGCCCCAAACATCGAATATTTCAACAACCAAGATGGGTTGCTGAGGCATTTCATTTCTCTGGGATATTCTACCCGTGTACTGACATTGTGTACAGGTTTTGCAATGCTCAAATGCGTCCTTGAATAAGGTCGGCCAATAAAATCCACATTGCAAAACCTTCTCCGCCGTTTTTTTAGGACCGAAGTGACCCCCACAGGCCTGATCATGACAAAAAGAAAGAACACTCTTGAACTCTTCATTCGGGACACACCGGCGAATGATCTGATCAGGACAATATTTAAACAAATAGGGCTCGTCCCAGTAAAAGTGTTTTACTTGGGATAGAAAACGGTATTTGTCCTATTTTGACCAATCGCTCGGTATAAGTCCCGTGACAAGATAGTTCACAATATCCCTAAACCATGGTTCAGTGGATACGTTCAAGAGTTGTTCATCAGGGAACGAATCATTGATCGGCAGGGTCACAGGGGAAGAAATGATGCGTGAAAGATGGTCAGCTACTACGTTTTCACATCCTTTCTTATCTTTGATAACAAGATTGAATTCTTGTAACAGAAGGATCCAACGTATTAGTCGACCTTTTGCATCTTTCTTCGCCAGAAGATGTTTTAAGGCGGAATGGTCAATGTACACAACTATAGGTGAGCCAATTAAGTAAGGCCTGAATTTTTCTAATGCAAATACAACGCTAAAAGTTCCTTTTCTGTGGTTGTATAGTTGATTTGAGCATCATTCAAGGTCTTACTAGCATAGTATATTACGTGTGGCATCTTTTCGATGTGCTGTCCTAAGACTGCACCCACTGCAAAGTCGGATGCGTCACACATCAGCTCAAAGGGGTAGTCCCAGTTTGGCGATGATAGCACAGGGGCTGAAGTGAGTGAGTATTTAAGTGAGTCGAAAGCTGTCTCGCAATCCGAGTCAAAATGGAAGGTCGAATCCTTGGCCAGGAGAAGAGTTAAAGGTCTAGCAATTTTGCTAAATTCCTTAATGAATCTCCTATAAAAGCCCGCATGGCCAAGGAAAGATCGAATATCTTTGACGCTTTTGGGATGAGGGAGGTTTTGAATGACATCTATCTTAGCTCTGTCAACCTCAATGCCTTTCTGTGAAATGACATGTCCAAGAACAATTCCTTCTTGGACCATAAAATAGCATTTTTCCCAGTTTAATGTCAAGTTCTTTTCTTTGCAACGAGTAAGAACTGCGTCAAGATTCGATAGGCAATCAGAAAAAGAGTCTCCAAAAATCAAGAAATCGTCCATTAAGATCTCCAGAAAATTCTCTACCATATCAGAGAATATCCCCATCATACACCGCTGAAAGGTAGCGGGAGCATTGCATAACCCAAAGGGCATGCGACTGTAAGCAAAGGTACCAAAAGGACAAGTAAAAGTGGTTTTATCTTGATCCTTTTTGGCGATGGGGACCTGATTATAGCCTGAGTATCCGTCCATAAAACAATAATACTCTCGTCCCGCTAAGCGTTCCAGCATCTGATCAATGAATGGTAGAGGAAAGTGGTCTTTCCTCGTGGCAGCATTGAGTTTTCTATAATCAATACATACACGCCACCCAGTTTGGGCGCGTGTCTGAATCAACTCATTTGCCTCATTGGTTATAACAGTGATGCCGGATTTCTTAGGAACGACATGTATAGGACTTACCTATTGGCTATCAGAGATGGGGTATATAATACTATTATCTAAGCATTTGACGATCTCTTTCATGACCGCTTCCTTCATGACAGGATTCAACCGTCTCTGTGGTTCTCGGGTTGGTCTGGCATCATCCATCACATGTATATGATGTTCAACTATCAAGGGACTAATCCCTTTGATGTCCGCCATACTCCAACCAAACGCCTCTTTGTTAGATCTCAATACCGATAAAAGTGCATTCTCTTGCTCTAATGCTAGAGAAGCGGATATTATAACCGGTAAAGACTCCTTCTCACCTAAATAAGCATATTTAAGATGAGAGGGTAAAATTTTGAGATCTAATTCAGGCGGAGAAATAATAGAAGGAGGGATCATTGAGTGATTTTTGGATTTACAAAGAAGCTCAGAGCCTGTGAAAGATACAGACTCGGGTGGAGAAAAGTCAGGAGTGCAGGACTCAAGTGTAGAAAAAGTGTCCTCACTAAGATCTTGTGTGAAATCAAACAGAGATGTAGTAATGTCGTCGAGATCAGTAAAGCAAAGTTCCTCAGCTCCACAACTATCGGGAGCGACCTCATGGACAGAGCACACATCTAAAATATGAGCAGAGGGTTCTGATGGCCGACTTCCAACTTTGTAGATGTTTAGTTCAATGGTCATATTTCCAAATGATAAGTTCATTGAACCGTTTCTACAGTTTATAACAGCGAAGTGGCAAGGAAAGGACGACCCAGAATCACCGGAATTTGGCCCCGGGGGTTTGCTACAGGCTGTGTATCAAGTACAATGAAGTCTACAGGGGAAAAAAATTCCCCGACCTTTATCAACACATCCTCTAATTCACCCCTTGGTTTGGTGATTGATCGGTCTGCCATCTGGAGAGTGCAGTGAGCAGGTTTCGGCTCTCCAATCCCTAATTGCTCATAGACAGAATATGGAAGTAGGTTAACACTTGCGCCAAGGTCTAAAAGAGCACGATTTATGTTTTTACCCCCAATAGAAATCGATATTGTAGGACATCCTGGGTCCTTTCGTTTCTTTGGTAGCTGGGGAATAAAAGCAGTGCTGATATTATTAGCCATAAAGACCTTCTTAGGCACTTGGGTCTTCCTCTTCCTAGTGCACAAGTCCTTAAGAATTTTCGCATAAGCGGGGACTTGTTGAATTGCATTTAGGAGAGGGATGTTGATGTTAACCTGTTTGAACATTTCCATAATTTTCTCCATATGAGGACTTGTTCTATTACCCCTTAATCGATTCGGGTAAGGAGCTTTCGCAATAAGCGCCGGGTCCATCATAGGAGAAGGAAGAGGGGGTAGACGAGATCCCAAAAGAGGTGTGGGGACCGTCTGTGGAGAACTATAAGGGTTGGGTTCAGGTGTCGAGCCTAATGGGAAATGGAGAATAGGCTCGTGAGATGGTGGTGTGGTAGAAGAAGAAGGATCAGAAGGAGAAGTGTGTGTATGTGGAAAGGTCTCAGCCGGGGTGTTGATATGATTTCCAATATCATCAATACCTTCCCCGACATGATTGTTCAGCACTCTTCCCGATCTCAACGTTGTGACGGCATTTACATTGTAATACCCAGGATTCTGTAGGGGTTGAGAGGGAAGTTTCCCTTTTTCTCTCGCACTCATTTCGGCTTTAAGGCGTGCGATTTCAGCTTCCATCGATCTGATACTCTCAGCTTGAGATGCTGAGTTTTTCTTTATCTCACTGACGGAAGATCTAACCTCAGTCGAAACCTCTATCAAATTTGACAAAAGTGATTTCATGGTTTGAGTGAATTGAGAGAATTCATCAGAACAGGTCATAGGATTAGACTGTGCAGGAGTGTTGACCTGATTTTGGAAGTTTTGTGACTGATAGGGGTGCTGAGTGAGTTGAATGGGTTGCTGTTGTGGTGGAGGAAAAGCCCTTTGAAATTGATTCATGTTTGGAACCGTGTTTTGAGATTGGTTTTGGTTCCAAACGAAATTCGGGTGATTCCTCCAACCCTGATTGTACGTGGAAGAATATGGATCATTTCGAAGTCTTTGAAATGCGGCATTAGAATGCCCGTGACCTTGAAACGCAGAGTTTAATGGACATTCTTCCGTTAAATGAGACGGATCAGAACATCACCCACAAACAGTTTTGGGGAGCGACACTGGGTTTAGGGAGGCTGCTGCAAATTTGTGTTCCATAGCGTCGAGCTTCTTTTGCATTGTTGCCATCTCAGCTCGAACACCTATGGACACATCTATTTGGTGTACGCCACCCCTATTCAATGGCTGGGTTCCACTCTCCCACTGTAGTGATTTTTCAGCGAACTCTTCTAAATACTTCCAAGCTTCCCCATCATCCTTAGTCATAAAAGTACCTTGACACATGTTTTCAAGGCTCTGTTTAGTGTTTGGGTTAATGCCCTCATAAATGATTCGGCACAATTCCCATCTCGGGATGCCGTGATGAGGACACTGAACCAATAGATCCTTGAAATGTTCAAAGCATTTTGAAAATGGTTCAGTAGGGAGCTAGGCAAATTGATTCAGTTCGCTACGGATTCGAGCTGTCTTTTGTATTGGGTAAAATTTCTTAAAGAATGCAGCAACGAATTCTTCCCAATTCGTAATAGAGTGTACGGTAGTGTTATATAGCCACTTCTCGGCTATATCGCACAATGTAAATGGAAGAAGTCGTAGACGCATCGCATCCACTGAAAGTTGTGACGTACCCATCATTGCGCATACGTTTTCAAATTTGGTAATGAAAACGTAAGCGTCCTTAGTCTCGAGTCCGTGGAATTTGGGTAAAAGGTTGATGTAGGGCTTAATCTCAAAGTTATCCCCATTGACTGGTGGTGTGGATAAGCAGGTCGAAAGAAGACCTCGAATAGGGTAGCACCTCTCCTGGAGAGAGATACGGGGTGGATTCTGCGCACCAACGGACGACGGCAGATTAGGGTTAAAGAAATTCGATGGATTCGGATCCATCGGTGTGGGTGTGGTAGTGGGTAAAGGAAAGGTAAATGGAGAAATATCGACTTCGGAGTCGATAAAGGGTACGCGGACTAAACGGGCACTAGAATCCCGTGTCCAGCCTATCTTGCACTAAAAAGGGTTAGTACAAGTGGCAGCGTTGACTTGTAATTAGGGGTAATGAATGAATGCGGTGTTTGCTTTGAAAAAGGGCCGGATTTTTTTTTTAAAAAAAAATGATGCGACACAACAAATGCAACACACAAACCCTAGAATCTAGTGGTTACCTAGGTCTGGCTCTAGACCGCTCCTAACTGCCAAAAGACAAGTCGCAGGATAGAATCCTCCACTGCCTCTTTGTCCCCCTGTGGTCAGGTAAGTGCCAGTAAGTGGGAAGGTACTCCACTACGTAAGTAGTGGGCCTAATTAATAACCACTAGCCTTCGACACACTTTCCTAGGCACCATAAGAAAACGCGGATAAGCAATGAATTACCCACGGCCTTCTCTTGTCCTAATTAAGCACGACGGTCCTTAGAGTTATCTCTAGATATTTTTTTAGTTAATGTGGGTCAATGCGGATACAAGTTTTGTGGTTTTCGGGGCCTAGGGAGGGTAATGCAATCCCCACCTAATTTGGATTTGGCCGTGCCCCTTAATTTCCGTATTTAGAATGCAAACAACCAAGAAACAAAATCACGCACAAATTTAATTTTGCTTTTTGCGAGCTGCGATTATTTGCAAAGAATCCTGCAGAAAATTTGTTATTTGGAGCTAAAAAGAGGAGAGAGAAGAAGGTGAGAAAGTACCTGAGACAAAAATTTCACAGAGAACGCTTCACCAAGCCGCGGTTCCGCCGCAATAGGGGGCTCCCACCGCGCTTCCGCGGTCTTCTGTGCAGATCTCTTGAAAAGAAAATTTGCAGAATACTCCTGATCACTTCCCTAGACCTCTGGAATTTTCAAAAAAAATTCTTCAATTGCCAAACAGCTCCAGATTTCCTTGCAATGAACCACAACAAATCGTTTAGGGTTTGCACGAATTTTGATCTCAAAATAACAATGGAATAAATCTTTCAATTCAAACTATAATATGAAACGAATTAGCGCATAATCCCCCTGTGGACGATCCGCACTCGCTTACGATCTACAACCGACACCGTAATTGATTGCGGTCAAATATAATTCTTTGATTATGAATTTTATTCAATATTACCGACACATAGAAACTTATTCGCTTTATTCGATTTACACAAACAAGAAATTCTTTACAATCAAATGAAACCGTTATCAGGGATCATTTGAGTTGTTTTACTTACATAGTCTCGAATTTCTAAGATCAATCAAATGGCGCCGTTGCCGGGGATCGAACCCGGGTCACCCGCGTGACAGGCGGGAATACTCACCACTATACTACAACGTTGTAATATTTTCTTGATTGGATGTAAAAGTATCAATTTAAATGATCCCCGGCAACGGCGTCATTTGATTGATCTTAGAAATTCGAGACTGTGTAAGTAAAACAACTCAAATGATCCCTGATAACGGTTTCATTTGATTGTAAAGAATTTCTTGTTTGTGTAAATCGAATAAAGCGAATAAGTTTCTATGTGTCGGTAATATTGAATAAAATTCACAATCAAAGAATTATATTTGACCGCAATCAATTACGGTGTCGGTTGTAGATCGTAAGCGAGTGCGGATCGTCCACAGGGATTGTGCGATTCGTTTCTGTATTTAATTTGTTTGAATTGAAAAGTTAATCGAAAAGAAAAGAAAACATGATTCAAGATTTTATCGATTGATTCAGGTGTCACTAATCTAATCAAGAATCAAGAAACTGATAAACAAATCAAGAATCGGGTTTCGATGATATTTCCAATCAAATGTCAAGAATCTAAATGAGGCTCGTAGGAATCGATCGGATCTATAGATGTGATGTAATCTCAAGATTTCATGTTCTTGTCCTTCGAAGGATTGATACTAGATCGATGATGATCGACGAGAGTTAGGGCTTTCTTGATGAAACTAGGGTTTCATCGTTTAACCCTTGTTCTTTCGTAGATATCATTCACATTCTAGCCTCTAGCAATTTCAAGAAACGATCGTAACTCCCCAATCTCGAGCGATATCAATCAAGAAAGCATCGCAACGAATTGCGTCGTCGATTCTTGAACTTGCTAGGGTTTACAAAACTCGTAGGATTCAAGAATCGATTTAAGATATGTTACATCATCATTCTATTGATCGTCTCGGCTCCTCGACGAGTGGAGTATTACTCAAACATCACAACAAGAATTACAGCTAGAAATTTAGATTGAATCATGATGCAAAAATTTAAAGAAAACAAGATAAAAGAATATCACATTTTATTTATATCAACAATTTGATTACAGTCGCTCAAGAACTACAAGAGGAAGAACTAAATTGTCGATTTGGCGTCGCTCGGCTCCGTGAGTCGCGGACCGACTTGGACCACTTGCTATGTTGAAGATCGGCTCGGCTCATAAAAGGTTGCAAGGCTTCTTGCTTGATGGGGTACTCGGGATCTTGGCTTTTGATTGGAATTAGGGTTAGGGTTTCACACAAGTCTTCTCACTAGACTTGTGGAAGAAGATGAAGAAAGAGAGTGAATGGGTCTAGATTGGCTACTAAAATGAACTAGTCAAGGATCATTTTACAAGTGAGCCTAGGGTCATATTTATAGATCTCCCAAACCCTAAGCCTTGAGTTTGAAATAAAAGTTCCCTCCAAAAGTATGTTGAAAGACTTCTAGAAGTAGTTAGTTAGGCTTAGCTTAGGGTTTAAGCTCGGGTTTAAGGAGAAGTTTCTAGAATGATAGGCTAGTTTAGTGTAGCTCCAAGGGTTTGCTGATCTGGCAGAAGCTTCTGGGGCTTTCTAGAATTTGTTGTATCATTCTGAGCTGTACATACTGAGATAGGAGTTATGGTGCAAAATTGGGGTGATGAAGAGGCAAGACCACCGCGGAACCGCGGCACAAGGCGGCTTAGGCCGCGGTTCCGCGGCCATTTGGCTGAGTTGTGGCTTCATCTCTCTTGTGTTGGCTTGTTCTGTTCTCAAGTACATTCTATGATATGATGAATCTCAGAATACCCTTTTGATCATTACCAGATTCCAATTCCTTGAGTTGGCGTATTCTTTTAGCAGTGTAAATTTGAGCAAGCTTCTGATTTTCCTGCACGGACTTTGAAACACGGGTTGCGATATATAGAAATGATGCCATGCTATGGAATGCAGTCAATTTCCCTAGAAATGCCGGTTTTAGAGTCTAATACATGCAATCTGATATTTTGCGACAGTTTTGCTAATATGTGAAATATGAATACCGTACACTTCTAAATGAGTGCAAATGATAGGGAAATTGCCGTGTTAAAAATACAATATTTTCGACTAATCAATCATCAGTGAATGTAATGAAGTACGAGGAACCAATCCTGGCATGCGTAGACATGGGACCGCATACATCACTATGTATCAATCCCAATAGTTCAGTAGCTCTTTCTTCGTGTCTAGTAAACAGAGTTTTGGTCATTTTACCTTCGAGACATGACTGGAAAGTTTCATATGATGTAAATTCAAACTGATTCAAATATCCATCTTTATGCAACTTAGCTAGTCGTGTCGTAATGATATAACCTAGTTTATAATGCCACAAGAAGGATTCGTTCATTTCTGAACTTTTCCTCTTGTGTGTGTTCTATACGTTAAGAACTGTAGTTTGATTTAGAACGTATATGCCATTATATAACGTGCCTGAACCAATCAACTTTTGATTCAGGAAAATATTCATAACATTATCCTGCAATACAAGATTATATCCTTCTTTACTCAAAAGAAACTGATATAATATTGCATATCAGGTTCGGTATGCAATAACATTTATTCAGAATCAATGTATTACCAGTTGGTAATACAAGGTGATATTCGCCAACTCCTTTAGCTGCAACATTTACACCATTCCCTACTTTTAGAGAATGATCACCCTTTCTCAGTTGTCTACCTTTCTTTAGCCCATGTAACATATTACATATATGGGATCCTGATCCGGTATCTAATATTCAGGATGTAGAGCATATTGAGAAACAGTTCTTGGTAACGAACACACCCGAAAAAGATGCATCATCATGCTCTTTCTTCGCTCGAGTGGCGTGGGAATCCTAATATTCTACCATTCTTTGCTGGGACTTATAACAATGATAAGATAGAGTGGAACCAACGTTCACCATCTCAGTATAACAAACGGGTTCGGTCAATACATCCATATTATTATCTTAATTAAGGTGTGACATGGTCACTATCTGGAGAGAGAGAAGAAAACACTTTGCGTATGCTCTTGCAAGATTAGATTGGTTATTAGTTTATCTAATCAGGATGGCTCCCACTGTTTTTATCAAATCTTCCTTCAAACCCTAAAAGGTAAGACTAGCCGGGATTAATTACACCCTACAAGTTCGCCAATCTTTCGGCCAGGCCAGTGTCGGTACTTTGAGGGAGGTTCCCCGTGCTTTTGCACGGACCTAATTAAAATAAACCTCGTTTTCCCAGAGGCATAACCCCGTTGACACCTTTCTAGTCACCTACTTGATCAGCTAATTGTAAAGTGCAAAACTCTCCCAGGAGTAACTCTTACTCACAGTGGGTATCGGGATTCAACTATCTCATAGAAGGTATGAAATCTCATTGCAAATTTCAACACTTGAAATTCCCAATAATATTTTGCCCCTAGCAACTTATGACCTTGACAAGGTCAACAAATCATAAGCGTTAGCCAAGTTCAACCCGTCATTTCCTGATTGAATTAAACCCACCCGTACGACCCTTAACAAGGTCAACAAAGTCGTATGACTACCCTATTCCAATCGCATCATATGGTTGCAGATAAGCACTGATTAGCTACCGCACACTATGCCTTAACAAGGTCAACAAACGTAGCACGAATACTAAATAGTTCTTATCTAAAATGACGGAGGGCTACGACAGGTTTTTAAGAAAACCTTTTGCGTAATGAACTTGATATCGTTGTAGAATCGAGTGATTTTGAAAAGGAGTGTTTTTTAGGCTTTTGCTAGTTTCGCTAAAGAGGTCACTCCAGGTGAAGGGATCTCAACACTTTCCTTATCGAATGAGGTGCTGGATATTCATCAAGGAATACCACTATGTAAAACAAGAACCAGAGAAGCAATCAAAAGACAAAACCGAGTGGGTTGTAGCATTTGCTAATTTCTCTAAAGAGGTCACTCCCGGTGAAGGGATCTCGGCTCTTTCCTCATCGAATGAGGTGCTGGATATTCATCAAGGAATACCACTATGCAAAGCAAAAACTAGAGCTACCATTTTTGAAAATTTGATTCTACAACATCTTTAGGTTTCTTTCCTTTCATTAATCTCATTAATGAACTCCCACCATTTATGCTTCCTAAGCATCACAAAAGAAACGAAAATACAACATACGCTTATACCATCCGCATTCGCCATAAGATCCCGTCATGCACCGTTAGGTTAGTTAACTAACGGCAGAGCGGGGGCAGGATTAGTGCGGACGCAAAACATAAGCAACGTTTATTATATATCATATATATAATATAAAGCAATCGTCTCACACAGTTATATGATCTCATCACAGAACATTACAGCAGAAGTCAACATATGAAATATTGGATATACTAGGAGGTCCGTGTTTTAAATTAAGCCAGTAAAAAACACAGATTTCACGGTCGCGATGAATAGCCAAACCTACATCCCTAGACCCCTACGAGAGCGGCAAGCAACCCTACTAATTCTATAGTTAGGAGACCCAGTCTCGACTCCTCGAGATGGTCTCCTACTGGATTGTAGAACCCGGTTACTTATGCTCCCCATCTTGGGTCAATCCTAATGCGGAAAGTAAATAATTACATCAATGGTGAAATCATCCTCAACCCGGAAGTGTCCCAATAAAATAATATTACATACAAGTTTTTACATGAATGAAAATGAAAAACTCTCATCTCACGCAAAAAACCCCGGCTATTCAAACACGATGATCCAAGATAACATATCACAGCAACACATAACATCACATGTCATCAACGTAAGTAAATATGCGTATCCTAATTTTCGTTGACGTATAGCAACGAAACTGGCAATACACCACATATTACACTTATAGTCGCGGAAAAGAAAGTGAAAACTACAATAATTGGAATCCGCAACCACCTTAGACATCATAAATCTGAAATATCACATACTTCGGAGTTCATGCCTAACCAAATGAATTCCTTAGACATCATAGACCCGGAATATCATATATTCTGAATTTCATGCCTAACAATATAAACCCGGCATTTTAGTCTCAAATTGAAAACACTTTTCAATATCCAGTCGGGCAATTCAACAAGATTCCCGACCGTTGATCGAATGCTCGTCGGAAACATTAGTATACGGATGCACCCCCGATGTCGTCGACGAAGTGCACTTAGGCAGAACACCGTGACCGCGAGCACCCGAGGGGATGCTTTTGGTAATGGGATACTCCTACAGTCACTTGGTCGGGGCTATAGAGCGTAGCTATCTAGTAATGTTACCCGGCGAGCGTTCACATACAATATAAGATTGCGACGGAGTTTTGATCCGAATCAAAACCCAGCGGCAACCGATCAAAAGAGACTAAATTGCTATATTTACAAAATTCAAACTAGTTTTTACAAAACTAATTATTGTGGATTCCAAATATTGTATCACATATCACAGATAGCTAGACGATATTAAACATTTCGATCGAATCAACAAACACCTACATTTCTCAGAGATCTCAATACTTGAGTCACATTTAAAAATACCCAGACAGTGCCCCAAGCACCTACGGACCCACACAAGAAAGCACACTCCCTACCTCACCAACGGCGCCGCAGAACCGCCGCCAAAGGCATGCTTTGGCCGCGCTTCCGCGGCCGTTTGGTTGAGTTAGGCCGTCGTTTTTCTTTTAGGTCCATAGAAAACCATGCACAATTTTCTGAATATTTTTAATTGAAAAAATAACAACTTTTCAAAAAAATTCCAGAGGTGGGAAATCCGGGTTTCGAAAAGGCGATCGAACACTTTTAATTTTGCCTAGACAACTCCTAATGCTCTAGTAAGGCTCTGATACCACTGCTGGGTTCGCTTAGCACCCCGACGCGGTTTCGGCAAGCATCAAGTATGCTATTTTAAAATTTTAAGGTGCCGAGCGAGCCCGAACCAAGGATCTAACTAGAGAATTAGGGTTTAATTAAGCAAGTAAACAACTTTACTCTAAGTGAACAAGAAATACAACCTTTGTAGACCCCCTGCACAATTTTCTGAATATTTTTAATTGGAAAAATAACAACTTTTGAAAAAATTTCCAGAGAGTGGGAAATCCGGGTTTCGAAAAGTTGATCGAACACTTTTAACTTCGCCTAGACAACTCCTAATGCTCTAGCAAGGCTCTGATACCACTGCTGGATTCGCTTAGCACCCCGATATGGTTTCGGCAAGCTTCAAGTATGCTATTTTAAAATTTTAGGGTGCCGAGCGAGACCGAACCAAGGATCTAACTAGAGAATTAGGATTTAACTAAGTAAGTAAACAATTTTACTCTAAGTGAACAGGGAATACAACCTTTGTAGACCAGTCCTTCACTTCTAAAGCTCCGTATAGTAATCCCCTTGCTCCAAGTACTGGTCTCCCGGACTCTCGTTATGCTCCACTAGGCAAAAGGAACGAGCTTGCTTAAAGATCTTTGAGGTCGAAGATGATCTATGTCGAAGAATCGCTAACTCAAGCTACCTCTTCGCTTATTGATGAACTAGTGAAGAAACAACCTATACTAAATGGCTAGTTTGGTATAGATTGGTGAAGTGAGAATTTTGCTCACTTTAGAATTATTTTTCTCTTTATCTTTTTTTCTCACAAGAAAGCTAGAAAGCAAAAATGGAGATGAAGAAGAAGATGAATCATTGCAATCATGGGTGAAAAAATATCATATATAAACTCATGTAGAGACTTAACCAAGGCTAAAAATAATGGTTAGGTTAATAAATATCTAGAGTAAAACAAAATTAGTGGACTAAGTCAAGGTTTCCACAAGCTTCTACAAGAATCTTAACCCATGGCTTTTTCCACCTAATTTTGTTTTCCCCTTTATAATTAAATTCCCAAATTATCTTAAGTATGGTATGAGTCTCATACACCCATGTCCAATGTATCATCAAGCATGAAACAAAATAAATATATTAATATATATCACATATATATTTATATGTATTTGGAGATAACATTTTCTTAAGTGAGATAATATCAGTTAATGTATATTGATATATCAAATATATAATTATACACTAAATTATTAAATCAACACTTGATTTAATAACCCGGCTGTATCGCATACAACCGACTAATATCATTTAATAAATTATTGAATCAACACTTGACTCAATAATCCGGTTATATCACATATAACCTATATCGCGATATTAGAATACGGTATCACATACACGTATTAATCTCGGTCCCGCACATATCATATATGTGCCCTACTTCGTTTCGCATGAGCTAGGAAACCTTTGTGTAGGACTCTAAATACTCGTCAATACGCCGGCAGTAGGTGATGATCATATCAGTCACCCACAAGCCGTCAGCGGTACTAGCTGGATGTAACGGCTACCCGGGTATTGAGCGATCAGAAGATCAATAAGCAAGCTTGTTCATACTCCCGTGAATACATTGAGTAACACTACCGTACAGTCCGGTCTCTTCGTCTGATATGTCGCATATCGAGTCTGGGGGTAAACGTCAGACCCCAATAACTTGATAAGTCATGCCGATGCGAGGCTCATAACGGGTCGAGAAAGTACTGATAACACTTACCGGTAAATCACAGTTTCCGCCCTGGCCAGGGACTTCCAGTTATGGCCAATCGAGGACAACGCAACATCAACCTACAATACCGGGAGAGACGAATCCCCTCCTATCGCTCATTGCCTCCATGTGACTCGGGACTGTACCCAAAAAACCACCGTTTTGCATGCTCTCTTAAACGCGGTAAGGTGGAAATCAAAGCACGGTGGGAATCACACAAGACTCTATGGCGATCTCGGGTCTAAAGACTAACCTTTACCGGTGTCACCAGAGATCTGCTATCTGACGATAGGTATAATACCATTTAGGAGTTCTCGGTGAGTCATGTTTATTGTACCCAGTCTCCACTGAGCACCCGTATACAATCTTTGATGTCAAACACCATTGGATGTGGGATCATCCATCGCCCATGAAATGAGTCAAGAAGCGTACACGCTAGTCTACTCTGAAATATCGATACCCTGTCTCAATACACCCTCGACTAGCAATAAAGGATGAACTTATGGACTACCCTGGCCCCACTAGAATGATCTGCATCATAATCCTGGTAGTCAAGTACATCCTAAGGGCTTTATCAACATGTGAGAGCAAGACAGTATCACAATACCAGTCTACATATTAAGATAAAGAGTAATCATATAGCATACTATCATGTCGAGAAAGAAAGTCCTCCCTATAAATGTCCAAGCATCCATTATAATTGAAGGGTTACCCTAGTGCCCCGGCCAACTTCCGTGGCCAAATGCGGAACAAAATTTTTCTAACGAACAAAAACCTTGGCACTAGTTTAACTCTAAACCCGAATCTTTCCATAAAACTAACTAGCTACACTGGGAGAGCTCTATCTACTATGAAAGAAGATATACCAAGAGGTCCAAGTCCTTCGGTCTTCTCTCCTTGTCATGTGCTCCAAGTGGTCTCCTTGAACTTGCTTGATCTCCAACTCCGGCTCCATCGGTCCTCCGGGATCGAGCTTGTTCTCCGGCCTTGTTTTGTCGTAGATGATCCACCCGAGGGGTATGATCCATGGCTCTAGCTCTTTGCTAAATATCAAAAGAGCAACTAGAGAACTTGAGATGCTAGTCCAAGTAATCTAGGATGTAGTTTTGGAGTTCTAAGTGTGAAGCTATCTCTTTCTTGCCTCTTCACTTGATTCTCAACACATGAGAAGGTAGTGAAGAGGAAGAAGATGAAGGTGGAGGAAGCTAGAGAGGAAAGAGGAGAGCAAGAGCAAAAAAGAGCTCAAGAAAAATAATGAAGCATATCATGAAAGAGAAAATACACACATAGGTTTTGTGTATGATTTCTTTCATTAAACAATTAGCAACCATGCTTCAATAGTAACTCCAAAATGAATTATAAATTCATTTGACTACTATTGAAGCATGGTCACTACCTTTGCTCCCTTACCTCTCACTTTACACCTCATTTCCATTTATGAAATAAATGGAAGATCCAAAATGAGGTGGCCACCTTCTAGAAGGAAAACTGTAATAAATACGGATTTCCGTCTACTGTACATACATACCGGCAATCAGATAAAAATCCGAACGCCCAAGGAGATAGAATAACACGAAGAACGTAATACTAGAATATATATACCGAGATACATATATGTAAATTATTAAATCAATACCTGATTTAATAATCCGTCTCAAACCCGAGCCGGCTAGTATTACAAACTGTCTGATCGAAAATCCGAGTACAAAGTACATCAATCGATCTAACCCTGCACGTATCCAATACGGCTACTACATCCTTTCGCTTGAATCAGGGAAACCCTCTGTGTGGGACTCTAAAGACTCGACAGTACTCTGGCAGTGGGTTTAACCATAAGCACGTCAGCGGCACTAGCTGTGCGTAACGACTACCCAGGCACCTGTTGAAAAGAAGGCCGATGAGCAAACTCATCCGGATCTCCTACTGAGCCTATCCGTGACAATATCCGTACAGTCCGGTCTCTTCGTCAAAGAGTATCGCATACCGGGTCTAGGGGATGGTGAACGTCAAACCCTAATAACCTGATAAGTCGTGCCGATGTGGCTCAGGACCAATCCGGGAAACTACTGATCAACCTACCAGTAAATCCCTAGTGCCTTGGCCAAGGTCTTATGGTCCTGACCAATCGAATCACAGTGCGATATCGACTCCCTATACCGAGAGAGACGAATCCCCGACAATCGCTCACTGCCTCCATGTGGCTCGGGACTGAACCCAACCAAAACCTGTTTGCACGACTCGGTAGAGCCGTGGTAGGGTAGTGATCAAAGTTCAGTGGGGACTCACACGAGACAAATGCCGATCTCGGGTCCAAAGACTAACATGTACACATGTCACCTGAGAACCTCCATCTGACGATAGGTATAGTACCACATGGAAGTCCTCGGCGAGTCCGTCCAGTGTACTCACACCAAGTGAGCACCTGTATACGATCTTAGGTGCATCAAACCAATGGCTGCGGGACCAACCATCCCCCGACGCGGCTAGAAACGTACACACCGGTCTACTCTGGAGTATCAGTGTCCAGTCTCGATACTCACGCGATTAGGGACCATTTAAGGATGTGCTTATGGACTACCCTGCTCCCACAAGTATGATCGTCATCACAACGCAGGTAGTCAACCAAGATCCTAGGGGCTTTATCAACATGTAACCGCAATATGTAATAACGAGTATGACATATGCCATGTTAAGATAAAGACAAACCATAATAGTATACTACCATATCGAGTCTTTATCAATATGTGCAAACCAGATATAACAACAATATAAATAAACACACATATCCCGATAAAGACAAGTCAAATGATATACTATAAAACTGAGCAAGATTGTTCTGTACATACATATCCCTAGTATCCATATGTATACATATACAATACTGGCCTCTAGGGCATATACATCCAACAATCTCCTACTTGCACTAAAGGCCAGTGATTGGCGTATCGAATACCCAACGTCTGCTCTAAGGCCAGCTGCTGGTGTACCGCATACCCAACATCCCAAAAAGTCACTCGAACTGTGCTTGAGGGAGGGCCTTTGTAAATGGATCCGCCGTGTTGTCTTTCATATCCACTCTCCGGACCTCGATCTCCTGGCGTGCCGTACACAGGAATATATCCGCGGTGCTTGGGATAGTCTCCTGGCATGCCGTACACAAGATTATAATTGTACACAAGAAACTATCCCAAACACAAACCCCTAAGGCTATCTTACAATTATAATATATATATTATATTCGGAGTGCTTGGGATAGTTTCTTGTGTTAAGCCAACGGAGTTTCAGGAGTCCCGTATTAACCTCTTTTTTTATTTTACTCGAACATCAGTCAGGTTGACTCATCCACAGCCTAGAGCCCCGATGCTAACACATGAAATATGCCCGTGTTTCCTTACTCCCGGGTCCCACTCTTGAGCTCGTGAATAATTCTACGGCTGCATTGACATTCATACTTGGAACTTAATGTTAACATGGTTACCATATAGAGACCCATAGTACATATTCATCCATAAACATATACTTTTACTCGTCATATATATTCTATAATTGTCATTTTCTTTACTCTTATTTTATTCCTTGGGACTTACTGAGCGCTAGTTCGCTGACGAGCATTCCACCCACTTTTCTTCTCTTGGAATGTTCGTCGGATACGGTTGAAACGGAGGAAGTGGAGGCCACAGAGGAGGACTGTAACCAGATCGCTACTCAAGACTAGCTCAGCTTCACTTTTCTTCAGTTTATGTATGCCACATGTTTAGGCATTTTCTTTTATTGTATTTACTTTCCAGCGGAAACTCATGTACTTATAAATATTTGAAGTTGAATGTAAATAAAGATATTTGTTGAAAAATTTTACAGTCTACATTTATTCTTGCATTGTGTATTATTGTTTCAATACGCTTAGTATTTTTATTTAGGAAATGACCTTCTCTGGATAAATATGCCGCGAGTTTGCCACGTCATCGTTTCCGTCTACTGGGAAGCGGGGCGTGACACACCTCATGATGGTTATGTGATAAAGTTTTGATGTGAGGTGTGAACAAGTTGCCCGCTTGACACTCTTCTGTCTTTTAACACCAGAGTGCATACGAGATTGAATTAGAAGAAAAGAATGGTCCTAAAAATCAATTGAGGATGTCAGAAGAACATTGAAAGAAGTCGGGCCCCAGAGATCACCACTTGACCGACCAACAATTCAATCTGGCCGCCTGGGGCCGCCTGGACTTGCCCCTGGGCCTTGTGCTCTTGTCATGGTCCTATATTTGTCATATCATGCAACTTGCATACTTCGTTTTACCTGTTGAGTTTCCTATAAATAGCAGATCTCTGGATGAGTTTTATATTGGTTTTTGAGTGGGATTTTAATTGTAATTACTTGAGGACTTCTTCTTCTTCTCTCTTTAAGCTCTCATATTGAGAGCTCCATTATGGAGGTTAAAGTTGTACTCTAATATTGTAACTCAATGCCCTCCATTTGTTAATACACCAGAACTTTTTTTTTGTCTTAATTTCCTTATGTATTTTCTTTGCTTGTTCTTCATGTCATACTCTCTTATCTCTCTTTGTTATTTTAATATGACGGAGTAATCTTTCTTTGGCTATGGTGATGGTAAGGGTTGGTGATGAAAGGCAAAGCCTTCCTCCATTCCCTTGTGATTGTTATTGTGCTTAAATTTTGATTGTAACTTTAAGATTATATTATGGTTATTGTTTGATAGGGTATTTAGTTTTAAATGCTTACTTGGTAACCTTTAACTTATACCCTATTCCCTCATTACATCCATAAGCAATATTAAGGTTAGAATCAATATTAGTGTTAAGCCAGGTGAGTTGTTTAGATATGGTATTTTGCTTGATGTTGTTTGATATCCCTCTTTAGCATATACCCTATACTATCACCCATACACTTAGCAAGTTTAATGCTAAGTTTATTTCTTATTTTCTAATTGGTGTTTGCTGATGTGGTATGCTTTTGTGATCCTAAGTGATGTGCTTTGATACGACATGCTTAGACATACAAACGGTAAGTGAGAACGTAACAGATTCGTTTCATTCCCCACGTTGTGAATTCATCGTCTTAATGGTTTATGCATCGTAACCCGTCTTACTAAGCCATGCTTCATTTTTGTTCTAACAAGAGGAGTGAACACTCATGATCAAGAGAGAGGAGAAGACTTCGCTACGATTCGTCCATCCGAACCGGAGCTACAGCCGCTTTCACCTTTTCTTATACTTCGTTTTTCTAATTTCGTGACAAACAAACAAACCGATTCTTTTCTCTTTTAAACCTTCAATAAGAATTCTTAATCACTAATTCTCTGGGGATCGACCCGTATTTACCGGCTAGTTACAACGAGCCGTACACTTGCGGTTATAAAATATTTTAAAACGAGACGTAGCTCGCGTGTGCATTATTTCGACAAAAACCTTTTTTTAAAACTAAAGGCATACGCCTGTGAAACTTCAACAAGAATACATAACACAACAAAAAAGTGATGAAATTCAAAATAGGCATTGTTATCTTCTGAAATTTACTTATAAAAAGTAGAGATTATGTCGTGGATTGTTCTTAGGGTTTTCTAGGCCTGCAGCCCCGGAAAGGTGCTGGATGGACGGTAGGGCGGTTTTGTTTTAGTGGGTGGGCCCCGCTCCCACGCCACAAGAGCTCGAGTAACATTTTGTTCGGTTGAGTTGAACTGAAACCTTGTGTTATGGGCTGGGTATGGAGTTCTATGCTGATTTTTGTTTCTCAAACCAGATACTTGCTTATATTGATCGCGTAAATCTCTGGGTATTTGTGGGTTGAGGTTAACTGGGTATTTATTCTTTGCATTCTAACAAAATAAATAGTAGAGATTGTGTCGTGGATTGTTTAGAGTTTTCTAGGTCCACAGCAACGGAAATATACCAGACGATAGGACGCTTGGTTTTAGTGGAAGGGCCTCACTCCTTCCTACCCCTGAAAAAGAGTGGCTGCTCTGCTCCAATCTTAGCCACAAATTCTACGTGCAAAGCACGTAGAATACACCAATACCAAAGTCCTCTGTTTCATATTAATCTCGATCGTTCATTTCTATTGTGGATGAATCTGAACCGTTGGATATAATAATATGGATGCTATTATATCCATAATAGCAGCCACTTCGAATCCTCCAATCCCAGGGGCCTCGGGTATTCTAAATTAGCTTGTGGGCATTACAAATCTTTCTTTTATTTATCATGCATCCGATGTTCAAAATGCCCCTGATTTTATAGCTCATAAAAAAGTGCTTGAGCTCAACCAAAAAACTCAAGCGTGCTCTGTTCTCTGTGAGCATCGCTGCTTAAAAAAATCCCGCCATGGGGAAACCGCCGCCGCCGCCGCCGCCGCCGGACGTTCCAGACGACGAGCACCGCTGCAGAAGAAATGACGGAAAAGGGTGGCGATGCCGCTTCCCGCGCTTTGGCGGGAGCGTCTTCTGCGAGAGGCACCAGTCCTACATCGAGTCCCGCAAGAAGAAATCTAGGGATTTCAGACCCAGGGTTTCGAACCCTAGAGCAGCCCCCATCGAGCCCGAGCCCGAGCCCATCGAAAAGAGTCTCGAGCTGATCAAAGGCGAGGAGGAAGGAGTCGTTAGGGTTTTGAAGCTCGGCCAGATTTGGGCGTTTTCTGCAGAAATCGATGGATTCCCTCGCTCCTACGCTCGAATCGACCACATTGTGCCTCTCGAATCTGCAACCCTAGTAAAAGCCACGCCTTTGATTCTCCACCCCATCTCAGACGAAGAGATTTCGCTCTCCAATGAAGGCCTTTCCTTAGCCTGCGGGTTGTTCAAGCTCTCCGAATCCAATCTCACCAAGAAAATCACTTCCTTTACTCATAAAGTTCGAATCCAGACCGAAGAAAACGGGGGTTTGTTTTATAAGATTTTCCCCAAAAAGGGCGAGATTTGGGCGGTTTATAAGAAATGGGATGAGTTCAACAAGAGGTTTGAGTACAAGTTGGTTGAGGTTGTCTCGGATTTTAGTGAGGGAGATGGAGTGGATGTGTTTGGGTTGATTCGAGATGAGAGTAAGGATGAAATTTATCGGAGGCACGTGCATGAGGGGTACCAATTGATGCGTAGTTTCTCGAGGGCTTACTTGCCGATGTTCTCGCATAAAGTTATGGCTTCTAGATTCGAAGAAGGCGGTGAATTGTTTTGGAAAACGATACACTTTTTGAACTAGGATTTTGGTAAGATAGTGTCAATATAACTAGCTTAGGTTAGTTAGGAAGAAACATATATACTTTTTGAGTAAATGGTATTTTGATATGTGGTTACGAACTTAGGATGGAAAATCAAGCAAGATAGATGAGCTTGTTTACATCCTTGGTACAATGGAGCAATTGGGGAATGCGAGAAATAGACAATTTTGGCAAATATTACGATGTTATGGTTTTGTTTCTATTCTAATTTCATGGCCTCACGCAGCAGTTTATTGTAACTTCTGCTATTTGATATGCTCTACCGATACTGCGGTTAAGTAAAACTATTTTCCCCTCATATTGAGTAAACGAAAATTTGCTTTGTAGTTGCTATGGAAAGTGAATAAAGATGGATAAGCTTTTATATTTCATTAACGCAATGAAGTAGTTGGGGAACGCTAGAAATAGATGAGTTTGTAGCTGTTTCTGTTCTAATTTAGTATCTTTCTCGGCCTTTCGTGAAATCGGTTTATTTCATGTTTCCTATTTGATGTATATTTGTAATTCTTTTTTTTCTTTTTTTTTTTTAATCTTCTGGAGCTTAAGTTGTAAATCTTTCATTGGTTAATGAAAGCAATCAGAAACTTATGTATTTGCATGTTTTTTTTTTCCATTCATGAGTTTTCAGATACACGCGCATGCATATATGTCAGAGGTGTATGATATTACTGAAATTTACTTGCGTTCAACATGTTTGTAGAACACAATTTTTACTCTATGTTAGATACAATCATATTCCCGGTTTTAATGCAAAGTTATGTGCATCTCAATACAACCAATTTTTTGGTATCCAATAATTTCTTTTTGTAGGAATAGTATCCAATAGCTAGTCGTTCCTTTCAATCGTTTATAATTTTCTGAATTTCTTCAAATTCCTTACCTATGGCTACCTACTTAATATTGCATTAATATTCCTCTGCCTTCTATTACCAGGAGGCAAATTCAAGATTGTAAATTTGCGACATTTTTTTTCCTTTCTCAGTTCATTAACATCACACAATTATCGAGTGTTATATTTATGCAAGAGCATTATCCATGCATTTCATTGATCTAGCTAGGCTATTATTGTTCATCTTCATCAATGCGAGCTAAAGAAAGTATGATGAAATATCAAAATAACTGTTTTTGTCTCTTGTTGATATTGATCAGCTTAGTTTAGTAAATATTTCCTTGTTTGTTGTAGAGCTGGATACTTTAACTGGGTATTTATTCTCTTCTTCTAACATTCGTGGGTTGAGTTGAACTGACACCTTGCGTTATCTAAAGGTATGGAGTTCTCTGCTAATATTTTGTTTCTCAAACCAGGTACTTGCTTATATCTTGAAAATCTATAGCATGTCTGTATGGTTATCATGGGAAATGTTCTAGCATGTCTTGACATCTCAATGATAAACCGCAAGCATCAAATCAATGTCTGAAAACGTAAATTATAGCTATGTTGTAAAATAACTTGCTACTTTATAAAAAATCTGTTTCTTCTTACAAGCAGGTGGAACAAAAGAAACTCAAAAGACTGCAAGGTGAATCAGGTGATGGCATTGCTGAGGAATTGGAGATCTCAGTACATGATGCATAAACTGAGACTCAGTCTTAAGGTATATTTAATTTCTGAATTTTTATTGTCTCTTTTATCACATTCATTTGTAGTAGAATCGTTGGATATGTACTTATGTTGATTTCTCAAGCATTGTAGAGTCATCTTCTCTCTTTATGTTGATGTGTTATTTGAAATTACTATTAGATGCTTGGATGATTTCTAGAGTTATAGTGATTAATAAGTGTAAAATTATAGGAGTTGATTAGCTACATTCAGAAGGGGGGTATTGATTTTACATTTTTCTGAACCCTAGTATTTTTTTAAGAGTTCTCATATATTGAAGAGATATATATTAGAATGCGATTCAGATTCTAAAACAAATTAATCATTGTGCCAAGAAACATAAGATTTGTTGTTATTAAATTTTAAATATATTCTATAAGCATTTATTCATATAGTTGGAGAGTGGAATCTGACTAAATTTGTACAAAGTATATTTCACTAAATTACCATGACTTGTCAACGTTTTATGTAAAAAAAATTAAATTGAAAATAAATACTGTGGATTTAGTGAATTTCCCCTCAAAAAGAAAAAAAGAATCTTCAGTGTATTTTCAATTTAATTCAATATCTGGTTAATTTAGCCTTTAATTAATTCCATATGGAAAAACTGCAGTGGAAAAATGATTTATGATAGTAAATGATAAAGGCTGAAAGTTCATTGTGTTATCCAAAAAATGTGAAGATTTATGGTATTTTCCTAAAATTTAGACTTGTAAATTATCTGAGAATTCAATAATCCAAGTCTCTAATAATTACGACTTAATTTCTTCGGTTTTTCCTTCGAACACAAATATACACAATTTTACAAACGTCTTTCACTCACTCGCTCTCCTCCAACACCTTGAGCAAATTCTTCTCCAGCTCAAAATAGTAACACTAGCATCAAATCTCGGAAGCTTCATCAGAGAATTCGCTCCAGAAACACCCTCAAAAGGATGTGGAGTGTGTTCAGAAAACCTGGGTTGGTGGAGTGTTCAAAAAACCATTGTATCAGCATAGCTGTTTTGTCAATGAATATTCAGATGCATGCACATGTACACATATCCAATGTTATGGAATGCGATATGTGATTTCATGTGCTTGAGGACCGCATAGCGCATAAACGAATTATGCGTACGTGAACGCATATGCAATTTGCACCATTTAAATTAATAAAATCCATATTGTTATGAATATAATTTACTTTAGCCCCATATTGCCTGTAGTGGAAGAGGTGGTCTATTACACCTCCTATATATATGTAGTGGAAGAGGTGGTCTATTACACCTCCTATATATATGTAGTAGGAACTCATATTTCAGTATTCCAATAAAAGTATTTTCCTCTTAACTCTTTTCATGGTTTCAGAATTTTGAAAAGAATTGAAAGAAAACCCTAATTTCCCAAAACAAAAACCTTAATTTCCTAAAACCAAAACCAAAATCCTAACCCTATTCCTCTTTCTCCACTTCCAAACCCTAGCCTCCTCTACGCAAACCCTAATTTCTTGATGCCCTAGCCGCAACCGCAGCCTCTGGTCCATGCCCTCGCCATCGCCCCTAGCCCTCGCCGTTGCTCCTGCCTTCGCTGCTGCCCCTAGCCCTCACCGCCGCCCCCTAGCTCGTCGCCGCCGCCCCATGCCGCTGCCATTAGCTGCCGCCGCCGCCCCCCGCCGTCCCATGCCGCTGGCGCCCTAGCCTTCACTGCCACCCCTTCGCTGCCACCTCCTCTAATGCCGCCGTCTCCTTTATGCCAACTGTAGCCCTCTCCTCGCGGTTACTGACGACGATATATTAGATCGTCCTGCTCTGACTTTTTTACTCTTATAGTCGCTTGGGTGTTAGATAACCTTGTTTTCTCTCTTGTGATTTACTTTTGTGCCGTTCATCATGACTTCTGATGATGATAAAGTTAACTCGACCTCTATCGTCCGTTGACTTCAAGGCGGATTTTCGCTTGACTACGATCTCTTTCCGGCGCAAAGAACTTTCTCCAATGGTCCAGTGCTGTTGAACGAGCCTTGAATATCAAAGGCCTTCTCTGTCACTTAACGAATTCTCCTCTTGACTCCAAACATCCCCACTATGATATCTGGTTTCAGAATGACAGTAAGGTAATTGTTTGGTTGTCTAACTTTATGTATTTTCGCTGCTATACTTATATTATGTCTTTGAAAACAGCTAAGGAGGTTTGGACACACCTTCATTCTCTGTTCTCGTCTGAAGATAATTTACAGAAGCTCTATGATATTTTCCATACTTTTACTACGTCACTGTAGGAGAAGATATTTAGGATTTTGGTTCTCGCTTTTGTAACATTTTAAAAATAATTAAATAATTAATTAAATAAATAAAATCGTTTAAGTGAATTTTATAATTTTCGGTAAAGTAAAACGTAGTTTTCATAAAACTAAACCGTAATTATTTTTCACTATAAATTTAAAAATACCTATTTTAATTATGTTATTACTAGTAAATGGTGTTTATTTAGCCACTTATAAATTTTTAGTTTAATTAAATATTTTTCTTAAATTAATTATTTTAAATATTAACATAAGCTTTATTTATACACTAAATTAGTGTAAATTACAAATTTGAATGGGTTAAATTTGCAAAAATGAACTATTGCATCTTAGAATCAAGTGTGTTTCATGCAAAATTTATTTTCAAAATTTTACAATGGTTCTAGACCATTCTAGGTCAAATGGAGTGAAGAAAATAAGGAATTTTTAAATAAAATCATGAAAAGACTTAATGGAATGATATTTTTGTGAAACCTTCTACACTTTTCTTCACCTTTTCTCACTCTCCTCTCTTTTCCTCACCTCATGGCCGGCCTCACCACCATGGGCAGCCCCAAAATTTTCCCCCCATCATTTTTGTATTAAAAATCATCAAAATTCAACAAAAATCCAAATAAAAATCCACAAAATCCTAATTAATTCCTACCCTCTATTCTTTGCTCATCTTTACATGAATTTTGGAGATGGAAAGCATTCATTTTGGAGGCTTATTTTCATGTTTGGATTTCATGTTGTGGAGGTATAAATTTTCTTCTTTTGATTTATTGTTATTAGATGTTTCATTTAAGCATAATTATATTTAATAAATTAATTCTATTTACAAGTTTTAAAATTCAAGTTAGGGTTTGTAAAATCGAGTTATGGTTTTATTAATTCATTAGGGTTATAATAACTAGTTTAACACTTTTAGAAATGGAAAATCATGCATGGTTGTTATATTGTAAATTGTTATCCAAAATTGTTTAAATTAAACCATTTTTTTCAAACTAGATTTCTATATATTGTATATATTGGTGAAATAAAATTCCAATTAATGTTTGTAGCACTAGATTGTGGTTTTAATGAGGGTATTAACTTGTTAGTGGAATGAAAAACTTAATTTGGTTACTAGTTTTTATTGATAATTGAAAAATTGTGAGAAAAATGCTATTTTTGCTAACTAGAATTTGAAAATTCTTAAATAAATGAGATTTAAAATCTAATTTATGGTTTCATTATATTACTATCATTATAAATTGTAGTTTGATAAGTTAAATTAGGCACAATCAAGTTTAGTCGTGAAATTATGGAAAATTTTGCTTGCAAGGTGTTGAAATGGATAAAATTGCAAACTAGGAATTTATTTTTAATAAAAATTAGTGTGATAAAAATATGGTAATGGTTTCTATAATCTAGTTAGGTTATTTAATGAATATTATGACCATTAGTTTCTTTTAAACATCAAGTTTTGAAGTAAAACGGTAAATTGGCATTTTCGGGTTTTACGAAATCGGACTGTTTGATCGATTTTTAGGGTTTCGATGGATTAAATCATGTTTTATATTATAAGTAATGAGTTTTTAAACTACAAGTTGTTTGTTGATGTTTATCTCGATTAATCGGAGTTTGTACGCCGATATCGAGCGATATTTGGTTCTTTTGCGTGAACGGGACATAGGTTTTAACCTATGCGCGTTTCGTGCGTCGTTTTGATTTTGTCCGTAATTCAGTTTACGATACTATATATGTTTGCGTATAGGTACCCCTCGCGTGGACTTCGGACGAGGAAGAAGAGGAGGGCGACATCGTCTTCGGCAGACAAGGACCAGGTGAGTAGATGTATATCTAAGGGGGGAAGTCGGGTGGATGACGTTTAGCACCCCCGCAAGCGTAGAATATGAATAAGTACTTATTGTCATTAGGAAGCCAGACGTGACCTTAGAATTTCGGTGAGTAGGACCCTAGTAATGACCTTAGGATGGACTAGATTGATTTAGAAAGACCTTACCCGAGGATGAATATCTTGGAGGAGATTCGTAAGTTTCAGGTAGATACACACACGCACACACTGAGACTCAACGTGGTGTATACGTGTATGTATATATATATATACGACTAGGTGTAAGTATATATATATATATACACAACACGTATATGTGATACAAGGATGTGATATGATATACGGGGATGAAACAATATAACTGGGCTGATGCCGTGATTCTTGGCTATACAGTCGTGTTATGATGTTAGCGGATCATTAGAAAATGAGATAATAGATTTGTATACTTGAACAATGATAAAGGGTGGTGATGATATTGAAGTATATGGGACTCTAAAATAGAACCCGGACCGTAACCTGTGCCTGAAATTCTGATATGATATATGTGTGACTTGAGTTTGATATTATATATATAGGTGTGACTTGAGTTCGATATCATATATAGGTGTGACTTGATTACGATATGATCTAAGTGTGACTTAATCACAATATGATACATATGACATGATATATCTGAGGATAAATTAACGATGTATATTTATGCTGGCAATGATATATGATTGATGTATGCGATTACAGTATAGCACCTTGATCTTGACATGTGTTGATGATATTATACGAATGATGAGACACGTAGGTGATACTTGACCCGTACCCCGATATTGGGATGCCGTACGATGGATTTCACCGTACGAGGTATAGATATGATGATTGATCCGCACTCTTGATTCGAGGAAGCCGTACTACGTACGTGACGCTATTGAGGCTGGATCGCCGACTATTAGGGAAATGGACTCAGACTTTAGGTGTACTCTTATTTCTTATCGACTAGTTTCTTAGGTTTAGTTCCTTAGGAGGTTAGATGGACACTAGTTTAGGCTCGAGACATATAGTTGTAGATATACTTGTATATCAAATGGGTGGATAATACACATCCGTCTTTACTTTCAGACTGTAATCATCATGGTGATGTTCATTCATATGTTTCTATAATCAGTATGAAACTCTGCCTGTTAGGACACCAGCACCATTACCGATGATGCGCATATTCCACGCTCACTTATTTACCGGCTCACACACATCATCATCGGTAATTGCTATGTCACGTACACTTTAGAAGATATTATCTTTTATTGATAGAATCAGCCAACAGCTAGATCGATATATTATTGTGATTACTCTCTGGTGTTAGTATAGACATTGCATTTATTATTTAGACATTTCATGCATTCACATTTTCATGTTATCATGCAGTATTATGGGCATATGCCGACACTTATCATATACTTACTCATGATTTTGGGATTTTGGATTTCTATGAGATTTCTGGATTTTTGGGGAAAACCGCAAAAATATATAAAAGCTTTTTTCTCTCTCCTCTCTTTTTAAAACATAAGATGCGGTTTTCTCGTGATGTATGTGTCGTCCACCATGAGATTTCATGTTTTCTGTTGGATTTCGAGACCCGATTCGAGGAGTGGATGAACCGTCTTGGGTACATGGTGGGCCCGGTATGGTACTCCGGGGCAAGAAGATCGAGTTGTAGACGATGAGCCTGACAGGGGAGGACTGCCTACCGGTGATGTCTGGCGCGGCGGATATCCGGAAGATACCGACCGTTGTCGTGGGATTTGATGATATGGGCCGATCCGGACTGACGGAGCCCGAGATATTGAGACTATGAGACATTGAGATTATGAGGTATTGAGACTTGAGATTTACATGTTTTGTGTCGATGCTTGACACGGATTTCCATGGATTTTATGTTGATATTTCAGATTTCTATGCACATTTTACCATGATAAAAGCTAAAGATTTCTTATACAGATATATCTAGATTTCAGGATTTGTTATTGTACATTCATGGTGCATGCATACTCATTCACATGACATAGTACTATATGAGGCACTGACACGAGCACGGAGCATTTGCACTTACACGTAGTTTATTATCCTGTCTTTACTTGATGATTAGTAGTATATTAGTATATTATTATGACCTAGGACAGCGTCGTGCATTCAATTTCTTTTCGCAGATATTTTCTACTCACGAGTTGGCAACTCACCCCCGTTGTGCCAAATTTTATTACAGGTTCGATGTACAGGTTTTCCTGGCAGCTTGCTGGCACATCTTTTCACTCAGGGTGATTTGCACGGTAGGTTGGTTCACTTGTATCTGGACCGCCATTGTACTTTTATTATTTCATTTGTATCTAGAAAGCTCCATCAATCAAACTTGTATTACTTGATAGTTACTGGACCAGTTATTTTTATTTCGACCTTAGAGTCGCGCTTGTATTATCATGTTATTTGGTGGTTTTGTTTTCTTTTGAGTTTTGAGCCTCGCCCTTTGGTGTTGTATACTATTGTCCATTGATGTGGTTGTTTCCGCCTTTTGGCGTAGAGCTAGCTCCCGTTTGGGGATGCTTTTTATTGTTTGTATATATATTATTTTTGTTTGTACCCGTTTGGGGCCAGTTTTTACAAAGGAGACTGCCGAAATTTTTGAGAAAATTGGATGTTACTTTTAAACTTGTTTTCTACATGTTTTCCTTTACTTCTTTTTTTATGGTTTAGATTTCTGGGCTTCGTCTTAGTTAGGTTACGTTGCGCGTCTAGACGCTTCGTAATCTAAGTGCCGGTCACGTTCCGTACTTTCGGGTCGTGACAGCTTTGGTGGGCTTCTTGATCAGTGGAACGCCTATCAGCCCATCTTTACTGACCCTTGCTGTTGCTCGCCAACAATGAGAGGCTCTTGCTGGCGCTTTACTCTTGGCCCGACTACCAACAAGCTTTGAAGGCGTCCGCTCCCTTCTTTTTTCTCAGAATGGATCTCCTTCCTTAACAAGCATTTTGTCGAGCATTTTGTCGTATGCTCACTGTCTTTTCCCCATCTACCGAGCCTATCTCGACCGCACTTGTTGCTCGAGACCGTGGGTGGGGGACCTACACTCAGTCTCGTGGGGCATCACGTGGTCGCCCCTTGGCTGCTCGTGGGCGTGGTCCTCGGGGACGCGGTCGTGGCTGTGCCGGCCTTTATTGTGTTTACTGTGGCGGTATTAATTATCATGAAAACTGGTGTTGGGAGAAGCATGACTGCCCTGATAATACACCTACAGCTTATCAAACATCCACACCAGTTGCTACTGACCAATCTTCCTCTTCTGCCTGACAGCCAGTCTTATCCAGTGATGAGTGAGGCCACTTGCGTCGTCTCCTCTCTTCTTTAGCTCCTGCAAACCTTTCCACTCTGTCAGATATATCATTACTTTCTCATTCTAATTCGTAAGTCGCTGATTCCGGCGTCTCAAATCACATGTCTCATAATGAACCATCTGATCTTACTTCTAGTTCTCAAAAGTTTATTTACACGGCTGATGGTAATATTACATCTGTTTCTGGCTCTGCTGATTTATCACTTTATCTTTAAACCCGAAAAATGGTTTAATTGTTCCATCTTTAAAACAAAACCTGCTTTCTATTCGCTAGCTTACAAATGATTCAAACTGCTTCGTAACTTTTTATCCATCTTTATTTGTGATACATGACCTTCTGACGAAGCAGCGGATTAGTGGGGGGCATGAGCAGAATGGATTGTACTACGTTGATCACCTTCCCAGTATGTCTGTCACTGTTTTTACTATTTAGTGGTATCGGAAACTTGCTCATCCCCTCTTTCTTCTTTACGTATTATGTTGCTCTTAAATTTATTAGAATTTAGTTGTGAATTGTGTATTCTTGAAAAACATAATCTCTGTTTTTTTCAGGTTAATAAGAGACATGATTTACTTTTTGTTTTAGTTCATTCCGATATTTTGGGTCCTTTTAAATTTCCTAGTGTGTTTGGTTATAAATTTTTTGTGACATTTATTGATGATCATTCACGCATGACTTGGTTATATTTTCTGCATAATAAGTCTGAACTTTTGTCTACCTTTAAAATCTTTGTAGCTGAGCATACTAATCAATTTGGTATTTCGGTAAAGGTTCGTTCAGATAATGCTAAGGAGTATACAATGTTTTAAAAAGCGTCCGCTTAAGCGGCCGAGCGGGTTTCGCCGCTCTGATTTATCCCGCTTAAGTGGATGATATTGCATAACCTATTTTATTGATGTATACATCTCATAAATGTTATAAAGAGTATATAATTATTGTTATTGGAGTAAGAATACACAAATACCAATTAATACAACATTCCATCTTTCTTTTTCTCTTTTTCTACGTTTATATCTTTCGTGCTCGACTTGATAAATCTCATGGTTGTCGAGCCGATTTTGAGAAACTTAAAGATTTGGGTTTCAAAACTCCAAAATTCTGGTTTATCAACTTCAAGAAGTCGAGATCTAAATCGATTTTGAGCAATCCTTGAGTTTTTTATTTCGATTTCGAGCGGTTTTTGAATTTCGATCATGAAATTCCAATTCGATTTTAACTCCATCTGGTTTTGAGCTACAATCTTTTAGATATTTTTAAAAATAATTTGGTAAGTATTTTTACTGATTTGAGCTATGATGCTTCATGTTGGACATCGAAAAGCTTATAAGCACTATATAAGCTAATAAATTCTAAGAAAATTTCAATTTTGTATTGAATTATTTGAGCATATTTTAGTAAATAATATATTGTCTAAGCAAATTTGTTAAATTTTGGGTTAAATTTAGCCATTTGCTAGTACAAAAACAACATAAAAATAGTTAGAATATAATGAGAACCATTATTTATTGACAAGAAAAGAAATAGTGAAGAAACACCACTGTTCTGATTTCTGAGCCGTCTGAGCGGCCACTTAACCGCTTAAGCGGCGCTTAAGTGTTTTGGCTACTCGACCGCTCCGCTTTTTTTTCCCGTTTTTAAAACACTAGGAGTATATTACCACAGAGTTTACTGTATTTTGTAAGATACATGGAATATTGCATCAAACTTCATGTTCTTATACTTCTCAGCCGACATTTACTTAAGATAGCTCGTTATCTTCTTTTGCATATGCATGTCCCTAAACGATTGTGGAATTTTGCGGTCTTAGCTGCCTGTTTTTATATCAATCGCATGCCTTCTCCGGTCTTAGGCATCCGGTCTCCTTTCTCTGTTTTGTTTACATAAGGCAATCCTTTTCATGTTTCCTCCTAAGATGTTTGGTTGCCTCTGCTATCCTCATATTCTAGTTCCTCAGATAGACAAGTTTGATCTTCAAGCTATCTGTATGGTGTTTGTAGATTACTCACGATCCCAGAAAGGGTATGTTTGTTGACTTTGCCATATCTAAAGTTTGTACTTCATGTGATGTAACCTTCTTAGCAGAATAAACATGTTTTCCAGCACCTTTCAAGGACCCCACTTTCACAATCCCGGTTTCTCACCTATCTTCCTCAGAGCTCGATTCCTCTATTCCGTCATTGCGCCCTAGTTTTACGTCCGTGTCCCCTTATCCCCAGGTGTATCACCGCCGTGACCCAAAAGTTCCACCTCCTCCCACCATTTCTCTTTCTACTCCTAACGATTTTTGTGCAAGTACTCCGATATAGTCCACTGTTCATGCTTCTTCACCATTGCTGCTTTCAGAAGATCTCTCTTTTCCTATTGCTTTACGCAAGGGTAAGCGTTCATGTACTACAGCACATCCGATTCCTAATTTTGTTTCCTATCATAAACTAACACCATCTGCTTGTCAGTTGTTTCTTCCTTCTCTACCATCACTCTTCCTTCCTAATTTCGGGATGCTTTTCAGCATCCAGGTTGACATGAAGCTATTTTAGAGGAATTTGCCGCACTGCGCTTTAATCAGATCTGGAAATTGGTACCTCAGCCTTCAGATAAGAAGGTTGTCGGTTATCGATGGGTTGTTACTATCAAGCAAAATCCAGATAGGACGATTGACCGTCTCAAAGCTCGATTGGTGGCCAAAGGGTTTACTCAGCAGTATGGTTTGGATTATATTGAGATTTTTTCGCTAGTTGCCAAGTTGATCTCGGTCCGTGTTCCTATCTTTGGCTGTTTTTAAGGCATGGCCAATTCATCTGCTTGATGTGAAGAATGTCTTTCTTAATGGCGATCTTTCAGAGACTATTTACATGCAGTAGCCTTCTGGTTTTGAGCGGCCGGTGGAGTCTATAGTCTGTTTCCTAGATAAATCTTTATATGAATTGAAGCAGTGAATCAGTCATCTTGTGTCTGGTTTGAAAAGTTTAGTACGGTCTTACTATAGATTGGCTTCAAACACAATCTCGCCGACACATCTCTCTGTACACATGTTCGTCCTCAGGGCATGGTGATTGTGTTGGTGTATGTTGATATTATCATTACTAGAGATGATTTTGCTGGTATCTCCAAGATGAAAGAACATTTGGCTTCACATTTCTATACCAAGGAACTTGGGCCACTTAGATACTTTCTTGAAATTGAAATATCACGGAATTTTGGTAGATTACAGCTCTCTCAGCATAAGTATGCACTCGATTTTCTATCTAAGACAGGATTTCTGTGATGTAGACCAGCAGACACTCCTATGGATTCCACGGTCAAGCTTTCTCGATTGAACTCTCCCTCAGATCCTTTACTGTCTGATCCACGATATCAACGGCTGGTTGGGAATGTTATTTACATCACTGTCACTCGTCCGGACGTTAACTTTGCCGTTAGCATAGCGAGTTAGTATATGCAACCTCTCACCTTAAGGCAGCCGAGCATATTCTTTAGATACATCAAAGATTCTTCCGGACAGGTTCTTCTCTACAAACCATCATCTACGTTGTCGCTCACAGCCTTTGCAAATGCTTACTTTGCTGGATCTATTGATGATCGTCGTTCCACTAGTGGCTACTGCATTTTCTTGGGAGAAAACTTGGTTACGTGGAGTAAGAAGCAGAATATAATGGCTCGTTTTTCTGCCGAGGCTGAGTATAGATCCATGGCGCATACAGTTGCTGAGTTGGTATGGCTTACCTTCCTTCTGATAGATCTTGGAGTTCCCTCTTCTCCTCCGACCATACTTTTATGTGATAACAAGACCGCGATCCACATTGTTGAGAAGCCAGTTTTTTATGAGAGGACCAAGCATATCGAAATAGATTACCATTTCATTCGTGACAAGGTGACAGATAAGATGGTTGCGTTCCAACATGTTTCCTCTTCGGCTTAACTGACAGATTTCCTTACCAAATCTCTTTCTCGACCGGTTTTCACCCGTTTTCTGTCCAATCTCGACATGATTGACATTTATGCTTAAGTTTGCGGGAAGTGTTATGAATATAATTTACTTCAGTCCTATATTACCTGTAGTGGGAGAGATGGTCAATTACACCTCATATATATATGTAGTAGGAACTTATATTTCAGTATTCCAATAAAAGTATTTTCCTTTTAACTCTTTTCTCTCGCACACACATAAATGATTAAAAATTTTGGAAAAAAATACTAAACATGCGTGTAAAATATTTAGTGTCCATAAGTTCAATGTTATGAATATTGATGAACTATAAGTCAACTTATTTTAAATGTGTAAAAGGGCAATGATATCATGATAATGATGTTATGCGAAGGGAAAATGCATCTCAACTATGTGTAAATTCATGCAATTTCGTCATAGAATTATAGCAAAAAACACTAGATTAATTTTCTAAGATTGAAAAATCAAAATGAGAATAATATATGGACTATAAGTTCATTAATCATCACAAGTAGCAAATAGTTCGAAAGCGACAATTAAATCATTATCATCACAAACTAGCAAAATAGATATTAATTAAAGTCAATATCATCCAATTATTCAAGCAATCACTCGTTGGTATCGTCAAATGTTGAGAAAGAAGTTCTTCGTATTCGTTCTCTGAGGACATCTCCTTGTCACCTTGATCCTCCATGTGATCATTATCTTCAACCTCATTATAATGCCTTTTAAGATTTTTTAGTTGTCCGTAAGTATTGGGTTTGGATATTGGTATAATAAAATTCCCAAACTTGCTTCATAACCCAAGTCAATCATTAAGTTGATGTGTTTTATGCGGCCGCATAACAATTTTTATGCGTCAAAGCATACTTTTTTACCGCATATACAAAAAATGCGTCCGTTTTCAGCCGCCAAGCGGCCGCATAGTACACATTTTATTACACTGCACATATCAGGCGGGAATGAATTTAAGCAGAGATGTACTTGCAGCCACTATGCTGATGGCACACAATTTTTACTCCTCAGTTAGAGTCAATTATATCACAATACCAGTTCTTATGTAATGTTTATTTTCTCTGCATACAAGAATTTTCTGTCTACCTTTCACTTATTTATAGTACTCTGAAATTAATCAACTTCCAAACTTTTGTCTTGTTACTCTATATTGCATTAGTATTCCTCTTCCCTTCTTTTATCAAGGAGGCAAGTCAAAATTTGTTAATACGGGGAATTTACTTCTTCCTTTTTTAGTTCACTTGTATTTCACCATTCGAGAGTGCCATGGTGCTAGTAAGAGTTGTCTATAAATTTCATTGATCTAGCTGTGCTATTATTGTTCATCTTCGCCATTGCAAGTTAAAGAAGGTACATTGAAGAGTTCATGATAACATATCTATACTGAGGCCTCTCATATATTTTCCTCATGTATGGCCTTGTTTTGATATGAATAAGGCTACTTTAGTAATCCATTCCTTCTTTCTTGTAAAAATGGATATACTGATTGCGTATCTATACTCTTTTTGCAACACTTGTGGGTTGAAGTTGAACTAATATCTTGTGGGTACTTTGTTCTCTGCTACTCGTCATATTTTCTCTATCAAATTAGATACTTGTTAATATCTTGAAAATTTATAGCATGTCTGTTTAGTTATGTTAGAAAATGCTGCAGTTTGTTTTGACACCTCAATGATAACCTGTAACCTGCAATCATTACATTGAGCGATGTTTGTAAATGAACCCCATCTTTAAGTAGTATCTATGTTCTAGAAAACTAACTACTTCATATGTTTTTGTTTCTTTTGTTATCTTACAAATAGGTGGATTAACTAAACTCACAGGAATACAATACGCAGGTGGTGACATTGCTAAGGAAATGAAAATCTCAGTATATATGCATGAACCAAGATTAAGGCTTCACTAGGTAAATTGAGTTTTTAGATTTTGTCTTCTCTTTTGTCTTATTCCTTTGTAGCAGATTTGTTGGATATATACTTGGTGTTGATCAATTGACAATGCACAATCAACTTCACTCTTTATCTTGATGTGATATTTGAAATTACATTTCGATGCTTAAGATTATAGAAAATTTCATGCCTTGAGTCAAAGTGCTTAGCAAAGTGTAAAATGGCTGGAGAAATTTATCTAGGCGTAAGCATCGATACTACAACTTTCTGAATTTTGGCAAAGTTTAAAAGAGTTCTCATTTATGGAGACATGTTAATTAGAATTGCATAAGATTAAAAAACTAGTTAATCTTTGTGCCAAAAAAAGTCAGATTTGTTTTAACTAGATATATATTGCTTTGTAGGCTATGAAGCACGGATACAGACACAGATATGGACACGGGAAGAAGTAAATTTGTAAAAGGACGCGGAGACATGACTATATTAGTTATCTATGTATTTAGTTATATATATTAAACAAAAAATATAATAAGTACAAGAAGGAATATGCACCAGTATAACTTTGCAAGCATAATAAAAATAAAATAAAGACTATAACTTTCATCCAGAAGTATAGTTTTCTTAAGCTTATCCAATACACATAAAACTAAAGATAAAAACACACAGATAAATCCACAAGAGTCAAAACAAATGAAATATTAACTCTCTTTAATTGGAGTCACGTTTCATAGATTCGACATTATTATTTGCATCGAGTTTGACGTTTACTCTTTGTAGTTCTAGTTCGGATGAGAGGTTTGAAAATCTAATACTAAATAGAAAATACTGAATTTCATGATATTTATCTTAAAAAAGAAAAGTTCATGCTAATTTTCTATAATTTAGCCTTGTAAAAGAGTGATACTAATAATTTTATAATTCAACCTAAATTTATGTTTATTCTTTTAAATCACATCAATTTACACAATTGCTTGACCATCACTCACTCTAAAATGTTGAGCAATTTTTCCTTCATCTCAAAACACCGTCAACACCACCAAACCTTGGAAGCTTCACCAACGAATTTAATTTAGAAACATTAATAACCTTAAGGGCATTTCGGTCATCTTCTTACACTTCGGTCTTTGCTGTTATGAAGCTAAATGTGGATGATGATTCACGACGAGGTCATTAACGAGGACAATTTTGTTGAGAGAAGTGGTGGGGGTTTGAAGAGTAAGTAGACCTTTGTGGACATGATTCGATCGCCATGATTTTATGGCTTGCTGGAAATGGTTTAAAAAGCGTCGGGTGGTTTGAAGGTAGGAGTACCTGAGCCTATTCTTCTTCACGTGAAAATGTCCACTACGGCTTGCAGCGTCAATGCCTGCTTTCTAATTCTTCAATTAAATAATGTTGGCATTGTCTAGGTGGTATTACTATTTTGTTAAATATTATATACTTATATGCATAAAACAACAAAATAATATATAAATAATTTACTAATATTGTCACGCCCCACCCCCAATACAGAGAGTATTGTCCGCTTTGGCCGAAACCGCACGGTTTTTCCCTTTAGAGCGAACCGGACCCGACCAGGGGCCACTTCCCAGGAGGTCACCCATCCCAAGACTTCCCTGGCCCGAGCACGCTTAACTACGGAGTTCTCAAGCTCGTGTAGTTCCGGTTCACTTAAAAGGCGCCTCTGTATTGAAGAGTGGTATCATTCCATTTATAGTACAGATCTGCCCCCTTTCGGAATGTATTCCGAAGAGTCCCCATTGTTCTACAGTGGGTCCCACGGACTCAAGAGGTGGCCCCCACGGATTCAAGAGGTGGCCCCCGCCCACTTAACACGACACTTGGCGTTGCACTTTGCTCCGTGTGGCACTTTGCTCCGTGAGCAAGAACCGGGTCCCGACATTCTCCCCACCTTTGAACAATGGTTCGTCCTCGAACCACAGACCTACCATTGAGGGACCATCTCTGATACCATTCTGTCACGCCCCATCCCCAATACAGAGAGTATTGTCCGCTTTGGCCGAAACCGCACGGTTTTTCCCTTTAGAGCGAACCGGACCCGACCAGGGGCCACTTCCCAGGAGGTCACCCATCCCAAGACTTCCCTGGCCCGAGCACGCTTAACTACGGAGTTCTCAAGCTCGTGTAGTTCCGGTTCACTTAAAAGGCGCCTCTGTATTGAAGAGTGGTATCATTCCATTTATAGTACAGATCTGCCCCCTTTCGGAATGTATTCCGAAGAGTCCCCATTGTTCTACAGTGGGTCCCACGGACTCAAGAGGTGGCCCCCACGGATTCAAGAGGTGGCCCCCGCCCACTTAACACGACACTTGGCGTGGCACTTTGCTCGTGTGGCACTTTGCTCCGTGAGCAAGAACCGGGTCCCGACAAATATTCTAAGTTCTATTACAAGTATGGAATTTTTTTTATAGAAATGTATTAATATTACCAGTAACATTGTAAGAAATGATAAAATATGGGTAACACCGGTTGGATGTTAAAAACCAATAAATTAACAAATAACTATGTAAAAAACTGATTAGAAGGTGCTTAATTCTTGTCTAGACATGCTAACCTGTTAAAAAATTTGGTTAGATAGTTGAACCACTTAATCCAGCACCTAACGCTAAAGTGAAGCGTTTACGGCTGGTTTCGCCTAAGTGGCTCTATTTCTATTTTTGAAACATTGTTTGTTTGATCAGGTTTTTGGCCGCGTCGAAGCATTTAGGGGTTGAGAGGTGACATTCCATCACTTTGTTTAAGAGAACATCTTACATCTATGAGAAAATATTGGTGAGTTGAAGAGGGGGTTGTGTGATTCTAATGCTTGAAAGTTAGAGTAGGGAAGGACATGAATTTGTTCCATATCATCTATTAGTTAGGGGTAATTAAACTTTAGAGGTCTAGAGCCTTTGATCCAAAAGCTTAAATTTATAGATGTATGGCTTCTTATTGATGTCACAGTATTTCAACCAAATAATTAAGAGAATCCTATTAAGAATATATAGGAACTAAGAGTCTGGTCGGTATACGAGAGTTGATGAATGGAAGACGAAAAAATGATGTGATATTATCATAACATATTCTAGTTTTGGTATAAGAGGATAATGGAGGAAATGTGCCATAGGAGAGAATTTCCTTTTATGGCGTCTAAATATACACCCGCCATGATTTTTCTGACGATCGACACCCATTATCTAAGACGTGGATACATCAAATTTCATTTGATTATTCCACCTTTTCACCGCTGATTTAGTGGATGCAAAATTAACGGTTTACCGACAATAAAACTTTTTACATTGCTAATTCAACGGTGAAAAGATGGTAAAATCATTAAATTTGGTGTATCCAAATCTTAGATGATAAAATGATGATGTGTGGCGATCGTCGAATAAAAATGTGGAGGATATAGATTTTTGACGCTACCTAACGAAAAGCCTTTTAGGGCCTCTTTTCTTTATTATTCTCTTGGTATAATGTAACTATAAATTCTAAGAATATATGATTTTCTTGGGCATCACATGATTTTCTTGGGCATCACATGCCAAAATAAAAAATAAGTTTTGATCCCTATCAAAACAGCGGGCGTCCAATATTTATTCTATGTGAAAATCTTATATCTTAGAAAATTGTATGCCGCACCACCATTATCATGCACCACTACCGCTTGGATAATGCCCACTGCAGCCGCCACTGCCATCCAGACATATCAGAGTTATTAGTCGTTGCATGTGCCTCCATGCTTCTACAGCTGTCGTTGCTGCAACGCCCTCGCTATTGTAGCCATCTCGACAATCGTAATTTCTTGCATTATGTTTTAGTTATCATTGTTGTGCATATCGTATTTTTGAGAACGATCAAATTATACCAAGTATGATAATGAAACATTCCTTAAGATAAGATTCCTGGACATCACATTTTGTAAAATATTAGAATTCTTAAAATGCACCAAGCATGCCCTTAGATGGTGATGGTCTGTTGTATTGTGGGGCTGGTGGTTATCAAACCTTTTCGACCATTGGGATACTTGGGTCCATCAAGGGATCTTAATTTCAAACTTGGATTCTTATTTTCTTAGAATTTTTTTCGGAGGAAGTAACTCGTAATTTCATTAGATAAGACTTAATATTAAAGCCTCCAAAAGACTTGTAAACCTAAAGAAAATTTATATAATTCTGCACGATACTAATAGAAAGTCCTAATTAAAGTGTTCTAATAATGTAAATATGAGGAATGTGGTTGTGAGCTACATAGGAGAAAGTCCCATATATTAATCAAAGGCTAACAATCACTCATTTTTTTAGCAATCGTCATCGTTCATCTTGATCAACATATTGTAAGTAATACACATACTAAAAAATTATGCAGTTTCGATGCACATTGGTGGTAAATTGACCGTTTACCGATAATAGAAAGATTTTCCATTGCAAACACATTTATGAAGAGTCAACTTTTTGACTGTCTTAGGAGAGATAGTTATATTATAAGTATCAGAATCACATGAAAATTCATGTACATGCTTTGGACCATGAAGATCAAAATGGACGGTGTCAATCATCAAAAACATTTATGGAGTTAACTTTTTGACCATCCTAGGAGAAATATTCTCCTAAGTTAGCTGAGCTACACATTTCTTGCAAAATATAGAAATATTATACGAGGTTCAAGGTTTCGTCCGAAACCACCGATACGTGATCGTTTCGTATAGGTTTCGGTGGAGACCGATACGAAATTAATCATGCAATCAGGTTTTGGCCGAAACATGAAATAACTATTTTTCTTGCCGTTTTTGCCATCATCATGATCATTATAGAACTTCATCGTTATATTGGAGGTGTTTTCGTGGTGAGTAGTCGCTATTTGCTCGCCAAAACGGTTGATCAAAAGAAAACATTAAGCTGATAGAGATAGAGGGAGAGATGTGAGAGAGGGGGATTGAAAAACAACTGGTCATGCTTTTTTTTAGCTTTCAGGACCGTCTAATTATTTTTTTTGGATCAAGTGCAGAATCAAGATTGAGACCATAGTTTTCATTTATGGTACAACTGACCAGGTTATTTTCATCTTAAGAATGTCATAAAAGTCGACCTAAACCATATATTAATACTTATCTAAGTACACTTTTTAATGTATTTTGCATTAGGCCTTGTCTTGGCTGGATTTTTTAACATTAAGATTATTGTCTTGTGATATACAACTATAAATTTAATATATCAATCTATATGCCGTCAAAACCGAAACCTGAACCGAGATATGCGAAACTAATTGAAACCTATTGAAACTAATAAGATTTTGAGAGATCGAAACCGAATCCCAAATCGAGTTCTCGAACCTTGATATTATAAGTACTATTATTATAGATAAACAAACTATATGAACATATCTAATGTCACGACTTGGAAATGGCACGTGACCGGCACTTGAATCATGAAAAGTCTATAGGACCCACCGTAACCAAAGTAAGTCAAAAATCAGGAATCTAAACCATTTATAAGAAAATAATGGAGGTGAAGTTTTGAAACAGGGTTTATAATATGAAATCAAGTTTGTTTTAAAAGTATAAGTAAAGTTTGATTTAAAACATGTTCGTCATTTAAAATGGGACAACTCCTCCTTTGTAAATTTTGAGTAAAACAAGTATAATGATATATTATATATAAAAAGCATCTCCAATCGGGAGCTAGCTCACGCCCACATGGCGGAGACAATCTACGCAAATATATATACGACGCACAAGGCGAAGAATCACAAGCAGAGAACAAAATATATGTAAATAATAACTCAAGTCGACTCTATACGAGTCCGACATCCAAAACATTACATATCTAAGTCTCCTCTCAAAGTCGTGAATTATACAAATGGTTGATGAAATTTTAACTAGATCCAAGAATAATAATACATATACATAGTATTTTAAAAAAACGTCCGCTTAAGCACTTAAGCGGCCGAGCCGGTTTTGCCTTTCCGCTATATCCCGCTTAAGCGCGTAATATTGCATAACCTATTTTATTGATGTATACACCTCGTAAGTTTTATAAAGCGTATATAACTATTGTTATTGGATTAAGAATACACAAATACCAATTAATATAACATTCCATCTTTTCTTTTTCTCTTTTTCCACGTTTCTAACCTTCATGCTCGACTCGATAAATCCTACGGTTGTCGAGCCGACTTTGAGACAAAACTCCAAAATTTTAGGCCAATCAATTTCAAGAAATCGAGATCTAAATTGATTTTGAGCAATTCTTGAGTTTTCTATTTTGATTTCGAATAGTTTTTTAATTTCGATCATGAAATTCCAATTCGATTTTGACTTCATATGGTTTCGAGCTATAATCTTTCAGATATTTTTTAAAAAATAATTTGGTAAGTATTTTTACTGATTTGAGTTATGATGTTTGATATTGGGCATCGAAAAGCTTATAAGCACTATATAAGCTAATAAAATCTAAGAAAATTTCAATTTTGCATTGAATTATTTGAGCATATTTTAGCAAATAATATATTGTCTAAGCAATTTTTTTAAATTTTGGGTCAAATTTAGGCATTTGCTAGTATAAAAGCAACATAAAAATAGTTAGAATGTAATGAGAATAATTATTTATTGATAAGAAAAAGAATATTGATGAAACACCACTGTTCTAATTTTTGAGCCGCCTGAGCGGCCGCTTAAACGCTTAAGCGTTTTGGCTTATCGACCGCTCCGTTTTTCTTTTCCACTTTTAAAACACTGCATATACAAGAGGCGGTTACGATACAACCATGTAACCCACCTAGCAAAGCAATAACCGAAGAAGAAGTGTGCCGGCAAGCCGCTACGATCCGAGCGGTCGGTCCTGCAAGAAACTAAGACACAATAGGATGGGTTACCAGCTCGTGAGTAAAAAGTCATCACAAGATAAAAATCGTATGAATAACAACCTACTTAAGTCATAAAGTATAGTACCAACATAATATGTACTAACATATGTATATACTGCATAAGTACTATAAGCGCATCCCAATGGATCGCATAAACATCTCATGGACAGCATACATCCAAGTAAGTATATAAAGTAGCCAAAAGATATATGCATGTAAATTGTTTCAAAATAACCCTATGATATATATATCACGGCACAAGTAGCGGATGTTGATTTATGAAGCAATATATGCATTTGTTTAAAGTATACGTCACGCCTTTTGAAAATGGTTTAAAGAGTTCTTTTGAAAGATTCTTGTGTCGTCATAAACACGTGGAAAATAGGGAGGCTATAACTCCTTTAAAAATCTTTTTAATATACATCGATATATAAAAATAATATTTCAGTTACCGTCTCTAGAACCAGTCATGTTCGGCTACAATATAGCATAAATCATCCCATCTGTGCAGGGCATCTATATTGATCCCTCATATATATCATAACATATCAATCCGTGTCAATCATCGACACTCGAAACACATCACCGATAACATCATCATAAAACCATGCCAATTATCGAAACGTAAATCTCATGTGTTTCCTTAGGCGCTGTCTCTTGGATCAGCCCTCTTTCAATCTCAATATCGAACACCGGCTTTATCCACCGTGTTCAAGACTGTCATCGATCGGTATCCTTTAGATATCCGCTGTGATCCATCATGTATCCGTAATCGTTTACATCCCCAACTCGATTATCAGATACCACCAAATCCAAAACCTGTTTATCTGATATTCGTAATCATCTACATCCCCAACTCGATCAACGGATATCATCAAAACACAAATACAAGGAAAACTCAGGATGGACGTATCATCATCATCAAATCAAGAGAAAACCACATTTTCAAACATACGTAAATTTTATAAATCATACCGCGGCTTCTCAAATCCGTGGAAAATATCAAGTCCATAAGGACACAATCCATAATCATCTCAAGTTCATAAAAGCATAATCCATAATTCAATCTTTGCTACAATTGGCAACAATCATATACGAATATCCATGGCGATGGTATTCGTTTATCAATATCATGATAAGTGTCCTGCATATTAGCATGGATAACTATATTACGAACAAGCACGGCAGTTTCTACCGTGTCATGGCAATACTAATGATGTGTAGTGTAGCATACGCATTTGTGCTCGTGCAACATGATAATAATTAGTAATTGTCAAAGTGTTCTATCAAGTGTATTCGTACAAGAATAGCTCTCGATTACCATCGGAGTCATCAAATCATAATTATCAATAATGCATCTTCCTTCAGTTGATGATTAAATACACGGATATATCAATCAATCACATTCATATAATAACATCAAGATGGATATACTTAGAAGATTATTTGGCATGACGATTCAACAGTGTCATAACAGTTGTCAATGATGTGTGTGTAGAATGCAAGTCTGTGATTGTGCCACATGGAAATTATTTATAATTGTACAGTGTTCTATAAAGTGTTCATACAAGCGTGGTATCATAACTAGATATACGAAACATCTACGAACGAATAATATAAACGTAGCGTAACTTAATAAACTAATCGAAAAGTGAGAGTATAACGAGTAGAATAAACGTAATGTAAACAAGCGTTTAAATAGATAATTACTTACGAGCCATACGCTTCTAGTTTAAAATAGAACGCAACAGCATTTTGAAAGTTAGGAGGCTGCGGTGTTTTTATAATAGATATTCATTTGAAATTAGCAGCGCATCCTTGACATTATTATTTTAAAATAGGAACGAGTCGTTAGTTTTAAAATGAGTATACCTCAGTACAAACATCGTATCCTAATCGGAGTAAAAGCATAACTCTACGAGTTAAATAATCATAAGCCGCATTGGACAATGTATCCCAATCACATCAAGTACGAAATCTCCATCGCACGATGTCAATCAATCAATATCAGTACGGACCTTTAGTCGCGTACGCAAACACATATAGTCATATAGTACGGACATCTAGTTGCGTACGGCACATACAATATATATATATATATATTTATATATATAGAAAGAGAGAGGGGTTAATGGAGGAAAGGTGCCATGGGAGGGAATTTCCTCCTATGGCGTCGGCAAAATACATGCTCCGTGATTTTTTTTGACAATCGGCATACAACACTTCCATCTTTATCATCTAAGATGTGGATACACCAAATTTCCTGTGATTATACCATTTTTCACCGTTGATTTAGTTGATGCAAAATTAATGGTTTACCGACAATAAAACTTTTTACATTGCTAATTCAACGGTCAAAAGTGGTGGAATGACATGAAATTTGGAATATGTACATCTTAGATGATAACAATGATGATGATGGGTGCCGGTTGTCGGAGAAAATGGCGGAGGTTGAATATTTTCGACACCATAGAAGGAAATTCCCTCTTATGGCCTCTTTCCTCCATTATTCTCATATATATATATATATATATATCTTACTATATATATATATATATCCTACTAGTTAAATTATAGACTAACTACATGGTTTACGAACTATAGACTAATTTATATAATTATAGGCTAAGTATCCGGATTACGTATATACGTTTTCTATACTACTAAGTGTTCTCTAGTATTAGTTTCGGGGTGCTATACGCCATCCACCCGACTTTCTCCGTAGATATAAATCTACTTACCGAAGTCTGTCTCGTGCTAGTCGAACCCGATGACCGTCCTGCCTTTCTTCGCCGTTTTGGAAGTCTCCGCAATGGTCCCTATAACCATAGTCAAACATATAAGGAAATTTCATTAAAATCAATACAACCCAATAAAACGAAGTACGGCGAAAACAATCAAAATTGTCAAAAATAATGAAGGGCATACGTCTACAGCTCTCAAGGGTAGACGTTTGGTTAAAGTGTTGTTGTTGCACAGAGAGAAAAACAGAAGAAGGGATCCGGGACGTCTGAAGAACAAATCTCAATAAATCTAAATTAAAGGTAGACGTCTGGTGATTTGAGCATCAGACGTCTGAAGACCAAAATCAAAGATTCACGGGTTGTAGACAGACGTCTGATGTTTTGGGGGCCAGACGTCTGCATAAGGAAAATCATGAAACACAGATCATGGGTAGACGTTTGAAGCTCTATGAAGCAGACGTTTGCAGAAGAAATCCGCTGAAACGAAATTCTAAAAATTACATAACTTTGAAAATCCATACTCTTGCATCAAAATACTATTTACTACCCAAAATAAGGTGTAATCACCAAGTAAACCATACTAACTTCTACTACTACTAGTGGATCACTTCAAAACCAAACTTGGAAGAGTTTAACCCATAAAAATACCTTGTGTCTTAAAAACTTCATTTTTTCATGCCCAAATCTTTAAAAACTTCAAGAACTTGTAGAAAAGAGGCATTTGTACCAATTTGAGTGAGCACAAAGTGAAGATCCAAGCTTTAATGAAGCTCCAAGGGTTTTGTAGTTGGTGAGGACTCCACTTGAAATATCCAAGTGGCTCTACTTGAAGATCTTGGCTCAAAAATGGATTTAGATGGAGAAATCTTGGTTTTTTATTGGAGGGGTTTGGGTTTGGGAGTTGGAAATATTTTGAGAGGAGAAAGGAGATATTTGTGAGGAGAGAGAATTGGAAGAAAATAATGAGGATGAGGAGAGAGGGTATGGGTATGGGCGCTCTCTCTCTAATAACTTGACAATATCAGAAAAATCCCATTTCATTTCCCAAAAACAAAAACACTTGCCATACCAAATTATCTCACATTTTCCAATTCCTAAAGATAAATATACATACGGATATCAATCTACGAAATCAAAATTCATACTTGGTATTATATCCGTAAAACTCATAATAATATTATTTAAATTATAAAGTAATATTTATAATTTCCAAAATGTTACATCTAAATTTCTAATTTGGCTCAAAATATAAAAATCTAATTTATAATATTCCAAATATGTCCCACATTATAAGGAAAACTATTCTGAACTTTAAAAAGTTAAATTAGTTCTTCTGACACAGAATTTGAGGATGGGTTTTTTCTATCAATGAAGGGAAAACATGTCATGTTCCAAAATCAAAGACCTGGATCATTTCCAATTAACACTTAAATATCAATAAATCTTTCTGAAAGCAACTTTTTCAAGAACCCGTAAGTAGAATCATGTTAGCTTCACTATGTTTCCATCCAAGCAAAATTTGCAACTAGTTATTACATTTTTCTGAGCATGGACTGATTCCCATCCATGTGTAACATACATCAGGGATAACGATTTGAAGCATATTGCCATCTTTCCCTTAGGTATTACATATTATACTTGCATCCTATAATCATAGAGAGAAGTAAAAGCATGATGTGTTTAGACTCTATAATCCCGTGTGCAATTCATGAACAACTTTCTACTCCGTCGGTCGCAATCCAAAACCATCTTATCACTGCATCTTTAACTTCGATAAGCTTTCCATTTAATAGGCTCATATTAATTTTTGCTTAAAATTTTTCTTTTATCATATATTATTCTCTCAAGATTTGGGTCAAAAAAATACTAAGCATGCTAGATTGTTGTTAGATGGATTAAATGGTCAGATCAGGCTATCCACGAATGGGCCATTAATGCAAGTTGTGGGTGAAACATTCAGAGTTAACCTAATGTTATGTTAGACACCTAATACTTCATATACGATGGGCGGGTGTGTTCAAGGTCGCCAATATGGATGAGCAGGTGATCAATGAATGGGTTTAAAATTCAAGACAATTTTTAATAATATTTTATGGAGAATTTCAATCTAATCATAATTTTTCACTTCAGTTTAAAAAAAGAAAGTTATTTTAAGGCATAAGACTCCCCACGATGGTGACATGCATTTTTGGGTATTCAGCTTCTTTTGGAATTGACAACTATCAATACAAAATTGGATCAACAACACATTAGGTAAAGCCTTTGATTAAGTCGGATTGACCCGATAGTGTGGTTTAAGGCTGACCAGGCACAAACAAATTTAAACGGGTCTTAAATTTTGACAGTGAAGATTGATGTTTTAGAGGCATTGATAGCGGGTTCCATCTTAAATATCCATGGATCCACCTTCTGCATGCTAAATTTTTTGAAAGCATAAACATCACCTTTTAATGTCCAATGAGCTAGCCCACTTAAGTCATGTGACCAAGCATTTCAAATGCTATTTTTTCATGAAATAAACATGAATACTTACCCCATCATTAGCAAGGACCACAAACCAAATTTTTATCTTTTAGCTTTCTGTAAGAGACTAGGGGTGACGGAATAAGACCATGATCTTTGACTAGGGGTGTTTAATCTTGCATACTATTTTTTAAAAGGCTTTTAATGACATCGGTTACATTCCTCAATTGATAAGACTGCTAAAAGCTTGAGTTGAATGTCATCTTTTAATGTGGTTATTGAGCTGTCAAGGAAACTTGATTTAAATTGTTAGGTCTGTTTGTTAGTTTAAAGAAAGATAAGCTTGTTTCTACATCATAGTACAATTGAGAAAATGGGAATACTAGTAACAAACGATTTTGGCTAATGCTTAGTTACCACTTCAGTATTTTCTCGACCTTTCATGATTACTTTTTTAAAAATATATTTTGCTATTTGATTTAATTTCTTATAGCTTGCACATGTTTTTTAATTTCTGAGTAAATGCTGTTTTGCTTTGTTTTTCTGATATGGATAGTGAAGAAAGATAGTCAACCTTGTATATAACATTAGTAATGGAGCAAATGGGAGATGCTAGTAGTACATGAATTTGGCTATGAGAATGGTATCAGTTTATTATAAGTTTGCTAGTTGATATGTTTTTCTGAGCGATCAAACTTCTGTAGGAACTTGAATTGGTGTGACCTATATTAGGTTGGTCATCGGCGATAGTGTTCAGAGAACTTCTATTTTGGCACATATTTTTATTCATGACTTTTCAGCTACACTAGTATGCACACATACCAGCTGGATATGAATTTTGTATAAATGTACTTGCTGTCACGTTGTTTGTAGAACACAGTTTTACCCTAAATTAGACTAGAGTCGATTATATTACCAGTTCTTGATGCAATGGTTATTATATTGTGCATCTTATCTTACTCCTTTTTTTCCGGGCATACATTAGTCCTCTGTACCTTTCACTTCTTTATTTCGCTATCGATAAGGTTAGAATAGTAATCATTGTCATGAATGGTCTTGTGTCGATATCGATAAGGTTAGTAAAGTAATTTGTTTCTATTTCCTGTATAATTTGATACTTTGATTGGTATGTGTACTCTTCTTCTATTTTTAATGCTTGTCGGTTGAAATAATACCTTGTGTTATGTAAAAGGTAAAGAGTTCTCTGCAACTGGTCTTATTTTTCGTTTCTCAAGTCGGATACTTTTTATTTGTTGAAATTTAGAGCATGTCTGTGTAGTTATTTCTAGGAAATGTTGTAGCTTATTTTGACATCTCAATAGATAACCTGCAAGCATAGAATCATTGTTCTTAAATAACTAAGTACTTCTTAAGGTTTTCTTGTTTCTTTACTTACAAATAGGTGGAATAAAAGAAGCTCAGAGGACTACAAAGTGATATACGGGGATGGCATTGCTAATGAAATGGAAATTTCGGTACATGATGCATGAACTATGATTAATGCTTCACTTAAGGTAATATCTAAATTTTGGATTTTATCATATCTTTTATCTTATTCCTTTGTAGTACATTCGATGGGTAGAGCTCTGAAACAATATAGCGTCGGCTTCTCTATGTGATTTTTGAAATTACTTTTAGATGCGTAGAAAATGGAAAAACTGATGTCTAGAGTTAGAGTTATTAGCAATAATTTTCAGATAAATTTTCAAATAAAAACTGTAAGTTCGTACATTGTAAATAAAAACCAAGTACTTGGTCATATGCAAATAAATACCACACACTTTCAATGTATTCCAAAATATAGCAACATACACCTAATTAAATTTGGCCTTCAGTTTAATAGCAGATGATCGGCATAAAAAAAAAACAATTTATAATATTAAATTGAAGAAACAATGAAACTTCAAGGTTTATTTGGATAACGCTGATAATCTATGACATTATAGTGAAGTTTAGCCTTGTAAAATTGATGCTCTTAATTTTATAATCCATGTCTACAATTACAACTTGATATATTTAGGTTTATTCCTTAAAATCACAACTCATTTTGCACAATTGCAGAAACATCCTCACTCACACATTCTCCTCCAATACCTTTAACGATTTCTTCCTCCAGCTCAAAACACTAACGACGCCACCAAATCTTGGGAGCTTCATCAACGAATTCGATCTAGAAACACCCCCAAGGGCATTCCAGTCTTCTTCTTGCTCCTCGCTCTTTGCGGTCTTGAAACTATCCGTGAACGAAGATTCTCGAGATATCGAAGTCTTGAGCAAGGACGATTTTGAAGAGAGAAGCGGTGGGGGTTTTAAGAAGAGGCAGATGACTGCACAGTCGTCGACCTTTGAGGACGGGAATTTCGACCTCCATGATTTTATAGCTTGTTGGACTACGGTTTTGGCTGCATCGCAGCGTTTCGGGGTTGAGGAAATGATCTTCATGACTTCTTTACTTGGGAGGACATCCCATACCTGTAAAATAAAAAAACCAATGGTGAAATGAAGGTTGTCATTGTCGCCACCGTCGCCTATTGTTATGAAAAAACAAGCTCTAGGAAGCACAATCATGTTAGCATCATTATGTCGCCATCGAAGCAGAAATTAGTACACAACTGCTTACAGCACATTTGTACATATATCCATCTTCAAAATTAGAAGCATGTCCCCATCTTTCCTCTAAGCATCCTGTATTCTAATAAAATATTTAATAGGTTTAGAAGCAGGATGTTTCTGCTCCATGTGCAATTTAATGATCAAATTTTTTTCTGCGGCCGACCGCAATAAACCATATAATTTATTAATGTCTTCATCAACAAATACCATGAGCTTGTCGTTTAATAGCCTCTTGCTTATAAGTTTTTCTTTTATATTACAATATTTTCTGTTATGTGTGGTATGTGCATCTTCAATTTAGTGACCTGGTACGCTCATAACTAGTCGATCCTGTATCACAAGTTGAGCGGTTATTTGCCCATGGCCTTGGGCGTGTGAGGTAACTGCTCACGGGGATCGGACCTTACTTGGTGAGCCAGTATCCGCAAACTATATATCGGTAAACCTTCTCTGTACGTAGGGTGCATCACATAAGTATAATGTAGGCCTCTTTTACCCAAATAAAACATATCACAATTTAATGTTCCATAACTACCCCACCTAAATCACAAGACCTATATGCAATTAACTAAATGTTTAACTCCTACTTACCCCATCAGTAGCAAGGACCACAAACTCATCTCTCTCCTCAAGCTTCCTAGAAGAGACTTGTGGTGTTGAGATCAATCCATAGTCTTTGAGGCAAAAGTCCCCAAAAGCTCTGGCCATGGCCAGCCCCGGTCTGTCTTCGTCCGGCAGCCACATCCGATGTACGTCCGGTTCTTCGTCCAAGGCGAAAACCCTGCCTCCGCAAATCCTTATCCTTTCGGCTTCACCTAAGTTGAACCAATAGAAGACGGATAATCATTTGTACTGAATGTTAATTGCGTTGAAATTACACCTATGACTCTTCAATAATTAGCATTATGGATGTCCGGTGTTGATAAACTGGTTTAGTCCCTGTTGTGGCCACTGAGTCCTGAGACCACAGTTTCGTTTAAGCTAGGATGAAACTGGGATTGGAGTTCCGCAAACCGATAGGTAATCACTTTGGCATCTTCCAAATCCAGCTCTTAGAAAACTAGATTTAAGTTATTAAACATGCAAAACCTAGTTTTAGATTTTGAACTTTGATCTAGTTGTCAAACTAAGCCTAGCTTTTTCTGGTTGATTAATTAGCACAAAACACTTGTGTGGATGGTTGGTTAAAAAGTAGCAAGTTCAATTTTAGCGCGTGTCAACCCTAGTTAAGAGATTATAAATGCGCCAAAAATGAGTAATTAATTAGAAGCAAACATATACTAAATTAATCTCACTTGGAAGATTTGGCTTGAGATCAACTGTGAGTTGGTCTTCAACAAGGTGGTTATTATCATCTCTGCTGCAAAGAATGGCCCTTGAATCTCCTAAGTTGGCAATCATCAAGTGTTCTCTCTAAAGAAACCAAACCAAAACAAGAGTTTGTAAAAAAATTGAACAATTAATATGGTGTAAAGAGATTAGGGAATAACGGTTCTAGGCCCCTGCGAACCAAAAAGGACGGTACGATCCATGCGGTTTAAAAAGTTGGGTAAATTCTATGACCGATTTATTAAATACTCATAATGTCTTTCTTTGTTCACAGCTATGTATAGTAGTATGTCTAGTAATTAGAATCGGTTGACCTGACACGCACATGGAGACATATGGGGGCAGAAAAGGGGTATTATGGAGTATTTAATAAATCGGTCAAAAGCTTAAAAGAAGGTCAGGGACCTTAAAACATGAAAAGTATTATTAAAGACCTTTGCCCAACTTTTTAAACCACGGGGACCTAAGCGTATTGCATTTAGGCCCCAAGTTGGGTCCCAAGTTGGTCCCAAGGATCTAGAAACCATTTCCCCCTAGATATTAATGCTATGTAATCAAGAATTGAGCAATACCTGTTTAACTATTGTAACAGCTGTGCTTCCGCTACAAATGCAATCAATGGTAGCATGATTCCTCAACTCCTTATCCACCTCCTCAAAAGCCTTCATACAACTTGACTTCCACAAAGAGAATTCACTCTCATGATCTACATGGCTGTTACCATTACACTCCTTGTCAACGTTATCACCTTGTAATGAGCTTGATCTTGAAGATAGCTTCGACGGGAGGTGATCACGGACGTAGCACGCGACTCTGTGGCCATACGTACCATGCCCGTCGAATATGCCGCAAAAGATATTACCGCTTGCATCACCGAAGTCCTGGTAAGAATTCTCATGTGATTGAGATAGCAATTAAATATTGAAAAGACGTGCAAATAACCAATACGAAGTTGGATATAGGTCTTCACCATCGATATCAACTTAATGTATTTTCGAAATCGATAAAAGATATGATGAAAAGATGTATTGAAAAGCCTTTGTCCATTAAGCCTCCATAAAAGATATGACAAAAGATGTATTTTCGAAATCGATATCAACTTGATGTTAATCCTGAGTTTCTAATCGAGAAAACTACTTGCAAAAAATTGAGGATTTTCATAATCCTAGAGCTAACATTCTTGAAAGTCTCAAGATATGGAAGATATATTGTTCTAGAAAACTAATTATACTCGAAAAAACATTGACATGCGTATTAATTGGTTGACTGTCCACAACTGTATCATAGTCCATGTGGGGGCCTTAAGAGCAAGGTTAATTTATATATAATTATTTTTTACCAAAGTCTAAGTACCCGCAGTTGAGTTGGTTACAATAACTTTTCATGCTATATGATTATTGATAAATGCTAGTAAAAAAATGCGATTCATTAATATTGGCTGGTGAACAGAGAATGCTCTAAGTAGCCATAACAAACAACAGTATTGTTAATGGAATAAGAAAAATATTTGAGGAAGATGCATGTTTCAAGTAAATTTACTCTTAAAACTCTTAATAGTATGAAACTCTCAACCATTTCCCCTCCTCTTTTGAGCATGTATAGGCTAAAAACTTGTGAAATCCTTTTATTAGTTTTATTGTCATTGCATGATAAGCAATTGGTACGTAGACGAAATTCATTATCATCCAAGGCAATGTGTTTTTGCTAGCCGCACAAAGCGGACAATCATTTTTTTTGCCAATATACTTAATTATGTGCTAACTGGAAGACCGTTAGAAAAATGGATGACCGATAAATTGGAACCATTATGTTTTTATAAAGGCTAATCATTTTATTTTTGTACTAGACAAATATTTGCAAAATATTAACAAAATTATGTGCAGATCATGAAATTAGCTTTAGTAGCTAGGTGTACATGTGGCCTATGTATAATTTCTGTGAATTCAATCTCACATTAAGAAGAAGATTATTTAGAATCCATCTGTCATTGAAATAGTTCAAAATCAGTTAAGAATGATAGAAAAGAACTAAAATCAGATGTATTTTTGGAATAAGAGTTTAAAAAAAATAATTTAACAACTCTTAAATTAACTAAAAGGAAATTTGCAAGTCTTGAGAAGAAATAGGGGTATCATGCACATGGGCAACATTGAAAAATTGATCAAACATCAAAAAGATCTAATGTACGTGTATGCATCAAATATATAACACATGCCAAATAAAAGAAAGGAAAAAAAAAGGATGAATTCAAACATATATAGATTGAAAACCTTATGAAATGAATTATACCTTACCTCCCAAATGGTCATGGCATCTTGGTTCACACCTTTCCATCCCTGTTGAGAAAACATTGATGAAAAGCTTGAAGACCCCTTCAATCTCACACGGGCCACACGTGCGCCACTCTCCTCTTCATTTTTCTCATAGCAATCATGATATATTGTCATCTCACCCAAATCTTCAAATGATCCTCTTTCTTGTTTCTTGCATAACTCATGGTCTTCATCATCACCATCATTTCTCCTTTTCCTTTTGCTACAGCACCCTCCCATGGCTAAAGACGAGAGAGAGAGAGAGAGAGAGGCATTTAGTTAGAATGGAGGAGGGTGGTGGTGGTTTGAGAGCATAAATGCATCGTCAATAACTATACGTGATATTGTTGGTTTTGTGTTTGATGGCAATTATGGGATGATATTGAAGAAGACAGGTCATAAAAATCTCAGGAATAAAACAAAGCTTATTTGCTGACAGTAGCATCAGCCAACCTGGAGCTAGCATGGTTGGTATAATTTCCTTTTAAAAATAATATATGTTGCCGATAGATATTCCCAAATTAGAAAAACCGTGAGAGAGATATTTGTATAAATTATGAGATGGGATAAATATCAACAAAGCTTGAGTTTTGATAAGATAATAATAAACTCGATCAATTTTATTAAGAAATAAATTATCTCAATTTATACACCTCATAACATAACTAACTGATAATTAATAATCTAATATATTAAACATAATCTCAACAACTTAAATCAGAACCTATCTAAAGTATCGTGCATGGTGGACTCATAATACCTTGTGATCTCTTTCGCGGATTGAAAGGTGGACCGTATAATCTGCAGTCTTTTTCGCTGGAAATGCTAAAAGAAAAAGATTATGTTACTAAAAGACGACATAAGAAAAGAATAGCTGCTTGAACGGAAGAAGATCATGCTCCTGGAAGACATCATAAAAGATAGAATAACTGCATGAACTTGATATTGATGGAGGCACCTGTTTATAATCAAACTGAGAGAACTCAATTCGGAATTAGATATTATTGACACAACTTCATTTATTTTGAAATAATAAACTAAAAATATAAACGAAGATAAATTTTGGATCAAGCCATTAGCTCTGATAACATGATAAAAAAGTAATAAACCCGATCAATTTTATTAAGAGATAAATTATTTCAATTTATACCACTCATAACATAACTAATTGATAGCTAATAATTTTAACAGTCTAACATATTAATCATAATCTCAACAACATAAATCAGAACTTATCTGATTTATGATAATCATAATATCTAATACAATTATATTCAAATATCTTATAATCTAATAAGTCTTACTGATTGAACCCATTTATATCAAAAACCCGTGTGCACTCATATTAATAAATACATAATTGCCCCTCTCGTTCAAATATATTTAAATTTAATTTGGTATCAGAGCTAGGTTGATAACATCAATAGATTTGTACTTTAATAACACATCTTAGAGAGAGTTGTCTACATGCTCTTGATAGACCCATCTTTTCTTGTGCCATAGTTGCACATTTCCTTCTCCTTGTGCCGTTGTTGCACATTTTCTTCTCCTTGTGTCATAGTTGCACCTTTTCTTATGCGGTCTACTTGTCTCTGAGACACTAACCTCTATATATGTTTGTACGATCCACGTGACAACCATGTTCCACGTGAGGAGGAGTGTTGAGATGTGTTTAGGAATAGTCCCACATTGGAAAAACTATGAGAGGTGTGTGAGTATAAGACATAAGATTTGCCAAACCTCGGCAAGGCTTGAGTCTTATTGATTCAATCCACTTATATCAAAAATCCGTGTATAGCCATATAAATAAATATATAATCGCCCCCTCCTCCCATAGACACTCATATATGCAAATCTTGAGGATGATAATTATGGTTACAAGGAAAATACCATACCATAGAATCTAAAAACATGATATCTATCTATCTATCTATATACGGTTGCGATGCATGTACATTGCACATGTGGTTATGTTACAACCTGCAAAACATGTGACTTTTCGGAATGAACGAGGCACAGTATGTCCTACTAATCTAAGCTCTCGTTCAAACTGGTATGCCATGTATGCTCAAACCATGGCTTTCAAGCTATTTATGATAAATGTATGAGTGTTTTCTTGGTTAGGTTATATAAATGTGAAGAATGAAACTTTAATGTTTCAATCATATGTAGCTGACGGAGAAAGAGTTTGAAGGCATATGATCCATAAAGTTGTCCAAAGGTTGCATTTAGGGGGGAAAAAATTGCTATCATAATATTTGAGAGTGTAGACCCAAATCACCCGAAATCTTTTAGCAAACTTGTCAGTACAAGTACTTATGATCTTTTAATAAAGTGGCTCAAGGAAAGAGACAAGAGAATATATATATATCTTACCTTTACAGAATTCCAAATAGGAAGAAAGGAGGCAATCCAATCCATTAAACATGATGATCATAGTATAATTCCAGAAGTAGGTTTATGTTGATATGCGTGGTTTAAAATAGTTCCACATTGTAGAAATTATGAGAAATGCATGGGTATAAAACATAAGATGAGCCAAACCTCCATAAGGCTTGAGTCTTATTGGATGATCCTGTCTATGTTAAAAGCCCGTATATACTCATATAAATATAAACATAAAATTTTCTCGTCCCATCGTTTATGAATATATATAAATTTAATAGTTCATTTGCGAGGAAAGAAGGGCGGATAATCAATGTTGACGTGGAGACGATGGAAAAGGACTTTTTAGAGACTTCGACGGGACGACCCCTTATAGCTGTTGGTATTTACTCCAGTGGTTTTTGATGGTTTATCCAACATGAATAATAGATGCAGGAAGAGGGGGCTGCGGGAAGACATGGGACCAGCAGAAGATATGTATACAGTCATAAATCTTCAATATACAGTGATAGATATGTGATGTTCGGAAGAGCTGATGAGAAACAGGGAGTCATGCTTAAATGGATATTATATTTGTTCGAATATTGTGATCCTGGCTAAAGCTTAATTTTAACAAATGCACTACCAACAATACTTAGTTTTCGGTGTGAGAACTTTCCGATAAAGTATTTGGGTTTACCGTTATGGCCCAAAATCTTCAATATACAGTAGTATTATAACAAATACTACGTACTCCCGAATTGGGTCATCGGGATAATAGATGGGATTACTGGACGATTTCTTTGGAAAGGTGTGTCGGAAATTTAAAAAAGGATATAACCTCGTCAACTTGACTATTATGAGTGAGAAACTTTAATGATATAAATTAGGTTTTTTTGGCTAAACGGTGGTAGTGATGGGTGTTGCGGAAACGGTCTGGCTACCTAGGTTAAGACGATAAGAGCGGCTTATGCTAATCAGTCAAGAGCTATCTATGTTTCTAACAAAAATATGGGAGTATCTTCAATAAGAGAGACATTTTAAGGGGAAGTTTTCCATAATAGTTAAGCTTTGACGGCTCACTCGAAGAACAACTTCCATGTATCTCTTTATCAACATTATAGATGTTCTAGATTCACCGTGATTTTGAAGTGGTTTTTTATACTTAAAGCCTCTCCAAAACTGAGCTAATTACTTAAAACCTCCCCAAAACTTATAATTACTCATTGTTCCCAAAACATTTATGTTGCATCATTTTACCCCTATTAGTCCTTTCATTTCACTCCATTAGTCAATTAACAAAGAAAGTCGGGATAGCGTTATCGACCATCCAACTTACTTGTATTCACTTTTCTTCATCTAATTGCAAATCAGAACTCCTGGTTGAGAAAGAGTATCCATGTTCCTTTGCAAATTGGAGATTTGAAGTTCTAATTCTAAATCCCTAATTCTGAATAGAGGCTTTAATTTGAAATTTAGATGAAGAAGAGTGAATATGAATGTGTTGGGGGGTATGATAATTCTGACCCGATTTTCTTCGTTAATTGACTAACGGAATGAAGTGAAAGGGCTAGTTGGGGGTTAAAATGATGCAACTTAAATATTTTGGGGGTAACAAGTAATTATTAAGTTTTTTTAGGGTGTGGGGTGAGGGGTTGGAGGGGTGTTATATATATATATATAAGTAATTAGCTCATTTTTGCGATGGCTTTAAGTAAAAAACCAATTTGAAGAAGATACTATGGCAGTCTAAAATCTAAATAAGACTAATAATCAGAAAAATATGAGCTGATTCTACTATCTCAGTCAAATTAATTTGCTTCACTTATAGGGTTTAAATATTTATCTATTTGTTAGGATCACAGTTCTTTTATTGCGGTTAACCTTTGAGTACCTAAGTCTCTACTTAGGAAATTCTATTTACCCTTCTTGTAATCAAACATGAATATAAATAGTACACTTGATATTAATTAAAAGGCTAAATTTCAACTTAGTACCATAAACTATAGACACTTTCTTTAAATGATATTATAAAGCTTCAAAATGATGGATTGATATCATGAACTTTTAGAGTATCAAAATAGTTCCCTAATGGTGTTAATGGAAAATTATAAAATGACCATAATACCCCTCACCTTTCTTTGCAAATATAGTCTTGTTATTATATAAGAGGGTGTTATGGTCATTTTGTAATTTTCCATTAACGCCGCTAGAGAGTGTTTTGATATTCTAAAAGTTTATGTTATCAATCCATCATTTTGAAAGTTCATTGTACAATTCAGGGGTAGTGTCTTGCTTTTGCCAGGATTCTATTCTTTGGTGAGAGATAAGGTTTAGAATTTTCACTCATATCTTGTGTAGTGAGTGTTGGATATGTATGCCTTAGATGCCTTCATTGTATAAGATGTTAGAGATATGTATGTACAGGACAATCTTACTCAATATGATAGTATACTATTTGGTTTGCCTTTATCTTAACATGTGATATGTTTTACTTGTTATTTCATATCACTTATACATGTTGATAAAGCCCTTACGATCCTTGCTTGACTACCAGCGTTATAATGGCAATCATGCTTGTGAGAGCTGGGTAGTCGATAAGCACATCCTTAAATGTCTTTAGTCGTAGGAGTATCGAGACTGAGTATCGATACTCCAGACTAAACTAGTGTATACATTTCTAAACCCTGACGAGGGGCGATGGTTGGTCTCGCAATCATTGATGTGATGCACCTAAGATTGTATACAGGTGCTCAGTGGGGGTGAGTACACTGGACGGACCCGCCGAGAACTAGCTAGAAGATATTATACCTATCGTCAGATAGCAGTTCTCAGGTGACATGAGTACAGATAGTCTGTCGACCTGAGGTCGTCATTTGTTTCGTGTGAGTTCCCACTATGCTTTGATTACTACCCTACCACGGCTCTACTGAGTCATGCAAACAGGTTTTAGTTGGGTGCAATCCCTAGCCACAAAGAGGCAGTGAGCGATTGTTGGGGATTCGTCTCTCCCAGTACAAGGAGCCGATGTCGCGGTATGTTCGGTTGGCCAACACCATAAGTCCTTGGCCAGGACAGATTGAGAATTACTGATAGTTAGATCAGTTTATTCTCGGATGGTTTTGAGTCACATCGGCATGACTTGTTAGGTTATTAGGGGTCTGACGTTTTCCACCCCTAGACCAGGCATGCGATACTCTCCGACAGGACTATACGGAGATTGTCACGGACAGGCTCAGTAGGAGTTCGGACGAGTTTGCTTGTCGGCCTTCTTTTCGACAGATACCTGGATAGCCGTTATGTACAGCTAGTGCCACTGATGTACTTGTGGTTAAACCCACTGCCAGCGTACCGTCGAGTCTTTAGAGTCCCATGTTGGCTATAATGCCATCAAGTCAATTATTGGATCGCAGGCATGTGATTGCAATGATTGGGGGAGGACCTATACCGGTAGAACAGTCTTACTCGAGATGATAGTATGTTATCTGGTTTGTCTTTATCATCGTGTACATGCTTTAGGTGACATTGCAGATCACTATTACATGTTGATAGAGCCCATAGGATTCTTGCTTGACTACCAACAGTATGATGGCGATCATATACGTGGGAGCTGGGTAGTCTATAAGCACATCCTTAAAATGTTCCTAGTCGTGGGAGTTTCGAGACTGGACATCGATACTCCAAGAGTAGACTAGTGTATACTGATCGAGACCCCGACGAGGGGCGGTGGCCGGTCTCACAAGCCATTGGTGTTAGTTTGTTCACCTAAGATGTATACATGTGCTCATTGGGTTATGAGTACACCGGACGGACTTGCCGGGAACATGCTAGTTGGTATTATACCTATTGTCAGATAGCAGTTCCCTGGTGACATGTGTACATGTTAGTCTATCAACCTGAGATCGTCATTTTTCTCGTATGAGTTCCCACTGTGCTTTGATTACTACCCTACCACGGCTCAAAAGAGTCGTGCAAACAAGTTTTAGTTGGGTATAGTCCCGAGCCACATGGAGGTAGTAAGCGGATCGTCAGGGGATTCGTCTCTCCCGGTATTGGGGAGTGATGTTGCGGTGTGCACGGGTGGCCATTACCAGAAATCCTTGGCCAAGATAGTCGAGAATTACTGATCTAGGATCGGTAGTTTCTCAGGTGGTGATAGGTTTCATGCCGACACTAAATATCAAGTTATTAGGGGTCTGACTTTATCCACCCCCTAGACTCGATATGCGATACTCATAGACGAACGGACCGAACTGTACGGATATTATTACTGTCAGGCTCAGTAGGGGTTTCAGGATAAGTTTGCTCGTTGGCCTCCCTTTCTCTCAACACCTAGGTAGCCGTTACGTACAGCTAGTGCCACTGACGTGCTTGTGGTTAAACCCACTGTCAGCGTATTGACGAGTCTTTAGAGTCCCACACAGAGGGTTTCCCTGTTTCGGGCGAAACGTTGTAGAGGCCGTATGGTTTTATGGCAGGGTTCGATCATATACGTGCACTTGTACACGGATCATGATTCAGACGGATAATACTAGTGGGATTTGGTTTAAGCCGGATCCTAGTATTATATTGTTGGATTATTTTCGTCTCGTTGTATCCGTATTCTTTCGGAATGCGGATATGGGTATGTATATATGGATGAGGGGTATTCTTGTAATTCTATTACAAGATTACTTTATAAGATGCCATCTTTTTTTTGGATTAAATCATTTTAGGTTAAATGGTTTGTGAGTGGAAGTGTGAGTTATTGATTCATGCATATCCACATGGGTGTGACTCATAGAGGCATGTTGTGTGTTTTGTAGTATTGTGAGATATTTGTGTGAGATATTTATTCTTGGGTTGTTTTTCCTGAGTTGCTTATTATTATTGATATAACACCCACTCTCACAATTTTCACAACACACAAGGGGAAAAAGGCAGCCACATATTTTCTTCACTTGCCAAAGCTTTGCTTCACACTTTCCTCTCTTGGTATCTTGTTCAACCTCCACCCTATATGTCTCATGCGTTGAGAAACTTAGGGTGTATTGAGACAAAATAATCACACACACTCTCTACTTCATCTTGGCTATCTAGGCTAGCAAACTAGATACTCGAGTTGCTTCGGTTTTGAAGTCGGAGCCCGTATTACAAACTCTTGAGGTGGATCGTCTTCAATGGGGGAGACCGGAGATCAAACTTGATCAAAGAAGCCGCGAGGAGTTTGGGACAAAGGCTGAAGACCAAAGGACACGGATCATTCGGTATAACCTCTCTAAACTCCTTTTCATATAGCTAGTGTAGGGTTAATGGTCGATCTGTTGATTAGGGTTCCGTTAGCGCCGTTTTTTTTTTATAGTTTTTGTTCCGCATTTGGCCACGGATTGATGGCCGGGGCGTTGGCGTAACCCAACATCCCACACAAAGGGTTTCCCTAGTTCAGACGAAACGATGTAGAGGACGTATGGTATTATGCTCTTCTTATCACAAAGGTTCTCTATGAAAGATCTAGGAGATGCTTCCTACATTGTGGGGATAAAGATCTATAGAGATAGATCTAAACGGATGTTGAGATTATCCCAATCCAGATACATTGACACCATACTAAAGAGATTTAGTATGGAAGATTCTAAGCGTGGTAATATAACCGCTTGTTCAGGAATCACCCTCTCCAAAGAGTTGTCTCCCAAGACTGATTTGGAGAGGTCACGCATGACAGTGATATCCTATGCTTCTGCAGTTGAGTCTATCATGTATGCGATATTATATACCAGACCAGATGCGGCTTACACACTAGGTGTAGTGAGTAGGTATCAATCAGATCTTGGGGAAAAGTACTGGATAGTTGTGAAGAACATTCTTAAATACTTAAGAAGGACTAAAGAAATATTCTTGGTATATGCTAACGGAGAACTCCAGGTGAAGTCCTTTACCGATTCAAGCTTCCAGAGTGATAAGGATGACAGTAAGTCAGTCTCGGGTTTTGTCTTCACCTCAACGGAGGGGCGGTATGTTGGAAGAGTTCCAAGCAAGATACCGTAGCAGACTCGACGATAGAGGCTGAATACATCGCTGCCAACGATGCTGCCAAAGAGGCTGTCTGGATGAAGAAGTTCATTGCTGAACTTGGTGTATTTCCATCCATTGAGCATCCAATACCTTTGTATTGTGATAATAATGGAGCTGTGGCTTTGGTCAAGGAACCCTGGTCCCATCAGCGATCCATACATATTCTTAGGCGGTTTCGCCTGATCCGGAAGATAGTAAATTGCCGGGAGATCGAGATCAGGAGAGTTGACACGAAGGACAACACAGCGGATCCACTCACGAAGGCTCTCCCCCAGACGCAGTTTGAGAGACTTTTTGGGATGTTGGGTATGAAATACTACAAAAACTGGCCTTAGTACAATTAGGAGATTGTTAGGAATATGTATGCCTTAGAGGCCATTATTGTATGATATAGTGGATGCTTGGACATATATATAGAGGACTTTCTTGCTCGACATGATAGTATGCTATCTGGTTGCTCTTTATCTTAACATGTATACTTGTATTATTATACCGTCTCTCTGATACATGTTGATAACACCCTTAGGATGTTTTCTTAACTACCAGGACTATGATATGGATCATACTACTGGGACTTGTGCAGTCCACAAGCACATCCTTTAACTGTTTATAGTCGAGGGAGTATTGAGACAGAGTATCGATATTCCAGAGTAGACTAGTGTGTACGTTTCTTGACCCTGTAGGGGGCAATGGTTGATCCCATAACCATTAGTGTTTGACATCAAAGATTATACAAAGGTGCTTATTAGAGAATGGGTACACCGAACATGATCGCCAAGAACTCATAGATGGTATTATATCTATCGTCAGATAGCAGTTCTCTGGTGATACTGGTACAGATTAGTCTGTAGACCTGAGATCGTCATAGTTTCTTGTGTGGTTCCCACTGTACTTTGATTTCCTCCCTACCACGGCTCAAAGAAGTCATGCAAACAGGTGGATTTTAGGTACAGTCCCGAGTCACATAGAGGCAGTGAGCGATAAGAGGGGTTTCGTCTCTCCCGGTATAGGGAGTTGATGTTGCGCTATGCTCGATTGGCTATAAAAGCAAGTCCCTGTCCAGGGCTGATGAGATTTACTGGTAAGTGTTATTAGTAGTTTCTCGAACTGTTATGAGACATACATCGGCATGACTTATCAAGTTACTGGGGTTTGACGATTCCACCCCTAGACTCGATATGTGACATATCAGACGAAGAGACTGGGCTGTATGGTAAGTGTTACTTATAGGCTTCATAGGAGTTTGGACAAGTTTGCTTGTTGAATTTTTAATCGCTCAATACCTGGGTAGCCGTTATGTCCAGCTATTACCACTGACGGCTTGTGGGTAACTGATGTGATCATTACCTACTACTGGCGTATTAACGAGTGTTTAGAGTCCCATACAGAGGTTACATAGTTCAAGCGAAACGAAGTAGGGCACATATGCTGATATGTGCGGGAGCCTGATTAAATACGAGTATATGATACCGAATTTGTCACGCCCCGCTTCCCAAAGTACACTAAAGTGGGCACGTGACATAGCCAACCATGCTACCTGTGGATAGGAAAAATCCTTCCACAGTCACATTACGGCTGTGGAGATATCAAGAACAGGAAAGTAGACTAACTATCTAGTACATGTCCATAAGCCAGAGTAAAAGAGTCAAGAGATAATAATATGCGGAAGCCAAAAGATACAATAAATGAAACACCTGGAGTGAAATTACATACCGACAGGAACCTCACCGCTCGTCTAACAGCGGCAAAACTCCTAATCAGTCTGCAACAGGGTAGAAGAATCTGGGCCATGCAAAACCCAGACGTCAGCGCGTCAAGTCATCAAGTAATAACATAATAAACATGCAATACGAATATAAACATGAATAAAACAGGGGTAACAATATTAAGAATCAGAGCAGTGCAGGGTAGTGTGCAGTGGGTAAACTAAACTATTCTATCAGGTTTTCTGTTCTAAAGTTTTTGAAACCAAATTAATGAATCATCGATGTAACTCAATAGTATCCAGTACATACCCGGGACCACGCCACAATATTCTCGGCTGCAGCCGAGACATGCCGCTAGGCACAAAACAGGAATGTATACACTCGATAGTATCCCGTGCATACCCGGGACCACGGCCACAGTATTCTCGGCCGAAACCGAGACATGCCGCTAGGCACAAAACAAGAATGTGTACACCCAGACAGGTAGTGAACTGTCGAGTTACAAGTCAGGTTTCACTTTTGATTTCCCCATACCCCCAAGTTATATGTGTGTGTTAAGTCAGGTATTCCGAAATCAAGAAACTAATGCCAACATAGGATCAGGTAAACAGGTTTGTCTGGATAGACAACAGGAACGGTCCATGAGGACTACATGTTATGTTTGTTGGCATTAGACACAAGATCAGGTAACAGGTAAAGCCATGGTACATCAGGTCAAGCCAGGTAATGTATAAAGGTGTCATGTCATGTCAAGAGTGTACGGTACCATGTCATGTCAAGTAGGAAGTGTAACAGGTCATGTCAGGAAGCACAAGATGTCATGTGGGTGCTCATAATCAAACTAACATAAGCATGTGTATAAATAAACAAGCATGAGTACTATCAGAACAATGAACTGGAACATGTAATATGATATGCAAATAGATATAATTTCAAGGATATGGATGCACAGTTATCGATTAGGGTTACATTTATAGTTCCAATATTAATTAGGATGCAATTTATTAAACATGGAGTGTTAATATCACATTATTATGCAGTAATGTGATCTATGGATGCAATTATATGTATCTTAAATGCGATGGATGCAAACGGGTATCCGAAAAGTTATAAAACTATAAAATGGTAATGTGGGATGTACAACTAAGCAATATGTGATATAAATATTGATATAATAATATTAATATGGATAGCATATTCAAAGCGATTAATAACTATAAAAGTGGTATTGATTAACCATGCACAAGAAAGTTCCGTTCAGAAATTCAGCGTCATCCTAATTTGTAAAATAGCTTAAAAATAACAAACGTTCTCCAAAAGGGACGTGTCTTATACCAAAACAAAGATAATTCAATAAGGTTTTCAGTTTTATAAGTATAAACATCTTAGGTTGTCCCTACAAAAAGTTATGAACATTCGAAATTAAAAGTTTGCTGCTGGAATTTCCATGAACAGCAGTTTGGAGACATTTTCATTTGCATTTTACGTTATTTAAACAATTTATTTTGCAAGTAAATATTTCATAGAGTTATAGTATTCTGAGTTATCTTCGTAACGAACTAAAGAACGTATACTAATGATTTTTCTATGATTTATAATGAATTTTATAAGGTAAGGTGTACAGTAAATTTCAGATTTGTCGTATCCGCTTTTTCAACGACGTTTCATGTGTAAACTATAATATTTTCAAATATATAATATTATAAAATGCAGATTATAAACCAATTAAAGATAATAATAAGAAATATTACGACGATATATATTTTAATTGATATGGATGCAGTATAATGTAATCTCGTATGTCACAAGATAAGTTTTCATGATCTAGATTTAATATGATATAAACGGATGCAAACGGAATATTGAAACGTTATAAAATTAAACATAGGGCACTAGATTTAAACTATAGGTATGGTATTTATTTAAATAGGTATAAAATGAATTATATAGCATGTAGCAAGATTAACTTGCCTCGATGGGTCGCGAATCGGGAAAACGGAACGTTAACCGTCGGTGGGGAAAACTCGCGACGGGCGCACGGTTCATGGAATGAACCCAAACGACGAACAAAGGAACCACACGGGTCGGGGTACTTCCCTGGAACGTCGTGAAGTGTCACCGTCATGACGGAATTCCGGCAACAAAAGAACAGTTAAAAAAATGAGAAACGAGACATGAAGCAAGAAGAGAAAGAATGATAAAGAGAAGTACGAGAGAATATATGTGAGAGAGAGAGAGAAAAAGGGACCCACGGGGTTAAAGGGGAGGTTGCGATTGGCTGAGAGAATAAATTCAGAAGGATATAAAAGATTGTAAAAATATTATATGGTTAACTAAATTATATATAATGGTTTAAATATATTAAAATCTGGGATTTTGGCGCAAAGTAAAACATTTCCAAATCGAGCCCGGGTCGGGTCCAAAAATTTGAAATTGAAATAATAGAATTTTAGACGGGATCCAAAATTTAAAATGAAGTGTTTTATGATCAAAAAGCATACCCCCAAAACGGACACACGTACGTGCACGTAGCCGTCCAAACTCGCCCGTTTCACTGAACGGGACGAGAACACGATGCACGGACGCTACAACAGGGTTAGGGGTGTCAAGCAGGCCAATATGAATATTTTTAATTTTATTTTAGATGCCAAAAATTGTTATATGCAGAAATTAATTTCCGGGTAGAATTTACAATAATTAACCATCAAGCAAGATAAATGAAATAAGTGCCACATTACGTTCGATCGGTAACTGAAATTAGTAGCATTGGGCTCGGGTGTTACATTATATCCAACTACAAAAAGAATTTCATCCTCGAAATTCCAAGAATACAAAGATAGATAACTACAAGAAAAGGTGAGGAAACTTCTGCCGGATTTCATCTTCTCGTTCCCAAGTAGACTCTCCATGCGAGTGATTACCCCAAGGAACAAGCACAAGAAGGATTACCTTGTTCTTAAGAACCTTTTCCCTTCGATCCACGATTCCAATCGGTCGCTCCTCAAAAGTCAAGTCTTCTCGTACTGTTAGCTCCGAATGATCCAATACGTGTGTTTCATCTCTAACATACCTACGGAGTTGAGATACGTGAAACACATCGTGCACATTCGCCAAGGACCGCGGTAACGCCAAACGATACGCTACCTCACCAACACGCTCCAAGATCTCAAAGGGTCCAACGAATCGAGGACTAAGCTTTCCTCGACTTCCAAAACGAATCACCCCTCTAGTCGGTGATATCTTCAAGAATACCAAATCACCCACGGCGAACTCTAGAGGTCTTCTTGACGTGTCTGCCCAACTCTTCTGTCGGTCTTGTGCTGCCTTCATATGATTTCTGATAGTGTTAACTTTCTCAACTGTCTGCACAACCAAATCTGGTCCCAATAATCTTCGTTCACCGACATCGTTCCAACAAACAGGTGAACAGCATTTACGACCATACAAAGCTTCAAATGGAGCCATCTGAATAGTTGCCTGAAAACTGTTGTTGTAAGACAACTCCACCAAAAGTAGATGATCCTCCCAAGACCCCTTGAAGTCCAACCTGCATGTTCTCAACGTATCCTCAAGAGTTTGGATCGTTCTCTTCGACTGACCATCAGTTTGAGGATGATAAGCTGTGCTAAACTTCAATCGAGTCCCCAAACTTTCCTGTAAACTCCGCCAAAAGTGTGATAAGAACCGAGTGTCCCGATCGGACACGATGCTCACCGGTACCCCATGCAATCTTACAATCTTCTGCATGTACCGCTCCGCCAAAGTCTCTGTTGATTGACCAACCCGGAAAGGAATGAAGTGAGCAGCCTTGGTCAAACGATCAACAATTACCCATACAACATTGTTGCCTTTTGGACTTCGCGGTAAAGCCGTCACGAAATCCATTGTTATATGTTCCCACTTCCACTGAGGAATCGGAAGTGGTTGCAATAAACCAGCAACCCTTTGATGTTCAGCCTTAACTTGCTGACACACCAAGCACTTTGCCACAAAGCGAGCAATCTCCCGTTTCATGCCTTCCCACCAGAAATGCTGTCGAATATCTCGGTACATCTTTGTGCCTCCTGGATGTACAGAATAAGCTGAACTGTGTGCCTCCTTCATAAGCTCTTCACGAATATCTCCCTTTGGCACACACAAACGGGTACCAAACCTCAACGAACCATCTTCGGGGATTAATAAATCTGTTCGTAGTCCGGCTTCAACCTGTCCTCGAAACTTTTGCAGTCTAGGGTCCTGCGATTGTGCTGCTTTAATATTCTCGATCAATGATGACTGTACTTACAGCTGCATCAACTGTCCCGTAGAATGCGATAGCACAACCTCCAAGTCAAATCTTCAAAAATCTTCAACGATCTCCTTCTGCGTAGTTAACACCTGAATTGCTGGTAACCGACTAAGCGCATCCGGCACGACGTTAACCTTCCCCGGATAGTACTTAAGATCAAGATCGTAATCAGCCATCAGCTCCAACCATTTACGCTGCCTCATATTAAGCTCCTTCTGTGTGAACACATATTTCAAGCTCTTATGATCAGTAAAAACTTCGACTCTTTTGCCCAGAAGGTAGTGTCTCCAAACCTTCAAAGCGAAAGTCGCAGCCGCAAGTTCCAAGTCATGAGTTGGGTAATTCTTCTCATGGGTCTTCAACTGTCTCGATGCGTATGCTACAACCTTCCCATGCTGCATCAAAACACATCCCAATCCTTTCCCAGATGCGTCGCTGTGAATCACCAATCCTTCGGAATTGTCTGGCACGGTCAGAATAGGGGCGGTTATCAACTTCTGCTTCAACGTCTCAAAAGCTAACACACACTTATCCGTCCATACAAAAGGTACCTCCTTGCGCGTAAGCTTGGTCAACGGCTCCGCCAGACGAGCAAAGTTCTCCACAAATCTTCTGTAGTATCCGGCCAATCCAAGGAACTTCTTATCTCAGTAACATTCTTTAGAATCGGCCAATCTCGGACTGCTACAATCTTTTTGGGATCGACGGCAATTCCGTCGCCAGACACAACATGCCCCAAAACTTCACTTCCTCCAGCCAAAACTCGCACTTACTCATCTTCGCGTATAACTTCTCTTGTCTCAATGTCTGTAGTGCGATCTTCAAATGCTCAGAATGTTCCTCAAAACTCTTCGAATAAACCAGAATATTGTCAATAAAAAAAAACCATGATAAACTGGTCCAAGAACGGTGAAAAGATTCGGTTCATCAAGTCCCTGAATACTGCCGGCGCATTCGTTACTCCGAAGGGCATCACTAAGTACTCGTAATGTCCATACCAAGTTCGGAACGCCGTCTTGCAAATATCTTCTGTTTTCACTCGGACTTGATGATATCCGGATCGCAAATCCAGCTTCGAGAATACCCTCGCGCCACTAAGCTGCTCGAAAAGTTCGCCAATGCGAGGGATCGGGTACTTGTTCTTAATAGTCACCCGGTTCAATTCTCGATAGTTGATGCACATCCTTCTTGTGCCATCCTTCTTCTTTACTAGAAGAACTGGAGATCCCCAAGGCGAGTTACTGCTTCGAATCCAACCCTTCTCAAGCAATTCAGTAACCTGTTTCTTGACTTCTTCCAACTCTACTGGTGCCATAGGATAATACGCTTTGGATACTGGCGCTGCACCAGGAATAAGATCAATTGCGAACTCCACGTCTCGCTTCGGCGGTAAACCCGATATATCTCCAAACACGTCCATAAAATTGCGAACAACAGCCGGCTCTTCACTCTCATTAACTTCTATTACTGCAAGAATATTGTTTGTCGGTCTAGCCCTAAACTCGACTGGCCCGACAGAACTGCTTCCTTACCGCAACTGCTGTCTTCTGCAAACTCCCCTTCATCCAAGATAAACTCTGCTGCCGCAATTACTTGTGAGAAAGTGGTCAAACCCAGGGAGACAATCTGCCTCTGGATGTCCACGTCCAAGCTGCGCATGAACCTCCGTGCCCTGTCTGCATCGTTGGCAACTAAAGGTCCGGCGAATCTACTGAGTCTTGTCCATTCTGCTGCTTGCACATCTACGGGTGCTCCATTCCGCTTTAGCCCGATGAATTTCTCTTCCAATTCCTCCTGTGTAGTCCGCGGGAAGAACTTCTCCAGGAAACTCTTTGAAAAATCCACCCACTAAATCGGCTTGGGCAAACGGTTCTCTTCCACAAGCCACCATTCTCGGGCGTAGTCCACAAACTGAATGCGTACCACAGCCACTCTTTTCTCATCTGGAATCTATGCCGCAATAAGCAAGTTCTCTATGTTTTCACTAACCACTGCTCTACTGGTAACGGTTCCTCCAAACCAGTACATGTAGACGGACCCAAGTGTCTGAAATCTGCTACTGTCCCTACTCGGTCAACTGGCTTAGCTCCAACATTGTTCACAGACTGCTGAACGATCTGCAAACCTTCCTGAAACGAGTCCGCTTGCTGCGGAATCAGCTCGGTCCGTTTCTTTTGATTCTCCAGCATTTCCCTTGTTACTCCAAGCATGGCGGTTCGTCCACACGCTCTGGTACGTCTTCAAATTCTTACCGGCCATAACAAATACCCAACACTTGCATGATGATAGATTCGAAATATAGATCAAGGCTAGAACTCCAAGATACTTAAATAGAGTGCCGCATTGTAACTATGCCGCGGTATCATAGCCACAATTACATAACTCCATCCAAGTCGCCTAAGTCCTAGAGATAACAAGGAATCAGGTTTTCGAGTCGATATGTAAAGGAAGTTTGCACATCGTAAAAGATATAATCAGGAAGCATGTGATTCAAGAATGGTTAAACGGCAAGGTGGCAGGACATGTTTCCTAAACACGGGTATTCTGATTCGTGTATTGGGTACAATACCCAACTACAAAAGAATCAACCCGACTATCCTATGGCTCTGATACCAAAAGAACCATGTCACGCCCCGCTTCCCAAAGTACACTAAAGTGGGCACGTGACATAGCCAACCATGCTACCTGTGGATAGGAAAAATCCTTCCACAGTCACATTACGGCTGTGGAGATATCAAGAACAGGAAAGTAAACTAACTATCTAGTACATGTCCATAAGCCAGAGTAAAAGAGTCAAGAGATAATAATATGCGGAAGCCAAAAGATACAATAAATGAAACACCTGGAGTGAAATTACATACCGACAGGAACCTCACCGCTCGTCTAACAGCGGCAAAACTCCTAATCAGTCTGCAACAGGGTAGAAGAATCTGGGCCATGCAAAACCCAGACATCAGCGCGTCAAGTCATCAAGTAATAACATAATAAACAGGCAATACGAATATAAACATGAATAAAGCAGGGGTAACAATATTAAGAATCAGAGCAGTGCAGGGTAGTGTGCAGTGGGTAAACTAAACTATTCTATCAGGTTTTCTGTTCTAAAGTTTTTGAAACCAAATTGATGAATCATTGATGTAACTCAATAGTATCCCATACATACCCGGGACCACGGCTACAATATTCTCGGCTGCAGCCGAGACATGCCGCTAGGCACAAAACAGGAATGTATACACTCGATAGTATCCCGTGCATACCCGGGACCACGGCCACAATATTCTCGGCCGAAACCGAGACATGCCGCTAGGCACAAAACAAGAATGTGTACACCCAGACAGGTAGTGAACTGTCGAGTTACAAGTCAGGTTTCACCTTTGATTTCCCCATACCCCCAAGTTATATGTGTGTGTTAAGTCAGGTATTCCGAAATCAAGAAACTAATGCCAACATAGGATCAGGTAAACAGGTTTGTCTGGATAGACAACAGGAACGGTCCATGAGAACTACATGTTATGTTTGTTGGCATTAGACACAAGATCAGATAACAGGTAAAGCCATGGTACATCAGGTCAAGCCAGGTAATGTATAAAGGTGTCATGTCATGTCAAGAGTGTACGGTACCATGTCATGTCAAGTAGGAAGTGTAACAGGTCATGTCAGGAAGCACAAGATGTCATGTGGGTGCTCATAATCAAACTAACATAAGCATGTGTATAAATAAACAAGCATGAGTACTATCAGAACAATGAACTGGAACATGTAATATGATATGCAAATAGATATAATTTCAAGGATATGGATGCACAGTTATCGATTAGGGTTACATTTATAGTTCCAATATTAATTAGGATGCAATTTATTAAACATGGAGTGTTAATATCACATTATTATGTAGTAATGTGATTTATGGATGCAATTATATGTATCTTAAATGCGATGGATGCAAACGGGTATCCGAAAAGTTATAAAACTATAAAATGGTAATGTGGGATGTACAACTAAGCAATATGTGATATAAATATTGATATAATAATATTAATATGGATAGCATATTCAAAGCGATTAATAACTATAAAAGTGGTATTGATTAACCATGCACAAGAAAGTTCCGTTCAGAAATTCAGCGTCATCCTAATTTGTAAAATAGCTTAAAAATAACAAACGTTCTCCAAAAGGGACGTGTCTTATACCAAAACAAAGATAATTCAATAAGGTTTTCAGTTTTATAAGTATAAACATCTCAGGTTGTCCCTACAAAAAGTTATGAACATTCGAAATTAAAAGTTTGCTGCTGGAATTTCCGTGAACAGCAGTTTGGAGACATTTTCATTTGCATTTTACGTTATTTAAACAATTTATTTTGCAAGTAAATATTTCATAGAGTTATAGTATTCTGAGTTAGCTTCGTAACGAACTAAAGAACGTATACTAATGATTTTTCTATGATTTATAATGAATTTTATAAGGTAAGGTATACAGTAAATTTCAGATTTGTCGTATCCGCTTTTTCAATGACGTTTCATGTGTAAACTATAATATTTTCAAATATATAATATTATAAAATGCAGATTATAAACCAATTAAAGATAATAATAAGAAATATTACGACGATATATATTTTAATTGATATGGATGCAGTATAATGTAATCTAGTATGTCACAAGATAAGTTTTCATGATCTAGATTTAATATGATATAAACGGATGCAAACGGAATATCGAAACGTTATAAAATTAAACATGGGGCACTAGATTTAAACTATAGGTATGGTATTTATTTAAATAGGTATAAAATGAATTATATAGCATGTAGCAAGATTAACTTGTCTCGATGGGTCGCGAATCGAGAAAAAGGAACGTTAACCGTCGGCGGGGAAAACTCACGACGGGCGCACGGTTCATGGAATGAACCCAAACGACGAACAAAGGAACCACACGGGTCGGGGTATCTCGCTGGAACGTCGTGAAGCGTCACCGGCACGACGGAATTCCGGCAACAAAAGAACAGTTAAAAAATTGAGAAACGAGACATGAAGCAAGAAGAGAAAGAATGATAAAGAGAAGTACGAGAGAATCTATGAGAGAGAGAGAGAAAAAGGGACCCACGGGGTTAAAGGGGAGGTTGCGATTGGCTGAGCGAATAATTTGAGAAGGATATAAAAAATTGTAAAAATATTATATGGTTAACTAAATTATATATAATGGTTTAAATATATTAAAATCTGGGATTTTGACGCAAAATAAAACATTTCCAAATCGAGGCCGGGTCGGGTCCAAAAATTTGAAATTGAAATAATAGAATTTTAGGCGGGATCCAAAATTTAAAATGAAGTGTTTTATGATCAAAAAGTATACCCCCAAAACGGACACACGTACGTGCACGTAGCCGTCCAAACTCGCCCGTTTCACTGAACGGGACGAGAACACGATGCACGGACGCTACAACAGGGTTAGGGGTGTCAAGCAGGCCAAGATGAATATTTTTAATTTTATTTTAGATGCCAAAAATTCTTATATGCAGAAATTAATTTCCGGGTAGAATTTACAATAATTAACCATCAAGCAAGATAAATGAAATAAGTGCCACATTACGTTCGAACGGTAGCTGAAATTAGTAGCATTGGGCTCGGGTGTTACAGTATTCTAATCTGGCGATATTTGATATCGGTTAGGTTATATGCGATATAACTGAATTATTGAATCAAATGTTGATTTGATAATGTGATATACAGATAAATGATATTAGTCGGTTATATGTGATATAACTGGATTATTAAATCAAGTGTTGATTTAATAATTTGATATATATTTATATTTGATATAATTATATATTAACTAATATTAAGCTCACTAAAGTTTATATTCTTATAATATATATATATATATATATATATATATATATATATATATATATATATATATATTTGGATTATCTTTTTTGTGAAAATGGATAAATGAGGTGGAAAATGAGGAGATATTTTAGGCATGGTTGTGAAGCATGGTTCATATATTATTTTATTGGTTTGGTTTCACTATTGAAGCATGGTGTATATTTTCTATGTGAAAATATTCATGCTTCAATGAATGAAGATTATATGTGAGCCATTCTACATTACTCACTTGCATGCTGGCTCATTCTCTTAGCACTCTCCATTTTCATCTTCTTCCTCCTCCAAGTTCTAACCCTTACATGAGTTGTAAACCCTAGGACCTGTGAGAATTCTTAGTGAGCTAAAACACCTACTTCATCATCCTACTCTAAATTAGCCATTTAGATTATGGTGTTTCTTTCACTAATGCATGATTAGTGAAGAGATAGCTTGACCTAGAGAAACTTCAAGGTGGATCATCTTCGGCCTTGAAGATCGCGAAGCAAGCTCGTGCACTTCTTCATGTGGAGCCAAGAGGAGTCGTAGGGACTACCACTCTGAGCTTGAGAAGAGAAGGGCCTGGTCTACAAAGATTGTAGTCTCTTTCACTTAGTATAGATCTTGCTATATTATCATATAAACCTTCATACTCTAGTTAGATCCTAGGTTAGTGTAGTTTAGCATCCAATAAATTTTAAAATTGCATACTTGATACCGGTAAATACCTAGTGGTGGTGCCAAGAAACACTTTCAGTAACCTCTAATAAATTACCTGTAATATCAGTTATATAAAACCGATAATATCAACAAAAATATCATTCATATCACAGTATCGGACAATATCGGCTATATAAATCTGATAACATCAACAAAAATATCATTCATATCACAGTATCGGTAAACATTAGCTATATAAAATAGATAACATCAAGAAAAATATCATTCATATCACAGGATCTGCCAACATTGGTAATATTAAAGTAAATACGTCAACAATTTTTTATATTCATTAGACAAAACAGTAACATATAAGCAATTTGTCATTCTCACTCAAATATTTTTCTCTTGAATATCATTCAAAAAAGTGCAAGACTCTGCCTAGCGTCAAATGCTTTCGCAATAGTAATATCGGCGAATATCGACTAAATACAAATAGATAAATACATGTATATATAACAAAGAGTTCAAACTTTGGAAAAACAAAAACCGAAGCAATATCAAGCCATTTTTTTCTTATTGCCCAATAGAATTTGGGCTGTAAGTATCGGCCGCCACTGCTCTGACCTTTTCCCCTCCATGGAATCCGGAATCTGCCGACTCTCGATCAATGCCTTCATGAATAGGTAGACGAAGATGCCACAATTATCACTGTTAACCAACTATGTTAACAAACGCATACTGTTATAACTTTTAACAATCAGAAATGTTAAAAAAAACTTGTAAAGAAAATACTGCTTACGAATTCGTTAGTATCGGGTAAGGGACACTAGTAAATTAAAATGCATTATAACCTCCATGCTCGTCGAATTTCTTCACCCCAAAATGATAAAGGTATGCAAGTATAGCCCAGCCCCTTTCTCCCAATGGAAGTCGCGAGCAAGTGAAGAATAATACTGCAATTCCTTTGCGGCAAAATCTATAACGAGCAACGTCCAATACCCCAAAATTAGATTAAATGATAAGCTTAAGTGTTAGAAGTTATAGGCAAGTTGTCAGAAGTTACAGGCAAATACTTACAAGTTACATGCAACTTATTAAAAGTTACATGTAATTAATTAGAAGTTATATGCAAGTTGTTAGATTTTACAGGCAAGTGCTTGTAAGTTACAGGCAATTTATTAGAGGTTACCTGCAGCTGCATAGAAATTACATGCAACTGCTTAGAAGTTACTGACAACTTATTAGAGGTTATAGGCAATTGCTTAGAAATTACAGGTAAGTATTTATAAGTTGCAGGCACATACAAAATACATACATACACACTCTTAAGCTTATTACGCAATCTAATTTTAATGCCCATAAGGTTCAAGCCTTCTACAATATGCTTGGAGTTGGCCTTCAAAGTATATTTTCAGCCTCTAACAACACTTTGTCTATTATAAAATCAAATTAATAAAACTCATAATAATACAAAAAAATAATGTAACAACAAAAACCGACACTAAAATTGCTTCTTCATTCAAAAGTTCTACAAAACTTTCGTGTTTCTTGGCCGCTTCAATCAACATGCTCAATAAGGCAATTCATCAAACAATTACAGTGCAACAATAAAAACAACTCTTTAACTGAAAATTAAGAAAAACGCATAACATAAAATTAGGCTTAGAATAAAATTATTAACCCAAAATTTCTGAGAAAATACAAAAATTACCTTTTCAATATAGAAAACACTCGATCGTCAAAATACACTCAAGTAATTCGACTTAGAAGATAGAGAGTAACCGACGAGAATCGAAGACAGTGGCTTACCGGAGAATATGGGGCTTGCCGGAGAGGAAGGACTCAATGATTGCCAAGTCGTGAGCTTGGACCGCGCTGAAGAACTCGTGCTCATCACTGGCGCGGACGCATGCTAGCAACTGGCCCATTGCCGGCGGTGGCGTACGATAAGATGGCGCTATTGTGTGCCGAAAGATCGGAGAGGAGAGAGAAGACTCAAAGATTTGAGGAAATAGGAGCGAAAGAGAGAGAAATTTTGAGTGGCTGTGAATGAATGAGGGTATTTTTGTCCACCCACCAAAATAAATACCTAGGCCTTGGGCCAATGATATTTAGACCAAGTTTTTGAACAGTATGCCCTTTCTCCGTATTTAGAAAATACTGGAAACTTTCTCACAAGTTTTTCCTAGGCGGGGTTCTTTTTGGCAATTTACCCTTTTTTATAAAGCGTCCTCTCTAATTCATTTTTGTTATGGTTTTCAGGATGAGAAGGTGAGTAGGATGATGATTCGCTTTCATTTGGCCTAGGAGTTATCTTGATCTTGACTTGAACTATCAAAATGTTTTTTTTTCTATTTTTAATTGCATGAAAAGCTTTTCTATATATTATAGTTTCACTTCATCTGTTTTCATAGGCTTATGTGACATGATGTAGGTATGAGTTGCATCTTCAATAATTTTTTCCAGTGATGCGATCGATGGTGAAATGTTGCGATGAAACACAATTGAAGGTGTGTTTAAGTAATTTGTTCTCTACTTGATGATGTAACGGTGGATGTGGGAAAATTCTTTTCTTTTTTTCCCTTTTCCAAATCGTTAGATTATTATGCTGTAATGATGGTGTGAGGCAATGTATGAAGTTCTCTTTGGCTCAAAATGATGTTTTATTTTCCTAAAATCGGCTCGAGTTGCGGTATTGCAATTTAATGTTTAAAATTATTCTTCTTTCCATAAATCAATTGATCACAATAATTTTTTTTAAGTGATGATGCTCTATATTGGCGATCTCTCAGATCAGGACACGTGGCAGATGACGTGTCCCAGAACTCAGAAGAAAGAGCCCACAGGGGCCGACCGGATCACCCCTGTACTCGACCTGCAAGCACAAGCTGGATCATCTCAGAGCCCCTGCAAATTGGCCTCCTCGGCCTTTCAGGTCGCCCCCGAGCTACCACAGGACCAAGATACCTCGGCTCTCTCGCTCGTTCCCGAGCCCTCCCACTGAGGCCATCTTCCTCGGTCCCTCCGACCGACTAACTCCGCCACTCACAGGCGTAACCGCCGCTCCGCAAATCTTGCCATGCGCGGATTCTCCGCCGGCAACATCCCACGTTCCACGCCATCACGATCCCCATTAACGGGGGATCCGCTTATTACTCGGGCGTGACGTCGGGAGCGTAACTGCCGGCGAGATTCTCGCGCCTGCTACTGCGTGCTGCCGCCACTATATAAACCCCCATCACAGAGGGGTCAAGTAAGCTCTTTTCATCGCACTTGGCCGTTATTCTGCTCGGATCTTGTGCTAACTTGATCGTCGGAGAGTCCTCGGTGGTACCAAACCACCCCGGGACTTCCTTGCAGGTACTCGGCGCAAATTCCTCAAAACCACCAATCTCCTCAAAACCCATTGACACCCACACGCAACAGGAGATCACCTCCAAGATCCACCGGAAGATCGACGGAAGACAACATCTGACGGAGACCCGAAAAGGACCTCCATCAGTGGGAAACTAAACTCCACAAAAACCAAAGTTGGCCTTCCGATCTCCATCCACATAGCAAACGATCACCCTGAAGATCTAAGCACCCGCCGCTGCCTCCCCCTCAACGGAGGCACGGGTAAACCTCCGCCGAATGTCATCAACCCCTCCGCCGGCCACCGCCTTGCAGACTCCAGCGGTCGCAGGTCCCTCGATCCGTCCCATTCAACCTCGAGGTCCTACGTCGGAGAGCCTTGCCTCGGGCTTCGTCACACCCCTGTTCCTACCAAGGCGGTGGCGGTCAGCTCGCCTGCTTCCAGGCATGACCGGCACCCCCTCTCTCGACGGGGTCATGCCCACGAGGCCCGCCAAGGCATCTCGAAGACAACCTCACCACGGGGCCTAAGGGATCTCGCCGGAAGGAACCGAGGCCCATCAAGAACTATGGTCATGACGACAGGGGGTCAGTCGAGCGCCTGCGAGACTCAGCACCCCACGCCGGTAATGGAAGCCAACGGCCGCCCGAGCAAAAAGGCCAGGGACCACGAGCCTATCACCTCTGGCGACGGGGATCTCCACGGCATATCCATGCCCCATAACGACCCTCTGGTGATCACGGCCTGAATCCACCGATACGAGGTCCACCGGATACTTGTCGACTCGGGAAGCTCAGCAGACATCCTCTTCCACGACTGCTTTCTGCGCATGGGGCTCTCCCCAGCAGACTTGAAACCGACCTCCTACGTCCTCTCAGGGTTCACCAACCACTCCATCCCGGCGGAAGGGGTGGTTACCCTGCAGTTCAACGTCGGGGAGCCCAACCACACCCGTACGTTGCCTGTGGGCTTCATCGTAGCAAAGATTCCATCGGCTTACAATGTCCTCCTCGGCCGCCCGACGCTGAACTCCTTCCAGGCCTAGATATCGACCTACCACCTGGCGATGAAGTTCCCTCTCGATCAGGGCAGGATAGGTCGGGTCTACGGAGACCAGCAGGTCGCGAAGGTATGCCTTACCGAAACAACTTCGTCTGAGCAGCCGGCCGATGACGCTGAGGTAAAAGATGACATCAAGGGTTCTTTGGACACCCGAGACGAGCAGAAGGAGGTCCGGGGGACACCGGTCGAACCACTGACTGAGGTGCTCATGACAAAGGGGGATGATGAAAAAACCGTCCAGGTCGGATCACTCTTGACAGGAACTCAGCGAGATGACCTGGTCGGTTTCCTCAGAAATAATTCTGACGTCTTCGCCTGGGCGCCTGCTGACATGCCTGGGATCGACCCCAAAATCATTTCTCACAAGCTCAGGGTTGATCCTACGGCCCGACCCGTCAGACAGAAAAAGCGAAGCTTCGCCCCTGTCAAACAGAAGGCTATCGAAGACGAGGTTGATCGACTTCTCGCTGCCAACTTCATCCGGGATGTACCCTACTCGGAGTGGCTGGCGAACGTAGTTCTGGTCAAGAAGTCAAGCGGGAAGTGGCGCATGTGCGTCGACTTCACCGACCTCAATAAGGCCTGCCCCAAGGAAAACTATCCTTTCCTTCGGATAGATCAGCTCGTCGACAGCTCGGCCGGCCATGAGCTGTTGAGTTTCAGATGCTTTCTCCGGCTACAATCAGATCCGTATGAATCCGGAAGATGAAGATCTTACCGCATTCACAACGGACCGGGGGGTATACTGCTACAAGATGATGCCCTTTGGCCTCAAGAACACCAGGGCATGTACCGACGGTTGGTCAATCGCATGTTCAAGACACAGATCGGCAGGAATATGGAGGTCTACGTTGACGATATGCTTTGGCAGGAATATGGAGGTCTACGTTGACAATCTGGGCGAGGCCTTCGAAGTGCTCCACAAGTTCAAGATGAAGCTAAACCCCGCCAAATGCGCATTCGGAGTCACCGGGGGAAAGTTCCTCGGTTTCATGGTCACTCACCGTGGAATCGAAGCCAACCCAGAGAAAATCGATGCTATCCTCAACATGGCCGCGCCCAAGACCAACGTCGAGATCATGCGGCTCACGGTACGAGTCGCTGCTCTGAGCCGTTTCATATCCAGGTCGGGGGAGAAATGCCTCCCGTTCTTCAAAGCTCCGAAGAAGATCCCGAGGTTCGAGTGGTCGGAGAAGTGCCAGGCCGCCTTCGACCAATTGAAGAAGCACCTCGCGACGCCACCACTGCTCACCCGACTAATTGAAGGAGACGAGCTTTCGCTGTATCTGGCGGTATCCGACCAAGCAGCGGGCTCGATGCTCGTCCGAGAGTTCGGTGGAGTGCAGAAGCCGGTGTACTATGTGAGCCATGTATTTAAGGACGCAGAAACAAGATATCCAGCCATAGAGAAGATTGTCTTGGCCCTCGTGACGGCCTCAAGGAAGCTACGGCACTACTTCCAAGCACACACCATCCTTGTCCTTACTGAGCGCCCGTTGGGGGCTATCCTTGCATCACCAGAATCCTCGGGCCGCTTAGAGAAGTGGAGGTGGGAACTATCTCAGTTTGACATAAAATATCGCCCGGGGCAGGCCATCAAAGCGCAGGCCCTGGCCGATTTCATCGTTGAATGCACCATCCCTAGCAAGGAACCGGACTCCATTCCGACCCTCGCAACTTAGTGTCCCATCCCGGAAAGGCCTGGCTCGGTTCCTGAGTGGGTCATCTACGTCGATGGGTCTTCAACCGAGGAAGGCTGTGTTGCCGGCCTCATTATCCGGGGCCCGAACGAGGCAGAAATAGAGTACTCTCTGAAGCTCGGTTTCAAAGTGTCGAACAACGCGGCAGAGTACGAGGCCCTCCTGGCTGGACTGCGCATGGCCGCTGGGCTGGGGCTGAAGACAATTCGAATCTGCAGTGACTCGGTCCTAGTCGTCGGTCAAGTGACTGGCCGCTTTGAAACTCGGGAGCCTCTGATGATGAAGTATCTGGACGAGGTAAGGAAACTCCGGAGGAACTTTGATGAAGTCCAAGTAGAACAAATACCCAGGCAGCTGAATGCCCAAGCCGACGCCCTGAGCAAGCTGGCTTCGTCATACTCGGCCAACAATAAGCGGTCTATCCTCTTCGAAACCTTGCCTCTGCCCAGCGTGGAAGACGGAGCGACAACACTCCACGTATATTTGGCGCAGGAAGGCGACCAAGATTGGAGGAAGCCCCTCGTGGAATTCCTGAAGGATGGTACGCTCCCAGAAGATCGGGGAGCCGCCCGCCGTCTCCGGGCCAAAGCACATCACTTCATCTGGAGCAATGGGAACCTCTATAAGAAATCCTTCACTCAGCCCCTGCTCCGGTGCATCGACCCCCACGAAGCCGACTATGTCCTCCGTGAAATCCATGAGGGGGTTGGCGGTGCGCACCAAGGGGCCCGAACCTTGATCCAAAAGGCGTTGCTCCAGGGGTACTACAGGCCCACTATTCACGAGGACGCCCAGAAGCTAGTCAGAAGATGAAAAAGTTGCCAACTCCACGGCAGCATCCCTTGCCTCCCCGCTACCGAGCTAACCGCCCTAACATCCCCATGGCCGTTTGCCCAGTGGGGATTGCACATGATCGGCTAGTTCCCTACCAGTGCGGGCGGGCACAAATATGTCCTTGTCGCGGTAGATTACTTCACCATGTGGATCGAGGCCATCCCCATCAGGAAACCAGATGCCGCCACGACCATCAGGTTCCTGCAAAACAATCTGATACTCCGGTTCGGCATCCCGAGGTGTATCATCACCGACCACGGGATGAACTTCAAGAACGAGAAAGTGAAGGACTTCTGCAAGGAATATTATATCCTCATGAAGTTTTCCGCGGTCGCGCATCCCCAATGCAACGGGCAGGCCGAAGTCGCTAACCGAGACGTCCTCCGAGGTCTTCGGACCTGCTTAGAAGGGCGACAAGGCAGTTGGGTCAAAGAACTGCCCCAGGTCTTATGGGCCCTGCGCACTTCAAAGAAGACCCCCACCGGGGAAACCCCTTTCAGTCTTTGCTACGGGACCAAGGCAATGGACTCAGCGGAGATCGGGCTACCTAGTCATCGGGTCGAGCACTTCGACGACGATGCGAACACCTCGGCGCTACGGACCAACCTGGATATCTTGTTGGAGAAGAGAGACCGGTCTCAGATCAGGGCTGCCGCTTATCAACAACAAACGGCCCGATACTACAACGCTTGGGTCAAGCGCCGCTCCTTCAAGACCGGAGATCAAGGTAGGCTACACAAGTTCTCCCCAAAGTGGGACGGTCCTTTCCTCGTCTCTGAGGTACTCCCCGGCGGAGCCTATTGCCTACAAGACGCGGACGGACGCAAGTTCCCGCGGTCTTACAACGCTGAGAAGCTCAAGCTATACCAATGAGGTCAAGGCCGACGAGTGTGTACCCCTCCTTTTGCGAAGACGATGCAAATGTTTTCTAAAAATCCTCTCTATTCAAATAAAGAGAACGTCAGAACATTGCAAATAGAGTTCTGTCTTCGTGATCCGAAGCCCTCACAAAAGAGGCAACCGCGCAGCTTCACCGCCCGGTTATCCTTAGCAGGCCTCCTATGGCCCTCCAACGCTAAGGGTCAAAGTCCTCCCTAGAGGCAGCCGAGCGGCTACCCTGCTCGGCTATCCCTGGCGGTAGCTTCCCTTGTTAGTTATATGTATGCCCTAGAGGCCATTACTGTACATACGATGTATATTGTAGTGGATGCTTGGACATATATAGGGAGGACTTTCTTGCTCGACATGATAGTACGCTATCTGGTTGCTCTTTATCTTAACATGTACTCTGATTGTCTCTATGTTACATATTGATAAAGCCCTTAGAATGAGTACTTGACTACCAAGACTATGATGCGGATCATATAAGTGGG